>JAPTHN010000008.1:27328576-29728576 GCA_026936325.1 Platynereis dumerilii | reverse complement strand
GGGCTAAGGTTGTTGTAAGGAGTCAAAGGGAGTTGTAAGGAGATTTGGGGTGGAGAGGAGAAAAGAGGGCAAAATAGGTAAACAGAGGACTTCTGACAGAAAGTTTTCTTACTTTATTTTGGGTTGTACTGTATTCTGTGCGACTCATTTAAGCAGTTAGTGAGGTCATATCCTGTGCTTGCAACGCTATCAGGACAAGTCACGGAATGAGTCGCACTACTCATCGCGGAGGTCATAAATAACTCGATGACAAATTGACAGCTCATTTCGATGTGATGAATAACGTCTGTTGTGAGGTCACTAATAGCCGCAAAAGGCAGAAATTGCAGAATTTAAGTACTCATAACTCTTCAACTGAAATTCAATGATGCACATTTAGCAGCACACAACTTCAATTGCAGAGCTTAAGTGTTACAAGTCACAAACAAAAATAGCAAAATATGGGGCAACGAGGCCGAAAAACATGTGCAGTTTTTATTCCATCCTTGTATTTCGATGTTATCGAACCGCTGGAAATTTTATGATCGCAGCAACTTGCTGATCGTACTTGTATGTGCCTTTTGCTCCATCGCTAATTGATTTTGCCAGTATTTTTTTTTTTGCTTTTTGTCCCATATGTCTGTGTGCCTGTTGCCCTACCTATGGGACAAGAAGGCCAAGGTTTGCTGGCGGACCAGATTTATTTTGGGGGGAGGGGAACGGGGGAAAAGTCAGGGACTTGATTATACATATATATATATGCTTTGCCTCCCCCAAATTCAGCTGTACTATTGTCAGTCTTAATACCTTGTTTTTCTGTGTTTTATTCCCATACCCCCAAATGGCCCTATGTAGAATTTGTTTCCCTTGTGCCATGCATGACACCCGCGGACATTTTAAAATTTTCTTGTTTCTTCATCTAAAAATAACTACCCCTTTTTCCCAATTAGATAACTCAAAGAAAAAGGACAGGTACAAAGCTGGCTTTGAACCTGCTATTTTGCATGAAATGACTTAAATTGTGTGCACGCTTATTATAATCAGAATTAGTGTTTTTCGTTCAATAATGTAGTAAGGGTAGCACTGACGAAAAGTCGAAAACGTACCATGGAGAACACCCTAACGGTGTGGGATACATGCTGACACAGCGCTGCCAGCACATACCAATGACTTAAGCCAAAATATCATATATATTATATATAATATATATTTTAAGTACATCAAATTCATTTAAGTTATTGTTTCAGTCTTGTAATGTGCATATTCCTTGTTCAACTAAGTTTAAAATAGTTACAAGAATCCGCGGATTCAAAGCCTGGCTCAAGTGGCAGTGATGACGGCAAAATATGTAGCAATGCTGGTGAAATAGTTAAGTCTACTTTATGGTTTGGAAATGGCAGAGAAAGGTAGTTCTGAATTGCGGCAAGTGAAGTGTTGTTATTGTAGTTGTTCCATGTTAAAATAATATCCAAATAACCATGGAAAGAATGTGTACGATTTTTTCAAAGCTTGAAGTCGCCCAATTTCCTCCTTTGAAAAAATTGGCGAAATTGAAAAAAAAATTGGAGCAAAAAAAAATGTTTTTTTTTAATCTAGGAAAAATTTTTTTTTCTTTTTAGAAAAAAAATTGTAAATCTTGGAACAAAAAATGTTTAAATTTGAAAAACAGAAGTTGCCCGATTTCCTCTTTTTGAAAAAAAAAATAAAATAAATTAGTGAAATTGAAAAAAAGTTTAAAATATTTTTTTTTTCAAATCTAGGAAAAAATTTTTTTTGGGAAAAAACAATTTAAAAAAAAAAAAGAAGAAAGTAATTTCTATTCATCTAGCTACCCTAGCAAACCAATAAAACACAAAAACAGATATATTGAACCTCTAGTTATTGAACAGTAGAGTTGACAGACAATATTTTCAGACCATTACTCCTGAATTAGTCTGGTGAGCCAGGCTAAAAATCCTTCTCCACCTTTCATGCCTTGGCATTGCCTTGCTCACTGTGCCTTAGGCCTATAACTACTTGACAAAACCCAAACAAAAATAGTTTTTTGAAATTCAAGTATAAAACTTTTTTTTCCTTTACAGTCTGTAAATTCATCACATCCATTAAATTTTATAATTTATATGCAAAAAGGGTTGACTGTTGCACTGTGAAAATGGCACTGCGTGACCCATGCTAGCCGATGAAATGTCCTCTTCTCTACATTCAACATGGGAAACACAGAGGCTGTTTGATGAGTCATGATCAAGAGAAGGCTATTTGATTTTTCCTAACTGATTTTAGAGGGAGGAAAAATCGGATGCATAATCCTTTCATTTGCCTGTAACCAAAAAGCGGGATTAGTCTCCTTAAATCAAATTAACATTGAAAGTATTGGGTATGATCATGACAAATCATCAGCATGATGATACATTTTCACAGTGCAGCAGTCCACTCTTTTTGTATTACAAATTTACTGTAACATCTTCGGTTGTGATCCGAAATTATGAGGGCATGAATGATCTTACCTTACAGTCGTTTCATCTTGGCCATTGTCTGACAGCAATGCAAACAAAGACGCCGAGAATCAGAGATAGCAGAAGAGAGTCTCTACAAGACTGTTGCCACAAGAGTCAAGAGGCCTGCAATTGAGAGCTCTAAAGGGATTGCACTTCAAATTGCACACACATGTACAATTATTGTATATATATATATTGCAAATTTCTAATATTATTCGAAACTGGTCTATCCAAAATGGTGACAACAACTGTTGTAATTGCGCTTTCGCTTGCAACCGCTTGCAACCGCGTCTACTGCTGCCACAATATTATAAATTATAACCCCTGCTCCTGAAATGACCACATAAGATGAAAATAAAACTGATGCGATTGCGCTTCTTTGGCTTGTTGCAGGGTCTATGTGAAAGGAAGCCTAAGGGACCATAATAGCGTCACTCATACCTTGTCCATGCCTCCCATCGATTGGTACAGACGCCAAAACAATCCACCAATCACGAGGCAGCCTGCAAGAAAGCGCAATTACGTCATCTGTTGCCTCATTGTTTTGATCGTTGTCATTGGTTCCTTCATCGTAATGTACATTGCGTATAGTTTCGTATTTTGATGAATCAAAAAATAATAATTAAGAAATAATCAGAACCGTGTCAGACCAAATCAAAAGGCAGTCCAGAATGTAAGATAATACATTTACCACAGTATTAAAATTTGATTTTAGAATCTAAAATTCTATACGTGGTCCAAAATGATTAATATTTACGTTCAGTTTTTTAGCGTTTTGTGCATGATTATTGAAAGTTTTGGTCATGTTGGTCAAAGAGTAAAAATTGTTCATGTTAGTTATTTTTGAAATCTTTAGAATCTGATATTTATGTATAGGCCCTATTGTCTATAAGTCAAATTACGACTGAAGTTACTTCAATACTAGTGAATGCTAGAATTTCTTAATCATGTTACAAGTTAATATGGAAATGTATATATGCCGGACATATCTTGTTATTCGATGTCTTGAGATACTTGAATACACTCACAGCATTCTTTGTTGTATAAAATAGTTGAAAAAGATATTTCACTAATAAACTGCAATGTGAATGTTGTTTAAGCATTGTTTTGTCTTGATTTTCTTTCTTTCAATTACATTATAATTAACCGTTAAATAATTTTAAGTTCAAAAGGTTGAACAAAGATTAGAGATTTACAATTTTATTCCGCATTTGGGCATCTGAAAAATCAGTAAATTTCCTAGAACTTTTTGAAAGTAAATATCTTTTTTGAAGTGAAAACTTGTCTTTTATAATGCATTTCCTTGTATTTTTTATGACAGACCAGCAATGCTGTGTGACATCAGAAGCCAGTGTTCAGTTTTTGTGTCTGCGAACAGGACCTCCTGCCCTTTGTTGTCATCAATGGTAGTATTGTCATGCCAAAGTTGGTGTGGATCCTAAAGCATTTCACTGATGCAAGAACCACCCAAAGTTATGATACGTACCCAGGGTTTACACTGCTGTCACTTTAATCGTACGTCTCACTACTCGGAATATTTGCCTTTAATCCCTAAAGTTCTTCGTTGCTGAGCAGAAAATTTCTGAGAAGGCTTCAGAGAAGCATCTTCTTCTTCTGTTACTCAGTGTTAGGTCCTTCTGTCCTGAGTCAAAGCGTGGCGCACTACAACCTGCCAAATATGTCAATTTTTAGCTGGATTGACACTCGTGACGCATGTGCCAGATCACACGTACAGGCCGCTCAATCTCTTCCCCTGATACAACAGTCTCCCATCCCTCACTAATATCCCACTACTAGTGTTTATACATGTATGAAGAGCATTGGAAGGGGCAGGCTTGCAGGGAAGAGATCGAGGGGCCTGTGCTGGATCACAAGGAAAAATCTTTAAGATTTATGCTTCTGCCAATTACATACTAAAGATAGACAGACTGATAGATAGATTCACAATTTCCCATTGAGCATAAGGGGTTATTAAATTGCTCGAGGACATAGTGCATGCATTGCACGCTATTTTCTCAATGTGTACAGCACTGCTTGAAAGTAGGCGAAACAGACGGTTTTTTCCATTGGGTTAGGCCTAAACATCAGCCATATAGCCCCACACCTACCTGAAATATCTGCCTTGATGAGGTGATGCAACGGGGGTGAGAATTATGTTCCGCCGAGTAGTTTGGTTGGGGATGTTTAGCTTTGACCCAATAGCAAAACACCCGGTTTACTTATTTTCAAGAAGCAATGAAACTAAGCCCCATAAGGACCTTATCTCAAGTTATCTGTAAATCTGGAAGTTGTCTCAATCAGCCTCATTTCAGTCCTGTTCCTTACATGGTTCAGGACATGTACACTAGAGGGAGTAAGATTGTACCCTGTACATAGTCCTCCTAGTGGGAACATACAAAGCAGAACCTACAGATATATGTGAGAATCAAGCTTTTTGGAAATGTTTCTGTTGATCATGGACAAAACTGACAAGGTCAGTAATTATCTAGATATTGAATTTTCCTGGATGATTGTAGGCCTACCCAGTGAAATGAGAGAACTTGTGCAATTATTAACAATAACCTGTCACCATTGACACAACCATGAAAATTTGACCGATCGATCTTTTATAAATTTGACGCCAAACACAGCTCGAAAAATGTTGCTTCACTGAGCTGCAATATTAAGACAGATCTAAAACCAGTTTTTAATTATTTTAGTTGATCAATTTAAGGCTATTTTCATAATTCTCCTAAGACTCATTAGAAAAAAATCAAATGAGAAACCAACTCTAAAATAATATTTATAGGCCTATAATAAAGTTTATTTTACAAAATATATAATTCACTCCTCTTGCGTCAGTCATACATTCTCTACTATGTACAAATTTATAAACTAAATCAACAGCGAATGATAATCAGCATTTAGCATTACTTTTTCTAGATAAGCAAACTATAAGGTAAAGGCCTAGTATAATCAGAAAATAATTCATGAACTTCTAAAATAATTAATTAGCAGTCACACAATCGGCAAAAGCTGTAGAATATAAGAGTTGTGAGACAGGGCAAACAATTGTTTTCAATTTACAGCAAGTAACAAGGAATGATTCTAAGTGCCAGGATAAAGATTAACAATTGCAAACAAACAAAATTTCAGAACTCTTTAGATGGACTATTTTAAAAATTACTTTCAGTGAATAATTCATATTTTTACAATACAATAAGATAACAATATTTTTAGAGTAAAATTGAGATTACATGGTAATTAAAATCCAAAGTAAGATCAAGAGATAATTTTTTTTTAAAGTTTAAAATATTTAAAATCAATTTGCAATATTTTGGGTAAAAGAATGACATTGTACATATATATATATACACATTCAAGTTTTTAGGTAATCAGGTAATTTGTCAATAGCATAAATGTGACAAAATTAAAGCAATAATTGAACAATTTATAAAAATGTACATATTATAGCTCATGCATAATTTGTGCCTCGTAGATCTTATGTAAACTGTGCAAAAATATATATCAATTATAAATGAACGCCACTTCAGTTAAGATTTTCAGATTTTCTGGGTGGAGAGTCTCACAGAGAAGATATATATCATCATATATATAATGAATTAAATTTTTCTTCTCAAAATCCAGTAATATTTTACAAGCATTGAATATCTCATTTATAGCAAGACAATATAAGCCCACTAACATTCTTTAACATGGAACACTCATGTTTCTTATCATATTGTATCATCCAAAACATGATATGACGCTCATAAAATAGCATATTAGATATTGGTAGATAAGGCACCTTGCAATATACAAAATGTAACTAAAATTTCCATTGATGACTAAAGGTCAATCATCTGTACAAAATAAAATATTCACAATCATAAAAACTCTATAAAAAACCATTTCAAATGATTGTCATATATTGTCATGATTGTATAATAATCAGATTGAAATGTTTCAAAGCTTCACATGCACACATTTCGCTAATGCTAAAAAGAAATGCAAAAAACATACACAAAGATATTTGATTAACTATGAGCGTGGTTGATTGTCGCATATTTTAACTAATAATATTCAAATTATCAAATCGGACAGAAACTTTTGAACGCTAATATAAAATGGGAATATCTGTCTTTTCCATTGAGTAGCACAGCACTTTTAATTACATTACACTTATAACATAAAATAAAGGTTTAAATTCCTAGACTGTGTTGAATATGAACATGATGAATTAATCACGTATAATCACAAGTCCAGGTTTGCTTTGAACCCAGAACCAAGAAGTCTTTCTGTATAGCGCAGAAATGGCTTAGCCACTAAGCTAGTTTTCATATCTCTTATGTCAAATATATTCTGCTATTTTAAAGGTACAACATAATGTTCAGTGGAGAACTGGAGATCATTTCTGTTAGAATATTCACAAATTATATTGAAACCCTGTTTTATTGTGAATACTATATATTCTAATTGGTTTATTTGAAATGATTAGCATATTTTAACCATAAAGAATTGCACAAATCATTGTATTTTGCTTACGTAGATATATAATACAGATATGAGATAACACCATATTATATGATGTTAGAAAAGTTAAGAGTTTGCACAATTGAACAATGAGAATTATGTATATCTAATTTCTCCACAAATGACAAACATAATATATAAATTTATTTTCAGAACAATTTCAGATAACTCAAGCGCTTAACAATGTTATATGCAATATGCTCTTAATATAACTTGAAACTAAATTCTGCAGGAAACTATAGCCCAATATACACGGGGGATAATCATAAAGCGTTCTACTTGAGGGTACGCGTTCTTATTGAGTTGTGGACGCGTTCTAATGGGGTGTTTATGACTTAAATTATGAGTAAGTGCCTGAAAAATGCCAGAAAAGACATAGAAATGTTGGGGTATTGAAAATTGTGTTATTACCATTGAGTAATGGATATTCTGGAACATCATTATAGTGTGGTTTTATATTGTTTACCAAATCATAGAGTGCAGTGTATTGGGCACAATTTCGGGAAGTTCAGGAAAAAATGTATACTGTCTCCAATATTGCACTCATTCAAAGCATAAGGCATGAATTGGGATGTCAAAAATTGTCCATGGTATATATATATAGCAGATACATTAACCATGACTTAAATAACTATAAGGGGGCAACCAGTTTATATCAATGAGGGGGGGGTTGAATTTTTTTGAAATAAATAGTTTCTTGCTCAGTTGTGAATCAAATAAATTCTTTTTGGCCAGTCTTGAAATAAATAATTTCTGGTAGGGGTATTTCTTAACAAGGTGATGCTTGATTTAGGAATGAATATTCAGTGACTTAGCGTGTTCAAAATAAATAATTACCGCTGCCGTTATTGTGAAATAAATAATTACCTGCTGAGAAAAACTCCAAGCCCCTCCAGGAAAACAAATGGTCACCCCCTTAATTCAAGAGGATAATAAGGAAAGAATCGAGTACCTTTGCAAAAATCAGTGCATTCAGGGCATAAATAAAGACTGATATGAAGATATATTGGTCTGGCAGAAGTGCTGACTTTCTCAATTGCACAAGCAGGCAATTGGCCCCTTGCTCTATGGCCTGGTGAACTCAATCATATTGCATACATGGAAAAGCAAATTGCATAGGACTTGCACTACAAATTTTATTTATTTAAAAATACCGTGCAAGCACATTAAACCTCGGCTCTATATACGTTTGAGTATTGGGAAGAGATGTCAAGAAAGCACATGTCTGGGGGGGGGGGGCACCAACTACACTGACTGTATATTCTAGCCAAAGTTGGAAATTTCATATGGGGGCACCTAGGGGGGTGCACGTGCCCCCCCCCCATGGCTGCTATTGGGACGCCACTGCATTGTGTACACATTGCTGATGGTTTGCTGCCACACAAATCACTTCTAGTAGTTCTGTTGGTAGACACAAGAGGCGCACTGGTACGCAAGAACCGATGACGTCATCGCTTATGGGAAAGAAGTGCACAAGTTGCCAAACATGGCTGATGGAGGAGATTGAGGAATTTAAAGAAATAAAAAATTGATTTCAGGCAGAAAACGGCTGGTAACGAATGCGTTTGAAACTTTGATGGTTTGGTGTTTCAGGTTAGTTGAGAAGCCTATAATTTATGCACGCTTTTGGCGCGAATATCCACATCCGGGCACTTCAAAGTTGTAAACATGGCGAGAATGAGCGCTGTGGATTTTTTGCTTGGTTGACAGTTGGAAATAAATGTTTGTGAACATGTGACAGGTGTGTAATTGCAAGTGTATGAAGCTTATGTCCCATAACGATTGCGGACAAAGTTTGGAAGGGGACATTTGTATGTAGCCAGCGTTTTCAATTGGCAAAGGTGGGCGTCTTCAACCACCCGACATTTGTCATTTGGCTTGGCCTGTAGTTTCTCGTAATTGTTGAACTGGCGTCCCTTGTGGAAATGCCGAAAAAAACAGCACCACAACATCACGAAAATGTGATAAAATAATGAAAAATAGTTCTTGTACTCGTGAGTATGTGTACTCGTGGTGTGCGGACGTTTAAATGACCAAGAGCAGTGTGGATGAAAGTATCCTAATTGACTTGGCCTGATGCTTATTGCAAGAACGAGGCTCCGCCTCGGTAAAAATTAAAATCTAGGCCTTATAGATATTCACTTTTAGACCACCTTTCAAGATTTTGAACCAATGAGGTAGGGGCAGGGCAATCAAAGGTGTTTAGTCCACACTCCACACTGTCAAACCAGTTGTGTAATTTTAATGCCAGCTACTGCCATGAATAAAACAAATTCCATGGTAGAAAACCCCATTGTTTTCAGAGAAAATTATAATCTCGTGTGGTTTTGATCTTAACTGCTCTAAAAATGACGGCTAAGACCGGCCCTGAGTGCATGTCACAGTAAAGTGGTACGCGTTCTTGTGGAGGGAGAGTGAAAGCGTTCTTTCGGAGTGATAGAGAAGCAGTGCGAGAAGAGTGACAGACCTGCACTGCATTGTGTCTCTCCAATCATTGAAAGTTGAAATTTTATTATTGCAAAGATGTCACACAGGCCAAGGACTACCTTTCTGGCACTCCATGAAGTCAGTATTTACTTCGGAAAAGGTCACATTTAGCAAAAAGGCCAGATTCTGTCACAGCCACTCAACAAGAACGCTGGCCTTAACTCAAAAAGAACGCGTACCCTCAATTAGAACGCTTTATGATTATCCACGGTGATATATGTTTAGAAATGATTTGCAGTCACACATAACTTTAAGAATCTCCAACTTCCATTCAAACAATTTTCAACCTAAAATATGTAAAATAAAATACTGTAATATCTTAAGTACATATATTTGTAGTTTTTGTACACAGTTACTAAGAACCAAGTAGAATTATTGTTAAATCATGTTGCCACATATATAATAATTAATCTTTATATGATTAAATGATTAGCATTTATGAACAATACTCTGATTATGACAAACTTCTTCAAAAATATCATTCACCTGTTCACAGTCATATTTATAAAATCATTAGCTTTTCATGAAAATACACATCATACTTTAAAACACATATAATATCTTATTCACATAACATGCTCAAGTTCATTTTAGAGCATTGTAAAATATGTAAATGCCTATAATTGCTCAAAATTTCTTTCATGGCCCAGCTCAATTATACATTTTTTATAAAAATCAACTGTACAACCATGTGCACCAATTCACAATATAAAAAATAATCATTCAAAATGTATAACGCACTTCATGTTAAAAATTACACACATAATTATCTGGAATCATTACTCATACAAGTGCTCAACAAATATTCTAAATTCATGCTTATAAACAGGATTTGTGTTAAATGACCAACTGATTTTACATTGCAGAAATATGTACAATTGCATCATCCATTTGAAGAAAAAAGGAACCTTGTCACACCTGATGTCAAAATTTATTGGAATCTTGAAAATACATGATAAATAGAGATAACTATAATGTTTTGGAATACTGAAATATGTGTGTGTGTTTTTTGCAATATTAAAGGACAGTATAAGCAGGTGTATGATCAGTTCACAAGCTTTATTTTAGGTTCATCATAATGATGTGCTTAAGTTTAAACAGCCACGGCCAAAAAATCAGTTCTAAAACATATTTTTGCTTGCAATGTGATGTCATGAGTTTCAAAAAAATCCAGATATCAATAAAATTGCTTTCAAGAAAATAAATGAACCTATTAAGATATAATTTTAACGTTGCTCCGAAAGTTGAAGTGATATCTCAAAGATGAAATGTAATGTCAGTCACTAATAATTGAAGACTTCATGTTGGTCAACCATATGTTGGTCAGAATCCTTCAGATATTATGGTTTCAGCATGATTTCCCATCCAAACTATTAATTTTCCTAATTCTTCCATTCCAAGGCACATTGTGATGTCACAGGTAGTCACAATCAATCAAAGTGACTTCAGGTACAGAGTGTGAGTTCAGTTTATGTATTTAACATAAAATTCATTGCCATGGTGATATGTCAGCATCTTGAAAAAAGAATTGAAATTGCAGAAAACAGCAGCAATACGGGAAGTGCCAACGATACAGAAGTTGCCCGATCTGAAAAGAGACAAAGAGGAAAAGTTAATAAAATCATCTAATCAACAAAATGGAGTCCATGGACCAATGGAAAATTGGGCTTTCTGTACTTATGTACTGCGGAGGCAAATAACAATTGGGGATTGAGAAACACACAGCGCAATGACGCAGAGGATGATGGAAAATGCTGTCCAGCACAGGTCCAAGTGACCCTGACAGGAGCTTGCAATTCTGGATCATCAGCAGTTGGCGAAGTTTTGAACTGCTGATAATCATGATAATGATGGACAAAAAGCTCATTACCATAATTAAAACTTAAAGTATAATATGCATGATAAAAACTACAATTTAAAGCAATTATAAGTCATATGTCAAATAACCATGAACTCATGTAGATTCATCATTCAGGAAATTGATACAATCATTTTTTTGCACCAATGCCTACTTTAGTGTGTACATCAGAATTCTACTCAAAAATAAATCATGACAAAACGATAAACTCTCATGTCACTCAAATCGACCCCTAAACACAGATTCACAATCTCCATCAACATAAACGATAAACGCATAATTGGGCAATTGAAACAATTACCTACTCACTTTTTGTACATTTTGATGTCATAAAAAAGATCATTTTTTAGAATTCAATGGGCCATGGAAAAAATTGCTGATTTAATACAGGACTACACACACTATATCATAGTTTTTTTGCAGACAGCAGTTCTTGCCGTTCAATATTTTTTTCTTGTTCAACTTGTTCCATGCATCAAACATTAACCACGTTAACTAGGGACCTATACCTGAGAGTTTCGAAGTAGGAGCCACAAGTACTTTGCAAATTTCAAATCATTTCTCTTTCTCGATTAACATTTATTCTATCTCCGAAACTATAGCGAGGACCATTGCATGCACAACAATCATCAAATATGATTCATATCATCATATAAATAAAACTGCAAAGGCCTGACATGGCAGAGATCCAGAAAGGCAAAAAGAGTTAAATGGCACCAACAAATGGAACACACACGCTACATTAACATGATTAAGTCACATTTAACATTACTCAAATACATCGATTTTAAGATTTTCGGATCACTTATTCAAATCTAAAAGATTTCAAAGATGACACGATTTGTACAAAATCAAGGGAGTACGGCCCGAGAGGGAAAGTGGATCCTTTTGCAGAATTTTTTCACACCAAGCAATTTTTTAAGGCATTTGCAGCATTCTTTGATTAACATCTTCAATTCTTAAAGGTAAAGGTTGGGGTATATAGGCTAGTCTGCAAGCATGCTTATAATTGAAACCGCATACTCATTTGATTAAACACAATACCTCTGGTTGACAGGCTCACCGATCATTTTTCAACTGTCTCACACCTCTGTGGGACATACAGCTGGCAGCCTCATATGTATATATAGTTCCATCCCTGATCTATGCAGTACCCGCTCTGCCTCTAGCAAACCTCCCCACTTACACCTGGATGGAGTGAAGCAGCGATTCATGGAAGATCAGCTCATTTCTTCCATGCCTTTGCCAGATTGGAACCCACAACCTAGCATGTTTGAGTCCAGATTTATATCTACTAATTAACAGAATTCCAAATATACTATGAAGTCTATTATGCTGTTTGTTCAAACTTCACTTTTTTCTCAGTGAAGTCTAGAGGCACACCAACGTAGAAAAATGTTGAGACTACTTTTGGGATCTACACAGCTACCTTGACAGCAAGGAAATAGTAGCTCGCTCAAGTTTAACTATTCTTTAGCTTCCTTTTTTATTTTCTGAAATAATTTGAGCAAATTTGAAATCAGTCAGTTGCAAAATTTTCTTGGTTTTTTCAAGGTTTTTCCCCATTTTTATTCTATTTTTTTCAAGGATGATGTTCACTCATGTAGATACAATTTTCACCGCCTCAGGGTTTTGACATTTATAAGAAAAAAGTTAGTTTTGTAATAATAAACTTCTTTCTATTGTATCAAAACTAATTTTATCACCTGAAACATTTCCACCTGATCAGCTTATAACAACAGAGACAGAATGTTTGAGGAATATTTTAATGTGATTTGCTGCAAGGTTTTTAGTAAGCATCCCCATCATCTGATTCATCTCATTGGCAAATTAAAAGCAATTTTCATTTCATACACAATTTATCCATGATCCATACTGCTAAGAAAAAGTCCATCTGCTAATACATTTTAAGGGACAATGCAAAATTCCCCTCCAGAGCCTAGTTCAAGCAATATCACTGGTTTAGACACAATCCATAAAGTATCACCACTTTGGTATCACTATCCAAGGCACAAAGAAATTTCCTTTTTTTGCAAAGTCCATAAATTATCACTATCTTGGGCACAATGCAAATTTCCCGATTTTTTCTCTGCTGTGCATACACTTCAAATAAGATTACAGTCTAAGACACAATCCATAAAGTTGCCTATCACTATCTATGACACAATGCCAATATCCTTTTCTGCGCCTACTTCAAACAAGATCACTGTCTCGGGCACAGTCTATAGGTTATCACTATCTATTATCACTATCTATAAGGAACAGTAAAAATTTCCTTTCAGTGCCCAGTTCGTAAATTCTAACTATCTTGGGCACAATTCAAATTTCTCTTTCATTATTGCCTAGGTCTTACAAGATTGCTGCCTCTGACACAACCCATAAATAATCACTTTCTAAGGCACAATACAAATTTCATTTTTGGCAAAGTCCATAAATTATCACTATCTTGGGCACAATGCAAATTTCCCTTTCAGTGCCCATGTCTAACAAGATCACTATCTAAGGCACAAATCCATAAATTATCACTATCTTGGGCACAATGCAAATTTCCCTTTCAGTACCTAGTTCATAAATTATCACTATCTATGGCACAATGCAAATTTCCTTTTCTGTCAAGTTCACACCCCATCACTCTCTCAGGCACAAGTAAAATATTATCATCATGATTATCACTAACCAAGAATGTGCAATGGAAAATGTCTTGTTAATATTTACAACAAAGATTTCATATTCCAGTACTACTACACTAAATGCACTTTTGATTCACTGTACTATGATGCATTATGTGTATGTGGTATTGCATGACATATACGAAACTCTAGATATAACTCGTAAACCATGAAATGCATACAAAGCCCAAAATGGGATAAAAACGAATAATATCTTCATACAATTTCAATGCACGTTGCATGCCAAAATAGGTATTTTCCCACTTTAGCAAATATGTGCATAAAACATGGGTACACAATATCTAAGTCACGTAGTTCTATTCAATGTCAAATATATATATAGAAAGAGATTTATAATGCAAGAATACACAGATGGACAGATTGAAAGTTGAGAAATGAGAAGAGATTGGAAATTTGGAATTCCAGACAAGGGGCCCTTAGGGACATGTATAAGAAAGAAAGACGAGAAAGAAACAGCAAAAGGTATGATGGAAGAAAATTGGAAGAAAAGATGCTAAGACCAATGACATGCAGTATAGCTTTATCATGTCATGAAATACAAAAGATTTATATGGGTTTTCCTGACATATAGTGACATATATTTCTTTTTGGGCTTCTCAGTTGAGATGTGTATTTTTTCAAGGGATTTGTTTACACCCAGGGTTGAGTCTGTTGACAACTACTGTTTGGATTGTCACTATAGGAATTTTTTAGGCGCAAGTATAAGTAACAGGTTTAAAACTGGAAAAATAGCTGCATTTCCGATCAATTGTGGGAGGTTTTGTCGATATAAATCAAAATACAGGGAAATCAAGAGAGGCAGCTGGGTGGCTGGGTGCTTAGAAGCCAGCCCTGCAGGCCTACTACTCCGTTGAAGGTCTTTACCTGCATGGGTTCGAACAGGCGTTCAGGAACCCAGAACTTTCAATGGACCTTCATTAGCAAAACCCCGGCTGGATGTCGTTTGGCTGAGACGTTAAATTGGCAGTCCCTTGTAGCAGGGTCTGTTTTGAGTCAGATTTTGTCGGACTACGTTTTGAGTCAGATTTTGTCGGACTAGTCTGTGCTGGGCAAGTAAAAGAGTCTGCATAAAAATGTGCAACACGTTGCGGACTCCCGCTCTCTCTTCCATATCATCAATCAACCCATGTGGTGCCCAGAACTGGATTTAGAGGGCTGCACTTACCGTATCTATCTATCTATCTATTTATCTATCATAATATATCTGTCTATCAAGCAGTGACATGCCTTCGAAATATTTTCAATATTTGAACTTCTGTTTACCATATTTATTAGCAGATTAGCTACTGTGACAACTTCTACAGTAAAACAAATCACAAGACCTCAAAGAAAAAATCAACATTTTAGACCTAATTCGCTCTTTTTTGTTGGCCAGAAACTGGTGTAAACAAAACACAGGACATTTTTGTATGTTATCCAATCCTGTGTAAGCATTAGCAATTTTGGATTGATGCCAAAATCTGCCAACTACTGATTCCATTCCCAGGCAAAATCCATTCACTCAGCATGCTCAGGAGTGTGAGAGTTTACATCTTGCAGAGTGGACCATATTGGAAATAGGCTACCATTTCCAGTATGCTCTGACAAAATTCAAGATCCTATCCATTTTCTCCTTATTAGTTGCTTATCTTCCTGGCTAATCTATCAGTAAATATATCATTATATTGATCAATCTATCAATCAATCAATCAATCAATCAATCAATCAATCAATCAATCAATCAAACAATCAATCATTAATAATCAAACTGTTATTGAACTATCTATATATCTAATCTATATCTATCTATCAATCAGGGGTGCCGGAACAGGGGAGCGGGGGGGGGGCAATTGCCCCTCCTGCCCTTGTCCAAGGGGGGCGGGGAGGCGGGGCAAGATTGCCCTTTTGATCTTTAAGAAAAATATATTATTTGGCCTATTTTACTAATTTTAGGCCCAAATTAGATAGTATATATTCAAATTATTAATGACTCTCTATTTAAATTTTGTCGCTTGAAATTGGTGCGAATATCATTTGCCCTTCTTTGTCTGACCGCCCCTGCTGTCCACAATTCCTTCCGACACCCCTGCTATCTATCTATCTATCTATCTATCTGTATGTCTATCTATATGTCTGTCTATCTATCTATCTGTCTATCTATATATCTGTCTATCTATCTATCTGTCTATCTATATATTTGTCTATCTATCTATCTTTCTAACTATCTATCTATCTATCTATCTATCTATCTATCTATCTATCTATTGAATCCATGTGTCTAGATAATTGTTTCCTGGGCAACATTTTGCATTGTACATATAACAAATATACAAATGTCATACTCAATAAAAGTACAAATATTTTCAGAATTCTAGTTTATTGTCATACATACACCACAATGACTATGTATATGTATACTTCAATAATAGAACGTTTGCTATTATTTCCCTCTTGAGTATACTGTTATTTGAAAGGGCACATTAGAGTATTGTTGAGGTGACACTTTGACATCAAAACACACACTGCAAGGCGTTGTTTAAGAAAATATTTAATGTTTGGTGATCAAACAAGAAAGCAAATTCCTGAGTCTTTTGAAGGGCAACCAAGGCCAAATATAACGTCAAAATTTCCACCTGGTTTCACTCAGGGAAATAGAAATCTTTTTTATAAGGTGCCTGGTTTTTGACAAACCAACAAATAAATACAATGTTCCAGTTTTGTTAGGGGTGTAGTATGGATAGTTGGTTAATCCAAACATAATTTTAAGTGCTAACTCTCTTGGGTCCATGTCTCAGGCATAACTCTGTCCCTGTTCTCATCACACTCATCAAACGTTGCATGTGCCACATCACTGACATTTACTTTGTTTTGCAATAGTACCTGTACTTCAAAAATTCCTGCCTTATTCAAAATACACCTTCATTTCACACCTTTCACTGCAACTTTTCATCAATGTACAGAACTGGGTCATATGCTTTCTGTCAGGCTATCCAGGTGGCAGCAGGGGCCAGGCACACTGACAACTGCTGCCACCACAATATGCCCATAAATACACTCTGCAAAGTGCATTTGTTTTCCAACCCAATCCGACATTTTGCATCTATAAAAGACATTACCATTACATTTGCATTTTATGCAAACTGTTTCATATTAAAATGTCAATTTATTCTTATCAATTTTGACCTCCTTCACTGTCATATTCAGGCACACATATCCTACCCTAAAATAAGCCTAAATGGCTCAAATGCCTGCTTGCAACGGGTTTTCTAGTCTTTACTATAGGCCTAACTGAAATATCCATTGTCATGCATCGTGATTAATTTTGCAACAAAATGTCTGAATATTTCTTTATAAATGTAAATCCATTGCCATGTTTTTGTAATTTACCTCCACCCCCCTAAAAACTCAAGTCAGTTCTATTCTACTCTAACCATAGAATGAGGTGCTTGAATTTGAACTGACTTCCCCAAGAAATTAAAATCCTATTGAAGACGTTTTCCATAGGGCTTTTTTGTGGCTTACAACTTGACCCAACTAAAGAGAAAAAAATCAAAAGATCTAAAAAAGCAACAGTTTTGAAAAGATATTTTTTTATGAATGGATGCTTTTATGGCCATGATGTGATCATTGTTGTGCTCTATAAAACTCACACTAGCAAAACATTGAGAGACTCTATATAAAGATGCTTTTGTGACTTGCAGATAAAAATGATAAATAGATGCTAAACAAGGGGCGAAAAGTAATGCCCTTCTATTCATACTATCATCAGTCTGGGAAATTACCATCACGTGATGACAATTGCAATTCCAGCTAAGTCCTGGCCCTGACAGGATGATTGAGGAAATTACCATCACGTGATGACAATTGCAATTCCAGCTAAGTCCTGGCCCTGACAGGATAATTGAGTTTGTGGGGTTGATCAGTTGGTTATCAAAAGAAAGTCTGATCTCTGTGCACCCATCCTCATCACACAGCAGCATGACAGTAGCGGGACATATTCTATCCCATTTCGTGAGGTACCTGCGAAGTCATCAGCAGCTGATGACAGCTTCCTAATTTCTCTGAAGCCTTCGGGTTCTTTTCCTCATTATGTAATGGATAAGCCTGCCAAAATTTATAGAGTTAGTTGATACTGTGATACAACGTCATGCCAAGTTTGGAAGTGATAGAAGCAACAGTTATTTTTAAATAGCCTGTCAAAGATGATTTTGAGCACTGCTTAAGACTTTAGTCATGGCTGGGCCATGACACTTTGAGAAGGTCATGGGAGAGAGATGACAGTGCTGGGGTGAGTGTCATGTGGGGCTGAAGACATTGGTTGTCATGAGCAGATGGTAATTTCCTTGACTGATCATAGGGGTACTTCCACTGACTGTTGGGCACTGTAAATGATTTTGGTAAACAGTGAAATCACAACAAAAAATGAATGGATCAGTGGCTGACTCCAGTAGTTTTAGAAGGCAAATTAAACCAGAGTGGAAGTCAGGGGCGGGGGTTGCAAACTTGCAATGAGCAGGTGATGAGGTCAATGACAGACGATAATCCCCAGCCCTAATCATATGCTAATTATTTGATTTTCAACAAGTTGCAGATGCCCTTATCTTAGGGTGTTGAGAGGCGCCAATTCCAGAATTATAAAAGACAAGACCCCAACAACAAACCTATTTCCCATGTCTCCTCTTTTTTTTTTTTCAGGATAAATCATACTCACCAGTAAAGTCCTGTATGCTTCTAACTTCTTAAGGGAATGGTCAAGGGTGATACGGCCTGCATCACACCATTTTACCCCATGATGCAAGTAGCAGAATGCCCAAGGAGTGTGATGCAGACAACATGACATTTGACAGATCTCATTCACTGCATCAGTCTATTGCAGGCAAACTACAGCACCTGCCATGTCCAGTTATGTCCACAAGATACTACCTAAAGTATATATGGAGTGTTTTTTCAAGATTTTTCTGTCAAGAGCACCATGAAGGGGCAGCTAGTGAAGTTCACAGTATCTGTAACCTTGCAGGAAAAATGCCCAAATTCCTGTAAAGTTTTGTGATTGGATAAACTAGGGTGTATAATATTTCAGAGTCACTACAACAAAACGACATGCATGACATACTAAATCTAAAGGTCAACCTCAAGGATAAAATGCTGTTAGAGCCCCTTTCTTATATGTTGTATTTTTAACACTCTTTAAGTTGAATCATCATAAAATAAAGAAAAGTTGTATAAAATCATACATGTACTCTTGTATTCAGAACACACATTCAGCTATGTTTCACAAATACCTCCGCCATGTATGCATAAATGTATAAATTTGTAAAATGACTAATCTCAATCGGAAAAATTCTTATCGTTGCATTTTTCAGTTATATTGTAAGAGTTGCATAATAAACAAATTTATTTCTAAATGAATGAATAAGTTTTAAAGTCACTAAACTCACTTAGCAACCCAAATTTGCAGGTGTTAAAAGGAGAAAAGATCAAAGCCAAAGCTTAAACTTTGAAGTAAGGACCAGAAGTTCATTATGCAAATGTCTATACTATCCTACAGGGCTTTACACGTGTTTAGTATTGTTTACATGTACCTATACACCTGCTGTGCTATACAGTGACAGGTGATTGACTTCGAACATAATCGCGGACTGACGGTGACACAATATGTACAAATCATGTCAGGTATGTGTTATGTAAACCAACATCCACTGTCACACAGCTAGTTCTGCATTCTTAAAAGTGACAAGTCTTTACTGGGGCAATTGATGTTGATTGTCACTCCAGGAGTCTTCCAGCTCTGCCATTGTTCATGTTGTTTAAGGGTGAATAGACTTTTACCTCCTGTGGTGATTACCAGTCAGGGAAATTATCACCAGCTGATGACAATCAATGTCCTCAGCCCCACATGACAATCACCCTAGCACTGTCATCACCCTCCCATGACACTCTCACAGTGTCATGGCCTAGCCATGACTTTGGCAGTGCTCAAAATCATCTTTGATTGGCTATTTAAAAAGAACTACTGCAACTATCACTTCCAAACTTGGTATAAAGTTGTATCACAGTGTCAACTAACTCTATGAATTTTGGCAGACCTATCCATTACATAATGAGGAAAAGAACCCGAAGGCTCCAGAGAAATTAGGAAATTGTCATCAGCTGCTGATGACTTTGCAGTATTTCGTGAAATTGGATAGAATTAAGTCCTGCAACTGACATGCTGCTGTGTGGTGAGGATGGCTGCAAAGAGATCAGACTTTCTTCTGAGACCCAACTGATCAACCCCACACACTCAATCATCCTGTCAGGGCCAGGACTTGGCTGGAATTGCAATTGTCCTCATATGCTGGTAATTTCCCTAACTGATTACCAAATTGGTCTATTATATCAAGAAAAGCCAACCCCCAGATTGTCCTTAGGCAACTGCAACAAATGACAATAATTATATTACACGTTGACTTACCTTCTGTTGTCATTATTGCGCTGCCCTGGGGGTGCCCCCCCTTGGGCAAGTCCTTGGTTTCGTAAGCAAGCTTTTTTGCACACACTGAAATGTTAACATTCTTGCCCCAAATTTCTGTAAAAGCTACTGGGCACCTGCCACTACTTTCAGAGCCCTTCTTCACTGTATGTTACGTTACTGTCATAAAGTTTGTCCTCGAATCTTTAAACTAACATTTAGTGCCTTTATTGTGACATTTTGAAAGTATTTCTTGCCCAGTTCTACACACACACTCCCCCAGTGTGGCTATGGCTGCATTAGCCTGGTCTCCTGGCCTGTATGCATTCACATAGCAGGGCACAGGACTATGGCTGCATCACAGTCATCATTGAGGGGGGCACTCGCTTTCAATTCAGTGAGATTTTTTTTACAGCTTTTTGGGTTCCTATGACATAGTGGGGCTCTACTGGACTAATAAAATGAATTGAACTCACTTAATTCAGATAAACATGCAATTGTGTTGATTGGTATTGTTTCATATCACCCCAATATTGTGAATTTACCAGTTTGTGTTATTTTAATGCAAGTTGAATTCTACACCGCGTTTCCAATTATTATGCAACCATTATTTTTTATGATATCTCAAAGAGAAATAACACTATAAGGATATCCTTTACACAAAATGATGTGTGTGCCAAGGAGCCAGTATCCTGTAAATTTTGTGCAATTCTGTTTGCTCAACGAGGAGTTACGCCATATAATAAAGTTTTGCAGTGTTCCCAATTATTATGCAATTTCATGAAAGTGCACCCACAACCACCCCAAATTAATCAAACTGATCCTACGATACCATGAACACTTACCCCTTGACACTAAATGAAAAGTAGAACCATCATTTGAAACATTGGTGTTTTTACGTGTAAGCAAATGATATTATTCCCTTGCATTGAAATAACATGGAAATGTCAATATTTTCCCAATAAAAGCTCTGTATCAGCAAGACAAGTTATGGAATCACCATCAATCTCATACTCTGCTTTCCTAAGGTTTAGAACTCTCCCCCAAACCAAAGAAAATCAAATTTCTCCAGTGCACTAGGAAAATATCTTGCAATGATTTCAGGTCATTCCCATTTACAATGCTATTTCAATGGGACAAAATTATGGCTGCATAATAATTGGGAACGCAGTGTACATA
Organism: Platynereis dumerilii; assembly: GCA_026936325.1. Taxonomy (NCBI): domain Eukaryota; kingdom Metazoa; phylum Annelida; class Polychaeta; order Phyllodocida; family Nereididae; genus Platynereis; species Platynereis dumerilii. Next base: position 29,706,946 of record JAPTHN010000008.1, on the reverse strand, counting down.
GATTCACTTCACCCAGAGAATCTACCCTAGACGAATCCCTCCATCGTCTTACTTTATCATAAAATTTGCGTCAGAGCGTCACAGCCAATCAGCGTGCAGGATTTCTCTCCACTTCAAAAGTTTACCGGCAATTTTCGTAGCGAGTTTTGGGACTACAGAGACGTATGGCCTATCATTTGAAAGGTCTCAGAGAGATCTATCTAGCCATATAAGAAACTCACATGTAACCCTTACGGAAGTGTCCGAATCAGTCAAATTGCCTCATTTGCATAACTTGTGTGAAGGCCTGTTCATTGGTCATGTTTGTGGGTGTGTCTGATCTATTCACTGAAGGCTCAGCTGAAGTAGATTCTCTGGGTGCATAGATTTGGCAGATCTAATCTTTAATTTTCAAATATAAGTACAATGATTTTCTTTACTTGATTTGTGCAGTTGGTCTTTGTCAGTGCTTCCTTGTACTAAATTAATCTCAACAGGAAGTTTATTGAAAGTGGTGCAATCATATTACAAATCTAATGGACAACATTTCATGTGACATGTTATTTACTATTAGCTGACAATGATAAGAAAGCCTAAAGAAAAACATACCCTAATTCCTGTTCACATATCAAGTATTCCCTTAGAAGTGAAAAAAGCAGGTCAGCATATACTTTATACTTCAAGAATGTCCATTTATCACATGGAACTAGGTGTGAGAAACATAAAACACCTTGTAGCAGTCCTGTTTCATGTTAACTGTAAAAGTTAGCTGTTATCAACAACTTGTTTATACTAAATTTATCCTAATAGCATCCTAGTGCCAGCTAGATCCTGTGTTTACAAATTCAGTAGAAAGAATGCAGGAAGGAAGGAAGAAAAGAAGGAATGAAGGAAGGAATGAACAAAGGAATGAAAAAGGCATGAAGGGAGGAATGTAGGGCATAATCACGAAATAAGCCCCGCACCTCTGATGGAATGAGTGCAGCCTATGCTTTTCAATGGCCTCGCTCATTCCATTATCGGAGGGCGGGGGCTATTTCGTGATTATGCCGAATGTAGTGGGGGAAGGAAGGGAAGGCCTCGAGATAGATAGACAGATAGATAGCCAGCTAAACACATAGATAGATAGATAGATAGATAGATAGATAGATAGATAGATAGATAGATAGATGCAAGAGCAGTGTTGCCAATCGTAAATAAGAGAGCTATAACAAACTGGTAAATTACTCCTGGACAGAAAGACAGGAGAGTAAAATCAAAGACAGGTGGATAGTTTGGGTCAGTGGGATGGCCAGGAAATGTGTATTTAGCAAAGACAGCAGTGATCCTGTGAGCCAAGATTTGACTGAAATATTAAACAGAGGGATATACACTAACTACGGATACATGTGTGATTCACCCTTAGGACTCAGTCCGGGCAGCGCATCAATCACCGGTTTCCGGTTATGACATTTCAAGTTACCTTAGTACATCCTCTATTTATGCACCCGGTATGCTAATTAGGACAGGAGGAGGCCACAGCCATGGGGCAAAGTATGATTGAAACTGTTGTCCAACATTGGTCAAACCTGTCCAGGTGACCTCCCCCCCCGCCTGCTTTTATCGTTGAATTTATCCCTGATAACATTGTAAACCTCTAACAGGTGACCTTACTGAGGTGCCAAGCATAGCCCAGGGATATCAACCCCAAATAAGGAACACAGTGAATGAATAGAAAGTTTTGTACAATGTATACATTTGCAAACCTCCTCTAAAGACCTATCATGATTATCTGATTATATTGGAGGGTCATATTCACACATCACTCATACCGTATTATCTTGAAGAAAATTTGGGCACACAATCTGCACATTTCTCGAAATAAGCAGGGTAAACTTCTAGAAGTAAACACATTTTTACATTCGCATGATCAGGATGAAAACATAATTTCCAAATTGCCAAAATAATCATACAGAAAGCATGGCACAACATAAAATAAAATAGCTGTAATTAATAATTTGTCTGGAAAAAAATATTGCAGTTTAAAAAAATATAAATACTACCAAAACCAGACAAAATACCACTTATAAAAGCATGAAATTCAAATTACTCAACAATCAAGAAAGCACTGAAATCACACACATTTTCAGCATTTTATACTTGGTGACCAAAGTATACAAGTAAAACACTTTGCTTTGCATGTTATAGCCCCTATTCATGATTTTTTTTCTCTCCCTACACTTTTTCTGAACTCTAAATCTACAACTGCACGTAAATGCCCTGACCTCACAAACAGGTCTTCTCGGGTAGATGAGGTATGATACTCAGATGACATATCAAGATCAGTTCCACATGATGACTGCCTCTGACCCTTGACCTCTTCATGCATGAGTGATTTTGTCCTTTGACTGAACTTGAAATGCATCTGAGTCAAGACTATTAAATAATGCTTAGAATGTACCAGACTTGTAATGCACCTGATTCCAAATATGCACCTGAGATGCTGACATTGCTGAGCATTCCAGGAGAATTTTTTATTAAATCTGACCACTGAAGCTGACACCAGAAAAATTTTGTTGTAGTTGTAGAGTTTCTCTGTGGATGGTAGTAGTTGATCACTTGCATCCATCGACATGCAAACAGCAAAACTATCTATCTATCTATCTATCTATCTATCTATCTATCGATCTATCTATCTATCTATCTATCTATCTATCTATATCTATCTATCTATCCATCTATCTATCCATCTATCTATCTATCTATCTATCTATCTATCTATCTATCTATCTATCTCATCATCTATCTCATCATCTACCTCATCATCTATCTCACTATCTATCTCATTATCTAACTGTCTCAATGCATATCTATCTCAATACATCTAGCTCAATATCTATCTATCTAGCTGTCTGTCAATTTATGTACATGATGTAGGCCCATTTTTACCTTCAGCGAACGAAGTTCGAAGAAGGTATTGTTATCACTTTGGTAAAATGTTGTCCGTCCGCCGGGCGGGCGTCCGGGCGGTCGGGCGGCGGGCGGATAGATAGTTTCCGGGCCAGAACTCGGGCCCTATTGCATGTACATAGATGAAATTTGGTACACATATAGCCCATATGGTCTGGTTGTGCCTTTTGATGGTCTGATTGATGGATAATCCATACTTTTTGAAATATTAAACAAAAAAATAAAAAATTATTTTTTTCGTTTCCGGATCAAGACTCGGTCACTATCGCATGTACATGGATGAAATTTGGTACACATATAGCCTATGTGGTCCAATTGTGCCTTTTGATGGTCTGATTGATGGGTATTCTATAGTTTTTGAAATATTGAGAAAAAATAATAAAAACAATTTTTTTTCATTTCTGGCCCAAAACCTGTCCAGTATTGCATGTACATGGATGGCATTTCATACACATATCACCTATTTGATACTGTTGTGCCTTTTGATGGTGTGATTCATGGTCATTCTATACTTTTTGAAATATTGACAAAATATATTGCAAATTATAATTTTTGGTTTCTGGTCCAAAACTTAGCCTCTCTTGGATGTACCTTGACAAAAATTCATCCACATATTGCCTATAAAGATCTTTCACTGGTCTCATTGATAGGTAGTTTTAACACATTTTAAATATTTAGAAAAAATTTGATAAATACAAATTAATATACTTCTTGGTTTTCGACCCACAGCTCCTAACCTATTCCCTGTACATGTATGAAACTGCAACATAATATGTGTAAATTTGTCTAGTTCAGCCTTTCCATGGTTTTACATACCCTTGCAGGCAGGAGGGCAGATGGTAGGTCAGCGGGTATATAGTTAATTTCAGGCCACGATTGCATCATACCAATTTTGTCAACATCGCTTTTATGACTTTACAGATGTCTTTCGCTGAAGGTTTGCTGCTGCGCAGCCTATGTTTTAATTAATAATGGACAAAAAACATAAAATCATGTCAAAGCAAAAGTAATTTAAATATTTTGAACATTTCAATTATTGTGCATGCACATAGAACAGTATGTGGTTAACGTTGTTTAAAAAGTTTGTAAATCTTCGCTGAATCATGCAGTTTTAATAAGCAAGTAAAGCATGATAATGTCAACATGTCAAGCACCCTGCAATTACATGCACCAGGAGCTGATATCAAGTTTTCCACTCAACAACATGAACAGCACAGCCTTATTCTAGGACTTCTTATCACTGCTTTTTCAGCCATGCAAAGTGGCAATGGGAAAGAGCAAGAGATGAATTAGAACTTTATCTGTTTATAGAAATTAGGGAAGCACCTAGGACACTTTTTTCACTTCTGATCCGATACATTACAGTTTTTATTGCCGATAATTACCGATACCGATACCACTCCGGTACCGGTGCCACTGTTAAATATTGAGCATTGTCTCCAATCCAATGCCGATAATGCTTTTTGGGATCTGTCATCGCCGATATCGGTATCGGTGTCGGAACATCCCTGGCAAAAATATCAGATGATTTTTTATTTGGTAGTGTCATAGAGTACACACCCTATGATCAGTCAGCTTGAATTAACAATTTTGGAGAAAAATATCGTAATGTGTCATGAGGTGAGGTCACGAGGAGTTTCATTTCTTTTCTTATCTAGACATAGCCTACTGAAGGTACTCAGGTACTTGAGATTCCAATTTTCTACTTGAAATACTGTTCATCCATGTTTACAGATTGCGATAAATCATGTTGCCATTGCCAATATGCATAATATAAATCGATATATATATCATATATATTTTGGAAAACCAATATGAAAAGTCTATGCGATGAAGGCTATGTCTACCATCATATGCTTGGGGATTTTGGAAAAGCCTAATCTATTGATTGAGAAGTAAAATTTGTTTTGAACAATCTCTTTTTTTCAATACCTGATTAACATGATTAAATTTAACAGATAATGGCAGTATTGACCTCCGTTCTGTACTGGTAACCAACATATTCAACATTGGATTCTAATAACTGATACTTGTGCATCAATAATAATCTATCCTAATAGGCCAGTAGAAAAAGGCCCAATATCAGCCATACCCTGGACCTCTTCATAACAGTACAAATTTGGTACCGAATGAATCCTTGAATTCTCTAGTTTCACCAAAAAAAATTCCCCAGAATTCCCATTCGGAGGATTTTTTTTATTCAAGTTTCCATGGCAACACTCTCAAAAAAGTAATAACCCACAAATGAACAACATTTTATTTAATAACTTTCCTTCTGCTTTGAGGAACAATTTCAATTTTGGCACTCAGTACCTCCACAACCAACTCTCTCAGATGCTTGCAAAAATTGTGTTTTACATTGTGCGTGTGTGTTGCTATGGTAACAGAAATATAAAAAATCATCATTTTTTAAAAGACGGTCTTAAAATGTTTGATGTGGAGAGAAAAAATATGTATACAAGCAAAAATGTGGTTATGATATTGATAGAGCATCTCTTCGTGGACAATCTTAAACAAAAATATTGGAAAAATCTTTTATAATATATTGCTATAGAGACTGATTTAATGTTTGTTTAAAATTACTTTTATAAACCTAAAGCTAAGGAGAGGCATGTTCCCAAGTTTTCTTCAAATTCATTTGATGAATGGATTTAATTTTGATATAATATTCATCTCTGAATGCAATTAACAATTTAAAAGTTTTCCGTTGCCATGGAAACACTGCTGTAGCCAGTTCCATAGCAACAAACCTCAAATGCATCTTTCTGGTCAAATGCATAGCCAATGGTTTTTGGGTCCTTGGAATTCATTCCAAGACCATTGTCGTCAGCTTCATTTCCTGTGAACAGGCAAAGTTGGTGTACTCACTAAAACATTTCACAGACAAAATGACAACCCCAACAGATGTGCCCTTGTGATCAAGATGGTGCTTATGCACCCCTGGCTACAATATTGTGTTTATCAGTGCTCAAATTTTCTTCTATTAAACATATTTCTTCTGAGCTGTCAGCACTTCACACAAAAACTGGTTTCTGTATACACACCAAAAGTTGGACTGTGCTGCCCTCTTGTGCATAGTCACAATATACTGCTTTCTTATACCTAACTTGATAGATTGTTGGTAGAATATTGAAGAGGCCCAACTTGTTGAAATAGACCAAGGACCCGATGCATGCATTGCATGCTATTTTTACAATTAAATCATACGTCTACCCAACCCTATTAGCTATATCAGTAAATTTGTTTTACAACTTAAAACAAGTTGTTTGTTTTGTTTCTATGGTAACAAATGCCTTCAAACATCATCAATTTCTAAGATAGGGCAAAAAATAGGCAGTTTCTACAGTTTTCAGTCATGTAATAAAGTTTCCAATGTAATTGTGGTTCTGAAAAGGCATTTGAACCTCAGTATATTGTGACAGAACACCCTTAACTTACAAAATTACAAAGGGTTGCCATGGAAACCACAATAATATACCATAAACTGCCAATGATAATTCAACTAATTATTGAAACAAATTCATAAATTCTGTAATTGTACAAAATATAGTTGACCGATTTTCACGTATCAAGCATCAAAAGATAGCTGGTAATGGCTTCTATTTTTAAAATTTTAAATTATTGTTGCCATGCAATCAGTTATCAGTTATGATCAGTTTCAACCAATTTTGAAAACTTCATAAAATAAGTATTTGCCATATTAAATCATTAATATCCATGACAAATAGGATATAATTCATTTATTTCTAATCATATTATAAATTCTGAGATATTTTTGTATAAATTTGATTGGAATAAAGTTTATGATGGCAAGAAATTTGGCAATATGATGATTCATAATATGGACGTCAAGGAGATTTTCTTGGAGACATTATGAGCAAAAATGGAGTTTCTAAGGTTTGCATGGAGATATTTTATCGCATGATACATCATTTTAAAGCTTGAGTAAAGATCTATCTTTTGCAATGAAAATTTCCGGTAACCATGGCAACAGAAATGGTATATTAGGCTAATCAGTCAGTTTTGGAGCCTGAGATTCTAATTTTGTTATGTAAGAAGTGCAAAAATTATCATCAAGATCAATTAAAAACCATACATTATATAATTATATTTGATACTTAGTAGTTAATGACATGGTTGCCAAGGCAACTGAAAAATAATGAATACGTAATGCCAGTTATTATTACAGAGAAAAGACACTGAGGAAAATCAAATACTAGTTGCTCCGTTTTCAGAGGTGACCGTCTTACATGTAAATCTTAACGTTTATTTGAAAATTTGCGGAAGGACATGATTTATGATCGGAAAAGATTTTCATGATTTTATAAGCGAGCAATTCCAATTTTTAGCCCTCCTTTCAAATACTTTCATTGGAGGATGAAAAGGACTTTCAATATGAATATGAAAAGCAATGGTCGTAAACATTTCTTTTGTACTACACTGCTTGTAGGCGCACACAAAGTCTGCAAATAAATCAACATGTTACTTGTAGTAATTGCTTGGATCACTAGGATTAGTTAGATTTTGACTGTGTGTCACTCCTGACTGGAACCATGATTTTGTGACAATTTTCAAAGTACAGCAGTAGTGTAAACTTATTTTTTGATACACACTGTACCAGCAGTACAAAGCTTTGGGTATGCTATGACTAAGCTATGTATTTTGACACCTCTAGGACAACACTTTACCAAAAATGTCATGATATCATAAACTTTTAAAAGAAATGGAACAATTATATATTTGCGTTTTACTGCAGATTTTTTTGACAAGACTAATTTGAAAAATAGTCAGAAAAGTCCCAAATCAAGATGACTGTCATGAAATTATCTGGCACAACAAAGAACATGAAAGATGGGTTTCACCTTAAACACTGAGATTAGTATCTTGCATTGCTTGATTTTTGTGGCAGTACTATATCATAACCCAATTATGATTATGCATTTAGCAACACTCTCATAACTATATCTATTATTGAGACGCCAATATACACTGAAAATTAAGTTTCTTTCAAAGATGCCTGTCTGTGTTCATTGATTATTTCTTTGAAAAAACTGTGCTGATACTAATGCAGACAGATTAGCCAAAAAAATTCAAATTCTGATTCTATACAAATCTCTGATGTTTAGGGTGACCTTCCTTGAGCTGGACAACTGGATTCTTGACATTCAAAAAATGTGAAATGTATAATACAACCCATACAACCCATAGGCCAAGCAGCATTTCAGAAATGGGTTGTATGGGTTGTATTTCATCAACCAGAGCCTCAAATTACATGTTTTCATTAACACTAATAGTATATGTAAGTTGGCATGGTAAGAACACTGAATATCGGGTGAATTCCCTGAAACAGAAAAAGGAAGGAGGTATCCTTGAGTCAGGCAGTTGTCTCCCAAAAGCATGACATTTAAATATGTAGCTGCAAAATAACTTTTCACTCCCTTGAAAAGGGGGGAGGGTTGGTCAAGTGGTAAAGCTTGCTGGGCTGCTAATTGCTGGGCCCAGGGTTCAAATCCAGCTTTTGCCGGGTCAACGGGGTGTATGTTGGACTGCTGTTTCAATCATCCTTTGCCTCATTGCCATGTCCTCTCCCTGTCCTAATTATTACCAAGTGCATAAATACTGGACATGAAGCCCAAATCATCCATCCATCCAGTCCCTTGAAAAGCCAAATTTGAGTAGAAAATGGCGCGACATCCTTCCTGACTATGTTTCCTAACTTTGTTTAACAAATTGAAGTTAAAATCAATACCATAGGCCAGCAAAGGATCCTTCAAATGTGACCAAAATTCACTAAAATGCACAAATTCATGGCAGAATCATGAGAAAAACAGGGTTTTTACCCCTTCTTTATAGTCATGAAGAAACCACTAAATGTGTTCATATCATGCTCATACGTTTGGAAAGGCATAAGGACGTCTTTGGCTACAGGTTGGTACCAAATAAGGTGGTATAGAAGATCTTAATTAGCCAGGTCAGCCCCACTAATAGTGTCCGAGTCAAGGTTACCTAAATCTCTGAGTGTCCAACTCAAGGAAACTTACCCTACAATTCCAAACCAACAAATATTGAGGAATTAACTTGAAAATAAGTGATAATTATAGGTTATTCACCACGAGAAAGGGAATATGTGATTTATCAACTGAGGGCTTTAGCCGAGGGTGATAAACACATATTCCTGATCTCGTGGTGAATAACCGGTTTATAACGTGAGACAAACACTCAAGCAGTCAAATATGAAACGATAAGTGGACATCAAAGAATATCAGAATTATTGATTGGCTGACAGCAGTGTCAAATGGTACACCACTGATTATGATGATATGCCTGGTGTATATTTTAGGCTTATTGCTTTTAGGTCCAATATCTTGCTGTCGAGAAAAATCTTGAGATTTTGAATTGAATCACTAAAGTTAGATTGCTTGGCTGAAAAACCTCACAGTCTATCCAAATTGGTTTTTAAAATTAAGCTCACATTTTTTCCTGTTAATTAATTTCTAGTTGCCATGGCAACTAAGTTGTAAACTAATAAGTATCCTAAATAGATAATGTATACCATTGTATGGTTTTGGACTAATCTTTATGCTAATTTTTGCACTTATGACATAAAAAAATGAGAAACTCAGGAACATAACTGACAAAAAAAAAAGGACTGATTTGCCTGAAACACCCTATCTATTGCCATGGTTACAAGTAATTTCATTGCAAAAGATAGATCTTTACTCAAGCTTTAAAATGATGTATCATACGATAATATATCTCCTTTCAAACCTTAGAAATTCCATTTTTGCTCATAATGTCTCAAAGAAAATCTCCTTGACTTCAATATTATGAATCATCATATTGCCAAATTTCTTGCCATCATAAACTTTATTCCAATCAAATTTATACAAAAATAACTCAGAATTTATAAGGTGATGTGAAATAAATGAATTATATCCTATTTATAATGGATATTAATGATTTAATATGGCAAATACTTATTTTATGAAGTTTTTCAAAATTGGTTGAAACTGATCATAACTGATAACTGGTTGCCATGGCAACAATAATTTAAATTTAAAAAAATAGAAGCCATTACCAGCTATCTTTTGATGCATGATACGTGAAAATCGGTCAACTATATTTTGTACAATTACAAAATTAAGAATTTGTTTCAATCCATAGTTAAATTATCATTGACAGTTTATGGTATATTATTGTGGTTTCCATGGCAACCCTTTGTCATTTTGTAAGTTAAGGGTGTTCTGTGACTAAATACTGAGGTTCAAATGCCTTTTCAAAACCACCATTACATTGGAAACATTATTACATGACTGAAAACTGTAGAAACTGCCTATTTTTTGCCCTATCTTAGAAATTGATGATGTTTGGAGGCATTTGTTACCATAGAAACAAAACAAACAACCTGTTTTAAGTTGCAAAACTAATTTACTGATATAGCTAATAGGGTTGGGTAGATGTATGATTAAATTGCAAAAACCATTGGCTATGCATTTGATCAGAAAGATGCATTTGAGGTTTGTTGCTATGGAACTGGCTACAGCAGTGTTTCCATGGCAACGGAAAACTTTTAAATTGTTAATTGCATTCAGAGATGAATATTATATCAAAATTAAGTCCATTCATCAAATGAATTTGAAAAAAACATGGGAACATGTCCCTCCTTAGCTTTAGGTTTATAAAAGTAATTTAAACAAACATTAAATCAGTCTCTATAGCGACTATATTATATGTGATATTTCCAATATTTTTGTTTAAGATTGTCCACAAAGAGATGCTCTATTAATATCATAACCACATTTTTGCTTGTATATGTATTTTTTCTCTCCACATCAAACATTTTAAGACCATCTTTTACAAAAAATGATGATTTTTTATATTTCTGTTACCATAGCAACACATACGCATAATGTAAACAACAATTTTTGCATGCATCTGAGAGTGTTGGTCATGGAGGTGCTGTGTGCCAAAATTGAAATTGTTCCTCAAAGCAGAAGGAAAGTTATTCAATAAAATGTTGTTCATTTGTGGGTTCTTATTTTTTCAAGAGTGTTGCCATGGAAACTTGAATAAAAAAAATCCTCCGAATAGGAATTCTGGGGAATTTTTTTTGGAGAAACTAGAGATTTCAAGGATTCATTCGGTACCAAATTTGTACTGTTATGAAGAGGTCCAGGGTCAACCCCACTTTTTACTGGCCTATAATCACAGAACCATTTTTACAGCTGCTTGCAGCCTGTATTACCGGAGGAGTTCCAAGAAAACTTATGACAACTCCCCTGGTCGTGTTGTTTCACCTATGTCATTAAAACTTTGCTTGCAGCCTAAATATAATTTTATCTTGCTTCCATCAACTTTTGGTAAACTTCTATGACATTAAAATTTTTATTTACGAAACTAAAATGTTCGTTTTTGGCGGGAGTTTCAAATGATCAGATGCAGTGAAACCAGCAGCAACAGCTGCAGCCAGATCCAGTCTTTGCAGATTCAAAAGAAAGAATGAAGGAAGGAATGAAGGAAGGAAAAAAGGCAGGAAAAAAGGAAGGAAAAAAGGAAGAAAAAAGGAAAGTATAGGAAGGAAAGTATAGGAAGGAAAATATGGGAAGGAAAAAAGGGATGGGGGAGGAAGGGAGGAAGGGAGGGAGGGAGGATATATACATGTAGATAGATAGATAGATAGATAGATAGATAGATAGATAGATAGATAGATATATAGATAGATAGATAGATAGATAGATAGATAGATAGATAGATAGATAGATAGATAGATAGATAGATAGATAGATAGATACTAAGTCTATCTACAAGCAGCTGTTAAAGTGCTTGCACGTTATTTTTATCACTTACAAGTCAAACTGTTACACAACACTTCACACAGATAACCCCCAGGGCTGTAACACATTTGGCCTCTAATCACTTGGGGTGTTGCAAGTCCAGGTGATTAGCACTATAACCTGTGACTGTTTGTGTTGAAAGTATACAATGTCATACTGTTGCATAATCTGTCTGGCTTCAGAGTTTACTATATAAACAGGGCAGTCATAGGTCATGTGATACTGAAATCACCACATGTTGAACTTTCACCAAAACCATGGGACCAAAAAGCTGAAAAGGTCCCTGCCCCACTTGGATATTTGATTGGGATACTAGTTTTACATCCTGTATATTTATGGACTTGGTGGCTAATTAGGACAGCAAGAGAACATAGCAATAAAGAGAACTGACTGAAACTGCTGTCCAACATAAGCAATAGGTCCAGGTGACCCAGCCACTAGAGTGTGAATTGAACCCAGGATCCAGCGACTGGCAGCCTGTCCCCCCTGAATCTCCTAAACACTAAATGGGCCCTATTTTGCATTCTTTCAGTGGTGTTCAGTATTTCTCTATACTGCATATTCCCAGTGCAGGTTTTTTTCTTTAAATTATTCAAGAGATTTTGAAATTCATATTTTGGAAAAGAAAACAGAAATTAGACAGAAAACGAACTACCAATATTGGAAGAGACGACATTGTGCTGAGAGAACAAACGTGGTGTCTCAAATTCAGAATTGAAGAACACAATTGAAGTGCATATTGTGTATGTTTTCATCTTCTTGACACAGATTCATCGTTCATGTTCAAAATATACAACAAATCACTGCCACCCACTGTTTAACATGTTTAATATTATCTCAAGATCTATGAAAGACTTGTCACTTATCTCAAGTTAATAGTCAAGATGATTCCAAATTCACCGCAGACTGTTATCAACTAATCTGATAACATGATCTGATGATAGTGCATTTTTATTAAACCGGAGGTGCTTGGCCTTCCTTTTGAGCATTGGAGAATGATCAGAGGTACATCAAAGATGTCCTTTCCTTTTGCTGCCTTTGTGTTTTGGTACATGATTGGGTTAAATTTATGTCAAGTGCAACACTGTAAATGCTGTAACACATCTTGGAACAGTATAAAGCTTCTTCGGTGAGAAATCTACGGTACAGCCGCCAAAACTTTACACATCAAAGTAACACATCAATTGCCAGATCTCTGGTGCAGCTGCCAAAACTTTAATTTGTTACACATCAATTGACAGATCTCTGACAGAGCTACTAAAAACGTTTACTTTGTAACACATCAATTGACAGATCTCTGGTACAGCTGCCTAAACTTTACTTTGTAACACATCAAGTGACAGATCTCTGGTACAGCTGCCAAAACTTTTACTTTGTAACACATCAAGTGACAGACCTCTGGTACAGCTGTTTGTAACACATCAATTGACAGATCTCTGGTACAGCTGCCAAAACTTTACTTTGTAACACATCAATTGACAGATCTCTGGTACAGCTGCCAAAACTTGACTTTGTAACACAATTGACAGATCTCTGGTACAGCTGCCAAATTTTACTTTGTAACACATCAATTGACAGATCTCTGGTACAGCTGCCAAAACTTTACCTTGTAACACATCAATTGACAGATCTCCTGGTCTCTGGTCCAGCTGCCAAAACATGACTTTTGTAACACATCAATTGAAAAATCTCTAGTAGGGCTGCCTAAACTTTACTTTGTAATATATCAATTGACAGATCTCTGGTAAATCTGCCAAAAGTTGACTTTGTAACACAATTGACAGATCTCTGGTACAGCTGCCAAAACATGACTTTTGTAACACATCAATTGACAGATCTCTAGTAGGGCTGCCTAAACTTTACTTCGATGTAACACATCAATTGACAGATCTCTGGTACAGCTGCCAATACTTTACTTTGTAACACATCAATTGACAGATCTATCTCTGGTACACCATAAATAACACATCAAGTAACATTCTTTTGTACAGCTGCCAAAAATAGATCTAATACTACTCCTGAGCAGTTTACTGGTGAATAATCACAAATAGACAACTAGTGACAAAATTTCAAGCAAAAAAACTCCAGGTTTCCACTTCACCAGTCTGGGAAATTACCATCACATGATCATGATGATGACACTTGCAATTGCAGCAAAGTCATGGCCCTGACAGGATGATTGAGTTTGTGGGGTTGATCAGTTGGGTATCAAAAGAAAGTCTGATCTCTGCGCACCCATCCTAATCACACAGCAGCATGACAGTAGCAGGACATATTTTATCCCATTTCGCGAGGTACCGCAAAGTCATCAGCAGCTGATGACAGTTTCCTAGTTTCTCCGGAGCCTTCGGGTTCTTTTCCTCATTATGTAATGGATAAGCCTGGCAAAATTTATAGAGTTAGTTGACACTGTGATGCAACTTATGCCAAGTTTAGAAGTGATAGTAGCAGTAGTTATTTCTAAATAGCCTGTGAAAGATGATTTTGAGCACTGCTTGAGTCATGGCTGGGCCATGACACTTTGAGAAGGTCATGGGAGAGAAATGACAGTGCTTGGGTGAGTGTCATGTGGGGCTGAAGACATTGGTTGTCATGAGCTGATGGTAATTTCCTTGACTGTTCACTCAGAAGTTGTTTCTTTAGCATAATCTGATATATTCATAACCCAAGAAAAATTTCAGTCTAGCCATTTGCTAGCCAACCAGACACTTCAAAATCTTACTACAATTCAACCATCTACTTGAAAATGACATTGGAGATTGTGAACCCATAGTGCTATGCACACTCTCAAAAAATCGTCACTTCAAAAAAGTAGTAAGAAGATCACTAAAAACTATGAATTAAATTTCCCATACCATTGCTTAATATGCAATACATGACCTTACATGTAATGATAGCTCTTTGAAGTACAATACAACAAGGCCAACTAAAAACACACAAAAGCTCAGAAGTTAAAATCTAGATTTTGTCTTTTTATCATGCACTGGAGTTCCTGCTAAATGAGAAATGCTACTCAAAAATACATGTTCTGAGTCCTGTTCAACACATTCAAGAAGGATTGCATCAGAAGTAAATTATTATTATAGCTGTCTGTTATCACTTTTATCTAAATACCTATAAAATAGCTATACTAGGCATAATTATACATGATATACTGTCTAAAATAAAATAAAATCAAGGGATGTCAGCAAAATCTGGAATTTAATTTATTTTAAAGGAGGGCCTTTTTCTTGAAATATCCAGCAATTTGAGGGCTACTGAACAATGTTCTACTCCATTTCATAATGAGGAATATTCAGATCTAGATGACAGTGTGACTGTGGCTCCTCATTCAAAGAACATTTTCCTTTTGAACAGAAAAATAAGAGAATAGCCTCAATAGGCCTACTGACATTTATGTATTCTTTCTTCGGACTACTTAGGAAATATTGATTTTTTCAACAAGCAAAGGAAGAAAATATTAATACAACAAAAAATCATTGTATCGTGCACTGACCAGTGTGATCACAATGTATTCCCTTGCAAAGAGTGGTCAACACGGTCAAGTGCAAGGGTCAAAGAGGATTACAGAGGTCAACCAACAAGTACCTTTGAACAGCTCAGGAGTAAACTGAACTGTTTTGAGAGTATACCTTAACAATGCACACTCCGAGGTTTCACTAACACTCGAGTACTCTTGACTGAAGATCCTGAAAATCTATTCAAATATCACTAAACATCCATAAATGCATTCAACAATGTTCAAGTTGATTCAACACATTCAATTCAATAATAGATGACTTCAAAGTGGTACTTACTTGGCGTAGGCATTTCAAGGATAGTAACGATACTGCCCTCGGAGTTAGAAGCCGTACAAGTCACTTGTCCTCCGGACGTCAGAATCCGGGGCGACTGAGTTTTAAGAAGAGAGATATCCTCGTGAGGAGGCGTGACTAACTTTCTTTGCTCGGGAAGGTCGAGGGTTAAAGTGGGAGCGGGATCTCCAAGAGAACTGCAGTTGACGATGTATTGGAAAGGCTCCAGTTCGATGTAATCAACGACTGGCTGCATAGGCTTGCCGCACTTGTAATCCTCGACAAAAGTGTCGATCATACGCATGCTGAAAGGAGATACACATTCAACTGCATCGTAATCGAGGAGTTTGTCACTAGTGGTGTCGTAGAATTCTTTGAGCCACTTCAACTTGCAGTTGCAATGCAGGGGTTTTCAGCGAGCGTTAACTCGTGGACGGCAGAAAATGTCGTCTGGACGTATTCTGGAATGGTTTGGAACATATTTCCATCCAAAAACAACTTATTCAAATGAGTAAGTTGTGTCAACGACATCCAATCCATTGTGTGGAGGTTATTTCGACTCAACGACAACCTCTCTAAATTAGTAAGCTTCGAGATAATGGTAGGATTAATAGAAGAGATCCCATTCTCGTCCAACGACAATACTCGGAGGTTGTTTAAGATGTTTGTGCCGTTAAAATCAAGCTTTTCAACTTTTCCAGCTCCAGTAACGGCTATTAAATCCGCTTTGAACTCTGGATGATTCATAAACCTCATGTCGCCATTTTCAATATCAGTGTTGCGTAATTCCAACTCATGTAAATTCTCCAAATCAGCAAAAGTATCGTAATCAATAGAAGTTATTCCAGAATCCATGATGACCATGCACTCAACAGTCCGTAATTTTGTCAAGTTTGCTCTCGATAGCTGACCGAACTTGAAGTTCACTAAAGAAATGAAGACTGTATCGGCAGGAATTGTTTCTGGGATTTCTGCAAGTTCCTCATTCCCATCACAGGACACCAAAACGCCTGAAAATTAAAATGTGAGAAAAATCACAATGATCAAAGTACAATTTCTCAAATCTCTTTTTTCAAAAGTTACATATATATATGTATATATAGGCCTATATGTCAAAATCAAGAGAACTTCATTTTGTTATTTCAGTCACTGGATCACTAAATATAATGTGAACATGGTGAATGGGACATGCATAAAGAATGGTCAATTTGCTGAATAATTGTTTTTGAAAATTTCAAGCCTTTTTTAGACCCTCTGTGCCCCCCACTTGGATCCGCCTGCGCAAAGGGATGTGTCATCAAGATTCCCTAGAGCATGTAGAGCCTCTTTCTTTTTAAAATTTAGTGGCACACATATATATATACAGAGATTAATCGTTTGTAGTGAACAGCAACCAGAGAAAGATACTGAAGATGATAATCGATAATGAGATGAATTAAGATTTTTATCTGAGGCTGAGTGAACTGACAGTAGGCCAAATTTACACGGCAAGAGATTCCCTAATTATTAATAGTTCATTTAATGTACTTGATTATTATTTCATTTATTAGATACACAACTGATAATCAATCAATCAGTCAGTCAATCAATCAATCAATCTACCTATCTGTCTATCTATCTATCCATCTAAATTCTAAAAGGCTGTCCATATAAATTGGCAAGATATTAAATAGGCCTATTAAAGTAGCTTCTTATCTTTTGCAGTCAATGTGAATCTATATCAAAGCCATTACACTTTGATTACAGGCCTATTACATAATAAAGTACCCTACCAAATCATAACACAACAGTGCAGCCCCTCCCCCTTCCAGATTTTTTGGTGAAAAAGCAGTCATTCAATTTCTCTCCAAATTTCTTTCAAAAAGTCACAATGAATAAGCAAGGGTCACTTCAAGAGCACTCCTATAATTTATGCTGTGCCAGAAGCCAGACTATCATCAGGGTAGCCACTCAGGTGTAGAATATAGAGCTTTAATGTACCACCAGTCTGTCAGGCTCATGGTTGTGTATTGTACAGTTCACAATATACCACTATGTGTATTAGAATGTGTATTGTCCTGTTGTCTGATTATACAATTGTCTATAACTGTGTGATAGGGAATAGCACTTACTACTTTTATCATTTAATTAAATAGATAGTAGCTTATAGTCTATTAAGCAAATATTGAAATAGCCCTTGTGAAGTTGTGCAAGCATGATAAAGAGTCAAAAGGACTTTAAAGGAGAGAACAATACCATTTTTCTAAGCAAGGTCACTTCATAAAAGCCTACAAATTACTACAATTTTCAAGGTATTTTAAAGGATTAGGGGCACCAGTTAGTAAATATTAACCAACCAAAGGTCTATCACTTCTGACCCAACTCAAGACATGTTTTCTGATGCAAGGTCCTCATAGAACTTCCAGCATGTTCAGACCTCAGAACTAGTAAATTCTATATAATTTAAAAGGTGTTAAAGAACAGTGCCATTTTCACACATAAACAATAAAGTGCTGACTCCCATGACTAGGCCAATACATTTCTCAGCTTAAGCTAAGCACAATTTATGGCCACTATACAACCTGTGTTATTTAATAGAGTGGAAAGATTTACACTTACCTGTGTGGACTTTGTCATAGCACCCCCTCCTTCCATACTTAATTCGACATCCCTCAAATCCAGCACTCTGAGACAGTCCAAAAAGTGCCAAACTGCACAACAATGTCGTTAGCACCATTCCAGCCATCTTCACACACTAAACTTGTCTTATTTACATTAGAAAGTTTGACCAACTCTCCTCTAAGTGTGTCACCACTGTCATCCAACACCAAACTGAATGAGATATGTAGTTCAGAAATTCACCACATGGGGGACTGGGCAAGATTGATTAAACTCCCCCTCGTGGCGCTTTCAAGAGCTACCAACATTCCATTTGGAACATGAACAGCACCTTCACGGTAATCCTAGGGGATCCCCACTGGTACGCTCATTCTCAGTAGTTTCAGATATGGGAGAAATTTGGCAAACCTGCGAGAGGATTGCCTACTGAGACTGAGAGTACCGTCTTTTTTTTTTTTTTTTTTTTTGGAAAAAAGGCCGTATAGAAGGCCTGAACCGCCTCCAGGAGGGCCAAACAGGATGCAGTGAAGCCCAGAAGCCACTCTCACCGCCCTTAAGCCCTCGCCTTCATAACCAAACCGGAAGAGGGCGCAACAAACTTCGCATGGCGCTACCACTAGGGGTCCTAGGGGATCCCCACTGGTACGCTCATTCTCAGTAGTTTCAGATATGGGAGAAATTTGGCAAACCACTGCCATTCTACTCCCTCCATTATCAAGACACAACAGCAGGTAGTTTGGGGAAGCGACCCGCCGGAGGCTCACCATACCTCAAGCTACCCCAAACCTCACCTCTAAAAACCCGTGTAGGAAACCAGAAAGACTGACTATAGAACACAAACAAGCAGGACTGTAGTTTTCAAACAATGTAATTATTGGAACAAAACTACGGTAATGCCTGAGAAAAGGCTCGTCCCAGCGAGACCAATAATGCTGCAAGTGTTATGTACAGGAGATCGGAATACATGGCATAATAACACACAATCGAGCACCAAGCTATGTATACATACAGGAGATCTGAGTATTTGGCAAGATAATACGTTATTGGAGCACCAAGATGAAATGATTTTGCTTATCCTCCACAAGAGCAAATAGTCATATAATTTTTAACAGGAAATGAAACAGTTTGATCATTCTCAATAAGTACAATTGCATACAAATTCGTGAAAATCAGTCATTCACTGCAGGCACAATACATAACACCCGTAATGTTTGTCAACACAATGAGACATGCCCAGAGAAATCAGCACTTACAATCATGCAAAGTACAAACATAAATTCAGTGATCATACATATTAATAAACAAAGTATACAAGGTGACCATAAAAGGAATGCTGTCAATAAGAAAACCCCACATATGTGCAGCAGGCCTGTTATAATTGTTCAGGATCAAGAGTGGAACTTATAAATCTATACGTAAAACTTGTTACTAGGAAAAACAAATCCTAATGGCTGAAGTTAACACAACATCCAAAAACTAAGTAGGCTTAAGGGGAAAACCTGGCAACATATATATATTATGTACATCGCGAACATCTCTAAAACCCTACGACCAACTGAACAACTTGTTGTAAAACCGTAACTAAGACATAGGTAAGGTAACAGGTAGTCCTGATGCCTTAAACCTTTTAACAGATTTGGCTATTGCTAGTCGAAGGGAATTCGCATACTTCTTCCTGCCATTTGAGCTGTTAGGATGTATCCCGTCCCGAGACCATTGCCATGTGGGCATGGGTAGTTTCTTTCCTAACACCTCAATTTCGTAGAAACCTTTATGCTTATGATAGATTAAATTCTGACGCGTTTTTGCTTCGGCCTTCAAGTGTGACTCAAGGTCACAACTCACTGACATGAACTGCTCAAGGGATAAGTTGCGCAGGCCACGGGAGCGTGGTACTACTGACAATAAACAAACAATGCCTCTGTGAAAGGAGCTAAGCTCATCCAGCCACCTTAAAATGGAATTTTTGATGAACTGACTGGGGAAACCACTGGCGACGTCATTGGTCCCTATGTCAACGAGTATAATATCACAAGGGTTTTCCCGAAGTACTGGGATAAGTTTGTGGAGGTCTTGAGCTGTAGCACCCCTGATGCCATGAAAGGAGACTGAAGAAACCAAGTTGTCAACCCCCATGTGTTCTGTGGTACAAGCATCCCAACCTCGGGGTGAGTAGTCACGCCGCAAATACTGTTCCAGGCCCGAGACAAAACTGTGGCCTACTAACGCAACTGTGAGTCTGTCCTGCAAGACAACATATGGTTATATATATAAACTATGGGAAAGCTGGGGTTAAGTCACTAGTAGAGAACCTTCTGTAGAAGGCATCGGCCCTATTCCGGTCACCGGCACTAGAAATGAGCAGTGCCATGGATTGTGCAACTGCGGTAGATTGGAAAGAGCGGGCCCTGGAGTAGTGCTCCCAGCATGACTGTGAGCGCCAGCCTATGTGTGAGGCAGCAGCCGCCGGACTATGTTGGGTTGACTGCAGTGCCACAGCACAGCCACTGCGAAGACTGTGGGTGGTTTCACCCTGGTGAAGGCCAATTGTGGAAAGGTGCAGTTGGAGTCGCTGGTTTGCTGCTGATTGGGATAACGGTAAATTAATAACATTTCCCGTCCGGAGAGTCTTTCTGAAAACATAACCAGTTGACATATCCAGCCCCATGTCCTTTGAGCCTGAGATGAACTGTTCCAGGGCAGCGACTGGGCAGAGAACCGTTTCCGGTGACCTCACGAGGACACTGTGTTTTTCAGTGCGGGTTTTCCCATATGTCTGTCGTATAATTAGGGCAGATTCATCCGGGCACCTGTAGATTTCTTGTAAAAGAAGCTTGGAGAGGTCACCGCCTCTTTCCCCTAACAGAAATTGTATTAAGAAGAAGGCCCTGTCCCTTAATAGTAGAAAAGTTTCCTTGGGCTTTAGCTGACAGGTTTGCAACTCCCTTGATAAATAGGTGACGAGGGAAACAATTTTTTGTAGTGTCATGGGCTTGGCCTGCTTCACAACCACATGGGAAGCAGCTTGCTCATCTCTTACACTGGATAGGTATGAGGCCAAGGCCGGGGCCATGGCCGATTTTCCTACAGCCGTGTCGGGGTCCCAGGAGTAGCCCCGGCCCCATTTGGAGAGCACTACCTTCAAATCCCCAATTAAATGTTTGACATATTCCGCCGATAAGCGGCGGGGACAGCCACAAGGCTGAATAATCTGCTGGCCCAAGTAAGGGCACTCAACATCATGGACTTGGGTCTTCCCGACACCCGACTCGTCCTTTGAAGCCAGAAAACGTAAAAGGTCCTGTGGTTGGCATGTCTCAAGTGTGCGAGGAATCGGAAGGGTCCCCAGGAAAATTGCAAGTTGGCGGGCAAGGCCTTTCTTTTTCACCACAGATTTTCTCTGACTTGCTCTATCGGCCAATTGTTGAATGCGGTTGTCCACTCTTTCCCATAATTCTTGTGGCTGGAAATAGTAGCAAGAGAAAATAGCAGTAAGAGAAAACCTACAGTCATTCAAATGGGGTCTCGTCATGCATTTACAAATTATAAACAAACTAGAAGGACATTCTGTAGGCAAATAAATCCCATGGAAGTCCATGGGGGTCAACTTGCCAGCCATGTCGGCTGGGGTACCATAGTACTGCCCTATCCCCCTTTGAGGCCACTTTGATCTTCCCAATGGAAAACTGCAAGACTTTTGGCCACCATGCTGGCTTGAGTGGTGTTACAGGCAAGACAGCTGTGCACTGTGAGATTTTGCCCTCCTGGAGGAAAGACAACAATGAGGGGATCATTGAAACTGGGGGGAAAACATAGGCATTTGACTCAGCTTGGACATTTTGCGCAAAGACATTGACGCCAGAGGACAGTGGAGTGGGGTAGGGTGTGAAGTGCCTCATAAGCTGTCCATCCTTTGTCGTCATGCAGTTGGAGTCTAATGCCATCAAATCACATGTATGCGGGCCAAACGCATCGTCAATATTGCGCCAGTAAGGTCCCGCGAGTTTTGCGTCCTGTCGGTTCAAGGCTCTTGAGGGGGCATCAGCTGGGTTTTGCTTGGAATTCACATATTTTAAGTGGAGGTCAAGGTCTAGATCCAGAGTGGTTTGGAAAAGCTGTTTGAGGCAGTCATTGAAGAGGGAATTGCGAGAACCTTGCTTCTGCCATGCCCCTATAAGAGCCATGCTGTCCGTTAGGACGTCAACTCTGTGATGGGCAATATCTGCTCCCAGAGACAACAAAGCTTTCACCACTGCCTCAGTCTCCTTCTGGTGGATGGGGCGTTGGTCTCCAGGGGCAAAATAGTCGCTAACTTCCCTTGATGACATGTTGTGGCTCAAAAGGGTGCCCGCCCATTTGAATCCAGAGGCGTCGGTCGCCAGCTGAACAGTGAGGTGGCGCTCAGATCTCCATTCCGCCACTCCTTGCCATGTTTTGACGAAGGTCCAATGCTGTAGTTCTGCTTGCAAGGCACCTTTGTTTTGCACCGGTTGTCCGGAACGTAGTGCCGCAGAAATAGCATTGTTCATCTCCCTGACGTAAAACATTGCACCCGGTATGGCAATGGCCATCGAGGCGCACTTCCCGGCGATGCTCTGTAGGGAGTTTAAGTCAAGGCTATCTCTTGTGAGCAAAGTCTGAAGTAGCCCACAGAAGTCCTCCTTCTTGTCGAGCGGTAGGGAGAATGAGCGTCGTCCAGAATCCAGAATAAAACCCAAGAAACGGATTACCTTGGTTGGCTGCAGACAACATTTTTTCAAGGAGAAAGTATACCCCAGCCGGGTCATTATCTGAAGGATGGCATATGTTGAATTCTGGGGATGAATACCCGAAGTGGCCCTCCCCACTACAGCCAGACGGTCATCTATATACTGAAGGATGGGGACTCCCAGTGAGCGAAGGTAACTAGAGACAATCATTCCGACTGTCTGGTAGATATAGCAGGCAGCTTTGAAACCAAAGGGCAAGGTGGTGTAAGCCATAACCCAGCCATCATACATAAGACCAAAATATTTGACAGTGGAAGGTGCTAGACCTATATGGTCATAGCCAGATTTCTCATCTGTGTTAATCAAGAGGTCGTCTTGTTGTAACATACGGGGTACATCTCGTAAAGTGTCCAACCGGAAAGGGGTGTCTCTGACAAACAAATTTAGAAAACGCTCATCGTGGCATACCCGCTCCTTTTTCGTGTCCAAAGTGAGCGGCATGATACATTGGGGCAGTTGTGCCTCATCAAGTTCATCCCATCTTCCAAGCAATTGTAGAGAGCCATTCCGCAGACGCTCTTCCAAAGTGCGTGCAAGTAATGGAGGGTTAACCTCGCAACTATTTGAATTCTGTTGATAAAAGGCAGACGGTTGTGCCAGGTCATACTGTACCCCTTTAAAGGAGCCTTTAAAGGGTTGCAGGAACATTTCAATTGAGACTCCTTCTGTCAGCCAAGTCCGGACCGTTGACGCAGTGGCATGATCAGAGACCTGTAACAGGGGCTCCCATTCCTGCATATGACTACCTAGCTGTTTTGCCACGAAAAACTCAGGATGCCTCAAAGGGAGTTCTTCTGGATCTAGTAGCTGCCGAGACAACAAAGCTTCTTCTGCCGTGGGACCCCCATTTGTTGGGTGTTCGCGGGACCAGCCCTCATTTAGTGTGGTGAACAGAGGCCGTGTGCGCTTCTCCGCAAGCGCTGCTACTGGGTTGAAGGTACTTTGGGATTCTTGACAGGGCACCTTGGGTTGTTGTGCAAACTTCCGCTCAAATGGGGTGAACTGAATGAGAAGGAAAATGCCAGTTGGAGACACAGTGACCAGAATAGAGCCATTATTGCCGGAATAGTGACATAACTTAACGTAAATTAAGAACAAAAGGATATCGTGAGGCACTATTAGAATGTCTTAGAAATCATTACCCCTACATACTGCAATGAAGCCTTAAATATTAGTTATCTATAAGTTTTCCCGCATACCTGGGGCCTGGAGTGAGGCAAGTCGCTGTGTGTAAACCCATTCCGCTGCTGTCCTTCAGATGGCCACAGGTTATCCTGAAGCAATATGAAAGGCAACATAATTGACAGCTAATTTTAAACCAACAGCTCAAATAGGCAGGAAAAGGGAAAAACAGTGTGAACTCTGCGCTATGGAAATACCGCAAGATAAATCGTTCGTCAAGTGTCTATCAAACATACCCTGACCAAATTCTACCAAAATCTACATTCAGGTAATCATGACGCGAGGCCGCAGAACCAGAGTAAAACGACTCCCCAATGCACACATAACAGGTTGTCCTGATACAAGTACACAAGGAAGCAGTCCTACACATTACTTTTGGTTGTTGTCCGGCCTACTTTTCTTCATCGCCGCACAGTCTTTTATCATGTGGGAGTCAGACCCACAGAAATAACATACAGCGCCACCACCTGGGCCTGGCCTGCTGTTCCGTCTCCACTGGTTGCTATTGTTGTGGTTGTTGTTCCTTCGGCCCCTGTAACCCCCCTGGCCACCATAGGGACTGTAGCCTCCAAAACCATTCCCCTGGTAGCCTCCGAAACCCTGTGCTGGGTACCCTTGGTAGGGCATTTGGAAGAAAGCCGGCAGGCCATACTGGCCAGGCAAAGCTTGATAAGGGGAAGGTGTCTGCGACACCTGCGGTACTTGGGGCTGGGCAGCTGGCGGCTGAGGAGCGGGGTCTTCCTTCTTCGGAGCTCTTTCAGCCCGGCGGGCTTTTCCCTCTTTAAGGAGTTTGCTAACTGCTGCAGCCACCTTGTCATGCTGTTTGTCTCCCAGGAGCTCCAAACAGAGATCCTTGATGCACAGACGGTCCCTCTTGCTGGCCGCCTGCGCCCGGATGCTTTGGTACAGATCAAGGTCTGGATGACCACTCTCCTTCGCCATGTCCACAAGGAGATCTAACGCTATCAAGATGGACTGCTCTGAAGCGTCATCTGATGCCGCCAAGGCCTTAACCTGTGAGAGGGCAAAATTCACAGACTGATTTTTTACCTGTTCCAGTCTGGCCAGGAGATCCACTTCCGATGTGTTGGTAGCTTCAGCGTTGGCCGTGCCGGCCTGTGGTGCCGCATCTCTTGCATTATTCCCCTGAAAACAAAGGAAAAAGCAACTGATACACCCAGTGTCACACCCGTCTATTTTTGCAATGCATAAGTCCAAGCCATTACCCAAAAGGCTACTGCCACCATAACCTGACCTTGTATTACTTCAGCTGTCACTTAATCCGATTCCTAATTACCCAAGAAAGCATGATTTATTGTGTCATTAGTGTCATTAGTGTCAATTTTAACGTGAAACCAGCACAGCAAAGGATCTAATACCAACCCTTGGCGGTTCGAGCGGTTGGCCCATCTCATTAGCCATAGTGATGGAGTGGTGGAGTAGTATCCGTAGATCTCCATCCTCTGGCCTGTCTGGATTGCCTGCCATTTGCCAAAGGTCCTCAGGTTTCTCTCCGGTCAGCTTCTCAATCTCGTGTTTTAACTCTGCTCGCGTCATTTCTGTCGGGTCCACATCACGGGCTAAACGGGCCAGGGCGCCTTGGATCCGGTCTCCTGTCCGTAATCTGTCAATCAGTGGGCCTTTCCTTTTGCCGGCCAACGTGTGGTTGGGCCGCAGGACTGGAGCCATTCTGCCAAAGAAACCAAAAGACACAATAAATACCGGCTCGCATCACTTGACCTCCGCCTTACGCATCTGCACAATCAAAACAGAAAGTCTAGGCAGAACTTAAAATATCACAACTTGTAAAATTGTGTTCTTCCCTCACTAATCATTTTGCCAAAAATGGGGGGGGGGGGGCAGTGGATTAGGCCACCAACCGTATCCCCCCCATACCCATATCAGTTGTCTACTGAGTAGCGTTAGGCTGCTTTCCCTTTTTTGGGGATTAGAATAGTCCCCAGCAAAAGAAAGCAGATGTGTTGTCTTAGTTGCCTGAGGGCAAACTTTTCCCCTGTATGATGTGAGGGTTAGGCCTCACTTCAGGGTCAATCTCTTTTTTTTTTTTTGTTAAATTTTTTACTGTAACATTTAATTTGCGATCAGGCTTTTGGCTTATAATTGTCATTCTTTGTTAAAGTTACTCAAACCTAGTAATTTGACAATGACTGTGAGGACTCCCTCTCTGTTGACAGGCAGGCTGCCAGGGAAAATCCCACCACGAGGGACTGTGATCCCCCCCTTTGGGGCAATGTGTGAACCCCACATTCCCAAACTCATGTGGCTGGACAAATTGGCTGGATTTTGACAGAGAAAAAAACCCTCAAGATGGGAAATAATAAAGGACTTACAGGCCCCAACAGCCGGTACAGGCTGTTGTCATGGCTGCCTTGTCTTAAAAACGTGAATACTCTTGAGATAAAGCAGCCCTGGGAGGCCCAAAAAACATCTCCCGCCACTCCAACAAGGCGAGCCACTAGCTCCCAGCCATTTTCCAGCCACATGAGTGAGCCCCAGCTCAAACTCCAAATAAACAAAGAAACAGCGAGCCCCAGCTCAGCTGTACATGATCAGACGAGCCCCAGCTCAAGTCTGAGTAAATAAAAGTAACTCACCTGGAATATAATCGTGTTTTGTGCACAAAATTATGAGTTTATCGGAGCTCAGTGAAAACGTGCGTAGTGTTCGCTTCATAACCAAACCGGAAGAGGGCGCAACAAACTTCGCATGGCGCTACCACTAGGGGTCTATATTTAGCAGACTATCATGAGTGTTCATAACATACTTTAACTTTTACAATTTTTATTTCAAACAGACACAACAGTACAAGAGTTGCAAATGGACGGAATGTAGCACACGTTTATTGCACTTATAAAATTTATTTGAAATTATGACGTTTCAAATATATTTGTCGTATGCATTATGTGACATAGGCAAAACGGGTCCAAATGTATGAACTAAATCGTCAGATCACAAGAGGGGAGTTGAACTTGTCACATTATTCATATAATATTATTACAATCCAACGAAAAGTGCGAAAACTGTGAATATGGATGATAGGCCTATTTATGTTCCTATCACAAAACAAATTGATCATCATAATAAATTACAAAAGAAGAAGACCAGTTCTGAAGTTCCAAGAATCCTCATGCAAATTGCACCTATTAAATGTTCTTATACTCAATTTGCATCATTTCAACTTCTTTCCAGATAGTTCCCAGACAGTTTATCTTCACAAAACATGACTATATTTTTTACAAAATAAGTTGATCATTGTCAGCCCCTCCCCCGTATGTCCTAGCTCCGCCACTGCCCAGTCTCATGGCACCCCCTCCGGCTCCGCTACTCTTCATCTTGCATTCCATCAGAAGTTGGAAGTCTTTCCACATCTTCATTTGTTTCATGTTTCCGTCCTGGTTGTCTCGGACATACTTTTGTTTCTCTCGCAAACCTTTGCCGAGGTTTTCTTGCTCCTGGATCTTGCGAGTGTACTGCTCCCTGAAAGAAAGAAAGAAATTGATCAACAGAAAGTTACACAACGGACTTCACAGAACAGGAGTGCATTCGAGATACAGTGCCAAAGTAAAGCAGATTATGTGGAATTGCAATTGATGCAAGTCACTGCTGCTCCCACATTTTATAACGGACATGTCAGCCAATACTATTACATTATGAAATAGGAAATAAGAGAATGCAGGTCTATCTTCATTCCAGGGCCAGTTGAAAGAAACTTGTCTTCGCGAAACTCAAAATTGCTTTCACAGGGTTTTCGCAATCTCTTTACTCCCAATTGCAATTATAACCTGCCTTGTAAGTGCAATTGACCTTCAAAAATTGAGTTGGTATTGTAAAAATAGTAATTTAGTTTGATTGCTATGAAACCTTCCCTATCATTCTACTTTTACTTATTTGCTTTCACAGCAAATTAATCATGTACTGCATCATTCACAGGTGCAAATTCTTGTGAAAACAAACAAACCAGACAATAACATGTCTTAAATAGATAATACTCCTAGTACTCTTGCAACACAATATTTATAGAAGGAAATTCTATTTGATTTTCATCTTACCTCAGGGCCTTCTTCCTTTCCTGTGGGTCGGAGGAGGTGTATGCCTTCATCTCATCACTCAGTCTCTGCTGCTGGCTCAGTGCAATTTTCAACATCGCCTTCAGATAATGGTATCGAGATTCCTCAGCCGTCACTTCTTCTCTCAAAGATCTCACCTCCTGCAATAGACAGAAAAATAATTAGAATTTTCAAAATTTTTATTTTATATTTTTTGCAGTGACATTTTCAGTTACTAAGGATTGACAGTTTGTCAGTTCATGGTGATCACTGATCAGAGCAGAAAGTTTATCCATTTTTGGCTTTAAAATTTGCAGTAAAATCACTATAATGCTGATTCATGTGGATTAAATGAATGTACATCGTAAATTATAGTCCACATAGATGTATTTGTTCATTCAGCTTATCAACATCACTTGAGTTCACAATTTCACAGCATTTAAAGTAATAACTCACTGAACGAGATTGTTCAGGAAAAAGTCAAAATGTCACTTCATCGAACCAGATTCAGCATCGTATAAGAATATAAGCTAAACGATTGTCGTTATTTAGTACTTACATGTTCCAACTTGGACCTGTTACTCTCCAGACCTGCTGACATTGTTTCATAGGCAGATTTCTTCTCGTCATATTCAGTTTGTAATTCCTGTCAATCATAAAACGCAACTTTAGATCAATTTGATCGGCACAGACAAAGATTTCCTACATGAAAAATGACACATCCAACAGTCACCAACACAGAAGAACAATTACTTTTGACATTGGAGAAACCTGACGAAAGTCCCAACAGATCAAAGAAGTCCAGTGAGTCAGAATATTCAAAATAAATACTGGTGAATTACATGGCCAATTGTGCAGCGTACGTAAAACTTACGACGGGTCTTACGTAGCATAGGTACATTTGCGTATGGATTTCATAATTGTTAAGTTGGTTTTCGGGCTTTATCTTAGTATCTTGACTTATTTGCTGATTTTTTTCTTTTAGATAAGCCAATGTAAGATCTAAACTTAAATCATTTGTGATAACCATTTTGCACTAAAATGGCCAAAGTAACTGAAAAGTACCTGTATGAAATTTGTATGAATTTGTACAAAATTCGTACAAAAATGTACGTACATACTACGGATCGGCTCTTTTTTGTGAGTTTCGTGCGTAGAATTTACGTACGTAATTCATACGCTGCACAATTGCTAGTGTAAAGAAACATTTTTACCTAAACTTCTCTTATTTCATTTTCTGCTAGAGTTTACAGTAGAAGCGGAATTGAAATTGTGAATGTCTCCACTTAGGCCGGACATACTTAATTTTTAGCTTCACGGATCGACCGACCCAGCAGATTTTCTGACTACGGAAAAAAAAATTGAGCACACCCACAATTTTTTTAAATAGGCTTTACAAAATATTGAGTGTTCAGGTTCTTTTTTTTTCTCCTGCTGACCTGGCCCAAGAAGAAGTGCCTCGAGAAGATCTAAGAAGCTAAAGATCAATTATGTCGGGCCTTACTGGCAAATTGTGACAATAACATATTGGGGGATTGTATCCCTGAATGGCCTGCACACAGCGTACAGTGTACACATTTTTTAAAGTCACTTTTTTTTTACTCCAGCTCACCTGTGACTTTTGTCGCATAGGCCTCAACTCCTTCACGATGGGCGCAAGTGCTGATTTCTTCTCCTGGATTTTCCTGTTGAGTTTTTGCACCATCACAGAAATGTCTTCCAACGTGGATCCCTTCATTCCATCTAGTTCTGCCTTGAGAGCTGAGACGCTTTCCAGAGCTTCTTGGGTTTCTCTGTATCCGGCTACTCCCTTCTTTGCTTCCAGTTTGTTCTACGGATAAATGCAAAATATGGTTGAGAAAAAGCAAGATGGATGGGTGGTTGGTGCTTTACATCCTTGATTTACGCCATTTATGCACTCCGGCAGGGGAATTAGGACAGGAGGAGGACACAGCAATGAGACTATAAGGAGAAGGATGATTGAATTGTTTGTTTGTTTGTTTGTTTGTTTGTTTGTGTTTTACGCCTCTGCAGCACCTTAGTGGGCTATATCGAGGCAGGCGATCGCCGTATGATGATGAGATGAGAAGACTGTGAGTCTGGTACATACCCTATTAATTCCGGGATGCCCAGGGTCTTTCAGTTGCCCCAGCATAGAATACTAGATACAACCCGCCTCCATTTAATGTCCCATGGGCTGGGACTAAAGTGAGTTCCCGGGGTGAGATTTGAACCCACGCCCTCAAAGCCAGTGGACAAGCAGTCTTGACCATTAGGCCACGGGGGAACTAGAAGGATGATTGAAACTGTGAAACAGCTGTCTAACATAAGTCCAAGTCAGCCAGTCGAGCAGGAATCGAACCTGGGACCCAGCGACTAGCAGCCCAGTGTGCTACCAACTGAGCTAACTTGTAAACCCTTCCCCTATCTAGAGGTTCAAATGTGACAATCAAATGTGATAATCAAGAGCTGTACATAGTATTCTTTAATCTAAAGTTCTCAACCCACCAATCTGCGATTAATCTCCTCGTCCTTGTTCTTCATGATTTCCTCCGTTCGAGATAAGACTCCCGATTCAGCTCTCAGTTCCGCGATTTCTTGCCTTTTCTTCTTGAACACGTTGCTCTTCGTTCGTAGATTGTTCACATATTTCTTGAACTGAAACAAATAAATTCAACATTTTACAATCAATATTTTAAGAATCAGAAACTTCTTGAACTGAAGTAAATCGATTCAACATTTTACAATTAACATTTTCATGTATTTGAGCTTATTTGGATATGAACGAAACTCTAACATTTTGCATACAAGCAATTTACTAGCGCAAATTTTGGAGTAACACAAATTTACGAGTAATAATAACCAGGTATACAACAATATAAGACTGAACAGGAGGCTAAACACTGCTGATACCCATAAAATCTTGAAAAGTTATCCACATGGAACAAAATATCACTATACACACCTCCTCTCCCTTGAGGACCTCCCCACCATCGGAGTTCTTGAGCATTCCTCGTTTCTCGTTGGTTTCTTGTTCCGCTTTTGAATATTCCTCTCTCACATCCCTCAGTCCTTCTGCTGCTGCCGCTTTCTTGTTTGTGATAATTGCAGCCTGGAAAAACAAATCATTTAGTTCAGGAGAGGAGGAATTAGAATGGCAATATATCATAACAAAACGTATACATGCGGCATATATATATGTATTGTTACTGCAGATAAGTAGAGATACTGGGCATCCCAATACTGGAAGAAACCTTTCCATAAAAAGAATCTACCTATTTTGGATGACATTTGTGTAAGATATAGCCGGCCAAATTTGACATAAAATTTACAAAGAAAGAACATTTCAAATATGCATTTTATTTTAAAATTTTAAATCAATTTACCTAGATATTAAGGATTGTCTTATAAGTTATAGCAACAGATAGGCTTCCTTAAAGGCTGGGTGCCATTAATTTTTGGTTATCTTTCGTACATTTTTGCTTGTGTGTACCTCTCACTTTAATAAAAGTATCAATCAATCAATCGATAATTCAATACCTGTTGTCGGAATAGTGAGAGTTTGTCGTCAGTTGGATCTCCGCTCATCATTTTCTTCTCAATCAGTTTGTTCACATCTGCATTTGTGTCTTTGATCTGAAAATACACGATAAAGTACCTGCCATGTTTAGATTAAATATAAAATTTGTTAAGATATTTAAAAGAAAGAACCTGCAAAAATATCTTAAATGTCAACAAATCAGTTATTCTAAAACATACTTTTTGGTTGATCTCATCGAGGTCAGACTGACCCATTGCGGGTTCAGCAACCACCCTTGTCAGGTCTTGAACAGTCTTTTTCAATATGGTCAGTTCTTTGGGCATCTTCTCATTCAAGATGTACAGATTTGTTTTATTTTCCTCCTCCAGTTTTTGGACCAATCCTGAAAATTTTTTTTACAAAACTAAAAAGAATTTTTTTTTTACATAACTAAAAATTTTTTTTTTTAAATTTCGATATTGATTTTTTGTTAACAGCTTTAGTCAAATTTCAATGAGGGTGGAATAATTCTATAAATTGTATGGATAAATTTAACTTTTCACCTTGATCCCCATTGTCACAGTGAATATTTGGATACATGCAACCCTGAGATTTTGACAAATCAATATGATCGAATATCTTAATACCAGCTATAGTGGTTCTGAAGTTAATTCAGCTTCCCAAAAATAAATAATTTTAACAAGATATGTAACTCACCCTGGGCGGTCGTGCCAATGCTGGCTTGCCTTGCGTCTTTGAGATGTTGCTGAAGTCTGTGGATCCTTTGGTCCATTTGCATGTTCTGCAATTAACACACATTTTATTATTTTTTAAGAAAACTTCAGTTAAATTTTCATATTTTTTATAAGAAGCATACAGATAAATATAATGCTGACATATTCTGTTGGCAAGTTACATAGTCTTGTTAGGGATGCGCTTTTCCCCCAGAGCATTAATAGACCTATAACTATCTTAATTAAGAGCACATAATTATTTGTAAAAAAAGCTTCTGGCAAGCAAAACTTAAGACTGTAAAATTGGTGGATCATACAATCATATATTATAACTGTGATAAATGTTGCAAATGAATTACAAAACGAATATACGTGTACTCACAGCATTTTTCTGGTCATGTTTCTGTGTGACCAGCTTGGCCTCCCTGTCCTTCTCCTGTCTCAGGTTTCTGCAAGCAGCGAGCAGTGGTCCTGTGTTGGGCTGCGACTCCACCTGCAATTAAAATGCGACTGATTACAAGTCTGATATATGTCTCCTGGAGTCCTTGGTGAATTATCATTAACCACAGGAGGGCCTACAAGGGACTAATGCCTGAAGGGGGGGGGGGGCCTCAGTGTAAGGGGGAGACCATTAAGTCTTGAAATAAATAATTTCCGGCGGGGTGGTTTCCGTTTTCTTAACAAGGTACTTGATTTAACATTGCGCCCTCGAAATAAATAATATACTGCTGCTATTAATTAATGTGAAATAAATCATTTCCCACCATGAAAACTCAAGCCCCCTGATTATCAAATGGTCCCCCTTATAATTAGCAAAGAAATGAAATTGCTACACTCCTCCAGCCCATCCCCCTCCCCTACTCCCCCATTGCCAATATGTATCAACTATAGCTAACTATCCCCTTATTGTTGATTCCCATTAAATTTCATTTCCTTGATCTATCCAATGGAAATTTCCATGATCTATGCAGTGCACTGCAAGCTACTGCAACAGAACAGCAGAACTCACTTTGATTTCAATGCCACTGCATGGCCATGGAGGCTCTGTAGTTTGTCAACTGCAGTGCCTCTGATGGCAGGCCAACATCCTTGAGTCCCAAATGGCACAGTTGGCAGCAATTGTTGAACTTGGTTACAAAAGGCCCTACTGGGATTCGAACCCAGGATCTCCTGTTTACTAGACAGGCGCTTTAACCAACTAAGCCATAGAGCCAGATGGACACCACTACTGGCCAATCCTATATTTAAGACAAGAGAGTCAAATTACCTCAAAGGGTGCACAAAATCATCACACAAAAGCCATATAACTGCATGCTGATTGCTAATAAAATAAATTTCCATTAAAGATCCTCAATTCTTGAGCAACTGAGAGCTCTGAATGCCTCAGCCAGGGGCCACACCAGCTCACAAAACCTGCCCCAGTCAACTGCCTGGTGCTGCCATCTTGTGTAAATGTTTTACCAGCAACTGCTGCCACCTGTGCAACTCTTGCAAGTTTCAATAATTATTGCATTGCCCAAAAAGAATAAATATTCAAAATTAATTGATGCTTGTGAGCCTCAATTGAAGGAACATAATGTAGAGTCCTCACCTCAAATAAAAACCATAGGTTTATTTTTATGTTTTTTTAAAAACCAAAATGCTACATTGATATTTTAAAATTCATGTGGGGGGGACCCAGGGGAGGGACAGTGAAGGCATGTTCCCTTCCACTTTTGATTTAAAAAAATCATAAAGTGCCTTCTTTGCTTCAAGAAATTATTCTAGACAAGGTGCCCTTGGCTCAAGTGCCCCAAACTTTTCGAAGTATCCTCCTGATACTCCAGCCTTCGCCTAAGCATGCTTCGTCTATTTCCCCTTGTGCCAGCCTTTTATGACACCAGGCAGTATATTTGTATTTTGACAACAGTAATCCAATGGAAATAATTTCAAATAAATTCGCCCACCTTTCTCTTGAGTCTCTCGACCCTCTTGATCAGCTGTTCCCTCTCCTCCTCCATGGCCGCAATGTCCTTCTTTATGTCTTGTGTGTTGTATCCCGACTTTTTCAAGTCATCATTTTGCTTGTGGATGATTTTGAATTCTTCGATGAGGCCTTCATACTGAAATAAGATCAAAGAGGGAAGAATTCAATGAAGGGACCAGGGACTAATCTATGCAACGGGTCAAAACGAATCAATAAAAATAAATGTTTCGGCCAAAAGAAAATTTTGAATTCACGTGTACGCATTATTAAAACTTGAAAAAAACTTCCTGATAAGCAATGATAGAATAAAAATTAAATCATATGAATTTTTCTCTCAAATTCCATTATTATTTTTTTATACTAGACTGCCTTATCTGGAGAAAATAATTCAAATTGGAAAATTAAAGGCAGGAGCACATTTATGCATAAAGACCTCTACTATAAGATAATGCGGCATCTGCCCTGTAAATTGAGTTTAAATTTTCACAAAAAAATTAATCTTCGAATAAATCTTATTAAATACACTCACCTGTTGATACAATTCAGCAACCTGGTCGTCTGCCATGAATTCACCAGTAACTTCAACTTTGACCAAATAGCGAGCGAGGTAGGCACGCTTCTTTAACTCTGGGATGCGGTGCAGAAGCCATTCCAATATAGGATAGATCACTAGTTTGTCTCCGGACACCAGGCCCTGGCGAAAGTTAGCCCTGGAGAGAAAAAAATTAATTATTAATTATTATGCATTATGGATTTGCGTTATAGAAGTCTACCAAGTATACATCTTATTTTACAAAATATGAAAAGTTTATAAAAATATTCAAATCTCAATGAAAGCTGAAACATAGCATCTTATGATGATCTTATGAATAGATAACTAGTTAATTTTTATTGACAGTGAATTAACACTTACATATTGTCATTTGGAGGTTTGTATTTTAAGACTCTAAGAATACTAAATATTCTGATGGCTGTTTGGTCGGCTGCCTCTTCACGGACATCAACCTTTTGCTGAAGTTAAACAATTTATTTTTATTTTTATTAGCAATTTAAAGCTTAAATTAGAAACATAACTAGACGCAATTTTCTTCTGAGATTTTCGCAATTTCACAGATTATCAGGGTTGGCGATTGTTTTGATTTTGAAAAAAATCAAGTGAATCAAATTTAATATAAAATAGATTAAAATCATGATTTAATGCATTAGCATAACGATTTTTTCCGCCACCCAGCATGTGATTATCCAGACAAATTTATATCTAATGTCACTCTGACAACTTGGTTTGAGGACCTACAATTATGCTACGAAAGACAACTGAAATAGGGACTGCTGTCAAAAATTTAAAAGAAAAGTTGTATTTAAAAAAATCATGTATCAAATGTCATACCTTAGGTTCAATCTCAGCCAGTACATCAGTGAGAACTTGCAACAATTGCAAAGCGTCCAAGGAGTCAAAAGAAATCAAATTGTAACTTTTGTTGAACGGCTCCTTGTTCAACTCCTGAACAATGTATTTCAATTGCTCACTCATTTTGGCTGTTCAGCTTCTCTCTCTGAAAAAAAAAAAGGATTTCATTTTATTATTTATCAAACAAGAGAAACAACACATAGGGGTGGACCATTTAAACATTTCAAATTTTAATATGGGGGGATTTTTCTGGGCAGTCTTGAAATGAATAGGGCCTACTCTGTGGTGTATTTCTTAACGTCTTAACATTGTTGCTTGATTTAGGAATGAATATTTGGGAACTTTGCAGGCTTAAAATAATATAATTTAAATAATTACAGCCACCGACACAATTAATGAAATAAATAATTTCTCGCCGAGGAAAACTCTAAGCCCCCCAAGTTACCCAACCCCGATTATTAAATGGTCCCCTCTGGCCTTAGGCCTGGTCAGATCATGACAAGAGACATGTTACCCAATAAATTGAATAGTCCCAAACCCATGCACATGTTAACCATGTCCATGTTGACATTTCAAAGACAAATTTCAAAGATTTTTGGATTAAACTGCAACAATTAGCAAATAAACCTGAGTAAAAATAGTCGACACATAAAACAGTCAAAATCTATCACACTGTCACACAGCTGTGCGATACCTTTCATTAGTTTTTGGTGAAAAATCTGCAAAATACAGAGTTCTGTTTCCAAGGAAAACAAATCAGGCTGTGGAATGTGAAGAAACTGGGTCAACTTTTAGCCTCCAACAAGTCACCCTAAAATATTCATTTTATGTAAAAGCCATCTAATTTGATACTATTTAGGTTTTACTGTATTTAAGATAATTGGAATTATACTAAAATTACTCTGTATTACAATATTGAAGAGAATAACATTAATTTTAGAGAGTATGTGATGTGTACATCCTTTCAAAATGGCGACCAAGAAAGCTGCTGGTGACGTGAAGCAGAAGGTAAAATTGAAGTGTACAGGATATTTAATGGGTTTTGGTGTGATTATTCAGTCGATAAAGAAAGAATTATATCTTGGGCTGGTATTGTGCGAATTTGATGAGGATTGGTTGATTAGATTCAAGTGAAATCGCCTGACATATGCACCGGTTCGGGATGCATGTGAAAAACCTCTGCATCATCAGCAGGTAATCCAAATCAGTCAAAACGCAGCAGGGGTCGCCCAGGGGTAGCCGGTGACAGTAGCAGTCATGAAATTGACGGGTTTTTGTTGAATTGGCTCAAGTTTTCTGTGCGCAAAATGTAAAAATAGTGATTGCTAATGCCATGCCCATGAAGGGCTCAGTCATTTGTTAAGAATTAAAAATTTAGCATTGATTAGATTCAAATTGAATGAAAGTGAGCAGGTGTTCAAGACAAGAACTTCAAGCTGCAACCAGTTGGCAAGTGTGACAGTGGCATTGTAACTAAGGACGTTTTCAAAGATATTTGCACATGTAGGGTGTGTGGTCAACCAGGTGACAGACAACCAGGCGACACCATACCACTACCAACTAGGCTACAGAAAATTTTAGAAAAACTTATCACTTCCATCCAGGCGACAGACACTTCCATCCAGGCGACAAAGTACTTCCATCCGGTAGGAATGTCATCGATAAGCCAATAATCGATGTATCGGTAACTTCTTATCGATCGATACGTATCGATATGACAGTTCACCTTATCGATACGTATCGACACCAAATTTTTCACTATTTTTAGCTGCTATAGTAACATTCTGCTGTCATGTGTGTCTCTGGATTGACAATTATGCACTGTTCCTATCCATAAGAGAAGAGTGCAAGGCAGAGTATTGATGAAAGAAATAGATTAAAATGTCTGATAGCAATTTAGAAGACGTATCTGTCCTCCTGCAATAAAATTTATGAGCTTTCGTCGAAGAATACTCAAAGTTTGGAGATATCGATACATATCGAATATCGATAAGTTTCCTGTCGATAATCGTATCGACAAGAAATCCTTATTGATGACATTCCTACAATCCAGGCAACAAACACTTCTAGCCAGGCGACAAACTTTTGCACTAGGCGACAAGCACTTTTAATGCACTAGGCGACAAGTTTTAAGTCATGTTTCAGACAACAAAAACCTCCAAAACTGATTGACAGATTTTCGCTCATGAACCATGCTGCCCTGCCACCCTGTGGATGATTTTAGAGCTCCTTAGATCTCAATTATCTTTATCAGCTTACAGTCAAAATGTATTTAAAAGGTCCTGAATCTCAATATTTCAATGAAATAAAGTGTTTTTTATTCATAAGTGCAGTTTTGTATCAGTGCAAACAATGAATTCCAAGCCAGAAAAGCAAAACGATCCTCGGCCGCCGGCGCCCCCTGGCTTTAAATGTGGAATCTCAGAAATTTTGTCAACATCCTGCAGTCTTCTCTGAATCCTGGAATTAAAGTTTGTCGCCTGGATTCGGGAATGCGTGTCACCTAGTTGGTAAGTAACTTGAAATATCTGTCACCTAGTTGGTACTTGTTGTCGCCTGGCTGGTCAAAACTTGTCACCTGGCTGGTAGTGGTGTGTCGTCTGGATGGTTGTCGCCCAGTTGGTAGTGATGTCGCCTGGTTGTCTGTCGCCTGGTTGACTGGTAATCCGCATGTAGCATGGGCGACGCACGTGTTTGTGTCTAAACACATGTAAAGGGTCGTCTATCTCTTTCCAAGCTCCTCAGGGTTGGTCTAGTGGTAGCGCGCTGGACTGCCAATCGCTGGGTCCAGGGTTTGAATCCAGCTCTTGTTTGGTCACCTTGGCCTATGTTGGACAGCTGTTTCAATCGTACTTCGCCTCATTGCAGTGTCCTCTTCCTGTCCTAATTAGCCTACCAAGTACATAAATACAGGACATAAAGCCCCGATCATCTGTCAATTCCCAATGACTTAGAGGCGGGGAGGGTTGGTCTAGTGGTAGCGCACCGGACTGCCAATCGCTGGGTCCAGGGGTCGAATCCAGCTCTTTCCGAGTAGCCTGGGCCTATGTTGGATGGCATTTTCAATCATCCTTCCGATTCCTTCGACCCATTGCCGTGTCCTCCTCCTGTCCTAATTAGCCTATAAAGTGCATAAATACAGGACGTAAAGCCCCAAACATCAGTATGATCGTGCAGCTGATTGCAATCAGCAATTCCTTAACTTTTCTTATTTTTTTTTCCCAGCAGGCTAATGGTGCTGCTGTCATGGAGAAGCCTTTAAAAGTCGACAAATGGGACGGAACTGCATTGAAGAATGCTTTGGATGACACAGTCAAGAAGGTACACTTTTCTTTTTTGTTAAAACTGTCTTTTTAAGGCACTTTGGCACAATAGTTTCTCACACAGGAGCCTGTATGAAAGTACTAGTTTACCAAGGTCAAGGTATCTGTGCTCAGCATTATGGATTCCTTAAGTTACTCACATCGTCTATTACTAATACTTAAAGATCTGCTAATTGACTGTCTGCTAAATGGCATGTTATGGAAAAATGTTTGCAATGGACATTCTGAATTGGGCCCGCTCGGTTGATCCTTTCGATTTTGAGGGAAGAAAAGATTTCAGACGCAATTTATAATGACGAAATGGCCACACTACCTGGTAACCTGGCCCAGGATCTTGAGTTAATAGATCTATACATGATTAACAAACTTATGAACCTGAATTACTAATGTTTTTCTGGTAAATTTTGATAAACTAGCAATATAAGGTAGCATTATAGAAGACAGCACTTCAATTTCTGTGACTGTAATTACAAATACCAAAACCGGCTGAGGACCTTGTGGGCAGTGTACAAAAGCGCTTGCAAGTGTCCATGACCAATAACTGGACATTCTTTAGTTTTGCTGGAGTAGCGTGAGAGGTCCATGAATTAAAAGTATGATGATTTACACTTTGATTGCAGGTGCTACTTGAAACCATGGGCTACTCAGAGAGCCACCGACTGATGGACCTGAGGCTGCTGATCTGCACGATTTCCGTGGCATTTGCGATGTTCGCTCTTGTGTGGGATTACTTTCATCCCTTCCCTCTATCTCGGCCAGTGCTCATCGTCTGTGTGGTCTCATATCCTTTTTGAAAACGTCAAAAGCTCTTTATTTTCTATTTTTAGATCAATATTTGTTATTCAGATTGGTATAGGATTAGAATTGAGAGTATAGACAGACAGATTATTGATTGTGAAAGTTTAGAATTGAAGCAGCTTATTCTGATTTTAAGACTTATCTCGTAACCACAACTTTATATAAATCAATCTGGTAGGCAACAGTTGCTGCTGCCTACTTCAGATGTAGATATAACATTTCTGATTTATTTCGATTGTACACCATGACACTCATTATTTATTATGAGGATCCAGCAAAAAGCCTAAGCTTATCTGGCTGGGCCTTTGATGTCAAAAGATGTACATTGAATTGAAAATGAAGTATGAAATAAATAGGAAAATAAATAGGAAACATTGTATGAAATTTAATATTATGGATTTATGAAAATGAAAAAGAGGAGGTTGAATTAATAACATTTTGAAATAAAATATTATTTCTGTGTAATGTTTTTCTTCACTTTTGCCTGGAGTCATTTTCATTTCTCTTGTATTGGATATGGTATAGATCTGATAACTGTCTTTTTTATTTAAGTTTCATCCTTAACTTTGTGCACATATTTCATCATGATGGGAGTACTGACCTTGTACACAACATTTGCTGAAAAGGGGACATTTTTGGTGGCGTTGAAAAAAGACATAGCAGGAATCGATCCCGATGACAAGTGGATCCTCTCCTCCCAGCTAAAAAGGTAATACATTAAATAGGAAATTAGCAATTAAAATATCAGACAAAGAATTATGAAAACTCAGATATCGAATTTAAAATGTAATGAAAAACTTTGTTTTATCAGTTGTGTATATAATGTGAAAGCTAGTATGTGCATATTGTTTTGTGACAGGTGTTATTTATCTCACATTGTTTAAAGCAGTTTGTGAACAGGGTCAAATATAAGCCAAAAAAGTTACTAGTCCACGGACTAGTATCTTTCAAAAGTTACTCGTCCTTCCCCAAATTTACTTGTCCTGAATATTGTGTGCAATTTTTTATTGCCAATATCTTTAACCATTAAAACGTGCTCATTCAACAACAAAACTATAAAGTTCTGACCAGTAGCTGCATATCCATGCAGCACTTCAGCTATTTTAAAATGCCCTTAAGAAAATTAATGTTTCTAGGAAAAGTAATTTACAGCAGTTACCACGCAGTCATCAAGAATGTTAGTGGAGGGGATTCCGATCATAAACTTGGAATTTTGTGCATTTAGAAAAAAACCCCATTCAAATAGAGGTACTAGAAGCGGAGCTCTCTGTTTTCCTGATTACCAGTGAATCAGGTTGAAGTTAATCAAAAGGTCACTGAGTTTAAGAAAGTCTTTAACTTTTAAGACATGTTAAAGCAACAGGTGAGATAACAAAAACAAGATAACTCCCTATTCAGAGCTACATAAAGTCACAGAATTTGTTTTGCGACACAATTGGCTTTATAGCAACTCATAGGGCTTATGTAAACATTCATAACATAAGAAGACCAGTGTAGGGCCTGTAGGCCCTAATGTAAACAATAACTTGATACACAAATAGGGGATTATGTTTATTTGGTGAACATTTTTGGCAGACTTTTATCCTCAGATTGATACAAATTTGTTATAAAAGCGACTTCTGAATTAAAGTAAATATTTTCACTTTGATTGTTACTAGTCTGACGGACAAGTACACTAACATATTTACTCGTCCCCCTCTATATTTACTCGTCTCAGATGAGCGGACGAGTACTTATCTCTGACCCTGTCTGTGAACTCTCTGAATCTTTTCCCCTCCCATTATTTCCTTCTTGTTGATACATTGTAATTGGAAGTTTCTCCAGCATTTGCCTTACAAATATTTTTTTAATTCGGCTTGCCTGGTATGCAGCAATTTGTGCTTAGGGCTATTCCATTTAAAAACCTGGGAGGGGGTGGTCAGGTTGATTTATTTTTCGTAAGATGAATGTAGGGATCGGCGGGAATTCACTTCAGATGTATGGTGGGATGCAAAAGAAATGGCTTTAGGTGTACAATGCGTAAGCCTTCATGGAGCATTATCGCTCCATGAAGGCTTACGCATTGTAATAATAAAATTTTTATTTGATGCATGTGGGGTTGGTAAAAAATTTGCATTTAATGCATGGGGGGGTCAAAAATAATTCACTTTAGATGCATGAGGGGGGTCAAAAATGTAACCTGACCACCCCACCCCCAGGTTTTTAAATGGAATAGCCCTTAGATGTTTTCTCTAAATTGACATGACAGAATATAAATTTTTAATATTGACAAAACAATTTTCTAATTTGAACATTAACTTTCCTGATGGATAAATGAGTATTGATTTGTTTAGCAGGTGTTTTAATCCCCTCTGCCCCAGTTAGAGAAATCAATAATGAAAAATAGCAGAGAAAATGTTTTTACTTTTGAAATAATTTGCTGAATAGTACATATTGTTGTTTAAACATTTTTACTGACAATTGTTATATCTTTTGCAGATACGACGATGTATACCACCTTCATATGACCTTCAATGATGGTCAGTCTAGTGCATCGAGGTCATCTCATTTTGCAAAATCTGTAGGAAGTTTCTTTGACGAAAACGGCTATATTTGTGCGGACATT
Organism: Platynereis dumerilii; assembly: GCA_026936325.1. Classification (NCBI taxonomy): domain Eukaryota; kingdom Metazoa; phylum Annelida; class Polychaeta; order Phyllodocida; family Nereididae; genus Platynereis; species Platynereis dumerilii. The sequence goes on along the minus strand of JAPTHN010000008.1, from coordinate 29,664,420 downwards.
TTTGAAGCAGAAGTCAAGAAACTGCACGATAGTTTATTACCGGACAAAAAGAAGGATTAGGTTTATTTTACAGGATAGTGTGGATACATGAGGACTTGAGAGAGAGATACTAAGAAAGATACTAAGAAAGATACTTGAGAAAGTGTTTGACACTGGAGTATTGCGTGATCTGTTCATTTTTATGAAATTATATGAAAGAGTATGAGTGATTTGTTTTAGCTTCGTGACAAAAATTTATTAAATTTGTTCTGAAAAAAATCTGTTGTTATATCGTAATCAATGATCATTTTGCGAAATGATTGCCTTTTAGTCAATTTAGCAGGATGAGTAGAAAAGTCATCTGCATTATACTGCATACATTCGGTTCGTAATGATTATTTCATCAAACTACGGCAATATTTAGTCATGTACTTCACAATAGTCATCATATTTTGAAAGTTTATTATTCAATCCACCATCTTTAATTCTTTATGTTGTATAAGTTGTAATTGTATTGATGATCCCACCAGTTAAATGTCAATTACAAAGTATTTGTAAGCCAACATATGTATTGAAGGCAGAAACAATATTTATTTTGTGTGTACGATCTGACTTACTTAAGTGAATGATGACAAATATTTGTTTAACATTGCTGTCTTGCAATTTTCCTTTTCTGTGTGAGTGTATTTTCCAAGCACTTGATAATTCCACCAATCATTCAATACTGAATTATATCCCGCAATTGCAAGTGAACACCATGAAAAAACCATTGAGTTCACACCATTGAGTTCATCCTTGTGAACTCAATGAAATTAATTATCTGACGTTGTTATGCAAACAATGGGCTGCGATTATATAATTATGTCATGACGTCACAATGGGCAGCTGGTGACGTCACAGCAAACTGCTGCTCCTAACTTGGGAGAATTTGAAGTTATCAGACTAAAATTTAGTAAAAAGCACTGATAAAATCATTGCGGGATATAAATAAAACCCCATGACAGTGTAGTTCACAGCTATGAACATCATTCGTGTCAGGTCTGCCTTCTGAATAACACTCGTCCTTCGGACTCGTGTTAATTCAGAGCAGACCTGACACTCATGATGTTCATAGCTGTGAACTACACTGTCATGGGGTTTTATTATAAAACTCAGTGATTTAATATCTGTCCATAACAATGCTGCTCTGTTGTAGGGCCTATTTATTTGGATAATTGCCTGGTGGAGGATTACACTGTAACACAATATGACATTTCTTTTACAAAGGTTGTTTAAATTTATTAATAGTGTGCATTAATTATCAATTTTCTAAAGCTGCATGAAATGGACAATAAATTTATTTTGTTTTAAAACTTATTAAAGTTTGTCGCCATATATGTATGAGACTTGGTATTTGGTAGATTGTAACTTTGCCAAAACTGGAGAGAGGGATAAATAATTGAATTAAAATGGTCTTTAATTTTTCAAATTAACACTCCAGCAAACCACTGAAGTTTGACATGTTTTCAAAATGGTTTAAAGTGACTTGGATCTAGAGGATCTTGTTGTTAACTTGCTTGCTTTGTTGATATGATATGTGGCCTCTTGGTTAAGGCAAAAATGTTTAGCTCATTCTAGTTCATCAGTTTAACTTTGTTCGAGTGCAGTGCTGGTTCTGTGAACCGTTGATTCAGATGGAACGGAATATTTATAAACTTGGCACTCTCCTATATGTTTAGGCTTAGGCCTAATATGAAAATAGCATCATAATTTGATGATTTCATCATGTGATGGTAATTTTTCAAAATTTTTGAACTGAAAAAGAAAATAATTAATTTACTGTGGCACAGCCACTGTTGCAATGAAGTCAAATGAGACATCTGAAATTCTGAATCTAATCAGGCTGCGAAGTTATAGTGGTTGGCTTCTTCTTAGTTCCTGCCTCTGTTAGGCAAACCTCTTCGTAGTAGCTTCTAAACTCTTAAGATGTCCAATAAAATTACTGTAGTTTTACTTTTTTTTAAACCAAAAAAAAAAAAATGGCGAAGAGTTAAGAACATTCATGACTAAAACGTGATGTTTACTGGCCATAAGACTCTCAAGCTTATAGCTCTTGCTGGTGTTGTCAAAGTCAAAGTAATCTTTATTTTAAGTCGGATATATATATACAAAAAATAACACAAGCTGAAAGCTTTTGTACCGACTATAAACACACTTAAATATAAAATAAAATAAATTAGATAAGTAACGCAGGACAAAAGCAAGGTAAAAACAGACAGAAATAAATTAAAATTTGACACAAATAATCATCAAATAAAATCACAGTTTGAGAGATAAAAATGAGTATTAAAAATTATAATGGTTAACCCTCGGCCCGGGGGGGGGGGGGGGGGGGGTACTTCGCGGACTTTTGCATACGGATGCGCCACAGCAATTTTGAAAACCAGAACCATTTTAATCCGGAAACTGCGCCAAAACCACAAACCATTTTAATCCTTCACTAAAATTGTTTGCAAAACAATTTAATCTTCTTGGTTTTTAAACCATTTTAATCCTCTTTTGAAGCCGATTCTAACGGTACCAAACATGTTGGGGTTGCGAAAACCAGAACCAAATTAATCAGAATTGTCAAAAAACCAAAACCATTTTAATCCAAGAAGGCCAAAAAACCATAACCATCCAGCGGTGCCTCTATATACACCCTTATAGTGCGAGTATACCACCCCCCCCCGGGACCCTGGGCACGGCAGGGTGGCAGATCCAGAAAATATTGGACAGGGGATTTTACAAGTCAAAATGTGAAAATACATCAGTCATGTTCTCTTCAACCAAAATTAACATTCCACATACACATGGGGTGGATTGCACTCTCTAAATCCAGCCTGGGTGTCAGCCTGTAAGTCAAGATCCAGTTTGACAGCTCGTGTGCGGAGTCACAAGCGCGCGAAATTATTTTCACGAACGCTGTCGTACATGACTGGCGCGCGCATGGGCAAAACAATCCAGACAAGAAGCTGTTCCGGTAAAAATGGGAGGCTGACCAGTCTTGTGATTTTTACCAAGTTTTCGCCTATTCCAATGATGAATCTGTTTTCTGACAGCACTGTTTGAAGATGGCAAGTGGTGACGTCAGATTCGTCGAGAGATACAATGATCTTTTGACCCAGCAGGTAAAGAAAACTGAGTGAAATGTCACTTGTCAAATTCAAAACAAATCCCCTCTTCATCTGTTTTGACATTTAAGGGGGAGGGGCCTGGTACTTAAATTACTTCATTGGAAGATATTGTCTTGAAACTGAGAAGTTTGATTCCTTTAGGCCCACAGATATTCCTTGAGTTAAGATCTACAGATCTGGTATTGACTGGTACCTAAGGCTAAGGCTGGTAAATAAAATATCCAAGCTGAAACTGACAGACCTGTCACTCTCTGTCTGCAGACCTCTTTTGGTGTTTTAAAAGTGCTGCCACTGGCACTATGCCAGTGTCAATTGATAAAGTTATTGAAGTTTTTGAGAAAATTTTTTTCGTACATCACTGATGTGAAAAGAATGTCAATAAAAATATTGAATTGAAGATTGTCTATGAAAGGGCAGGGTCCAGGCTACAGCAGCCTGCTTCAGTTGCGAGCGTGAGCGAGCAGGCTACAACATTTCACTAGGGGTGCTGCCAATCAGGTCCTTGCTCACATGCATTTTTTAAGCCGCCTAGTGAAGTTCTGCTTAGTTGTGCTGAGCGCGGACCTGACAGGCATCAGCGCGCACCTTAGGGGAAGCAGTTCCAGTGACCCCCAGATCCCAATTCGACACCCAATTCGATGTGAATTTCGTCAGTCTGCAGCCTCGCTCGTCTGCTTTACAGCAGACTGTGTTCAGTCAGGGCAGGGTCTTAATTGGCCTCCTGGCATCAGAGAATCTGAGGGTTTATATTGGACCCAACCCTGGTCATCCTATCGTCTATAGCCAGATTCAGTCAGAATTTGTAGGAAAGAAACTTAAAGTACAAATTTGTGATCAGCAGAGCCATAATCTGATAAAAAGGCACATTTTCGTTCATGCTTGAACAAGCATTAAAGAAAACTTCGTAGAATTAATCGATTTTGTTGTCAATTGTCGATAACCAATTGGTATTCTGTGTTTTCAGAGGCGTCTGAGGCATTTAAGAAGCTTAGCCGCAAGAAACATCAAGTTTCCTGAAGATTTGAGTATAACTTACGTGCAGTTTCATTTTAGTCTGCACTTCAAACAAAATGATCCAGGTATACACATGACCACATTTACTTCTCATTTCATTCGTCTCATTTCGAGTCTGTTTGGCATATATTTAAAATAATAATATTTAAGATAACTTCTGCTATATATAACACGAGCACAAATCTTTTTATTCTAGCCTTTTATGTCAGTGAGAAGATTCAAGGTTCTTTGGTGAGTAGTTTGAATTATAAAATGTCTCAAGACTCGAAACTTACCTTTGCAATGTTACTTTTAAAATTTATTGTTGTATAAGTACTCTCAAATGCTGCTATTGTAGATTTTTGTGAATTTTGCCGTATAAATGTTGAAAAAAAAAAATTTCTTGCCTGTTATCAATTTATGTTTGTTTCTTGCAGAATCCAACTTGGCGCAGTTTCAATCTTTATCACATTTGCGAAGATCCCTTCACTTTGGCAAAACCATGTATCCTTTCTTCACATTGTTTGATAATAGAAAAAGAAAAAAGAAACATGCCAAATAAAAGTACCTTTACCTGAGGCATACCAACTATTACCAAGTGAACTTTCACTTTCGGAATTGAATTTAACTGGTTCACTGTTGTTGTCTTTATTTCGTACTGCGACCCACAAACTTATGGCAATTTGTTTGCCATGGTAAACAAATAGGGATTTTAAATTTCTGTCTTCTATTCAAAATGAATTAACCATTTATAAACATAACAATTTACGACAATTTATATTGATATCCTATTGGTAGTGGTACCTAATCTTAGTACGCTGGAAGTTTTTGGCACTTTGTTACTGTGTGTATGCACATTGACCTTGACCACAATTAGCATTTGTCTTGCGAATATGGCAAACTTCAGAAGACATAGAGAAACTCATTATAGAGTGGGAAGTGGATATGTTTGGTCTGGCCTTCCTGGGTCCAAAGGTGGGACATTTGAAATTTGTTATTTTAAAATGTGGCAAGTCAGTGATTGGTTATGAATCCTATTGAATATGATTAAAGCTGTGGATCTGAAACGCTGCACTGAAGGCAAAGTATAATCTAAATGTTAATGCTAGTTGGCTAAATGATAAATAGTGATTCATGACTGGTGGTAACATTCACAAGAATGTTCATAATTGGGTTTATAAACATTCATAAAAAAGTTTACAATTTTACGCTACCCTATGTGATTTTATTGTGCAGAATTTTATCTCTCCAACTGCTCTAAAAATCAGCAATTTCAATATTCTAGCACTCTTTCTCTGCAATTGCTCATTCCGTTAAATAATGAAAGTTTTGGATTCTGGAATATAAACCAAGAAGCGCAGTGTTAGTTTGCTACGTGAAGTCAGGATTGAACTTTTAACTTGGGGAAGTTGGGTAGTTTCAATCAAGCCCATATTACTCAATTTGGCCCTAAGTATTCCATTTTCTGTTTCAGAGGGACAACATCACATACACGCCGAACACATTGGTATTTGGTCTTGCGGACGGATTGTATTATGCTCCGACCAAACCAGGCCCCACAGAATCAGGGGACATCACAAGATGCTTCTTGAAGGTGGATCAAGCTGCCATGAGAGAAGGCTATTCAGTCAGCTCTCTCTCTAGGTATACAAATTTATATAATTGTAATTAGCTCTCTGAAATGTCTGTTTTGAGTTAGAGACTTTCTCCGACAATTATGAAGTTTGTAACATGTATGTTAGATTTATGCATGTTTTTCACTTTTATACAAAAAGGAAGACTAGTGAGTTGATTAGATAAGTCAATGACGAAGCTCCTTGATCATGTTTCATAAAAGTGACCAAAATTTGGAAACTTTCAAGATGTAAAAGAAACTCTTGTGAAAAAATTGCTTAAAAGAATTACTTCCCAATATTTTTTCGAAATTGAAAATAATCTGTCCTGAAGACTAGCTTACAAGTGTTCGACTTACACCATGGATTGTAAAATCTACAAACGATGATATATGATATTAAGATATTTCTTGTTGTTCTCATTCAGAATTCAGACAGTAATTCGAGCGAAATTGCAGACGCATGCTTCAGTGCAGAGGGTTCATAGTCTCATTGAGCAAAGACTAGTCAAGAGTCAGAATCTGACTAAAAAGGTACGTTGAAATATATTAGATAATGTAGTTTTGCATATTTATGAGATTTGAGAATAACTTAGTACTTACAATTTTGATGGAAAAGCCATCCCTTTGTGTGTATCTGCACATAATGAGTTATTCCTTTGGAAGTGATGTTAGCCAAATAAAATCTTGTCTTCTTTGCCTAATAACTTATAATTAAATTTAATGGTAATAATTATTTATAATATATATATTATTTAATATGAATTTTTGAATACAGAAATGTGAACTAGAAATGCTGAAGTTGCGGCTCGGACAACTGAAGAGAGATGTGGAATCCAGAACTTCGCAGCTACAAAGTGAAAGGGAAACAGTTGAGACTAAGCAAGCCAACAGTCATCAGAAAGGTTGGTCCTTTGATTGTCAAGATATCGAAGAATTGTTTTTAAAAGATCTGTGAAGTAAATGTAAATTTTTATACCATCAGGATCTACCGAAAATATTTTCCTTTTTCTAATCGCAAGTGCATAAATACAGAACGTAATGCCCCAATCATCCATGTATCCATCCATCCATGTGCATCAGTCTTGTGATATGGTACTTTCTCTAATCTCTCTCTAAAAATTAACTTTACTTTCTATGTTTACAGATATAATGCTCAGAACGAAATTTGAAACTTTAGAAAAGGACAAGAATCGACTTCACGATAAGAAGAGTAGTTACTTTGATGTTCGGTAAGTTCTCATAGATGAAATCAATTAACCAATTGCTTGGTTGCTCTCCATTCATTCTTTAAAATAATAAATTGATTAAGATGAACTTAAGAACTGATTTTTTCACCCTGAGATTTTTACTTAACTTGTATGACCGTATTTATTCATTTTACAGAGAGGACTTAATAAAAACTGGTGCCCAATTAGTAATGAGAAGAAAGCAGTTGATCATGGAGTTGGCCTCCATTTACCCCATTGAGGAACTGCCTGATAACAAGGGATACGTTATATGCAGAATCAAACTTCCTAACTCTGAAGACTTCTCAGGTAAGGGTTATGAATTCTATCCTTGGTATGAATTTCTGAAAAGTTTCTTCATTAATTTTGTTAGTCACGAAAATCACCCAAAAATAAGTGTCTTGATTATTTATTTGTCTTTCACTGGCCTTATTGTAGGTGATCATAGACCAAATTTAATTACTTATGGATTTTGAGAATACCAACTATTTCTTATGAAATCAGTTAGCCTAGAAATGCGATTGCTTTGAAACTATTGTTTCACTTCGAAGAAACTGCCATCATCAAGACATTAGCCATGCTTTGGCTATTAATTATCTTTCAATTAATTGATTATTTTATTTTTCAGGGAATGATGAGAATAGTATAGACATAGCCCTTGGTTTCACCTGCCATCTCTTCATGATGATCAGCCAATTTCTTGACGTCCCAATTCGCTACTTCATGGAATTCCTCAGTTCAAAGTCAAAAATCAGAAATGCTCTCATCGATGACAAGTATAAAGAGTGAGTTTTGTCGATTTTAACTGGCGATGATAGATTTATCAAATTGATCTCAAAATACTTGAAGGTAACTGACATTATTGAGGTGTAAGAAGGCAATATTCTCTTCAGAAAATATAGTCAGTCTGGTAGAAGTTTTAGAATTGTCATGTTATTGTATTGATATGATGGGAAATTGAAATTTTACCATTAACCTAAAATCCTAAATAAGGTGACATCTATGGATGATATCCAATTATCCATGACTTATTTCAATTATAATTTTCAGATTCCCACTTCATGGCAAAAGCCAAGAAAAAGTGCTCTTCAATTATGGTGTCTATTTGTTAAACAAAAACATTGCTCAGGTAAGCAGATAGAATGTAAAATTTTCAAAACTTGTGCTATGATTTTTTTCAGGAATTAATTCAATATAGATGAGAAAAGTTTCATGTCTTACGCAAATTAATATTGTTTAGTCGCAGAGTTGTTAAATTTCATTTGGGGGCTATAAACCTAAATAAATGTTAAATGTTAATGAAAAAATATTAGTAACTTCTCTTGCTTCTGTGTAGTAACCATATGAAACAAGGTGTTAAATATTAATGTCATTTCTTAAAAAGTTAATTTGATGGTTCTTTCAGTTGCGATATTATTGTGGATTGGGCACCACGGATCTACGGCTTACTCTCCCAAACTTGAAGACCCTCATGGAACTTAGACTAGGAGTTAGTCTGTAAGTATTTGCATTCATAAGTAAAATTTAATTGCAATTTTTACATGTCTATCTGTCCGTATCATTTGTCTTTCTTGTTTCTGATATTTGAATTAATCAGAATGCAACTTCGTCTTCCAATGCAAAAAAGATGTTGCAAACAATTTTTTAAAAGGGAAATTAATGATGCTTGCTGTTTTTATAAATTATTTTAGTTAATGTCAGTTTCTAACTGAACATAAATTTAACTGAATCTCTTCTCAAATGAATGTTCAATTTACTGTTGAAAGGTTTTCAAGCAATTCTAAGAGAGTATTTTGTTTCATTCCAACAGAAATGGAGCAAACGCAATAACTTCGTTGCCAGGACAACACATTCCAGTCCCGCCAAATTTGGGTGGTCCCCAAAAGTTGACGTCAGGAATCAGACGGGAGCCGTTCAGTGCCAACAATTTGGAAAAACTAGTCGAAAACGCTGAAGCTGCTGCCAAGTTCGAACAGATCTTGAGTGAGACGAAAGCTTCGTATAACCATTCCAAGGTCTCTGACCCACCTCAGCTTACTGTGTTAAAGAATCAGGTAGGAGGGAAGAAAGTCGTCAAAGACGGACATAAGAGAGCGAGCTCTCTAGGTGCTGTGCCGTATCTTCATACCAAAGTTTTAGACAGGTCCTCTAGTCCGGATGATATGTTGAAAGGATCCCCTGATAGTTTCTTCGGAGCTCAGGGGTCCCCGTTAAGATCTAGAGACTCGAGTTTAGAAAGAATGTTAGACACGGTGGTGCCCCCTGTTGAGGAGGTCAGAGACTCAGAAACGGGAGAAGGAGAGAAGGTGTTAAAGACTGTGCCCATCTCCGGCCAGCCCATTTTAGTCGCTTTGCAAAACTGTGATCAGGACAGTTCGTCAGAAACTGAAGTTAATGTGTCTTACGGCTCTCGGTTCAAGCAGTTGCCAGTCGAGAAGAGTGATTCGAATGTTGAGTCAAATACTGAAACAAATTCCGAGTCAAATAGTGAGTCAAATAATTCCAAAGAACCTACTCAGTCTGGCTCTGAGTTAACCAACAATGAACCAAAAGTAAATGGTGAAGAAAATCCAGATATAAAACCTGAAGGAGCAACTTGCAATGATCAACAACTTCATAATGAAACCAGCGAATCACATCTTGGTGCTCCGAGTGATAATACCAGTCTATCAGGATCGCCCAATCAGAACGCAGAACACAACCCATCGTCCAATCAGCTTCTGAGTGACTTATCTCAAGCTAACTCCTCGGCCAATCAGGAGGTCGGAAACCCTCCCACTGCTGATCACATGATGGGACTACTCGATCATGCTCTGGAAGTGTTTGAAGATAATGATTTGGAGAAAACTGACGATGAAGATAGTACGGCGAACGATCGCAGCAGTGGAGAGTACTCTTCCAGAGACATTGAGCAAAGGGCTGCGGCTCTGTCGACTCTTTCTTCCTTCAAATTGACATCTAAAAAGTCAGAAGATGAGGAGACTGACCAATTAAGTGGTGCTAATGCCTCAGATTGTTAGCGTTTATAATTATTATGTATAGTAGTTGATATATTTAATCAGAAACACTCTTGTTCTGGTAAATGTTGTTCATAAATAGATTGTACAGACCAAAACTTTTGAGCAGAGACTCCCCTTGTTTTGAAATTCTCCAAAATAAATGTTAACTTTGTGAGTTTTACAAAGAGAACCTTTGACGGGCCTCAGCTCGGTACATTGGACATAATTTCTATGGTCCTTCCCTGATATTTAGATTATTTTTAGACCGTGTATATAATGGTAACTTGGTTTGATAGCAAATTGGGACTCAGAAGTTTGATCTGCACTGTACTTGTCCTGTTCTTGTCATGAACGTTCAAGTTAAGAGCTGTGTTGATAAAATGTCATTCCATGAAATGTTATGAAGAAATATGAGTATGCCAACAGAAAATGTTTTTCCTGTAGGTATCTGTGTGACATGAAGCTATGTCAGATAAAAACTTTGATCTAAATCATCTAATATTTGTTGAAACCCACCTTGTATCTGATCATTCTGATGTACTTCTTTTCTGTCACAAACTGCAATATTTCAAAGGGTCATTTCGAAATGGTACTAATTGCTGTTACACTGTATTATATAGCTCTCTTGATATATAATCTTAATAGTAAAAAAATTGGCCTGATTAAATCATTAGTCTGGTAAGTTTCATGCAAGTACATTGATTAATTTGAAGTTCATGCATCACCTGTAGTGATTGTGTGAAATTTTTGAATATATGTAAATTGAAACTTGTGGCTGTGTCTGTGACTACATCTTGTTCATGTGTGATGTGCATGATTTAGAAAATTTAAGATACATAGTAAAGCCTGCAAGAATGTCCCTTTATACATGCTATATCCAAAAATATGTGGCTCTTCAATAGCAGTGGTGCTTTAAAAAGATATTTGGAAAAATGATTTCATTCGTAGGTTTGTAATTAATATTTTCAAAAATACTGAATATGGAATTTATTTACGGATGCATGAAGGGAAAATGTGTCAAATTTTTATTTTGGAGGGTATACAGAGACGCAAGACGTATATCTAGTTATTAAACTGTAGTGCTTATTTCATTTGGTCAATATAGAGTTGATAACTTTATTAATATTTTTGCTGCCATACTCATTTTAAAAACTGTCGCCTTTCTTTAAGATCTATTGTGAAAATTTCTTTCCCACCCACAGTTGTATTCTTTTTAGAAATGATTTATTTCCCACACATAATTTTTACACATTTTTGCAAATTTCTATTTATGACTCTGTGCCAATGCTCCTGTCCCAGCTTTGATTAATATGTAGATTGTAAGTGCAAATTTATCCAGTGTGAATCAGTGACCATTAATTTTGTGTTCATGTACATAGTCAAAATGCAGTCAAAATGCATAATATGTAGGGGAGAGTGGGGTTCCATGAGACCTTTTGACGTAATGTGCCGGTGAGTACCAAGAGTCCAAATTAACAGTGTTCTATGTATGTTGACAGAAGAATGGTATCGTGGTATATATTACTTCTTGGCTTTATAACATTAAATGTAAATGGTTAGATCATATTGTCATTTGGAAGTGCTAAAGATTTTTAAGTTGTTAGAAAAGCATGTGGAATCATGGGCCCCAAACCCTGCTGGCCTATGTGTATAATTTTATATGAAAAATTCTGACATGTACATTGTTGGCTGAAAATAACTCTCCATGTATGGTAAAAATCTTTAAGCCAACCCCCCCGGATAATAATAAATGGTCTCCCCCTAAGGTCGGTTAATCTCGGTTGGTAGGACGAAAAAAGGTGTAATTTCGATTTGACATAAAAAATTGTTGGTTAGCCTCTTTTTATTTTTCGCTTTTCTTTGGGTACAAAACCTGTTACATTGGTTGATCGGAGAAGCTAAAAAAATACATTATGTCTGAAGTCCTTAAGAGCCAAATGTGACATTTGGAGTAATTTTGTCACATTCATACGAAGGAAATAGACATTTTAGTTTATTGTGAAATACAACATTTGACACCATGACAGTGTCTCACTTTGGGACCTATGTAGACCCCTAATGTACAGTGTTAATAGTACAACTCAATACACAACTTGAATATATTGCTGTTTGATTCAATAGTAAGTAGGAGTCAGGAGTGAATTTTAACTGTGATATTTTTTTGTAATAAGTGTTGTAATTGGTCAATGGTATCTAGTTGTCTCAATGGTAATGGTAATGTGTATGGTTGAAAACGTAAAATAATATCAACTTAAAAGCCCAAGGTCCACAGATTTTTACCACGATTTAAAGAAAAAAAGTATATATTGAGAGACACAGTTCAGTTATTGATAAAATGCCTGATCTATTTTGAGCAAAACCCATATTATGTGCTATTAATAATGTGTTTTAACCTTTTTGGCATAGTTTGGCAATCATACTCATGCCGTGCATGAACTCTTTGGCAGGACGAGTAATATCTGAGCGAATTTCACAATCCAGATTTCATACGATTTCATATATAGATGATATCGCTTGAAAAACATTTATTTTCAGTAATGTTTATGTGATCATCTGCTGAAATTTTTTAGCCTCCTTAGTCCTTACCCAAATTTTTAAAAACATTTCCTAAATTTTTGAGGGGAGCGTCCTGCCCCCCACTTTCCGGTCTCCTGTGTAGCAATGCCTTAAATGGAAAAAAGTTTTTTTACTGCCCAAAGTGTTCATGGACACTTTTCTAACTAAATGTAAAATTTAAGAAAATGCATTCAGAAGTAAAGTCTTTTTTTTTAACACCTGAGTAAATTTTATTTCCATCTGTGGACAATGTGGGCTTTTAATTGGTGTTGACATAAAGCAATGCAATAAGAATGAGATTTTCCAGGGCTTTGGAGTCGGAGTCGGAGTCGGAGTCGTGGAGTCGGAGGTTTTTGGGTGGAGTCGGAGTCGGAGTCAGAGTCGAACTTTGATTTTCAGGTGGAGTCGGAGTCGGAGTCGGAGTCAAAAATTAAAGTGGTGACTCCTGACTCCTAAAAATAATTAATATAGTTTACAAAAACCCAGTTTCAAAAATGTTAAATGAACTCCAAATTTTACTTAAAACTTCCTAAGCAAGTATTTATGTAAAAAATCCTATGAAAATTTTGAAGAATGACTTTTTCTTATCCGTTAATCATGTAATATCAATGTGCAAAAATGCCGATGAGCGGAGTCGGGGGTCGGAGTCGGAATTTAGGAGACCCAAGGAGTCGGAGTCGGAGTCGCTTTTCAGAAGGTCAAAGGAGTCGGGAGTCGGAGTCGGTTCACTTATCACCCGACTCCAAAGCCCTGAGATTTTCGATCTATATGAATTTTCAAACATGTATGTAGGCCTATAGGTCAAATATATATCTGAAAATTGGATGAGAAAATTAAGTTGCACTTACGAAATGAAAGAAAGAAAGATATTGAATTAAACTGAATGTATGTGGCACTTACTTGATTTTTGATAATTTTTTTTTTGTTCAAAGTTTGACAGGTATTTTAAAAAAGTGAATGAAAAAATTTTGTTGAAGGTAAGATAGGCCTATATCGCTGTGACTTTTGGTTATTTCGATATAACCAAATTTAAAAGTGTTTAAAGGAGGTCTGTGAATGGTGATATATGAACATTATGTTATAGTCCTAACTTCAAATAAAAAATTAAGGTAGTTATTATTTTGTTAATGTAATGACTGAATTGAATGTCAGTATAGGTCTCAGAGAGATTTTTATATTTTTTTGCACTGTGATCAATGATCCTTTACTGATAGATTACTTGGACATTCAGGAGTTTTGTATTTTATTCTTCCACCTATAATTTAAAGGGCTACAATTTGTGATAATATAGAACACTGGCAATTGTGATAGACTCTTTTCTTTAAGTTTGTATTGTTAATTTGTGTATGAAATGATATGGTGTGCATTCACTGGTCTCTTTATGAACTGTTTTGTGTATAAATTTCTTGTATAAGAATAAATTTATATTTATGAGTCGTAAATATAAGAAGTCTTTGTTTGAACTTTTACAGTGCATGGGTCAATAAGACTCAATATAAATTTTAACAAGAGCAGGTATACTGCCTCCATATCCCCCATGCCCAGTGATGGAAATGGAAAATTTTCGTCGGAGGAGCTCTCGGCGGGCGCGACAGCGGCGCGGCATTCCAAATTTTTAAAAGGAGAAATATTAAGAATTCAGAAGTCCTTTATTTTGGCTAATTATACATGGAGGACCGAAAAAGTTACCTTGATTATTATATATTTACCACTGATGATTGGGGGAGCTGTAGAAGGTCATAGCTCCCCCTGTTTTCTTATCAAGGGAGCTCAGCTCCCCCGAGCTCCCCCCCATTTCCATCACTGCCCATGCCCTACACATCTACCAATACCCACCAGAATTCCAATTTTAGTTATGCCAAATATTTCCACCAGGGGCACAATTGTGCATACATGTAAGGAGGTGGAGACACCTGGGGGTGGAGTTCGCTTTTAAAAATAACATGGCTGCAGGCCAAAAGCACAGCAAAAAGTATTTGGGATGTGGAAATGGTTATGATATTTATTGATTTATGGTCAGATTTGACAAGTTTAGGGGGGTCTTTGAATGTTGGGAAAGGATGAGCATTGTGCATGGTGTGGTGTTTGAGATATTTGATGGACGCCATGACATGGAGACTAAAAGTAAAATCCCCCATAGCATAGCATGGGGGATAATTAGCCAATATATATAATTTTGCATAACTTTTTATTGCATCCTCCATGAAAATTATTGCGCCATTTTCGAATCCCACAAATTCACTGCAATGATGGCAATTGATTGAAAAAAAAAAAGTAGTGAGATTTAATTATTTTTAATTAAGGAAATAGTAAATATATATTTTAATTAAATATCTGAAGGCTACAATGTGAGGCCTGAATATAGTTTTAATTATTCCTTCTCTTCTTTAGGGGGGTGGGTTGGTCTAGTGGTAGCATGCTGGGCTGCCAATCGCTGGGTCCAGGGTTCGAATCAAGCTCTTGCCGGGTCACCTGGGCCTATGTTGGACGGCTTTTTCAATCATCCTTCGCCTCATTGCCGTGTCCTCCCCCTGTCCTCATTAGCCTACCAAGAGCATAAATACAGGATGTAAAGCCCCAATCATCCATCCATCCATCCTTCTCTTCTTTAAAATATTTAATAGCTTTTCCTTCTTATAAATAACTTTGTATTTTTTTTGGGGTAAAATGCATTGGACTCTTTCAATAGTTTCAATGTGGCACAGGTCTGTCCAGCTGCCACTGAGGAATGTGTCCTATCCATTGAAACATTTCACCCCAGACTCAGTTTAGATGTGGGGGGGGGGGGGGTGGGGGGTGAGCTAGATTTACCCCCTGTATAACTTTGTCTACTACTACACACAGTGCTAAGTAGTTATTACGGAACTTTTGACTCTTTCAATGTCATCACAGCTGGAAGCCAATGCCCTGAGGGTGCAAGGAAGGGGTAAAACGGTTCCCCATCAGTACCCCTAAGAAATGCCAGGTGCTTATGACGTCACGTCAGGGAAATTCCTCAAATTTTTTGGCGCGGCCATTTTTCGCAGGAGCTAGACAATATGGGTGTAAGATCTTAAGCGAGAACGGCGGATTCTTTGATAAATACGCGTTAAATGTGGAGTGAACCTTCCCTAAATTTGGTCCAACATCATCTGCAGTTTTTAGGGAGCAGTTTCAGGCCAGTTTTGACCATCCCAGGTGAGTTAACAGCACTTTTTCAGCCGATAAACAGAGTTGGTAAACAACATTTTCGTTCTCTGCACTGAGTGTTATTTTGCCCCATGCAGAACCCCAGCATCACTTGAGAGTTCACTGGTTGAGATGTGTACTGCCTGCTGCTGTTGTTGCCTGGTCTGCATCAATGTGCTCCCATTCTTGCATTCCTTTATTATAAGTTACTCACAGACTGTTTATTTAAAACTTAATTTGTCTTTAATAATTTAATTGATAGCTGATGCAGTGCACGCAAAAGGAAATTGACTTTGGTCAGATATTTTGTCTGACGGGGGAGACTGCTCTGGTCAGACAATTTTCACTTTAGTCAGACAAGCGGTCATTCAAAATGCAAAATATATTTTTCAAAAATGCACAATATTTAGCATGCTGTCATTTGGTCGCTAAATATTTCAGCAGATATGCAGGGAGCATATACTTCCATTGCATGGCTCAAGATCCCCCAAATGACACACATAATTGTCAATTTTAGAAATCCTCCCTTTCTTTTGCAAAAACTTCACTGATTCACCGTGTACTGCTCTCCCTAACTTCAAGGCTCAACCAGGTTTCTAGGAAAACTCTGGAAATATTCTAGTGCTCTATCTTTCATTTGTGAATACTTTTTAACCAATTTTTGTCAATCTGGCTGTAGGCCTGTGTCAGTTGCACCTGGCTCACAGCAATAGGTAATGTTACATGAAACTTAAAACAGGGTAGCCTAATTTGCTGATTGTAATTAACATTGGTCATTAAAAATGAAGTGCTCATGTTCTCCAATGAAGAATTGCAATTAAGTTAATAAGGTAAATTGGTATCAATACAAAGGAAGCTAAAACAAACAGAATTGCAATCCACATAACTTCAGATTGGCTCACTTTCAACAACTGCAAATTGCTATTTGCAATGACATGAAAGGCTTGCAAATTGTCAAGCTGGGTCTTTGTATTATCTACAGTAATCTTCTGTCGGTTTTTTTGTCTGACCTGGGACAGAGACAGGTCGGACAATCGTAAAAACGATCGGCAAAAGCCGATTGTCCGACGGTATTTGCGCGCACTGAGCTGATATAGCCCCAGCAACGTGGCTACTCTTCTGATGGGCAGGAGCTATAGCTGATGATGCTCTGTGACTCTGAAGTCATGCCAGTGATGTTGGGTTTTATACTGCAGGCCTACACAGACAAGGTGCAATGAAGTGTTTTCCAGGGGTGTTTGTTGTGAACTAGTGAAGATTTTGCAAGTTTTGTGAAATTCTGTCTATGATGTTGCATTCAATTCATGCATCACATTCAATTTTGGGTATGCAATTAGCTGATTAGGTAAATGACAAAATGTACCTATTTCATTCGAATAGACTGTTCTTATGTGGCAAGTTTAAAAAAAACTGCTTAAAACAGACCCCAATATTTTAAGTAAATCATTTCTGAATGCCCCCCCCCCCTTTTGAAAAACCCTTGATCCATGCCTGAGTTCTTTTTTCTCGCAAAGAAAGTATTGTCACTTGCAAAGTTAATCTTGTGAGGCATTAAATTGGCACCCCCTTCGATTGGTGTCTGCTGCCAGCTGGGCCAATAAAAGAGCCCGGCCTTACATGAGATGAAAGCTATATTTTAGTCCTATTGGCTATTGAGGACTCTCACTATCTCTCCCATCTCATCAATCAACGATCAACCCTGGTAAACAACCAGAACTGGGCTGAGAGGGCTGCACTATTGGCATGTCTGTCTAGCCTATGTGAACTATGCTGGGGCAACTGAAAGACCCTGGGCAATGGGCATCCCTGAATTAATAGGGTATGTGCCAGACTCACAGTCTTCTCATCTCATCATCATACGGCGGTCGCCTGCCTCGATATAGCCCACCAAGGTGCTGCAGAGGCGTTAAACACAAACAAACAAACAAACTAGCCTTTGCGGAATTGTGAAATTCCTGCAAGTTAGTTTCTCAAATTCTGGGCCTTAAAAAAAAGCATTTTGCACAATAGCTAGGGCTGGAATTTAGTTCCTACCAAAAAATTAAAATTACAACTGAAAAGTTGGCAATTTCATTATTTTCATTTCATGTGACAGTCAACAGGTAGAAAAAAACTTTGAATCTTTGATGTTGAGAAAAAAAATGTAGGTACCATGCAATGTATGCATGGCTTTTGCGTCAGTTCACCAAAAGATTGGCCTTGACTTTGGGACAATTTGTCCTGGAAAAGCCTGGAATTTGATTGCAAAATCAGCTGAAAATGCTGCATGCAGACACCCTGGAATTCAGGTTATGGCTTGTCTACCTTATCGCATCTGAACATGCTGAATTGGCTGTTGTATAAAAGAATGTACTTGACATGCTCAAGTTAATTGTGTTCAGAACATAATTCATAATTTAAAATCTTGTTGCAGATAAACCAGGAAATTTCGACTTCGGACTTCAACAGGAAGAAGAGGACAAATTCCTGGAATTATCTAACTTTCACTTTCTCTGAAACAAATGCTCCCCTTTCTGAAATAGCCTGGTGAGTACTATCTTAGTTTTACGATGTCATGTTGGCTTAATTTCAAGCCAGGGTCCCAGATTCCCGGTCGTCCTATCGCCCGAGACGCCCAGATTTTGGTAAGGACGCCCATATTTTGAGAAAGACAACAAGATTTTGTACTATGAAACAATAAGCTGGCCTTCCACACAGTGGGGAAGGACACCCAAAAGCTGACAATGAATCTGGGACCCTGTTTCCAGGCGCCGGCCGGCCCTTCTTGTTTAAATTCTGTACATGTACTTAAAGTTACCCTGAATGATAGGTTGGGATTGGAAAAAACTTTCTCTAATTTTTACACAGTCTTGTGCAGTGGGCTCGTTTTGATAAGTGTGTAAAATTTCTTTGTTGTAGGATTATTTTTTCCTGTTGAAATGACCCAACAAATGCACTGAATGACCCCTGGATTTATTTCGGGTACGCACGGAAAAAAATCAGAGGCTTGATTGCCTTCTGCTTTGTGACGTCATCACCATTGTTAGAATTTGTCAACTTGTAGCAATGCATTTTTAACAATGGTCATTGTGACGTCATGAACAATGGATGTGCTGGAGGATGGAGGAACTATCTTGAAAAAGAAAAAAGAAATAACTAAATAATTTATGGAATCAATGTTATAAGTCCAATTATTAGTCAAAAATATTATTCAACACAAGCTTATATTATACTGTGTATGAAACCACCAATATTTAACAAAATGATTTATCATTCAGGGCAACTTTAATGATGTAAATAAGTATACATGGTATTGATCATTCATGCTAGATGTAGCCTACATGTAGAGAATTCAAGAGATGATTATTGGAGGCAGAAAAAAGTCGTTGGAAGTACTTCAAATGCAGCTCTCTAAAGGTGGTTATTGCCATCAACAGTCAGGGAAATAACCATCACATGAGGACTATTGCAATTCCAGCTGAGTCCTGGCCCTGACAGGATGATTGAGTGTGTGGGGTTGATCAGATGGGTGTCAGAAGAAAGTCTGATCTCTGTGCAGCCATCCTCACCACAGCAGCATGACAGTAGCGGGATGTATTCTATCCCATTTGGCAGAATCAGTGAACACTTGTGTTGACTGTGTTAATCGCTGTTACTGTACCTCACAAAATCACTGAATGATATTATGATACTCGACCATGGATCATACTCCATTAACCAGTGTTAACTCACTGACCTTATAGTACTAGCTTTGTAAATTCTGTCGCTGTCAATAGTTCTTTAGCGTTTAGCAAATGGTGTTGTTGGTATTTGGAGCACTAATCTCAGTAATCTTTGAGTATACTAGAAACAGAATACTGAGTCGTGAGAGGAGTAAAAGAGCTAGACAGTCTGTAGCGTATATAATATTATTTGTATGTTCTTAGCCTCTGTATTTTTCTCCGAGTGAGTCTGACATCTTCAGTGAGGATAGGAGAAGAAGACCTATGATGTCACATGACGTCATGTGACTTGTCTCTGACGTCAGAAGCAAATTAGCAAACACCAACAAAGTTAAGTGCGAGGCATCTGTTAAATTCTTTTCTTTGGGTAAAAACCAGCTTATCTATCCCTCGGCTTCCTTCCTGGTGTGAGAGCACTGGAGAAGATGTGTATGTTTCTCTAGGGATGAGTGGTTGCTATGGTAACTTGTATTAGTGCTGATGTCAGCGTTTGCTGGTCTCCATGGCAACCAGAAGTAACATGTCCCAGACAACAAACAGCAACCATCTCTTTAGTCTTTTAGACTATCATAATGACTATGAAAAAAAAAGAATAGACTGAAAATTGAAAATATCTATTAAAAATTTAATGCCCTAAATATTGTGATTTTGGAAGTTTTTGAACTTGTTGAATATGAATCAAAAATTTCCAATTCAATGAACATTTTATTTGGACTCTGTGGACAGACTCCGACAGAGAAAATATTTTTGCATTGCTTCATTATTGATGCATTGTACTAAATCATGTAAATCAGGAGGTCAGCTCTGTGGTAAAGTGCTGGGCTGCCAGTCGCTGGGTCCTGAGTGAGTTTGCCAATCAAGCTCTTGTCGGGTCCTTGGGCCTATGTTTGATCATATGACAGTTTCAATATATCCTTCGTCTCATTGCCATGTCCTCCTCCTGTCCTGATTTGATTAGCCCACCAAGAGCATAAATACAGGATGTATTTAAGCTCAAATCATCCAGTCATCCGACGGGCATCCGTCCTAACTGCAGTAGCAAAGACCAGGCGGTGTCATAAGATGTGACGTCCCACTCTGGCCAAACAAGGCCCCTGTTTCACTTCTTTTGGATCTCACTCTGTGGGAGTGACAGCATGTTGGGCTTAGAGGGCTGCACTTACCATATCTATCTGTCTATCTATCTATCAACCTGTGCCTGACCCTGTGTTTGTTCTAACTTCTCTTATAAATAATTATGCATTCCTGGTCCAGGCATCGTTTCTCCATTCACGGGCCCTCGTGGGCATTGTTACACCATTCGTCGGCCCCTGTTGCTCCATATTTTCTTTAAAATGTTATTTCTGTCTCAGTGTTCTGGGGAGGGGGGGGAGGGTTGGTCTAGTGGTAGCATGCTGGACTGCCAATCGCTGGGTCCAGGGTTCGAATCCAGCTCTGGCTGGGTCACCTGGGCCTATGTTGGATGGCTGTTTCAATCATCCTTCACCTCATTACCGTGTCCTCCTCCTGTCCTAATTAGCCTACCAAGTGCATAAATACAGGACGTAAAGCTGCAATCATCCATCCATCCATCTGGGGAGGGGGGGCAGCCCCCCTATTCTCTCCCTAGATCTGCAGCTGAGGCAGGGAGAAATTTGAGCATGTTGAGGGAAGGAATCACTCCCAAAACTCTTCTCTCTAAACAGCTGGGGCGAGGGTTGGTCTGGTGGTAGCATGCTAGACTGCCAATCGCTGAGTCCAGGGTTCGAATCCAGCTCTTGTCGAGTCACCTGGGCCTACAGTTTGTCACGTCAAGCGAGACAGAAGCACATTGCGCACGCACAGCACTCCGAGCATTTAAGCCTCGAAGAGAGGGCTTGCTTGTACCTGGAAGAAGAAGAAACTTAGCATTGTTTGTACAGTCCATGAAAATCAACACAACATTTGATATTGGAGCTTCAGAAAATACCAACTTGACAAGAACTAAGCATGCTAAGTCTGGAGTGACACTGCAGTGCACTTTTGTGACGTCACTGCCCATTGTGTGTCAGATAGGCAGCATCACAAATGTCAAAATTTTGCAAAATTTGACTATTTCCAAAAAATAAATTGGCAAATATCGGACAAAAATGTCGCCGAAACATCACAAAAATGAGATATTCATATTAAAACAGAGCTAAGCTATACATGCTATACGTACCGTAGAACGGGGTGACTTTGAACAGTCTTCACCTCAACAGTCAGGGAAATTATCACCAGCTGATGACAATCAATGTCCTCAGCCCCACATGACAATCACCCTGGCACTGTCATCACCCTCCCATGACACTCTCACAGTGTCATGGCCTAGCCATGACTTTGCCAGTGCACAAAATCATCTTTAACTGGCTATTTAAAAAGAACTACTGCAACTATCACTTCCAAACTTGGTATAAAGTTGTATCACAGTGTCAACTAACTCTATGAATTTTGGCAGACCTATCCATTATATAATGAGGAAAAGAACCCGAAGGCTCCAGAGAAATTAGGAAATTGTCATCAGCTGTTGATGACTTTGCAGTATATCATGAAATCGGATAGAATTAAGTCCCGCAACTGACATGCTGCTGTGTGGTGAGGATGGCTGCAAAGAGATCAGCCTTTCTTCTGAGACCCAACTGATCAACCCCAGACACTCAATCATCCTGTCAGGGCCAGGACTTGGCTGGAATTTCAATTGTCCTCATATACTGGTAATTTCCCTGACTGCTCAATTCCCTTATCTTTAAAAATATATAAGATCTATGTGGAATTTCATGGGATGAAATGTTGGCCACTGGCATGTAGTTAACTTGTGCATCGGCATTTTGAGATAGACATCATGTATATGCCTGTTTCAGTGGATAAATGGGTGTTCAAACTCACCCCGAGATCCGGGGTGACTTTGAACAGAGTGAGTTTCAATGAAAGAAAATCATCAATTTTCAGAAAACAAATGTTAATCTGTATTTATGAATTTTGCAGAGCTTAATTGCCTTTCCCTAAAATTTGTCACTGGTTTTTTTTATGTTTTATGACTTTTTTTTTCTTGATCTACTTCCATGCCTTTGGAGCTAAATGATTGCCTAATATAGTGAAATATGCTTCAGACATTGAATTATATGTATTGTCTTATGAAATATGATATATCTGTGATTGTAGTTTTCGGGGAAATGTGATGGTCTCTGTGCTCACCATCACAATGTGATGTTCAAAGTCACCCCGAAGTTTGTTACAATTCAACATCATCCACTTATATTCTTTGTTGTCAGTCTTTCTGAATAGCCTCCAACAAGTTTCTGGTGGATTTTGGAAGTATTTGAGTGACATTATAATAAGGCAAGTATTCGTAAGGCCAGGGTCATTCAGTACTGTTGTGGGCACAGAAGTTAACAGGCTACGATATCTTGCAAAAAGAAGTATGCTAAGTTTATTCATCAAAATCATGAAAAAAAAAATCCAGTCTCAATGACTTCATGTAGAAAGAAACTAGGCTTTAGTAGAATATAATCAGAAGTCAAATACTTCCAGTATCTCATTTAGTTTTGCATTCATAGAGGATCAATCTTTTTCAGAAAAGTGTTCAAAGTCACCCCGGCTGTTCAAAGTCACCCCGTTCTACGGTAGGTATGTGTATTTGTCCTGTGGGGCTAGCGGTTGCTGAGATATCTGGCCAAACGTCTGTCCTCTGCTTGACGTGACAAACTGTATGTTGGATAGCTGTTTCAATCATCCTTTGCCTCATTGCTGTGTCCTCCTCCTGTCCTAATTAGCCTACCAAGTGCATAAATACAGGAAGTAAAGCCCCAGTCATCCATCCGTCCATCTGGGGGGAGGCTCTCCCTAGATCTGCTGTTGAGGCAATTTGAGGGAGGAGTCACTCCCAAAACCCTAGGGCTATTAGGCCTATAGCCACACTGGTGCTGCTGGTGCGTATAACACAAACTCCCTCATTCCCAAAACTGAAAGTTGATTATGCGTCTTACTCTGTACATTGCTGTGAAGTCTTTGGTAATGGAGCGACTCTGCAATGCTCTGGGTATTCACTGCGAAGCAGTTCTCAGCACTGAGCAGCAATGCTGAGCTGTAGCTATCAATTTATGAGTTTGGAGAAGTGCTGTGCTTAGTCCTGCATCCCCAGTGTTGTTGTTACCCCATTGCTGGAGTTAAAATGCCAAGATTACAGGAATGTTGGAGAGGGAGGGGAGAAGAGTACTAGTCAGACAGACTGAGAAAAAAATTCAGAAAAAAGAAAAAAAAGAGAAAGATAGAGGAAAAAGATAACAGGAAAAAATGAGACCAAGTGTGCACTAAACTACGATGGAGGTAAAAAAAGATTGAAAATAAAAAAAATGGAGGTATATGTATATATTACAAGTTTCAGAAAAAAAAAAGACAGGGAATTTTGCAATTTGGTTGGTCACTTAGTTCAAGTGGTTACAGCTAACAATGATCTATGCAAGGGTAAAGGTAAGGTACCATAGGTTTTCGCTTATCTCTAAATTGATATATAATGGAACTTATCAAATAACTTCATATTGGTCCATGATGGTGATAGATAGGTAGATAGATATCTATCTGTCTATCTATCTATCTATCTATCTATCTATCTATCTATCTAGACAGATGGGTAGGCAGAAAGGTCGATAGGTTGCGAGGTTGATAGATACCAGGACAGGGAGATAAAAAAGAAGATATACTTGGAGATGATTAGTTATTGATTGCGTATCAGACATGATCTGGGTGGATTGAGGAAGTAATTTGATTGACTTTAATTGATTGACATTTCTCAAGACAGTTCCCTGATTACATGGGGAGCTCATTTGGTATCACAATGGGCAGCCAATCTGCTGGGTCCCGGGTGCAATTCCTGCTCCGGCGAGTCACCTGGACTTATGTTGGAACTTTGAAGGCAATTTCAATCATCCTTCACCTCATTGCTGTATCCTCCTCCTGCCCTAATAAGCCTACCAAGTGCGTGTATACAGGACTTAAAGCCTAAGTCATCCATGCATCCTTGAATGCATGATGAAATAAAAATTAAAAAAACTTTGTCCATGTTATTATTAGTTCTTTTTCTAGTACAAAGCAATCGGAAACTATTGTTCACCTGTATGATGCAATAATGTTCCTGGTAGGGGATTTTTGCATGCATTTAATTCTATAACCAAATAATTCAATGATTAATTGTTTAACATTTAATGCATGTTCAACAATGATGGGAGCAGTGACACATGTCCAGGCTTAAATATTCGCAGAATGTGGCTCTCTGAAATTTTGTGATAACTTATCTTTTGAGCTATGTGTATCAATCTATCAGCCTCTATGTAGCTGCATATCTATACCTATGATACAAAGGTCACTTTCTCAGATTAAAAAATTCAGTTTCAGTCTCAATCTTTTCACCTTCAAGCAGTTGCTGCTTGATAACGAGTGTATGAATTTATGAAGACAATCTGGATTCATTTCATATTTCATTGCATTTGGTTATATATTCAAATTGGTTGTATAATGGCCATCAATGGATAAAATATTAGACTGACGTTGACTGGGTTCTTTTGCATGTTATGTGGATTATTTTATTCCAATTTTATGTTAACTGACTCTTGCAAGGTGTTTGAACTGTAACAAATGGATTCTTCGTTGATTCGAGAAAGGTCTTCGACAGCTCCGACAACTTCAATGGATCCGTCAGCATCTGGAGACTCAGGGACATATCCTTTACCACCACCGTATCCTCTTGCACTAGCACAGTTAGCTAGCCAAGCAAATGGAAACAATGATAATCCAGCTGGGAGTAACTATAATCCAGCTGGTCATAATTTGAATGCAGCTGGTAACAATTTAAATGCTGCTGAAAGTTTTCTAAGTCGAAATAGCAGTCAGATTTATCATAATTTGAGTCTACCAGCTGGTAATGGATATTTGAGTCCAACAGGAAGTGTTGGTAGTCCATATGGAAGTCACCCAAGTCCATCTGGAAGCTACCTTGCTTCCATTGATGGATATCTAAATCCAGGAGGCGGGCTACTGAGTCCGTCTGGAAGCCACCACAGTTTAGGAAGTCACTTGAGTCCAGCTGGAAGTTCTCACAGTCCAGGTGGAAGTTACCTCAGTCCAAATGGAAGTTATTTGAGCCCTGGAAGTTACCTAAGTCCAAGTGGCAGTTCTTCTAGTCCAGGTGGAAGCTACCTCAATTCTTCAGGAAGCCAGCACAGTCCAGGTGGAAGTTACTTTGGTCCAAATGGCAGTATTAGTCCACATGGAGCCTCTTTTAGCCCTGGTGGAAGCTACCTTAGTCCACTCAGCAGCTACTTTGGTCCAAGTGGAAATTATCCGAACCAAGGGAATCACAATCTTGGCAGAAACTACCTCAATCCAACCGGAAGTTTACCCAGTCCAATGGGAAGCTACCTGGGACACAATGGAAGCCATTTTAGTCCGCATGGAAGCTACTCACATCCGAATATGAATCATTTGAGTCCAGTTGGCAGTTATTTATCGCCAGGCAATAGCTATAGTTCCACTGGTGTGCTTGATAATTCCCGAAGTAACAATGCAAGTCTACCGAGTAGTTTCGAAGGAAGTTACTACCTGAGTCCAATGGGAAGTTACGCTGCCACTTCAACCATTGCTGAGGAAGCTGAAATTAATGTAATGTCTAATTCACAAGGTGGGACAACCTCTAATCTTGGTACTACTGATTCCTTGAAACTTGAAAGTGTGGCTGAATCCGATATAAATGCAAACAATTCAAACAATCAGCATGACAAGGAAGCCAGCAAAATAAATGATGCTAGCGGACAGGATAAGTCAACTGACATCAAAGCAAATGAGCAGTCGGCAAAGCACGCTGATCTTCAACAATGGCTGACAGACCAGGACACGGCTGAATTGGCTTCATTAGATGGTAAGAGCATAATTAGCCGCTTGCTTCATCATATGAAAGTTACAAGGAGACGGTCCAACTTGAAGAAGACAAAGGAACGTTCACGCAAGGATGAGAAGTCGTCTAAGTCAGAAAAGTTTAGTAAAATCCAGAGTGGGGTCTCCGATCGACAGAAGTTTAGGCGATCGGGTCGCAAAAGTAAAGGAAGCAAGAAGTGGTCTTTGAAAAGAAGGAAGGATTCCCACAAGAGCAAGTCCCGATTGGTTGAACCTCCTATACAAACTATTAGTGTAGATTCCCAAAAAGAAGACAGTGTTGGGAAATCTACAGGTGAGATGTTCCAAAAAGAGGCCTCTCTTGAGAGGGAAATGCCAAAGGGTGGTTCCCGAAAAGAAGAGTCTTTGAAGGAGGTTGCCACCAAGGATGAATTGCAGAAAGGGGGTTCCCCTGATGATGTCACAAATGAATTATCTTCCTGCTCCAAGACTGTGTCGCCTACAGAAGTGCCATCTACAACTAAATCTCCAAAGTTGTCCTCCAAAGGAGTTTCCTCAAAAGTGAACTCTCCCAAAGAAGCATCTCCAAAGTTGAAATCTCACGGTGCTTCCAGGAAGATAACCAACGTCAACTCAGGCATCCCAAAAAAGTCGCTGCTAAGCTCAAAAGAAAAGTCTTCAGACAGCGTAAAATCATGCAAATCAGATGTTGTAGTCTCTGAACAACAAGATGCCCACAATAAGGACACTATGACTGAGATATTGCGATTGAAAACTTCTAACAAACAAGTGGTAATGGATTCGAAAGCTGACTCTGATACCGACAAAATTGTTGAAGTCAATTGCAACAACCAAGGTGATGGTCAGATGTTTATAGACTCAAGCAAAGAGTCTAATGCTGTTGGAAAGATCGAAACTATAAGTAATGACAGAGTTAAGAAGGGAAGAATGTTGCTCAGAGCTGAATCTTGTGATGAAAATCTCATAAAGGGTTCCAAAGCATTAAGTTCAACTTCATGTGAAACAGATAGTATGGTGTCAGTGGAAAGACTTCTTGATTTTGGAAAAGAAAATTTACGGAAAAATGCTTCAGGCAAAAATCCAATCAAGCGAAGAAACAGCATGTATCCCTTGCAAAAAGGTAAATACACTTTCAAAAGTGGTCACATCCCTTTTGAGCTAGAAGTAAGAAAGGATGAGAAGAGCTTTGAAGTTGTTGATGTACCAAATGCTTGTGATAAGTCTACATCTTTAGATGATAAATCAGAAGATGTAAAAATAGCTAATGTTTCGCAACATTCTGACAACATGGACAATGGTGGCAATAAACTCGCCAAAGAGAATGAAAGCACACAATCAGATGACAATAAACTGATTGAAATTGCCGGGGAAGTGAATGAAAATTGCATAAAAAGGGACAGTTCTCCCGATGAAGCAACTGAAGTTAATAATCAAGGAAAAGAAGTTGTCCCAGAAGTCACTAAACTGGCAAAAGAAGTAACTACAGCTGTTATTGCAAGTGAAGTCGCGCTTGATGAAGATTCTTCAGAGAAAAAGACAATGGTTGAACTTGCTGATGAATTGAAATTAAAATCTGAGGATTACTCAGACATTTCACAAAATTGTGTCCACCATGTCCATGGAGCTTCTGCCTCAACGCTCGTAGCCAGTGCTGGCTTAGAAATGACTGATTCACTTGAAGACTGTCATAAAAACGTTGATTTCAATATCTTCGATTCAGATGAAGACGACACCGACTCTGTTCACGAATTGAGTCTCATAATGAACGCAAATTCTGAGCTTGTGGCTGACGAGATAATGTCCCCCATAGCCAGGGGCGAAAGAGATGTTGACTTCATATTGTTCCCAAGGGACGATGAGGATCTAGATGATGTTTTTGAAGACAATGTGGAGGTTTTACATGAAAGTTTCGCAAGACGAAGTTCAATCTGTGACAACAATGATGCGGAGGAGGTCACCGAGAAAAATGAGATTATTGACCTGTCCAATCATGAGAATCTGTTAACTTTTAGTAGTGACAACTTGGTTTCTAGTCCTGATGCCACTAGTAATGGAGAAGAAAGCACTATAAAGAATGGATCCGCTGCTCTATTGAATTTAGAAACAATTGCTGATGAGACTACGACGGCAGCCAACCAAGAAACAAACTATTGCCGTTTTACAGGTTTGAATAGGGATGGTCAATCGGCATTCAGTGTTGTGAAGACGACAAACGGTCATGGTAATGACGATTGTATGACTGTTTGTCCTGTTGCCTTTGATGACGATGTTCTGGGATGCATCAGAAACCTGTTTCGTACGTCAATGGAGGAAGAAATGTAAGTTTAGATTAATGAACATAATACACTTAGATTGACTAGTAATATCTGCTTCGGCAAATAACAAAGATATGTCTTAGAAACTCCCCGAAGTAGCTTTCATCTACTTTCATGACTTCTCTTTTGATACTTACAGTTTTGCTTGAGATTTATTTCATTGCTCTGCAAATCAGGAGTCGTTTATTTCTGCAATAGACTGTGGCTTCGTGCAATTCCTGAGGATGAGCAGCTCTGCGCAAAAATACCGGGTTATGGAAATATGAAATTTTCTTACTGGCCGAGATTACTAAAATTATGAATGATAAGCGGTAACACTTCAGAAAATCTTCTAACAATGTCAAACATACGGGACAGTGGGGATTCCACATACCTCAGATGTTAAACCCTGGTTTAATGTTCATGTTCTCACAGCCTATTATTCTGAAATACCAGATTCCAATCACCTGTAGTATGTCCATGGCCATACTTCAGTCATGGCATAGTATTGTGATCCAAAATACTTGAATTTCATAACACTGCATTGTTGAGCTTGAGGGGCATAGTTGGTAGTAATGCATCATGAGGTATGCTTGACAAGAATTTCTTGTGACCTTTCCAAGTGTTGGAAATGTATAAGTTTGACCTTGAGTCCTGCAGTGTTTTCAATCATGTTAATCCTTCATTTGATTTTGCTGATCAATCTGACATTGATAACATAACTCGTCAGTTCGAGGATGCGATTTACTCTTTTGCTTGAATTTGGAGCTTGATTACGTTGATACAGAAGCTTGATAGCATGATGTCATGCTCTTGGCTTTTTGCTATTGTGTTCGCTGGTGCAATCGAAAAGTCTCTGGCCGCTAAGACATCTTGATCAGATGGTGAAGTAATGCTCCCTAGTGTAAATTGTGTCTTCTTGATAAGTTTATATTCTACTGTCTATTCAGTGATCAGTTGCCGAGTCCCAGACCCAAAAAAATCACTTTCAATTTCTTTGTGGAGAATTGCTCATGTGTAATGAAATTCAGTAAATCAGATAACTTGATGACAGACTGA
The DNA here is from genome assembly GCA_026936325.1 of Platynereis dumerilii. Classification (NCBI taxonomy): domain Eukaryota; kingdom Metazoa; phylum Annelida; class Polychaeta; order Phyllodocida; family Nereididae; genus Platynereis; species Platynereis dumerilii. Next base: position 29,634,772 of record JAPTHN010000008.1, on the reverse strand, counting down.
GTCTCATCTGCTAATAGGTTAACCCAATTTTTGGCAATAAGCATCAATTGTGGAATGGAGTTGTTGAAGCAAACCTGACTAGTGTAAATTGTGTAAATTGTGTCCCATCCTTGAGATGTGTACTCTGATGATTTCTGTGTGGAATTTGGTCAATTTAATCAGGTCTACCACCTGCAGTTTTTTGGCAGGAATGAAATCCCTGGAATTTGGGGTTAACACTGGAGTTAGCAGCTGTTTAGCAGTGACATTATTCTGCTGTGATGCTTAATTAATGATGAACATTAATTAATTTTTTATTAAGGAAAAGTAATTGACTTAGTCTGGGTTTGAAGAAAAGTTAATCATTACATTACCTGGTAGAGGGTTTTGAAAAAAAAAAAACCTCTATCAATACCACTATCAGGAGGATGGTTTGCTCATTGGCCAATTATCAGTGTGATTGTTCCATGGTTTGCTTATCATGCTTATTTGGGAGCTCTGGGCTTCCAGTCACTGGGTTTTGGGGTCGATTTTGGCTCCGGCTTGGTCACCTGGATCTATGAACATGATGAATTATATGATGGACGCCGAGTATCAATCAGCCTTTGCCCCATTGCCGTGTCTTTCTTCTGTCCCAATTAGCCTACCGTGAATATATCAATATTATATGCATATAGTGCATAAAAATGGGATTTAGAATCCCAGTCATCCATCATTAGCTTTGGCTGGACACCCAGAGAATGAGTTGCTTCAGCTTCTTACATCATGTACATATATTGATTAAGGAGCCAACCTATTTTAAAACACAAACTCACTCACTCACTCACTTGATGATGCTTTGATGCTGCATTATATACATCGGTCGATTTCACGACGATTTGACAATTGTTTAGTGTAAAATCTTTTGAATAAGTTGAAAATAACAGATAGCCTTGATTGGTGCATTTGATGGTAGGTAAAATACCCATGATGTGCTCAGCTGTTGGTAATAGAGCAATACATATATACATATGCAAAGCGCATTATATTAATGTTGTTGGTCTGCTCAATGTAGGAATGCCGCATACCACTGTTCCAACTTACCATATTCACTCGCAGAGGGTTCGTATGTACTTGGAAGTTCTTTTAGTGTTGGACGGCATCATCATCCATGATTTCGGGGGTGGTAAGACCAGTGATGTAATCGAGGCCGGGACATCCGAGGCCGAGGCATGAGCCTCCGAGACCGAGGCGAGGCCAAGGCCATCAAAATGTGGCCCGAGGCCTCCATCACTTAACCAAAGACACCCGAGACCGAGGCAAGGCCAAGGATTTGGCATCCGAGACCGAGCCAAGGCCGAGGCCATCAAAATATGGCCCCGAGGCCGGCCTCGAGGACGAGGCCGGCCTCGAGACCTCCAACACTGGGTAAGACCTCCGCATGGAATCACTAGCCCTTGAGACTGAAGGATGGGATGGCATCGGTAAACTATACTGTAATGGGATTGCGCAGCAATTCAGATAAAAAAAACAACTATTTTTCTCTTCTGGTTGTTCAAAGTGACCATCTCTAATAAAGGCTGAAGACGCCTTCAGCAGGAGACCATCTTTCCAAAATGGACTTATTTGAATAAGTCCAAACCATGGTCTCTGGGCAGCTAACAATGGGATTATGTGGTCATCATTATTTTTAATTTTTAAATAGCCTGTCAAAGATGATTTTGAGCACTGCTTAAGTCATGGCCCGAAGGTCACGGGAGAGAGATGACAGTGCTGGGGTGAGCGTCATGTGGGGCTGAAGACATTGGTTGTCATGAGCAGATGGTAATTTCCTTGACTGCTAATCGCTGGGACCTGGGTTTGAATCATTGATTCCTGGCTAGAAACCCATTATTGACACCTACTCTGTTCTTTGCCCGACTTATTTTACCACGGAGCCCAAAATGTCGCCAGTCCACTCTTGCGTGATGCCCTGTGAAGGCGCCTCATTTCATAAGTCATTGATCATGCTCTCTTGCAATTCCGTTATCAAAATTTATGACAAAAATATGGTGCGTAAAGATAAATTGAAAGATAAATTAACTATCTATATGTAATTATGTATATATGCATTCAGGCAGGTATGGTAGACCTGTTGTTTACTGAACTGCCCCTTGACTGTCTGCCCTCAGCTCAGGGTACAGAGGCAAAGGGGTAAAAAGATGTCCAGCTATCTACAAAGGATGTGTAGAGGGAGTCAGGAATGTGCATTCCAGGGTCCATATCGTATACATACTACGTCTCTGCTGTTCGTCTCTATCGTAATTTCTGGCTAGTGATCTAATTTTTAGTGATGACTAAATGGTTTGTACTGTGTTGCCATCTTGATAAAGGAAAAAAATTAGCAGTGGACTATTATTATTTCCACACAAACTAAATTGCTTTTCCAGGCTTTTCCAGGATTGGCAGACACCCTATGTATTTATGGAGAGGTACATATTGATGATGTTGATAAGTCTTGTTTAGTTTATGTTGGTGCCTCCAAGTAATTGAGACAGGTCAGTGGGTATCATCACATTCGTGCATATACTGTTACAACATGTACAAGATAGATTTCTGTCTCTTTCTGCTTTTTGTTTTGCTCATGAATGCTCATATCAATGCATAAATGCAATTGAAACCTTTGAAGGAGTCCGGGCGACTGGCCATTTTTCGGTGTGATAACAATGGACATTTTAGAAAGCAGTACATTTTATCAACCTTTCGAGAATTGTTGTTTGTCATAGTAGGAAAGTTTGCCATTAATATATATGGCATTATTTCGTCGTAGACTGGAAATTCACATTTTCCAGCCCTGCATGGTAGACTTCGCAGTACATTGGCACATAATTATAAGTCCTGATTGACTCCTGAAACTGTTTTAGTTCCCATCTGCAGGAGATTCTGAAGTAATCCCTGACAAAATACTACACTGGTCAATTCCTAGCAATGCTATCAATCAATTTGGCTTTGGTTGCTGAGATGGTTTATTTTAGCATAATATTATGCCTTTTAAGTCTACCCCTTGTGGTGCAGTGCTGTCTTACAATCAATAAATTAGATATTAAAAATTAAATGCAAAACCCATATAATCCAACCTGTGCTATCTGCATTCACTGTTGGTTTTGTCTAAGTTCTAAACTCCGAGAGGGGCATTTCTGTAACAGACTAGCAGTCAAGACTCAAGGAGTCAAGGTTAACTTAGTATAAGTTGTGAGCCAACCTAAATTTTTTTAAAAAAAAGAAATTTATCTTTTGTATTTTTTTGCACAAATATGCAAACTAGTCTTGTTTGTCTGCTGTGCTGACCTTGAAGGAAGTTTTTGTTAACAGAAAAAAATCATGATATATTCTGGAAGATAATTTCTTGAGGGATGGTTCCAAAACAACGCTTTGGAAAATCCTAGAATGTATTCTGAGCTCAGACTTCATGCTGAGGGAAAAAGTACAGAACAGAAAGTGGACTGTACATAACTTCTGGTTACAGGTTATACTCACTGCAGATGGATACATGTCTTTTAAGAGAACATTTCTGGGGCTAGATATACATGATGTACATCTCCGTATTATGATTTGGTTAATTGTTGTATGAGGAATAGATCTTTTTGTGCAAAATCAATCCAGTTATCGGGTCCCGGGTCCAGTTCCTGCTCTGGTCCATTCTGTCCTATTTTCATGATGTTGGACAGCAGTTTCAAACATCCTTCGTCTCATTACTATGCCTCCTCCTATTGTAATTAATTGACATGCATAAATATAGGAAGTAGAAATGGTAAAGCCCCAATTGTCCATCCTGCAGATTGACATGATTGAAGTCAATTTGGTCAGTGCAGGCAAGAGGTTGGCCCCTTTATAGTAATCATGTAATGAACAAATCAACAGCCTTCCAATTTTAAAGTTGATTTAAGATTGATCACTGAGACTAGTGAACAGATTGTTGAATTAATCTTTTACAGGTCTCTTTCTCAAAATGAAAATACAAAAAAAAAGAAAGTAAGCAAAGAATAGGTCTGTAGGAAGTATGCACCTTTCTGTGCATCTACCAATGCCACAAACATTTTAATTGCTGCTACCTTGGTAGCATTTTCAGATTTTTCTTTTTTGCTGAAGAGTGCTCAGATAATTTGTCTTCTTGGTTTAAATACTTGTGGTGAGCTAACCATTTTTAAGTGGCAGTGATAGATCGATGTCTGAAACAGCTTTGAAGTTCTGATTATATGCATTCTTTTGTAGGGTAGCATGTGTAAATAATGCCAATTTTATTAAAATTGTTTAGGTTTTTATGCTGGTATGTTTGAAGAATGTATTTAAAACATGCAAATTGTTATAAATTGCTAGAAAAAGTGGTTTTAATGAGTGCATGACATGATAGTGCTATGTCACAACATGTTTACATGTCAAGTGTGATGTCATGGTCTTGAGCAGGTCACAAAGAATGTCAAACGCCTTATCAGTGTCTTAGAGGGCACATGTCGAAGAGTGGGAGCACTCTCTGAGTCAACGTTGTATTCAGAATAGTGAAAATATTTGAAAATATTGTGATTGGCGTTGAGATACAATATTTTTCGTTGATTTTCGGCTATCAAGACTGATATATTTGGATTAGTTGTGGCTTTTAATATTAATTTTCCTCAACTTTCATCTTTTCTATTTTGGATAATTACTGGCTGTACATATATACATTGGATACCAAGGATTTACCAGAGCTCCTACTTGCGTTTTGGCATTGTGACCGCATTGTCGCTGACTTACCTTTCTTCAAAAACCAAGGTATATATATTTTTGAATTGCTGAAAAAATATCATTACTCTTGCAACATGTGAAATGTTTTGACTCCTGGCATTTTGATCGGTTTAACTTTAAATATGAAGACAGATCAATAACCATTCAAATGGTTGTCATGATCAGATGAAATTTTTTTTTCACTCACAATTATAACTGTATCATCGAATGACAGTATTTCACTGTTTGAAATGTATTTCTCGAAAGTTTTGTTAAATAACTAATTTCCTTGAATGATAGAGGCAGCATTTATTTATCAAATTAGGACAATTTAACCTTATTCTGTGTTTTTTTGAGAATAAGACATCATTTTGCTTTACATTGGCATTGGTCAGTAACCTTTAAAATTTTCACAAATGATTATACCAACACAAATTAAACATGTTTATCTTAATTTGATAAATTTGAGAAATGAAATATGAATTTGACATTTAAAAATGATTTTGTCTCATATTAAACGATATGAGATTTATTTTTCCCTACTGATTCAGTGCGAAGGAATGTGGCCGTGGGAATTTAGCCGCATTTGCGATTAATGATACAATTTATCAAAAATTTAAAATTGTTTAAGGCTCAATTGTCCTTTGAACAATGCTATATGATGTCCTTGGCTATGTGAAATGCTTTTATGGATTAATTTTGAAAAATTGCCTTTTGAACTTCTAAAAGCTGAATCATTAAAAAAGTCTGCTCCTGTATAATACATCAATAACATTAAGTGAATGATTTAGTATGACTAAATGATGGTTAGCACTTTAAAAGTCTAATTGCTAATAGCTGTAAATTGTCGTCTTTATGTCGTCTTGTTGATTGAGTATTTCAATAATAATTTCATCCTTCACCAGTCCTTTTGTACATTGTGTTTGAATTTCTTTGAAAGGCACTTAATTTTGCCTTTTACTTTTTTTGTTTGACTATTTTTTAACTTCTCTTTAATTAAATGATTATAATCTCAATAGAAAATGAAGAAAATTAATTGTTGAGGCGCCACTGTTCTGTTATTTGCAGATAGATAGATAGATAGATAGGTAGGTAGGTAGATAGATAGATAGATAGATAGATAGGTAGATAGGTAGATAGGTAGATAGATAGATAGATAGATAGATCGGATTGATTGATTGAATATAATGGAGGGGATTGATAGATAAGGTTGATTTAGACTCATTATCAAAATAGATTGATTAATCAATCTGGAATTCTAGATTAGTTGGTTTGGCTTTGAAAAGGTGCTTACTGCACTGCTTAGCCTAATGCATGGATAATGTGCTTGCCGGCCTGCTGAGATTGGTGCAGGAACCCATATCGGAAATGAGCAGATCCCCTTGTCTCTTTGCTTCACTCCACCCAGGTGTAACTGGGTACTTGCAGTTGCAGAGTGACTTAGCTTTACTATTGTATTGTCCTGGAAACTGGGAATGGCTCTCCAGCTACATACTCCCCAGGGAGTTGAGCATGTTGAGAAAGCCTCATGTTTGAACAGGCCTGCCAAGGATGTAATTGTATTATAACTTTTAAAAATGAATGTGAACTTTTGCATTCTGTTAAAAAATAGGTTTTGGGGGAAAAAAAGGAAAAACAGCATCACACAAATATGTGTGTTAATTTACCAAAAAAAAAAAAAAGGCTGGCATACCCTGTCCAGTCCGGTCTATGAAATAACATTGTGTGACTCCATAAAAATGACTCAATTTACCATAGATGTGCCATAGATGTGCCTAGAAGTATGCGTTGAGGAATGTGACCTCCAAAATTCGGTGATCCAATTTTGCAGCTCTGCCAAATGTTATGACACTTGTGTTTGTGTGCAGTGCACATTTCATTTGTACCCTTCCACAGGCTCCATAGGCTACCTCCCTCAATCAGGGTCTTCTGATTGGATTGTGACTTGATTGTGGGTGTTTAAGGATACTTTCTTTACATGCTATATACATGTATGATACACATGATATAGCTGGAGTCCTTTAGTTGTTGTTTACCATGTTTACCAGGGAATTGGCTTGATACCAGCTGGATATCTTTGTTTTGAGTCAAGTTTTTGGGAGTAAAGTCAGTTTTGACTTCACTTTATTCAAGTTTATTGAGCTGGCTATTCCTGATTTGAGGAGATACCATTGCTCAGTGGATGGACTTTCATTAGCATGTTGATGTGAGTAAATGATTTCTTTGTATCAAGTTCCTGTTCTGTTCTGTTCAAGTGTTCATGTTATTGTTGACTTCTGTTGAGTTTTCAGGGATTTTGGGGTGATTGTAACTTTGCAAGCCCATTGTATAAGCCTAAGCCAATGGGGTTGAGCTGGGGCCTGGGGACTTAGATGAGTATTGACTAGTTAAGTTATCCATTCATCGATCGATCGATCAATCAATAGATAGATAGATAGATAGAAGATAGATAGATAGATAGATAGATAGATAGATAGATAGATAGATAGATAGATAGATAGATAGATAGATAGATAGATAGATAGATAGATAGATAGATAGATTGAAGGATTGATTGATAGATTGGTAAATTGATTGATTGATAAATTGATTGACTAATAGATAGCTATAGATAGATTTACTGATTGATTGGTTGATATCGACTGTCTGTCTGTCTGTCTGTCTACTTGTCTTGTAGCAATTTGAACTGTGAAACATGCTCCTTTAACTTGAAATTGCCAATTTCAATGTATTACCCCCACCACTTAACTGCAAAAACAATTACTCTCATTTATCATGTTTATCAACAAAGAGACTTCATAATCATGTGACTCATTAAAATCAGTCACATGACTTTTATACCCTATTTATATCAATTACACCATTTTCAAAGAAACAACTGTAACACATATCTCAACATGTACATGTATACAACTAATACTGGTCAGTCAATCCTGTCATGATCAAAATATTTTTGTGTGAACATATGTAACGTCTGACACATTGGATTCCTACTTTATGTTTTGATCATCAAAATATTTGCCTTGTGACATCATACTGGGCATTGTTTAAAGGGTAGATTTAATACTATAGCTAATTTGTGGTTTAGAATAGTGTAGGGACCATAGTTTCATAATCGTTGTGGTTTTTGTAACAAAAAAAGAAAAAATTGACTGACAAAATGCACTTAAAATGAACTATGAGTCAGTTGAGAAGTATGGTACTAAGAACCCTAGAAAAATATGTTGTACAGATAGGACATTATACAAGTTTATGTATTAGCAATGGTATGATTGCTTGGTGTATTTGTGCATTTTTGTGAATCGTTTGTAAAATCAGGATGTGAGCACTTCAGCAAAGATTCTCTGGGTGAGATTCTCTGGGTGGATGTGAGGAAATCTGTAGTAATTTGTTCAGGGTTTCAAGTTTTTCTATAGAAGTGCAGATAGGTAGTACTATAAGATACTAAGATAGATATTTGTGCACTGATTGTACTGAATGGGACTGACAGGGAATCATGAGGGTATGTGCAACTCATGAATTGCTGTACAAGACAAAACCTTCCAGGATCAAACCCGGGGCCCAGAGGTCTGAACCTCAGCGTGCTACCCCTGAGCTAGGACTGAGACCTGGGTAGATACATTTATCATGTTTTATAGACAGACAGACAGTCACAGACAGACAGTCACAGACAGACAGAGATTCACAGATATAGATAGATAGATGCCAGGCAGATAGACAGAGATAGACAGAATTTCAAGAAATATATGTGGATAATTAGATAGGAAAAATAGGTGAAGACCTCAAAGTTGAAAGAGGTACAAATATGTGAATTGGTAGCATTCATTGCATTACAATGTATGGCCTTGTCCTTTTTCAGATGTTTTATTCATTACCCAACAATATCTCAACTATGTGTAAACAATGCATCAAGATGCAAGCTAATTAATTATGTCAGACTTCAAATATTATTGGTATGCAGTTGTCTGACAGAAGAGTTGTAGAATTGCAATCAAATGTATTGTTCATTTATTATCAGCTGCCAATCGCTGAGTCCAGGGTTCGAATCCAGCTCTTACAGGGTACCTGACCTGGGCCTATGTTGAACGGCTATTTCAATCATCCTTTGCCTTGTTGCCGTATTCTCCTGTCCTAATAAGCCAACCAAGTGTTTAAATACAGGACTTAAAGTCCCAATCATCCTTCCATCTGCTTTAAAATTCATCAGACCTATGCTATAGGTTATAATTACTGACCCTAAAATTACTGACCTACCCTCTGCCTTTTGCACAATAAAATTGAATACATCGATATGCATTTGTTACATTTTTGGGGGAAATTTACTTTTCTTCTACAACTTCAAGTTTTCACTCTGAACCCTTTGTACTCCCAACCAGCACAAGGTGTGTACCTTAGTGTGTGTTGCCCAGATCCTTCATCTGCATCTCTCAGCTTGCTATCTCAGGCTGCAGCAATCACATATTTCCAGGCAGGAGTGCTCAGCTATGCTCAGTGTCCGTACCCCACGGAGACAGGCTACTTACTCTCCAGGAATTCTAGGAATGCTTCTGTTTGTTGCTGTCTGGGGTTAATGACAGCCCCCAGTGGCGGAGCTACTAACTATTTAGGGGGGGGGGGTTAGCTTAGTTGGTTGTGCGCTGAGCTGCCAATTGCTGGGTTTTAAGATGGATGGATGGATGGATGATTGGGCTTTACGTCCTGTATTTATGCACTTGGTAGGCTAATTAGGACAGGAGGAGGACACGGCAATGAGGCGAAGGATGATTGAAACAGCCATCCAACATAGGCCCAGGTGAGCCGGCAAGAGCTGGATTCGAACCCTGGACCCAGCGCCTCCGCCTCCCCGAAGTTATCCATTACTTTTCACCAATACCAAGATCCGCCACTGGTCTGGATCTAGTATTGTGAACATGATAAAATCTGTCATAAAAGCAGAACACAGTATCCCAGCTTTCAAGGAATATACTTTCTAATGACTAACTGAATCCTCTCAAAACACCTATTTCAAGTTTTCAACCTCCTCTAACCCCGATTGGCAGCCCAGCACTAGACCAATTCTCCCCCCGTGCTGGGTTTTAAGAGTTTGATTCCCGCCCAGGACGGGTCACCAGGTCACCTGCACTTATGTATGACATATGTATCTGTTTGATGCTTTTAATGTCAATAAAATTATATTATATGTTAGACAGCAGTTTCAATCATCCTTCGCTTTATTGTTGTCCTCCTTTCCTATAGTTAGCTACCCAGATGATATTATATAGATAGTGGATGGTGAGGAGACCAATATTGAGTTTTATTGGCCGAAGCAGTAATATTGGTCGAGGCCAAAGGCTGAGACCAATATTACCTGCTGAGGCCAATAAAACTCAATATTGGTCGACTCAACATCTACTTTCTGTTATGTTCTACACCAAAATTATAAGACTTTATACCAAATTTGAGAATATCAAACAATCGCCAATAAAACTGGTTCAGCAAAAAAAAACAACCTTTTTTTAGCTTTCTATTTAGCTATCTATCTAGCTATCTAGCTATCTAGCTATCTAACTATTATCTATATGTATATCTATCTGTCTATCATTTACTCTGAGTCTTTTATTCCTAAAATTTTGTAAAAAACGTTTCTAAATCAGTGTTGTTAACTACTTTGATATAGTATTTAATGATTCAATTGTTTTTAAGATACATTTTTTTAAAAGATAAATTAACTATGTATTTAAAAATCTATACAGTAGCAAGTTGATACTCAGTGCATACTGTATAGTAATCAGGTCACAATGCTTTAATTGCTGCTTGTTCAATTGGATTGATTCCTGTAATTACAATTAATAGTTTCACTTGGATGAAACACTTCAATCAATTGGAATTTGGTAAATTATCCATGATCGCAATTAGCACCTAGGATAGTTATTGTGTATCCTTCAATCACAATCGAGATTGTATTTGCCACAGTACTGCATTAACTCAAGTAGGGCCTACATGTATGTGAACTGAGGACACCAATATAGCCTTAAGGCGCCAATAACACTTTCCACACGCCAATATCGTTATTTATTGGCGTGGCACGTGATTGATTTCGCCGCACTTGATTGGCCTTAAAATTTCGACGCAGAATATAATACGATATATACTACTTTGATACTACTACTGAAGTGTAATTTGCCAGCTACCCAGTGCATAAATACAGGATGTATAGCGACAATCATCCATCCATCCCAGGACTTCCAGGAATCAGCTGATCTGTGACTTTTTCTCTGCATCTCAAAAGTCGTAAAACCGAAAAGAAAAGTATACTTTGCTAATTGGCTGTCTGCCAAGAGGAGTTTTCTTTGAAGTTGTAAAAGTGCAAAAAACTGACCAAATTTCACCAAGTGCATAGTTTGCATCCAAGTGCAGTATGGCTACCTTCAAAAGCAAATTGCTGAAATTATTTTCATCTGGGTTACAATAATCGCATAATTGTGACTTTTTGACTTGATATTTGATAGCATGACTTGCTAAAAATTGACATGTTAATTTCATGATCAAGTAAAAATTATTTAAGACAAAGTAGATTTTTATGCTTAAAAATTGCAGAAGTGTGTTTGACACACGCTTAGTTGTATATTTTGTGTAAAAACTAGATTTATTTCACTTTTGTTGAACAATGTTAGCATAATGGCAGCTTGTTTGGGTGTTTTCTGCGCTACAAAGATTAATTTTCAACATGCAAATCGTGATTAGATTTTGGTCATATTGTTGGTGGATTCTTTGAATCGTCAATGGTCCATTCATTCATTCGATTTGCTTGTCCCTAATAATGCTTATCAGCTGCTTATATATTATGTGTGTCTTGAGTGCTGAAATGTGGTACGTTATTGTGTAAGAAAATGTATTCTGAAATTCTGCGGAGATAAATAAAAAAATGTACAGTTTAGCCATGTAATCTTAAAACCAGAACCGCAAGCGGCTTCAAGGCTTCTCTGTTAATGTGAATTCTATCAATGTGTACACGATTGACCCACAGGCTAATACCTCGATCAAATTTTATAACTGGAAGTGAAAGACTGAGGGACCATTCAGAATTTAAGACCGGGGGGGTGGGAGTTTTGCTGGAACTTCCCGTCAAAAATTGATACCCCCCCCCCTTGAGTTTCATGCGGATTTTTAGTACCCCACCCTTAGGTTTCACGCGTATTTTTAGTACCCCCCCCCTCGACATACAAAAACAATACACACATATATACGGTTATACACGGCAACGCGTACAGATTCGCGTCATTTCGCTGACTTTTGTGCGTAAATAAGTCCAACTAAAATTAGTTTATGCGTGTTTTTTAACATTTTTTCTTTGTTAAAATTTCTTACCCCCCCTTGGAAGTGTTGTTAAAAATTAATACCCCCCTTGAAACACGTGTGAAAAGTTAGTACCCCCTCAGCCAAAACTCCCACCCCCCCCCCCCCCCCAGTCATAAATTCTGAACGGTCCCTAATCTCCAAATGGAAAGTTCAATGATGGTGGCCGTCTTGTAGTAGCCATTTTGGCAGCCATCTACGATCCATACCCACTGGCCAATACCTGGACCACATTTCATAACTCTTAAGTGAAATAGACTCAGACTCAGACAGACTCAGACATATTTATTTTCAATAGAGAATAAGTTATGAAAAAGATAAATAAACTATTGATATGTTATACAGTACTTTTTTTTGTTTGACAATTCTCTATTGAGGGTGACCCCTTTAAGGCTAGTAGGCCGCTATCAATGGGCCACCCATAAAATGAAATATTGTTTTTAAGTCTGAAAAAAAAGAACAAACTAAAGTCCCATGAGTCCCATAGCATAATATAAATATATGGTTGACTAATTACCAGTTATAAGTAGATGTATTGTCATAAGCTTTACTCTTAAATAATATATTCATTTCTATAATAATAGTGTGATGAAAGAAGAATGACAGTCTGTTACGTAATTAATAAGAAAAATACAGCACCAGAGCCTGGTATTAAATAATAAGTAGATCACATCAAAGTTTTACAATGTAAATTAACGGACTAGGAAGAGGATAGATTTATATACACAATAAGATGAAGACAGTAACATAATAATATTTACAGTGCCATAATGGAGCTGCCCAGGGTGACCTCACATTGCAGGGCTGCCAAATCACTTTACCACCCCTTAGGGTGGATGGGGAAATCTGACAAGACAGCCCAGCGAGGCACCTCTGCGGCAGCTGTGTAGCATCTGTTCTTTGGTAGATTTTATCTATAATATTTGTATGTATACTCAACTGATGCCTGTTACATGTAAACAATACAAAAACCGAGTACAACAGAGAAAAAAAAAAAAAAATATATATATATATATATATAATAATAATAGTAAAAAGCATGAAGTACTGATTATTGTCTCTGACAAATATAGCAGTTAGAGATTGTACATTCGTATGCATAGGTATTAATCATATGATTCTTTGCATATGCAGTAAAACCCTGATAGCTATGAGTATATATTTTTGTTCTTATAATAGAGGGACAGTTATTGTATGCTTGAGGTATTGTACATTGGATTCCAAACTTAGCAAATTCATGTTTTACTCTAGGGATATGGAAAAGGTCTGAAGTTCTAGTGTTGTGATTATGTACATTTGAGTTTCTTCTGTAGAGATTTGATTGAAAATAATATGGTAAAGCTGTATTCTCTAATTTGTAACAGAATTGGTACTCTCTAAGTAGACACAAGTCAGTCACTTTTAGGAGTTTCAGAGTCTTAAACAATGGTTCAGTATGATCATTATACCTAGCACCTGATACAATTCGAATCACCTTTTTTTGCAATTTGACGATGTCTTTTAAACGAGACTTCCAACAGAGTATTCCATAATTCACATAAGGAAGAAATAAGCTATTATAAAGAGTCAAAAGAACATCCCTGCCCAAAACATTCTTCAATCTACACATAATCCCAGTTATCTTAGACATCTTCAGAGATATTTTAGCCATATGAGGTTTCCAACATACATTCTTGTCAAGTACAATACCAAGGTAGTCAAAACTATCAACAAATTGAATAACGGAGCCATCTAGATGAATAACAGGGTAAGATACAGTTTTACGTGGCGAATGGAACAACATAGCCTTGGTTTTAGAGGAATTCAATGACAATTTATTCAATTTCATCCATTCAGAGATGTTTTTCAGTTCTTCATTTATGTAGGCATCTTTGTCTTGTCCAAAAGAATTCAAAGTTGCAGTTAAGCAGGTGTCATCTGCGTAAATAATTGGATGGAAAATGTTACACGCTTCATGAAGATCATTAAGATATACAATAAATAATAAGGGTCCAAGGATTGAACCTTGGGGAACTCCCGTTTCAATTGTCAATAATGACGAGTTTGTATCTTTAAAAGATACCATTTGTTTACGATTCTTCAGATAATCAGCAAACAAGGCCAGTGAATTATTTTTAACACCGTAATACTGTAATTTATAAAGTAATATTTTATGATCAATGGTATCAAAAGCTTTCGATAGATCTAAAAAAACTGATAGTGGGGTTCCATTTTTATCCATTTGGTCTATTATGCGATTTGTTAATTCTAGAGCTGCAAGTTCAGTGGAGTGAGAATTCCGAAAACCGTATTGATTATTGTAGAATAATTTATTGTCATTTAAATATTTGAAGAGTTGAGAATGCATAATTCTTTCTAACACCTTAGATAAACTGGACAAGACAGAGATAGGCCTATAATTTTCAAGCAAGTGGTCTTCCTTACTTTTAAAAATAGGAGTCACTTTTGCAATTTTCAATCGGTCGGGGAAGATTCCTGAGGTTAGGGATTGATTGATGATGAGAGTAAAAGGTGACAGAATTTGAGTCTTGATTAACTTTAGTAACCTGTTTGAAATTCTATCAATGCCACAACTGGTTTTTGGCTTCAGTTCATCTATAATCTTGGAAACTGTCTCAGATGTCACACAAGTAAAGGAGAATTCATTTTCTATTGATGTTTGAAGAAAATGTTTGAAAGTTCTATTTTGGGGTTGGATAATCTTCTGTGATAAATTGGGGCCAACATTAACAAAATACTGGTTGAATTTATCAGCTATCTCATTTGGCTCAGATACATACTTGCCATCGATTAAGAAGTAATTTGGAAAATCATTGGAATTCTTGTTTTTGTTAATTATATTTTTTATAGTATTCCAAGTTTTCTTAATGTCACCTCGGAACTTAGTAAAACAAGAGTTATAATATGATCTTTTGGCTTCCCTTATCAAACGTTTCAGTATTTTATTATAGGAATGTAGTTCCATTCTAAATTTTTCATAATTTGTAGGGTTATTTCTGGCTTCAAGCATTTTCTTATATAATTTGTCTCTGAACTTAATCGATGACAATATACCTTGTGTTACCCAATTGTTTCTCTTGTGTTTGTGTTTATTAAATTTCACAGGCTTAACTGGAAAATGCTTTTCATAGGACTCTTGTATGACCTCATGCAGAATTTCATAATTTATATTCGGGTCCAAATTTAGGTTGGCATTAAAGGTTACTGAAGAGCATTTTTCAGCAATATGTCTCATAAACATACTGTTTTTTTCATCGCCTCTGGGCCATACATTTACATATTTCGACAAAGGATAAGTCACTTTCAAATAATCAAGTGAAATGAAACAGGGTAGGTGATCAGAAATTTTAACAGTAAGGATTCCAGCGGTTGTTGGGGAAAAACTACCTGACAGCTTTACAAGAATATTGTCTATTAAGGTACTGCTGTGATTAGTTATTCGTGTTGGAAATGTGATTTTTGGCACAAAACCATTAGATAGTAGAAGTTCAAAGAAATCATTGAAAACAGATCGCTCTCTTATTTTCAACAGATCAATATTGAAGTCACCCACGATGGTAACATCTTTACTATTCCTCTGAAAATTGTGTAGGATCTGTTCTAATTCATTATTGAATGCATTGTAATTTGATAAATTATCGCGAGGTGGTCGATATATATTTCCAATAATAATAGTCTTTTTTTGACTAGCACTACTACCAGCACTGCATATATCAACTTCGATGAACAAGCCATCCCATATATTTGCCTGGCTACAAGTGGATAGAACTTTGTATTTGAATGTGTCTTTTAAATAGATAACAACCCCACCATGCAGACTTGCAGATTTACCCTTAGAGATTAATTGATATCCATTTAGTTGTAATAAAGAAAGATCAGAGTCGCTGCTCAACCAGGTCTCTTGCAAACAAATAGCATGGAACCCCGAATTACAACATTCCTCAATAAACAGTTTCAGGTCATTGAACTTTGAGTTAAGAGACTGACAGTTTAAGGAAAATATCTTGAAACTATCCGTATTGACTGACATGAGATCACTTAGACCATCATTGCTATAGTAAGGTGAACATTTGAACACACTAGGTGCTTCATCCTCCGTGTCAAATCTCTCCTCTTCTATTACGTCCAATAAATTTTTCTCAGCTACTGATATTATCTACTTTTATTAATACAAAGATACAATTTTTCACAAAACAATCCAATTTAACGACTCCTGAATTGGTGAGAACTGTCATACTTTTTTGCCATTGATACATCGAGTACTTCAACATAGGGTTTGCAAAATATTTTTTAAAGTCAACAAAAGGTGAGATTTGACAACAAATGATGAGCAATGAATAGGACTCATGGGACTTTAGAACAAACAGAGGTTTTGTTATTGCAATAATGGACTATCCGTGTGAAATTGACAATAGTAAGCTCACAAATGGACACTGACACAAACCTTAACCAGGACAACGTCGACGACGACGCCAATCGAGTGACAACAATAGCTCTTTGTTTTCAAAGAAAATAGACTAGCTAAAAAATGACATTGAAAGATGACCAGCTGATGACCTGATTCAAATAGATTCTCAAACGTTTTTGGAATCTTGATTACAAAATACAAGCTTATTTATTAAGCCTACATCCTACAATATCCCCATAGATCTTTTATTTATTAAACCACAATTTGTGTAGAAATCTTCTTTTGGACCACCAGTTCCAACTCATCTCCAATTCCCCAATTGCCCATTCTGCATGATCTCCATCAGGCGACACATAATTGATCTTTAGCTTAATTGATCTTTAGCTTCTCGTGCCCGCCGACACAACAGAATTTGTGCCGACCAAGAAAAAAAATGACCACTTACCAATTTATTTATTTGGCCTACCGCCGACCTTACCTGATGTAGGGCAAATTTCCGATGATGAACAGCCAGAGAAACAACACAAAACTCACCTGTATGGCACTTGAAAAAAAAGTGCAAAGAATTTCTCTTTGTAACCTGCCTTACTTGCATCCCACATCAGTTATTTCAGTCATTTTGAGGTCACTTTTGCATTATTATTTCTTCTCTGGTTTTTGCCAAAATGTCACTTTTTATTCATCAATAAGGTATTTCATACTGAATACTGTGTACTAACTCTAATTTTAACATCATATTCCTCTGTAAAATGACTAAAAATCAGGTAAGTTTAACTCTTGGTGGAACCTCAGTGATGGGGGCCAATGAGAGTCATAGTGGCTCCCCCTATAATTCTACATATATATCAGAGCAATGGTTGTATTCATGATACCTATTTTCACTGGTTTTACAGTATTGTAATTTCTTTGTGAATGACCAACAGTGCACTCATTGGACATTTAAGTTCTATCACAGCAGTTTCACTAGTAACAGGGAAATAGAGGACTGTTTCACACCATAACATTTGCACCAGTTGGTTGAATCATGCCAGTGCCAGACTGCCAGTGCCAGACTGCCAGTGAGCGGTGCTACTCAGCCTCCACTGATATTGAGATTTAGGCCCAAGGGAAACCTGGTTAGCACAGTCAAGGCCTACCAGTTCCAGCTTCTTTCAAGTATTTCTTTCAAACTTTAATAACACAAGGTATTCATGGTACGGGAACTGCAGCCATATGGCAAATCTGAGATAAATAAAACAGCAAATAGACAAATATTATTTTCTGTCACTGTTATAGATTATTATTGGCTGGAGAATTCTGGAGAATTCTCTAGCCTTTTTAATAATGGGTTTTGGGGGTGTGGTCGATATTTGGAGGTGTGGCGCATAATGACAGGTATGCATTTTTGGCCATCATGCGTTGAGTTTGTGTTTGTGGTAATTGCTGGTTAGAAGCAATCTTAGTTGGCTAATTTGACAGCATTAGGCAAGGTGTAATGGGTTGACAGTTGTTCGGTTGAAACTGTGGCAGTACTTAAAAATTTTTAATTGTTGGGGGTGTGGCCATTTAGAGCAATGAGAATGAGGGACTTGGTGGGAGTGGCCATTTCAGCCAATAGGGAGACATGTAGAATGCAAGGCCTGGGGGGGGAGGACACATCCAGGGGGGTACTTGCAGAAATTATTTTTTTTGCTAGTTATACTTCTAGGCTGGGGGTCACCTCGGAGGGAGGTAATTTTAAAAATTTTAGATTTTACAAGTCCCGAGGGGGGTCACCTCGGGGGGGGGGGGTACTCGCAAAAAAAAATTTTCTGCCTGTTATATTGCCAGACTTGGGTCACCTCGGGGAGGTATAAATTTTATATTCTATACAAGGCCCCGGGGGGGGGGGTCACATCCGGGGGGTACTCGCAGAAATTTTTTTTTTTTTGCTAGTGATATCTCTAGGCTTGGGGTCACCTCTGAGTTATTTAAAAATGTTTAGATTTTAAAAGTCCCGAGGGGGGTCACCTCGGGGGGGGGTTACTCGCAAAAAAAAAATTTTCTGCCTGTTATATTGCCAGACTTGGGTCACCTCGGGGAGGTATTAAATTTTATATTCTATACAAGGCCCCGGGGGGGGGGGGTCACATCCGGGGGGGTACTCGCAGAAATTTTTTTTTTTTTGCTAGTGATATCTCTAGGCTTGGGGTCACCTCTGAGGGAGGTAATTTAAAAATGTTTAGATTTTACAAGTCCCGAGGGGGGTCACCTCGGGGGGGGCGGTTACTCGCAAAAAAAAAAAAATTTTCTGCCTGTTATATTGCCAGGCTGGGGTCACCTCGGGGGAGGTATTAAATTCTATATTCTGTGCAAGGCCCCGGGGGGGGGGGAGGACACATCCAGGGGGGTACTTGCAGAAATTATTTTTTTTGCTAGTTATACTTTTAGGCTGGGGGTCACCTCGGAGGGAGGTAATTTTAAAAATTTTAGATTTTAAAAGTCCCGAGGGGGGTCACCTCGGGGGGGGGGTACTCGCCAAAAAAAAAATTTTCTGCCTGTTATATTGCCAGACTTGGGTCACCTCGGGGGAGGTATTAAATTTTAAATTCTATACAAGGCCCCGGGGGGGTCACATCCGGGGGGGTACTCGCAGAAATTTTTTTTTTTTGCTAGTGATATCTCTAGGCTTGGGGTCACCTCTGAGGGAGGTAATTTAAAAATTTTTAGATTTTACAAGTCCTGAGGGGGTCACCTCGGGGGGGGGGTACTCGCAAAAAAAAAAAATTTTTGCCTGTTATATTGCCAGGCTGGGGTCACCTCGGGGGAGGTATTAAATTCTATATTCTGTGCAAGGCCCGAGGGGGGGGGAGGACATTTCCAGGGGGTACTAGCAGAAATAATTTTTTTTGCTGGTTATATTTCTAGGCTAGGGGTCACCTCGGAGGGTGGTAATTAAAAAATTTTGGATTTTACAAGTCCCAAGGGAGGTCACCTCGGGGGGATACTTGCAAAAAAATTTTTTTTTTTCTGCTAGATATATTGCTCGGCTGGGGTCACCTCGGGGGAGGTATTAAATTTTATATTCTATACAAGGCCCGGGGGGGGTCACATCCGGTGGGAGCTTGCAGAAATTTTTTTTTTTGCTAGTTATGTTTCTAGGTTGGTCACCTCGGAGGGAGGAAATTAAAAAATTTAGGATTTTACAAGTCCCGAGGGTGTCACCTCGGGGGGGGGGGGGAGTACTCGCAAAAAAAAAAAAAGTTTATTTCTGCTAGATAGGCTGGGGTCACCTCGGGAGGTATTAAATTTTATATTCTATACAAGGCCCGGGGGGGAGTCACATCCGGGGGGGGTACTTGCAGAAATTTTTATTTTTGCTAGTTATATTTCTAGGCTGGGGCTCTCCTCGGAAGGAGGTAATTTTAAAATTTTATATTGGGGGGGGGTCACGTCGGGGGGTGTCCTCGCAAAAAAAAATTTTTTTTGCTAGTTTTGCTAGTTATATGCTAGGGGTGAAAGCAGAAGAATGAGTAGCCTACCTGTCGAGACAACTGAGATAGCGTGCATTTTAGCAGCCATCTTTCTTCATTCCTTTACTGCCAAATGTGACCTTAATATTTCACTTAAGAGTTATAAAATTTGGTTCAGGTGTACGCCTGTGGGTATTGATTGGGAACATGACGATAAATTCAAGATGTAGGCCTTTCTGGCAGCCATCTTTTGTCATTCTTGAACTGTCCATTTGTGACCTTAATATTCCGCTTATTTTAGAGTTATGAAATTTGGTACAAGTACTCCACATTATGAATTTGTCGGCCCATAGCTCTATATGGGCAGCGACTCTGTTAGACACTAGTGTCTGCTGTCACGCTCTACTCAAACACTTGCGCAATGCTCACTGCAGCAAGTTGCACCTATACTTCATTGCTATACCCTCACGTCAAGAGAATCTAGTTCACGCAGACATCACCCTACTATACCTCATTGTCTCAACCTCCAGTTCCACTGTTCCTACACTCATATTTTTTGCCTCAGACGCTCTCGCATGCTGCAAATCACACCTTCTACTTTCCCATAGGATTAACCAGCCATTGTATCCGAGGATGCTTGTTAAGTACCTGCTGTTGATTTTTGTTTGTCATGTACACTGTATAATGATATTATATTTTGTATCATGTTGTCACTTTGAAATTGAAATCAATACATATATTCATTAGGCCTACGGGATAAATCTACAATCTATTGTGACAGTCCAGAGGCATCACAATTGTTCACAACAGTTCTGCACCAGACCACTACCAGTGGTACAGATACACCAAGGTGGGAGCGTCCCTGAATTGACCACCCTGCAGTAATGTTATGCCAATGGGGTGCAGGTTGGCTGATTCAAGGGAATTGCCCAGACTTTCCCACCTTCCTTGTACTCAATGTACTGGTTAAGGAGGCCAGTATCATGCAGGCCATAGAGCTGTGTTGGTAAATGATTGAAATGCCTGTGTGGCAGCCCTATTAAAAAATGGACATCAAAACCCTTTTTGTTGGCAATATGCAGAACTTCGCAATTTTTTTTTTTTTTTTCGACCGACCGACCCATGAAAATTCTGATTTTAGGCAAAAAAAAAAAAATTGAGATTTCAGTTTTTTTTTTTTCGTCCTACCGACCGACCCAAGAAAAAGAGTCTCGAGAGGATCCGAGAAGCTAAAGATCAATTATGTGTGGCCTCATGTCCATGGTGCCATTGGGTGGCATACTGCCATCTGCCTTGCATTTTGCTGTTTACCCATGTTTATCCACTACCCACCACTAAATGGTGACCAGACAACCTATTTTGCAAAAACTGGGCCTTTGATTGCAGAGGAAATGTCCATTTCCTGTCCCACTACAATTACAATAATTACTCAAATTACATATATATTTACAAGTATTAGTATTTTATCATAGATATATTATATATATTATGTTTATCATGTTTATCATGTTTATGGCCTGTAGAGGAGTACTGTACTACTGTACTGATGTGACTCTTTTGTCTAATGGTTGACGCAATTGCATTCAGCGCGTGTGAACCCGGGTTCGATTCTTCCTGAAATTTTACAGCACTTTGTAATACAGTACATTGTAAAACTGCTCAGGACTTCTATGGCAATATAACAGTCTCTCTTTTGGGAGTCGTCTCTCTTTGGGGAACGGTTGCTTGTTGGGAAGTGGCCTTTTGGGGGAGCAGTCTCTCCTCAGGGTGCATTTCTATAAAAAAAATATCACCTGAAAATAAGGGGGTAACATGTGCCATAGTTCATATAAATTCTCATATTATGTGCAATGCACTCAATGCACTAATTGTAGAATTAATTAATTTAATGAAGTTAATATCAAAAGCACTTCTGATGCTCAAAACTTGTGAATGGCGAAAGTTACAAAAGTTGATATTAACATCATGGCGATGCAGAATATATATTAGCTAATTAGAAAAAAACTTCCTATATATACGTATATATACACCCAGTTATCTCCCAATATCTATCGTGTCCGACTCATTCATAGCGTAGATATAGTGAATTTATAGACCTACTAATTTTACAATACTACTGCAGCTGGGGACGGTTGTAATTAGTGCCTCTACAATCATGTCAACATGTTTGGTGATGTAAAATGCCGGAAAATTAGATAATCCAAAATGATGAACTACCCTGATGCGGAATAATGAGAATCAGGAAGTTTAGAAGTTTTAATTAATTGGTTTGGTGCCACAATGATGAACAGACAGGTTTTGATAAGGTAGGGCATCCAGGCATGAGTTATGGGATTTTATGTAAATAGTTATTAAATGCAGTATTTTTGCAAAATTATTGGTTTATTCGGAAGTTTAGTTTATTTATCATGTTTATGACAAATAATATCTTTTATTGAGTCATATTTTACCAGTTAAGCGGGTGTTTCGTGATTGGATGTAAAATATTAATGAAGAGAAGTAGGCCTATCATGTCAAAATCATTCATTTATTTAAATCTGTTAAGGAAATGTGTGAAAAAAACATTAAGTACTATACACTGCTGTAGGTTGTTATATGTGGGAGACATGTTCTGATGATATGCATGATATGTAATTTAGATCTTTACGAGTTGATGTTGTCATTTATTTAATGTAATAATCTCAATGATAATGGATAAAAGTTTTGCAAATTAGCCGTTGATTGTGATTCACAAGTGGTATTGAATGTAAACTTATTTTAAAATTGATACTTATAGTTTAGCTGTCATTACTATGTTCGAAACGATTTGTTATAAAACATGTAAACTTACTCCCTTTTCTTTTTTTCCTCTTAAATTAGATATATAATATAAATAATTTTGCTTATGCTACAAGATATGACATATTTGGGTCTTATTAGTTTACTGAAAGTTACTAAATCTATCAGACCATCACAAATATACATGATTATGCAAATAATTGAAATTCTAGAACATGGTATGTCATATATGTATACAATAAAATTACAACATGATTTGTGTGATTTGCTGTGTCACATTCATGATATTACGACATATTTCAGTTGGGTGAAATTTGCCCAAATTACAGAATAAAATTACGGAATATAGCCCTGTTATTTGACTATGTTCTGTTTTCGAATGTCACTCATTTTCGACATACATAAATGGTCATTTTCAACATAATCAGCTCATAATACATGATATTTAAATGGCTACCATTGTTTAGAAAATGCCAGGAAACCATCAATTCATGAAGAAGAAAAAATTGAAAAAATAGCTAATTTAGGTAATTTTTGTAATGGATTTGACACGATATGTGACTTGTGTTTTTGCCAAAATAGCTGAGACTGTCGTAAATGTATTTGCCGTTTGCTCATTTTGACGATTACAGTTTGTAGTTTATGTATATTAAGCAGTTCAGTGGGTTATTTTTGGAAGAAATTTAAATCCACATGTTTTTCGTAGACACACTGGACCAAATTGTCCTATAAACATTTGATAAACACAAACAGATCGTGCGATGTTAATTTTAGGGACACACTGGCTACGCTGGCAGAGAGGGACAATGCTGATCACTGAATGTACAGTTATGTTTCTTTGTGTCTCCACTTTTTGGAACATCCTCGAATGAGATTATTCTGAGGCCTCCTGTCCGAAACTGACTTGATCTTCTTAGAAAATTTTCACTTTACAATTTGATTATTAGTAGAACCGAAGACATTATTGCATTTTTGGGATCAGAAGCAATGCTTGGACTAAACTGAAGAGGGCGTTACGTACAAACAGCATGTCTGGAATGCAATGCGTTGCCTCTAAATAGCCCACACTGGTGCTGATGGGGCGTAAAACACAAACTCACTCACTCACTCACTCACTGGAATGCAATGCGAAGTGGAGAATGTAACATGAAAAATTAAAATGATTTGAGTTTGTTTGTTCTTTATTTTGCATATTCTGTGATTCTTTAAGTAAATGGACAAATTTAGTCACAGTCATACTATATAATATTATAGAAGATGTCGCATTGTCTTCATCAGTAGTTATTGTGATATTTTTTAGATAATACTCAGATTTCCAAATATGTGGCATTAAATATATAAAAAGATCCTTTCGCATTCAGAGTATTTATATAGAAAAGGAAAGACTTATTTCTTTTCTTTTTATTTCATCTGCCAAACCGACTTGCGGGTTGCCATTGTATTGGCCTATGTTAGATATGTAGGCATTAGGTTCATTCCACTTCTACATTGTTGATTTGAGTTCATTCCACTTGTGAGCTTGTGAGTGCACTATCTGTATGTCTATAGTTCATGATGATTTTATGCACAATGTTTTTGTGTGGTATGTTTTTGCAAATGCCTGCCATTTTTCCCAATGGTTAGACAATGCAAAGTTGTCAAATTGCTCTCGAACAGGATTTCATGTCTTGAATTCTTGGGATGAGTGGAACAATTGAGATTTCGCATCTAACCCATTGTCTAAACAAAGTATATTCGCCAGTGTTGGAGTTATAACAACACTGGTATTTGCGAATTAAGTGCATTCTTTGAAGAGTGATTTATTTTTGATGGCATTCAGTGGTGGATCCAGACAGGATAGGCTAGGGGGGGCCCGGGCGTCGTTTTGGCATTGGCGGGCCCGTTTAGGCGTCATTTTGGCATTTGGAGTCCGTGTTGCTCCATATTTTCTTTAAAATTGTTTTTCCATCTCAGTGGTTGCCTCTAGATAGCCCACACTGGTGCTGATGGGGCGTAAAACACAAACTCACTCACTCACTCCATCTCAGTGGTCTGGGGGGGGGGGCCGTGCCCCCTAGCCCCCCCCCCCCTGGATCCGCCACTGGCATTGTACAGAATGTACAGCAGTCCTTGTGGCAGACGGCTAAACTCCCTTTGTAAAAGCTGCCTTAATCAGTGTTAATGCAGGAGGAATATAGACATAGATGGGTAAATAGATAGATAGATAGATAGATAGATAGAAGATAGGCTTGAAGAGGTGACTTGTTTACTCCATTTTAGGGATCTTTTAATCTCGCAGTGCACACACTGATATAAGGGCCTACCAATATAATGTCTCTTCCTAATGCAATCCTGTTGGGATTTTGCTCATGAAGGCCCTCCGAAAATCGTTTTGATTCACCGCACTGGGCACACGGTGTTTCGAACCCACTGGAAAAGCCTTTGGCGGAGTAAGCCTAGACCATAACTACGCTGCTACCAAGCTACTAAGAAGTTGCATATCACATAAGGTTGCTTATGATGGGGACCTAATCACAGAGACCAGACAGATTTTTTAGCACATTGCATTTTTGCACTCATCAACATAGTGGGTGGGTCTATACAGTGTGGGGTTGCTGTTTACATGCATAGTGTTGAATGTTAGGTGGTAGATAGCCAGGATGGGTGCCAAATTTCATGTTGATTCTCAGACCTAAGTGATGATATAATGATGTATTTATGAGTGCACTAACTGCACTTGCAGATTTCTTGCAGAGTACAGTCATGAGTAGCTAAAACCTGTATGTTATAAATATTCTTTGTAGGTATATTGTAAGTAGGAGCTTCAAATCACAACGCTATGATTTAGTTTCTGGTTACTTGTCTGCTTTGGATACTCTGGGTCCTGTTCAGTTCTTCTGGACTCCTAAAAATATAGCATGTTTAATTCTGAATGAGTGGTCTAAGTTTCAGTTGTGTTTGACAATAAAAGCCTTGAATATTGAGTTGATGTTATATATTTGGCAAGATGATACTTTCAATTGTATGATAGGCTTTTGCTGTTCAAGACTAATATTTGCCCTGACCAGATACATATTTCAAAGATATATTTTTGTCAACATCCTTGCAGGCATCGGAGAAGTATTATTTTGAAGCTGAATGACATGAATTCCAGATTTCAGATTTATTTATATACTTTGTCAAGTCTTTGTGCAGCAGTACTTCCATCTTTTCGTCTTTGTTTCATCATGTTAATTTTAAAAAGAATTCATCTGAATATTATTTTGAAAGCTTTTGAATCTGACAATTGAAATGATTTGATTATCACTACGTATGCTACGTGTACTGCCAACTCTGCGACCTCCATTCAGACTTCAGCGACTGTTTAGTATGTATTAAGTAATAAATCGTTAACCATGTTTTGTCTGTTTGTCTTTCCAGAGGTCTCCTCCAACAGGGAGAAGTATCCATGGTAACCTGCGCGAATGGAGCCATGGAAGGTCAGGGAATTTCATCGCAGTATTCGCCGCCTCAGACGTACTACTATTCGGAAAGAGACCCCCCTTACCGCGACCCCCCGCCCTACCCAGGCAACTACAAGCATCTCTATCAAGCACAAGCAGGTATGGTCATAAAATACAGATTTGATGTTTGGCAGATGTCAATGATGTGCAAGGACTGTTGCTGATTTAGATATTATGTACTGTAAATTCAAACAGTCTTATGTACAATTATTCAAATTGTCAGTGATTTCTCATTGTTAATGTTTTGTAATAATAATAATAATAATAATAATTTATTTTATAAAGCGATTTTCCACAAAGTGCTCAAAACGCTGTACAAGATAAGTTATAAAAATATAGAAATATATGGTAAATGTAAATTCAAAATAATAGATAAAGTTAAAATCAGATTTTAAAATTATATATAAAATCACAACAAGGTTTTACGAAATAGGAAAGTCTTAAGTCCCCTTTTAAAATGCTCAATAGAGTCCAATGATCTGAGATTATATGGGAGATCATTCCAGAGGCGGGGTCCGATCACACTGAATGCTCGAGACTGAACAAGTGATGATGAAGTATGAGGAACCACGAGAAGATGCTGGTCAGATGAACGTAGTTGTCTAGTTGGTGAATAACGGGTGATCAAGTCCTGAACATATCCTGGTGCAAGGCAGTTCGTAGCCTTAAAAACCATGAGAAGGACTTTATACTTGATCCGCAGTTCTACCGGGAGCCAGTGTAGTGTCCGTAACACTGGAGTGATATGTTCATGTTTGGAAACTCCAGTCAGGATTCTTGCAGCAGTATTCTGAAT
This sequence comes from Platynereis dumerilii, assembly GCA_026936325.1. NCBI lineage: Eukaryota > Metazoa > Annelida > Polychaeta > Phyllodocida > Nereididae > Platynereis > Platynereis dumerilii. Next base: position 29,607,844 of record JAPTHN010000008.1, on the reverse strand, counting down.
TAGTTGTAGTCGATGGAGTAAGTAAGATGGTAGGCCACAAAGTAGAGAATTACAATAATCCAGACGTGTACTTTTAACAAGAGAGATATCTCTGGTCTTGAGATAATTTTCTGTGTATTGAAATATGAGTGAATACATGTATATTTGGACCAAAAATATAAATATATTCCCATTTCTTTGCAGGCTATCGACAGAGCTATTCAGGCAGTGAGGCTAGCACCGACCTCTCATCAACGAGCACAGAAAATCTTTCTATAACGACTCGCCAAGACCCTCAAGGGGAAGAGACAATACACGTGGCTCCCTCTCCGGGGCCTTTAGACTCTCCGACATATAAGGATTTTCCAATTTTGTCTCAATTGGCGGGTCTACCCGTGGAGATTAGAACCTCAAATTCGAACACTTTTTACATGACAGGGAGTCGTGGGACCTCGGGTTCTCCTGAACTTCAGTCTCAGTCGACTTCTCCTGTCAGTTTCAATTCTTCACAACCAAACTCCACGACCAACAACGGTGCTAGCAATAAGCAGCATGCTATGTTCTCAACTAGGTGAGTGAAAAAATTGGTGGTGACAAATTTGTGACATGATATGCATAAGATCATAAGGAATATGGTCCTGTATACGAGCACATCATTCCTTAATATGTTGCAGTTGAGCACAATTTACTCTTATGACGTATTGGTCTCAGTAGTCTTGACAGTATCTGTATACCTTTTTTCTTAAAAATTCTAACCAAATTTCTTGTCATGATTAATTGATGACAGATGATATATTATTTAAGACAACACAATTTTTTGGGCTTGAATACGAATTCTAAATCCACATTCCTCCCTTTCTCTCATTTCAGTCCAATGCCATTTCAACAGTCTCAGCAACAGCTCACGCCTGAAATGCTCCAGAATCTTCGCTTGGCCTGTCACAGTCCTCAACCCCAAGTCGTGGCTCGGCCAGAAATTCCTCGGCCTGCCACAGCGCCACCTATACCCGTACCAACCTCTGTTACCTTGGTAACGCAGAACCCCAATCACCCACCTCCCCCGTCATACCCGCACAGTCCCACATCCACGCACGCAGGGCCTCCCGAATCTCTAAGGAGGTGAGTCGGAGATGTTTCACCATTTTCAAAGTTTTCAGTGTTGCCATACACGTGCAGAATAGACTTCACAAGTAACAACATATAGTTGGCCGCCTATTTTAAACCACTTAATGGCAGCAAAGCCAACTTTTCTCATTGACATAGGGAAATTTGCCACCTGTGTCAGTGAGGATAGTTGGCATTTCCGCCATTAAGTGGGTTAAAATAGGCTGCTTTAATGTGTGTACATTGTGTAATTGTAGTCATTCACAGCTGACTGCGAGCATGTAATGTAGTACAAGGGGTTACAACCTTCAGCCTGTGAGCTCTGTGACATTTTGTGTGATCAAAAACCAATCAAATTACGCCAATATGCTATCTAGCAAGTTGTTGGAAAAAGTATGAGAGAATCAAATGCTTCTTCAAACTGCTGTAACTGACACTTGTAATTTGCTTTAAAGGGATAGGCATGAAAAAGAGGCCTCAGTCATGCCTCATATGACAGGCTTCAAGATCTTAGTCAGGAGTTACTGCCACAAGTGTGAAAAAATTCTCGAGGCCACAAAAACTTATCATAGATTTTAAAATATATTCTATCTTGTGTAAAAAATTGTGCTCTTTCTGATGGTGACCTTTTTAATTGTCTTAATAATGATCTCAAGTTGCTATCCTATCATTTAAGAGAAAAAACGTGCGAAAAATGCTAATTTTTGGTGACACATTTTTCAGACATCAAAGTTTGACTGTCTCTCTCTTGATAGATATCAAAGTTTCATGATTATTGAAAGTACCATGACGTTCCCTATTGTCCAAAGTTTAAAATGGCATCCAGTTTTAGTAATTTGCACCAATATATGTGGGTCTCTGAACAGAATATTGAAACAAAGTCAAGTGACAAAAGTAAAAACAATTTATTAAAATGGGGTGAAGCTTCTATTTGATTATTATTTTTTCAATGTCAGTGAGATGTTTATGGACATGAATTATATACCAATTTGTCCAGAAGGACCAGATGAAGGCAACAGACTACATAAAAATGTCGTTTCTTTGCGTATTTAGGTTCACACATACAAAACATGAAGCCGCTGCTTTTCACTTCTGGATGTGTGAAAAAAATAAGTCATTTTTCTAAATAACTTGCATTTTGTCAATTTTTGTCGTACAGGTCTGAAAGTCAAACTCGTTATGCGCAGATATTTACATTAAAATGAGTTTGTGTTATTTTTTCGATATCTGCCTCCATAAAAAAATGCAAGTTATTTAGAATTTTATTTCTGAAAAAGGTAATTCCTTGGTTTGGGCTAAACTTCTCGGAAATATAGGTTGTTGGTACTCAAAATGAAGCTTATTTTCTGCTGAGATTGATGGTGTAAAAATTATTCCTGTGAAATGAATACTAAGCAAAATATAAGAAACCGCGACTTAGCACCACAAAATGTTTGTCATTTAAACAAAAAATTCATACCCATGTAGTCATCTTATTTTTTGATGGATCATCATAGAATTCAAGTATATCTATTAGTGGTATTAGTGCAGCTTTATTACTGAAGCCACAGACCTACAGAAAATTTTATAATATTTTGGGGGTATCTAGCGCGCCCCACTGAGGGGGGCTTTACAAATAGGGGTGTAACTTCCAAAATAAAAGAGTGGGTGCATTTTTTTCTTCAAAATTGAATTCCTGAGAAAATTTACATAAGATAGGCTAAAATTGGAATAAATTTTGTGTATGCTAGAAAGTGGTGAGTTTGGCAGTAATTCCTGACCAAGATCTTGAAGCCTGTCATATGGTTCCATCAAGCAAATCTCAGTTGATTGACACTGTCTTGGTGCCACTTTCAGTATGCTTAAGACTTCGATATGTTAACTTATTGCGATAATACATTTGTTACATCTGCATTTCGATTAAACGATAACAACAAATGGTTCTTTCCTCTTGCAGGTCTTATGAGTTACTCGATCGACTCAATACTCATACACGGTCTCAACCAGATTTAACGCGACCAGTCAACACCGCCACTAACAACTCCGCCGCGGTCGACAACATCCGCAGGTCACCGCAGATTGGCTTAACACCCATCGCCAACAACAACTTACAACAACAACAAACTAGTCCCAACACTCAGCACAAACAAACTCACAAGTAAGTATAAATGTCTGAATTTCCAATAATCAGAATTGAAACATATCTGAAATTTCCAGTAATCTGAATTACGGGTAACCAAAGGTTTATCACACTCTTTTAATTTTGGCATTGATGCAGTTCAGATAGAATCAGATACAGTCAAGCATGCGATCAATGATCATGCTTTAAATTAAATTGCAGAATAATAAGGGAAGAAAGCATGTTATGTGAATTGCCCTGTGATTCATTCATACTTCCTTAACTGTCATGGTTAAAAACAATCTGTTTGTGCCACTTTCAGTGATGAAAGAATTTCTCATACTTGGATTATCTGCCACATATATGTCAACTTGGCATTAAGAAAACATAGATGTAGTTACAGTGTGAATAAATGTTATATGGTGTGTAGAATGTTACTATTTTCGTAAGTACAATTCACCGTCTTTAACTTTCAGCCAAGACAAGAAGAAGATAGAGCTGGACCATGCAGCCATCGCCACCCGTGCCACGCAGATGGTTGAGCGTCTCTCTGATGAGAATCGCTCCCTCCGGCAAGAACTAGACAACTACCTCAAGAAGGTCTCCATGCTGCAGAAAGTAAGCATTGCACTCGTTGCTTTTGATATTATGTCCACTTCTTGCTAATATACCCGGATACCTGTTTCAGAGTTGTAAAGAGGGGGGAGGGTTGGTCTGGTGGTAGTGTGCTAGGCTGCCAATCGCTGGGTCCAGGGTTCGAATCACCCCGATTTATGTTGGACGGCTGTTCAATTATCCTGCGCCTCATTGCCCTGTCCTCCGCCAGTCCTAATTAGCCTACCAAGTACATAAATGCAGGACGTAAAGCCCCAATCATCCATCCATACTCCTATTTAACATTTTGAATTTGTGTTGAGTTTATGCTCTAGCCATTACAGAAATTTTCATTTGAAATATTCTTGTTGACTTTTCAGTTTGAGCTGGAGATTCAAAAAGTAAACGATGACTATGAAAATCTCGTGAAACATTCACAAAAGAGAGAAAATCTTGAGAAGATGCTCCGTTTTCGACTAGAAGCTGAATTGAAGAAGCAACGGGACGCCAACGTAAAGCTTCGAGGTAAGAATTTACCATGACACATTGTGTATCAGAGACGAATTTGAAAAATTATAAGTGACACGTAGCTCTGACAAAGAGATATGATGAACTTGTGAGAGAAATTTTTGAAAATTGTTTTTATAAAATGAATGATGTAGGAGCCATGTTTTCTTGGCATCTAAGTCTAACACATGAGCAAGTCAAAAAATTATGGTATTTCATATATATTGCATAAGTGACTATGCAGTAAACCATAGATTTTAATTTGATGTGAAGGTGATGTGTTTGAGGATTCGAAACATTTTAGTCCTGTATGTTATCTTTCTAATTTGTTTTTCCTTTGTTCTTTCTCTTGCAGCTCAGCTAAATAACCAATCTAAGGACACAAAAGATGTAAGCATGAATCGATGATTAAACCAGTTGTTTTTTTTTAAATATTTTTTTGCCACATATGATTGTAATTATTGTATCGAAAATAATATTTTCTAATGTTTGTGCTACCTTTCAGCCTAGTTTACGGGATGACTCCCCAAAGGATAAGCAAGGACAAGACTTATTATCAAAATTACTCAATCAAAGTAAGTTCCTTTGTGAAATGTCTCTTTTAAAATAAATCTCTTCAGCTCTTTATAAGCAGTAAACAACAACTGGTTTGAAAAATGACTGCACATACACTATCTAATCCATCAACTCTTGTGTGCAACATAGAATTGAATATGATTGTTTATAAAATAAAAACAAATACATTCAATTCTAACATAAAGTTGCTGTATCTACTTATCCACCTGAAATGAATTTGAAAAACACAAATTTATCTAAGAAGGATTTATGTATATATGTTAAATATTACATTTTACTTGACTTTTTCCAGACAAGGAACTAATGGCGAACAATGAACGCCTGGACATAGAAGTTTCAGCTCAACAGGCTACTTTGAAAGAACAAAGAAGTCACATTGACATTTTGGACACGGCCCTAGTCAACGCACAAGCTAACATCATTCATTTACAGGAACAGGTTGGTCCTTTGATTAGGTTGTTATTTAGTTCGGCTTGCTCAAGGCTTCTTCAGTCATATCTGGCAATTTTCAAACTGATATTGTGCGATTTGCTTTGGATGTTTCACAGTGATATTGAATTAGTTCAGTGATACTGTGATATCATAATATGTGTTGTAGGTTTATGTAAAATATGCTCATAACATTGTGTATATCAAATGCGAGAATGATATTCTTCACATACTGTCTGAAGCTCTAACCTTGCTTTTCTATCCTGCCTTTTGCAAAATTATGCGAAATTGCAAATGACATTTTGTCTAAATAAAATTGCAAACTCATTTTATAGCACACACATTGTAAATATCATTAATGATTATCTAACCCTGTAGCAATTCTGTGTAATTTCTTTCAGCTTCGTAAGAAAGTTTTGTGCGAAGAGAGACTGGAGGAGCTAGAAGACGTTGTAGCGGACGTCCAGAAAACCAGCGACAAACGTCAGGTGGTTGAATACAAGCTACGACAACATTTGGAGGACCAGGTGAAGAGGCTCAGAACTGAACAGGTATGGGAATTATAGAGCTACTGGTATATTAATAATAATAATAATAATAATAGACATTTATATAGCGCTATTATAAAATATTCGCTCTCTTCACATCTGTGGACGCTTTGGGAACAAGAACGTAATGCCTACTAGTCTGCTGCTATGTGTTGATTTTGCCATTTGTTTAAAAAGAGAGAAAAATTATGTAGCTTTCTAACAAAATACAAATTTTAAGAAAAATTATTTAATTTGCAGAAGGGTAGTTCTGCGTCTTCACTCAACCGCCTGGCAGATACGGATGAAGGTATTTCGTCAGACAGTGAATCAACCAGCACTGTGCAGAACCTCATGTCCCAGGTTCACGACAAGGAGAAGCAGATACTGCAGCTGCAGAGTGAATGTCTCAAGGTGAGGAAACAAAAAGTTTTATAAAATATAACATTATGTTGGAAAAATGGGAATTGTATAAACTTTGAATGGAGAGCGCGATTAGCTCATTTTGTAGCACTCTGAGCCTCCGGTGACTGGATCCCACATTCTATTACAGCTTTGCTCAGGTCACCTGGATCTGGATAATAGTTTCAATCATCCCTCAACCATTCCTGTGTCCTTCTCCTGTCCCAATAGTCTACCAAATGCATTGCATAAATACATGACATCATCCCTTCCAATTAAATCCCGCCATCCTAAAGAACTTCGAAGCCCCTAATTATTCCACAGAGAGGAATTTTTCCACCATCGATCTATAAACATTTCTAGAAATTTAGGTAAAATGTGGCTGCTGAATTAGCTCACATTTGAATGTACTCATGCAACACTATTGAAATTTCGTAGCAAATTTATTCGGTTACTCACAACATATTTTGACTCGGAAGAGCTTTCAGAGACCATCCAGTCTCCTTTCTCAGTTCTTGGTGTGTGTATTGGTGCAGTCATGTGACGATTTTGATGACAATGTGTCACACAATTTTATTTCACTGCATTTTCAGTGGGAGCAGAAGTTTTTAGAAGAGCAGGCGTTGCGACAGATGGCAGTGGAAGTCGCTTCTACTCCAAAAGACGCTCGAATCGCAGCCCTAGAACAGAGCTCGGTGGAGACGGAACGACTCATCGCTGAAGCAAGAACGGAACGCCTACAGCACCTAGATGAGGTCTACCAGGCCAACAAGCAGACAGCTGAACTTGAGGCTAGGTAAGGATATTGAAAATATTGTGGGCCTCCTTCATAAAATTGCTTGCAGGCCATAGAGCATAGTCAGTTGAAATTTTAAATACTTTGTTTATATTTTCCTGCAACATGCTGAAGTATCTAATAGCTTAGTACACCTAATTGCCCTAATATGTGCCATAACTCCTGACTGTGTAATTAACACCTTCTCCTCCAACCCACTTCTTGGCAAAGGAAGTAAAAATATCGTAGTATCTTCTGAGATATGACAAATAAATTACTGCCTAAAAGTCACTGCCTAAAAACTTGGCACTCGGTGTGAGTTAATCGCTGTTACTCTCATTGATATATATGATATATGCCCTCTGCAGATAACTAATTATCATTTGCATATATGCATATATGTCCTCTACAGAGAAATAATTAGTACCTTCTCTCCTTTTCAGAACGAAATCCTTACAAGCACAACTGGCCGAGCGTGACGCCATGATCAACGTCCTACAGCGACACAGCTCGCTCAGCCGTTGTAGCAGCTTCTCCAGTCTTCTAGGGTCACCAATGCATAGTCCGAACCCCTCACTCCTCATGCCCTTGACCCCCAGTTCTTCCCCACATCCAGGGGGCACTAGTCCTCGACTATCGCCCACGTCAATTTCTTCGCCGCCCTCGGGCTTACCGAGCCGACAAAACAGCAACCAGGAGATGAACAGTCTGCTGGGAAGGGATGCGGGGCCTCCCGCTCATACCAAGTCTAGTGAGTCATTTGAATCCGTTCTTGCAGATCATTGAAATAAAATTTACCATTCATTAAAGGAAAGTACTTTAAAAAATCTCTAAAAATTCAAGGTTGTTAACCTTGGCACAATATGACTTAACATATGCACTGTGTCAGCAGGGTCCCAGATTCGTTGTCAGATTTTCGGCGTCCTTCACCACTTAAAGGGCACCCAGCTTGTCATTTCATTGTAAAATACTGGCAAATCTTGGTCGTCCTTCCCAATATCTGGGCAATAGGAAGACCGGAATTTGGGACCCTACAGTGAATTTGGAAACATTTATAATCGCACATGTATACCAAATGTCACGACATCTAAACTCAGTTCTTTCCCATTCAAATTCTAATAACAGTTTCTTAAATGTTTGTTTTTCCAGATAGTACAGGAAGTTCTTCCGTGACAAATAGTGTTGGAGCTTCCAAGGGACCGCGGGAAATCCAAAAGAAGTTAGCTGCTCAAGTATGTAAGACCTTATATGTTCTTAATAGGAGGGCAATTAGGATCCGTTATTTCAAGATTTATTGAAGTTTGTATAATATATATATATATAATATTTCCTATTGTGTATTTTACAGGCAGCCCTAATACACCGCCTTCAGTCAGGAGATGACGAAGTTCAGGGTTTGTGGCAAGTATAGCAGCAAGACCACAGTTGCTATGGTAACATATTTCCACGGCAACTATAAAAATCTTCATGCATTTCATCAAACGACGGAAGAAAAGAAGACTATGGAATTCATAGAAAACAAACTATGGAATTTACACAAAATTTACAAAATATTTATCATGTATACTGGCAGCCATAATGTATTATCTGAAATACTGGTGAATTCTTGAAATGGTGCTACATTCTGTAGATGTAAGGTAGTCTACCGGTAGATACTCAATTTTAGCAGGTAGTATTACAAGTTTATCTGATAATTATTGTAAATTTTCTCTGCGGAGAATTATTATTATTTTTGGAGTTTGCTGGAGAGATTTTAAACTGATAGTCATACTTCCCTTTTCTTGGGTGCGCAAACCCCCCCTGAACGTACAATTTCGCGAAAATCTACCTCGAAAAATGTTCGCTGCATCGCCAAAGCTCAGAGCTTTAGATGTTTTCTTTGTTATGTGTCAGTCACATTTCGGTGAAGTTTGAAATTCGATTTGAAATCTCTCCAGCCACTTCTTAGTCTTAAGACTTCTATTTATGGTTATTTATTACATTATTTATGAAAAACTCAGTATTTGATACTATAATTATAATAATATGATTATATAATTATGTTATTTATAGTGAAATTCAGTATTGTGAACCAAAGTTATGTCGAAACTAGTCAGTAGTTTAGCTTCAGCTGCTTGAGATTATTACAAGTATTTAGATATTTTTAAAAAGTATTTTCAAACTTGCCAGGTATTTGGTCGTCGTATTAATATCACAAACTTACATAATTTATATGCATCATGATTATAAGTTATTGAAGACTTACAAATTAATGAGATTATGCAAGTATGACATCGCACACCAAAGATTCTATTTATTTGCCAGTTTTCTGGAACCGTTTTGAACTATTATCTTGACCTCTGGACTTGACGTATTATGGACTTTAGTCTCATTTTGCCATCAAACTCCTGACTTTGCTTTATTATGACTCCAGACTGCTCATACGACACCCGACTGTCACTGACACTCATCACATTGTACTAATACGGTACTTCGACTGAGGACTCATCCTACGACTCGCGACTGTCACCTCCGACTCATCTCGACTTATTTCAACATTTGCGATCACCGCTCAGGATCAAGCAACTGCAGGTCCACAGATGGAATAACATAACTGCTATCGTACTGTGATATTATTCTGTCTTATATTTTATATACGCTATGACTGTGTTAATCATCATCATTGCAACGAGGCATCATCCCACATAAAGATGCACTATGTAATAGTATGTGTCTACAACATACTGATTCTGCAGTGAAGTAGGACAGGTCAGCCCGAAATCGGATCATTTACTCAAATCATTGATTCAGATCATCAATAGGTCAATTGAAAACCAATTTAATCAGTAATCATTGACTCTAATCATTGATCATAATCATTGGCCTCATTCTTTTCATGATAGGCAATAATATTGATCAATGATCATGAAAATTACTAAAACAATGGTTTGATCATGATTTCGAGATGCCTCCGTCAAATTCTACTGACCTTAATTTAAGCAAATGTTGAATTGAACAACTGAATAATAAGACTTCGAAGTAGTACTGTGTTCAAAAACAGACTAATCGTACATTAATACGACTTTTACCCCTTTGTACAATGTACTAATATGTTCTGTGATGTACTACTACAACAGACTGGTTCAACTGTGATTATGTCGGCTCACGTTTTTCACTTACGTACAGACTGTCCAACAGTCCCTCATGAACGCATTTTCACCTGATTTATCACCTGATTTATCACCTCGAACTTTACATTACGATGCATTTGCATTCAAACTTCATTGAATCGCATTGAAATTGCATAAAACTGCATGGAAAGTGCATGAAATTTGCAGTGAAATTTCACCGAATAACAAAACGGTATTCAAACTTAATGAATTGTGACAAAACTGCACTGAAATTTCTTTGAATGATTTGAATGAAACCCAAATTCAATTTGAAATTTCATTTGTTTACAGTAAAATTTCATTTGAATTGCAGTAACGCTTCATTGATTTTCATTGAAATTTCATTGATTTCCACGCAGATTTCACACAGATTTCATGCACGTTTCATGCCTCATACTTCTCAGACTCATGCTGTTGTATGTATAAATCGATACGGATGTTTTCAAATGTCTCTTTGACTCAAAACGGAACCGAGAGATGTGCATAATTAACGTAAGACAGAAGACTGGTGTGTAATATTTCAGTCGGCAAATCACAAGGCACTAAGTGTCTGGAGGTGTAGTTGTCTCTATGCCAAGTAGATGTCTATCTGTCTTTCTCGTGTGTGCTTTTATTAAAGGACCAATTACAAGAGTCAATACTACAATATATACAATATTGTATCAATAAGAGAAATACGCTCACAAAATTGTCAATACAAAATATACAGAAATATACAACTCGAAATATCCACTCACTTCTAGTGAGTCACTTGAAACGAAATTGACAAATTTTTGACATAACATTATTATTGACATCCATTTGTATTAGACATCTCAATAATGAATTGAATACTAATGATACTTTTTGTAAGACTTTATATGTGACACCATAAGGAAGGATACAATGTGAAAATTTTCAGGTCGCTCGAAGAATAATGAAACTCTTAATTGTATTATTTTAACTTCCATTTCAACAAAAAGGTCATTCCGGTGTTAGAGGAATGTTCAGAAATATCTAATCGCCATTCTACTGCATGACCTTAAATTGTTTTAACTAAATGCAAATGCAGCCCCAATGATTAGCAGATCATAGCTTTGCAAAAATGTGAAACAAGTTTAACAACTGATCTTGCAGTGAATTAAGTGTAAAAAAAGTTAATTACAGCGTACCATCATTTTGTGTACCGGTATGTACCAAATTACTTTTGTGCAAAATTGTGGTTCGAAAAGAAAATCTTGATGTTAAAGACTGTAAATGCAGCCCCAAATATTGGTTTGCAGTCGAAAGCACTGTTGCAGTTAGTAGCTACTTTAGGAATACTCTGTAGTGTGTTTAGCTTTTTACCAAAGCAGGTCAGATCTTTAAAGTGTAATACTCTTCAAACTAGTGCTTTTAACAATTTCAAGTCATGTAGCATATCAACTTTATTTCAGCCATGTTTTTTCTCTCTCCATTAGATTGTAATTTAGTTGTGAATAAACCCTCATTATTATGATGAAGCATTTGTCTTGAAGTGTTTTCTGAAGGTTTGGTTATGACGTGTATCTAAATTATTCACTGTCAACTTGTTGGGCTGTTTTTGGGGTCCTAATGACTCAGTAATGAGATCCGTTGACCGATGGTTAGGTCAATATTTTGTTGATTTTGAAAAATATAATTTATATATACGTAGAAAATATTGTGGTTAAGTATTTTTCTTCTATACTTTTTAGTTGGTGAATATGATGGCAAACAATCAATGCAACTTGTCCTTTGGTTTCACCAAGGGACTGAGTAAAAGTGAAAACTAACTCTCGATGTTGCATAGACCCCGGAGCCAGTCAAGTTATGCTTAGATGACTGACTTGATGTTCAAATTAACTTGACTAACTATGAAATTGGCTGACTTAGTCGGCTTTGCTAACTAAAACAGTAAATAAACATTGTAAATTTCGAAAATATTATATGTTTAATCATGGTCATTGGATGGGCTTAGCTGGTGTGACAAATTTATCCAAATTTTACAGAAATAGTTTGTCTTAAAATGCAAACAACAGAGTGTAGTTCGGTCCAGAGTTCTCCAATTTTGGTACCATTGGAATCGTCAAGACAAATCCAACAGTACCAAATATGTCGGGGTTCAAATCGGCGGCGGCTGACTAAGAACACGTCAGTGACGGCTTGGATTGTGAATGACTTGACTTTTCTATGCATTGACTGACGGCGACGGCTTTTGTCGACGGCTCCGGGGTCTAATGTTGCAAGTTGTTACGATGGTGCAAGGTAGATAAATGGATAATTGGATATGGTTAAGTGTAGTCCGCTTTGCCCAGTTCTGGGTGCGTGCGAGGGTTGATTGATGAGATGGGAGAGAGAGTGGGAGTCCTCAACATGTTACACATTTACCCCATGTGAGAGATCTTTTACTTGCCCAGCACAGACACTGAAACAAGGGGCCGTCAATTTAACATCTCATCCGGACGACATACGGCTGGTATTTTGCTTATGACGGCTGCAGATTTTTTCAGATTTTTATTGTAACTCCGATATCATACCAAGATATCATACAATCAGATCAGACAGTTTGATACCGGAAGGCATAATTGCCGCTGACCTGGCTGCAAGATGTTGCGATGCTATCAGCGGATATTCTGCCTAAGGCCTTAGTTTATAATAAGCCGTAAGGGAAGCGTAATTGGCCTCACCTGTTTCTGGGAGGCTGCATCAGAGGTGACGAAAGAGTTCCCATAGCCTAATGGTTAGAGCGCTTGACTGCGAATCCAATGGCACTTGAGGACGCGGGTTCGAACCCCGCTCCTGGAACTCAATTGGAGTGAGTTGGTTGTGGCTGTGGCCGGGGAGGGTGGCCACTTGTGTTGGCAGGAGTTCACCCTCCTGTCAGGTGTGAGCAGCAACACTCCAGCCAGACTCCCCTGGACTGGATGACTGGACAAGCATGGAAGTGAATACCACAACAAGGAAAGCTGTCACCAGGAGTGCTGAAGACTGCCAGTCATCACAGATTGTACATTTCATTGTAAACCGCACTAGATTGATCTGGAAGATTATATGTAGCGGTATAAAAATGTTCAAATAATAATAATAATAAGGTGCCTTAATCAAGGGCAAGGCGCGTCTGTCCCAACATTTTGCAAATTTTGTTGTTTCACATATGTATATCTCCAAAAGTTCTATTCCACATAGGCCCGTATGAAGCACAAAATTGGAATCTTAAAACATCTGCCTTTGGGGTTGTCACTACGTTATTGGCCATTCTGACACTCATGACTCTACATTTGTTTTGTTTGTTTGTTTGTTTGTTTTACGCCTCTGCAGCACCTTACTGGGCTATATCAAGGCAGGCGATTGCCGTATGACGATGAGATGAGAAGACTGTGAGTCTGGCACATGCCCTATTAATTCAGGGATGCCCAGGGTCTTTCAGTTGCCCCAGCATAGAACACTGGATACAACCCGCCTCCATTTAATGTCCCATGGGCTCGGACTAAAGTGAGTTCCTGGGTTGGGATTTGAACCCAGGCCCTCAAAGCCAGTTGACAAGCGCACTTACCAATTAGGCCACGGGGGAACTCTCTCTACATTTGTAACCAACGAGTAGAGCATGTAGAGAGGTTGCCCTGCTCAGGTCGTATATATTGTTGTCATTCTGAACTCGTTCCACTCCTGAATCAGTACTGATAACCCATAGGCCATCCATAGGTGGCTGAGAGGTTAAGGTGCCCGCCGGCTCCTCTAAAGATCTTCGCCTGCATGGAACCTAGAATTTTCAATGGACCTTCGAGAGCAAATTAAATCCCAGCTAGATGTTGTTTGGATGAGACATTAAATTGGCGACCCATTGTGTCATTGGCTGTACTGTGCTGGGCAAGTAAAAGATCCCTCACATAAATATTTAACACTAGATTTACCCATGATTTGGGGCAGGACTATATTGGTGAATAATTAACCCCCCCCCCTGCATTGGCATCTGGCCCCGTGTTGCATGCTGAGCATTTGAAATTGCATTTGAGTAATTGTAATGTAAGTAAAGAGTGGTGGTAGAGGAATTGAAGTTGATTGTAGTTCCTATCCTTTTGACGTAAAATGCTATGAGTTATGGCATATTGATGAAGAAAGACTGGAAATGTCATGCCCGTAAGGAAAGGAAAAGATATGTTTAAAGGAAATGTGGATTGATGGAAATTTATAGAATTAGGCAAACAGGTAAAAGTGTATGGGCATTGACAGATGGAATGGGTTTGAGAAGAGCTTTAAAATGAGGGTAAGATGAGGAAGATACGATGAGTAGAAGTGGTTGAGCCAGGTAGGAGTGAAGAGCAGTAGGTGAGAGTGAAGTGTGATGATCTTTTTGGCGGGAAGGCAGACGGTGGCGCCAGTCGTAAACGTGAGCAATAGCGGAACTACGATGGAGATTCATGCGCCCCTGGCGGGGAACAACAGTGGAGGCAGAAAACGTTAATAAGGGAGCTGTTTCACTGTTATTTGCTGTTATCAGAAGGACAGGATAGATGAATAAGGATAGGTGGACAGTTTAGGTGAGTGGCATTGCTCGGGGAGGAGTTTTTAGCTGTTGCAGGTGTGAGCATGTCACCCATGATTTTTGCATCTTATACCCGGCAGGGATGTTAAGGACTACTGCCCTCTCTCCCATCTCATCAGTCAACCCTCGTCACGGCCTCGTGATTGCCCAGAAGTGGCTTAGGAGCTCTTAGGCAGCTAGGCTGCACTTACCTTATCTATCTGTTTATCTATCTATCTATCTATTGTTCGGAACATGAAATATACCAACTTGCATGCATGGAGAGCTCAGAGCCTCAAAGCTAGGAAGTTCTGGTAACCTGTGGGTTCTGGTTTTAGAAAATTAAAAGTCAACTTATCTTGGAACATTTCTCTTTTTGAAATAGTCAGACAATTTGTGTAAGCAAGTACCACAGGTGGGTTTCAGTCATTTTGGAGAACATTGTTAAAGAGAATTTCTCACCTTTGAATGGTTGACTTCAGAAGACAAGGACAGGCCCTTTGTGTTTTGAATGATTACCACTAGATGTCTCGCTAGTCTATTACCCTGCACTAGCGGATTTTTCGTGCAATACCGACTGCAGCTGCTGCTGCTGCAGGAGATATGGGGTGCTGAGCTGCCAAAATCTCACAGAAGAACGCATGCGTACCATAGGCAGTGTTGATTTACCGAGCTCAAGATGTGAAGCCAAGGTAGGTGTCTATTATTCATTTATTCTTTATAATCTGTGTTCTATGAATGTCCCATCTCAGAGACGGAGCTTGCTCTGTGACAGCATGCTGCAGTGAACTGCAGAACATAGCACTGCAAGTCTATGTGTCCCCAAAGGCTCCCCACCACATGCTGCAGGCATAATGTTATCATCTTGCTGCATGGCTCATATTAGCTCACATTAGATGTCTTGGAGGGTATGTAGCAGTGGTGTAAATATTATACAGGTCTGTATTAGACTAATACCAATTTGGGCTGCAATATGTCTTCACCATGTTCATGAATTGCTCTGGCATTAAGCCTGCAAGGCCTATTGTACCTGCAGGCTAAAGGGAGTGCTGATGTTGATCCATGATATATTTATAAGGTAGGCCTATACAAAGCCTATATGTGTAGCTCAAGAGACTTACAAAAGTTGCATTTGAGTATGATGATGTTATAACCAATAGTGCACTTTTGACATATCACAACTATGTAGTTTGACCCCGCCCCTCTCAAGCTCCTGATGCAGAATATGCAGGGGCGTAGATCCTGGGGGGGATGGGGGGATGCATCCCCCCCTAAGATGAACCTGGGGGGGATGATCATATGATTATCCCCCCCTAGAATTTGAAATTATTTCTATTTGGTGTAGAAACATTTTTTTAATTCAGCAGTTTTTTCCATGATACCAGTTGCGTGTGATGTGGAAATTACAAATCTCAGAATTATCCGTAAGAAAACTGAAACATATTGGCTTTTTGGCCTTGAAATGGCCCCCAAAATCCACCGTCGCGCGATTTCAGCCCATTGGGCCGCGTGCGAATTTCGCTTTCGCCGAAATCATCCCCCCCCTACAAAAATGAAAAATCTACGCCCCTGAGAATATGTACAAACATAGGGTTAAGTTCTGTGATCTGTATATCTGATACAATATTACAGTCAAAAATAATAACTTGAAAGACAATAAATTATCCCATCTGTAGACTATAGTTCATGGCTTCATGCACGTGCACTGACCCCCAATTAATGGGCTTCAACTCTACATTGCAGGCCTATGTATGTTAACCTGTGTCCTGTTTGTTATTAATATGTATATATATCATTTATTCGTGCATTGAACACAAGTATACAATATAGCAAATGTGAGTAATTTTTAGATAATTAAGTAAATAAATACAAGTTTAGATAAATCAATTAATTGAAAATTTTAAGATAGTGTCTTTGATCACAATGTTCTGGAAAGTGCCCATGAACCTTCCAAAAGGGTGGAATATTTTTAATTAATCAAGGAAAACGTGAATTTGCAAACTGCATGTATAGAGCTATTTAGATAAGTATTTAGAGCTGGAATAACAGGATTTTCAGTTTAGGCCAATTATAACATTGCACAAGAATAGATAGGATAAGATGATATCATGTATATTTATCTCATTTTGATGGTTGTGTGAATTCAGCTAAGTAGCCTAATCTAGTTCCAATCTTACAAAAATAAATAAATACTTGTCAATATTGATACACTAGAAAATATATATAGCCCTAAGATTGTTTAGGCTGTGGTTTTGGGAATGAGGATGTTAACATGCCCAAAAGAAGAATGTATTTTTTACACAATGGTATCTGCATTTTAAGAACCCTTGTTAGGACTGGCTGACCATTTAATTTCCGGGGGGGGGGGGCTTGGAGTTTTCCTCGGCGGGAAATTTCTTTTTTTTTCGACGGCAGTATTTATTTACTGCAAGCACTGAAAGTCCCCAAATATTCATAATTATTGATTAAAAACTCGAAGGCCCCCCCCCTTGAGACTTGAGATTAAATGGTCTCCCCCTTATTATAACCCTGGGGGGGGGGGGGGGTTTTCGCCCCGAAATATGACGGGGGTGCTCAGCTGAGCGTCTCGCACCCAGACCCAGTAACGGAGTGCCATGAACCCAAAATAGGACCCTGGACTAGGGAAAATTCGCCCTCAAAGAGGTTTTTTTTTGGTCGCCTGTATTATTTCAATTATTTGTGCCGAATAATGGCTTTTTTGCCACCATAGATGTCTCTCGGAAGTGATTTTTATGCGAAATTTGGAGCGCTGGAAATGTTGGACCATGTCTAGGAATATTCAGACCTCATTTTAGGACCTTTAGCTAGGGAAAATTAGCCCTTGAAGAGCCCTTTTCAGCCGAGCATAGGTGTAGACCAACATATAGTGAGACCCCCCCCCCCCCCCCCCCCCCAGGATAATGACCAACTTGTCTAATGATAAAATACCTTCTTCCTAAACAACAAAGTGAACCGCAACCCTTGGAAAGACCGCTTCCTATCTGCAGAAAGGGTGGTCTTATAAAACAGGGACCACTGTGCAGTATAGTGATGTATCACTTACAGTGACTTCCTTGCCATACTTATTAGATTAAGGTAGTGTAACCGTAAACATAGTATAGATATCAAGTGTCTATATGCTTTAACTGACTCTTTCCACTTCTACTTTTACACTCCAGCACAGCTGAGCAATAAAGCTTGAAAAAATGCAATGACTTCCATTGCATTATATGTAAATCGAAAATATGAAACAAAAAATATATAAAAACAGCAAATACAAGATTCTCTGGGTGTATTTATTATAAAAGTGGCTCAACACTTCAGTAATAGCACTGCTAAATTGCTAATGGATGGTTAAATACTGCTTAGCCTGTGAGTTGAGTGCTGACATTTCTTGAGGTTGCTAAATACTGTCAAAAGGTCAACAGGTCAGATAGCATCTTCATTAACAAGCTCACTAACTTAGCTTAGTGTCTGGAGAGGTCATTAACTGGAGGGGCCCCCTGGGGGTTCTGTGGGGATGGGTTAATAGCTCTAATGACCATTACCTACATGTTGATAGCACCCGGGGTGATAAACAATGCATGATGTGGTATACATACATGTATTTTAATTATGACTAGATTGTCTTCAATGTGTTGATGTATGTTATGTCCTTTTCAATTAATTTTATATTCAGGATACTCAGAAAAAAACGACATTTAACTTGATCTCAAGTATTCTTCAGACTTTCCACCCATCCTTGTGATCCCAATTTTTTGTTCAGCAGACCTTCTCGAGCAAAATCCCGCCTTGATATCTTTCGGATGAGACATTAAATTGGCAGCCCTTCTATCAGTGTCTGTACTTGGCTCTTTGTAAACTTTTTATAAAATAATCTGTCCATATTGTATTTATTCCTAAGAATATAAGAATCCTCACTTGGAGCAAATGTGTAACATGTTGAGGACTCCCTATCTCAATCTTGTGAGTACCCAAAACTGGAACTGAGGGCTGTATACTTATCTATCTATCTATCTATCTATCTATCTATCTATCTATCTATCTATCTATCTTTCTATCTATCTATCATCTGCCTATATATTATCTTAGTAACAAGGTCCTAACCAAAGTGGGAGTAGGAAATATAGTAGGAAGGGTGGAAGTAATTAAGAAAGTGACTTGGTCCAAGATTATTGATCTAGCACAAATTGGGGTGGAGGAATGGGGGTTAGGCCTTACAGTAGGATATTGCCTATTAGCAGTCTATAATTGGGCCCAAGATTCTCAATACAGACTTGTCAAGCTGCTAGACAAATAGACGTCTATTGACTCTGCTGGCGTCCATTGCTGTCCATTGCTGTCCATTGCTATCTGTGGCTGTCTGTGGCTGTGGATGCTGTCTATTGCCAAGATTCTCCTATTTAAAAGTTCTCAGTCAGCCTTGCCAGATTTTCTAGACAGCTGCTCCTACAGTGACACACCAATTTGGGCACAATTTGTTTATTTAAAAGTTTCAAGACTCTAAAGACTTGAGAAAAAGAAAGAGATTTGTTTGCAGTACTTTGAATTTTAGGAGTTGGTGGTTGGTGTTTAGCAGTGTTTAGGGGAAATGTGTTGCAATTGTTCAACCGTATGTTACCAGTTATGATTTTGCCCAAATTTTCTTCAAAATTAGGCCTACTGTCAATCATTCAGTATATCTATCTGTCTATCTATCTATCTATCTATCTATCTATCTATCTATCTATCTATCTATCTATCCATCTATCCATCTATCTATCTATCTATCTATCTATCTATCTATCTATCTATCTATCTATCTATCCATCCATCTATCTATCTATCTATCTGTCTATCTATCTATATGTGTGTCTATCTGCCTTTTATGTTTTTGGTACTACTCAGCAGAAAATGCTGTATCAGCTCTAAAATTAATCTCTTCTCGTGAGGTTGGCATGAAATATGAAATATGAAAATATAAAATACCATATCCTCAATATGATAGGCAGGTTGAAGGCCAGCTATACTGACTGCTAGTGCTGAACATGCTGAACAGGTTATCCATAAATGCCTATCATGACACATCCCTGATGGATTTTTGTAGTGCTTTTTGCCCCACCTAGATGTGTGCCATTCCTATGGGGATATGTTATGGGGAGTTATGTTAGCAATCCCTTGATCAGTCCATCTTGTTCCATTACAAGTTGAGAGTTACTGAGTTACTGAGCTCTGCCATGTTTTGCTGATTTGAAGCAGGTGGATTTTATTTATGTAAATTAAATTTCCACATTTACTGTATTTCTCTGTATTTCTCTGATTAGCCTACCCTGGGTCCCATAGGATCTTCTGAAGTGTGATTAGCCAGTGAGACTCATATTTGTGTTACCAGCACTCATGCAGCGGCCCACAGCTATACCTGAAATATTTTCAGTGGACCTTCATGAGAAAAATCTCAGCTGGATGTTGTTTGGAGGTGACGTTAAATTGGCGGTCCCTTGTATCAGTCAGTGTCTGTATTGGGCATGTAGAACACCCCTAACACTTGGCAAATATGCAACATGTTGTAAGAACACTCATGAATATCTCGTCATTCATTCTTCGGATGAGACGTAAAATTGGCGGCCCCTTGTATTATATCAGTGTCTGTGCTGGGAATGTAAAAGATCCCTCACATGGGGTAAATGTGTAACATGGTGAGGACTCCTGCTCTCTCTCCCATCAACCCTCGTGATCACAGGCCCCTCAATCTCTTCCCTGCAAGCCTGCCCCTTCCAATGCTCTTCATACATGTATGAGTGAGGGATGGGAGACCCGGAGACTGCTGTATGAGGGGAAGAGATTGAGGGGCCTGTGCTCGTGATCGCTTAGAACTGGACTTAAAGGGCTGCACTTGCCATATCTATCTATATCTATCTATATATATATATATATATGATCAATCAACCCATGATGAACTGTTTACTGTGAGTAGGCACTTGGTCGAGGATATACGGTAATGCATTATCTTGCAGCTGCAGCTGTTATCATGATAATATAATTTCAGTTTTTGTATTTTGGGTTATGATTGCTGCGAATGTCCACACAGTGTGCTAAATGTTATTCCAAGTGTCACACAACTGATTTCAATGTAGTAGGCCAATATGTATAAAACAAATATAGGAAATTCCACTTGCAAAATAACTACTGGAAATATTTTAAAATTAAACTCTTGCAATACTTTTTTGTTTACAATACTTTTTGTTTAGATAGGACTACAAATATGCCAAAAGATTGATTTTCATGAAATAAGTTTGGCCATTTAAAAAATATTATACAGACTTTAAATTATACAAGCAGAAATAAGCTCCATATGTGATAAGACACTTGCTGATGCAGTGCAAAATCACACAGTCATGGCAGTGCAAAATCACAGTCATGGCAGTCAAGAAAATTGAAGAAATGGACTTATCTAACCATGATATAGCCACACTAATATCACCTATAAAACCAAGCGTGCTATTTACCATGAAACTAAGTACCCCCCAGCGATGTTCACCTGTGATTCACAAGTTCCTGGCATTTTTATCATTTTTTCTTGCCATTCGAAATGCCTGTGGAAAAATGCTTGGAGAAGCTGAGCTGTAATGTATGTTGATATATCTGTATAGGAAAGGATGGTTACCTTGGCTGCTTAGTGAATTGTATAAATCAGTATGGTACTGATTCTAAACTGGTAAATTCGTCATGAAATAAATCAAATCAATTGTCTTCTTTCAGAATGAATAAAATTGAATCAGCTACATTAAATTTAAAAGCAAATTGAATGTTGAATACTGTTCACTAATGTGTTAAATATATTCACCAATGATTTGAATATTTAGTCAAACCTAAATGCAATGTGTATGAAATACATGGGTAATTCCGTAATTGTTTCTAAAAGGTTAGTCTTGAAAATTAAAGTTATAAAAAGTGAATTATTGGGTATTTTCTCTCTTTTGTTGGATGTCATAATATTATACATTTATGTGCCCAGCAGCAATGGTACTGAAATGTATACATCATGTAAAAATAACTGATTGGGCATTGTCAATAATCTATATAAGATTTGCTATTGATAATGATATGTATTCTGTCAGTTCATGGTATTTCTTTTTTATGTTTTCGTGATGTATAGGCCTATGGGCTAGGGGCCTACTATTCTATTGTAATAGTAGCAAAGACACTGTATCCTTTGATAGTAGGCCTGAATACACTTTGTCCTAGATGTGACAAATACAGGATAGTGGGTCATATATTATTTCATCTTTCAGGCCTGTCCATTTTGTTCGAAATATATACCAATACACCAAGACCTTAGACCTTATGTTTATTTTAGTCACAAAGGGATCCTAGAATTAGGTCAGAGAAGGGGGTCAACCTTGGTGCAAACTGTAACCCTTGTATATTCTGGGCAATTTGTAGCACAGCTGCACAGGCTGTGATTCTGGCTTGTCTAGGTACACCTTGTACACCCTTGGCTTTCAAGTTTCGACATGTGGCTAGGCAGTCAATCAGGCAGTAAACAAGACCCACCTGTGACTATAGATGCTGTTTTGGAGGGGGTGGAATTTAGGGGGGATTTAGGAGGGGGTATAGACCCAAAAAAAGGAAATACAATAGGAAAGAGGAAAGAGGAAAGCTCACAGAGAAGGAACGTTCTTCTATAGTTTTTCACCCGGGGTTTTTCATTGAAAGGTCTGTAATTTGTAAATAAATAGATATGAATTTTCATAAGCCGGATACCATGATCAGTTGATTTATTTATTGATCGATTGATTAACACTTGATTTATTGATAACTTTTTCACCCATAACTACCCAAGGTTTTAGCACTCCCATCTATTTACAGGTGCTATCTATCTATCTATCTATCTATCTATCTATCTATCTATCTATCTATCTATCTATCTATCTATCTATCTATCTATCTATCTATCTATCTATCTAAACTTAAGTAGGCCTATCTATCGGATTCACAAGAGCAGCAGTTTTAGAGTGCTGTAGCTGAGCCTACCTTTGATCAAATGGGAATTTTATCTAAAATTTTGATTCATGATGATGAATTAGCTTTTATCAGAGGAGCTCACAGGATACATGGTATGGCAATTTAATTAACGAGACAATTAATCACTCACTCTGAAATCAGCATGGATGCAGGACCTCAATTGATAAAGATAATAATGCAATTAATGGGGAATTCATGGCTATCGGTATCCACAATGGGACTGGCATATATGATTTATTTTCAAGATGTTATTATAGCTCGATATTTTCATAGTCCAAGACATATAATTTTGGATTCTTGGCATTAGTCCAGCTCTGGCCTATGTTAGGATTCAGGAATATTTGATGTGTAAAATATATCCTATCCATGAGGAAGGCCATTTAAAGTAAATGATGTAGGCTAATCTGAAAACTGAATGGCCTATTATCGAGTATATAATGACCAAGGCCTGATCATTGCTTGTTGTGGTGTTGTGGTTAAACAGTCATTAGTAGCATTATTGGCTTTGGTTATAAATGATTGTCATGTAGCAAAGAGGATGTGGGTTCAATACCTGCTCACTCTCTCTGAATCCTGAGTGTTTTGGTACAATTAATCGTCCATGGGTCTGACCCATTCTCTCAGATTTGTGACAAATATTTTGGTTTGGTTGATTTGTTGGTAGGTGAAATCTTAAGTTGGGATGAAGAAGATTTACAGCTCCTTGAAGTGAGTTCTTACCTCTCATGAGGGTTGATTTATGAAATGAGAGAAAGGGTAGAAGTCCCCAACATGTTACCCATTTACACATTTACCCCATATGAGGCATGTTTCTATCCAAAAAGTCTGCTTTGCTTATTACACGTATTATTGCAAAACGCAGGCTCAGAAAACTTTACACACTGTTACACTTTAATAACTGCCGTTGACAGGCTCACTGAACATCTATCTCACTCCCCTGGGGGACATACAGCTGGCTGGCTGCTGGCAGCATCACACGGAACCGTGCATCACTGACTAATCTTGTTCCTTCACTAAGCTGCTAAGAAGAAGTCAACCTCCCCATTTTCGCCTGGGTGGAGTGAAGCAGTGAATCAAGGATCTGCTCATTTTCTCCATTACGTGGTCCGGGTGGGTTTGAACTCACAACCTTGTGCAAGTCCAGCCTCATTACCCATTGACCTCTGGTCACCAGTCCCTGTACAAACATGACCATTGTCCACCCCGCAACAATGTAAATCATAAGAAAATTGGGTTTTGTACCACAGCAGTACAGAAACGCTGGCCTATGTAGTTTTGCTATCAGCAATTTTGTCCATTTATGGGGAATATTTTACAACATAATTGCTTGATTTCACAATTTACAGTATGGTTTTACAGTGCGTCATTTCTGTGCTAAGCTCGGTTCAGCCTTGTTCAGGCTACTTAAGCCTTTGTGGAAGCCTGCAGCAAGACTGTCATAAATCATTTTGCACTAAAGTATGGGGACTATGGGGTATTATCATGTGTCATTAATCAAAATGATGACCCGTTTTACCGCAATGTACTCCAGACACTTGCTGGTAGATTGTGCTCAGGTATAATTGTTTGGTCCTGAGTATATCAGTGTGTATGCTTGTGGTAGGGATCAGACCTGTAACACATCATAGCTCAACTCTGTAGTATTCTTAACTGAAATGTCTGCTCGTTGCAATCAATGCTGCCGCTGATAAAGGCACTGCGAAGACAAAGAACATTTGGGCTTTGAATTTTAAAATCCACTGAATATGTGGATGATGTCGAGATAAGAAATTAATTTGAATTGGCAGCCCCTTGTAACAGTGTCTCTGCTTGGAACAAGAGGCAGGTAAGGGATCCCTCCTTAAGCTGTGAGGTAAGTGTGTAAGATGTTGAATCTCCCCCCCCCCCCCCCACATTTCTTCGCATCTTTCTCAGAATTTGCAGGTTCATCTAGGCTCCACAGTTAGCACACCGCCCAGTTATATCATTGAGGCTATACAACCGAAATCCCGAACAATATGGAAAGTTGCGAACACTTGGGGACTGCGTAGAAACCCTGCGTTATGCTTGCCGATGGCTTTATTTGGGAGCTGGAGCGAACAATCCGGCATCTTTCGGGATCCCATTATCAGGGATCACACACATTGTGGTATTATAGGCAGAGATGGGAGAATCCATATTAAGCCTAGAGCAGCCAAAGCGAATGCTGGGGCTTTGCATGTAAGTCTGTTCTCAATATTTGTGTTCGAAATGGCGGAAGATGAGATGATATGAAACTTTGGCAAGGCGCGTAGATAGGCCGTGTGAGATAATGAGTAAATTTCAGAAGATGTGTTGCCAAACGGATATTAGCTGTAACTAGCAGCAGCTTTTGAAGTATCTCAACCAATCTGTGAAGTTTTTGCCTGATGCTTCATATATAAGTAGGCCTTCCAGGCTTTCACCATTTGAAGACTTTAAATAATGTGGAAAGTAGGTTATGCTCACCATAAAAAAATTGTCATCTGGAAAAGCTAAACTTCGGCTTTAGATTTAAGTTTGTTCTCAATATTTGTGTTCAAAAGTCAAAACAGAAGGCGATGATATGGAACTTTGGCAAGGCACATGGATACTGGATATGCCGTATGAGATAATGAGTAAATTTCAGAAGATATGTTACCAAACGGGTATAAGCTATAACTAGCAGCAGCTTTTGAAGCATCTAAACCTATCTTTGAAGTGTTACATTTTTGCCCAAAGCCTCAAGTATTAGTCCGTGGGCCAGATATCGAAACCCTCCCCCCCCTTGGGAATTTCGGAGACCCATATATTTTGAAAGATATATATCTTAAGTTACAAAATTTGCTTGTTGGTCAATCTTAGACCTCAACGATAACCAGCAGGAGCTATATGAGTGCGGGAAGGTTGAAAGTAAATTTTCGCCAAACCGAGTGCCGCTATTTTCAGAAAATATACTGTTATTCATAAAATAATCCATGTATAGATGCTTAAATGGTACCATTTTGAAGGTATTTAATTCCTCTATCTATTTAGTGCAAAAATTGATTGATTAGGACATCTATTTTGGTCAACAGAATGGAAAACATGCGGCCATAACTCGAAATTAAAAAGAAAGTTTCATTTTATTTCACGAAAGTTCCCCGTACGGGTCACTAGGGGTCAGAAGCAGTCTGAAGTTTCTTTCACATCATTCTGTATATTCATAGCTTTAAAATGATGTATAACACAACCATGTAACTGCAACAATAGCTTACCTGCAGTCAATTATTCATTATTGCATTTATGTACGATTAAGTCAAATTTTCCGATATAGGGGATGAACGACATAGATTCTGCTGTGAATATATCTTCCAGGATTCTATGTATCTTTATGAAAACAATTGTAGATATTTGTAATAGTCTATATTCTGTTAACTATGTTTTCAGGGGTTTTAAAACAGGTATTTTCATGTTTTTAACTTGGTTATTGCAGCCATATTGCAGATTGGCAACCAAACATATTTTCTTACAAACATGTCCGGGTGACCTACATTGATGGTTTTCAGGATAAACATAATTTTTCCTGAAATAAGAACTTAATCACAACTGGTTTTCCTTTTCTGAAAGGAAGATAGTGCATTTACCCCTTGTTTATTCAAAATGGCAGCCTCAATCCCAGAAAAAATAAATTTTTCTGAATATCGGGTGCCAAACTTCATTATTTTTAACAAGAAATGCTTTATGCCACAAAATTGGCAAAAACTGTTTCAATAGTCATTTATATAAGAAAATGTGGGTATCATTGAAACCACAAATTAGTAGGGTACATGATGCTATGTTGATTTACAAAAGAGGAGGGACTGAAATTTGACAGGAGGCCATTTTCTTTATCTTACCCCAACATTTTACTTAAAACAAAAGAAGATTTCTACACACATACAATCACTGTAATCAAAGGTAAATTCTAGACAAAAGTCATGAATTCAGCCATGGTTAATAAAAGAAGAAATTGGTTATTTATTAAAATATTTCTCATTTATAACAGGAAAGCTCATAACAACAGAGGCCCTTTTTCTTCCCTTACCCAGTTTTTCTTTTTCCAAAAATTATTTTTGCACAGAAATGGTAACAAAGATGTTAAATTAATTTTTTATTATTTTAAGTACAAACCATTATTATTTTAAAGATAATATTGAGTATTATATGGTAATTTTTAATATATTTATCAGGCTACCTGGCACATATAGTTTCATTTTGGACCAAGGTTCTGGACACTCTAGTCAAGCTTCGTAAAATTTGGACTATCGCTGAATTTTGCTAAAATTCAACAAC
Source organism: Platynereis dumerilii (assembly GCA_026936325.1). Taxonomy (NCBI): domain Eukaryota; kingdom Metazoa; phylum Annelida; class Polychaeta; order Phyllodocida; family Nereididae; genus Platynereis; species Platynereis dumerilii. The sequence goes on along the minus strand of JAPTHN010000008.1, from coordinate 29,580,909 downwards.
TTCCAAACAATGAAAAAGCTTAAAAGTGGTCATAAAAATGGCTAGGCATTTTGAATTTTATATGGTAATTTATTTATCTAGCTTATTTACCAGGCTATCTAGCACATTTAGTTTGATTTTGGACCAAGATTCTGGACACTCTAGCTACACTTTGTAAAATTTGGCCTATCGCAGATTTTACCTAAAATTCAACAACTCCTAAACTATGAACTGGCTTAAAAGTGGTCATAAAAATGACTAGGCATATCGAATTTTATATGGTAATTTAATATATTTACCAGGCTATCTGGCACATATAGTTTCATTTTGGACAAAGGGTCTGGACACTCTAGTCAAGCTTTGTAAAATTTGGACTATCGCAGATTTTTGCTAAAATTCAACATCTCCTAAACTGAGAACTGGGTTAAAAGTGGTTATGAAAATGACTAGGCATATTTAATTTTATATGGCAATTTAGTATATTTCCCAGGCTATCTTCCACATGTAGTTTCATTTTGGACCAAGGTTCTGGACACTCTAGTCAAGCTTTGTAAAATTTTGACTATCGCAGATTTTTGCTAAAATTCAACAACTCCTAAACTATAAAGTGGTTATGAAAATGACTAGGCATATTGAATTTTATATGGCAATTTAGTATATTTCCAAGGCTATCTGGCACATATAGTTTCATTTTGGACAAAGGGTCTGGACACTCTAGTCAGGCTTTGTAAAATTTGGACTATCGCAGAATTTTGCTAAAATTCGACAACTTCCAAAATATGAACTGGCTTAAAAGTGGTCATAAAAATGGCTAGGCATGTTTAATTTTATATGGTAATTTAGCTTATTTACCAGGCTATCTGGCACATAAAGTTTGATTTTGGACCAAGGTTCTGGACACACTAGTCAAGCTTCGTAAAATTTGGACAATCGCAGATTTTTGTTAAATTTCAACAACTTCCAAACTATGAGCTGGCTTAAAAGTGATCATAAAAATGGCGAATCATATTGAATTCTATATGGTAATTTAGCTTATTTGCCAGGCTATCTGGCACAGATAGTTTCATTTTGGACCAAGTGCTGGACACTCTCATCAAGCTTCGTAAAATTTGGACAATCATAGATTTTTGCTAAATTTCAACAACTTCCAAACTATGAACTGGCTTAAAAGTGGTCATAAAAATGGCTAATTATATTGAATTTTATATGGTAATTTAGCTTATTTGCCAGGCTATCTGGCACATATAGTTTAATTTTGGACCAAGGGTCTAGACACTCAAGCCACACTTCGTAAAATTTGGACTAGCGCAGATTTTTGCTTAATTTCAACAACCTCCAAACTATGAACTGGCTTAAAAGTTGTCATAAAAATGGCTAGGCAATAGGCATATTGAAATTTATATGGCAATTTAGTATATTTACCAGACTATCTGGCACATATAGTTCTATTTTGGACCAAGGGTCTGTGCACACCAGCCACACTTTGTAAAGTAAGGACTATCACAGATTTTTGCCAGATTTCAACAACTTCCTAACTATGAGCTGGCTTAAAAGTGGTCATAAAAATGGCCAGGCATATTGAATTCTATATGGTAATTTAGCTTATTTGCCAGGCTATCTGGCACAGATAGTTTCATTTTGGACCAAGGTTCTGGACACTCTAGTCAAGCTTCATAAAATTTGGACAATCATAGATTTTTGCTAAATTTCAACAACTTCCAAACTATGAACTGGCTATGGCTTGGGTGTCCAGACCCTCGGTCCAAAATGAAACAATACCCTTTCCATGTCCTTTATTTAAAAAAAAATACTAAGTAATATATAGTAATAGTTTAGTGTATTAAAATAGATAGTATAACACCAAAGATCCTTGGTATTATTATATCGATGATTGAGGCAAAATAAATGGCCGCCATTTTGAAAAACAGGGTTAAACTGCACTTAACTTCCCGGGAGAGTATCAAAACCTGTCTTAATGAATTCCTGACCCATGAAAACATATATTTAGACCCAAAAATCATTGTTCTAGCCCAATTAGATCCAGAGATACGGGCGAAACGGTTAATTGGCGGCCATCTTGGAATTATCCATCATGGCCGCCAGTCGTTGAGGTTATATAATGACCAACAAGCAAAAATGTGTTCTCTGGAATATTAGCTTTCCGATGGTATGTGTCTTCAAAATTCCCAAGGGGGGGGGAGGGGGGGTTATGGTGGCCCGCGGACTATATAGGCCTTTCACCGAATACTTCAAATAATGTGGTAAGTAGGCTACGCTCTACAAATAAAATAAAAAACGATATTTTTTAACTTGCTGCTGCTTTTGAAGTATCTTTACTGATCTTTTAAGTTTTTGCTTGAGGCCTCATATTTGGGCCTTACACGCTTTCGCTGCATTCAATATGGAACATTTTTGGCAAAATGAAGCGAAAGAGGGATAATAACCGCTCCTCCTTTGCAGTAGTAGGTTATTTCAACGCTCTCACAATTGTAAAATTCAAATTAAATATGTGAAAATTGAACCATTATTAGCAAATTATTATTAGCAAATTACAGGTTGTTGCATTATCTCAGGCCACATGTGATGTGACATAGTCATGCACTTTGCAGAACTTTGTTGGCCTATACCCGGGGCCAAAAAAAGTTTAAAAAAAAGAATCAGTCAATGTGTATCAAGTTGTAGGGAAGGAATTGTCACTTCCATATATTGCATAAATATCAGTGTCAGAGAGTGCCTCGCTGTTGCTGGTCTATTCTGATATTTCCAGGTTAATGCTTGGATTACTGGCAACTGCACTTCGACAAATATGGAGATTATGTTGGATAAAACCTGTCGACTCAATCCAGTATAGATTGGACATGTTGATGTCTGGCTGTAGAACTCATATGACTGCAACTATGACATATTGTGACAGTGCAGTTCTGCGTTTGGAGAGAAAAGTCTAAAAGCCGCACAATTTCCAATGTAATCTTGCAAAGCTCTAGAAATCTGTTTTATTTTGCATGATGATAAAGACTAGTTTTGCATGGCAGAATGTGGTTTAATTTTCCTGCTATTTTTACAAGATCATTTGTAGCCACTGTGTTTTTATTTTCTAACCACGGGACCCAGGTTCGATTTAGACAATATGATAGACACCAGGGAGATCGCTTCAACCTGTTGAAAGAGTTCACATTGCACCAATTAGGAATGGACACATTGAGCCAACTTCTATACGAAACGTATCATTGATATGTTTTTAGCTCGTCTGTTTTCTTTGAAAACGAAGAGCTATTGTCGTCACTCGATCGTCGTCGTCGTCGGCGTTGTTATCCCGGTTAAGGTTTGTGTAAGTGTCCTTTTGTGACCTTAGTTTTCTACTTAGAGTTATGAAATTTGGTACAGGTATGGTACAGTGGGTATGGATTGGGGACATGTCGAGAAATCCAAGATGGCTGCCAAAATGGCCGCCATTCTTGAACTGCCCACTGTGACCTTAGTTTTCCACTTAGAGTTATGAAATTTGGTACAGGTATGGTACTGTGGATATGGATCGGGGACATGTCGAGAAATCCTAGATGGCTGCCAAAATGGCCGCTACAAAATGGCCGCCATTCTTGAAATGCCCACTGTTACCTTAGTTTTCCAATTAGAGTTATGAAATTCGGTATAGGTATTGGCCTGTGGGTATGGATCGGGAACACATTGAGAAATCCGAGATGGCGGCCATTTTGGAAGCCATCTTTCTTCATTTCTTGAACTGCCCATTGCCATGGTGCACTCAATATTCCTCTTAGAGTAATGAAATTTGGTACAGGTTTTGGCCTGTGGGCATGAATCGGGAACATGTTGAGAAATCCAAGATGGCCACCAAAATGGCCACTTCAAATGCCTGACATCCTTGAACTGCCCATTTTGGCCATATTTCGCTTAGAGTTATGAAATTAAGTACAGGTATTGATCCGGAAAATGTCGATAAATCCAACATTGTGGTCATTTTGGCAGCCATCTTTCTTCATTCTTGAACTGCCCATTGTAATCTTGAAATATTGCTTGGGGTTATGAAATTAGGTATTGGCCTGTGGGTTATAATCTGGCACACATTGATAGATTTCACATTAACAGACGAGCGTTAAAACCGCTTGCGGTTCTGGTTTAGTTTTCGGTTCATATCAGGATCCGCCAGTTCAGCCTGAATCTCAATTTACTGCTCAATCTGCTCCCGATACCTGTATTTTACTCTCGAGAAATCCGTGTTTTGTTGCCGGTTGAAACCTTGGCAAGGTCGATTAATGTTTTGGCCACCTTTTTTCAGATTTTGGCCAATAAAGTCATTTATTAACTTTTTACATGGAAATTAAGCATGTGGAGCAGTGGAGGATAGCATTGGATCAAACTGAAAGTATATTTCATCAATTTCAGTTATCAAACTGCATATTGTGAACCTGTGTCCATTGCTGTGTACCCTTCCTATCAGCCTTATCTGGACGTAAATCCCTGTCACCCATCCGCCAATGACACAACGTCTCAGGCGGAGACTGTGGTATGAATAAAATATATATGTGGCCTCATTGTAGGATAACTCTAATTCTGACATTCAGACAAAGACAGCATCTTTTTGCTATTCTTGGGACCCAATTAAAATAAAGTAGTCCTCATCTTTTTCTGCAGCTAAGTGTAGGCTAATGATGGTAATCAAGATAGCTTACATATAAATATCTCATAATTAGGGATCCGTAATTCATTGACGTCGACTCAATATAGTGTTTCATTGTCCACATCAATATGACAATATATTCATGAAATTCTGGTCTAAATGCAGCTGCCAAGGTCCTTTCTTCTTGAAACAGCCAAATAAGTCTGAAATCTACTTACTGTCAGACAAAAAATTATTGAAACACTTGCTGTTTTGTTATATTTCATGTTATTTTAAAGAAACTGCACGGTGAGCAATGAAGCATGCGATCAAAAACACACATATGATTCTACAATCTTTCTATATATATTGTGCCTAGCACTTCAGATGTCCTTCTTAATTAAGACAGTATCATCGTTCTTGTCAAGGCAATGCTTGCACATAAATTAAGTTATCATTCCATTGCCCTGCGTATTAGTTGGTAATCACCTACATGTATTTGTAAAATTGTAAACGATACCAGACATTATTTTCATTGTAAATGAGAAAGTCCAAAAATATCAGTGTAATAAATGAATGAACGGACTCACTTTCATGTTCAGCCTGAGGACAGGCCCATGCACATAGTACTATGTACACCACTAGTCAAACGGGTCTATTCTAACTCTAATTCACAGTAGCAGTCTTCTAGGTTTCAGTGTTCCTGTGATACTATGGCATCAGTCTCATAATTATTGTAGCCAAGGCTGTGAGCCTGTGACGTTACGAATGACATTCCGGCCTACATCCTGACAAGTGTGGATAAGCTTCTTGCATGAGAAAGGTCAGTCCCTCCTGCATCTTTTTTCTGGTGACACATAGTGTCCAGTGCAATGCTTGCACTGCCTATAAGTATTTAAATCAGTCTCATGGAGACTGCAATCAGTCTCTTAATTATTGTAGCCAAGGCTGTGAGCCTGTGACGTTATACAAATGACATTCCGGCCTATATCCTGACAAGGGTGGAGAAGCTTCTTGCATGAGAAAGGTCAGTTTTTCGTTATAATATTATCTTGACATTTATCTAGGGACTGAAGACATCACATACATCTTCTTTAGCCTGAGGTAGCAATAAGTTGCTGCTGAGTCGTTAAACCCAAAACACACACACACAGCCTGAGGTAGCATATGGTCACCAGGCAGAAGCATGAGTTAGTGGTGGTAATCGGCTGATTCAAGAAGAAATGTCATCGTCACACCTTTGACCAGGAAGAGACAAAGTCTAATTGATGTCACCTGCCACATTGCACACATCTTGTGTTGTGTTGCAAAAAGATGACAAAATTCTTCTGATTCGTTCTTATTTCTTTTGTTGACATTCAACTGGATTATTGATCCAATGTAATTCCTCGTAGGTGCCAACCCCAACGGCCAATGGGCAAAATAAACTAATCTAATTTTGTTCCAGACTCTGTGGAGCATTGATCAGAACATCTTCAAAGATATAAATTCTCGGCCAAGGTTATTTTATGAAGAAAAAGAAAAGAAATTGGAAAAGATTTAAAAAAAAAAATTGAACATTCACTCTCTCTTGCTTAAGTCTGAGCAGAACGCCTTTTATTACATGTAGCTGTGGAAATATATGAACTCCTAAGGTAGCTATTTACCTTTAATAAAGCTACATTAATGTTAAAACATTTGGAGAGGTAACAACACTTGCCATCTAAATAAACATCAATATATATATTTACACCACAGCAACTGCAAGGTGTGTGGCATATTACTGCTGGCATAGCAGCACCTAAATATTGTGACTGCAGCAATTTGCAACACAGACAGCGTTATTGCTTATGACTCTCCTCTGGAAACTAACTAAGTGGGGTTCTTGATGCTCCAGTATGACAACATAAATAATGATTGAGTAGCGGCGATGACTAAGAAGAAAATTGCCTTGTGAATGCCTTTTTGTTTGATGATTAAAACGAATTAGCAGGAAGCCTTTTTCAGATGTAATTTGGTCAAACCTATCTAAGTGTCCTAGAAACCATGTGAATGATTGATTATGAATATGGCACAACAGCATCAACATTTGCTTAAAACAAATACTTTATGTTCTAAGAGAGAAAAAAACTTTCAGAGCAACCCCCTTTATATAAGAGGGGAAATCGCTTCTTCCATCTTAAGAGTATCTGTTTGCTTTTTTCTGGCCACACAACAGAACATATAGCACCTGAGTGGCTTGTGAGATGCGAGTCATTTCCCTCGTTATTCTATTTGTCGAACCATACTGCTTACTGGTGCGGAAATGCAAAGGGTGATAACACTGACTCTCAAGCCGTTTTTCTTCCATGTAAGAATGGACATTCATATATATTGTCACAGTATTACTTTGAAGAGGTGGCAAAGCAAGCAACAAACACCAATTTGCACAACAGAACCTTGAAAATAAGATTATTACGTTGTTACTAATATTGTGATGGCTGAAGAGCGCCAGACATCCTTATTGCTTATATGATCTTCTCAGCTCAACAAAGAGGCTGGATGAAGTCTTTTTGCATAATGACTTGTCGCCCACAGATCTCCACTACCTACATAACTGCAGAAGTCTATTATGGGTGGCATACCTTCGGCCCAAAGGCCCAAAGCTCCAGACAAAGATGACAGTCAAAACTGATGGAGTGACTTTTCTTCAGGCTCCATAGCTTATCATGCTTATGATGTCAAGAGGTTTCAAAAGGCTTCTTTTGGTAGCAAAAAGAAGGACTAAGCCATTCATCACAATAAAGGTATGAGGCAGATACTTTTCATTTGATTACAGATGAGTCTGATGCTAAAAGTTTGAAACTAAGAGCTCCGTCTACCATTGATATCCCAAATACGCCAAGGGAGAAATCTATCAATTTGTTGTCTCCATTGCCAATCTTGTATACCCTTTCGTAGCAAAAAGAATGACTTAGCCATTCTTCACAGTGAAGGTATGTGGTTGATACAAAAGTAGGAAACCAAGAGCTCTACCATTGATATCCCAAATACGCCAAGGGAGAAATCTATCAATTTGTCTCCATCACCAATCTTGTGTACCCTTTGTCAAAAATTTTCTTTACTTTCTTGCTTCTGTCTGATTGGTTACTTGCCCTCCTTCACAATTGTAACATGCCTTTTAAGATCTCTCCTCTTACTGAGAGAAAAAAATAAGGACCATTGTTACGTTTGGCGCACAGAAATTTAGAAGCTCTCATCCTCATATATTTCAAGTCTATTCAGTATGGTGTTACCCTGCTAAATACTGATGGTCACATTGTAATTCAATAAGCATTCTTCCATCAGTGAGCCACCCTTCCTATCCTATTTGATGTAATGCAAACTTGTTTAGGCCTCTGATTTTATCAATTGAGACATCAAAGGCCTTTGCAATCCTGAACCTAACTCTTCTTGTCAAAACTGATTTGGTTAGGACATCGCCGCAGGTGGTTTAGCATCTTATCACTTGTAATAGAACAGATTTTAAACTACATTTACCGAAATATTGGAGAGGGTAGCTTTCTCTATCCTGCTTGGAACAGTCTTCCTGGCAAATTATTTTACTAAAAACTATATTGCAGCCTGCCAAGCCAGGTACACTGATTACCCTTGTAGCTGCAATATCTCCAGTTCTGTTTTAAAAGTTGTCTCCAGACACTTTTGAAGTTTAAATTTAAACAGAAATTCTGATTACACCTTGCTCAAATTCTTGCATCATCCTCTCTGCGATATTTTTAGACATATGAAGCTTTCAAACTTAATCTTGGCGTTGTTGTCAAGTTTTCAGCATGCTGCTCATTGCACTGAGCGCACCTGATCGCCCTAGAACAGAACAATCAGACAATCAGATTGCATGCCTTGGTTACTCTTGGTGAAATGAGGCTCCTAATCACCTTGACACTCGCGGACGTGTCATTCAACCCCTCTGCAGGGTTGCCACTATAGTCAGGGAAAAGTCAGGGAAATTCAAGGTCAGGGAAAAGTCAGGGAGCTTTGAAATTAGTCAGGGAAATCTTTGATTTTGCAAAAAGTCAGGGAAATCTCACCTTGGTCAGGGAGATTTTGCACAAAAACGAATTCACGACACAAAAGTCGATGGTTTCGTGATAAGAACAACCGACAAATTTATGACATTTGCCAGTTTAACCTGTTTGATGGTTATGAAGTGGCCTTAAAATGAGGAATCTATAGCTGGAGGCGCCTTGAGTTCACAACCCAGCATTATCCATTTTCATTTCGTTTCAAATGGAAACGCTAATTCACGAAAGGTTATTTCAACGCTCTCACAATTGTAAAATTCAAATTAAATATGTGAAAATTGAACCATTATTAGCAAATTATTATTAGCAAATTACAGGTTGTTGCATTATCTCAGGCCACATGTGATGTGACATAGTCATGCACTTTGCAGAACTTTGTTGGCCTATACCCGGGGCCAAAAAAAGTTTAAAAAAAAGAATCAGTCAATGTGTATCAAGTTGTAGGGAAGGAATTGTCACTTCCATATATTGCATAAATATCAGTGTCAGAGAGTGCCTCGCTGTTGCTGGTCTATTCTGATATTTCCAGGTTAATGCTTGGATTACTGGCAACTGCACTTCGACAAATATGGAGATTATGTTGGATAAAACCTGTCGACTCAATCCAGTATAGATTGGGCATGTTGATGTCTCGCTGTAGAACTCGTATGACTGCAACTATGACATATTGTGACAGTGCAGTTTAGCGTTCGGAGAGGAAAGTCTAAAAATCTATCCTGCTTGGAACGTTCTTCCTGGCATATTATTATACTAAAAACTAGATTGCAGCCTGCCAGGCCAGGTACACTGATTACCCTTGTAGCTGCAATATCTCCAGTTCTGTTTTAAAAGTTGTCTCCAGACACTTTTGAAGTTTAAATTTAAACAGAAATTCTGATTACACCTTGCTCAAATTCTTGCATCATCCTCTCTGCGATATTTTTAGACATATGAAGCTTTCAAACTTAATCTTGGCGTTGTTGTCAAGTTTTCAGCATGCTGCTCATTGCACTGAGCGCACCTGATCGCCCTAGAACAGAACAATCAGACAATCAGATTGCATGCCTTGGTTACTCTTGGTGAAATGAGGCTCCTAATCACCTTGACACTCGCGGACGTGTCATTCAACCCCTCTGCAGGGTTGCCACTAGTCAGGGAAAAGTCAGGGAAATTCAAGGTCAGGGAAAAGTCAGGGAGCTTTGAAATTAGTCAGGGAAATCTTTGATTTTGCAAAAAGTCAGGGAAATCTCACCTTGGTCAGGGAGATTTTGCACAAAAACGAATTCACGACACAAAAGTCGATGGTTTCGTGATAAGAACAACCGACAAATTTATGACATTTGCCAGTTTAACCTGTTTGATGGTTATGAAGTGGCCTTAAAATGAGGAATCTATAGCTGGAGGCGCCTTGAGTTCACAACCCAGCATTATCCATTTTCATTTCGTTTCAAATGGAAACGCTAATTCACGAAAGGTTATTTCAACGCTAATTCACGAAAGCCCGCGAATAGTGATCCAAAATTGGGTGCGAGAGCCTTTTTGTGGTCAGGAAAAACTTGTTTCGAGACAGGGAAAAGTCAGGGAAAAGTCAGGGAATTTCGAAATCGGACTCTGGCTGAGTAGCTTTTTCCTCATTCTTTCAGACTTAAAGTCTCCTTGGTCCGTTTTGCTACAGAGACCAATTTGAGGTAAGAGGGATGATAAAATTCTATAGGCCTATGCTGCATATGTATATTGTCTATGCTCTGAGGGTTCCAAATATCGACAATTGTTTGTAGGTATAATGGATACCTACATGGATGTTGGAAGTAAGGAAAAAATGTAAAGGAATTGCACCAGAAATGCTGCACCAAAATTGCATCTACACTCTACAGCCAAAAAGCATTGGCTCAAAGTGCCACTGGTTACTATGTCACCATCAGTGATGCGACTAACGCGTTAGTAACGGATTGCGTTACGTAATATTATTACTCAGGTGGGTAACTGAGTAATATAACTCGTTACACACAATATCAAAGTAATAATATTACAGTTACTTGCATGCATAAGCTCCGTTACTTCAGCGTTACTTTATGACTGGTCAACAGCCTATTTACAGATATCCCACATGTTCATTTGCAGCCACATTTTGTCCACACTTCAGTTGACTGCTTATATCTGATACTTGTTGATATTTGCTTTTTGTTGAGGTAGTTGGAAGTCTCGTGACACAGACAATGTCTTCATATTAATGTGGATATCATATTCAGTTGTAAGGATAGCAAAAACTTAGTAATAGAGAAGTTCCTGCTGCCCTCAGTTGTTCATACTGATTTCAGTACCGGTAGCTCCATCTATAATCAAATGTGACATTGATTGCAGAGGAGAGGGAGATAGAGGACAGGGAGGTAATAAAGGGGGCTGAAGTAAGCGGGAGGGAGTAAGGGGTGATAGGGAGGGAAAAGAGGGGGGAATTCAGTTTAAAAATTGAATGATAAATTCTATCAGGTGATTCTGGTGTTTTTTATCATTTTATAAATCCACTTGGACCAGGCCCAGTTCTCATCATATGGCCCATAATATGAGCTAAATGCGACACAATAACTAAAGTAATAAGTAATATATAATAGGTAATATTATTACTTTTTGCCAATTTTTAAAGTAATATGTAACGGATCATATTACTTTTTTAAAAAGTAATATGTAATATGTAACTAGTTACTATGACTGAGTAACGAGCACAACACTGGTCACCATGCTATACACAATCACATGACATTCTCAATCATTGTGGAGTCTTTGCTTATGACTTTTCCTGTGAGGATGTGGCTGTTATTGTGTCTTTATTCACTATGCAACTTCTACAGGAGATCCTGAATATGATGGCAATCTAACCTTGGCGATAGAACATTTAATTTCTGATTTTAACCGTCATTTCATATAAATATCTACGTGCTGTATAAGCTTAAATTGTCCTTCAATATCTTGATATTATATCATGGTTCTTGTTAAGGAGATGCTTGCACATTCTACTTCAAAAATCTGCTTCTTGTAACACTGTATACCATACGATTTGAGACATTACCTTTATTGACAACAGGGTTGCAATATTGAGTTAAGTATGAATATGGTTGAACATTGTAATGTATGAATGAACAGTTTCATGTCAAGCCGACATAGTACATGCCCCAGAAGTGTCTTCTAAGCTGCACTGTCATCTTGGAAGTCGGCAAGGTTTGATCAATGAACATCTCAAAGGCATCCCGCAGTGCTATTTTAATCTTCAAACAAAAGGCAATCTTCTTGTATGTCAAAACAAAATTTTATACCTACACTCCTACACTCCTACAAGGAATTACATTACAGCTCTTTTTAAGGGCTGTATTTGATCAAATGTCAGCAAAGGAACTGGGAACAAATCTAAAGAATTCTAACAAACATGTTGGGGTTGCAAAAACGGGAACTAAAGTAATCAGATGTGCTAATACACCAATACCACTTTAATCCAATAAGGCAAATAAACCTAAACCGTCCACCCCTGGGTTGATGATTGATTGATTGATTGATTATTGATTTTATTTGCTCATTATAATGGGAGGTGAATATTGTAAAAATATAAATGAAAAGAATAAATAGATAAATGTAAAGAAATAAATGAATAGAGCAAGGAGACCCCCTAAAGGCATTAATAATTGCCGCTATAAGGGGGCCACCTTTGTCTTGAGAATGTGTTAAAAATATATATAATTTTTATCAAAAAAGGTTAGTACACATTGACTGGCATCAACGGCTGTCTGGAGGAGACTGACGACCACACACATAACAATTTACAATTGAACAATTTGTTTCATAAGAGCTTATGAAGTTTTGCCTAACATAGGATTTAAAGCCATCAAAGCTGTGGGTGTGAATCTTATCCTTAAATATTGTGCACATGTTGTTGAAGATATTTGGATACCTATAACTCATGCCTTCTCTTGCAAACTCATGTCTCACAGCAGGAACTGGTAGGTGACTGCTGGTATGCCGAGTCGAATAGTTGTGAGTATAGTGGGTTGAATGAAATTTTTGAGAATGAAAATATTGTGGAAGCATATTATTTTGTATTTTATAGCAGAATTTTAGGTCTTGTAGTGCACATAGATCAGGGATTTTTAAAATATTGTACTGTTTAAAAAGTGGGCTAGTATGAGCATTATATTTTGCCTTAGCTACAATTCTCAATGCTTTTTTCTGTTGCTTTACAAGTTTATCAGATTTTGAGCTCCATATAATTAGACCATAGTTTAGATAAGAAAGTATAAGTGAATTGTAGATTATGTGTAGTACTTTAGATGGTAAGAAATTGTTTAACCTGTTCATAATACCTATTGATTTTGACATCTTTTTAGAAATAATATCAATGTGAGGTTTCCATTTTACATTTTTGTCTAGTAGAAGACCTAAAAAGTTAAATTCATTCACAAATTCAATATGAGTTTCATCCAGGAAGAGATCAGGCAGTGAAATGTTCCGTTTGGGAGAGTGGAATGCCATGGCTTTTGTTTTATTAATATTCAGGGAGAGCTTATTCAATTTTAACCAATCAGTTATTGATTTTAATTCTTCGTTTATTTTTGTTGACATTATGTTATTATTTCCAAAAGTATTTAAGGTAGCAGTAAGAGTTGTATCGTCAGCATATATCACAGGATAAAATTTATCTGTAGCATTAGTCAAGTCATTGATATAAATAATGAAAAGCAGCGGACCTAGAATCGAGCCTTGGGGTACTCCACATGTTAGTTCAAGAAATTCAGAATTTGTGTCATCAATTTGAACATATTGCATTCGGTTAGTAAGGTAGCTTTTTAGAAGATCATATGAATTGTTTCTTATCCCATAATGAGCTAACTTATAAGTTAATATTTCATGATCCAGTGTATCAAAGGCCTTCGAGAGGTCAAGGTAAACATTAATTGGAATCTGATTGTTGTCCATCTCATATATGATTCGATTTACTAATTCCAAAGCTGCTAATTCAGTAGAATGTGCTTGCCGAAAACCATATTGACTTGTGTAGAAGATATTTCTTTGCACCATGAAGTCATATATTTGATTATATATTACCCTCTCGAAGACCTTTGATACACTTGGCAAAACTGAAATTGGTCTATAATTGGAGAATATTTGATCATCATCTCTTTTATGAATAGGTGTGACTTTAGCTATTTTCAATAAGGGTGGAAATCTCGCTTGTTCTATTGATTGATTAATTAAGAGTTTTAGTGGATGGGCTAATTCATCTTTGACTGATTTTAAGAGTTTATTTGAAATTTTGTTGTGACCAAAACTGGCTTTTGGTTTGAGAGAGTCAATTACTTTGATTACAGTGTCTGTTTCTACAGGTTTAAAATCAAGATGCGATGGCTCTGGGTTTTTCAAATAATCTTTAAATGATTTATGTGCAGGCATGTTTATATTTTGTGCTAATTTCGGGCCAATCTCAACAAAGTATTGATTAAATTTAGTTGCAATGATTTTTTTGTCAGACACTTCATTGCCATCAATAAGGAAATATTTTGGAAAGTCACTCTTCTTTTTTGTTTTATTTATTATATTATTAATTGTTGTCCATGTTTTCTTAATATCATTCTTACACATTTCAAACATATAATTGTAATAGTTCTTCTTTGCTATTCTGATGCTACTCTTCAAAATTTTACTATATGTTTTAAAGTTAAGCTTTCTACTATTATAAATAGGGTCAGCAGGTTGGGTAGACTTTAGTAATGCGTATAATTTATCTCTGAACTTAATAGATTTTATAATTCCTGTTGATATCCATTTGCTTTTTTTATGCTTATATTTATTGAATCTAATATGTTTAGTTGGGAAATGCTTTTTCACTAGGTCTTGTAAGATCAAATTGAAGTGGTTGTAGCTAATGTCAGGTGTTTCTCCTATTATACCATTTAATTTTTGTGCAACTGAGGGACTTTGTAGTTCGGTTTTAAAGCCTTGAATTGCAGCATTATCAGAAGTTGTCACCTTTATATATTTATTTTTATTTTGACTACTTTGGTTATGAAGATTCAGTGTAATAAAATAGGGTAAGTGATCAGAAATTGTGTTAATGATTACGCCTGCTTTGACATTTTCAAATCTATTGGACAATTTTGCGAAAAAGTTGTCTATTAATGTTCCTTTCCTTTGAGTCAAACGAGTAGGAAATGTTATTTTAGGTATATAGCCATTTGATATAACTGTTTCAAGAAATTCATTTACATAATTTATTTCTTTGAATTTCAAAATATCAATATTGAAATCTCCAGTCAGTATTATATTACGGTTATTTCTAAATCTGTTGAATATTACTTCTAAATCACTTATGAGTGCAGTGACATTTTCTATTGTTTGACGTGGCGGTCTATACAGATTTCCTACAACAATTTTTGTAGTGTCACTACTATCATTCCCTAACAGTACTTCTATAAACTGCCCATCACAAATATCAGGGTTAGTGGATTGATCAATTATATTAAATTTAAACCTTTCATGTAGATAGATAGCTACCCCTCCATGTGCACTGGCTGATTTTCCGGATGAAATAAGATTATATCCATCTATTTGAAACAAAGATAAGTTGCTATCTGCTGTGAGCCATGTCTCTTGCAAGCAAATGGCACTGAGTCTGGAGTTAGAGGAATTATACAGATTAATATATGTTTCTAATTGATCGAATTTAGCTGGTAATGACTGGCAATTTAAGCTTAGAATTGTGAAATTGTTGGCTGTGTTTGAAATTAATTTAGCAAAACCTGTACTGTCATAATATGGAGAAAGTTCAAACAAAGTGGGCTCATCAGTCTCCGCCGGAGAGTCCAGTCCGCTGCCAGCAAAGAGATCAAGCAAAGAAGCTTCATTATCCAGTAAAGTATTTGGTTCAATGAGATGGTTTGAAGATAAATTTGTTTGGATATGTGGTTTGATATGTGTTGTATTATTCATTGTTGTTTGCTTGGTTCTTCATTTTTCTTGGCTTGTCTTTTTCTTTCTTTTGCTCTTGTAATTGCTCCTTCGATCATCATAAGGCAATCTTCATCAAATTTCTCTGTTCCATCTTCTTCTGTGATGTCGATCTTGTTGATTAGTTCACCTATGTGTTGCAGCCCTGAATCTTTTCTTGCAGATGTGCTAGTCGGTGTCTCTGATGTTGATGTACTGGCTGTGTCGGTAAACGGGACAGTTTCTGTATTTTCAGTTGTTCCTGTCTTATTTTCTGCGTATGATCCATTTATTTCAGCGGCATCTTTGAGAAGGGGATGGTTTGG
Source organism: Platynereis dumerilii (assembly GCA_026936325.1). Lineage (NCBI taxonomy): Eukaryota > Metazoa > Annelida > Polychaeta > Phyllodocida > Nereididae > Platynereis > Platynereis dumerilii. Next base: position 29,565,004 of record JAPTHN010000008.1, on the reverse strand, counting down.
TGTTATCTCGAATGGCTCGTCTTCAAAATTTATTTTGACGTAGGTTTTTCCATCCTTCGTCCATGTCGAGAAAATTTTCTTCTTTTTTTTAAGGAGTCTTGCTTTGTAGAACGTACTAGCTTCCTGTTTTGTAAGATCTTCACTGACAAAGATGTTTAAATTTTTTAATTTTTGTATCCTTTGATCGTACACAGATTGTGCTTCCCATACGGATCTGAGTGTCAGCAGATATTTAGCTTGAGAAGTAGTGGTTTTCAGTTTCTGTATAGCAAGGATTGAATCTTTTCGGCAATTAAAATGTGTTGTAAGGAAATTTTCAAAAGCGATTTTTTGGTCCATCTCTCCAATATCCAAACCAGAAATGATGACATTGTTTCTCCTAATGCCCCTCTCTGTGGTTCTGTTAGGAGATGGCAAATTGTGTGGAGCTGTTATGGGGATGTTTGGCCTAGCGGTATGATAGGCTGACTCTTTCATTTCTTTTATTTCTTGTCTTTGCTTCTCCTGTTCCTCAGCTAATTTTTGGACAGTGGTTTGTAACGTTTGTGTGTCCTCTTGGTGTTTTTCCAGCCTTTGAAGCACCAGATTGATTTGCGATGACATTGTTTGTCTGAAGTCCTGTATAAAAACAGTCATAAGTTTAATCATGGCTTCATTGCTGTCCATATTTGAAGTATGAGGCTTTTCAATTGTCAATTTTAACTGTCTCTGCCTCACTTTCGCCGCCGTAACCTGGCAACCGCCTGTCTTGACGCCACCTTCGAGGTCTTGACGTTACTTTTCGTTCCGCCAGCCAGCTGCACTTCTCTCACTTCTTGGATAACAAGAAAAAAAAATTTTTCTCACTTGTATTAATGATATGCTTTCTTTCTTCTAATCCTCATGAAGGTCCTTGCCAATTTTTTCCTCAAAATGTTGCGTTTTTCCTTGTTTTTTTGGCTATTTTGTGTGTTTAGTGTTGAGCTCTGCAAAAGTATGTCTGAGCTTCAGAACGAGGCACACCCTTTGTGAATCTGCGGATTACCATCACTCACTCGCACTTCTGCCTAGTGACCATATGCTACCCCGGTCTTTCTAAAGAAGATGTATGCAATGTCCTCAGTCCCCAAAAACCAATGTACAACGGAAGTCTGACCTTTATCATGCAAGACGCTGCTCCACGCTTGTCAGGATGTAGGCTAGAATGTCATTTGCAGCGTCACAGCCTTGGCTGCAATGAGAAACTGATGCCATTGTATCACTTGAACACTGACACCTAGAAGGTTGCTGCAGCTGACGTCTGTGCTTAGTCAATGATAATGGATGCAGGCTACGGCATCAGCATGAAGTGTTGTCGTTGCAATGATACATGATGATAGTATTATCGAAGGTCCATATGCCTTTCTTTGCTACAGCAATATCACAGGCAATTGTTGTAATTGCGGTTTATAAGTCATTATCAAGATTATGGTTGGGGTTCTTTTGAGGTCATAGCCAGCTTGTTGACATGGTTAAGTCACCTAGGGTACAATGTATGTTGAGATGAGTTGCAGTCATTGTTTGAAGCACAATTTATGTCCATTTATTTCTATGAGTAATTGGTAAGAGTAAATATGGAACCTGTATGTATTGTGATAGCATTTTATGATAAAACAATATGTACAAGTTTTTTATGACTATCTCGGCCAGAGAGTCATACCGATTTGCCAGCAAACATTTATATTGCAAGGACAAAATTTTGTTCCAAGAACGTTTTATCATAAAACGCTATCACTTCTTAAAACTTTGTGTATGAAAAATTTTCTGAGCCTCATGCACAGGCCTCTTCACAACAAATTGTTGTTACTGAAATATGTTGATATGAACAATATTACAGACCTACATTTTGCTCTGAAAATGATATGAGAAATATTTTTGTTTTGCAGACACTATCAGGATGACGTTGTTCCGGAGATGCCGGAGGCCAGTCCAGCGATGTCTGTTTCTGTCGGTCACTTTCGTGCTGGTCACTTGTGGCTACTTCACCCTATTTTATGTCAAAGATGTCCTGCTGGCCGAGGGCAAACGAAGGTTCTCCATGGAACGAAGTAAAATGTTTTTGGTGGCAGACGCAGCAGGGCATTCGTTCAAAGACCAAGAGGGACAAGCGTGCGTCCATCCCCAGTTAGAATTATGGCACGAAGAGTTGAAGAGGTTCTTCAAGGGTTCTCCGAAATTACGCTGCAGTGCCCGGAGGAATTGGGTTTACGTCCAAAATGGCACATTCCGTATTAATCAGACTCTGCAAAGAATCTACGGCGAAATGACATGCGATTATGAGCCACAGTTACGTGGAAATAATGACTTTACGGTAAGAAAAGGTGAAGTGGTCGTGGGTGCTCAAGATGGATCTCCCTTAAAATCAGACTTCTTCCAAGTATTATGTACGTCTAAAGATGGCCTCAATTACAAAAACATCCATTCCGGCGTCGTTAGCTCACCTGAAGTCCTCGAACGGCAAGACAATCCAGCAGAAAACGCTCTTGGGTTAAACGTTCTCATGTTTGGATTTGATTCATTATCACGGATGACTTATTTGCGCAATCTGCCAAAATCTCATGAATATGCCGTAGATGAACTTGGAGGGATGGTCTTAGAGGTATGTACAAATAAAAAAAGATGCTCGTTTCTCGATGTCTCAATAATACAATGTATGTCGTCAATGTCACTTTGCTGGGGCTCTTAAACTTACTATCTCTACCAATGACGAAGAAATGATCAAGATTATTCTATTAATTTTTCTGTCTGACTCTGACTTGACCCAGCATGAATTTGAAAACTTCTTCTAAGTAGATCTGAAAATGTGCAGTGTTGTGGTGCATTGTTTGACGCATGATTTATCTGGATGTCCTTTGATTCGTTTCACTGCAAAAGTGAGATGAAATAGAGGAAGAGATACTTATTATTCTTTATTATTATTTTTTTATATCCGATACCTTTTTCTTTCATCAGTATTGCTTACAACTCTTAAAATTTTCACAGTTTCGTTTGATTCTATGACAGTTTTGATCTGATTCAATGAACCAATTTCCACTTTCTTAGGGTTACAACATCGTAGGAGATGGCACCCCACAAGCTTTACTTCCGATCTTAACGGGAAAGACGGAACCAGAATTACCAGAAGCCCGAAGAGGAAAGACTGGAGCTACATACGTGGATGGGCATCCCTGGATCTGGAAAGACTTCCGAAAAGCCGGATATGCCACCCAGTGGGGGGAAGATGGCGCTGCTATGGGGACGTTCACTTACAGAATGCTTGGCTTTAAAGACCAGCCAGTCGACCATTATATGCGGCCGTTCTATCTTCAGGTATGTTTCTGTAAGATATGGTAGAAAATGTCAGGAGGTTGGTCAATGATCATTCTTTTACTCGTAGAATAAATCCAATTATCTAAATTTATGAATGTTATTTTTAAAATAAAAGTTTATCTTTCACTGTATAATATTTGCCATTTGCTTTCTTTTAGTGATCTGAGACATGTGATGTATATTTCTTCGCAATGATTTCATTCAATGTTTCCTGGTTGATTGATTGACAAAGTTAATTTAGATAATTATATTGAATGTTTCAGGCAGAGAAATGGTACCAATCACAACCAGCATATTGCTTAGGCTCAACACCAAGACACGTCAATATGTTAAACTGGATTACGGATCTATACGACGCTTACCCAAACAAGAGAAAGTTCTCATTTTTATTTCACTCGGAGTTTACCCACGGAGGATACAGTGAGGTTCGGATGGTGGACAATGATCTGTTGAATTTCCTGAAGAATATGAATAGTAGTGGTATGTATTTCATGCATTTAATGGTAGCATTACATATTTTTAGCCATAAAAGTGTCACTAACCTTTCAAATATTCTTTTTAGATCTTACAGTCCGTGTAAACCATTCAATTCATTTATTACAAGTCCGTCGCTAATCAATGCATTTATTCAATTCAATTTATTGACAATTTCACCATTCTACATGAACATAGACAGGGATATCTAGAATTAATAGTTAGATGGTAGACTGATGTCAGTACTGGCGTATATACCTTTACTAATAAGTTTTTATACATAAACAATAGTCTTATAATTGGCATACCAGTCAAGTTACATACATGAAATATCTGTGATAATAAAATACATGAAATGTGGAATTAATCTAAATAAATCTATTGTTCATTTTCTTCAATTCTTATTTTTTCTCTGAAAAACCTTGCGGTTTCATTTGTATCTGTATTTGTTTATTATATATATCTAATATTATCTATGGTGATCTTTTACAAGTTTTTGTCAATAAACAATCTTTACTTGCAGGTTACCTAAACAACACAGTATTAATCCTCATGTCTGACCACGGAGCACGCTTCCAGTCTGTCCGTCAGACCGTTCAAGGAAAGTACGAGGAGAGGATGCCGTATTTTCTTTTCAGATTTCCACCTTGGTTCCACAAGAAGTATCCTGATGTAATTCGCAATTTCAAAACCAATATTCATCGCTTAACGACTCCTTTTGACGTTCACGAGACATTCGTCGACATTCTTAACTTCACTGGTGCTACTCTAGGAGATATCTCACAAAGAGGAATAAGTTTGTTCAAAGAGATACCCAAAGAGCGATCATGTGCTCACGCTGGTATTGAGCACCATTGGTGTGCTTGTCTTAACTGGCAACCTATAAGTATTAAAGAGAACAGTATTTGGAAAGCTGCGGATGTTTTAGTTAAAAGACTTAATGAGCTCACATTCTCCGAGAGACACCTATGTTCTCCTTTATCCTTAGGTAATGTAACTTCTGCTGTACGTTATGTACCTAACGAGAACCTCCTTAAGTTTAAACAAAGCTCAGACTCGGACGGCCGTGTAGCCGACCTAAGTGATAACATGAAAAACACGGAATTATTTTACCAAATACAAGTGATGACCTTGCCTGGCAATGGTCTGTATGAGGCTACAGTGAAGCACGTCACTTTGAGTGGCACTTTCCTGATTGACGATCGGGAGATTTCTCGAATCAACAAGTACGGAAACCAACCTCATTGTGTTATGGAGAGACTGCCACACTTGCGACCTTATTGCTACTGTCGATCTCAGATGCCAAGTTGATTTTATGTACACTAGTCTTGTATTATTACTCAATATTCATGATATTAATTAATTGTTCAATCCTACAACACTTAAGATAATAGCATAATGACTTAATTTGCTTTCTAGAATTTTGTAATTGCTTTATTTCAAACTACCCTCACTGCTGTTTATCAAGGAGTGGCTGCTACGTTTTAAGAAATGACAAGGTTTAACATATTATCTTAAATTGTTAAGAAGAGTTGGAGTGGTTGTCCGCTCCCTTAATTTATGATACAGCGTGTTGCTATTATTGAATTGTATATATCATGTTAATAGGGTTTATGATTATTCTATGAAACATTCATTGTTCCAGTTTCATCTCTACTGCTATCGCCCTCAGCGAATTATCAAAATTGTTCAACTTTTCCAAATTTTAAGTATTTGCTTATACTGCATAGACAACAAAACCGGCGAAGGACAAATCTGACTTTGTCTGGCTTATATATATATATATATATATAATTATTTTAACTTTAACAATGTGCACAAGCCCAAATCAAAAATCAAAAATTTTATTGAATTTTTGCATTTAATCATCATTATAATGTATACATTTTCTCTTAACCTGCCAAAGTATTCACATAGAGACTTTCTATGACGACTTACATATTGTATAATGTATTGTTTTATCAAATGTTGAACTAATGTTAAATGAAAACTATTGAACTAAATATATGGCCTGTAGATTATGATCTTTTTTACCTTTGTTCAGATTCCAGGATATTACTTGTAGATTATTATCTTTTTTAACCTTTGTTCAGATTCCAGGGGTTATTAACCTTATTGACCATAAATTGCAATATTTACAAGAACAACAGACAGCTTTGCTAATGGAACAGACTTACGCCAAATGTACTGTGTTGTAATTTAGTTACTAAAGGAACTAAGTAGGATCTTAGACTTAGTTTGTATTACAGAATTGTCATGTGCTCAGTATTTGACTATAGTTCAACTGCTATTTAGAGAATTATACTGGGTACTGTTGCAAATTTTCGCTAGTTGTCAGTAGGCCTATATGCTAACTAGGAATTTAACAGACCTTAGATTTTCTAAGACTTAAAATTTTATGAAGTAGTTTTTGAAGCATTGTTATATCATCGGCTTAAATGTATGTTAGGTAATTTGGGTACATATTTTGTACTTAATGATGTTGTTGGGAAACAGGGATTTCTGAACTTTTGTGTCATAAAAGTAACAATTTGGAAATTTACAAGAGACAAATACCCAAATTGATGGTAGTCATGACCTATTTGTTTCAAATCACAGATTCGTCAAAGAAACAAACAAGTGGAAGTAGCCAATTCTACTTTTCCTCCCGCAGTCAGGATTATTTTGTTGATGTTTTCATTATAATGTAGATCTCAGTTTTTTGCTTTAATTTTATTTACATTCATTTACATATCATATTAATTATTTTCTTGGCTTGACTTTAATGATAAAGTGATAATTATGATTTGTGGAAATAGCATACATGTATCTAAGTTTGGCAGCAAATATCATTAGATCTAATTTCTCCTGATTCTTGATAAATTGGTTTTCTTCATTTATTTTTTAAACATTGGAGTAGCAATGGCTATGATACCTTGATATCATACAGTGTCTGGTATGAAATATGAAAATAAGTATAGGCCTATACTATTTAAGTATTAACTATATGGTGTTATGAGACTGCCTAGGAATATATAGTCCTACTAGTCACACATACTATGATTATTACGGTGCTTTTTGGCTTTGTATTAAATGTATTAACCACAAAATATCTCAACATTGTACACACAAGTCTATTTAATTGTAATGGTATTTATATAACTGAATGTGACTCTGTAATCCATTATTGGCAATGCAACCAAGTTGCTTTGGTGTGAAAAAAAAGAGTATTATCATTTTAGGATGTTGATGAATGATGTCAAATGAAAATTCCCAAATCATTCAAATCCACTGTGTCAATGTGCCAAAATGTTGAATAGAATTTTACCCCTTAAATTGTACGCATATTATTCTTTTATTATGCTACTCAATCAGTATTTCACCAAAATCAAAATGTTTATGTGGCTATAACCATGACCTACCTTTATAAGTAGTGTTTTTGCCATTGTTTTGGATTATATTGTGATTTTAAGCAACTTACATGAATTATGATATTTTACTTTTTATATGTAAATCATATATAATCCTTTCCATGTTATTTTTGCCAAATTTAAAAAAAAAAGATTGTATTTAGCAAAAAATTGATTTCCATACAGTTATAATGGTTATATGGATATTTTATTTGAATTCTTATGTCTTTGTTTTTTTATTTATTAGGAATATAGCAAAATGAGGAGTGTTTCACTTTAATATTGCCAGCAATTTTCATAAGTTGTTTTCAGTCAAAGAATAGCATATTATATTTTTATTTGAACAATTAGTATTAATCTTTCACAGTTATTTTGTTTCCATAAATTATTATGTTTATTATTGCACTCTTTGTGTGACGTTTATCATGATAAATCATTTCATTTCGTGTTCAAATTAGTCTTGTCTTCCTTATTGCACGAATAAATAGTATTGAAATGTAAATTGCTTCTATTTCCCAGTTTGACTTTGTTAAACACGGGGTCAGCCCGGGTGTTTTGCTGTTTAAGCAAAATTTAATTAGGTCTTCTTATCAAAAATATGAATCTTTCACAATCATTCCTCTGAAACGTCTCAGATAGATGGGCCCCATATGCCACTCAATTTCTAAAATTTACAAATCTTCAAGAAAATAAATTTATATTGGAATCTGGTCAAAAAAAGGTTACATCTTTCAAATGGTAGCAAATTAGAAAGAGTAAAGGACTGATGAGAAACCAGGGTGTGATAAAGGGTTGACATGCAGTGGAAGTGATGTGGTATGGTTTCTCATCTAACATGGACAATGATTCTATATGCTGTATACTATCCAAACTCTGAAGTTCCAACAATCAACAATTGTGACGTCAGTTTAGAAGTAATGAATGTTGTGAGGGAGAAATTTAAAGCGTGGAGCAGCTTCTTGCATGAGAAAAGTCAGACCTCCGTCATACCTTGGTATTTAGGGACTGGGGACATCGCATTCAACTTCTTTAGAAAGACTGAGGTAGCATATGGTCACCAGGCTGAAGTATGAGTTAGTGGTGGTAATCAGCAGATCCAAGAACAAGTGTCATCATCACACCTTAGACCAGGAAAAGACAAAGTCTGATTGCTATCAGTGTCCACATTGCCCCCATCTTTTGTTGTGTTGCAAAAAGATGACTGAATTATTTTGATTCATTCTAATCTCTTTTGCAGGCATTCAACTTGCCTATTGATCCAATGTTACCTTGAAGAATCTTAAATGTAATTCCTAATAGGTGCCAACCCCAAAGGGCAAAATAAGCTAATCTAATTTTGTTCCAGACTCTTCGAAGCATCGATCAGAACATCTTCAAAGATGTAAATTCTCTGCCAGGGTATTTGAATGAAGAAAAAAAAAATACATGCATTGAAAAAATTTTCCAAAAACAGTTTGCATTCACACTTACGTCTTTCAAGTCTGAGCGGAACTCCTTTCATTACACATGTTATATGTAGCTATAGAAATATATTAACTCCCAAGGTAGCTATTTACCTTCAGTAAACCTATATTGATGTTAGAACTTTTGGGGAAGCAACAACGCTTGTCATCTAAATAAAAATCAATATATTTATCATATGTTTATACCACAGCTACCAACTGTGCGGTGTGTAGCATATTACTCCTGGCATAGCTGCATCTAAAATCCTAAATACTGTGACTGCAGCAATTTGCAACACAGACATAGTTATTGCTTATGATTCTCCTCTGAAAACTCACTAAGTGGGGTTTTTGTTGCTCCAGTGTGAATGGTGTGACTTGCACTAGATCTTTGGTCTATTATTTGTGGCATGTCCCTCATTTTGTCCATCATGTGGTGTATCTTTTGCTCCATCTCAGCCAATTGCCAAAGCTTATGACAACATAAATTATGATTGAGTAGCGGCGATGACTAACAAGAAAATTGCCTTTTGATTCAAAGGGCATTTTTCTTGTTCAAAGGCTTTGAATGCCATTTTCTTTACAGGAAGCCTTTTTCAGATGTAATTTGGTCAAGCGTATCCAAGTGTCCAAAGAAACAATGTGAATGATTGATTTTGATTATGGCACAACAGCATCAACATTTGCTCAAATAATTAATTGATGTTCTAAGAGAGAAAAAACTTACATAGGAACCCCTTTACGCATGGAACCTTTGGAGGAAAATGCTTCTTCCGTATTAAGAGTATCTGTTTGCTTTTTCCTGCAAATAACAGAACATATAGAAGCTGAGAGGCTACAGGCCCAGCTTGTGAGATGTGAGTCACTTTCTCGGTTATTCTATTTGGCGAAGCATACTGCTTACTGGGGCGGAAATGCAAAGGGTGATAACACTGACTCTCAAGCCGTTTTTCTTCCATGTAAGAATACAAATTGATAGATACTGTCACTGTGCTACTGTGAAGAGGTGGCAAAGCAAGCAACAAACACCAACTTGCACAACAGAACCTTGAAAATAAGATTATTAATCACAAATGTTGACCTACATGTATAAATATAACAAAAATTTACGGCCAAAGGAACTTCATGTCTAACTTGTTGTCACATTGTTACTAATATTGTGATGGCTGAAGAGCGCCAGACATCCTTATTGCTTATATGATCTTCTCAGCTCAACCATGAAGCTGGATGAAGTCATTTTGCATAATGACTTGTCACCCACAGACCTCCACTAACTGCATAAACTGCAGAAGTCTATTATGGTTGGCATACCCTCAGCCCAAAGGCCCAAAGCTCCAAACAAAGATGACAGTCAAAACTGATGGAGTGACTTTTCTTCAGGCTCCATAGCTTATCATGCTTATGATGTCAAGAGGTTTCAAAAGACTTCTTTTGGTAGCAAAAAGAAGGACTAAGCCATTCATCACAGTAAAGGCATGTGGTAGATACTTTCATTTGATGACAGATGAGTCTGATGCGAAAAGTTGGAAACCAAGAGCTCCGTCTACCATTGATATCCCAAATACGCCAAGGGAAAAATCTATCATTTTGTGGTCTCCATCGCCTATCTTGTATAACCGTTGTCACAAATCTTCTTTACTTTCTTGCTTCTGTCTGATTTGTTACTTGCCCTCCTTCTTCACAACTGTAATATGCCTCTAAGATGTCTCCTCTTACTGAGAGAAAAAATAAGGACCGTGGTCCGATCCCACCATTGTAATGTTTTGTGCACAGAAATTTAGAATCACTCATCCTCATATATTTTTAGTCTTGATACCTCTATAGTCTATGTATAGTGTTAACATGCTAAATGCTGTTGGCTACATTGTGATTCAATCGGTATTCCTGCTTCAGTGAGCCGCCCTTCCTATGCTATTTGATGCAACGCAAACTTGTTTAGGCCTCTGATTTTATCAATGGAGACATCAAAGGCCTTTGCAATCCTGAAGTTAACTCTTCTTGTCATGACTGATTTGGTTAGGACATCACCGCAGGTGGTTTTGCGTCTTGGCATTATAGAACAGCAGCCTCACCTTTAAACTGCATTGACAGAAAAATTGGAGAGGGCAGCTTTCAGAATCTATCCAGCTTGGAAAGTTCATCCTGGCATATACTAAAAATAGATTACAGCCTGCCGGGCCACGTAAACTGATTATCCTTGTAGCTACAATATCTCCAGTTCTGTTAAGTAGTCTCCAGACACAGTTTTAAAGTTTAAGGTGGCTCGATACTCATGAACTTTCCAAGATAGGATTTCTTCAAAATAGTTCAAAATGATCCAAAAAATAGTTTATAGCAAGGATATATAAACGAAAGTGGTCGCTACCAGCCTTTCTTTCAAAATATCTGAGGTTACGTAAAAGAAAGTCAGTTCACACAAACCTAAAAAACTCAATTTTTTTCGTGAATTTTTTACTGTGAAGTTTTCCATGCCATTCAGTGGCCATTCATGCTATGTTAATAAATGAAGCATGGAATTAAAGAGGACAGTTCTACGGAAAAGATAAAAACAGTTTAAGAAAGATATATTTAATTTAAAGCGATTTCCAAGGGGCTCGGAATAAAAGTTTCGATTTTGAAAATTTAAACTTTTTTATAAAACATGGTGCTAAAAAAAATTGACGAGATAGGATTGTGTATTTCTTTGTCATTTACTTCCAAAAATAGTGGGAAACAATATGATGATACAGACAAGCCTTCCTTCATGTACCACACTTGAAATTGATATACAAATTTATTAATATCACAAAGTCATTTTCGAGAAATTAGACCTGTTTTCCGAAAATCATCTGTAAAAAAATTCTGTTACGAATATCAAGTTGAAACTCCAGCTGTATGTAGTCCTCTTCATAGCGCATCTAATGCTCCAAACGAGAAGTCTGTAACCCCAATAGAAGTGGGGCAAATCGCAAACGAAGCGGCCGACGCATGCAATTATTAGAATTAAAAAAGGATGACAGGAGAGATCAGCTTCAATGGTGACGTTACGATAGATAGGGCCTGCCTGGCTGCGCGTGAATATGCGCTAACAACCACTCTGCATGAGTAGCGAGACACCTTAAATTTAAACAGAAAGTCTGTTTACACCTTGCTCAAATTCTTGCATCATCCTCTCTGCGATATTTTTAGACATATGAAGTTTTCAAACTTAATCTTGGCGTTGTTGTCAGCAAGCTGCTCATTGCACTGAGAGCACCAGATCACCCTAGAACAGAACAATCAGACGATCAGATTGCATGCCTTGGTTACTCTTGGTGAAATGAGGCTTCTAATCTCCTTGACACTCTTGGATGTGTCATTCCACCCCTCTGGCTAAGTAGCTAATGCCTGATTCTTTCAGACATAAAGTCTCCTTGGTCCGTTTTGCTGTAGAGACCAATTTGGGGTTAGAGGGATAGTAAAATTCTGTATATATGTATATTGTCTATCCTCTGAGGGGTCCAAAAATATTGTTTGTAGCTATAATGGATATCTATATGGATGTTGGAAGTAAGGAAAACATGTAAAGGAATTGCACCAGAAATGCTGCACCAAAATTGCATCTGGCGCCAAAAGCATTGGCTCAAAGTGCCACTGGTTACTATGTCACCATGCTATACACAATCACATGACATTCTCAATCATTTCGGAGTCTATGCTTATGACTTTTCCTGTGAGGATGTGGCTTTTATTGTGTCTTTATTCAGTATGCAACTTCTACAGGAGATCCTGAATATGATGGCAGTCTAACCTTGGTGATAGAACATTTAATTTCTGATTTTAACTGTCATTTCATATAAATATCTACATGCTGTATAAGCTTAAATTGTCCTTCAATATCTGGCTACAATTGTGTCTAGCAATGGCCTTCTTGATATTATATCATGGTTCTTGTTAAGGAGATGCTTGCACATTCTGCTGGCCTTGAAAATCTGCTGCTTGTAGCTTTTTATACCATAAAATTTGAGGCCTTACCTTTATTGACAACATGGAAGCCATATTGAGTTTATATGAATAAGGTTGAACATTGTAATGTATGAATGAACAGTTTCATGTCAAGCCGACATAGTACATGCCCGAGAAGTCTCTTCTAAGCTGCTAAGCCCAGACATCAGCAGCAACGACCTGCTAGGTGTCAGTGTTCAAGCGATACAATGGCATCAGTTTCTCATTGCAGCCAAGGCTGTGACACTGCAAATGACATTCTAGCCTACATCCTTACAGGCGTGGAGCAGCTTCTTGCATAATAAAGGTCAGACTCTCTTATACATTGGTGTTTGAGGACTGAGGACATCAAATACATCCTCTTTAGAAAGACTGAGGTAGCATATGGTCACTGGGCAGAAGTGTGAGTAAGTGATAGTAATCCGCAGATTCCCGAAAGGGTGTCATGACCCCAGGGGCGGATGATTTAGGTTTTTTTTGGCTTCATGGATTAGAATGGTATTGGTATTTTAGCACATCAGATTACTTTAGTTCTAGTTTTTGCAACCCAAACATGTTTGTCAGAATTCTTTAGATTTGTTCCCAGTTCTTTTGCTGACATTTGATCCAATGTATCCCTTAAAAAGAGCTGAAATATAATTCCCTGTAGGAGTGTAGGCATCAAATTTCCTTTTGACATACAAGAATGAATGCCTTTTGTTTGAAGATTAAAATAGCTCTACGGATGCCTTTGAGATGTTTATTGATCAAACCTTACCGACTTCTAAAGAAACATTGTCAATGATTATGGATGCAGGCCACTGCATCAGCATGAAGTGTTGTCCTTGCAACGAGTAATTTTGTTTTAATCGTGGAAAAACCCTTGAGGAAAGCATAGATGAAAATGTCTTCTCTACTTTTACAAATATGTGCTTGCTTTTTCCTCTATAGATGATAGAAAATGCACAAGCCTTGTGAGTCACTTCCTTGGTTATTCTCTCTGGCGAAGCATATTGCTTACTGTTGCAGAAATGCAAAGGGTGCATGATAACACTGACTCCCAAGCTGTTTTTCTTTCATGTAAGAATGCACATCCTCCGGAAGTCTCTGAAGATGCACAAAACATGAAAGCATCGTGCCTTACGTCAATGACAGCTAGCAGTGCCTGTGTGATATGAGAAATTGCCTCGGGGTATGCCAAAGTTGCCGTATTCTTTTATATCATATTATTGTAACCTTCCCACAAACTCTGCACAATAAACTGCATTGCTGAAATAAGAACGAAAAAGCTATCCAATGGGTACTTTAGCTGGTGAGAGAACAATGACAAATTCTCTGTAATGTCCCATGTATTTTCCCCTGACTTTTGTTTTTGTAACAGTCTCCCCAAACCAGTTGAAATTCTCCTGCATGTAAATATTACATTTACAAACCATGGATGGATGGATGGATGAATGGGGCTTTACGTCCTGTATTTATGCACTTGGTAGGCTAATTAGGACAGGTGGAGGACATGGCAATGAGGTGAAGGATGATTGAAACAGCCGTCCAACATAGGCCCAGGTGACCCAGCAAGATCTGGATTCGAACCCTGGACCCAGCGATTGGCAGTCCAGCGCGCTACCACTAGACCAACCCTACCCCCATCATTTACAAACCATGCACTCTAACATTGAAAAAAGAATTAAAGTGCTTACTTTGGCTTTAAACTTTTTTATAACATTGATTAACTGTTTGATATAATTAATGCTGTGCTGGCACTGATCAGAAAACAAATGCTTGAAGTACTCATCAAAACTGCAGAATTCATGGGAAGTTACCGAGTAAGCATCTTGCAGCACCGCGTAGCAAGTTTTTGTTGCAAATGAAGGTGGAAATATCATTCTTTTGTCAAAACTCAGTCAATTTATTATTTTCACTGCCAGTGTCCTGGGACCCCGACCTTTTTATTTTTGCTCGAAACAAAATCACAGAGAAGGTACTTTATCTTTCCATTGACTATTGTTATGTCTTATGATGTAACACTGAAGTAAAGTGATATGAATGACTGAAGTTATCTGAAATGATAACAGGGCAATGACATACAACCTGGAGGCAGAATGGAACATACAAGAGTGTCAAATAGATTAGAGGGCTTGTTTTCCCAGATGGGTCCCCCACATGCAATATATCATTCTTCGACCGTGAACAAGATTTGTAAATACTTCATTGATATTATATTAAGTAAAAACAATTAATATGTTTTTGCCCGTGCATGGCTCATGAGCACCCTGTCCATGAGCGATCTCCTTCTTCGCAATATGATCACTCCATAGTATGGAGTCCATACCCAAAAAATGTATCTTTTTTTTAAACATTACAATATTATTTGTCATGTGCGACCTGATTCTTGATTCTGACAACTGAATAACCCAACCCATTGTTGAATTGCCATGTGAAAATTTTAAGAAACTGAATCATGTTTTAGATGGCCTGAAATAAATTCTGATATATCACGCACCAGCAGCAATCACATTCAAACCTTTAAATAAAATACAGATAATACGCCAAATATATCTGTCATGTCACAGATAATAATGATTTTCAATATGTCAACCAAACAGCCGATTAAGCATATTATATGGCAAAGTCATATTCAAAAGCTTGCTTAATGAGGCAGCACCTCATTTTAACGGCAGCTGTCTAACAAGCCCATATACTCTACTTTCATCCTTTTACCTTGCTTGTCCCTGGGCGCTTACTGCACTTTCGCACAGGGATTAGCAGACACCCAGACAGGCATTCAGGCACCCTATCCCGCATTTGCTGGTCTGTGTCACTGTCTCCCTTCTACATTACACAGACTCATTTAACCAAACAATCAACTTAAATCACGAACATAAGAAGGACACATGTGAATCACATGATGCTCATCACTATAAATGAATGTACTGACAATGACAGCATATGAGATGAAAGGCAGTCTTTTTGGCTTGGGTTTCAGCCAATATTCCATGCGAAGTTGTGAATGCTGTTACAGATGTTTTTAACGGCATGGTTCACTATTCAATGAATATCTCTGATACAGTATTATAGCTAGCACTCCACACTGGATCGGCAAATGCTGCCCATACTGGTATAGTCTGATCCCTGTTCGATGTGGCTTTGCTTCGACCCAATAGTGCATGCCTCAGCCACATTATTTTGTTTTAAAAAAGTTGTTGAATTATTTCTGACCTTCAACAGAAATTACCCCCCAAACCTTGCACAACACACGAGATAATCGTCATTTTGACTTCGGTCTTGTGCAAGATCATTTTTACGGATGAAAAAATACAGGTTTCGGGGAGCAGAATTGCTGTAAAATGCAAACTGTCTCAAATTTACGGACTGACGGTACTTATGGTATACCCATGCAGTATGCACTCTTTCAATGATATGAATTCTATTGAATCTTACCAATGATTCAGAGCCCTAATTGCAGCATACATTTTTAACTTATTCTTTCCTAATACAATGTAATCCAAATCATCAAGCCCCCAAACAAAGTTTTGATAGTCCAATCCCTGCAACTATCCTCTATATAACTTCTTTATGGCATGATTAGGGTAGAGGAAGGGAATGCCTATGACAAAAATATCCAATCAGGATTTGGATTTTGGTTGCAACAATGTGCAAGGTGAGGGGATGGAAGAAAACCCTTTCCCTACCGCTGTGAGATGAGAGTTATTATCCCCCAGTTTCTCGTTAGTCTTTCCACTTTCTACCATTCACAGATCTTTTTGTGTCTAGACTCAAATACCTATTCATTTCCTTGTACATTTGTGTAAATGGGGCTCATTTATCCGTGGAGGGTCAGAGATCAAGGGAGACAATTTGCTTTAAGGGTCCTCAGGGGCCAAATGGTCTGCATTTCCTATACATACCATTTCCTTGCTTAGGATAGAGAATGGGAGTAATATAAGGAAAGATAAGCCAATTATGATTACATTGAATTTTTTCTGCTTTGTTTTTGGGACATGGCATGAAATTTCCAAATGTAGAACCATAAGCAAAAGGCAAAAGCTACATAAATTCTCATGGGAATTACCGAATACCGAATCAAAAATATCTGAACCACCCAACACTAATTTGCCATTTCAAATATACGCTACATAACTAGACGATCTGAAAATATTGATCTTTTAATAAAAAAAGGCATACCGTCTCCCACGCAACACAATATTCATCTCTTTTATTCGGTACTCCCTGCCATGGTGACATTATAGCCTGGAATCCATACCAGTGTCTCATTTAGATGGCATTGATTCTACGTGTACAAGTATTGACATTGACATGGGATCTCAGCGCGAGATGGTCTGTCTAGTAAGCTACAAATACAACTCGCATCTTTCTTGATACAAGAGGTACATTCAATATAATGTAGCCTACTATTGGTATTGTGCAAATCGGAAAAAGTAAAATGCGTAATTGTAAGATTTTCCCGTGATTGACTGTTTGGTTTTAATATGGAGAAAAATATTCCTAGACTGGAAATGAAGAATTCCGTTTTAGAAACTACCACATGAAGGCATACATATAGCTGTAGCAACCTTCTTTTCAGAGCAATAGACCAAGCATTGCTTCTGATCCCAGAATTGCCCTTGATTGATATAATGAAAGTGACTTTAAATGTCATATTTTATTTTAACATCATTGGCCCTTTACCAGGATAACATAATTTCCGTTAATTACACCGGAATGATTATTGAATCCCATTTCAAACTATGATGTCATTATTCTAACTCAGAACTTAAATTCCTCTACCTTACAATCACTAATGGGATTCATCGAAAGTCTCTTGCCTCAGGTCCAGAAATGTTGTTTCCATGGTAACACAATATTTCTCCTTATAGAGCTTTTAAAGCTAATTTCTCCTTCCACCTTATTAGACACTGGAGTCAGTAGTGTAAAAGAGTCACAAAATGAATCGTCACTGCAGGTTCTGTGGGATTTCTGCTTATAATTTATCATTTTGTACCTCATTATCTATCTGTCAATATACTAAAACAGTCAGAAACACCAGTAATGTCCGGAATCAATATTTTGCTCTGTGTTTAGCTTGTTCAGAGATCCTCATAACTGTCATCAGGAGATCTCAGGTTGGTAATATTTATAGCTTAGCGAAGTGGTCCTTTCACTTATGGGTAGTATTGGGTATTCCTTGTAAAAGAGATCATAATGTTTGTAGATTCTATTCGATGAAGCGAATTAATTTAAAGGCATCAAGCTGTAGACCTCTTTGAAGTTATAATTCATAACCATTATTCAAGTACAACTGCATAACGGTAGCTTTCTGAATCGATATTATCAAGGGTTTTCAAAGCGTAAAAGTTTATTTACCTATCTATCTTTCAACTTACCTATCCCCCTCTAAGGCTGCTAGATTTATTGCGAATTTACATGTATCATTCATCGAGATACCGGTACCAAGTAGAGCAATAAATTTATCGCAGCAAGTTCAATAAATTAATTTTAATTTCAAAGTTTTTGTGACAAAAGTTATTTCTTTTGTTAAATTCACATTTATAAGGACAAATTTGCAATCTGTTGTCTATGAATTAAACGCATGATCTGTCAACTTCGGGATATGACACTTACTTGATGTAACCGCATGTTGCATCTCAGCCTATTATCATGCAGCCCTATCCCCCTCCTGCTCAGACAGCTCAGTGTTTAGAATTGATCAGAAAGCCTCATATAGTGATTTAGACCTGTTCTGCTAGAAGCCTTTACAGTTGACTAGGCCTAAATTTCACGCTCTCTGGGCAGTAGTTATCTCATGTGTCGGTCATTTGCCTCAGTAACCTTCAGTTGCTACAAATTCTGATTCAGTGCAAAACTTCATATTAAACAATGTTAAAAGGCAAAAAGCTAGACTAGATGTTTGATGCATGTCGTTTATACAGCATTACACATTCCGTATTAGTGTCTTTAAATATATGAGATCATCTGTAATATAAAGTTTTTGTTCATTCTGCAGCATGGTGTTTATCTGGATAAACAATGTCTGTTTTGTGAATGCTGCTGTTTTATGTTCTGAATAATATATGTATATATATTTATAAATATAGTCAAGATAAAAATACCGCAAAAGGTTTTTATATATATTTATTATATTATATATTGCAAAGAAAGAAATAGTGCAGTGTGATATTCCAATTTCTTATGGTCTATTTTCAGGAGAGATGCAGGAGGAGCCATCAAAATGAAGAAAGCAGAGAGATAAGATAGATCGTGGAAAGGCAATCGAAGATGTGATTTTAGATTTTTTTCTGGTGAGTCATACCCCAGTCTCACGGCACGTTACGGAGAACTTTTTACCGCTGAGGGATAGCTTGAGATGAATTCTTGGAAAAAAATGACCAATCCGGCGACATACAGTGTTTATAAAACGATTACATAATTAATTAAAAGCATATCACGGCGGGATAAGATCGTAAATCGGCGGGATAAGATCGTAAATCGGCGGGGACAAGATCATATCCCTGTGGGAAAGATCTAAATGTCTGTGGGGATGCCAAAAACTGTCGGCAGGATGTCAAAAGACCGTCGGCGGGATGTCAAAAACTGCCGGCAAGGCTGCAAATGTCCCGCAGGGGAAGTAAAAATATCCCGCAGGGGCAGGAGAGGTCCCCGCAGGGGCAGGAGAGGTCCCCTCAGGGGCAGAGGATGTCCTAATATCCCGCCGGAGATGTTTTTGAGACGATCTCACTGAAAAAATCCTCGCCGGACATCCAAAAATCAAGAAAATTTTGGGCTCTGTTCCGCCGTCATGGAAAAAAAGTTTCAACGTGTTGAATCTTTTTTGACATCCACGGAGCAGTTTTTCCATTTCTAGGAACCCCTGAGGGAAACAAAAACTACCCCTGAGGGATGTGAAAAGTCGACGGCTGATCACCCAAATTCATCCAAATTACCAGGAAATACCATCCCGCCGACGCCTAAAGTGCTCCGTAACGTGCCGTGAGAATGGGACACAAGTGTATACATAATAATGTCATTAACGTGTGATTTACTAATACCTAAATTGTCTTATCCGACAATAAATCGGTTTGCAAGAGCTTATTTATTGAAATATTATTTATTATCATACACCTAACTTGACTTAAGCTAAAGAGGCAATAATTTTTGCAGTGTTTTATGAAATGACAAGTCCACCTCATGACATACAAAATTGATTTTAAAATAACCAAAGAAGTGAATAGAAAATTATCTCTGTTGGGTGATCACAAAATGTCGTATGACTTGCCACTTCTTTTAAAATAGTAGAAAGAATCCTGTGCAATTGCTGCAGTTTATTGCATTCATTAACTTTATAATTTTATCTCACCCCTTGAACTATTCCTAATTTTTAAAAACATGGTCAATTGTTGTTCCAGCAAAACCTTGCCACTCCTTGCAAATTATCTGATTACTCATTTATCATAGGAACAAATTTTATGACAATGGCAAGACCCACTGTTGGTTTGCTAGTTCACCATTTGTGATGCCAGCTAAGGTATTTTGCATTATAATGCTTGTGTGTACATTTGCATAGAATCAACTACCTGCATTTAAGCTGCTTTTCTTTTACCAAATTTATTTTGTAGCCTGTATTTATTGACTACAATGTTTTTATGTGGTACATAACTATACACGTGAAAGTAAATCAGGCTAATTGACTTGTGGTGTCCTTATGTAAAGTTTTACCGGATGATATTTAATAAAGTATGTTCTATTTTTTTTTACATCTCAACGATGCGAGATTTCTGATTTATGATAGAGAAGGAAGAAGAAACTAGTAGGGTTCAATTTGAAAACAAGTCACTGATGCGTCTATGATATATATGATTATTTTCTTTGTCTCTTCAATGGACATTGAGAAATACTTTTGTCGTTTTGATAAATTAAAATTATCAATGAAAGTTTGGAAATGTACCATACGAAGCCTGCTGGTGCAATTTTCATAGACTAATTGTGTACCAAGATTGAGAATGGCTTTGAATAATGAGAAAACATTAGAGTACAATGTGTGCCATGTTCAAAGCCATCTCCCTCAGAAAAACTGCATGGAGTTGTTAGGCAGAATAAAGCCCGCAGCATGTTGGCAGAACACATGAATGAATCTGCCATTGATGTGCAATATTGCGGGATTAAATCATGCACAGTTTTGCACGCTTAGCAAGTAAGGTATGGGCATTCGTCTGACAATGTAATTTGGTGACACAAATAATATAGCTTTGATCAAACTTCATCATTGTGAATCTGTATTACTCAAATACATTTGTATATGTACTTTGATTGAAATAAACACCCCATCAATTTTATTTTATGCAAAAAACCTACTGAGTCTGAGGTGTTCTTTGACAATAAATGGGCCTGATTTCTTAGCTGTGTGCAAATAGAGCTAAACAGAGCCACATTTCGAGCCACTTTGTCAGCGAAAGGCAGAATTGTGACAGGGAATAAAGCTTCTAGGCATTCATGGCTGCAGAATGCATGGATGAATCTGTCCCTATGTGCAATATAACTTGAAGCTATGATGCATTAGCGTAAAAGAAAATGTTTTCATTTGATTGTGAAAATTTATTTCAATATTAACCCTAATTGGTTATTATCTTGTAGTTGAGTTGCTCACAAACTCTGTGTGCTGACTTGGTACTACAGCTTTTTTTTTTTAAATTACTTAAATATGGTCAACTGCAACGAAGTTATTATTTTCTTCTGGGTTAGGTCGAATAATTATTTCTTTGGTCAAGTAGGTTGACATTTCATTCCATCTACTGCCTGCCAGTAATTCCTGTTGAGGGAATATTGGCTTGTCAGGAACAGATATATGATAACAGAAACAGAAAAGCTAGCATTGATAAGAAGCCCATAGATGTCAAAACAGTTTCCCACTTCACGTTTGGCTGTCAATTTCCCATAGAAACCAAATCTGAGGGGAGGGGGGTTAATTACATTTATGACCATAGCAAATGCTGTCAAATCTGAAGCTGGCATCAGTAAACATCTTGGGCACAGTGATTTCAGTGTCAATCAGTGATTCATACAAATGGAAATGCTGGAGTTGATGTGAAGCCTATTGATGTCAAAACAGTTTCCTACTGGACATCTGGCTGTTAATTCCGAATAAGAACCAAATCATAGGACATTTATGACCATGGCAATTCTGTCAAATCTGACGTTGGCATTCACACATCTTGAGATATTACACTTACTTCACTGATATTATACGGTTAACACAATTGGAAATGATGGAGTTGATGTGAAGCCTATTGATGTCAAAACAGTGGCTGACAATTCCCAATAGAAACCAAATCTGAGGAGGGTTAATTACATGTATGACTGTGGAAAATTCTGTCAAATCTGAGCTTCGAATGTTAGATATATTCATAGAAAAGATGTCTGATTATAATTTTACTGTACCTTTAAGGTTATTTTTACGCCTAATAATAAATCAAAGATGGCCAATGTATGTTTATAGAATTTACAAAGACTTATCTTTGTATTGTACTAGTGGTGTATCGGTGTTTGTTATGAAAAGAATTAATTTATCAGCTTTTACTGGCATTTTTGATTATGAAAAATTAATAAAATCTTTTTTTTGCAATTTTCTTTAAAAATATTGATATTTTGATATAAAGATGTATTAACTACTCCCTATAACATTGCCATGCTGCAAATTTTGAGTGGTCACACTACCTCCTATCTCCAATGGTTATCGAGATATGGCCCGTTTATCTAGAGAAAAAATGTTAAAACAACGTAAAAATGGTGGCGGCCATTTTGGAAAGTTCGGCCCCTATGAGAAATGTGACACCAACCTAATTTCATACTTAGACCTATAAATAATGGAATTCTGAAGAGTTTAGCTTTGGTCATATGATTGCGTACACCACTACCATGAGCTACTAGAGTAGATGTTGATGAATGATGTCAAATGAAAATTCCAACATTATTGAAATCCACTGGGTCAATGTGCCAAAATATTTAATTTAATTGTGCCCCTTAAATTTTATGGTGTGTTATTCTTTTATTGTGCTACTCAGTATACTCAATCAGTATTTAACCAAAATCAAAATGTTTATGTGGCTATAACCATGAGCTACCTTTATAGAAGTATTTTAGCCATTTTTTTCGAATTATATTGTGATTTTAAGCAACTTACATAAATTAAGATATTTTACTTTTTATGCATAATATTGTATATCATATATTCTCCTTTCTATGTTATTTCGCCAAATTAAAAAACAGGATCCTTCAGGATAATGTGTGTTCAGCAAAAAAATAATTTCCATACAGTTATAATGGTTATATGAATATTTTAATTGGAATTCTGGAATATGTTTTGGAAATATGATCTTTTTTAAATTAGAAATATGGCAAAATGAGGAGTGTTTTTCTTTGATATTGCTAGCAATTTTCTTTCTTTTTTTTAATCACAGAATAACATATTATATTTTTATTTCAAAAATTAGTATTAATCATTCACAATTGTTTTGTTTCCATATGACATTCATTATTGCATTCTTTGTGTGATGTTTATCATGATAAATCTTGTCATTTTGTGTTCATATTAGTCTTGTCTTCCTTATTGCAAGAATAAATTATATAGTATTGAAATGTAAATTGCTTCTGTTTCCCAGTTTGACATTTCTAAACATGGAGTGAGCCGGGGGTGTTTTGCTGTTTAAGCAAAATTTGATCGTTTTACAAAAAATCTGAATCTTTCACAATCTTGCCTCTGAAACATCTCAGTTAGATGGGCCCCATATGCCGCTCAATTTTTCAAAATTTAGAAATCTTCAAGGAAATGAATTGATATAGGAATCTGGACACAAAAAGGTTACATCTTTTAAATGGTAGCAAATTAGAAAGAGTAAAGGACTGATGAGAAACCAGGGTGTGATAAAGGATGTCACATTCAGTGGAAGTGATTTGGTTTCTCATCTAACATGGACAATAATTCTTTATGCTGTGTATTGTCTAGGCTCTGAAGTTCCAACAATAAACAATCAACGATATCAGTTTATAGATTATGGATATTGTGAGGGAGAAATTTAAAGCTTGGAGCAGCTTCTTGCATGAGAAAGGTCAGTTTTCCATTATATCTTGGTGTTTAGGGACTGAGGACACCACATACATCGTCTTTGACAGAGCAGGTGAGGTAGCATATGGTCCAGAGGCAGTAGCATGAGTTAGTGGTGGTAAGTTGGAGATCCAAGAACAAATGTCATCATCACACCTTAGACCAGGAAAAGACAGTCTAATAATTGAAGTCAGCTGTCCACGTTGCACACATCTTTTGTTGTGTTGCAAAAAGATGACAGACTTCTTTTGATTCATTCTTATTTCTTTTGCTGACATTCAACTTGATTATTGATCCAATGTAGCCTCAAAGAATCCTAAATGTAATTTGTCGTAGGTGCCAACCCCAAAGGGAAAAATAAGCTAATCTAATTTTGTTCCAGACTCCGCGGAGCAACCGAAGCATTGATCAGAACATCTTCTATAAGATATAAATTCTTGCCCAAGGTTTTTTTAATGAAGAAAACAAAATACAGTGAAAAAGATTTTTCCAAAAAAAGTGTACATTCCCACTAGTTTACATCTTACAAAGTCGGAGCAACATTAATGTTAAAACTTTTGGAGAAGCAACAACACTTGCCATCTAAATAAACATCAATATTTACACCACAGCAACTGCGAGGTGTGTGGCATATTACTACTGGCATATCTGCACCTAAATATTGTGACTGCAGCAATTTGCAACGCTGACAGCGTTATTGCTTATGACTCTCCTCTGGAAACTCAATAAGTGGGGTTTTCGTTGCTCCAGTGTGGTGTGACCTGAACCAGTGCTTTGGGTCCATTACCTGTGCCATAGCCCTCATTTTGTCCATCATTTGTGGCGTATCTTTTGCTCCAACTCAGCCAATTGGCAAAGCTTATGATAACACAAACTAGATTTTCGATCATAAATGAGTCGACCAATAGGAAGTTGGCCAAGAGTCTCAATAACACATGATGCAGTGTTGAATCTACATATTACATAATTTAATTGTGAAAGAAATGTTGTTAATGGTTTATGAACTGTTATATTTTACCCCTCTGCAGCATCTTATCGGGATTGAAATGGATTATGAAACCATTCCTTTTTCTTTTAGAAGCCTTAAAATCACAGGACTGGCATATATGGTGACTGGCATCCATACTTATAATTTGTTTTTCTGTTCTTTATGTCTTGCTTCTCTCCATCTTTCTTTGTTAATTTCTTACATCCTTTATTTTTTCCTTCCTTCCTTTGTTTCCTCTGTCACTTTCTACTTTCTCAAGCTTCAATGTCAGCTTATATTAGATGAATCCCTTAATTGTCAAATTACATAGTGGTGATTACTGCATTTATTGGCATGTAAATTCCAGTTGTCTATGTACATGTAAGCTCATATAATTCCCTGATTGATATCTGACATACACACTGTGTGGAGCCACCAGCAGTTTACTGCAGTGATAGAGGGCTACATGTGGCAAAAATTGGAACTAATTGGCTTTGATAACAGTGCCAAAACGGCAGTAAAACAGTTATAAGCTAGCTATTTTAGGAGTCATTTGATACAGAACACAATAAAATGAAGGTAGATTGACTCCCAAAGAAAGTGACAGGCCTGAAGAGTAAGATTTTAGCCTTCAAAAGGCTGTGACCTGAGATGACCTCATCTGCATATTCAGGAAGTGGATGTGGTTGTCAAGGTACACAGACCCTTATTTGTATTTCTTTGAGATGCTCTTGGAATGCCAGATACTATATTGGCAATAATAGATAAATAAATGGTGCTAGTAGGCCAATGAATAGTTTTTTTTCCATCTACAGAGGTCAAACAATCACCATACACAGTTGCAAGCCCAAGTATGATGCCTAAGTATGGTTGAAAGACGATAATATATTTTATTTGCAATTTGTAGAAGGAAGTTGGAATGGCCAACTTCCTTAATGATTGAGTGGTAGCGATGACTATCAAGAAAATAGCCTTGTGAATGCCTTTTTGTATGATGATTAAAATGACTTTGCAGGAAGCCTTTTCAAGTTGTAATTTGGTCAAGCCTATTCAAGTGTCCAAACAAAGGATGTTAATGATTGATCTAATATGGCATCAACATATTGTTACGCGCAAGCTACGGTAACTGGAGACGAAACTCAGATTTAGGGAGATTTCAATCTTTATTGTAAACTTGGATAATTGTTGATGGAAGTTCAGAAATAACAAGTCTTGATTTCCTTGAGTCTATGTAATGAGATGAAATTCATAAGAGTCAGGATTATTGAGTCTTGCTTGTCTTGATAAGAATTAGCTTTCTGTTAAACTGGATATCAGTTTCTATTGTCTCATGAAATAAAAGTCTTGTCCCTCTCGGGAATCAATCAGCTGGTAGCGTGTATTATTATCTGGTCCTGCCCTTGTCCTGGTCACGGAATATGGTGCCCTGATCCTGGAATACGGTGCCCAGGTCCTGGTCCTGTTATATGGTGCTCTGGTCCTGAAATACAGTGCCTTGGTCGCGGTCCTAAATATGGTGCCCTGGTCCTGGAATATGGTGCCCTGGTCCTGGAATACGATGCCCTGGTCCTGGAATATGGAGCCCTGGTCCCGGAATATGGTACCCTGGTTCCGGTCCCGGAATAAGGTGCCCTGGTCCTGGAATATGGTGCCCTAGTCCTGGTCCTGGATTATAGTGCCCTGGTCCCGGAATATGGTACCCTGGTCCTGGTCCTGGAATATGGTGCCCTGGTCCCGGAATATGGTGCCCTAGTCCTGGTCCTGGAATATGGTTTCCTGGTCCCGGAATATGGTGCCCTGGTCCCGGAATATGGTGCCCTGGTCCTGGAATATGGTGCCCTGGTCCTGGAATATGGTGCCCTGGTCAAGGTCTTGGAATATGGTACCCTGGTCCTGGAATATGGTACCCTGGTCGGAATATGGTACCCTGGTCCCGGAATATGGTACCCTGGTCCCGGAATATGGTTCCCTGGTCAAGGTCTTGGAATATGGTACCCTGGTCCCAGGATATGGTGCCCTGATCTCAGATTATAGTGCCCGTAACCAAGGAAAATAACAATATTTTCATAACTGTCAGACAACTTGAAATGTAGTTGAAGTAGTTGATTGGGGTCTTGAATTGTCTTAGAAAATTTAGAAAGTCAGATTAAGTTCATTTTCCATTGTTGAGTCTTGGTCCTTCGCCTTGGACAGTTGAGTCAAGACTGACCCAAACGGTGGTTCCTGCCCCCTATTTATCAACTTTTTGGATTGAGTCCATTGTCAATAGGGGGAGCAGGGTCAAGAAACTTTGGATGAGTCCATCTTGGATCTTTCCAATTCGCGCCTGAACTTTGGCAGCCAAAAATGGTTTTCTTGACCAGACAAGTGGTTGTTTCATCCTGACAATGGCTGGAAGTTGACTGGAGAAAGTGTAAGATTCATTTTAGTCTAAATTTGACAGTTCTACATGGCTTTTAGGCGATTTGACAACATGTGAAGTTGAACTGCTAAGTTCCATGTTTCGGAAGTGAATCGGCGCACATTATCGCTCGTCAAAACACGCTCGTTTTGATGAATTAGTTGTTCTGAGCTCCTTCTTAGTGTTACTAGTAGGTAAATTGGCATTTTTCTGATCATTTTGGTACCAGTTTCATTAATTTCCGTCAAGATTTGACCATTTTCTGCCACTTTGAAGTTGTGAAGTCAAATTGTCATTTTGAACTGTCAAAATGTACATAGGTGCGAGCTAGGGTGTCACACTCCCCTCTCCTAAAATTATACTTCACTGGTGAAATATAATTCTGAAGGCTGTTAACTTCTCAGGGGATTTTCTGTTTAAGAGACTTGTGAAGTTGTTGTCCCAATGTTCCGAACATCAAAAGTTAATTATTTTCCGTTTTAGTGACATCCGAAGTTTGGGTATCCAGCGTTCCAAACATTTCAAGTTAGTTTTTTCCGTTTTAGTGACATCTGAAGTTAAATTTTCCATTTTAGTGACCTCCAAAGTTTGGCCTCAGATCATTCAAAGTTACTTTTTCCATTTTATAGACATCTCAAGTTAAATTTCTCCCGTGTTCCAGAGTATGCATTTTCTTAAATTCTGTAATCAATGTAATCTTGGAGATGCTAATTATCAAGACTGGTTTCTTTCAGTGGTCCTGAAGAGAGAAGATCGCAGTATGGATTTCTTTGAAGAAGAGATTCTTAGTTTCAGTCATCACAAGTCAGTCCTCAAAGATCTATCTATGATGGACTGTGATTTGTCCTAATCAGAAATTTCTTCCCGATGAGAAACTTCCGCAACTGCTTTATAAAAGGATTTTTCCCATCAGTTTCTTCTTCTGCTTGTGCTGCGTGAGAACTCCTTGGCGTCTTCTTGGATGCTGGATCTCTAATAACTTGTAACTTCCCAGATCGTCCTGGATCTCCAGAATTATTCTCCTCTGTTTCACATTCCAGCTCACCCGACCCCGGTGAACTTGGTTCCGACTCTTCACATCCTGAAGTCCTGGAAACCTTGTTTCCCTCTGAGATTGACTTGGAACCTTCCTCTTTCTTGAACTTTTGTTGTTCTGGTTGCTCACTTCTTGGAACAACTTTTCCTATCTCCTGACTAGAATTTTCTTGGTTATTCCTTTCAGAAACTTCTTGGGGACTGTCATGACGCTTCCTCCTGTGCTCCTCATCTGTTTCAGTTGTCAGACCCTCAGTAGGTTCTGGACGGGTGACTTCCTCCACCTTGGAAACAACCAACCTTGCTGTTCCAGCCGTACACTTCTCATGTACCTTCAGCTTTCCTGAACCTGCTTCTGCAACTTTCAGAATTTTCCTCCTGCACTCCTCCAATTTTCCTTCATTTTTCCTGACTTTGTTTTTGAGTTTCTTCTTTGTTTTTGTTGCAGGACAAGCTCCCCTTGAAACTTCCCTGGAGCTGTCCGTAACCTCTCTTGTTGAGACTGCACAGGTCATTTCTGGGCCGATAGAAATGACCTTTTCTAGTTTAAATTTCTTGAACAATCTGAGGAAATCTCATCCTCCTCTTCATTTGTATGAACCACTTTCAAATTTTCAGTCCTCGTTGGACAATGTCTTGCGAAGTGTCCTCCTCGGCCGCATTTGTAACAATCAGCATTACTTTGCTGGACTTTCCCTGCTCCTGAGTTGGTCTGATTCTGCTTTTCAATTAACTTCTGTATCATTTGTGACATCGAACTCACAGCTTCCGTCAGCTCTGTTAGTGTCCCTCTTGAAAGATCCAATGCCTCAGAAGACTTCTCTTTGACAAATCTGACTTTTTCTTTGTCTGACGTCTCTCGTCTGTGATTTTCTTCTTTCCAGGTCGATGTCTTCCTTGAACGAGAGCTTTCTCGCTGGATATCCCTCCAGTCGTCGTACTCGTAGACAAGTTCTACAGCTTTGTCAAGACTCTCCGGCGATTTCAAGTACTGCACATAGTAATGTAGGTCTTCATCATCGAAGCCATCAAAGAATTGTTTTAGGAGCATGTCTTCCATCACTCTGCAGCTAATTCCTGTAGGATAGGCCTTTCGGATAAGGCGTTTTAAATCAGAAGCAAACTCTCGGATGTTCTCCCCGCGTTGAAATCTTCGACTGTAAAACTGACGAACATGTGTCTCCTGGGTTTCATGAGTCATGAATCGCTTCTCCAGCTCATCGACAACATCGAAGTAATCTTCCAAAATGTAAGGCTCCAGATCAAAGACGAACTCTGCAGCGTCGCCCCTCAAGTTGGCCAGGAGATATTGTAGCTTCTTCCTTTCTGCCCATTGAAAAGTGACTGCTTCATATTGTCTGATGAAAGTTTGCCACCTTGATTTCCCATCATAAGTTGGTAGGGATATTTTCATTGCAGGCGCTGAATCCATGACTCTCGACTGTCTTCTCTGCGACTCCTCATAGCTGTGTCTTTCAGGATAGGGGTATCTGTCATTCCTTGGCAATCTACTGCGGTGAAAAGGATCATATTCTTGATATCGCAAATTTTTCATGACTCTAGATGATGACCTTGAAGCAGCTTGAATCAATGAAGGAGACCGGTTCCCATCTGTCTGATAATTAGGGACTCCTGAATCCCGGTTGCAAGCGGATCTTTGCCTTTGTGACTCAAGGTCAGAGTAACGTCTTCCTGGCAGCCAGCTGTCATCTGTTCGGGAAGCAGGACATGTAGGCGTTGCAAAATTCCGATCGTCGACATCCCTGTACTGGTTCCACATTGAGTCGTTGAACAGGAAGTCTTGACCACCCCCCTGCGGGGATCTGGATGTCCTTAACGGGATTCCTGCTTCCGGGGATGTTGCAAGATTCAGGCTTCTAGTGTCTGTTCTAAGGCTGGCTTTACTCCTTGTTTGTACTCCCTCCATGACAAGTTCACTGAGTTTCTCTCACTTCTCCAACTATAAGTTCAAATAAAGTTCTTGGTCAAAACTTGCAGGCTTGTTCGTTTCACTGGATGCCTATTACAAAGACATCCCACCGCTGCCACCAAAATGTTACGCGCAAGCTACGGTAACTGGAGACGAAACTCAGATTTAGGGAGATTTCAATCTTTATTGTAAACTTGGATAATTGTTGATGGAAGTTCAGAAATAACAAGTCTTGATTTCCTTGAGTCTATGTAATGAGATGAAATTCATAAGAGTCAGGATTATTGAGTCTTGCTTGTCTTGATAAGAATTAGCTTTCTGTTAAACTGGATATCAGTTTCTATTGTCTCATGAAATAAAAGTCTTGTCCCTCTCGGGAATCAATCAGCTGGTAGCGTGTATTATTATCTGGTCCTGCCCTTGTCCTGGTCACGGAATATGGTGCCCTGATCCTGGAATACGGTGCCCAGGTCCTGGTCCTGGAATATGGTGCTCTGGTCCTGAAATACAGTGCCTTGGTCGCGGTCCTAAATATGGTGCCCTGGTCCTGGTCCCGGAATAAGGTGCCCTGGTCCTGGAATACGATGCCCTGGTCCTGGAATATGGAGCCCTGGTCCCGGAATATGGTACCCTGGTTCCGGTCCCGGAATAAGGTGCCCTGGTCCTGGAATATGGTGCCCTAGTCCTGGTCCTGGATTATAGTGCCCTGGTCCCGGAATATGGTACCCTGGTCCTGGTCCTGGAATATGGTGCCCTGGTCCCGGAATATGGTGCCCTAGTCCTGGTCCTGGAATATGGTTTCCTGGTCCCGGAATATGGTGCCCTGGTCCCGGAATATGGTGCCCTGGTCCTGGAATATGGTGCCCTGGTCCCGGAATATGGTGCCCTGGTCAAGGTCTTGGAATATGGTACCCTGGTCCTGGAATATGGTACCCTGGTCGGAATATGGTACCCTGGTCCCGGAATATGGTACCCTGGTCCCGGAATATGGTTCCCTGGTCAAGGTCTTGGAATATGGTACCCTGGTCCCAGGATATGGTGCCCTGATCTCAGATTATAGTGCCCGTAACCAAGGAAAATAACAATATTTTCATAACTGTCAGACAACTTGAAATGTAGTTGAAGTAGTTGATTGGGGTCTTGAATTGTCTTAGAAAATTTAGAAAGTCAGATTAAGTTCATTTTCCATTGTTGAGTCTTGGTCCTTCGCCTTGGACAGTTGAGTCAAGACTGACCCAAACGGTGGTTCCTGCCCCCTATTTATCAACTTTTTGGATTGAGTCCATTGTCAATAGGGGGAGCAGGGTCAAGAAACTTTGGATGAGTCCATCTTGGATCTTTCCAATTCGCGCCTGAACTTTGGCAGCCAAAAATGGTTTTCTTGACCAGACAAGTGGTTGTTTCATCCTGACAATGGCTGGAAGTTGACTGGAGAAAGTGTAAGATTCATTTTAGTCTAAATTTGACAGTTCTACATGGCTTTTAGGCGATTTGACAACATGTGAAGTTGAACTGCTAAGTTCCATGTTTCGGAAGTGAATCGGCGCACATTATCGCTCGTCAAAACACGCTCGTTTTGATGAATTAGTTGTTCTGAGCTCCTTCTTAGTGTTACTAGTAGGTAAATTGGCATTTTTCTGATCATTTTGGTACCAGTTTCATTAATTTCCGTCAAGATTTGACCATTTTCTGCCACTTTGAAGTTGTGAAGTCAAATTGTCATTTTGAACTGTCAAAATGTACATAGGTGCGAGCTAGGGTGTCACAATATGCTTAAAACAAGTAATTTATGTTCTAAAGGAGAAATAACTCACAGAGCAACCCCGCCTCCATGTTTACGCACGGAGCAAAATTGCTTTTTCCATATTAAGAGCATCTGTTTGTTTTTTTCTTGCAAATAACAGAACATAATTGTATAAGCTGAGAAGCTATAGCTTGTGAGGTGTGAGACTGTGAGTCACTTCCTTGGTTATTCTATTTGGCGAAGCATACTGCTTTTTTGGGAGGAAATGCCAATTGGGTGATTACGCTGACTCCCAAGCTGTTTTTCTTCCATGTAAGAATGCACATTGATAGATACAGTCACATCATTACTGTGAAGAGGAGGCAAGGCAGGCAATAAAAACCAGTGCTAACTTGCACAACGGAACCTTGAGAATAATGTTGTTAATCACAAATGTTAGACCTACATGTATAAATATAACAACTTTTTACGGCCAAAGGAACTTGAAATGTTGTGATGGCTGCAATGCACCAGACATATTGCTTATATGATCTTCTCTGCTCAACTATGAGGCTAGATTAAGTAATTTTGCATAATGAATTGTCACTTGCAGACCCCAACAACTGCATAAACTGCAGAAGTCTATTATGGGTGACATACCCTCCAAAGGTCCGAAGCCCCAGACAAAGATAACAATCAAATGATGGAGTGACTTTTCTTCAGGCTCCATAGCTTATCATGCTTATGATGTCAAGAGGTTTCAAAAGATTTCTTTTGGTAGCAAAAAGAAGGACTTAGCCATTCATCACCGCAAATGTATGTAGCAGATACTTTTCATTTGATGACAGATGAAGCTGATATGGTTGATACAAAAGTTGGAAACCAAGAGCTCTACCATTGATATCTCAAGGGAGAAATCTATCAGTTTGTCTCCATCAACATTCAACAATCTTGTATACCTTTTGTCAAAAATCTTCTTTACTTTCTTGCTTCTGTCTGATTTGTTACTTGCCCTCCTTCTTCATATATGCCATAAAGATCTCTCTTACTGAGAATGAAAAATAAGGACTGTTGTCCGATCCCACCATTGTAATAAGGTTTGTGCAAAGAAATTTAGATGTATGCGTCCTCATGTATTTCAAGTCTTGATACCTCTATAGTCTGACTTAGCCATTCTTCACAGTGAAGGTTGATGTAATGCTAACTATAGTCTGTTTCCCCTGAGTTGAGAGCGGAAAAATGCACAAACTGCCACACAAGCCTATCCAATTCCTCACCTTTAACACCAAAAACTGCTCTATCTTGAGCTAATGCATCTGTTTCTAATAAAGCATCAGATCTGGTCCTGCTTCATCAGTGTCCATTGGCATATCTGGTACTTTTTAGGGGTTTTCACCAGAGGTAAAACCCTTTATATGTGTACCCTTTATTGAACATCTACACCACTGATACAACTCCCAGTGTCACCAGGACCTCTGTCGTTTCCAGAGTGATAAACAGGTCATGGTTCATCAATGCTGTTGACAACTGCAGTTTAGGAACTGTTTGAAGCACCGCTCTCAACTCAGGGGAAACAGACTATAGTTTAGGTCTCTAATTTTATCAATGGAGACATCAAAGGCAATGCTGAAGTTAACTCTTCTTGTCATGACTGATTTGGTTAGGACAATTTCATCACCGCAGGTGGTTTTGGCATCTTGTCACTAGTAGCACAACGGCAGCCTCACCTTTAAACTACATTGACAGAAATATTGGAGAGGGCAGCTTTCAGAATCTATCCAGCTTGGAAAGTTCGTCCTGACATATTATTATATTAAAAACTAGATTGCAGCCTGCCAGGCCAGGTACACTGATTATCCTTGTAGCTACAATATCTCCAGTTCTGTTAAGTCGTCTCCGGACACAGTTTTGAAGTTAAAATTTAAATAAATAGGAAGTCCGATAACATCTTGACCATGTTGACCAAAAATCTTGCATCATCCTCTCTGACCATTTTTGACATATGAAGCTTTCGCACTTGATCTTGGCATTGTTGTCACGTTTTCAGCATGCTGCTCATTGCACTGAGAGCACCTGATCACCCAAGGACAATCAGACAATCAGATTGCATGCCTTGGTTACTCTTGGTGAAATGAGGCTCCTAATCTCCTTGACACTCTTGGACGTGTCATTCTACCACTCTGGCTAAGTAGCTAATACCTGATTCTTTCAGACATAAAGTCTTCTTGGTCCGTTTTGCTGCAGAGACCAATTTGGGGTTAGAGGGATGACAAAATTCTATAGGCCTATCTTCTGAGGGTTCCAAAAATCGTCAATCGTTTGTAGTTATAATGGATACCTATATGGATGTTGGAAGTATGGAAAAAATCTAAAGGAATTGCACCAGAAATGCTGCTCTGAAATTGCATTTACAGCCAAACGCATTGGCTCAACTGGCTCAAGAGGGCAACTGATTACTATGTCACCATGCTATACACATTTACACAGTAACATGATATTCTCGGTCATTTCGGAGGCTGTGCTTATGACTTTTCCTGTGAGGATGTGGCCGTGGCCATTGTTCTCACTGCGTGCCGTATAGGCTTTTGTCCTTCAATATCTAATTACATTTTGTGTCTAGAAATGGCCATCTAGATATTGTTCTTGTTAAGGAGATGCTTGCACATTCTACTGGCCTTGGAAGTCTGCTTCTTGTAACATTGCACAATGTACACCATACGATTTGAGACCTCACCTTTATTAACAACATGATAACCATGAGTAAGCATGAAAAAGATTGTCGTAATGTATAAATGAACAGTTTCATGTCAAGCCGACATAGTACATGCCCCGGAAGTCTCTTCCAAACTGCTAAGCACAGACATCAGCTGCAGCAACCTTCTAGATGTCAGTGTTCAAGTGATACAATGGCATCAGTTTCTCATTGCAGCCTATTCTGTGACGCTGCAAATGACATTCCAGCCTACATCCTGACAAGCGTGGAGCAGCTTCTTGCATGAGAAAGGTCAGACATCCGTTATACATTGATGTTTGGGGACTGAGGACATCACATTCATCTTCTTTAGAAAGACTGAGGTGGCATATGGTCACCGAGCAGAAGTGTGAGTGAGTGAGAGTAATCCACGGATTCACAAAAGGGTGTCATCAACCCAGGGGTGGATGGTTTAGGTTTTTTTTGCCTTCATGGATTAAAATGGTATTGGTGTTTTAGCACATCTGATTACTTTAGTTCCCGTTTTTGCAACCCCAACATGTTTGTCAGAATTCTTTAGATTTGTTCCCAGTTCTTTTGCTGACATTTGATCCAATGTAGCCCTTAAAAAGAGCTGAAACATAATTCCCTGTGGGAGTGTAGGCATCAAATTTCCCTTTGACATGCAAAAAATTGTCTTCTGAATGTCTTTTGTTTGAAGATTAAAATAGCTCTACAGATGCCTTTGAGATGTTTATTGATCAAACGTTACCGACTTCCAAAGAAACAGTGTCAATGATTATGCATGCAGGCCACTGCATCAGCATGAAGTGTTGTCCTTGCAATGAGTAATTTTGTTTTAATCGTGGAAAAACCCTTGAGGAAAGCATAGATGAAAATGTCTTCTCTACTTGAAAAATATGTGCCTGCTTTTCCCTCTAGATGATAGAAAATACACAAGCCTTGTGAGTCACTTCCTTGGTTATTCTCTCTGGCGAAGCATACTAGTTACTGGTGCGGAAATGCAAAGGGTGATAACACTGACTTCCAAGCTGTTTTTCTTTCATGTAAGAATGCACATCCTCCGGAAGTCTCTGAAGATGCACAAAGCATGAAAGCATCGTGCCTTACGTCAATGACAGCTAGCAGTGCCTGTGTGATATGAGAAATTGCCTTGGATTATGCCAAAGTTGCCGTATCCTATATTATATTGTTGTAACCTTCCCACAAAGTCTGCACGATAAACTGCATTGCTGAAATAAGAACAAAAATGGCTATCCATGGGTATACTTTTGCTGGTGACAGAACAATGACCAATTCTCTTTAATGTCCCATATATTTTCCCCTGACTTTTGTTTTTGTAACAGTCTCTCCAAACCAGTTGAAATTCTCCTGCATGTAAATATTACATTTACAAACCAAGCACTCTAACATTGAAAAAGAATTAAAGTGCTTACTTTGGCTTTAAACTTTTTTATAACATTGATTAAATGCTGAGCTGGCACTGATCAGAAAACAAATGCTTGAAGTACTCCTCAAATCCACAGAATTTATGGGAAGTTGTCGGCCATGTCGGGTATACATCTGGCCGCACACTATAGCAAGCTCTTGTCGGCCTTTTTATTTTTTGCTCGAAACAAAATCACATAGCAGGTACTTTGTCTTTCCATTGATTATTGTTATGTCTTATGATGTGACACTGAAGTGAAGTTATATGAATGACTGGAGTTATCCAAAGTGATAACATGCAACCTTGAGGCTGGATGGAACATGCAAGAGTTTCAACTAAATTAGAGGGCTCATTTTCCCAGATGGGTCCCCCACATGCAATATAGCATTATTCGACGGAGAGTGAGATTTCTTTTTACACTTCATGATATATTGTTCAGTAAAAAGAATTTTTGTATTTTTGTCCATGCACTGCTCATGAGCATGCACTCTCTCTACAAATTTTATAGCAATTGGATTAAAACCATTACATAAAAGGGTTGCAATGAAAATAACTACTTCAGAGTAAGTGCTCAAACAAGCTCATTAACGATATAGACAATTTAAACAAAATTCTAAATCATAGCTTGCCAAAAATCATGTATCACATACCACATAATCAAGAGCTAGAACTGTTGCATACAAGATCATTGTTCAGTAATATTTCAAAAATCTTGGGCAAGGCCAGCCAAGGGATTAATTTTAAGTAAAATGATTGTTGATTTATCAATCAGCCAATACTGTTTGTTATAAGCTGATTTACAGAATAAACTAAATTTTGAGTATCTTTAGGTTAGTTGGTTGTATACTACTTACAAATCCCTGAATATACACCAAATATGTCTTGTCATATCATAGACAATAATTATTTCCTATTTGTCAACTTTACAGCCGACTGAGTATGCGGCAAAGTCAAATTCAGAAGCTTGCCTAAAGAGTCAACTCCTCATTTTAATGGCTGCTATCTGACAAGGCCATTGCTATGGTATACTTGCACCCTATTACCTTGCTTATCCCTGGGCGCTTACTGCACTTTCGCACAGGGATTAGTAGAGATGGAAAACAGGCAGACACCCAGGTAGGCACCCTATCCAGCATTTGCTGGACTGTGTCACTGTCTCCCTTCTGCATTACACAGACTCATTTTACCAAACAATCAACCTACATCGCGAACATAAGGACAATTTTGATTCTCATGATGCGCATCACTATAAATCAATGTTCTGACAATGACAGCACATGAGATGAAAGGCAGCCTTTTTGGCTTGGTTTTCAGCCAATATTCCACGCTGTTACAGATTTTGATGGCATTGTTAACTCTTCAAGTAATATCTCTAAGGTTGCATGCCTTGGGGGGTCGATGTACATGATTACAGTATGGTAGCTAGTACTCCAAACTGGTTCAGCAAATATTGCCCATACTGGCATAGATGGATCCTTGATTGACGCGGCTTTGCTTCGACCCAAAGGTGCCTCAGCCGCACTGTTTGGTAAAAAAAAGTTGTTTTTAAATTATTACTGACTATCAATGGAACATAACCACCAAACCTTCAACTTCATGTAAGACAATCATCATTTTGACTTCAGTCTTATGTGAGATCATTTTTATGGAGCAGAATTGCTGTGATGTGAGAGATATAACCCCTAGTTTCTCGTTAGTCTTTCCACTTTCTCAGTCAACGGAAAAGATCTTTTTGTGTCAAGACTCAAATAACTATTCATTTCCTTGTAGATTTGTGTAAATGCATGGGGCCCATTTATCCGAGGAGGGTCACAGATCAAGGGACACAATTTGCTTGAAGGGTCCTCAACGGGCAAATAAGACATCTCTCTTCCCTGTACATACTATTTCCTTGCTAAGGATAGAGGATGGGAGTAATATAAGGACAGATAGGCCAATTATGATTACATTGATTTTTGTCTGCATTGGCTGGAGACTGGAGACTGGAGACATGGCATGGCATCTCCAAATATCTTTACGCGCCACGGCAAAAAGCAAATATAAATTCTCGCACAATTTCCAAGCTGTTAAAACTTAATAACTTATTAATCAGGGCATTTGCAGTAATTAAGTCTAATCCTATCTTCTGAATCTTGTTATGAGATATATTTTCTGAGCAGTAGCTATTTCCAATATATGCCACACAATCAGAAGATCTCAAAAACATTGATATTTTAATTAAAAAGGGCATGCTGCCTAAGCCTGCCTCCCACGCAACACAGCATTCATCTCTTCTACTTGAAGCAAGGCTTTTATTTTTAGATGCTCCATGCCATGGTGAGTTGGTGACATTATAGCCTGGAATCCATACCAGACTACCAGTATCTCATTAAGATGGTATTGATTCTGCATGTACATGTGTTGTCATTGACATGGGATCTCAGTGCGAGATGGTCTGACGAGGAGGCTGCAAATACAACATGTATTCTTGATACAAGAGGCACATTCATTATCATGTATCTGGTTTGAAGTGGCTTCTTTCACAAGATCGTGCATTGAGGCTCGACTAGCGTTTCTTTTAGATGAACCCAACAATACATAACTCTGACCAGATATAATATTGATTGAATCATTGATTGTCATCAAAGTCAGACACGTTTGTAGAAATTGTTCAGTGAAAGAAGAGATAATAATTGCCACAACCTTTATTGCATTTTCAATTATGGAATTTATATCGTGATTCCTTTAGAATTGTTTGGATTTCTCCCTTACAATGTATGTCGTGCATCATCTTCATGCAAACTGATATTTTCCATGTTCAGAGAAAACAGCCCCAACTGAGCCGTTCATTCTCTTAGAATGAGGCATTATAGAGCCAAGAGGGGTGGATTGACACATCCAAGAGTGTCAAGGAGATTAGGAGCCTCATTTCACCAAGAATAACCAAGGCATGCAATCTGATCATCTGATCCTTCTTTGGAGATTTTTCAAGATGCTCTCTGTACAATCAGTAGCATACTGAAAGCTTGAAACCAAAACCAAGATCAAATTTGAAAGTTTGTAATATTGAAAAATTTTGCAGATAGGATGTTGCATCAATTTTTAAAAAGCCAAGGTGTGGGTATCATCAGACTTTCTGCTCACAAATATATATGATTTATGTCTAGAATGTAAACTGCTGAGATTGTAAGCGTATTTATCAGTGAGATGGTAAAATCTTTAATATTGACTATTTTTCAACTTGTTACTCTTATGTTGACAACTGTCTTGTTAATATTTTGTGAATGTTACAATGTTCTGAAATAGATATATTATTATCATATCTGTCCATGTCTGTGAACTATTGTTTACAAATATGTTTCATAAATATGATTATTTGACAACACCTTTTTGTTACTGAAAATCTGTAATAGTTAAGTCATGTTAGTTGGTGTTTCAAAACAACATGCCATGGTTACTGTATTCATGAGCAACTGGAGCTTGGAGAATCTGTCTAAATTCAAGATAATTCTTACTTCTTGAGTTTGAGCCCCGGTTCTATCATTTGAATAATCCTATTTCCAATTCCATCTCAAGTATTCCATCTGAGAATTCAAAAATTATGCAAGTTATTCAACAGTTTCTATAATCACACAATTCGAAAATGGTTCAATGCTCTCTTTGGCTCGGTCCACTGCATTGTCAGCTGATAGTTATACTATAATTTTGACCACATGACTCTCCGTAAGAATGTTGCCTTGTGGGTATGCTAGCGACGCATATTTTTCAAATCAAAATATCGAATAGAACAGATATGTTTAAGCATTGCAACATTAATTAAATTTCTTTTTTTTCACATAAAAAAGTACAAAAATGTCTGTTTGATATTTTGTTAATTGAATTTTCACTCACCACTGGACATCCTGAATCATGTTTCATTTTGCTTGAAATGAATAGTTGACCTTTGATCTGACAAAATTGATAATGCTTTTTTTAATAAAACCATCACTTTTCATGTTGACATTATGAATTTAGGAATAATCCTATCAATTAGCAATACTATTCATCCCATGGCATCATATGCTCCAGCAAACAAGTTTGTGTCATATTCTACATCATCATGGTTCATATTGTCTCGCATCATACCACTGAACGAATACCATCTGTCCTAGTGCCTTTGCATGTTTAGTATGCCTGAAGACCCCTTGAAATGATAGCAGTCTCACTATGCCATTGTTATGCTGCTTATGCCCTTTCTAGTCCACTTGTCTCTCTGCAAACATAGAGCTTTCACGCAGGGATTAGTAGAGTTGGCAAACAAGAAGACACCCTGTCCGGCAGCCTCGAGCCTTTGCTGGTTAGTGTCTCCTTCCTCCTTCATTACACAATCTCATTTAACTAGATAACAAAGCGGCTAACAAGCATAGAGTAATACAAGGCCCTCGCTGCCCAGGAACCTTAATTTGCTGCTTTGATAATTGTTTCCCCTTTCTCCTTCAGTTCACAAGCTCATTTGACAATGGCTGATGGATTGATGGATTGTTGGAGATTTGCATCTTATAGTTATGCACTTGGTAGGCTAATTTGGACAGAAGCAGACACAGCAATGTGCCAAAGGATGATTGAGATAGGCGTCCAACATAAGCCTAGGCCCAGAAACTGACTTCTTATTTCTATCTCCAACTCTTTATTTATTTATAACCTTACTTACTCTCAAATGACCAGTAAGCCTTATAATTATCACCTACTTCTCATTTATCACATCAAATTTTAAACACCTTGAAAGTCTTCTTGTGATTAATTTTGCCGAATTTAAGAAATCTCTTCAGGTCGTGCCAATTGCAAATGGCTGACAGATCCAAAGCCTGAAGACAGAAGAGCCATTCAAATGGTTTCTGTCTTGCTATGCCACTCATGTCCTTCCTAGTGCTATGACTTAGCGCATTGAGAACTTGCCCTGTATCACATTAAACCATGTTAAATCCTTTGTTATATATATGCCTAATTTTGAAGTGTCTTCAAATTGTGCCAATTGCAAATGCCAAACCAAAGGCAAAACAATCCTGCAAAGTGGAGAGTCATACAAAAAGGTCTCAGTCTGGCTCAGTATGCCACTCACGTTCTTGCTATCCCTCAGCGCATGTAGAGCTTTCACATAGGGATTAGTAGAGTTGGAAAACAGGCAGACACCTTGTCCAGTGGCCAGTAGCCTTTGCTGGTTTGTGTCTCCTTTCTCCTGCATTACACAGTCTCATTTAACTAGACAACAAAGCAGCTAACAAGCATAGAGTAAAACAAGGCGCACGATGCCTATCCAGTGGCGGATCCAGGATCTGTGGAACAGGGGGGCGCACCCATGCCATGATGCAAGGCCCGAAGGGCCGAAGCCCAATAGGCAGGGGGTCTGGGGGCCGCTTTAGGCCCCCAGAAGCCAACGGTTTCTACATGGCTGGAAATGAATTCTGAGCCATTTAGATGGCTAATTTAGTTTGCATCAGGCAGAAGGAAAGGTATATGAAAAATGGCATTTTCCATTGATTAATAACAATCCCTCCAATTGAAAGAGGTCAAAAGCGCCGTATGCAAGTGACTCGTAGAGAGAAATTAGCCCAAATAACTCCAAAAGGTGGCCTGGGAAATAACATCACTTAAGGGACAATAACTCTTCTGAGGGAAAATTAACATGAAGCCTACGGTAGCTGCCTATCAAGCTCTACCTGTTTGAAGTACAATATCTTGAAAAGGGGGGCAATAACGTGTATTGTCCCTCAAACATGGAGGGTAATACATGTTTATCTACATGTCTTCCAAAAAACGGGCCTGTTCTTCAGTGCTATCGCAGGCCCTGATATGTTGGTAAGACCGCCAATCAGAACCATTTGATTAATCT
This sequence comes from Platynereis dumerilii, assembly GCA_026936325.1. NCBI lineage: Eukaryota > Metazoa > Annelida > Polychaeta > Phyllodocida > Nereididae > Platynereis > Platynereis dumerilii. The sequence goes on along the minus strand of JAPTHN010000008.1, from coordinate 29,523,292 downwards.
AGAAATACAATGATATGGAAAAACTGAATTATTTTGAATCAACACAAATATTCCCCCTGACAGCCCGTATTTTCCCTCAGGCCCAGCTGCCCTCTGGAAATTTGGGCTGGCAGGGAGAATACTTGGGTCAATACTTAGAGGTTATAACATTAAAAGCTGAATTGATATCCTTCCTGTTGTCTTCATTCGATGTATCCTCCCAAGACCCCGAGCTTTCTGATTGGCTGAACCTATATAGTATCCTTCCCTGAAAATTTGGTATCGTTCTCTAGGTCTGTGACAGTTTGGGAAATTTAGTGATATTATCTGACCTGAAGAAACACCTCGGCAGGGAAGTATAATTTCATAGGTGTGGGATAATAACAATTAATTTAATAATTAACATTTATCCCATCTATGCAGCAGAGTCAATAAGATATGCTGGAAAAAAAACAACATACTAGCAAGTTGAAGACAAACTACTGCTTATTGGAACTGTAAGCAGGGTCCTATCCCTAATACTATTGTAGGCTTTAATGATTTTATAGAAGCATCATTTTAAAAAAAGGAGATAGTTTAATTTAGAGGAGACTTAATAAAAAAAGATTAAACACCCGAAACGAGGTATTCTGGAGATGGAATATGATTAAATTTTTCAAGTATAAATTTTGGTGCTGTTCACTTACGTTTTGTGAGTAAGACAAATTGACCAAATTAATATGATTGCTCTACTCAATTCCACTTATGGTCAGTCATTATATTTGAAAGGTAGGTGTGAATTACACTTGAAGTTTAGACTGCAGATGAATTACCAATTAGGCCTATATGTTATTGTGTGAAGCCTTAATTTCACTTATGGAATCACACCCAAAATGACACTTCAATAGTGATTAGGCCTCCTACAGTTAATTGTAGGAAGAGTGTAATTGGTTTATTTGCTAGATCTGCATTCAGACTGATCATAGTTGATGACAAAGCCAGAAAATGGTATTGGCCTGTGGCTTGACCATGTAAATTTTGCTCAGACGGGGGGGCGCGGCGCCGAGGGCGCCTCTATGTAGATCCGCCACTGCTATCTCGGCAATCAATATGCAGACAATATCTGTGAGGTTAGGAGCAGCTTTTTGGCTTGTTCTACACTGAACTCCCTCAGTGACTCCTTGCCATCAATTTGTATGTTGCTATACAGTATACAAGTTCTGTGGCATTTATAAATAGCCAAATATAGTATACAATAAACTTAGGACGAGTGTGACCCACAAAAATCAACCTCATATTATGAGTATCGATAAATAAGTTGTTTCATATATGAAGAGAACAGATCTAGGAACAATGTGAAGGAAATGCAGTGCTATTTTACTGTGTGATCCAGGGCTTTGGAGTAGGGTATAAGTGAACCGACTCCTTTGCCTTTCTATAAAAGCAACTCCTGCTCCGACTCCCTAGCTCTCCTGCTCTCCTGAATCATGACTCCGACTCCCGACCCTGCTGATCAGCGTTATTGCACACAAATATAATATTACAGGGGAGAAAACTTATTCCACTGAGCTTTCATAGGATTATGTACAATGTCATGATCACTTGTTTAGGAAGTTTTTTGGAAAATTTGAGATACATTTCACATTTTTGTAACTGTGTTTTTGTAAATTTTATTAATTTTTGGAGTTAGGAGTCACCTAGTTAATCCTCGACTACGGCTTCACCTGAAAATCAAAGTTTGACTCCAGTTCCCCTCAAAACCTTCGGCTCCATGACTCCGACTACCAAATCCAAAACACGGTGTGCCACACTGTACAAAGTTGATTGAAAAGGGGTGAGAGTAGAGCTCTCTTTCGGGAGATGCACTAGTTCTCTAGTACCCTATGTGTACTGTTCAGAATGTTGCAGAAGTATCAGTTAGTCATGGTAATCAGTAGAATCCAGAAGACTTATCATCGTGACACCTTGGAAGGCTTGGCAGTCTTGGCAGTATGCATGGGGAAGTTGTGTGTTGCTGTCAGTGCCTGTCAGTTCTGCATCCATCTTGAGTTGGCTATTGCAAGAGCAGCTGGAAGATGTGGAAGAAACTTGTAGTACTTTGGAGAGGCTTCATGTTCTTTTTGTCTTTTGCTTAAACTAGGCCAATATATTACGAAATTGTACGTTGAAGTATTAATGATAATGGGGCATTAAATTCTTGTCCCGATTCTGTTTTGTTTTTCACTTTTTTCCCCGTATTTGTTGTCGTATAATCATGTGTCTTGCCGTTTTACTCAGATTGAGTAACCTTTTTTTTCTCTGGTTTTGTGGAATTTCTGCAGCTGCCAAGACAAAATTTATGTACTTTATTGTGTTGTAATTTGTTAATTTCTTTTCTTATTCCATCGTGTTTCTCGGTGCTGAGTCGCAAGTGATGATTCCCGCTTATTTGCTTTGTTTCTTTGTCCTGTTCTTTATATATCAGAGACTTTGATGGGAAAAGTTTGCACTTCTGAATGAGCTCCAAAACTTTTCCTGTGCTGCATAATCATACCATAATCTCTCAGATAATTTACTGTATATAAGCTAATCAAAGTGGCAGCAATGCTGCTACACTCTTTACCATGATCGGAGCTACATTTGGTATTCCAGACAGCTTTATATGGAGATGCTTATGCTGTCTGAATACCATAGCAGCTAATAACTGAGCACCCACCTCTTATCTACCTCACTCATATTCTTTTGCATGAACTATGCATCAAAGAAAGTTATTTGAGTACTCTGAAGATTCATATCAACTTTATATTACTACCGTCTGACAAGTTGTGCGAATTAACAAATTGATGGGAACAATACTCAGTGCTAAAATGAAAACAGCAAAAGGGAAGGTGTGGTGATCCATCTTCTCTATTAGCTATATACTGTACTCATTTGTACTTATTGAGCATTAACGGCAACAACCTTTTATGGATAGCAGATAAGGCTCTTGAAACAAACCAAAAGAACTTTCTTTGGTTGTTCCGAACTGTTACCACCAGCAATGCCACAATCTTTCCAGTGTCACCAATAGCAAATAGTAATAGCGTAAAACACATGAACTCAAACAATTAGACAATTTGTATAAATTTATTGCAAAGGCACAATATAAAATAACAAGGATTTTCTCAAAATGACTCATGTGACACTCCTCTTGCAATGAAGCAAGGCCATACCACAAGCGGTCATTCATTCTGTATTGGCATAATGGAAGACTGCGTGTGATGCATTCTAAAAGTGATATTGTATACCACTGATGCAAATAGTAATGCTACTATTGGTATTGTGCAAATCCGAAAAAATGAAATGCGTAATTGTCAGATTTTCCACTGATTGTCTGTTTGGTTATATGGAGAAAAATATTCCTAGTCTAGAAATGAAGAATGCCGTTTTAGAAACTACCATATGAAGGCATACATGTAGCAACCTTCTTCTCAGAGCAACAGGATTAGTCCGAGCGTTGCTTCTGATCCCAGAAATTCCCTGGATGGATATAATGAGAGTGACTTCAAACGTCATATTTTATTTTAACATCATTTGCCCTTTTACCGGGATAACATAATTCCATTTAATTACACTGGAATGATTATTGAATCACATATCCAGAACGATATCATTATCCTAACTCAGAACTTAAATTCCTCCAGCTTATAATCACTAATGGGATTCATCAAAAGTCTCTTGCCTCAAGACCAGAGATGTTGTTTCCATGGTAACACAATATTTCTGCTTATGGAGCATTTAAAGCCAATTTCTCTTTCCACATTATTAGACACTGCAGTCAGTAGTGTAATCGTTACCAAGGGTTCTGACAGGATTTCTGCTTAGCAAATAATATAAATTGACAGAAAATGTCTTTTTATGTTTAATTTGGTCCACAACATTCGCATTTTATTCCTCGTTATCTTCTTCCTTTTTAGCTCGTCTGTTTTTTTTCTTTGAAAACGAAGAGCTATTGTCGTCGCTCGTTCGTCGGCGTCGTTGTCCCGGTTAAGGTTTGTGTAAGTGTCCATTTGTGACTTTAATTTTCCACTTAGAGTTATGAAATTTGGTACAGGTATGGGCCCATGGGTATGGATCGGCATCCAAGATGGCTGCCATTTTGTGGCGGACATTTTGGCAGCCATCTTCTTGAACTGCCCATTGTGACCATAATATTTCACTTACAGTTATGAAATTTGGAACAGGTGTGGGCCTGTGGGTATGGATCGGGAACATGTCGTGAAATCCAAGATGGCGGCCATTTTGTGGCGGCCATTTTGGCAGCCATCTCTCTTCATTCTTGAACTGCCCATTGTGACCTTAATATTTTGCTTAGTTATGAAACTTGGTACAGGTATTGGTCTGTGGGTATGAATTGGGAACATGTTCATAGTTGAGAAATCCAAGATGGCCACCAAAATGGCCACTTCAAAATGGCTGACATCCTTGAACTGCCCACTGTGACCTTGCTATTTCACTTAGAGTTATGAAATTTGGTACATTGGCCTGTGGGTATTCATTAGGAACATGTCGAGAAATCCAAGATGGTGATCATTTTGGGTCGACCATTTTGGCAGCCATCTTTCTTCATTCTTCAACTGTCCATTGTGACCTTGATATTTCACTTACAGTTATGAAATTTGGTACAGGTATGGGCCTGTGGGTATGGATCGGGAAAATGCCGCGAAATCCACGATGGTGGTCATTTTGTGGTGGCCATTTTGGCAGCCATCTTCTTTCTTCATTTCCTGAACTGCCCATTGTGATCTCAATATTTCCCTTAGAGTTATGAAATTTCGTGGAGTTATTGGCCTGTGGGCATGGATCAGGAAAATTTCGATAAACCCTAGATTGTGCTCATTTTGGGAGCCATTTCTGTTCATTCTTGAACTGCCCATTGTAACCTTAATATATCGCTTAAGGTTATAAAATCAGCTACAAGTATTGGCCTGTGGGGGATAATCTGGGTCACATTGATAGATTTCACATTAACAGTGAGCGTTTAAACCGCTTGTGGTTCTGGTTATACCATCCCCCTCCCTCGACATGCGAAACGATAATACACATATTGTTATTTACCTATAACGATTATGCAGACAATTTGCAGATTTTACCTGTGCAAAGGCGCTGATGATCTTTGTGTATGTGTTTTAAATTTCATACTGGCCCATCAGAAATCATGTAAAAAAACTAGTATACTATACCGCGCACCAGTGTTAATCTCTGGACAATCCCCTTTCATTTGAGAAAGCAGTTTGAATCCGACTCAGACTCATACAGTTTTTATTAAGCCCATATAGAGATGAAAGTTCATAATATTATAGATCATTGCTAAATTAAATTTGGCATGGAGACCTCTTTAAGATAAAAAAATTATCGCTATTGAGAGGCTAGGAAATATTTATGGGAAGTAGCCCTTTCACTTTCGAATGCTATTAGTTGTCCTTGTAAATGTACCAGAACTACTCTCAGAATTCATGTAAAAAAACTAGTGTCCCCCTCACCAGTGTTAATCACTGGACAATCCCCTTTCATTTGAGAAAGCAGTTTGAATCCGACTCAGACTCAGACAGATTTTATTTAACCCATATAGAAATGAAATTACCTAATATTATTACTAAATTAAATTTGGCATGGAGACCTCTTTAAGATAAAAAAATTATCGCTATCGAGAGGCTTGGAAATATTTATGGGAAGTAGCACTTTCACTTTCGAATGCTATTAGTTGTCCTTGTAAATGGACCAGACCTTCTTCACTGACAAATCCATTGATGAATGATCCAGAAAGCTCCCATTTTGCAATTGTGCTTGAATATCTAATGCTTATAAATTATAACTTCAAAGAGGCAGAGCTTCAAAGAGCCATAGCCAACTGCACTTTCTACAGATTGATGCCATTCAGTTAATTTGTTTCATTGATTTCAATAATGGTTCTATTCCTTGTTGGTTCAATTCCTGTCTGACTACTGCAAACCTTTTAACTTGAAGTTTGACTTTAAGTAGTAGTTGAGGAATATCTCTGCTTCGGGTCAATTTCTTACATCTTTTCTATTGTTCTTTCCTCCATTCAATCATTCTTCTAGCTGTGAGGCTGTACATATAGGCCTAGAAGCATCTATCTATTAGTCGATAGATATATTTGTCTGTCTTTCTCTATATATATAATCTATCTAACTTTCAACTTATCTATTCCCTGCTCTGCATGCAGAATAGATTAGAAAGTCCCACATAGTCATTTAGACCTGTTCTGTCAGAAGCCTTTACAGTTGACTACCATTGGTTGGAAGCGCAAGTATCGGCTGCCATTTCAGTAATGCATTGTATTTCCGACCCTAAAAGCCTCAATTTCACGCTCTCTGGGCAGCAGTTATCTCATGTGTGAGTCATTTGCCTCAGTAACCTTCAATTTGCAACAAATTCTGACTCTGTGGCAAAACTTCATGTTAAAAGCTAGACTAGATGTGTGATGCATAGTTTTTGCACACATGTATTTTGTAGTGTATGAGCTGGACTAAACGACAGTCATTGTCAGGCAATTCGTTTTTTTACTTCAAACAACTGATAGAAAAAAAAGTTTGCGCTATACAATCAAGGACATTTTCAACATAGATCGATTCAATTTAGAGCGATGAAAGAAATGCTGATGTTGGGCTTATCTTGTTTATTATTGCTTATAATTTTTATGAACACCACCTGACATTAATATATTATGTTTTGTCTTCCTCATCCAGACTCTTGCAAATTGTGATAAAATGTGTACTATTACAGTCTGTAAATTTGATATACAAAAATATTAGACTGTTGCATAGTGAAAATGGCATCATCATACTGATGATTTGTTATGATCATACCAAATACTTGCTTTGTTAATTTGATTTAAGAAGACTAATCCCTCTTGTTGGTGACAGGCAAATCAAATGGCCTTCTCTTCATCTTGGTTAGTCAAACAGCCGCCATGTTTCCATGTTCAGATGTTGAATGGTCATCAGCTATACTTCATCAGCTAGCGAGAGCCACAACTTGCATTTTTCACTATGGATTGATCCTCTCTTTTTGAATAATTAATGGGTAGACTGTAATGCTTACAAACTGACCTTCCATTTTTATTTTAAAAACCATTGTTGTTAAAAGTTTTGTTAATTCTGGAGCAGATTGTTAATCTGGATAAACGTTGTCCATTTTGTGAAGGCTGCTGTTTTGTGTTCTGCATATGTTGTCAAAATAAAATTGCTGTAAAAGGTTTTTAAAGAAATTATACATCGAAAAGAAAGAAATATATCAGTCTGATATTCCAATTTCTTATTGTCTATTTTTAGGAAGGGATGCAGGTGGAGCCTTCAAAATGAAGAACGCTGAAGGAGAAGATAGATGGTGGAAAGGGAATTGAAGATGTGATTTTGGATTTTTTTCACTGGTATGTAAGTGTATACATATAATAATTTGTGTTTCACAAATGACTTATCTGACAATGAATCAGTTTGCAAGAACTTATTGTTGATATTTATTGAAATGTTATTTCTTATCATGGGCCTAAAATGAATCAAGCTGAAGGGTCTACCTCATCACATCGATACAAAAATATCAGTTAGAGTTTGGAAATGTATCGTACAAAGCCTGCCGGTGCAATTTTCATCGACAAATTGTGTACCAAGATCGAGAATGGCTCTGAATAATGAGAAAACATTAGAGTACAATGTGTGCCATATTCAAAGCCATCTCCCTCAGAAAAACTGCATGGAGTTGTTAGGCAGAATAAAGCAGCATGTTGGCAGAACACATGAATGATTCTGCCATTGATGTGGAATATTGCGGGATTAAATCATGCACAGTTTTGCACGCTTAGCAAGTAAGGTATGGGCATTCGTCTGACAATGTAATTTGGTGACACAAATATAGCTTTGATCAAACTTCCAACATTGTAACTCTCTGTGTCTTGAATTGAAATAAACACCTTGTCAATTCTATTTAATGCTGAAAACCATGTTTAAAAAGTGGGCCAGATCTCTCAGTTGTGTGCATTGCAAATAAAGATAACAGAGCCACATTTCAAGCCACTCTGTCAGTGAAAGGCAGAATTGTGACAGGGAATAAACAATAAAGCTTTCATGCCAGCAGAATGCATGAATTTGTCTTTATTGTGCAATATTACGTGAAGCTATGATGCATTATCATGAAAGAAAGCGTTTTCATTTTGTTATTTATTGTGAAAATTTATTTCAATATTAACACTTAGAAAATTATGTAGTTGAAATACTCACTAACCGTGTGTGTTGCTAGCTTGTAAAGACCTTAAATATGCTAAGCTGCCTCAAAGTTTATCTGGGGTTGATCGAGTAATTACATCTTTGAGCGAGAAGCTGACATTTCATTGGACCATCTTCTGGCTGCTAGTCATTCTTTTTGAGTGAATATTGGCTTGTCAGAAACAGTTGTATTTTAACAGAAACGGAAAAGCTGATGTTGACAAGAAGCCCATAGATGTCAAAACAGTTTCCCACTTCATATCTGGCTGTCAATTCCCCGTAGAAACCAAATCTGAAGGGGGTTAATTCCATTTACGACCATGGCAAATTCTGTCAAATCTGAAGTTGACATCGGTATACATCTTGTGCACGGTGACTACAGTGTCAATCAGTGATTTATACAAATGGAAATTGATGTGAAGCCTATTGATGTCAAAACAGTTTCCCACTTGACATTTGCCCGTCAATTCCCCATAAAAACCAAATCAGAGGACATTTCAAATCTGACGTTGGCGTTCATACATCTTGGGACGTTATACTGACTTCAGCAATATTATATAGTTACATCACACAAATTGAAAAGCTGGTGTTGACGTGAAACCCAAAGACGTCAAAACAGTTTACCACTTCAACTCTGGCTGTCAAATCCCCGTAGAAACCAAATCTGTGGGAGTTAATTACATCTATGACCATGGCGAATTCTGTCAAATCTGAAGTTGACATCCATGGATGCCTCTTGAGACGTGACACTGACTTAATTGGGAGATATCTATCTGAAAGTGTATGCTGTGGACCAACTATCCTTATCCTCTTGCCAAAAGTGTTATTTTAGCACATTTTTCAACTTTAAGAGAGACCAGCTCTCTACGTTAGACACTGGAGAGGATTCTGACCGCAGAATGGTGGGCTGTGATGGGCGGATGGATGATTTGGGCTTTACGTCCTGTATTTATGCACTTAATGGACTGGTTAGAACAGGAGAAGGACACGTCAATGAAACAAATAGTCCAGGAGCTTATGGGGAAATAAGGGGTGGATTGTGCAGGTTTGTCTACAAGCATGAAATTTGGCACAAATGTTGCTGAGGATATATAGATTCCAATTTTTGAGGGCGCCGGAGCGGGCGCTCGTCTTGGTTGCCATAGCAACAAATTCAAAATGGCCGCCGCTCGATATCTAATTTTGAGTATAACTCAGTAACAAAAGGTCATAGGATTGCAAATAATAGCTCTAAATATATGTTTTTGATGCCAGGGATTCTGATTCTGCCTTTATTTTTAATGTCAAAGACATATTTTGGTCTATAGAGCCAAAATTACCTGTATATTGGGGTTATAGAGCCTAGTTTAACGAAACTTTCAACATATTTTCAATTTCCCGATAATAGTTCACTCTCACAAGAACCAAATTATCAAATATCTATATATAGTATGTACATTGATACCAAAGTAGCCAAATGAATGTTGCAGACAAGGGTATTATTAATATGCAGCTGCATATATGCACTCCCTTTCTTTTGCGCACGCAGTTCCCGCCACTAAATCTTTCAAATATCACAGCACTACATGATGCTAGCCAATAAGTTGTGTAGTAGGCCTATACCAAAAGAAACATGTTGCTGTCTTTGTGTGTTGGCCCGTATGAAATCTATGATGTACTTATCCACTTCTGTTTGCCATCCCCATACTTTGAAATCCTGAATTTTTTAAAGATACAATAGCGATTGATTCGAACAAAGACTTTTTTTCCAGTTACAACGGTAATACAGCCTTTATTTGTGCTCAGCAATACATGTAGATGCTTCTTGGGTATGTATCTGAGGGATACTATTACACTACCAAGATATTTGTTTCATATGTGTAGTGACTTTGCACAGACTGTCTTGCTTGATTAACTTCAGTCACATCTCACAAGTCTTGAAATTGATTTGACTTGGTTTCTTGCATGCTACAGCAGCCCGTTCTATTGCGACGGGAGGGAGGGGGCTAAAACATTTCTGTAGAGGCGCTGTATTTAATGTCCGTGTATGCATACACAAATTTTTGAGGCAGCCCAGCACAGTTCTGCGGAGTTCTGCAGAGCACAGACCTGAAAAGCAACTGGACTAGTGTCCCAGATGCCAATTCCATACCCAATTCGATGTGAGTATCTTCAGTCTGCAACCTTGCTAGTTCGCCTACCTCTACAGTAGACTGCTGTCAGTCAGGGTTTCTTATTATGATCCGACATGTGGCACATGGACTTTGTTGAGAGCCTTCCAACAATGGCACTGCTCGGGGAAGCCACAGTGCAGTACCCTTGGGTAGGGGACAAGAGAACATTGCTCAAGGTTCCCTGCCATAGTACCTTAACTTTTGGTGATCGCGGTATGCATGAGTGATGAGAAGACTAGGAGTCATTCTATAAAATCAGTGGTGTCCAGGGTCATTTAGTAGCCCCAGAATAGAACACTCCTTCTAATAACTCATGGGCTTGGAATAAATTGAGTTCAAGGGTTGGGGTTCAAACCTAAGCTCTTGAAACCTGTGCATGCACTATCAAGCACTCTAAACCATTCGATCACAGGGAACTCATTAAATTGTTAATATGGTATGTCAAAACAATACAGAATTGTGATGGATCATTCTTCAGAAAGACCATGGTATTAGTAACTGCAGGACAATTCTCCTAATCTGGCCAAGGAGACTGTTTTTCCAACAGGCAATACCAAAGGTCTCACCCAAATGAAGCATGAAGTACAATACCAAGTGACCAAACATTTAGCTTGGCCGAGTACGGCATAAGTTTAATTTGCTGGGATGTCACATACATGTATGTTAGCTTATGTTTCTGCCAGTTCCAAGAGAATTCAAGTACAAGAGAGACCGCCTGACTCATGTTTCACTGTTTCACTGTCCGAAGTTCACACACTGGAAGACTGTAGAGTGGTTGGCTAGCTGTTTTATTACAAGCTACATGTAGATTGTAGAAGATAACTTGGATAAAGGAAGAGGGTTTTGTGCCTGAAAGTGATAGCTGGTGGGAGTTGAAAGATCCAAGAAGATTTTTTTTGACAAGACAATCTTGAAATTAGTCCTGCATAGCGGTGAGTCACCAAGATCTTGCCTGTTGAATAAAAGAAAAACTTTTGACTTCTATATTTATCAGGAAAATGAGTACCTCTTTCTTTTTTTTGTCTGAAATATTGGCTGCGATTCCCACCATGCCTGTGTTTGCTCATCTAAAATGTAGGTTTAGAGAGTCCTACCAGTACATTGACGAACAAACATCTTAAAGCTGTCATAAGGGAAGTTGTCCTAACTAAGAACTACAGTGAACAGCATCCAAACAACCTTAGGACTGATTGGTGAAAGGCATATATATATATATAGTGTTTTTTTCAATAAATTCATGATTGTCCTTTCTAAAGTATTCCTGTCATGTGAAATGGACCACCAATGTCTTGCCAAGGATAACTAAAATTGCATGTTCCAGCTCAATAACGAACATTGAGGCTACTCCTTTTTATCTACTGTTGGATTTGCATTTGAACTTGGCCTGACTTAAATTTGAGTTAGTAAATTTTGTACTAAAACTGGTACATATCAAACTAGTGTCTAACTGAGCCTGGCCAGAAAAATGGTATTGGTGGGGTAAATGTGTAACATGTTGAGGACTCCCGCTCTCTCTCGCATCTCATCAATCAACCCTCGTGAGCCCAGAATGGGGGCTAGAGGGCTACACTTACCATATCTGTCTAGTATTGTCCTTCTTCCACGCTTATCTACAGTGTGAGAATTTCCTTTTCCTTTGGTATTGGAATTGCAGCATTCTTGGTCACCTTACATGTAGGAGAATTCACAGATACCTTGGTAGTGAATATTGTCTTGACATTTCATGCAAATAATTTCTAGATTTGTGGATGTGGGTTGGCAAAAGTCAATGAAACATGAGTCTGTTCACAAGTAGAAACGCAAATCTCTTGGTAGTATCCCTTGGATACAGACTGTACCTGTCAGTCCGTTCCTCTGAATAACAAACCTCCACCATCGGTCTCTTTTGGAAAAGCAAATAGACCAATGTATCAGAGGAAGAATACTATGCAATTGTCCATGAACCATTAAATCAGACAGTGATACACCATACAAATGACAAAATTAATGACATGTAAAAAGCATTTAAGATTAAAAATTAAAATAAAGGAAAATAAAGGAAAGGGTCATTAATTTGTCACACCTGTTGACAATTAAGCATTAAGATGCAATGAACATAGTCTGCTTGTCTTTTAACCATTCATTTATTACACTGATGAAAATAGTCCCCAATCTCACCCTTTGAAACTGAACACATCAGTTTCCGACAGTCAAGTTGGTAACATCACATTTTTTCACTTATTCATTTGGCTTTCTATTTTCCCCTCCCCCCTCGTAGGACTGCAATTCATGCTTAAATGTATCAGACTGCTTGCTATGCATCAGACTGCCTGCTATGCTTTTACAATACTTTTCTATTTCTTCTTCCCATTGGACTTCCATCTGTTAGGAGCTTTCCAAATGAGAGTTTGGATGTGGTGCTTTTGGGACGAGGCAATCTGATCTCAGACTGCCTCAGATATATAGTTTATATACCCAAGAATCATTTATGCTTGAGCTCACATAAAGGTAACTGCAAACAAGTCTTTCTTCAAATCAATCGCCATTGCATTTCAATGGAAGAGGATGGAAAACAGGAGAGGGTAAGTACATAATAAATGTCATACTGGCCAACACTTGAAACAGCAACAGGTTTCTTTTGGTATACCATATAAATTATCGGCATGCAACATGTAGGGCTATGGATTTGAAAGATTTCGTGGAGAGGACTGTGTGCATAAGGCAGCTGCCTTGACAATAGCCATTTCTGCAACATTAATTTTGTTTGGTTACTTTGGTATCATCGTACAGATGATATGTTGATGTATTTCTATTACATAAAGCTGGTGTTTATTTTTGCTGTCAAAACTTGATAAATTGCTACGGGGAACAATTTGCAATAGTTTGAGCTGACATTTTGTGATGAATTTCGATAAAATGAGCTCTATAACCCCAATATACAGGCAATTTTGGCTCTATAGACCATAGTATGCGTTTGACATGGAAAATAATGGCAGAATCAGAATCCCTGGCATCAAAAACATATATTTAGAGCAATTATTTCCAATGATATGTCCTTTTGTTACTAAGTTATACTCAAAATTAGACAACAAGCGGCGGCCATTTTGAATTTGTTGCTATGGCAACCAAGACGAGCGCCCGCTCCGGCGCCCTCAAAAATTGGAATCTATATACCCTCAGCAACATTTGTGCCAAATTTCATGCTTGTAGACAAATATGCACAATTATCCCCATAAGCTCCTGGACTAAAAGGATAATTGAAACAGCTGTCTGACATAGGCCTAGGTGACCCGGCACAAGCTGGTTTCTAACTCGGGACCTAGCGGTTGGCAACCCAGCACGCAACCACTGAACTTACCCTCCCCTCCATGCAATTTGATGACAATTGATGAATTAAAACAGCGCTTTATAAATAAACAAAAATAAATTTATTATTATAGAAGCCATCTTGTTGAATTTTTTTTTAATATGGTTTCTGTTGAGTCATAATTCATCATGACGGAATGTAATAAATGACAGGTTTTCCTTATTGACCCTTATCTGAAATATCTGAAAGTCAGAGTCTGCATAGATTATTATAACCACAACAAGGTTAGGCCTACATCAGTCATGTCGATACAGGTTTCTAATGTAATATGACTCTTATACTTAATTGAGCCGCTAACTGATGTGGTGTTTAACAAATGAGCTGGCCAATATCATAGCATATTGGTTCATATACTGGACTTCAGCTGTATACAAGGTTGGTGCCTGCAGTGTAAGTTTTGTGTCACTACAAATTGTTTTAATGTTGAATGTCAATGAATTCAAGATCATTTAGAGATTTAAAGAAATTGTATATGCAAATTGCATAGGATCCATTGAAGAATTAATTAGAGGTTGGAGCAGGTCTAAGCCCACTCTTTCTAGACATTTAGACAGTACGGCTGTTAGAGTCACCGGGCGATAGTCATTGTCCTGTTGTGGTCTTGGCTTCTTTTGCAATGGCACAATTTCTCCAATTTTCCAAATACTAGGGAAGGTGCAAGTTCTAAAAGATAGTTCAAAAATTTTTATGAATAATATATGTATGTATATTTTCCTGATGACATTGTTAAGCTAATTATTTAATTAATCAAGAATGTGAAATAACATAAGATAGCAACAGTGACATAAACCAGCAAGACCAGACAGGGTGTCTGCCTGTTTGCATCTCCTGTCTGTTTTCCAACTCCACTAATCCATGAGTGAGCCATTATTGCAAGCGCTCAAAGACAAGCAGGCCAGAAAGGATGCAAGTAGCATAGCAATGGCCTTGTCAGACTGCCATCATTAAAATGACTCCTTATGAGTCCTCAGGCAAGCTTCAGGAAACTTCAGAATCTGCTTTTGGCATTCGCTCAATTGGCCATTTGGTTGACAAATTGGAAATCATATTGTCTGTGACGTGACCCATATATTTGGTGTATATAATCCTTGATTTTGAAACAATGGGGAAGATAAGAATCAGGTTTATCATACAGAAGGAGCATCATGTTATAAATCCCACAATAGGCAGTGAAGTTCTGTCAAAAAACCATGGGATTCACACCATGTGGTTCATCGTTGTGAACCACATGCATCTCATTATCTGACGTTGTTATGTAAACAATGAGCAGTGAAGTGATGACGTCACAATGTTTTGACGCTCTCATTGGTCGGTGTGGTTGCTAGGGATCTTTTTGCGGCCATTCAAACAAAATAGTGCCTCTTGAATTATTAATCATTTTTACTGGAGGTCTGTTTTTATAGTGGGATATAAATAAAACTGAATGGGAGTGTGGTTCACAGCAATGATCCTCACTCATGTCAGATCTGTTGAAGAATAAACACTCGTCCTTTAGACTCATGTTGAATTCTTCTGCGACCTGTCATTCATGAGGTTCATTGCTGTGAACCACACTCCCATTAATAAGTTTTATTACAAAATCCCGGGCATGTTTTCAGAATACATGGGGTGTCATTGAAGCCTTGAAGCTCTTATATTCTCATTTGTACAGTGCTACAATTTATATGATTGCATGTGGGGACCCATCTGGGAAAATGAGCCCTCTAATCTATTTGACACTCTTGCATGTTCCATTCAGCCTCCAGGTTGCATGTCATTGCCCTGTTATCATTTCTGGTGACTCCTGTAATCCATATTGCTTTGCTTCTCTAGTCACATCATAACAACGGAGAGACATACTGCTCTGTGATTTGTTTCACATGAAGCAGGTTTTGAGCACAGAGATTCAGTTATGAATGGCATTGCCTTTGGAAATAATAAATTTAGTTAGTTTTGATTTTGGAAAGATTTTTTTTTCTTTGAGCAACTAGAGCTTGCCTTATTGACCTGTGAGATGCATATATGTTATGAACTTATGATACGTAGCAACTATATCGATGAATTTCTTCAACTTTGATGAGTGCCTTATGCATTTGTTCAGTGGCGTCCCTATGGGGAGGCACGTGCCTCACCATATTGGACCTGTACCCCACAGGTGCTCCCATATGAACTTGCCAACTATAGCTAAAATATACAGTTAGTATAGAGGGTGCCCTCCCCCCATAGAATCGCGTGCCCCCCCCCCCCCCCCTACCCAAGTGTGCCACTGCATTTTACATTAAATGTGGGATCTTTTCGTGTACTGATGAATCTCAACCGACTTGGTGTATCTGTTTCCGAAACACAAGCCTGGCTGCTAGAGGGAAGATGGTACATTGGAGAAAATTGTGTCATTGTTGCACACTTTGGAAAAGAAATAATCCAGTATTTTTTGTCAACAATGCAATACGGTGTGTTGAGTTACTTCAAAAATTGCAACAATTGATACATAGCAAGTACCGAAGGCATATCACACAAGTAGTCCCAATTGTTGTCTTTGTAGGGCAGATAATGGTTCTTGAGTTTATCTCACAGAAAAATTTGTATGGGGCCTATTACAAAACTAAAAGGCTGACTCAAACAATCACTCCAATGATACAATGCCAAATTGTGTCATTATTCTCACACTCAGCAGAAGATATATGATCCTTCCTTTTGTCACCAATGCAATGCGTATAGAGTAGAGTTGTTTTAACATGCACAAGCCTTTTCAAAAATATTTTTTAACTGCATGCAGTACCTCACAGCAATATTTTTGTTCTGCTAAGGAAGTTTTTGTCTGTCTTTGCATGCAATGGAATAACATTCTCACTGACCAGTAATACTTCCTGAAAGGCTACGCCCAGTAGATCCAGGTAAATTTATTTTCGACTAAAAGAGCATTTTGTGTCGTTTGAATCTATATGCTGACTCACCATTTTATCATTTTATGAGATTTTCAGAAGGTCTTCACCCAAGAGGCATGTTGACTTCACCTGGGCCATCTTTGCACTATCTTATCATCTGTTGCCTGAAGCAGAATGAAGCCCCAATATTGGCCCTGTCTTATCCAATTTTTCAGCAACCTTGCATCTAAACTGCTTTTGAATATTATATCACCTTTTTAGGGCCTTCCAACTTAGGATCGAGTTACCTTAACGAAAGACCACAGTCACCAAATTCTTAGATAGATTGCTGACTTTGCCTTCACTTTGATGACAGCTGATCTGTTTTCAACTAAATCTGCAAGTTCTTTTCCACAAAGCGTAGATTTCTTCAGCAACAATTTAGTCTGTCATGTAATTCATGTCAAACAGGTCAAAGAGTCACAAGGACCGTCAGATACTGACTCGTTGCAATGTAGTTTTTCTGTGCATTCTATAGGAAGAACCTCTAAACAGACTCGAGGCAAAGCTATATGAAAACTGCTTCCCCTGATATATCTGTCAATGTAGTTTAAAGATAAAAGCACTGTGGCAACATGAGGCTGCTGTTCCCTTGTGACAAGATGCCAAAACCACCTGCAGGTAATGTCCTGACAAAGTCAGTCATGACAAGAAGAGTTAACTGCAGGGTCAGGAATGCCTTATATTAGATGTCTGTTTTGATAAAATAAGAGGCTTAAATGAGGTTTGCTTGACATTGAATATGATGAGATGGGTTGGCAATGACAATGAAGTATGATGGAGGAACGCCAATCGAATCACAATGTGACCTTCACTCCTTCAGGACTAAGCAAGATAACAATACTTTAGAGGTTATATTAAAGGACATATATATATATAGATATATATATATACATATGTATTTATTTTTTCTTTTTCATTTAATCTATAATATTGTGCTAGTGCAGAGAGTTCTCTCTGTAGGCTGTATAAGCTTTTGTCTTTCCATATCTGGTTAAACATTGTGTATAGCGATTGCCTTCTTATGATAGTATGCGTACAGCTACTTTCTACCCCAAATTGGTCTCTGCAGCGAAACAGATGAAGGAAACATAAAGGTGACAGACAGACACATTACAGAGTCGAAGGGATGGAATGACACATCCAACAGTGTCGAGAGATTGGGAGCCTCATTTCACCAAGAGTAACCAAGGCATGCAATCTGATTGTCTGATTGTCCTTGGACACATAGATAGGCCTACTCTATAAGTGCAATCAGTGTATCCAGACAGAAGAGGCTTCACATACAGCATGTACAGGGGTTGAATAGCACGACCAAGATTGTCAATAGAGATAAGGAGTCTTATACCATTCGACACCTCTGTCAGCCAATCATGAGCTAGTTATTCACTGCAATAAAACCGATATTCTTTGTTGTCCAGTTATCCTCCGATGGGAGAATAATAAGTGAAGCTGTGAAAAACCCACAGCAACAAATGACAAGTTTCAGTTTTGTCTTATGGTATAAGCCGGTTATTCACCGCGGGATCGGCAATATGTGTTTATCACAGCTCGGGCTAACGCCCTCGCTGGATAAATCACATATTGCCTCTCCCTAGGTGAATAACCTATACTTTTTTCGCCTAGGGTAACCAAGGCATGCAATCTGATCATCTGATTGTTTTTGGGTGATTAGGTGATCTCAGCGAAATGAGCAGCATGCTTAAAATGTGACAACAACTTTAAGATCAAGTTTGAAAGCTTCATTATGTGTTAAAAAATGTCGCAGAAAGGCGGTTATCAAATTTTCACATATACCACCAAAATGTATTTGCAATAGAGGAATGCATTGCAAAACAGACTGCTGACTGCCATGCATACTTCACTTTGCATGGTTGCAGGAATCAATGTTGTCAACAAATCGGAAAGGACCTTTTTCCACAAGGTGAAAAGCATATTCCCAACCAAATTATAGTCTTGTGACTCATGCCAAAGATAATCAGTGTATTAAACATTGTTAAACTGATAGGCTGCAATCTAGTTTTCAGAATATTTCAAGGAACAAAGCTGTAATACCCAACTTTTTTTACAATGTAGTTTAAAGGTGAGGCTGCTGTTCTGTTGCAAGTGACAAGGCGCCAAAACCACCTGCGGTGATGTCCTAACCAAATCAGTCATGACAAGAAGAGTTAGGTTCAGGATTGCAAAGGCCTTTGATGTCTCCATTGATAAAATCAGAGGCCTAAACAAGTTTGCATTACATCAAATAGGATAGGAAGGGTGGCTCACTGATGGAAGAAAACCAATTGAATCACAATGTGACCATCAGTATTCAGCAGGGTAACACCATACTGTATAGAATATAGAGGTATCAAGACTTGAAGTATATATGAGGATGAGTGCTTCTAAATCTCTGTGCACCAAAAATTGCAATTGTCGGACAATGGTCCCTATTTTTTCACTTAGTAAGATGAGAGAACTGAAAGATCTATCACAATTGTAAAAAACGAGGGTTGTTTCAGATTAAGACTTAGTAATGAACAAGACAGAAGCGAGAAAGTAAAGAAGATTTTTGACAAAGGGTATAACGAATGGCTTAGTCATTCATTTTAATACCAAAGGGTAAATAAGATTGGCAAAGGAGACCACAAAATGATAGATTTCACCCTTTGCGTATTTGGGATGTCAATGGTAGAGCTCTTGGTATCCAACTTTTGTATCAACCACATACCTTCACTGTGAAGAATGGTCTAGTCCTTCTTTTTGCTACCAAAGGGTGCAAAAGATTGGCAATTGAGACCACAAAATGATAGATTTCTCCCCTTGACATATTTGGGATATCAATGGTAGAACTCTTGGTTTCTAACTTTTCTCATCAGACTCATCTGTCATCAAATGAAAAGTATCTGCCACATACCTTTACTGTGATGAATGGCTTAGTCCTTCTATTTGCTACCAAAAGAAGTCTTTTGAAACCTCTTGACATCATAAGATATATATGTATGGAGACTAAAGAAAAGTCACTCCATCAGTTCTGACTGTCATCTTTGTCTGGAGGTTTGGCAGAGGGTATGCCACCCATAATAGACTTCTGCAGTTAAGGCAGTTGGTGGAGGTATGTGGGTGAGAATTCACTTACTGCAATTTCAAGAAGAATGAGTTTCTGCATTATGACAGTGAAACGTAGCAAATACGTGATTGGTGGAGGCACTGGATTACACAGTATAAATCTAATTTGAATAGCATGCAACGTATCTCAAGGTCAGTTGACGTGTCTAGGGTGAGTCAAACTGTCAGTTCTCATTTGCTAATCTTGTCCATTTATCAAACTCAGCTGCTCACTGAAGCAGAATGTTATGTTTTTCATACTTTCATACGTTCAACTATGAGATTTGGAGGACGTTTTTATTGCTTGCCAGCCAATCAGTCAAGCTGAATATTCTACGTGAATACTGAGAAAACAAGCCAGAGAAACTCATACTAAATGAATCTGCAGTAATGAAGCCTCAAAGTGTATAGATAAGCAGAGAATCTGATAAGCAATGCAGTTCTAAAATGCCAGAGGCCGCACCAAGTATCATAAAGTTCCTTTGGCTGTAAATATTACAGCTCTCGCAATTGCTCTGAAGAAATACATTTTTTTCATAGTGTGGACCTATGATGTCAAAGCTGGAGACTCCATAGGAACCTATACAACTTTGGTGCAAGCTATGGTGTCATAGGTCAAACTGGCCAATAGCATTTCATGTAGACAACTTCATCATAGCCTAGCAATTATGTCATGGCCAGATGAGCCAATGATACCACTGCAAAAACTCAGGTGTTAAGTGGGAGGGGGGATTGTTTGTTATTTGGCGATACCAAAAGTGCCTGAAATTCAACCAAGCATGGTTAATAGGATAACTTGAAATTAATCAGTTGTTCACCAACATGCTTCTGATCTAAATTGGATTTGATATGCATTTTGTTTACTGTTTGCAGTTTTTTTGGTGGCTCCTTTCAGTGTGAAACTACCAACAATTACTTCAATCCTATATTGTTTTATTACTTACCACGGTTCACAGGAGTTAATATGCAGACATAAGGATCAATTGACAGCTTTTGAGCAGAGTGCCCCCTCCCCAGGAGTAGTCCAACCTTGCACCTGAGTTGTTGTGATATTATTGGCCGCTCTGGCAATGATGTAACTGCAAGGCTATGATGAAACTGTCCACAACGGATGCTATTGGCCAGTTTGACCTATGGCATCATTGATAGCACCAATTTTGCATATCTTCTAGTGCTTGGCTGTGGAGTATCCACCTATGACATCATAGGTCCACTCTGGCCATGAGAAAAAAACTGATTTCTTCAGATCAATTGCTAGAGCTGTAACATAATGCAGGTCTCAACATATGTGATTTTTGAAAGGTTCAATTATCATGGTTATGATTATATAGTGCAAACTTTTTCTTTTGTCATTTGTTTGAAGTACAAAAATGAATTGCCTGGCAATTATTTTCATTTAGTCCAGCACCTACACTGCGAAATACATTTGTGAAAAAACGATGTATCAAACATCTAGTCTAGCTTTTAATATGAAGGTTTGCCACTGAGTCAGAATTTGTAGCAGCTGAAGGTTACAGAGGCAAAGACACATGAGATAACTGCTTCCCAGAGAGCGTGAAATTGAGGCTTTTAGGGTCGGAAATACAATGCATTACCGAAATGGCAGCCGATACTTGCACTTCCGACTGATGGTAGTCGAACTGTAAAGGCTTCTAGCTGAACAAGGTCTAAATGACTATATGAGTCTTGCTAATCTATTCTGAATGTGAAACAGAGGAGGGGGGCATCTGGTTTGTTTTGGTTTATTTCCTCTACCCTTTTCCAGGTCAGGTCCTTGGATCTCAACGCTATGTAATGCACCAGACAATTTGTTATATTGTGTCTTTTCTCATGCAATTTTATATGTAATATCAGTTGAAAGACACATAGATAAATAGTCTTTTAAGCTTAGAAACACCTCTACAATCTTGATTCAGAAAGCTCCAATAAAAATGCAATTGTACTTGAATAATGGTTATGAATTATAACTTCAAGGAGGTATACAGCTTCAAAGCCTCAACTGGATATACTGCTCTCTCTTATCTACAGATTGATGCAGTTCTGTTAATTTGTTTCATCGATTTGAATCTGCATCATAATGATCTCTGGTACAAGGATTACCCAATAATAAGTGAAAGGGCCACTTCGCCATGCTACAATTTTTTGCAAGCTGCATGAGAATCAAATTCTCTTGATCGATAGTTATGAGGATCTCTGTCCTGAACAAGCTAAACACAGAGCCAAATATTGATTCCGGACATTACCGGTGTGTCTGACTGTTTTAGTATATATTGACGGATAGATGATGCGGTACAAAATGATAAGCTATAAGAAGAAATCTGCAGAACCTGCAGTGAAGATCAAGTTAGTGACTATTTTACTCTGCTGGCTGCAGTGTCTAATAAGGTGGAGAGAGAAATTTGCTTTAAAAGCTCTATAAGGAGAAATATTGCGTTACCATGGAAACAACATCTCTGCTCCTGAGGCAAGAGACTTTCGATGAATCCCATTAGTAATTATAAGCCAGATGAATTTAAGTTCTGAGTTAGAATAATGACATCGTAGCTGGAAATGTGATTCAATAATCATTCCTGTGTAATTAATGGGAATTATGTTATCCTGGTAAAGGGCCAAAGATATTAAAATAAAATATAACATTTAAAGTCACTCTCATTATATCCATCAAGGACATTTCTGGGATCATGTTTGGACTAATCCTGCAGATCTGAAAATCAGGTTGCTGCATGTTTGTCTTCATACGGTATGTATAGTTCCTCAAACGGAATTCTTCACTTCTCGTCAGGGAATATTTTCTCCATGTAACAAGTTCTGCCAAACAGTCAATCGGGGAAAATCTGGCTATGAGCTTTTCATTTTTCAGATGTGCACAATACCAATAATATAGTAGCATTACTATTTGTATCAGTAGTATACAATATCACTTTAGAATGCTTCAGATGCAGTCTTCCATTTTACCAGTATTCATTGCAAGGGAAGTGTTACATTAGTCGCTTTGGGAAAATCATTGTTATTTCATATTGCGCCTTAAATATATGTAAATTGAACTCTTAAGTGTTTGAGTTCATGTGCTTTACGATATTCCTATTGGTGTCACTGGAAGGATTGCTGCATTGCTGGTGGTAACAGTTCGGAAAAACAAAGGCAAGATCATTTGGTTTGCTTCGAGAGCCGTATCTGCCATCCATAAAAGTTTGTTGCCGTTAAAGCCCAACAAGTACCTATAACATGAACTGCCAATGTTATTATTCAGGTCAGAAAAAACAACTTGATGTGATGGTTCTTTCAGCACCTGTAATCTCTGAGAATCTTTAGAATTATGCCATACCATGAAGTGGTCTGAAGTGTCTGACAAACAAGAAGTTGTTTCGCAAGAGAAAAGACCTCTTCAGGTTAACAATCCTTGTTTTATGTTTCACATCACAGCAACCAAAATAATAGTCCTTTGGTTTATCAGTGCTGATATTGGTACATTGTACATACATGTAGATATAGGTATTCACGACAGGAGAGGGAGTATGTGATTTATCATCCGGGGGCTTTAGTCCGAGGTGGGATGAATACACATGCCCGATCCCCGGTGAATAACCGGCTTATACCATGAGACAAACGGTCAAACATGAGACAAGAAGTGAACAACAAAGAATATCCCTATCAGCATGCCTCGGCGGTCCAACGTCGGCCCGAAGCTGGTTCGATGCTGCTGACATCGGACTGACGCTGGGCCGACGTTGGACTGCCGAGGCATGCTGACAGGGATTGGATTTATCACCATGAAACAGAGGCTTGTTATTGGCTGGCAGGGGCGTGGAATGGTGTAATACAGCTAATATAGCAGGTTGGTCACCACACCTTTTGGTTTCTTCCAGTTAACTACCATTGTGGCCGTAAGTAATGTTTTTTTTCAATTGGTTTTAATATATTTACATTCTATTTATATTTTTAAATCTCTTTTATAAAGTGCCATAGAGAACAATTTTTAAAGCTATTTCTGGCGCTATATAAATTTTTTATATAATAATAATAATAATTTTATATGACTGTAAATATCCCACCAAGTATCTTCGTGCAATTCGCTGAACTTGTCAGACGCCAGCTTTATACAGTTGATATGAATCTTCAGAGTTTACTCATATAACTTTCTTTGATGCATAGTTCATGCAAGAGAATATGAGTGAGATAGATAAGAGGCAGGTGCTCAGTTATTAGCTGTTACGGAATTCAGACTGCATAAGCACCTCTGTATGAAGCTGTCTGGAATACCAAATGTAGTCAGGATGATGGTAAAGAGTGTAGCAGCATTGCTGCTACTTTGATTAGCTTCATATATACAGTAAATTATCTGAGAGATTATGGTATGATTATACAGCACAGAAAAAGTTTCTGAGCTCATTCAGAATAGCAAAATTTCCAATCGAATCTCTGATAGATAAAGAACAGGATAAAGGGGAGAAGCACAGAAATGGGAATCATCACTCTAGATTTAATACTTGTAACCAAGAAACCCTATTGAATGAGGAAAGAAATGAACAAATTATCATGATTATTGAGAATAACCAGGACAACATGGGTTAACAACACTAAAGTACATGTTGTCTTTGCTTCTGTTGAGATGTGACAAAACCAGAGAAAAAAAAACAAAGTTAATGAATCTGAGTCAAACATGATCATTTGACAACAAATGTGAGGGAAAAAAGTGAAAAACAAACCAGAATTGGGACCAGAAATGAATGCTCCTTAATACTTCCATGTACAATTTTATAATATATGGGATAAGTTATACTTATGAAAAAGACAAAAAGAACATGAAGCCTCCTCCAAGTACTACAAGTTTCTTTCACATCTTCCAGCTGCTCTTGCATCAACCAACTCAAGATGGATGCAGAACTGACAGGCACTGACAGCGACACCCGACTTCCCCATGCATACTGCCAAGACTGCCAAGCCTTCCAAGGTGTCATGCTGACCAGTCTTCTGGATTCTGCTGATTACCATGACTAACTGATACATCTGCAACATTCTGGACCGTACGAGAGAAATTGTGAATCTCCCGAAACAGAGCTCTACTTTAACACCTTTTCAATCAACTTTGCACAGTGTGGCACACCATGTTTTGGAGTCGGGAGTCGGAGTCATGGAGCCGAAAGTTTTGAGGGGAGTCGGAGTCAAACTTTGATTTTCAGGTGAAGTCGTAGTTGGGGATTAAATAGGTGACTCCTAACTTCCAAAAATAATATAATTTACAAAAACACAGTTACAAAAAATGTGAAATGTATCCCAAATTTTTCAACAGAACTTCCTAAACGAGTGATCATGTACAGAATCTTATGCAAACTTAGTAAAATAAATTTTTTCTCCTCCTGTTAACCACGTAATATCTGTATGCAATAATGCTGATCAGCAGGGTCAGGAGTCCGAGTCAAGATTCAGGAGAGCTACGGAGTCAGAGTAGGAGTCACTTTTAAGAAAGCCAAAGGAGTTTGGAATCGGTACACTTATCACCTGACTCTGAAGCCCTAGACCACACAGTAGCATAGCAATGCATTTCCTTCACATAATTCCTCAATCTGTTCTCTTCAAATATGAGGCAACTTATTTATGGACACCCATAATATGAGGTTGATTTTTGTGGTTCACGCTCCTAAGTTTATTGTATGCTATATTTATAAATGGCACAGACCTTGTATAGCAACATACAAATTGATGACAAGGAGCCACCAAGGGAGTTCAGTGTGATACAAGCCAAAAAGCTGCTCCTAACCTCACAGATATTGTCTGCATATTGATTGCCGAGATAGGCATCTTGTGCTTTGTATTACTCTATGCTTGTTAGCTGCTTTGTTGTCTAGTTCAATGAGATTGTGTAATGTAGGAGAAAGGAGACACAAACCAGCAAAGGCTCAAGGCTGCTGGACAGGGTGTCTACCAGTTTTCCAACTCCACTAATCCCTGTGTGAAAGCTTTACATTCGCCAAACATAGCAGGCAAGGAAGGACGTGAGTGGCATGCTGAGCAAGACTGAGACCTTTTGAATGGCACTCCGCTTTGCAGGATTGTTTTGTCTATGGTTTGGCATTTGCAATTGGCACAATTTGAATATTTCAAAATTAGGCATATATATATATAACAAAGGATATAACATTGCTAAATGTGACTTAGACATCACCAAGATACTTATAGTATTGGAAAAACGGGTATCTAACTCACAATATTGCATGTTAGCACCCTGCTAAGGATTAACATTGTTTACAACAGCAAATAAACAATTATTCCTCAATTCATACTGTCAACATAATCAATGATTATGTTTCATTGAAAAAGCATTATCAATTTTGACAGATGAAAGGTCAACTTTTCATTTCAACCAAAGTGAAACGTGATTCAGGATGTCGAGTGGTGTGTGGCAATTCAACTGACAAAACAGCAAACTGAACAGTCATTTTTGTATTTTTCAATGCAAAGATTTTAAAAGAATTAAAGTGGCAATGCTTAAACACATCTGTTCTATTCGATATTTTGATCTGAAGGAGCATTGGCATTTCCAAGATGACTCAGATCGTGTCATGTAAACTTTTCAAAATATCTCAATTCAAAGCCAAGTAACATGAATCGTTTCCCTTGCTGTGCAAAATGCACATTTGGAAAGCGCATTGCAGCTTTCAAAAGTAAAGCTTAAGTGCCAATTTCCCGCCCTTTTTGGCTCTTATTGTGGGAGGGTTCATGTTTTTTATAGGCCTAGGACCAAAATGTGATAAGCAAGTCCATAGGCAGCCAGGAAATGATTGCACTTGAATGAAGTTCGGCACAATGACACTTGTTTATATTAGATCAATAAAAAATTATCTTACAAATTATAAGCAAAACGAATGAGGACATTTCCTTTTTTGGTCAGTGTACAATATCGGATCATTTGGATCATATCCCTTGACCAAGTCACGACATTGATTGCCCAGATAGCATCTTACGCCTTGTATTACTCTATGCTTGTTAGCTGCTTTGTTGTCCAGTTAAATGAGATTGTGTAATGCAGGAGAGAGAAGACACAAACCAGCAAAGGCTCCGTTCATGAACCACAAGGAAAGCAGTTTTGTTATGGAAACAAAGTGATGTGGTCAAAATTATTGCCTTTGATCTCATTTTTAAAATTATAATAGAATATTCAGCTGATAATACAACGGAAAGAACCAGAGAGGGCATTGAACCATTTCAGAATTGTGTGATTAGAGAAACTGTTGAATAACCTGCATAATTTCGAATTCTCAGAAGGAATACTTGAGATGGAATTGGAAATAGGATTATTCAAATGATAGAACTGGGGAGAGCATTCAAGCCAGTGGTTGTTGCAGCCAATATCCACTATTGCGCCCAATAGGCCTATTTGGCAAGGCTATTTTGCCTTTTGGCAAAATATAGGGTCTTTTGGCAAATTGAAGGGTCTTTTGGCAAAATATAGGGTCTTTTGGCAAATTACAGGGTATTTTGGCACACCCTCAAATATCCGCGGGGCCTTTTGGCAAAATATAGGTGCTTTTGGCGCATGCCTAAACCACACATTATCACTCACTTGAATTATAGTGGATTTTGACAAAGATCCTGTCCTTTGGGAATATGCCCAAATCATTCATTATCATTCACTTAAACTATAGTGGATATTGGCAAAGATCAATCTGTTGGATATTAGCTATTTTTAGCCTAGTGAGTGATATTGAGTGAAGTGGGCAGAGGATATTTTGTGCCTAAATGCCATATTATCGCTCATTGTCGTGAGCAATAATGAGTGAATTTGGCACAGGATATTTTGTGCCTAAATGCCATATTATCGCTCACTCTCATTTGGAACCATCTTGCATGTTACTCAGCATGGAAATAATGGTCCTACATAGAAATAACGGTCCTACAGAGTCAAAATATATATCAAAATGAAGGAAATTAAATTTCAGAAATGATGCTGCCACTTAGAAGTTGATGTGCCTCATATTAACGGCGCTCGGTTACGACTTGGTTATTGGCAAAAATTTGATGGTTATGACAAGGTGGGGTCATGAAATAAATTTAATCAATGGCTATGACCTGGTGACCAACAAAAAATGTGGTAAGCAGTTGGTAGTGTTCTTGGTTAACAGGGCCGTAGCCTGCATTGGGGTAGGGCGCCAGCTGCACCCCCTAGAATTTCGCAGACATTTTTGTTAACATACAAAAATTTCAGATTTCTGCGATTTTCTGGGGTAATGACATAGAAATACATAGAAGGGACAAGAGGCTCTGGCAGATGAAGCAACCAAATCCACCATCTTGGAACTGCCCTGTATCCTGACACAATGGTACCGTGACGTCACCAATAACAGTGATGTCACTTATAACAATGGCATGACGTCACATCATAATTAGTCTATTGTGACGTCATGTCTCAGGGCAGTTCCAATATGGCGGATTTGGTGACCTCATCTTGAGGTGGCTTCATAGAGCCTCATGTCCGTTCTATGTATTTCTATGGGTAATGATGCCTCTTGATCAGACTCTGCCCCTCCCCCGTAGGATTCAGACCAGGCTACGGCCCTGGTTACCAGTTGAATGGGTTACCAGTTGGCAACTTGGCAGGTTGCTATAGTTGACAGCTACCCCCCCCCCTAGAATTTGACCTTAATGAGGGCGGACCCGATGGATTTTTGGTGAAAAAAAAAAATTGTTCCCCACTTGACACGGTAATGACACCAAAAAAAAGAATTTGTTCGGCACAGGAAAATACAAAAAAAGTTTGTTTCCACCGGTAGCTAGGGTACCGTAATATGTTAAAATTCTGAGAAAAAAGTGTGTCGCTCGTCTGCATGCGAAAAAAATTGTTCGTCGATGCTTCGCAAAAAAAAAAGTTTGTCCCGGGGGTTAAATCCATAGCCCCCAACTATCCCACCTTACGTATTAATGTCCACATTTTCTTTCCCTTGTGCGTACGGGCAGTCTCTACCCCCCCCCTCCCCGGGATTTAGCCCAGCCTATAGGCCCTGGCTGGTTGATACTGTGAGCCTGTCTTTGAGGCGAGCCTCGGGGCCGTATTGTCATGGCGTCCGCCCTGGCCTCGGTCTTGGATGTCCAATCCTTGACAACGGCTTAGTCTTGGGCTCTTGGCGTCTTTCGGCCATTCTAGGAGGCCTTGAGACCGGCCTTGTTCTCTAGGCTGGCATCGTCATCAGCCTCGATGGTCCATGCCGAGGTCTCTGATGTCTCGGCCTCGATTACAACAGTTAATTACTAACTTAATTAAGAAGTCCAGAGGTATCATAGTAACATGGCCCCATCATAACATCAAGGCAGATGGCTAAATTTGGCTAAACAGCCAGTATAAAGTTCTATATGCTGAAGGAGTCTTCAAGCTGAATTTACAACACCAACTGTAACCATATCGAGTGCAAAAGAGAAGAATAACAACTGAACAGAAAAAGATATATAATAAATTAAGTTTTATTATTACACAACACCACAAGAAACCTTACTACATAAGCCATACAATTACCTCATTGGTAAGCTGTTTACTAAGTTCAAGGAAATTCACCTGATTCAAAAGCAATTTTGAAAACCTTAATAATGATAAGAACAGTGATGGAAATGGGGGGGAGCTCGGGGGAGCTGAGCTCCCTTGACCAAAAAACAGGGGGAGCTGTACCCTGCTACAGCTCCCCCAATGACCAGTAGTGAAATTACAATTATCATGTTACTTTTTCAGTACTCATGGTATTTTTAGTAAAAATTATGGTCTGGTGCAAGAATTTTTTCCCTTTTGAAAATTTGGAGTGGCGAGCCGCTGCCGCACGAGCCGAGAGCTCCCCTGACGAAAATTTTCCATTTCCATCACTGGATAAGAATAGTAATTTATATAGTGCCTCTTCCAGTAAACTGCTTAGAAGCACTTAATTGCAGGATTTGCCTGAAAATTTGAATTTTTTTGCAAGATTGAGAAAATGGTTAATAATTATGAAACAACAGTTGACCATATTCAGAATAATTTTTGGTATCTCAGAATTAATGGGATTATATTACAAATTTTATACAAAATTATTCAGTTGTGATGATCCAATGATATTACAGGAGCTCTGCACCATGAAGCTGGGACTCGGACTTGTAAAATATATTAAAATGCAAAAATATTCATTTTGGGCAAGTACAGAAACTGTTCAATAATGGGAAGATTTTTTCATTTATTACAATATAAATCTGATGTGAGAGAGACATTACAATATACGGGTCACAAAAAGACTGAATAATAAAATTTCATGGTGGAAAGACTCCTTGAGTTGGACACTTTGGGGGTGTCTGTTGGAGTTGGACACTGTATAGCATTGCACTGACTAATTTACTGACAACCTATCCAATTATTAGGCAACAATCTTCAAATTCAGACTCTCTCCATGCAGTATCAAAACAGCAGTGTTGGCATTATGAGGCCCAATTTAAGCATGTAACTCCCGGAACTCCTTGACGTCCTGCAACTCCCGCTATCTCCTACTAACTCCTGATTACTCCTGCTAACTCCCGTAACTCCCACTAACTCCCACTTACTCCTGCTAACTCCCGTAACTCCCACTAACTCCCGTAACTCCCACTAAATCCTGGTAACTCCGAGTAAATCCCATAACTCCTGGCAACTCCTGCCAAGTCCTATAACTCCCAGTATCTCCTGACAACTCCTGATAACTCCCATAACTCCTGGTAAGTGCCTCTAACTCCCGTAATTCCCATAGCTCCCTGAAATCCCAAATGGAGGCTCTGTTTGGGATTAACATGCTTAAATGGGGCCTATCGTGCATAGTTCCAGTGCAATTTAACTTTCTTCAAGTTCAAAACATATCACTTTCTTATTTATAGTCTTTCTAAATATCCACAGCCCCGCTGTCCAACATGCAAGGAATCTTAGTTTTATCTGACACAACTTGTTTTATATAAAATTCACCTATTTTTTCCTGGTTTAAATATTTATAAAAATGATCAACACGTCAATAATTAATTGAACTATATTCGGTCTACCCTCCTTCAAAGTCAATTCATTGCATGATAGTAGCACAGTAACACAGCCCACAGAGCCACGGAGGCTTGATTGCGTAATGATCTATTTATAGATCACTTTCTTCACCCAGTCTGTGACGTCACGTCTCATGCTTGATTCAGCCTCATTCTGACTCTGTGCCTGGACAGGCAGGAATTCTGAACTTAAAACGATGGTAATACAGTAGTAGGGGTGAGAAAAATTTTTGGAACCACCTATTGTGGTACATACATATCTATAGTGTCTACCTATAGCAAAAATTTGCCAACTTTTTCTGACAAGAGGCCTACTTTAAATTAAAATGTTCTCAAATTGTCTATAGCTGGCACAATTCCTTCTTTTGAGACCATTAAATCTGTATACTGGCTCCTCTCCCAGATTTAAAAAAGTCCAGTGACTGAGCGCAAATCCGACCCAAGGCATAGCAGCATCTCTGAAATGTAAAATTAAAACTATGAAAGAATTATGCAAAATTGGGAAATTATACGTCATCAACAAGAAAAATTACGCGATATCCTGTTCTTTCTACCATCTTGATAGTTTTTATTATCCCGGAGGAAATTTGTTTTACATTGTAGAGCTCAATGAAGTGAAATAAATATTAAATTTTAATTTAAAATTATGAGACAATAATATTGAAAAATCCAGGTTATTGGCATTCGAAAAAGATTCTTATTTATTTGATAGACCATTTAGTTATTGAGAAATGGACAGCTGAATGACAAATTTCTTCTTCGCAGAGTGTCACAAAACCACGCTTTTTAGGTTCCCACCTCATGACATACGACCGTAACACTTTCACACGAAGTAGACACGATTAGGGGCCCAGATTTTTGGGAAATTGCAAAGTGTGTAACGCAGCATTTTGACACATTCAAACTTGCCAAGACATTTATTGGGTGGGGGCATACAGATTTTGGTCAGGCAGCATAAAGCCAACTGTGTGTTTCAGAATGGTAGGTCATGGGACTAAAGCTCTACTGGTCAATCATGAAGTTATGAAGGTCACAGATCATACTTTTGAAGGCACCAATCAAAATTTTGGCCTTGGGAACCAAAGTTTAGAAGGCTCAGACCACAGATGTGTGAGAAAGTGACTGTGTTGGTAACTCCGTGCCTATAACTTTGACTTGACTTACCTACATTAGGGTGGGACAGGTGCCCCAATTTTGCTGATCAAACCTAACTTTTTTTGCAGGTGAGGTTGGTATATGAGAGTATGTGTTTAAAATTTCAGCTCATTCTATGCATATTTAGGGGTGGCACATTTCGCTTGAGGTTTATAATGTAAATCTTCATCGTCAGGCCCTGAAAAAAGCATGATTTTCCAAAAATAAGACTTAGAATCAATATTTTTCGACCATTGATTCTAAGTCTCATTTTTGAAAAATCATGCTTTTTTCAGGGCTGGCCAATGGGGATTTACATTATAAACTTCAAGTGAAATGTGTCGACTCTAGATATTAATAGAATGAGCTGAAAATTTACACACATACTCTCATATACCAACCTCGCCTGCAAAACAAAGTTAGGTTTGATCCGCCAAAGATTTCCCAAATGTGGGGCGCCAGTCCCACCCTAACCTTCATTTTGTCAGTCTCTGAACTACCAATTGAAGGTAACCAATCTGGAAACAACGACCAAAGAAAATATTTTGATTTTTCACACCTGACATCATCACTCGAAATTTCCCCCTTTATGACATCAGGGCCATAGCCTGCAGGGGGGCAGGGGGGGGCAGCTGCCCCCCTAGAATTTTACAAAGTAACATGTTTAACATGTAAAAATTAAAAATTTTTTGGTTTCTTCCGGGGCGTAGTATGAATCCGTACCAGACTTCGCCCCCATAGGATTCTGCTCAGTCTACGGCCCTGGACATCCAAGCAATTCATTTTAGAAAACATTCCTATGTAGCTTATTAACCTTTGAAACTGCATTTCAAGAGATTAGTCTTTTCAAACAAAAACCTGACTTTTAATGTTACATCTGTAATCCCAGATACTTGCCTTCAGTCACTGGTAGTATCTCTCTGGGTAGAAGTTAAGGCAGTCATGTCAGCATTTTCATGGACTCGTACAGAGTTTAGAAACAGCGTGATGACACCTACTGCTCCAACTACAAAAAGACAAAAGCATTTGAAAGGATAAGGAAAAAAATTCTGTTCAGGGCCACGCCAAATTATTTTTATGAATGAGCAAAGGATTTTTATTATAAACTTCAAGTGAAATGTGTCGACTCAAGATATTAATAGAATGCGCTGAAATTTTACACACATACTCTCATATACCAACCTCGCCTGCAAAACAAAGTTAGGTTTGATCCGCCAAAGATTTCCCAAATGTGGGGCGCCAGTCCCACCCTAACCTTCATTTTGTCAGTCTCTGAACTACCAATTGAAGGTAACCAATCTGGAAACAACGACCAAAGAAAATATTTTGATTTTTCACACCTGACATCATAACTCGAAATTTCCCCCTTTATGACATCAGGGCCATAGCCTGCAGGGGGGCAGGGGGGGAAGCTGCCCCCTAGAATTTTACAAAGTAACGTGTTTAACATGTAAAAATTTAAATTTTTTTGGTTTCTTCCGGGGCGTAGTATGCTTCCGTACCAGACTTCGCCCCCATAGGATTCTGCTCAGTCTACGGCCCTGGACATCCAAGCAATTCATTTTAGAAAACATTCCTATGTAGCTTATTAACCTTTGAAACTGCATTTCAAGAGATTAGTCTTTTCAAACAAAAACCTGACTTTTAATGTTACATCTGTAATCCCAGATACTTGCCTTCAGTCACTGGTAGTATCTCTCTGGGTAGAAGTTAAGGCAGTCATGTCAGCATTTTCATGGACTCGTACAGAGTTTAGAAACAGCCTGATGACACCTACTGCTCCAACTAAAAAAATTCTGTTCAGGGCCACGCCAAATTATTTTTATGAATGAGCAAAGGATTTTTTGCCCTCAAAAACAGAGATAGCATTTATTTTTTTAATTAATTCTTTTCTTTTTGAAGGTGCTAAGTTGTGAATAAAATAAGTCCCACTTTAAATTAATAAACTCAAATATCTCAAAGATCATTCTCTGATGTTTAAGAAAGTTGGCTGAATTATACATGTAGGCATGTACATCGACCTAAAATGTGTATTTGTATCTTATCGGCATTATTCCAAGCTGAGCCTTGAAGCACAAAGCATTTTATATTACCTGTTCAATCTACTATCTGAACCAAAGGTTATATATTTTCTGGGAGAACATCAGCAGGGAAATGATTCTGTTCATTGGTCTTCAACAGGAAAGCTGAAAATATAACGTTAACATAAGTACATTTACAAGCAAGAGTTCTTTTAGGTCTGCTAATTTAAAACACTGTCAATAGGTAGATTTCATTCATATTACACCAGTTTTGGCCAGAAAATTAACTAACAAGTATCCGATGAAGTAGAAGATCAGGCAGCAGATTGTCAATGTTTCTTAATAAAAAGATATTTTAAAATTTATCTCCTTCAAAAATCTCAATTTTGTTTACATAGCAAGCATTTCAGGGATCTACTAAATTAATAGTAAAACTGATCTCACTGATTGGAAGTTGTATTATACCGAAAATGCATCAGATCAATGTTTTTAACAGCAAGTTGAATTTTACCTTGAACTCAATGAAGGAACTTTTCGAATACTAATTGAAATTTTTGCTATGAAATTTCTGACAGAAGCCAAGACAGATTCACACACAAAAATAAAAGGTGTTCACAAGTCATTACTAAAATAACAACATGTTTCAGAAGGCTGCTTCAGACTCTCTCCTAATTGTCCATGACAACTTCACGTACCCAAAGATTTATTTCCACAAAAGAAGACTTTTTTTTTTAGGTTTTAGACATTTGTAAATATTTATGCAAAACTCTCAAAGCAAATTCTTGACACTTACAAAATAGATAGAATTGAAACTTATTCTGCATTCCCAATCAGTTCTTCATTCCTTCCTTTTAAAATGTCGGAGTGGCTCATTGTTCAGGTATCTTCTTTAACCTGAAAAGATTGAGTGATATATCTGATTATTTAAAGTAAGCAAACTGCACATATAATTTTTAATACAGCTACAAATATTGAGTGACTTTGAGGGTAGAGGTCAAATCTATTTTCTTTGAGGGTGTGTAAGCATAAACTATTTTACGAGGCCAAAGGCTGAGGGAAATACAGTAGGTTCCAAATTATTAAAAATTCACACTGGAGAGAAGCCACATTAATGTTCTGTATGTGGTCAAAATGTTCAGTAAATAGATGGAAAAAAGTCAGGAGAATTCACACTGGAGAGAAGCCATATGGATGTTCTGTTTGTGGAGAAATGTTCAGTAAATAGATGGAAAAAATACCGTGCAAAGCACATTAAACCTCGGCCAAAAATGATGTAAAAATGAAAAGGTAGTGTGTGGACGCTTGGTTGTGCTTGAATAGCAGGTTATACATAAGGATATAGTCTCAAGATGGCCTGTGCCCAAGGGGGTGTTACTGGTGTTGCAAAGAAGAAGAAGAAGAAAGACAACAAGTAAATAGTACCTAGGAAACAGATATCCCAGTGGTCAGTTCTCATAACACGGACGACTTCTGATTTCGACACGACAGTTGAATTCGACATGTACACTGTGGGCTGTCAAGTGTATTTGACAAGTGCTCCAGTTGCAGTAGAATTCGTTGTAGTGTGGGCCAAAATGTCAACAACTTGCTGGACTGATTGGACCACTTGCCAGGCAGGTTTGTGAGTGTCGAATTTAACTGTCGTGTCGAAAATAGATGTCGTTTATGGTAGAAGACACCAAATACGCTCTATAATGTAGGAAGTTTAGATAATGAAGGCTTGTGGAAGATCTGAAATCTATCAGACATAAGACATTGCAACGGACGGGTTTTTTGGCCATAATTGATGGTTACATACCTTAAATACCACGTCAAAGTGAACCATGCATGTTTATTTCATGAAATAACCGTCAAAACGGCGGAATCCAGGCATTTAAACGGCGTAGTTTAGCTGCATTTGCATTGCGTTGTCGGGCGCAAACCTCGTGACTTCGCCATGTTGTCTTCCTGGTCGATGCGCAGGCCCCTCCCCTCGCTGCTTTGTGATTGGCTGAGCGAAATACTATCATATTTTTATGAATGGTGTGTGTAAAACCGAGTGTCACCGAAGGCAGCCGATTGGGTGACATCAATGACCCTGATTGGCCCTGGGGTATTTCCGGCGGCTAATGTATGCACGCTTTTGGCGCGAAAATCCACATCCGCCCACCTCGCTGTTTTTAAGATGGCGAAAATAAGCTGTGGAAATCTATGCGCTCGGCTGTCAGTTGTGAAATAAAGTGTTTCGGATACGTATCAGGTGCGTAATTGTGCGGCTTTCACAAGCTTAGGGCCCGTAACGATGACGGACGAAGTTTGGCAGGGCAGATTTGTATGTAGCCGGCGGTTTCAGACGGCAAAGGTGGCCAGTTTAGGCGTCTTCAGCCGACAGACCGACACTGGTAGCAATACCGAGAGCCTCCTTCGGAGGCCTCGGTAAAAATGTCAGGAGAATTCACACTGGAGAGAAGCCATATGGATGTTCTGTTTGTGGAGAAATTTTCAGTAAATAGATGGAAAAAATGTCAGGAGAATTCACACTGGAGAGAAGCCATATGGATGTTCTGTTTGTGCAGAAATGTTCAGTAAATAGATGGAAAAAATGTCAGGAGAATTCACACTGGAGAGAAGCCATATGGATGTTCGGTTTGTGCAGAAATGTTCAGTAAATAGATGGAAAAAATGTCAGGAGAATTCACACTGGAGAGAAGCCATATGGATGTTCTGTTTGTGGAGAAATGTTCAGTAAATAGATGGAAAAAATGTCAGGAGAATTCATACAGGAGAGAAACCATATGGATGTTCTGTTTGTGGAGAAATGTTCAGTAAATAGATGGAAAAAATGTCAGGAGAATTCACACTGGAGAGAAGCCATATGGATGTTCTGTTTGTGGAGAAATGTTCAGTAAATAGATGGAAAAAATGTCAGGAGAATTCACACTGGAGAGAAGCCATATGGATGTTCTGTTTGTGCAGAAATGTTCAGTAAATAGATGGAAAAAATGTCAGGGGGTATTCACACTGGAGAGAAGC
This sequence comes from Platynereis dumerilii, assembly GCA_026936325.1. Classification (NCBI taxonomy): domain Eukaryota; kingdom Metazoa; phylum Annelida; class Polychaeta; order Phyllodocida; family Nereididae; genus Platynereis; species Platynereis dumerilii. Next base: position 29,486,431 of record JAPTHN010000008.1, on the reverse strand, counting down.
CATATGGATGTTCTGTTGGTGGTGAAAAACTCGCTTAAAAGATGGAACAAAGTCATGAGAATTCAGTAAAAAGAATGTCACATCGTCTGCAATATAGTTGTATGTGGTCAGAGGCTGAGAGAACAACTGAATCTTAATATTTCCAGAAATTCAGTGCCGATTTTCAGCATCAGTGCTCATTTTCAGCATCAGTGCCGATTTTCAGCACCGGTGCTAGTTTTCACAGTACAAATTCAATAAAGCCATCATTTGCATAATAATTATAAATCTTAAGTAAAACTCTAGCTTTGATTTTATCTCAAAACTTGAACTCACTTCATAAAATAAAGAACAGCTATCATTCCCTCCATACTTAATTAATCTTGCAAAGAGTCAGAGATTTTTACTGGAGTCGCAGTCAGTGTCAAAAGTGAAGTTGGAGTCGAAAATCAATTTGTGACTCCTGACTGCTGAAGATAATTTATACTATTTTATACAAAACATAGTAACAACAGTTTGAAATGTACAATTTTACATAAATACTTCCTTATGAAAATCCTGTGGAAACAGATTGCAATTTTTTGCTTTGCTTACCGTGTGATATTTGTGTGCACTTAGTCCGAGTCGTGATTGAGGAGACTTGAGGAGTTTGGTTGCAGTTGCCTCTCAGAAAGCCAAAAGAATCCAAAGTCAAAGTAGGTTCACTTTCTCTCTGAAATGAAGTAACAAAATATATAGAGATCTGTATACAATAAAAAGTTTGAACTAAAATCTGGTGCACAGTGAGTTGCTGGGCACAGTGAATCAATGAACTCATTTGGATAGTGCTTTTATGATGTCTAATAAAACATATATATTATGCAACTTTTTTCAGGTTCACAGATTTTACATTTTGTTTCAAGACAATCACATCCAGCAAGGCATTAGGCATGAGAAAATTTTAAATGTTCTGTTTAAACACATCTTTTAACCAAGTATTCCTGTTGACGCATTATTTTGTTCAGAACAACCTCAAAGTCATTGATCTGCTGGAAGACATAAATCAATCATAAATAATCAAAGAAGGACACTGACTCCATCGTTCTGCGAAACTTAAATTGCCATCAATGGTACAATCTCTCTTTCAAGTGTTAACTATTGCATTTTCTGGACAATAAATGAAGCAAAAATTATGCCGGAACTACCTGGAAAGCTGGATTGTCAAAAGGAATTTTCCTCGGGGTTAATTTGAAAAGTAGACTTATTCATTTGTGACAAGTAGTGCTAGGAATCGGTTCGAAAATCCATAATCGATTAATCGGGTACCTTGACCGATCGATTATTAATTAAAAATTGATTATTTCTTTAAAAATTATTTTTTCACAAAATTTCTTTGAAAAGTCTTAGAACGGACACAAACAATGAACAATGTTTCCTCTAAATCCTCCTATAATTATCCTTGCTAGACAAGCTGATCTGACAACTGTACATAAAATTTGAGTTATCAACTTATAAATTTTGAGAAAATAGAATTAGTTACATTGTGTAAATTGAGTGATCAGTCAAGATGTGACTTTTTGTTCCTTTCAATTCCACATATCATAGCTTTATAATAATAAGTCAGACTTTGAAAGCTTCTCTATATATAAGAGTGCATATGGTTTTTTTATTTAGCTCGGTGCCAATGGCCACAGACCAAAATAACCTGAATCAATCAATTAATGAAAGCTTAGATGTCTAATCAGCTGTTGGTGTGATTGATGTCTGCTCAATTAATTGATCACACCCAATTGTTAATTGCAATTCACACCCTACAAAGTGAAGAAAAGCCTTTTGTGTTTCCTAATTGTCATTAGGGCTTCTCTAAAGTCTGACAGGCATTCAATGCTTCTAAAATGCAATTGCAATTCGCCAAATACTACACTGTGTTCTTTACATCAAGGATAATCAATTTTCACTTTCCCATAATCGATTATTCTATTGCAAAAAGCCTGGTCGATTGATTAAATCGATTAATGTCAGGAATCTCCGAGCACTAGTGACAAGTCATTTTACCTTGCATGGATTGATTTTCAAAATGAGTCAAGATTATATTTTCACTTCAGAACTTCTTCACAGGTCCACTTTTCAATGCTGTACAATTCTGAAAAGATTCCAAAATAGCAGTGCATTAATACCTAATTTAATCCATAGCAACATATCACAAATGTATAAGCCTATTTTTAGAGAGCGCTGCATTCATTTTTGCACAATTGTCTACTCTGTTTTCTCTCTACTGTTCTATCCTCTTTATATAGTAGATCTTCAACCATGGTGGAATCACTGGAATATTTAAAATATTTGATATGCCAAGTACCAGGCGTAGCAGCAGAGTAATCACATTACTTGATTAGTTCAAGATAAAATGTTAATTCATTTCTAGAACTTGGATCTTGAACGAGGCTGTCAACAGATTTAAAACATAATTTGTCTATTGTCGATTTAATTACATCGGACATATTTTAACAATCTCAAATTTTCCTTTTACCGCTCAATCAGTCTTTCAACTCGGAAATCATTCAGTTTAATTGTCTCCATAAAGCGAGGCTGTAAATTAAACAAATTAAACAATATAAATGATTACACAAAATTAATAAATTAAAACTTTGGGAAAAAAAAGCCCTGAATATAAAACACGCCACTCCCGAGAAGGCAAGGAACTGGAGAGACAGGTGTAAGGACCATGTAATTATTGCAGAATTGCAGAACAATTACTTCGACATGTTACGAGAAATTAGATTCAATCCGCTGATGGAATGTAAAACAAGAAGTCACTTACTGTATGAAATGTGAGGGTATCTGGTCACTCTTCAGAGTCTTCACCAAGGCACAGTCAACATGGTCAAGTTCTCCAACCTGAAGTGACAAGAAGCACAATTAATCCAATAGCGCAAGGGATGAAAATCTATTTTGTACATACATTATGACAAAATGCTAAATTACGTGTAGATAAGGTCAGAGAAATATTCGGAAGAACAGTGATGCTGAGAAACTTGTGTCATTGCTTTTTAATTCCTTTTTTTTTTCAGTACAATAAAATACATTTGTCTATAGATGCCTTATTTTTAATAGGTCACGCATGTGTCCAAAACTTTTGGGTCACTGACTTTGACACTGTGTTCACATAGTAACAATTGCCCAGCTAAAACTTATTGAGCCCCAAAGAGTACATGGAATCATAGGCGTACGACGAATGCAATTTTTTTTTGGGGGGGGGGAGCCAAACTTGCATGAATTTCAAGGTCTAAATAGCCAATTCAAATTAAATAAAATTGGCTGAAAATCATTACTTTTCAATAGTAAAATCATCTGCCCGAATTTTTTAGCCTTTTTGCTTCCCAAGCCCCCATCTCCCATAAGCCTATTCATGGAATTAAATAAACAGATCATAGCGTTCTCTCACATACTTTCGTATTTCCTCCCAATCATTTGAATTCCCTAACATCTTACCATGGATGGCCTGAAGTAATTTTTTCCATTTTTGCAGTAAAACTACGATTTCCGTCAAAAGTCACATTTGTGAAGGTCTTGTCATTCTGAAAGAGCAAAGTAGTTGTGATGAGCATTCAGCTGTCAGCAATGTTCCAGATTTAGTCACATCAAAATTAATACAAAGAGTTATAAACGATGATGAATATGTTTTGAATTTTGATCAGTCAACGCTTAATTTCAAAATAATTTCAAAATGACTTCTGGAATGCTTTCAAATTACTTTTTCACCATTCAATCTTAAGGGGGCTAGGATTTTTTTTAAATAAATAATTTCCTGCCCAGTTTTGGTGAATTAAATAAATTCTTTTTGGGCAGTCTGGAAATATATAATTTTGATTAATAACTAAATTTATATTTAGGCAGTCGCCATTGTGTCGACAAATCTGACAGTTTGCTACAGCATTTAGTGCCACACACTCAGTATTATGAGACTTCCTAGAAGCAGAAATATTCACATTTTTTAAAAATTTCTTCAAAATATTTAAATAGTGTTTAAAAGTAATTGATATTCACAGAGTAAAATACTTATGGGTCTATTGTTAGATTTATCAAGTTTACTATATTACATGATTTATAGATAAGAGAGAGTTCAGCCTTTTTGAAATTCGCAGGAAATAGTTTATCAGTAAATATCTTATTGACATTTTTCATGTCAGCATTAACTGGTTCTGGAATGCTGATCTGCAGCTGTCAGGAAGGTATCTGATCGTTTATAGTACCCTGGCAAGGATGGATAAATCTTAGCACTTTGTTCACATCATGTACCGTGACAGGGGCGAAGCTGAAACACTGTCAGAGTGTCCAATGACTTAGGTCCTAGTCCGAACTGTGGCATAGCTGCATCGCTGAAAAGTAAATAAAATAATGAGGACGACCATGAAAATTGGGAAATTTTAAATCATCAGCAAGGTGAACTGCTAGCTATCTTGGTCTTTTTGCTTATCGTAGCAATAGATATATACAGGTTTTTGGCATAGGGAGATTTATTTACAGACTACAGGACAGGTACATGTAAGATTCTTCTGACATCATCACAAGTAGCCTCGACTAGGCGCCCAGAATTATAGGAAACAACAAAATGTTTAAAACTTTTGCACAAAAATTTGAACTTTTCAAAACTGTTTTTTTTGGAAACGGGCTACAAATTATTTAAAATCCTCAGGACAAATGTTTTTCAACAGTTTTTCTTCCATAATTATTTATTTTTCCCCAAATTCAAAATTCATTAAAAGATGGACACATGAGAATACAGCTCTAGGGGAAGCCAATTGTAATTTTTCCAGAGTTTTATCAAAAATAATCTATCACATGGATCCTTGGTTCTACTACAAGATCACTTCTTACCAATGTCTTTCAGTTTTAGCTTTGCTGATGTTCACTGTGGTTATCAGCTACAGTAGGGTCTCCTTCCGTACTGCGATCTTCTAGCTGTCATCATTAATTCAGCTATCTGACTGAAATAAATATTAAAATTAAACACAGAGTGAGACAAGCCATACTGATGTTGTGCTTGTGGCAGAATATTCTAAAATTGCAATCTAAGATTGACACATGCAAATTAAGGAGAGAAGGCACTTGGATGTTCTCTATATTGTGAAATTTTCATTAGAATATGGACACATGAGAATACATAGTGAGGAGATGCCATGCAAATGTTCTGTTTGTGGTCTACAGGAGGTTCAGAGCAAAAGATATTAATATTTCAAGCGTTTCATCGAAAATAAACCGTCACATGGTAATAAAGAATAGTGTCTAGGCTCTACTACAGGAACACTTCTTACCAAAGGCTTTCGGTTTTAGCTCTGTTGTTCAATGTGATTATCAGCTCCAGCAATGTCACACATGATAAGTTGGTCTCCTTCAGCAGTGCAATCTTCTAGCTGTCATCATTAGTTCTGTCAGCTGACTGAAATAAAGATTAAAATAGAACACATTGTGAGTGAGACAATCCATAGCCAACATTATGTTCTGTTTGTGCAAGAATATCAAAAAACAAATGCTTTTTAAGTTCTCTTGTGATTATTCTTATGACGCAGCGATCATAATGTCATTCATGATCCCTCACCATCATTGCGGTTCCTCGTCTAAATTATCCTGTTCACTCACGATCATCGCATATCATCTTGTTCCCTCACAAAAACTATTGCATTCCCTCACCAAAATTATAATGTTCCTTGCAAAAATTATTGTGTCCCCTCTCGCTCGGAAGGATTGTCGTGTTCTCTCACAAAGAAAGATCACAAAAGGATCGGAAAATCATCTTGAGGGAGCCCGATAATATATATATTTTTAATTCTATGTCCAGGGGCTCCATAGAAAATTGCTAATATACATAGCATCTTTTTTTAACAAACAAATGTAAAGGGGCGACCATTTAATTTCCATGGGGGGGGGGGACTTGGGAGTTTTCCTGCCGGGATATAATTTATTTCACGCAATGGCTGCAGTATATACTTATTTATTTGAAGTGCGCAAAGTCCACAAATATTTATCTCTAGCTCAAGCAATGCCTTATGAGAAATTATTCATTTCAAGACTGCCAAAAAGAATTACTTATTTCACCAAACCTCAGCAAGAAATAATTATAGTTTGTCACGTCAAGCAGAGGACAGACGTTTGGCCAGATATCTCAGCAACCACAAGCCCCACAGGAGAAATAAACCTACCTATGTATAGCTTAGCTCTGTTGTAATATGAATATCACATTTTCACAACGTTTGGTGCCGTTTTTGTTCGATATTTGCAAATTTATGGAAATGGCAGTCCAACTTTACAAAATGTTGACATTTGTGATGCTGCCAATCTAATAGACAATGGGCAGTGACGTCACAAAAGTGTACTGCAATGGTACCCCAAACTTAGTTCTCGTCAATTTGGTATCAGCTGATCCTCCGATCTCATTGTGTTGATTTTTATGGACAGTACAAACAATGCTAAATTTCTGTCCCAATGCTTGATGTGACAAACTGTAACATGATTAAAAAACTGTCCCCCTTGATATTAAATGGTCATCCCCTAATTCTTCCAAGCTGAACACGAGGCCTACATGGCTACAATGTTTAAGCTTGTTCCCATTCATTGAAAAATAAAACCAGATAATTAGTGCACAACATGGAAGATTAGCACAACATTAGATACAAGATTAGATTTGCTATTGACAATATAAGGCATCAGCCTAACAGCTTTTTCACAGCCAGTTTTCTTGCTGTCTACATGGCATTCTTTATCTGACAAGTCCATGCCCTGTAAATCAAGGTATTTAATGTAGGGAGCAATGAAAAACTTTATTTTTTGCTTCAGTTAGCACTTTTGTTTGACAACAGGACCATTTAAAAACATGTACTACACTGACCTTTGAGAACTCAGCTTCTGTACCAGAAGTTCAACAGCACAGGCCTACTAAACATACCACTGCACTCTGTTCAGGATAAATCCAGTAAATAGCTTGTCGTATTTCCATGAAGTTTATAATAAAACTATGGAGAAACACTATCCATGCACCAGGTCTTGCAGTGTTGCCAATCCACTGTTTACAACTTGCAAATTTTGCCATGAAATTCAATTTAGTCACAAGGGGGCAGTCAAGTCGGCTGCATTGGAAGCACTCTAGTGGTAACTTACAGAGTTACAGAAAATCCACTGCAGTTACAAATACCAACTACAGATGGAGCTGCAGCATATCCAATGAGGCCGGGCCAATGAGATTGCAGGATCAAAGACACAGGGTCTTTGGGCAGAGTCTTTTCTATGACCAAATCCAATATAGTCTTTACTCTTGGCCAATGAGATTTCAGCATAATTGCCATTTATAGGGGACTTTGGCAAAGTGAGAAAAGACTATGACCAAATCCACTATAGTCTTTTGTGAGCTTTTGTGGCTATTTGAGAGTGGCTATGGGAACTTTAGGCATACACAGTGGTGAACTCATGAAGACTGAATTATCTCAAATTTAGACAGGTTCTCCAAGCTCCGGTTGCTCATGAATACAGTAACCATGGCATGTTGTAACACTAACTAGTAACGCTACTTGACTATTACAGATACACAGTTACAAAAAGATGTCAAATTATTACACTGTATATTTATGAAACATATTTTTCAAAGATAGTCCGCATACATGGACAGAGATGATAATAATAATTGATTTATTTCAGAATATAGCAAAATTCACAAAATATTAACAAGACAGTTGTCAACATGAGAGTATTTAACAAGTTGAAAATAGCCAATATTAAAGATTTTACCATCTGACTTATGCTTACAATCTCTGCAGTTCTATTAAGTAACACTTGGACAAAATAATATCGTTCTGAGCAGAAGGTCTGATGATACCCACACCTTGGCATTTGAAAAATTGATGCAACATCCTAATCGGCAACATTTTTCAATTATTAGAAACTTCAAATTTGATCCAGGTTTTGGTTTCATGTTTTCAGCATGCTACTGATTGTACTGAGAGCATCTTGAAAAATCTCCAAAGAAGGATCAGATGATCAGATTGCATGCCTTGGTTATTCTTGGTGAAATGAGGCTCCTAATCTCCTTGACACTCTTGGATGTGTCATTCTACCCTCTTGCCTCAGCTCAGTAATGCCTCATTTTAAGAGACTTAACGGCTCATTTGGGTCTTCTCTGAACACGGAAAATATCAGTATGCATGTAAATGATGCAAGACATAGGGGAAAAATCTAAACAATGCTGAAGAAATCATGATGTAAACCCCATAATTGAAAATGCAATAAAGGTGGTGGCAATTATTATCTGTTCTTCCGCTCTGCAATTTCTACAAGCCTGTCTGACTTTGATGACAATCAATGATTGAATCAATAAGATATCTGACCAGAGCTCCGGGTTGTTGGGTTCATATAAAAGAAATGCTAGTCTAGCCTCGATGAAAGATCTTGTGCAAGTACTTCAACACAGATACATTATATTGTATGTACCTCTTGTATCAAGAAAGAAGCGTGTTGTATTTGCAGCCTCCTCGTCAGACCATCTCGCACTGAGACCCCATGTCAATGACAATACTTGTACACGTAGAATCAATGCCATCTAAATGAGATACTGGCATAGATTCCAGGCTATAATGCCACCATGGCAGGGAGTATCTAAAATACATCTTTGCTTCAAATAAAAGAGACGAATATCGTGTTGCGTGGGAGACAGCATGCCTTTTTTATTAAAATATCAATATTTTAAGATCTTATGATTGTGTTGCGTATATATTAGAAATGGCTACTGCTCAGAAAATATCTGTTCCATAACCAGATTCAGCAGGTAAGATTAGACTTACTGCAAAACAAGTATTAACACTTAGCTTGGAAATTGTGTGAGAATTTATGTATTTTTGTTGCTTGTAGCTCGTAAAGACATTTGGAGATGCAATGCCAAGTCTCCAGTCTCCAGACAACACAGACAAAAATCAATGTAATCATAATTGGCTTATCCGTCCTTATATTACTCCCATCCTCTATCCGTAGCAAGGAAATGGTATGTATGGGAAAAAGAGATGCCTTCCCTTTCCTCCTTAAATGCAGACCATTTGGCCCCAGAGGACCCTTCAAGCAAATTGTGTCCCTTGATATCTGACCTTCCTCGGATAAATGGGCCCCATTTACACAAATCTACAAGGAAATGAATAGGTATTTGAGTCTAGACACAAAAAGATATATTCCGTTGAATGGTAGAAAGTGGAAAGACTAACGAGAAACTAGGGAATAATAACTCTCATCTCACAGCAGTAGGGAAAGGGTTTTCTTCCATCCCCTCACCTTGCAGATTGTTGCAAGCAAAATCCAAATCCTATTTGGATATTTTTGCCAATGGTATTGCCTTCCTCTCTCCTAATCATGTCATAAAACAGTTATGCAGAGAAGAGTTGCAGGGATTGGACTATCAAAACTTTGTGGGCTTGATGATATGGATTATTAGGAAAGAATAAGTTAAAATAATGTACGCTACAATTAGGGCTGTGTAGTGTGTACCATTGGTAGATTTAAAAGGATACATAATTGATAGAGTGCATACTGCATAGGTACACCATACACACCATCAGTCCGTAAATTCCAGACAATCTGCATTTTACTTAAATTCTACTCCTCGAAACCTGTAATTTTGTCATCCGTAAAAATGTTCTTGCATAAGACTGAAGTCAAAGTAACGATTGTCTCGTGTATTGTTCAAGGCTTTGCGGATATTTTCTGTTGAAGGTCAGAAATAATTCAACAAATTTTTCAACCAAAAGAATGCGGCTGAGGCACTATTTGGTAGAAATAAAGCCGCATCAGTCAAGGATCAGACTATACCAGTATGGCCAGCATTTGCCGAACCAGACTGGAGTACTAGCTATAAATTATACTGTATCAACCTGAGAGACATTCATTGAAGAGTGAACCATGCCGTTAAAAAAATCTGTAACAGCGGGCGCAACTTCGAATGGAATATCAATTGGCTGAAACCCAAGCCAAAAAAGCTGCCTTTCATCTCATATGCTGTCATTGCCAGTACATTGATTTATAGTGATGAGCATCATGTGAATCACATGAGTCCTTCTTAGGTTCGTGATGTAGGTTGATTGTTTGGTTAAATGAGTCTGTGTAAAGTAGAAGGGAGACAGTGACACAGACCAGGATAGGGCGTCTGCCTGGATGTCTGCCTGTTTTCCAACTCCGCTAAAAACCTGTGCGAAAGTGCAGTAAGCGCCCAGGGACAAGTAGAGTATAGCAATGGCCCTGTTAGACAGCTGCCATTAAAATGAGGTGTTGCCTCACTAGGCAAGCTTCTGAATCTGACTTTGCCATATAATATGCTTAATCGACTGTTTGGTTGACATATTGAAAATTACATGACAGATATATTTGGCGTATATTCTATATTTTATTTAAAGGTTTGAATGTGATTGCTGCTGGTGTGTGATGTATCCAAATTCATATTATTTTCATATTATTTCATGCCATCTGAAACATGATTCAGTTTTTTCATTTTCTCTTGGCAATTTAACAATGGGTTTGGTTATTCAGTTGTCAGAATCAAGGATCAGGTCGCATATGGCAATGTTTAAAAAATAATAAATTTTTTGGGTATGGAGTGATAATATTGCGAAGAAGGAGATTGCTCATGGACAAGGTGCTCATGAGCCATGCACGGGAAAAAATATAAGAATTGCTTTTACTGAACAATATATCAATGAAGTATTTAAAACAAATCTTGTTCTTGGTCGAAAAATGATATATTGCATGTGGGGGACCCATCTGGGAAAATGAGCCCTCTAATCTATTTGACACTCTTGCATGTTCCATCCCGCCTCCAGGTTGCATGTCATTGCCCTGTTATCATTTAGGATAATTCCAGTCTTTCATATCAATTCACTTCAGAGTAACATGCCTCAAATCATGAGGCATAACTATAACTAACGGACAGACAAAGTACCTGCTCTGTGATTTTGTTACGAGCAAAAAATTAAAAGGCCGAGGTCCAAGGACACTGGCAGTGAAAATAATAAATTGATTGAGTTTTTGACAAACGAATGATGTTTCCAGCTTCATGTGCAACAAGAACTTGCTATGGGGTGCTGCAAGATGCTTACTTGGTAACTTCCCATGAATTCTGCGGTTTTGACGGGTACTTCAAGCATTTGTTTTCTGATCAGTGCCAGCTCAGCATTTATCAAACACTTAATCAATTTTATAAAAAAAGTTTAAAAGCCAAAGTAACACTTTAATTCTTTTTTCAATGTTAGAGTGCTTGCTGGAAAACGTGTGATACTTACACATGGGAGAATTTCAACAGATTTGGTGAGACTGTTACAAAAACAGAAGCCAAGGGAAAATATATTGGACTTACAAAGAATTGGTCATTGTTCTCTCACCAGCACAAGTACCCACAGCTCTTTTGTTCTTATGTCAGCAATGCAGTTTATTGTGCAGAGTTGCTGAGAAGGTTGCAACAATATAATATAGGATACGGCAACGTTGGCATACCCTAAGGTAATTTCTCATATCACACAAGCAGTGCAATGTCACTGTCTGTGTTAGGCAGATGAAGCTTCTTGAGGTCATTGACATTGCACAGGAAAATGTGCATGAAATATTACTAAACTAAAATTGTGTGTCAAACAAATGATGCAGTGGGTCAAACAAATGATGCAGTGGGTCAAACAAATGATGCAGTGTCCTGACACAAAAGATAGAATCCTTCTTTTTGTCACAAATGCAATGTGCAGAGCCACACTGTTGTGAGTGTAACACATGACTTGTATATTTCCTGATTTCTTCTGTAATACAAATAAGGAAATTTCTCGAGTTATTTATGAAATTTTGTTGTTTTGCCCATGATTCAAATCAAGTTGGATTGTGGTCAAAACTACTGCCACTATCACTACTACTGTATAAATATATATCACTTTTGTGAAAGCCAGGGATGCCTAAGTAATGTACATATAAGATAGAAGCAAGAAAATAAAGAATATGTTTCCAAAAAGGACATACATGTTCAGCAATGGATACAGGAAAAGAAGTATTCTGGATATCAACGGTAGCTCTTGGTTTCCAACTTTTCTGATCAGACTCATCTGTCATGAAATGAAAAGTATCTGCCATATATAATACCTTCGCTGTGATGAATGGCTTAAATAAAGTCCTTCTATTTGCTACCAAAAGAAGTTTTTTGAAACCTCTTGACATCATAAGCTATGGAGCCTAAAGAAAAGTCACTCCATCAGTTCTGACCGTCATCTTTGTCTGGAGATTTGGCTGAGGGTATGCCACCAATAATAGACTTCTGAGGTTAATGCAGTCAGTGTAGGTGTGCAAATAACAATTCACTTCATCTTGTCTCATTGTGCATAGTTAAGAGGAGAAGCTCATAAGCAATGAGGTTCTAAAATGCCAGAGACCGCACCAAGGTATCATAAAGTGCCTTTGGCTGTAAATATTTGTTATATATATGAAACAGGTCCAGCATTTCTGATTGATATTTGCAAACGTTCAGCCATCATGGTTAATATTGGTTATGCTAGCTATCATTGACATAAGGCATGGTGCTTTGTGCATCTTCAGAGAGTTCCTCTGGATGTGCATTCTTACATGAAAGAAAAACAGCTTGGAAGTCAGTGTTATCACCCTTTGCATCTCCACTCCAGCAAGCACTATACTTCGCCAAATTGCAAATAGAATAAGCAATTAAGGAAGTGACTCACAAGCTATACATTGTGCATGTATTTTGTATCACCTACAAGAAAAAGCAAGCACATAGTAGAGAAGAAAATTACCTTCTGCAAGGACAACACTTCATGCTGATGCAGTGGCATGCATCCATAATCATTGACACCGTTATCTTGGAAGTCGGTAAGGTTTGATCAATAAGCATCTCAAAGGCATCCCCTTGTGCCAATTTAATCTTCAAACAAAAGACATTCAGAAGACAATCTTCTTGTATGTCAAAACGAAATTTGATGCCTACACTCCTACAGGGAATTACATTACAGCTCTTTTTAAGGGCTATACTGGATCAAATGTCAGCAAAAGAACTGGGAACAAATCTGAAGAATTCTGACAAACATGTTTGGGTTGCAAAAACTAGAACTAAAGTAATCTGATGTGCTAAAATACCAACAACATTTTAATTGAAGAAGTCCAAAAAATCCTAAACCATCCAGCCCCAGGTTGATGATACCCTTTTGTGAATTTGAGGATAACCATCACTTACTCACACTTCAGCCTGGCGACCATATGCTACTTCAGTCTTTCTAAAGAAGATGTATGTGATGTCCTCAGTCCCCAAACACCAATGCATAACGGAAGACTGACCTTTCTCATGCAATTAAGAAGCTGCTCCACGGTTGTCATGATGTAGGCTAGAATGTCATTTGCCGCATCACAGCATTGTATCACTTGAACGCTGACACCTAGAAGGTTGCTGCAGCTGATGTCTGGGCTTAGCAGCTTAGAAGAGACTTCTCGGGCATGTACTATGTCGGCTTGACATGAAACTGTTCATTCATACATTACAATGTTCAACCTTATTCATACTTAACTCAATATTGCAACCCTGTTGTCAATATAGGTAATGTCTCAAATCGTATGGTATACAGTGTTACAAGAAGCAGATTTTCAAGGCCAGTAGAATGTGCAAGCGTCTCCTTAACAAGAACCATGATGTTATATTAGCTTATATTACGAAGGCCATTGCTAGACACAATGTGTAACCAGATATGGAAGGACAAAAGCTTATAAATACAGCACACTTAGAGAACTTTTATATGATAGTTAAGATCATAAATTAAATGCTCTAGCGCCAAGGTTTGACTGCCATCAAATTCAGGCGCTCCTGTAATAGTTGCATATAGGGAATAAAGACGAAATTATGCCCACATCCTCACAGGAAAAGTCATAAATATATACTCTGAAATGACCAGTACAAAAATATCATGCAATTGTGTTAATGTGTACAGCAGCGTGACATAGTAACTAGTGGCACCCTTGGGTCAATGCTTTTGGCTGTAAATACAATTTCAGTGCAGCATTTCTGGTGCAGTTCCATATTTTCCTTACTTCCAAGCAAAATTATAAGAAATAACAAATAACTGAAGAAGTATGATGTCTAGGTCAGTTAGACACCTCTTTGTCGGGTCCTAAAATGCATGTTATGTTAGAACCCTCCAAATCGGTGTCTAACTAATGCAATGGTATCTGCAGCAAAAGGGACCAAGGAGACTTTATGTCTGAAAGAATCAGGCATTAGCTACTTAGCCAGAGGGTCGGAATGACACGTCCAAGAGTGTCAAAGAGATTAGGAGCCTTATTTCACCAAGAGTAACCAAGACATGCAATCTGATCGTCTGATTGTTCTGTTCTTGGGTTACAAGTTGGGTAATCAGGTGCTCTCAGTGCAATGAGCAGCATGCTGAAAACTTGACAACAACGCCAAGATTAAGTTTAAAAGCTTCATATGTCTAAAAATTATCGCAGAGAGGCTGATGCAAGAATTTGGGCTAGGTGTAATCAGAATTTCTGTTTAAATTTAAACTTCAAAACTGAGTCCGTTGACTACTTAACAGAACTGGAGATATTTTAGCTACAAGGATAATCAGTGTACCTGGCCTGGCAGGCTGCAATCTAGTTTTTAGTATATGCCAGGAAGAACATTCTGAAAGCTGCCCTCTCCAATAATTCTGTCAATGCAGTTTAAAGGTGAGGCTGCTGTTCTGCTACTACTAGGCCTATGTAGTGACAAGACGCCAAAACCACCTGCGGTTATGTCCTAACCAAATTAGTCATGACAAGAAGAGTTAACTTCAGGATTGTAAATGCCTTTGATGTCTCCATTGATAAGATCAGAGGCCTAAACAAGTTTGCATTACATCAGATAGGATAGGAACTTAGGAAGGTGTGCTCACTGAAGGAGGAATACTGATTGAATCACAATGTAGCCATCAGCATTTAGCATGAAAATACTGTATAGACCAGTGCGCGCAAAAACCGTCGGACAATCGGCTTTTGCCGACATTTTTCATGAATGTCCGACCTGTCTCTGGCTCAGGTCAGACAAAAAATCCGACAGAGACTGCTTTGGATACTAAAGAGTCAATTGGACAATCAGCAAGTGTTTCAATTGTAGTTCAGAAAGCAATTTGCAGTTGTTTGAAGTGATCCTTATTGTAGTCAATCAAATTGCAATTCTGCCAGTTTTGAGCTTCTTTTGACCCTCAATTGGCCTAATTGCAATCTTGGACCAGTCCCAGTGTTCTAGACCTAGTGTCAGAGCTAATGACAATCATCTTCCTCTTTTAAAGTCTCATGATGCCAATTTGCTTCATGAATGCAGCTTTAACATTATCTGTTTAATCATTCAGAAAGTGTACTGTTATATTTGAATTTAATTGATTTTTACATAAATATCTAGTTGAAGTCTGCATGCTTCCCTTTTAAGAAAGTTGTCTTGTTAGATTTAAAATAAATCACATGTGTGCATTGAATGTGTGGAAATAAATTGGGAATAAATCATTTGGCAAAATGTAATTTTGGTACAAAATATAGGCCTACTTCTGGAAAACTCAAAAATTACATGTATGCAAAAGCAAAACTCAAGTAGCTCTCTGCATGAACATTGAATTGACGGACAGCCGCAACTCACAAATGCTGAACTGGCTAACCTTTTATTAATGCATATATATTTGAAATTATAAAAATAATACATTTTAAAAAATCACTGGTTAGACAGAGTAATTTACTTTGACAGGAAGAAAAAGGTATCAAGTCAACTAGTAACCATGCCAGCTGGTAACCAAACCAACTGGTAACCAACCAACTAGTAACCAACCAACTGGTAACCAAAAACCCTACCAACTGGTAACCATCCTTTTTTTGTGGGTTACCAAGTCGTAACCATGCATTTAAATTAATTTCATGGCCATACCAACTGGTAACCACCAAATTCTTGCCAACTACCAAGTCGTAACCAAAACTAAATAAGACTTTAACCCAAGAGATCTCCGTAAATTTTATAAATAAATGATAAGATGTGTTTATTTAGGGATATATTATCCAAATATAAATTATATAATTCAAAATATTTAGAATTACAATGATAAAATAGCTGAAATACTGATAATTATGATTTGGTTACGAGTTGGTTCATTCTAATTTTCCCTGGTTACCAGTTGGCAAGAGTCACTGGTTACGAGTTGGTATACAACTTATTTTTTTTGGTTACTACTTGGCCATGGCCCATTGATTACTAAATGCCATGGTTACTACTTGGTTGGGAAAAATGAAAAATGGTTACGAGTTGGTTTGGTTACCACTTGGCATGGTTACTAGTTGACCTGTATTCGAAGAAAAATTATTGTCTGACAAAAATGAAAATTGTCTGACCAGAACTCTATCTCCGTCAGACAAAATGTCTGACCAAAATGAATTTGCTTTCGCGTGCACTGGTATAGACTAAACAGGTATAAAGACTTGAAATATATATGAGGAATTATTGAGGATGAGTGCTTCTAAATTTCTGTGTCAAACATTACAATGGTCAGACAATAGCCCTTATTGTCAGAGGAGAGATATTAAAGGTATATCACAGCTGTAAAGAATGAGGGCTGTCTCAGAACAAGTAACGAACAAGACAGAAGTGACAAAGTAAAAAAGATATTTGAGAAAGGGTTCAAGATTGGCAATGGAGACCACAAATTGATATATTCCTCCCTTGAAATATTTGGGATGTCAATGGTAGAGCTCTTAGTTTCCTACTTTTCTCATCAGACTCATCTGTCATCATATGAAAAGTATCTGCCACATACCTTTACTCTGATGAATGGCTTAGTCCTTCCTTTTGCTACCAAAAGAAGTCTTTTGAAACCTCTTGACATCATAAGCTATGGAGCATAAAGAAAAGTCACTCCATCAGTTTTGACTGTCATCTCTATCTGGAGTTTCGGGCCTTTGGGCTGAGGGTATGCCGCCCATATTAGATTCCTGCAGTTTATACAGTTAGTGGAGGTCTGCGGATGACAAGACATTATGCAAAATGACTTCATCTAGCCTCATTGTTGAGCTGGGAAGATCATACATGTAAGCAATAAGGATGTCTGGTCCTTTGCAGCACAATATTAGTAGCAATGCTACAAAAAGTTACGCATGAAGTTCCTTTGGCCGTAAATTTTTGTGATATAGGTCCAACATTTGTGATTTATATGCGTAAGGTTCAGTTATGCAAGCTATCATTGATACTTGTCACCTGCTTTGTGCATTTTCAGGGAGTTCCTGTGGATGCATTCTTACACGAAAGAAAAACAGTTTGGGAGTTAGTGTTAGCACCCTTTGCATTTCCACATCAGTAAGCAGTATGCTTCGCCAGATAGAAGAACCAAGGAAGTGATTCACACCTCACAAGCTATAGCTTCTCAGATTCTATATTATTAATACGGAAGAAGCAATTTTCCTACAAAGTTTCCATATGTAACTGGGTTGCTATGTAAGTTTTTTCTCTCTAAGGACATAAATTACTTTTTTTGAGCAACTGTTGATGCTGTTGTGCCATATTCATAATCAATGATTCACATGGTTTAATTGGATACTTGGATAGGCTTTACCAAATTGCATCTGAAAAAGGCTTGCTGCAAAGTCATTTTAATCATCAAACAAAAATGCATTCACAAGACAATTATTGTGGTTAGTCATTGCTGCTACCCAATCATTATTTATGTTGTCATAAGCTTTGGCAATTGGTTGAGTTGAAGCAAAAGATATGCCACATGACGGAAAAATGAGAGATATGCCACAAGCAATAGTCCAAAGCACTAGTGCAGGTCACACCAAGCATTGAAACATCGGTCGCAACTTCGCATTTGATCTTGGTTTTGGTTTCATGTTTTCAGCATGCTACTGATTGTACTGAGAGCATCTTGAAAAATCTCCAAAGAAGGATCAGATGATCAGATTGCATGCCTTGGTTATTCTTGGTGAAATGAGGCTCCTAATCTCCTTGACACTCTTGGATGTGTCATTCCACCCCTGTTGGCCCTGTAATGCCTCATTCTAACCAAGAGACTAATGGCTCATTTGGGTCTGTTTTCTCTTAGCATGGAAAATATCAGTGTGCATGTAAATGATGCAAGACATAGGGGGAAAATCTAAACGATGCTGAAGGAATCATGATATAAACCCCATAATTGAAAATGCAATAAAGTTTGTGGCAATTATTATCTGTTCTTTCACTCCGCAATTTCTACAAGCGTACCTGACTTTGATGACAATCAATGATTGATTCAATATGATATCAGACCAGAGCTGTGTTTTGTTGCCAAGTTTATCTAAAAGAAACGCTAGTCTAGCCACAATGAAACATGTTGTAAAAATAATTCAACACAGATACTGTATATTGTATGTATGTACCTCTTGTATCAAGAAGGCACGTTGTATTTGCAGCGTCCTCGTTAGACCATCTCACACAGAGATCCCATGTCAATGACAATCCTTGTACATGTAGAATCAATACCACCTTAATGAGATACTGGTATGGATTCCAGTCTATAGTGTCACCATGGCAGGGAGTATCTAAAATACATCTTTGCTTCAAATAAAAGAGAACAATATTGTGTTGCGTGGGAGACAGCATGCCTTTTTAATAACATCTGATTGTGTGGCATTTATTGGGGGAATGGCGACTGCTCAGAAAATATCTGTTCCAAAACCAGATTTAGCAGATAAGATTAGATTACTGCAAAACAAGTATTAACACTTAGCTTTGACATTGTGTAAGAATTTATGTATTTTTGTTGCTTGTAGCTCGTAAAGACATTTGGAGATGCCATGCCACGTCTCCAGTCTCCAGACAACGCAGACAAAAATCAATGTAATCATAATTGGCTCATCTTTCCTTATATTAGGTACTGCCATCCTCTATCCTAAGCAAGGAAGTAGTATGTATAGGAAAGAGAGATGTCTTCCCCTCTCCTCCTTAAATGCGGACCATTTGGCCCCTGAGGACCCTTCAAGCAAATTGTGTCCCTTGATCTCTGACCCTCCTCAGATAAATGGGCCCATTTACACAAATCTACAAAGAAATGAATAGGTATTTGAGTCTAGACACAGAACGATCATTCCGTTGAACGGTAGAAAGTGGAAGGGCTAACTAGAAAGCAGGGGATAACAACTCTCATCTCACAGCAGTAGGTAAAGAGTTTTCTTCCAGTGACTCACCTTGCACATTGTTTCAACCAAAATCCAAATCCTAGCTGGATATCTTTTCCAATGGTATCCCCTTCCTCTATCCTAATCATGTCATGAAACAGTTATGCAGAGAAGAGTTGCAGGGATTGGACTATCAAAATTTGTGGGCTTGATGATATGGATTATTAGGAAAGAATAAGTTAAACTAATGTACGCTACAATGAGGGCTGTGTTGCATTGGTAGATTCAAAAGGATACATATCGTTGATAGAGTGCATACTGGATTGGTGCACCATACATAAAATCAGTCCGTAAATTCTAGACAATCTGCATTTTACTTAAATTCTACTCCTCGAAACCTGTAATTTTGTCATCCGTAAAAATTTTCTTGCATAACACCGAAGTCAAAATGACGATTGTCTCGTGTGTTGTTCAAGGCTTGGCAGATATTTTCTGTTGAAGGTCAGTAATAACAACTTTTTCAACCAAATTAATGCGGCTGAGGCACTATTGGGTCGAAATAAAGCCGCATCAGTCAAGGATCAGACTATACCAGTATGGCCAGCATTTGTCGAACCAGTGTGGAGTACTAGCTATAATACTGTGTAAATCTACAACACAAGGCAACCTTAGAGATATTCATTGAAGAGTGAACCATGCCGTTAAAAACATCTGTAACAGCGGGCGCAACTTCGCATGGAATATTGGCTGAAACCTAAGCCAAAAAGACTGCCTTTCATATCATACGCTGTCATTGTCAGAACATTGATTTATAGTGATGAGCATCATGTGAATCACATGTGTCCTTCTTATGTTCGTAATGTAGGATGATTGTTGGACTAAATGAGTCCGTGCAATGTAGAAGGGAGACAGTGACACAGTCCAGCAAATGCGGGATAGGGTGTCTGGGAGTCTGCCTGGGTGTCTGCCTGTTTTCAAACTCCGTTAATCCCTGTGCGAAAGTACTGTAGGCGCCCGGGACATGCAAGCTAAAAGCATGTAAGTAGGGGAGAGCGGGGTACAGTGAGACGGCAGGCACAGTGAGACAAAGGCCGTAGCGTCAAACTGGTACTGTTTACAGAACAACGCTCTTTTGAATAGATCAGAAACTAAGTAAGTAAAAGACTGTCCTATATCCTGGAATTTCAACATTTTGGTTTTTAGCCAGTAAAAGTAAATAATTTTGCTAAACGACTTTTTGATATAATTCCCCAGAAAAATGGTGTAATGCAAATCAATTGCCAGGGATTCAAACCTTGATTATTTGTCTTAGTTTAGTGAGATGATGAACCACAATACAGGCATCCGGTCCGCAGGATTCAAACATTTTATAAAGAGAGCTGCGTGGGGCACAGTGAGACAGTTTGAGGCAGGGCACATTGAGACATCACAAAATACACTTGAAACGACCTGAATGTAATGCATAGCTCACAATTCACTATTAAAAACAAAATGCCTGCTATAAACTACTGATTTTAGTGAGTCATATCCAAAGAGAAGCATCAAAGAAGAATTTTGATTAGTATGTAACAGGTGCGGCAGGTTAAATAAGTCGTGCATGTGTCCTGTGCGATGAAGTTTCGAAATAGGCTCAAAAAAGGACCTGAAAAATCACCTAGCCAGCTGCTTTTATATGAGTACAGTAGTTTCTGCAGCAACAATTTATAGAACAATTCCGCAGGTCCTGATGATTGGCGGTTATGGCAGTAGATGCCCTGTCTCACTGTGCCCCACCTGCTGTCTCACAGTGAGACACTTAACGAGCATGGACGTAACTCAAAATTTCTCCAAACCTGTAAAAGGTAGGACCCGGAAACTACTGGACAATATACCCAACGTCATTATCTATAATGTGGACCTGATCTCATTTAACTTGTTACTGCCAACATTTTGGAACACTTGAAAATAAAAAAAGTGTCTCACTGTGCCCCGCTCTCCCCTATACTGTAGCAATGGCCCTGTGAGATATCTGCCATTAAAATAAGGAGTTGACTCCTCAGGCAAGCTTCTGAATCTGACTTTGCCATAATAATTATGCTCAATTGGCAGTTGGTTAAAACATCGGCTGCGCAGCAGCGAACCTTCAACGAATAACACATTCAGAAGATTACAATTACACCATAAAATTGATGTGTTTACCAAATTGCATATTGGTAAGCAATAGTAGTAAAGTCATGGCCTTCAATAATGTCTATTTGCCCGCTGCCCTGCCATCTACCTATCTGCTTGCCAGAGTTTGTAAAACGAGGAAAAGGCCTTATTAGGCTAATTTATGCATATGGTACAGTTTCATGCATATACAAAGTATAGGTTATGAGCTGTCAGTTGGAAACGAAAAAATATAATGCTGTTATACAATGTAGTTTCTCAATTTTTTCCAATGATTCAAACAGTATTAAATAGACATCAAAAGGCTCTGCTACATTGTATAAGTGATATGTGTGGAACATTTCATTGCTGTATATGCAGTAGTGGGCAAGTTTTGGCTCCGATGCGAAAAAAAAGTACTTAAAATATTTTTTCTCAGTATTATACAAAAAGTATAGACTATTGGTCAGTTAGATCATGAAAAGTCACACCTAGACCATGTATGCCATATGTGTACCAAAGTTTATCCATGTACAATTGTACATGTAATTGTGACTGAGTCCTAGGTCAGAAACAAAAAATATTTTTTTTGTTTTTCAATATTTCAAAAAGTATATGAAATTTTCCATCAGACCTTTCAAAAGGCACTACTAGACCATATAAGGCATATGTGTACCAAACTTTATCCATGTACATGCAATAGTGACCGAGCCTTAGCCTTTTTATATTTTTGTAATTTGTTCAAAACGTATAGAATGTCTATCAATGAGACCATCAAAAGGCACAACTAGACCATATAGGCCACATCTCTACCAAATTTCATCCATGCACAAGCAATAGTGACTGAGCCTTGGCCCGGAAACGAAAAAAAAAGATCTTATGTTATTTTTTATTATTTCAAAAAGTATGCATTATCTATCCATCAGACCATCATAAGGCACAACTAAGCCATACATGCTATATGTGTACCAAATTCCATCTATGTACATTGAATAGGGGCCGAGTACTGGCCCGGAAACGATCTATCCGCCCGCCGCCCGCCCGGCGGATGGACAACATTTTACCCAAGTAACTATACCTTCTGCGAACTTGTAATTGGCAATTGTTATTGTCTGTGATATGACAACATATATTTGGTGCATATTCATGGATTTATAGGTATACAACCAGCTAACCTGGGGTACTCATTTTTAGCATTAAGCTTATACTGTAAATCAGCTTAAAAGAAACAGTAGGGAGAGTGGGGCATAACCAACCCCGGGGCATAACCACCCCCCGGGGCAGTGGTTCAAGGTGATTGGTTCCACATAGTGACAATATTGTTAGTGCTGGTGATTTTCCTTATGAAAGACAACTTTTTAAAAGAAGGGGGTGCAAGAAAAAGGCAGAACCAAACTGACCAGCTCAGTTTTTTTAGTTTTTTAGCTTTTTTAAGCCACTTCATCTTATTTTTACATGTGACGGTATTTGTGATGGCATTCTACATAAAGGAGATGAGGTATCGGTGATAAGCATTGTGTTGGTTCATATTCTGACTAATTCTTAAAATGGATTTTAACTGTCATTAAATCATGTCATGAGTGATAATGGGGGTAGTGGCTGTTTTACCCCAATATGGGGGATAACCACCCGCCCCTGGAAAAAAATACAGTAGGGGGGTGACAAAAACAGGAGGGGGGTTTTCAAAAATGCACTGTAAATGTGTGAGAAACTTGGGAAGGGTTAGCATAGATTATGTCATTTGGGCTGTCTTGAAAATCAAAAGATTGGTGTTGGCGGGAGCGTTCCGTAGAGAAATATCTCAGAAGTAATTACCATAACAAAAGTGAGGGCACTGATATGGTTAGATACTTTCCAAGTCAAGAGCACCTGCATTTTCATCAGAAAGGGACGTAGTATCCTTCCACCAGATATGGTGTTGCCTCTAAATAGCCCACACTGGTGCTGATGGGGCGTAAAACACAAACTCACTCACTCACTCCACCAGATATGGAAATCCTCCAGTTATTTTTGTTACTGGTACTTTGGGGGAGGGGTTATGCCCCATGGGGTGGGTGGTTATGCCCCGAGCATGGGGCATAACCACCCACCTTGTACCAAAAACTATTTCATATCCCTGTGCTATAAGGGAGATTCATTTGATGCTGCAGGTGGGGGATATGAAAGTACCCTATTGGCTGATTGTGGACAACTCACATGATAAATCAATAATCATTTTACTCAAAATAAATCCCTCGTCTAGCTTTGCCACAGATTTTTGAAAAATTACTGAACAATGATCTTGTATGCACCAGTTCTAGCTCTTGATTATGTGGCTATACATGTGATACATGATTTTTGGTAAGCCATGATTTGTTTTTATTGTTACCATGCTTGTTCGAGCACTTAGTCTGAAGCAATTGTTTCTCTTGCAACCCTTTTATCTAATAGTTTGAATCTAACTGCTATAAAATTTGTAAGCATTTTATATATAAATTCATATTATTTCGGGCAATCTGACACATGATTCTTATTTTTTTCTTTCATGTCAATTCAACATAATTCAGTTGTCAGAATGAAGGATCAGGTCCGCATGGAAAATTATACTGTGTTGTTTGATAAGAGGTACATTTTTTGGGTATGGTGTGAGCATATATTGCTTGTAAGGAGATTGCTAATGGAGAAAGTGTTTATATGAGCAGTGAAATATTACTACATCAAAAAGGTGGCTCAAACAATGCAGTGTTATAATGTTCACAATTTAAGACATGATCCTGCCTTTCATCACAAATGCAATGTGCTGAGCAACACTGTTGTGTTGTGAGTGTAACACATGACTTAAATATTTCCAGACTTCTTCAGTAATACTCATTACAGTAGTCCAGTTAGCCATGCAATGTTGTTGTTGTACCACAGGAGAGGCGATGTGTGATTTAGGCCAAGGTGTGATTAACACATATAAACAATCCCATGGTGAATAACCAACTTATGCCATGAACAAAACAGTCAAACATGAGATGGTTAGTGGACAACAAACACTATAGGATTTATTGTTGATTTATTGTGATTGGTTTGACAGAGGTGTTGAATGGTATAACTAATGTAATCCACAACAATGGCATTCAGTATAGATGATCTGCCACATACCTTCGCTGTAATGCATGAATGCTTAGACCTTCTTTTTGCTACTAAAAGAAGTCTTATGAAACCTCTTGACATTATAAGCTATGGAGACTAAAGAAAAGTCACTCTATCAGTTCTGACTGCCATCCTTTTCTGAAGGTTTGGCTAACAGTATACTACCCATAATAGACTTCTGCAGTTGTGCAGTTAGTGGGGGTCTGCGGATGGCAATTAACTTCATCTAGCCTCATAGTGCAGAGCTCATGAGCAGTGAGGTTCTAGAATACAAGAGCCCACACCAAGCTATCATAAAGTTTCTTTGGCTGTAAATATTTGTTATATATATGAAAAAGGTCCAGCATTTCTGATTGATATTTGCAAACGTTCAGCTATCATGGTTATGCTAGCTATCATTGACGTAAGGCATGGTGCTTTGTGCATCTTCATAGAGTTCCTGTGGATATGCATTCTTACATGAAAGAAAAACAGCTTGGGAGTTAGTGTTATCACCCTTTGCATTTCCGTGCCAGCAAGCAGTATGCTTCGCCAAATAGAATAACCAATTAAGGAAGTGACTCGTAAGCTATGATTTGTGTATCTTCTATCATCTAAAGGAAAAAGCACACACATATTCTGTGAGTTGAGAAGACATTTTCCTCTGTGCTTTCCTCAAGGATTTTAACGATTAGAACAAAATTACTCTTGCAATGACAACACTTCATGCTGCCGTTGCCTGCATCCATAATCATTGACTATGTTTCTTCAGAAATCGGTAAGGTTTGATCAATAAACATTTCAAAGGCATCCCTTAATGCTATTTCAATCTTCAAACAAAAAGCCATTAAGAAGACAATCTTCTTGTACGGTATGTCAAAAGGAAATTTGATGCCTACACTCCTACAAGGAATTATGTTTCAGCTCCTTTTAAGGGCTGCGTTGGATCAGATGTAAGCAGAAGAACTGGGAACAAATCTAAAGATTCTGACAAACATGTTGGGGTTGCAAAAACGGGAACTAAAGTAATCATATGTGCTAAAACACCAATACAATTTTAATCCAAGAAGGCAAAAAAAAAAAACAACCCTAAACCATCAACCCCTGCGTTGATGACACCCTTTCGGGAATATGCGGATTATACTATCACTTACTCACACTTCTGCCTGGTGACCATATGCTACCTCAGTCTTTCTAAAGAAGATGTATGCGATGTCCTTAGTCCCTAAACACCAACGTCTAGTGGGAGACTGACCTTTCTCATGCAGGAAGCAACTCCACTCTTGTCATGATGTAGGCTGGGATGTCATTTGCAACGTCACAGCATTTGCTGCAATGAGAAACTGATGCCATTGTATCGCTTGAGCACTGACATCTAGAAGGTTGCTGCCGCCAACTGCTGTGCTTAGCAGCCTAGAAGAGACTTCTGGGGATATGTACGGCAACTTGACATGAAACTGTACATTACAACAATCTTATTCATACTTACTCAATATTGCTGCCATGTTGTCAATAAAGGTAAAATCGCAAATCGTACGGTATACAACGTGTTTCAAGAAGCAGATTTCCAAGGCCAGCAGAATGTGCAAGATCTCCTTAACAAGAACAATGATATTATCATATGAAGGCCATTGCTAGACACAATGTGTAACCAGATATCGAATGACAAAGCTTATACAGCACACTTAGAGAAGTCTGGCGTATTTATATGATATAGTTAAGATCATAGATTAAATGCTCTATCGCCAAGGTTTGATTTCCATCAATTCTGGCGCTCCTGTAGAAGTTGCATATAGTGAATAAAGACAAAATAATGGCCACATCCTCACAGGAAAAGTCATAAGCATAGACTCCGAAATGACTTTAAAAAATGTGACTGACATTGGACATAGCAACTGCAGTGGCACTCTGGGTAGAGCATTTCCGATGCCATTTCTCCCTTAGTTCCAACATCCATACTGATAGCACGATTGTCGATTCTTGGAACCCTGGGAGCATAGACAATATATACAAATATAGCATTTACAATTTTATGAACCCTCTTACCCCTAATTTATCTTGCAGGCAAAATGAGCCGAGGGGACTTTAAGTCTGAAAGAAAGAGGCATTATGCTGCCAGATAGATGGAATGACACGTCCAAGAGTGTCAAGGAGATTAGGAGCCTCATTTCACCAGGAGTAACCAAGGCACGCAATCTCATCGTCTGATTGTTCTTGGGTGATGGGGTCCTCTCAGTGCAATGAGCAGCATGCTGAAAACGTGACAACAACACCAAGATCAAGTTTGAAAGCTTCGTATGTCTAAAAATATCGCAGAAAGGATGATGCAAGAATTTGAGCAAGGTGTAATCAGAATTTCTGTTTAAATTTAAACTGCAAAACTTTGTTTGGAGACTACTTAGCAGAACTGGAGATATTGTAGCTACAAGGATAATAAGTGTACTTGGCACGGCAGGCTGTAATATAGTTTTTAGTATATGCCAAGACGAACTTTCCAAGTTGGATAGATTCTGAATGCTGCCCTCTCCAATATTTCGGTCGATGTAGTTTAAAGGTGAGGCTGCTGTTCTGCTACCAGTGACAAGATGCCAAAACCACCTGCGGCGATGTCCTAACCAAATCAGTCATGACAAGAAGAGTTAACTTCAGGATTTCAAAGGCCTTTGATGTCTCCATTGATAACATCAGAGGCCTTAACAAGTTTGAATTACATCAGATAGGATAGGTGGGCTCACTGAAGGAGGAATCGCGATTGAATTGCAATGTAACCATCAACATTATGATGGTAACATTATAGTGTATAGATTAAAGAGGTATCAAGAATTGAAATATATGAAGATGAATCCTTCTAAATTCTTGTACACCAAACACAATTAACAATGGTGAGACTTATTTTTTCTCTCAGCAAGAGGAGAAATCTTAAAGGCTGATATCACAATTACAAAGAACGAGGACTGTCAGAATAAACCTTAGTTACGAACAAGGCAGAAGCGAGAAAGTAAAGAAGACTTTTGACATAGGGTATAGAAGATTGGCAATGCAGACCACAAAATGATAGATTTCTCCCTTGATGTATTTGGGATATCAATGGAGAACTTGTGGTTTTCAACTTGTGTATCAACCAAATACCTGCACTGTGAAGAATGGCTTAGTCATTCATTTTGCCAAAGAGTATACATTATACAAGTTGGCAAAGGAGACCACAAAATGATGGATTTCTCCCTTGACATATTTGGGATATCAATGGTAGAGATCTTTGTTTCAACATGTCTTTTTTCATCAGCCTCATCTGTCATCAAATGAAAATTATCTGCCACATACTTTCACTTTGATGAATGGCTTAGTCCTTCTTTCTACTGCAAAAAGTAGTCTTTTGGAACCTTTAGATATCATAAGCCATGGAGCCTAAAGAAAAGTCACTCCATCAGTTCTGACTGTCATCCTTGCCTGGAGGTTTGCAGTTAGATGAAGTGGGCAGATGACAATTCCTATTATAGGTGTATATATATGTGAAATTACTTTATCTAACTTCATAATTGAGCAGAAAAGGTCATACTGATGCATTGCAGCCATCACAATATTAGTTCCATAATGCCAGAGGCTGCACCAAGGTATCATTTATTTACACTGGCTGTAAATATTTGTGATATCTATACAGGTCCAAAAAAACTGATTAATATTTGCAAGGTTCTTTTTTGCAAGCCTTTATTGATGTTTTTTGCTTGCTTTATGGCTTCTTCACATAGTAGAGCTATAGATATGCATTCTTACATGGAAGAAAAACAGCTTGGGAGTCAGTGATATCACCCTTTGCATTTCTGCACCAAAAAACAGTATGCTTCGCCAAATAGAATAACCAAGGAATGACTCACACCTCACAAGCTAGGCCTACAGCCTCTTGCCTACTATATGTACTGCTATTTGCAGGAAAAAGCAAACAGATACTCTTGATGTGGAAGGAGCAATCAGCTCCATGTGTAAGGGTTGCCTTCTGGGATTTTTCCCTGTTGTATCACAAATTACTTGTTGTAGTTAAATCTTGAAGTTGTTGTGCCACATCAGTTTTCATTCACATTGTTTCTTCAATAACATCTCAGACTCAGGGGGCCGATTTCACCAAAAAAGCTAAGACCAGGCTTAAAGTTAAACCTGGTATTAAGTATTTTGCTTACTAGGAGGTGCTGCCATTTTATCATTGAAATTTATCCTGCAGTTTTAATTTGGAACTTCTAAGTCCAGGTCTAAGGCTTAGACCTGGCTTAACTTTGTTGGTGAAATCGGGCCAAAGACTTCTTGTGATACTATTTTAATCTAGGCCTCCAAACAAAGAGGCATTCACATGAAAAATTTTATTTCAAGTGTGAGGCTGTGAGTGGAAAATTGATAGCATTTATTTTTTCTTTACAAATAAAAAAACCTTGGCCATGAATGTAAATCTTTGAAGATGTTCCAATCAATGCTCTAGTGGCTCAAATGAAAGTGGTTCTGCTTTTCTTTGCCCTTTGGGGGCAGCATCTAAATTTTACGGGGAATAACATTGCAGATTCTTTGAGGTTTCATTGGATCAATATGCAGTCTGAATGTCAGCAAAAGAAAAAAATAATAATCAAAAGAATTTTGTCATCTTTTTGCAACATAGCACAAGATTTGTGCAATGTGGACAGCGACATCAATCAGACTTTGTATATTGTCTCTTCCTGGTTTAAGATGTATGTATAATGTCCTTAGTCCCTAAACACCAATGTATAACGGAAGTCTGACCTTTCTCATGCAAGAAGCTGCTCCACACTTGTCAGGATGCAGGCTAGAATGCCTTTTGTAATGCGACAGCCTAAGCTGCAATAAGAGAATGATGTTGTTGTATCACTGAAGCACTGACACCCCGTTAGTTGATGCAGCAAAATTCTGAGCTAAACAATAGACTTGCGAGGTATATATAGATGTAAGTTTGTGTTACATATCTCTTCAGTATGCTATGCCAAGGCATGGAGATGGCTCATTGTGACAAAACAGAAAAACATTGATGAATGAGTGAGCTGCACACTCTAAAAAATTTCAGACAAAATTGGTTTTTTAGATTCAAAATGGTTTTGTCCCGACATTTTTTAGAGTGCAGGAAATCCAGGGCATTAGCCTTGCTTCCTTTCACTGAAGAAACTCTCGTTAGTTTTGCAAGGGCATTATTAGTGCATGGGCAACTGGAGCTAGAAGAACCTGTCTAAATTCAAGATTACTTCTGCATCGTGAGTTTCAGCCATGTCAATGGCTTTAATGCTGTCCCTGGTTTAATCATTTGAATAATCATATTTTCAATTCCTCGAAATTTGAGAATTTCTCTGAAGTGTCTTTACAATTTATCTTGTCACAGAATTCTGAAATGTTGTACTGCTCTCTCTGGTTCCTTTAATTGCATTACCAGCTGGTGCCAGCTGATTATTCCATTATCATTTCGGAACCCGAGACTGTCCTCAATATATATAATATTTATCATTAAATAGCTCCATGATTAAACAATTCCATGACAT
Organism: Platynereis dumerilii; assembly: GCA_026936325.1. NCBI lineage: Eukaryota > Metazoa > Annelida > Polychaeta > Phyllodocida > Nereididae > Platynereis > Platynereis dumerilii. The sequence goes on along the minus strand of JAPTHN010000008.1, from coordinate 29,456,567 downwards.
GAAGCACAATTTTTGTAAATATAATATAGAACGATCCAAAAACAGCTTTTCCATCCAATCTGGATAATAAATGAAAGCTTGATCTAGTGTGGCACATTTAATAGAATAGCGATGAAATTACTCAGCTGGTGATGGGATTGCAACTTGTGCCACCAAAACATATACAGTATTACCTGCCAAATTAATGACACAGTCAAAATGTTGGACATGGGGTGCAGCCAACTTCTAAAATAAGGCTCTTTTGGGACTTAGGCAAGGGACTAGTCAGGAAGTTGATATTTTCAAATTTTTGTGAATTTAAAACTTGTTATGTCAGCCTAAAAAATTGCATCAACTACATAATGGCCATAAAAGTTCCTATAGTACCTTTTGGTTTTCACAAATATAGTTTTTAAGGTTTTCCTTTGAGAGACCAGAATTCCAGAGATATGTAAAAAATTGAACATTTTTTCACTATTTTGGTTTTCAGGCAAAATTGTTAGATGGACCGTGTAAATCATTCAAGTAAATTAAAGAGCTATATTTTAGAAAACTAACCGCAAAATTTCAAACGTCTAACTCAAAAATTGATGGAACTACAGAGGGTTGAAAAAAAACTCTTTTTTATTTTACATTTTTGGTAAATGTTTTGTGATAAATTTTGGTAAGAGCATGTATTCCCGCAAAAGGCACAAAAAGGGTATTTAATACTTGTTACAGTAGATTTTCACGCCGATAGATATAACCATTTCTGAGTTCTGCTCCGGAAAAGAAAAAAATTAATTTTTCTGAATATACAATATTTTACAAAAGCTGTGGTCGTTGTATAAATATGAACTCCAAACGGCATATTAACACTCTAAGTGCTATTCATGTGTCAAATTTCATATATATGGGTGTAATAGTTTTGGTACAGAGGCCAATACACATTGTGTGACGCCGCCCGCCTGCCGGACAGACAAAAATTTTCCATACTAACTACAATACCCGACGACAATATACATTTCCGAGTGTGAAAAACAACAGTGACACAGTGTGACCTCTGCTCAATATATTTACAAAACAACATCAATATGGCATTATTAAGGGAGTAGTTAAAATAAACAGATTCTATTGGTAAAAGAATACTTTAATTAGAGTTTAATTAAATCTGTAGTCATTGTCAATTTCAAGATAGAAATAATTCTTACACCCAAATTTTCCTTTCACAATATTGAGATAGTACTGGTGACAAAGCAAGCCATCATCAAGTTAATAAAGGATTCAGTCAGACAGCCACCGTTAACAACTGTTGTAACCTCCCAGCCTGCAGAACTGGAATCTTCACCAGAGCCAGATGTTGGGGTCACTTCAGTAGATCTAACCGATGACGTCTCATCTTTAGAACGACATTCTGAAGAAGAAACAAGGACATGTGAGGTTTTGGCCATTTTTTAATTATTCACATTTTCATAAGTTTTCATTCATTTTCAAAATTAAATCTCAGCTAAAGGACATCCATCTAAGATTTTGCTCGTGATGTGAACTGAAGATATTCCTGAATTCACTGTCCTTGGATTGAACCCATGCAGGCTTGGACCTTGAGCGGGGCAAGTCATAAATGTAAGTAATCACCAAATAACCATGCTTCTTTACCATTGAGTAAAAGTTAAAAATCAATATGTGAAGTTTACTTGGTTGTCCATGAAGTGAAAATTGACATATCAGCAAATCTGCTCAGAACTGCTAATCCATTTCATTCATAACAACAACACCCTCAATGTCATTGCAATTAGCAATATCATCATAGCCACTGTGATTTTATACTAGAGATAGCTCATAATTGTGGAATTGGTTAACAACATAGCAAGTTCATTCTAAGGGACCCAAGGCTAATCAATAGTAATCTTTATCAGTAGAATGTATTGCTACAAAAATTATAACTTACCTATTTGAGGCCTTCCGTGTATTTCTTCTTCGGAGCAGTTGGTCCATTCTGGGAAGTAGGTCAAGGGGTTGAGTTCTGCAGGGTCGTAATTACTGCAATGGAGGTCAATGCCATAAACTCGAATTTTTCCCTGGGAGAGTCCCAACCACATCAACTGACAGTCGCATCTCATTGTGATTCCCGACAAGCCCAATGAGGCTCTAGGTCCCAAGGAGTTTAGCAGAGAGGCATCCAGGGTTTGAAGAGGGTTGTTATGCAACCTGAGAGTATCCAGTTGAATTCCACTGAATGCACCAGCTTCAATTTCAAAGATTGATGAATCAGACAAATCCAGTTTTCTCAAATCTCTATTCCGCTGAAAGGTGCATTTCTCAATTTTCCCCAATTGGTTGTTGTTTAGGAAAAGTATCTGAACTTTTGGGATATAAACCAGTAAATCTCTGGGTACTCCTTGCAGGCCAGCCCATCCCCAGACAACGTATCCCAAAAGAGGCATCACGACGGATTGGTGCTCAAGTAATTGTCTGATGTTCAAAAGCTTTAAATCCAAATATTGCAGATTTGAACAGTTAGCCATGAAATCTTGAACTGACAAGCCTCCTGATGGCTTCGATTGACCGTTATGAGACATACGTATGGCTAACTGCTGAATATCAAGATTGTGTAGGCCATAGATTGTATGCAACCTTGTGTTAATAAATCTAAGGGACTTTTGAAGTTTCATACCCATAAATGCATTGTACTCAATTACAGTCAGAGGACAGTCTGAGAAGCTTAAGTCATTGGCAATAATGTTGCGAAATGTAAAATTTCTCAAGACAGTGGTATTGACTCGAATCATGGTAATTTGCTGGATTCTGACTTTCTTTTGAAATTGAAAAACAGCCTCTAGTTCTGGCAGATTCATTTCTGTAAATGATAAGTTCACCAAATCCTGGATCCAGTCCAATTCAAATTGAGATATTGTGAAATTCCGGAGATGAAGCGCAGTAAGGAACATGAGGTCTTGAAATGTTGCTTTTGGTAGAAGTCTCACAACATTTGTGCCGTCCCCGATTACATCGACACCCTGACCTGTCGCGGAGGGATCATGATTCAATCGGGTTAAAGTTTTGAGTAATCCAGACAGTTTGCAATCATACCAAGACGGTTTATCATTTTTATATGACACAGTTACACACTTCATTTCTCCTCCTTGTGGCTGTGGATTATTTAGTTGGGTTTCATGTGTAGTTTTAATATAGTCCAGAGACTTTTGTGGATGTCCAATTTTTGCAGGCAGAGACTCACTTGCTGCTTGTGGATGTTCTATCGTCATAGGTTGAGAGTCACTTTGTCCTTGTGAATGTCCCAACATCACAGGTTGAGAGTCACTTGGTCCCATTGTCACAGGCTGAGAGTCACTTGGTCCTTGTAAATGTCCCATTGTGACAGGCTGAGAGTCACTTGCATCCTGTGAATGTCCCATTGTCACAGGTTGAGAGTCACTTGGTCCTTGTGAATGTCCCATTGTCATAGGTTGAGAGTCACTTGGTCCCTGTGAATGTTCCATTGTCACAGGTTGAGAGTCACTTTGTCCTTGTGAATGTCGCATCGTAACAGGTTGAGAGTCACTTGGTCCCATTGTCACTGGTGGAGAGTCACTTGGTCCTTTTGAATGTGCCATTGTGACAGGTTGAGAGTCACTTGGTCCCATTGTCACAGGTTGAGAGTCACTTGGTCCTTGAGAATGTCCCATTGTCATAGGTTCAGAATGATTGTCCTTTGATTCTTTCTTACTGATTGATGCCTCTGTCCCGTGTCCATTTGTTTGAACATCAGTCAAACCTTTTGTGAAAGATCCAATTGGGCGAGAAAATTCCCCTTCAACTGAGCCTGATACCACGAAGAGGATACCAAATATCCTACAAAGATGAGGGAAACCCTACCAAGAAATGATAAGAAGTAGACTTGATTAAGTTGGTCATGAGAAGAATGACAGCCAGCAAATTTTAAATGCAAACAGATTGGACTGCTGCACTGTGAAAATGGCATTTCATGTGTCATCATGCTGATGATCTGTTATGATCATACACAATACTTTCAATGTCAATTTGATTTAAGGAGACTACATTGTAATTCTGCTTGTAGGCCACAGGCAACTGAAAGGATAATGTCATCCGATTTTCACTCCAAAAACACTAATGAAAAATCAATTTGGCCTTCTCTTGATCATGACTGATCAAACAGCATCTATGTTTTTCATTTTGAATGAAGAGAAGATGACACTTCATCAGCTATCATGAGTCACAAAGTGCCATTTTCACAATGCCACACTGCCACAGTCCACTCTTTTTGCATATCGAATTTCCTAGCTGTAATTATTAACTGTGGTTAAGAAAAGAATGTGGTAAAATATCACCAATAAACAAAAGCATATTCACCATGTTTTGCTACACCATCAACTGTAAAAACACACTCCTCCAGCAGTCGACGTCTCTCTTATATAGCAATGATAAAAGAAAAAAAAAAGAGCTGCCACACCTATTTTTTCATATACACTTCAACCTCACCTTACGACCACCTCTCTAATACGGGCACCTCGCCATTACGACCACAAACGCCTGGAACCGAATATTTTACCTGTCTTTCATGCTAAATTAAACCTCTCTAATACGGGCACCTCGTTAATACGGCCATCTCGTAAATGCGGGCACTCTCTGGTGTACAAAGGGGCCATTCTGACCTCATCTAATGCGGACAATGCTGTATCAAGCATCTGATACAGTTGCATCAAGCAGAAATGTGTATTGGCGACGCTGTGTCTGGCCGTGTGTTTGCTTTACTTCAATTGAAGCAAGGCAGTTCATTGATAATAGCAAGCCAATTGAAGCCGTGTAAATTGAGATCTGCCTATAAATGGGCATTATTGCATTTGAACCAACTGGACAGAGGACGAAAACAAGGATATAAAATAGGATGGCTGCAGTGCCTTTAATTGGCAATTAAAACAAGACACAAATAAAGGACAATCACACACATTCATAACACACGTAAAAGCAGAGCGGACACACAGATAGACCTGCTTCTCCGGACCAGCCACAGCGCTGGGATACTTAAACCCTGGGAGCAAATTTGGATAAATGCAGGTAAGAACACACAACACAAGAAAATGTATTTTATATAATAAATAGTGGATTGGAATCACACATGAAATTGACAATGAAGTAGAATAGTAAATATAAATCAGATACACACAAAAATGGATACAATTTGTAAACACAAGAAATAATGTTTAAAATCACAAAATGAGGACACATTTATTAGAATCTAGGAAGAACATGGGTATATTTTTGAGCGGCAAAATTGCCTGGTAAAATTAAGATTTTTAATAGTTTTTTATAGGCTGTGCCAAATTTTTAAAACCGTGTGGGGTAGGAAAATAGAAGAAAGGCTCCCGGAAGGGGAGGAAAAACCGGGAGACACGACCGGGAGAAGAAGAAGAAAAAAGGGAGGAAGCGGGTGGGTGCTGAAAAGGAGCGCGACTAAGAGGTGCGGGAAAAGAAGGAGACTTTCTTCTTCTTCTTCTTCTTTGTGTACTTTCCCACATCCAGTGGGTTACTGTCTCCTGTAAGGGAGATAGTGGTACTAGGTTATGGTGTTGTGTTGAGGTGGTTGATTACTTTGATTAGTTTTTCACTTGTTTGTTTGAGGCTTTCTTTGTTTTCTGAGAAAATTTCTTCTGTTGTTGTTGTCGGGATTACTCTTCTGTCGATGGCTGTGCATTCTTCTAGTATGTGTTGTTGAGTTTCCATGGTGTTTGAGCAGAATCTGCAATGTAGGTTTGGGTATTTGTTTTTGTAATTGTTTTTCACTGGGATCATTCTTGATCTTGCTTTGAAAATGGCGCTCACTTGCATTCTGTTGAGTTGGTTTATATATGATTGTCCTTTTTTCCCTTGTGTTCTTTTGTTGTCCATCAGGAATTTAACCTTTGATTTTTCCCGTCCTTTTTCGGTCAGGTTGTCGGTCCATGCTTGTTGCGTTGTCTTGAGGACCTTGTGGCGTGACATTTGGTCACATGGGTTATTTGACTTATATATATCTCTTTGAATTCTTTCGAGGTCTTCTATCCAGCTCTTTTTGTCCCTCTTTTGGGTGACCCTTTCTAGGTGTTTGTTGTTTTTCTTGGATATTGATGTCCAGTAGTTTGCTTTAAATTAGATCGAGTGCACCCTCCTTTTCTTTCTGTTGGTCAATCCGTCCCTCTAGGAACCACCTTCAGTTTGAAGTAAAATATTGTTGATTTGTTGGTCTCTGCATATATGTAGGTTAAAAACAAGTCCATTGCAGAGCTTATTAAAATCCATGCACCACATGCTAAAATCCATACACCATGGTGTAGCAGTATTAAAATCGAGCACCCCCCCAGACCCACCATTGAGAACAATCCTAACCCACTCCTCCACCGAGGACACAGGGACATTTGCTTGTGTAAGTAGCTCGTCGATATCGGGCTTCCAGGTCCTTCTCACTCCTTCCAGAGCTCTGCATCGGGCAATAAAGTGTACGACATCCTCTTCCTCTCCGCCACATACGAGACATAAATCAGAGCTGCTCTTTCCGAACTTGAAGAGTGTCGACTGGAGGATGTACGTCCCTGTTAGCAGTTTAATCCTGATTGCTGCTCTCTTTGTTTCTTCGGTGCTGTATAAACTGGTGGACCAGACTGGATGTGGATTATCCTTACGGCATAGCATCAGATCTAGCCACTTCAGTGATGATCTCTTAGCTGCTCCCAGGACTAGCTGAGAGTGGTAGGCACCAAAAATCGACTCCTTGACATATCGCTTCCATGATAGAGGTGGCCACGGATTATCCAGCGCACTCAGGACATCAATTCCGTACTTCAGTGACAAGGTTCTCACCCTAACGAACCAGCTATGGGAGCTGTCAGGAAGACTAAGCTGTCGTCTGGATAGTTGATTCAGGGGATTTTCTTTGTCCAGTCTGCTGATGGCACCAAGTAGAAGTAGGGTTTTATATTCGATGTGTGAAGAAGCTGGGTACCCTCCAACTAATAAGTAGATGACTTCTGTTGCCACTCGACCTGGTAGACTCTGGTACTGGCGAAGGAGGTCCTTGTACGCCTTGTTCAACTTTTCGAAATCACTTTGCTTGATGAGTGCAGCTTCTAGTCCGTGCGTCATACGTGGTAAAACTTGGGTCTTCATAACATGGAGTGACAGGACTGGATTTAAGCCGTCAGTACCGTGGATCCCTGATCCTATTAACATGTAAGCAGTCCGTCTGCCTAGGTTTATCTTCTCCTCTATTTCCGGAGTGAGGCTACCCTGGTTCCACTTCATACCCAGATGTACAAAGGAGTCTGTAGTGGTAATCTTCTCGTCTCCTAGCGTAAGCTGTAGCTGCTCCGTGTTTGAACCCAGTAACTGCGTAACGGTGCTCTTTGTGGGATGTATCTTGTAGGAGTTTTCTACTGCATAGGAGGAGGCGTCATCTAGCATGACTTGAAGTTGTGCTTGCGAACTGCTAAGAAGGAGTACATCATCAGCACAAGTAGGGATGCCAAGATAAACACTTCCTATACTAACTCCAAGATCACTCCTTTCACAATCTGCTAGGAGGGGGTTTATATACTCCTTATATAGACTAGTAGAAAGCACTCCTCCCTGGCGAACTCCCTGTTGAACCTCATAGGGTTGACTGTAGCTGCCCTGCCATCTAACCACTTCACTGCATCCAGAATACAGGTTGTCCATCAGAAGCCAGTTATTGCCTCTCACTCCTGAATGATGTAACTTCTTCTTAAGCTTATCGTGAACCACCACATCAAACGCCTTCTGAGCATCTAAGCTAGCAATGTAGAGATGTTGGTTTCTGTCCTTACCATGAGCTGCAGCTTCTGTGAGGCATAGGGTTGTCATCGTTGGCGAGCGTCCTTCCGTAAACCCAAATTGGAGGCTACTCAGCTTCCCAGTGCTGGCTTACTAATGTCTTGAAGAACATGTTCCAGAATTTTACCCAGGGTCGGAGTAATAGTAATACCTCGATGGTTTCCCATTTCTAGAATGTCTTTGCCCTTCTTAGGTATAGGGATTTTGTAGCCAATCTTCAGTCTAGTTGGAACTTCACCTCCCTCAATGATCCTATTCATGATGTGGGTGACGGCCTTTATGAGTTCGTCTCCTCCGAGCTTGAAATGTCCAGTCTTTTGATTGCTTCTCTGGTGTTGTCTTCTCCTATGTAGACTTTCTCTTCTTTCCTGGCATTCCCACGCATGGCTTCCAGAGTGTGACTTGTACGCTGAATCTCTTCAGGGGTTGCAAGCTGCATATAATACCTCGCCCATCCTTCCCGTTGAATGTCCGGGTCATATGACAGCTCTCCATTAATTCTTAGGGCCACCTGGTCAGCATGGGTCCCATGGTTTCTCTTCAGAAAAAAAATTGTCCCCTGGTCCTTTTCATGGGCCGCCAGAATGTCATCATACAGATTTTATCGCTTCTCAGCCTCGTGTCTTCTCTGAATTCGGCGCACCATGTTTGAGGCTTGGCGTCTCTCTTCAGAAGCTGGGTGTTCTCGGGCTGGTCTGCCTGCCTCTTTCCATCTGTAGTGGGCAGCTTTGGATGCACCAACTGCTTCTGCCAGCTCAGGGTAAAATGGTCTTCTCTTCTTATTTTTAGGGCCGACTAGCTTGACTGGGAATGCTGCCTTCTCTGCTTGTGTGATGATCCTCTCAAGGTCCAAGATTGCTTCATCCAGTGTGCTCGAGCTGATATCCTCTTCAAGCAGGGCCTGTGATATTTCTTCCTGATATTTAAATGTTTTGATCCCTCCAAAAGAAGCAGCCAACAACAAGTCCGTGAATATTGTGTCTTTTCCGAGATTTTATGGACTATTTAAAGCTATAAAGTTTTAACTGAGGTTGTACAAGTAATCAGAGACAACAGCTGGATACAATTTAGTGGAGATTACGGCCGAAAAATCTGTGGAAAACGATTTTTTCTTTGGACTGTCAAGCCAAAATCAGCCAACCGGAACTCTGCTTTATCGCTCATGTAAACAAACTGGATGAACATTGTGAAATGGATTCCGACCTGTGGGCAATCTGTGTTCCCCTGTGTGTGTACAAACGTGAGTTGAAAGAAAATGTGAACATGCTAACTTGCAATTTCTGTAAACTCTCTTTCCACGAAGAATGTATGAATGGGTACAACCAGGAAGCAAAGACCAAAACAAGGCAAGCCACCAAGATGACAGACGAATCTTGGACATGTAAGGAGTGTACATCCATGCCAAGACGACTCACCCAAGCACTTAATGACATTTGCTCTCTGACAAGCTTAGTCTGTAAGCTCCAGAACAGCTTAGATACGTTTAAGACTGAACTGTTGTCAAAGTCAGATGCACATGTTGCTACCCAAGAGCAGATGAAAGACATGATTGAAAACCAAATGACCTCTGTTGACACTGACAGTAATCTTTTGAAAGATATACACAGAGACCTAACTGCTGTTAAGAATTCTTTCGCAGAAGATGTTGACCTTGACAGCACGGACGAGGAAGATGCAGATCCAGAAGGCACCCTGTTGATCTCGGATTCCCTGTGTCGTGATGTTACCAGTACGAGTGATGACCTGACGGTGTACAGTGGAGGTGCACATTTCACAACCCTTCGAAAATACCTCGGGAAAAACAAGCGCAAGTATAAAGACCTTCATGTCGTTTGTGGAACGAATAACTGTGGCAGCAAGAAACCCCTGAATAAGATCAACGAGGAGTATGTAAATTTCTGTGAAGAAGCCAGAAAGCATGCATCGAACATTCATGTCTCGAGCATCCCACCAAGAATGGATGCAAATATCAGCAAAGAGGAGAAGAATCAAACGCAACAGAAAATCGATGAGTTTAATTTAAATGTCCTGTCAACTGCTGAAAAGGAGAATGTTCACTTCATAAACAATGATACAAATTTCAGATACCAGGATAAGACCTGTGATGAAAGGCTGCTCAGTAGCGACGGTGTGCACTTGTCTGCAGTTGGAGTTCAAAGGCTCATTGAAAACATGGGTCTGACTGACAAAGCCAAATGCAAATTTGGCTCCGGCACTACAAATAAATGGTCACAAAATGAGAGTTCACAAAGATCTCAAGGTACAAACAAGACGTCAGCCTCCAGACACAAAAATCCCTCCTTCCGGCCCATGAAGAATGGTGTGCACTTGTCTGCAGTTGGAGTTCAAAGGCTCATTGAAAACATGGGTCTGACTGACAAAGCCAAATGCAAATTTGGCTCCGGCACTACAAATAAATGGTCACAAAATGAGAGTTCACAAAGATCTCAAGGTACAAACAAGACGTCAGCCTCCAGACACAAAAATCCCTCCTTCCGGCCCATGAAGAATATGTCCGAGGCTATGACTCATGGTCACCAAAGAAGCCGTGAAAGCTGGAGCCGTGAAAGCTGGTCTGATCGTGATGCGATGGGCTCAAACGATGAACCTGTCTACTTCCGAGGTCACAAAAATGCTCTGAGTAACTTTTTTCCGTGCAGCCTCAGTGTGTACGGGGAAAATATGAGAAGTAGTGAGCATGCATATCAACTACGAAAAGCCGCTATGATGAACGACGCAGAGGCAGCGAGGAAAATCCGATCCGCCCCGACTGCTAAACATGCCAAAGACATCGGTGATGACGTGACGGCGAACCAGTCTTGGCATGAGAAGAAAAAAGACATAATGACTCACATTCTACGAGAGAAACTGTATCAGTGCCCCGCATATCGTGAAGCACTGAAAGACAGCGGCGAAAGGAAACTGATTGAAGACACTTCCGACAATTTTTGGGCTCGCGGCCACGAGGGACGAGGCCAAAATACGCTTGGTGAAATTCATGAGCAACTTCGCTCTGAATTACAAGAGACAAATCTAAGTGATGTTCCTTACCATGACTTGTACAATTATGAAAAAGCAGATGTGCGAAATACTAAAACTCAATATGGCAAATGTTGGCATTGTGGTGAAACAAACCATGCACGCAGAAATTGTCGTTTCACATATCCATTAGAATGCTATAGCTGTTACCAAAGTGGTCACAAAATGAAATTCTGTCCAAAAAATAACTATTAAGATATAGGCCATGAAGACTGTGCCGAGAAACCATTAAGGTTCCTTGACTATAGTTTATGTGATGATAGAATTGACTGTTATAACTCAATGTATATTAATGTAAACAAGGATGTAACAATTGAAAATCAGATATCTCAGTACAATGGCTCTAGTGTTGGTTGTGATGATTCAAATATTGAACTTACTGGAGGTGTTGATCCACAAGATTTTATTAATTCTGTCTGCATTGATTGTAAAAATATTTGCTCAAATGATTGTTCAAGTGATTTTATCTCCATGATGGACCCATTAACTCCTTGTAAAAACTACCAGGATGATATTTTACATGTTGAGTTTTCTGAAATCGGATCTTCTGTTTTTAATGAAGGTCTTAGTGGCGATCATATTTTTAACAGTTCTAGTTGTAGTTTAAATTGTGCAAACCTTGTTATCAACCAATTGGTGCTAGAAAATGATTTTGTTAATGATAAGGTAAACACAGGTTCAAAAGAAATTGTTAATCTGGAAGTTGAGTTATGTTGTGCCGAACATCTTGATGGTTCAAATGTTGTTCGAAATGTTGATGCCGAGTTACTTGATATCGATCGTTCTGACTATACTGATGCTCTCAGTATAGACTGCAGTTTTGTTGCTCATGACTCCTCAAATTACGATAATGTTTCAGAACAATCGGCACTTTTAAACGATGCTAGTAATTCTTCTGGTCTATTACAATGTAATGCACAACAGGTTAATACCAACATTGATAGTTCAGAAAAAGATGACTGTGGAGACCCTGTTATGGTTCATTTGAAAGAGACGCGATCTAAATTTGGTAAAAATCGTATATTCGCTCATGTCAATATTTATAGTCTCAGCAAATGTAAGGAATATGTCTTAGAGATTCTTCAATTGAAATATATTGATGTACTTTGTATAACTGAGAGTAAACTTAGCGATATAGACATGAACTGTGAATATGACGTGGATGGTTATAAACTGTATCGAGAAGATAGACTTGCAAATTCAGGTGGAATGATTGTTTGGTTTCGTTGTGATATCCCACATAAAAGGAATAAACAATTGGAATTTACTAGCTATGATCCTCATATCGAATCAATGTTATTCAGTTTTACTGTGAAAAAGCAGACATGGTACCTAATATTTGTGTATAAAAACCCGAAGGTGTCTGAAAAAATATTTGTCGAAAAGCTGATATAGACAATAGACAATAGACAATTTTTATTTCTTTTCGGTTTTACAAAAACATATAAACTTTAGCCTTAGGCTAGTGTCACCGAAATTAAAAACAAAGTAAAATGATTATGTAAAAGATTTAGACAAATTAGTTAGAAATTAAAAAATATAAGTAAATGAGGACATGTAAAAATCAAAATTATAACAACATAGGACGGAAGGATTAAAACAATTATAACAAATAAATTGTAAAAACAGAAGAAGACTACTTATGCAAACTCTCCAGTTTTAAAATGTCAATTTTGGAGACTGCTATTTTGAAGAGGTTGGCATCCTCACTGTCTTTTACATTGTTGGGTAGCCTATTCCACAAGGTGGCGCCCAAGTGAGTTAAACTATTCAGTCCATACAGAGTAGTTCTCTTTGACACTACTTCAATTTGATGCTTGCTAACAAGATCATAACTGGTTGTTTTTCTTTTAAACAATCGACAGATGTAAGCAGGTGATAATTCATACTGAGCTTGATATACCTCAAGCAGTACTGACTGAAGTCTATTTACATGTAGGGATTTGAAGTTATGTTTACACAATAATACATCGTACGATGATTCATAATCTTCAGATACAATTCGTAACCCTTTTTCTTGTAATTTTTCTAGTTTTAATCTACTTCTTTTTGAACAGAAATGCCAAGCTACTTTACAATAGTTGAAGTTGCTGGCAATATATGACTTGAAAATGTACATTTTTGCATCAGTGCTTAAGTATTTTGAAATTCTTCGCAGAGCACACAATTGCCATGCAGATTTTCTACAAATTTGGGATACATGTTTGTTATAATCAAGTTTTTAATCAAGAGTAATTTCTAATAAATTAACATCTTGACTAGGACTAAGTTCAATATTTTCATTTACATTTAGAGTACTATTGACATTTTTTCGACCAAAGACAATGAATTGAAATTTTGAAGGATTGGCTTTCATACCATTTTCTTGAAACCATTTTAAGACAATTCTAGTTGCTTTACTGAGATTGTCTAAAAGTAACTCATTTGAAGGTGAATTAATTACTATAGTAGTATCATCAGCATAATTTGCAATGTTGTACTCCGAGGTCGGCAGCAGGAGGTCGTTGATGAAGAAATTAAATAAAATTGGCCCTAAAATGGACCCTTGGGGCACGCCCTTTTTGAGATTAGACCAATTACTTCTTTGGTTTCCAATTTTGACTCGCTGCTGTCGACCTCGAAGGTAACTAGAGATAAGTGCTAAAGCATCTTTACTAAAGTTATATGCATTTAGTTTTGCAATAATTAAATCATGGGGGAGGCAATCAAAGGCCTTGGACAGGTCTGTTAAAACAGCACCTGAGCATAGGTTTTTGTCCAAAGAGCCCTTGATTGCCTCCGTAACCTGTAGAATTACATGTTGCGTACTATAATTTGATCTGTAAGCAGATAGTGTTTCTACAAACACTTTATCAGTAAAGGGTTTGAGTTGATTGTTAATTTCTTTTTCGAAAATTTTTGAGAAAGTTGTCAGGATACTGACTGGCCTGTAATTGGCCATTTCTAGAGTACTGCCTTTTTTGTGCAGCGGTTGAACTTCCGCACATTTAAGTTGTTTAGGGAAAGTTTTGATTGTGAACATGTCATTCATCATATCAGTTATGAAGGGTACAGTAATATTTGAGCTAAGTTTGATAATTTTGGGTGACAGAGTGTCACATCCAGTAGATTTTGATACATCAAGTTTTCAGAATAATTTGTTTACATTTTGAAAAGTAGTTGATTTAAAATTGAAATTGAAATTACCATTAATAGCAACAAGTTGCTTAATTTTTCCAATATTGAGTGATCTTTAAATTTCTCAATACAGCTGTCAACATATTCAGAATTTGACAAATCAACAGTTTCTGGATCAAATGGAAAACCAATATCATTTGCAATATTTACATAATATTCATTCATATAATTTGCAATGTCTTTTTCATTTTTCACGATTTTTTCTTCTACATCGAGTTGGTTCGGTGGTTGGGCCATTGGTTTGGATGATACGAATGGCCTTACAGTTCGATAGAAAGTTCGATCTGGCTTACTGCTACAGCGTTCAGTCAGATATGATTTAATTTAAGTCTTGCGTATCTGGGTTGTGCGATTTCTCTGGATTCTGAACGATTCCCAGTTTCTGCGATTGGGGAACTTGTTGTAGCGATTTCGTAATTGTGCCTTCTGGTGCACATTCTTGCGTAATCTTGAATTCATGAATGGTGGTTGCGTTGGACGTACTCGTTTCAACTTGAGTGGGGCATGTTGATTCAGTACTTCCGTCATAAGCGTTTGGAAATACCAATATTTGTCGTCGATATCATTGAAGATAGCTCCTACACTAAAAGGAGCTTGGGCCAGGTCAGCGTTGAAATTTTCTGCATCAAAGGATTTAAAAGACCTATAGGTAACTGTCTTAGCTTTCTGTCGTGTTTGTTTCTGAGGACACCATAGATAAAGTGATGAACATCACTTAGCCCATTCTCAATGGTGCCCGTGTTGCAGTAGTTACGTGAGTTGTTTGTCAGCAATACATCAACCAGGGTATGATTGTTCGGATTTTTGTAGCATGTTGGTGCGGTAATTAAATTTTTAAATCCAAACAGGTCTGCTAAGTCACGAAGTTCAGCAGATTGGTTGATTTGCATCATATTTTGATTTAGATCGCCGATGATGGTAATATCATTCGATTCAATTAAAGCCTTGTCAAGGGACTTAGATAATGTTTGTAGATAAAATTTAGCATCAATCCGTGGTGCTCTGTAGCAGACATAAAAGAAGGATTTCTTTTTGTCATGTACTTTCTCAATAACAATAAACTCAAGGTCTGCTTCTAGGTCTATTCGTCGACGAGTTGATAGTATGGATGAAGCATAAACAATAAGTCCTCCTGAAAAACTTGAGGCTCCATCTTTTCTGTACATTACATAATTATCCGCATGGAATTGTGCATCAGGGAAAGTCTGATCTAATTTTGTTTCTGCTATGCTCATAATATCCGTGAATTGTCCATTTAGTAAATCTATTATGTCACAAGCTTTGTAACGATAGCTATTGACATTCAAGTAGGCAATTATGGATTTTTCACTATATTTGTGTTTTAAGTCTTTAAATGCTTGTTTAACTCCATTCTGATCTTCGTTATCATCATCCGTATCATCAGTCATTAATGACATTGATGTTAAATTAAGGTCGTTGTTAATATTATCCATTGAATCAGAATTGTTTTCAAAAAGAGAGTCTGTAAATTCAAAAATATTTCCTTCATCTTCTGAATTACTAGAGCCACTGAAAAACGAATCAGAGAAGCGGAGGGCTCCTTCGTACTCTTCTTCCATTAAAGTTGAAGTTGTAGTTGGACACGTATGACAGTACCATGGTTCATCTGTAAGACCAATCTAGTGATATTCTTCTACAAATATATAGATGATATCTGCATACAACTCCATGACAAGTCTAGGTAAAGAAATTATTCTATTAGGTGATGTAAACATAAACATGTTGAAAGGAGATGACAAACTAACTAATGATCTTTGCCATATTTTTGGATTAAAGAACCTCGTTACGGAGCCGACCTGTTTCAAGACAGTAAACGGCACTCTTATAGACCCGGTTATAGTCATGAACCCAAAACGTTTCCAAAATCCTCTGAACATCATTTTTGGTTATAGTGATTTTCATAACATAGTTGGATGTATCACCAAATTGAAGGTCCCACCAAAAAAGCCTATGACGGTTGAATATAGATCATACAAAAATTTCAATGTCGAGTCTTTTAATGCAGATGTCAGCTCTATCCCTTTTCATGTTTGTGAAATGTTTGATGACGTTGATGACAAATACTGGTGTATGTCTAAATTAGTTACTGATGTGGTAGATGAACATGCTCCTTTAAAGAAACGAGTCATAAGGACCCAGCAAGTACCATATATGCATTCAGAACTTCGTAAGAGTATGTTGAAAAACAAGTACTTTAAAAATAGGTCCGTTGAAGCCTGGCATGCTTATTGCACTCAAAGAAATAGCACAACTAATATGAGGCGAAATGCTATTAAATCGTTCTTTCTGAGCAAATGTAATTGGAATGCAACTCCCAAAGATTTCTGGAACTGTATAAAACCATACATGTCAAATTCTATGCAGCAACATAGAAATATTATTTTAAATGAAGATGGAAATATTATCACAAATAAGAAAGATATATGTGAAATTTTTGCAGATTTTTTCTCGTCTGTAGCTGATAATATTGGTGTACCAGATGAATTAGACCCGACTTGTGAAACCTCTCTAACAGATGTTTATAAGAAACATGGAAGTCATTCTGCCATCTTGAATATAAAGCAGAATGCACCGAAATATGATACTGAATTTAATTTCAGTGAGGTCAGTCCTAGTTACGTTGCTAGGCTGCTAAGCAAAATCAATGTGAAAAAGGCCACCGGATATGACAGACTTCCCCCAAAACTTATAAATGTATCAGATCGGCACCTGTCAGCAAGCCTGGCTGAAGTAATAAATGCCAGTTTCAGTGCCTGTGAATACCGAAATGATATGAAGAGAGCTGAAATGTCTCCTCTTTTCAAAAAGAAGGATGATATGCTGAAAGAAAATTATAGACCTGACAGTATTCTTGTCACGTTTAGCAAGGTATCTGAATCTATTATCTCGGAGCAGCTTACGGCACTTTTCAATACCATATTTGATGATATGCTCTGTGCCTATAGGAAACGCTACAGCTGTGACCATGCCCTAATAAAGGTTGTTGATTCATGGAAAAGGGCATTAGATGAAAATAGGTTTGTTGGAGTTATCTCCATGGATCTGTCGAAAGCATTTGACTGCATCCCACATGGCTTGTTAATTAGTAAGTTGAAAGTCTATGGTTTAAGCGACAGAGCTTGCCTGTTTATGAGTTCTTATCTTGGAGGGCGCATGCAAAGAGTAAAAATTGAAGATGATTATCTTCAACATATTCTTGAACGATTTATTTTACTCTCTTAAAAACTGCAACCTGACAAATTATGCAGATGATAATACTATACACGCCTCAGATATTTCAATGCAATCAGTATTACAGGCCCTTCAAATGGACACTTCTAATGCTATAAAGTGGTTTGCTGAGAACTTTATGCAAGCAAACGCTGAAAAGTTTCAATTCTTACTGATGAAACCATTGTTAACGACAGATTTAATTCCAGACCATATAGTTATTGATAATACAAGAATACAACGAGAGGAAAATATTAAATTTCTAGGAATTACTATAGATGATAAGCTTAAATTTGATGTTCATGTAGCCAATTTATGTACAGGGTGGTCAAAAAAAAACTTTACAGTTGATATTTCATTTTCCAGGCTGCCATGATTGAGTCAGTGCCTGGGTACTTATTGTGTATACAACTATTACAAGCCAAGTATGTTAGATCTTTGGAAAATTGGTTAATAATCAAAACGGTTCATTACTTTTTTGATAGCAGACAAAATGGAAGCCGGGAGTGCTCCTGCGTTTTTACTACTCTGGGTTGTTCATGGCCCATCAGCAATTTTGAAGCTACTGAGCTTCACAGGACAAAATAAATACAACATAAAATGAAATTGAGAAGACAGAGGCACAATTCAGCACAAACCAGAAGGTGCTAGAGCAAATTCAGACTTCACTATGGCCATTATACGATTTTAAAACAAAGCCGTCTGAAGGTGGATGATCAGGGTGTTGAAATCACATGAAAAGTACAAATTAACATCTTGAAAGAGCATCTAAAGCCCTGGATAGATAAGACATACAGTGCCACAGATAATTTGATCTTCAAACAAGACGGGGCATCAGCCACACTCCCTTGGAAAGCCCAGAACTGGATCAAGGTTCGCTCTGTCAAGTTTCTCAGTGGGACAATATGGCCCCTGTTATCACAAGATCTCAATCAATGTGATTATTCTGGATGGGCAAACTTAGAGGCAGATCCCTGCAAGACACCACAGACCTTAGTTGCCAAATAAAGGCATCTGTTACGTTTGTATGGGAAAAACGGACACAAAGTTACATTTTTGACACCTCTGCATCATTTAGGCCCACTGCAGAAAAGTCATCAGTCCAAAAGGACCTCCGAATGAATAAATTGTCTCTAGAAGAGTTATTCTTTGCTATACAAGTTGTTTTTGCATTGCAAAATAAGCATTTGTTACAATGAGCGTCATCCAAAAAAATATTCATAAGTGTAAAGTTTTTTTTTGACCACCCTGTATCAAGGCAGGTAATCAATTAAATGTACTTTACAGGTTCAAAAATATCTTTAACGTAGAAGAAAAGAAACTAGTTTACCAGACCTTTGTGTTATCTAATTTTAATTACTGTCCAATTGTGTGGAACTTTTGTAGTACAAGTATGATAAGGAAAATGGAATACATACAGGAAAGAGCGTTACGATTTATATATAATGACTTCAAAAGTGAATATAGAGAAATATTGGAAATGTATGGTCATGAAACATTACACGTTCGTAGAATTAAAACAATAGCCTCCGAGGTTTATAAAACTATTCATTCTTTAAATCCAACTTTTATGAAAGAAATGATACTGGAAAAGGAATTAACTTATTGTTTACGAGATGGATTTAAGGTAGCAATACCAAAATTCAATAAGATCAGATATGGCAGAAACACTTTTTCTTATTATGGTCCCCACATATGGAACATACTTCCATCTGACATTAAAGGTGCAATAAGCATTCAAGTATTTAAAAAAATGTTAAAGAAATGGGAAGGTCCCAATTGTGCCTGCACTGCCTGTCATCTCGCAGTCTAACTGTACAGTGAAACAGTGGGATGACAGGCACTGCAGTCACGATTTTGAATTTATATTTGTGATGCAAAATAAGACTGTTTAAAGAATTGTTAAAGATTTAATGTATGTGCCTGGTTGAGTCAGTGTTTTAATGTTTTTATTTAATTTTACCTGGAGTTTTTAACTCAAACATTGTAAATATCTCTGTACATATACTATTTTCTTTTGTACATAATATGTTCTCTCGATGATTAGCAATTATGCTACATTTTAATCGAGGATAAATAAAATTATTTGAATTTGAATTTGAATTTTGAATTTGAATTTTTGTCCTTTAGGATGGTGTATTCTATTTCCAGTAGCCCGGTTTCGATATAGATTGCTTCTCATGGGGTGGAGGTTGGGGTCTGGAGGATTCTGATGTTGTCTAGAATTTTGTTTAGTTCCTTCATTTCAGTTTTGTTCCATATGGTGCTTACTGCTCCATATGCGATTATTGGGATGATGCATGAGTTGACAAGTTTCCATATTGTTCCCATTTCTATACTTTTGAGGTCTTTTGATCCTGCTATAGACAGGATGGTTTGGTACGCTGCTTCAGCTTTTCTACTTATGTCATTTATGTGGTCTTTGTTGTTTCTCTTATTGTTAATCATCATTCCCAGGTAGGGGAAGCTTGGGAGAGTTGGGCCGCAGGGAGGGTTGGGCCACCCTGATTTTTGAGGAAACTAAAATTTTTTTGAGAAAGCTGCAGCCACCAAAATTTTATAAAAATAAAAATCTTTCAATGGATGTAACATTTCTAGCTAATTTGCTTGTCACGATCTTTAGAGAGAAGAAAATTCAAATTTGGATGAAAAAAGGAAAAACTGAGCCATGTTACGAGTTTTTAATTGTCTGTCAGACAACAAGGATTGAGAAAATTTTCTATGGCATGCTTGGTAGGCTTGACTATTCAGTTGTTATTAACATATTTTGGAAAATTATCAGACAACCGGTTTTGTTATAATTGGGATTTAGAGAAAAATGGTGGAATGGGGGAGAGTTGGGACAGTGCTAATACTCTCCCCACATGTGTTGCATTTACCTAGATTTATTTTTATTAAGACAGAAGAACTTGTCTAGAGCAATTTTCAACAGAGATTGAATATTTTTAGGCCTTAATAATTATTCATAGTCTAATAAAATTAGATATCAGGAAATCTAGATGGGGAGAGTTGGGCCATCAGGCCGAGGCTTAAGTCTGACAGCAAACTAGAGTTGCAAGAGGCCTCAATTCAGGATTAATGACTTCTATGACCACCACACTTCAGGTTAAAAATATTATGGCCTCGAGTGCAGCTTAACCGAACCTGATATATTGCAATGGCCCAAGTCTCCCTCCTGAATGGCCCAAGTCTCCCACTTGATGGGGAGAGTTGGGCCAATTTTTTTCCAATTTTCATGGGGCTGTAGGTCATATGTTCTTGGGCAAATATCAATGCAAACCTAAAGATATTTTTCTGAAATATTTCAAGATACAATACATGCATTAAGCATGTTTATATAATCATTACTGTTAGCAGGAGGTGCAAGAATGTAAAAAGTGGCCCAACTCTCCCAAGCTTCCCCTACTTATACTTTTCCTCCCAGTCTAAGTCCATTTCACCCATTTTGCATGGTTCTTCATTTTCACTTTTCTTCCCGAATTTCAAAGTCTTGCTTTTCTCCTTGCCGAATACTATGTGGTATTTGTCTGCCGTTTCCTTGGTGATTTGCAGTAGCTTGTTCATGTCTTCTTTGCTTTTGGCGAAGAGTGCCACGTCATCCATCCATAGGAGACATCCGACTTTCGTATTGTCGTCGATTTGGATGCCTATTTGTTCCTTTTCGATTTCTTTGTTTATCTCGTCGATGACTGTGGCATATTGGATGACCGACAGGACTCCTCCTTGTCTTATGCTGTCTTTGATGTTTATCTCTCTCGTTGGGCCATTGTGGGTGAGTATTTTCACTGTGAGGTTTCTGTTGATTAGCAGTACATCAAGCCAGGTCCTGTCCTTTAGGCCTGCTTTGTGCATGGCATACATTATTCCGTCGAGCCACGCTTTGTCATATGCTTTGGTTACATCAAGGAAAATGACATACATATCTTTGTGTTTCTTTGTGAGTTCCTTTAGTATCAGGATGTGGTCTGAGGTGCAGGTTTTATTTTTGCCTCCGCCTTGGGCATCAGATATGTTGGTCGTTTCTCTTGCTCTTTCATTTAGAATTCGTTCATAAAATTTTCCCATGTTGCTACTGAGGGTGATACCTCTTTCGCTGGAGCATTTGCCCTTTGTGCCTTTTCCTTTATATAGGGGTATTAAGTGGCCAAGTTGCCATTGGGTTGGGATGGATTTGTCCCTGAGGATGGTGTTGAAAATTTCTCTGTAGATTTCAAGGGTTTGAGTTGATGCTTCCGTGATTACATCATTAGGGATCATATCAGGTCCTGGTGCTTTCCTCCGTTGTATGCTTTTTCTTGCTTTTTCAATTTTGGCTCTCGTTTTCTCCCTTGGGGGGGCTGTGGTCATTTGCTTTTCCGTGTTTTTTACGAAGTTCATGATTGCATCAGTGTTTAGCTCCTGGTCTTCTTTTCCTTGTCTTGCATGGTAGAGGTCTTCGAAATAGTTTGCTATGTGGTTTTTTGCCTCAGTTTGGTCTAGAAGGGTGACACCTTCTTCTGTTATTGTATGGTATTCTTTCTTTGGTGGTTGCATTAGTTTCTTCCTTATTTTCCAGAAAGTGTTTGAATTTACTCCTCCTTCCTTTATAAGTGCATTTAGTTTCCTCCTTGTATTTTCAGTTTCATCTTTTTCCACCATTTTCCTTAGGTTTCTTTGTGCTTCATATAGGTCGTTTAGCTTTTCCTTTTTCCTGGCTTTGTCCTTTTCTTCTAGGAATTGTTTTCTTTTTTCCTTCATGATTTTTCTGGCTTCTTTCTCCTCATCTGATTTCCGTTTTTTTCTGCGGTTTTGTTGTTATGGTGATCTTCCCGATATGTTTAGATAGGCAGTTATCTATGGTCTTCTCCAGTTGCAAGTAGTTGTTTATTTTGTTGTCTTGGTAGGCTTTGTTCATTTCTTGGTTGAAATTCTCCCATTTTTCTTTGTTTCCTGCTTTCCATCTGGTTATTTTCCTGGGGATGTTTGGGTTCTGGTTTATCTCTGTTGTCATGAGGATAGTGTTGTGGTCGGTTTGGGTCGTTGCACCCTTTAGTCTGTAGGTACCTACCTCATCCACTTGGATGTCGGTGGTTTGTGTCTCTGTTATTGCGTCTGTGAGGATGTAGTCAATTATTGCTTTTTCATTTGTGTTATGTCTATTTTCCCTAGTCCAATTACGCGTTGTTGACTTAAGGTTAATTGAGACTGTGTTTGTGTCCTCTATTACTTCCTCCAGGAGTGTTCCATTGGGGCTCCTGTTTTGTTTAAGTTTGTCATTGCTTACATGTATTTTTGCATTAAAGTCCCCGGCTAGTATCATCCTGCCTTTATGCCTGAGGTTTAGTATTTGTGATTTGATTTGCATATATTGTCTGTGGGTGTCGTCTCTGTTATTGCTTTCTTGTGGGCCGTAGAAAGTTCCCAGGTATATGCAGGGGTTTTTAGTTCTACCCATATTATTTCCTGGTCATTATCCTCCATGTTTGTTACTAGGGTTGTGTATTTTGCCCACTGGGTTTTGATTGCTATGGCCACCCCCTCTCCTCCTATGCCCTGTCTGGTTTTGTCTACCATTCATACCCGTCCATCTTAGAGGGCTTTCCTTTCATCTCGCTTAGCATTATAACGTCAGCGTCGTACATTTCACTTACATTTATGAGACTGCTTATAGTTTCGATCTTACTCCATTTATGTTAGTGTACATACTTCTTAGGCTAGTTTTACCTTTGTTGTTGGAGTTTTTTCCTTTCCTGTTTTTTCCCTTGTTCTTTGTGTTCTCTCTGCTGGTCTTGGTGGTTTCTTTGTTTGCGGTTTCAGTGTTTTGCTGAAGTTTTTTCCATCTTTGCCGGTTGTAGGGTTCCATTAGGGTATTTTTGCCCTGGTTGTTTATTCTTCGGGTGATTTTGCCTTGGTTGTCTGTTTTTGAGCGGTTGTTTGGTGTTTTGTTACTCTGTCTGAATATTCTCCAGGTATATTGATTTTCAGCGGTATTGTTGTTTGTAGGGGTTCCTATCTCCTTGTGTCTTTTCTTCTCTTCGCATCCCTTGGTCAGTGTGTGCTGTCATGCCGTTCACTCGACTGGGATCTATCTCTGTATCGTCCTTCCCTTCGGTCCTCTTGGCTGTCGTGTCTGGAGTATCTTCTGTTGTCATCGTTGTCCTTTGTCCGTGGCGGTGTTCTTTGTCTCCAACCCCTATCGCTTTGAGGTGATGGGGTCCTTGGTCTCCTTATCGGGTCTCTAGACGCTCCTTCAAAGTGCTCTGGTGCTCTTCTGCGTTGGTGGCTATACCTGCACTTGGCTCCTCTATTGCAGTATCCCTGTTCGAAGAAAGGGCATGGGGTGTCTTTTGACGTTTCTCTTCTCTCTTCGTTTCGTTTCCAGATTTCTTCTTTCCTTCTTGTGAAACTGTTAATTTCAGCGATGGCATCGTCGACATTTCTTTTGTTTCCTTGAACTTTAACTCTCGCTTTTGGTTCGTTTGTGGTGTTGTCAATATGAATTTTCACCTTGTGTTGCCTTTCAAAGGTTTTGACATTTGACCCTTTCTCTCCGATCAGTTCTCCCGTCAGTTTGCTGGGGATTTGTGTGATGCCCACATGGATTTCTTCTTTTCTGGTTAGGGTATTTTGCCCTTCTTCACTGTGGGTTTTTTGCCCTGTCTGTGTCTGTGTCTGGGTATTTTGCCCTTTTGGGGATTTCGAGGGGTTGTTTTCAAGCACCTCGCTGATCGCATTTGCAATAATCCTGGCCCCCTTTTCGTTTAGGTGAATTCCGTCTCTTTCCAAAATTTCTTCTTTCAGGTGTTTGCGGAATTCGTCTTCTAGTCGTATAATCTTATATCCCCCTCTTCCTCCTCCTCGTTGAGGTATTTATTGACTATCAGTCGCTCAATTTTTGGTATTTTCAGGTGTATTTCGATAACGAAGATTTCCCCGTCAAATTTCCTCCTTAGGCTTCTCAGCGTTGATATCAATTTTCTTGCTTCCTCCTTTCCGTCTTCATCCCCTTTTAGGGTGTTCGTTCCCAACATGATAAACACTGTTGAGATTTCCTCAAATATGTAGTTCTCATAGTTCTCCGTCATGTGTCTTAGGTCATCAGTCGTGAAGATTTTTTCGTCGAAAGTCCATTGTGTTCCCTGTTGTTTCTCTACTTGTGGTAGTATGTGTCGTCTGTTGGAGTCCGCTAGCATGAGGATTGTTTTCGTTTTGGCCTTGGGGGGTTCTGGGGTCTCTTTGTGGCTTGAGTGGAGTTTGTCTAGTATGGAGTTGATTGTTTCTTCGTGGTCATTGATGATTTTGTTTTTTCTGTCCACTTCCTCCTGGAGTTCTTTAGTCTCTGTCTCGTTTCTCTCCAGTCTTGCTTTCAGGGCCTCATTTTCCTCCTCGGCTTTGTGTAGTCGGTTGTTTAGTGCTGCAGCTTCTTCTTCTTTTGTTGTGACAGTTTTGTTTCTGTTTGACAGAGTTCCTTTTAGGGCCTTGTTTTGGCTCTCTATTTCCTGGTTTTTACCCTGAGCCATGGTCAGCTCTCTTGTGAGCTCGTCTCTTGTCCTCTCTAGCTCTCGGATGATTTTTCTCTGGTTGTTGATTACGTTGGTTTGGTCTTTCAACGCCTTTGTTTGGTCCTCTATCAATTTAGTCTGGTCGTCATTTCTGGTGGTGGTTGTTTGTGGAGTTTGGGCTTTTGCTCCTTGTGCGGTATCTTTTGCAGCTTCCTTGCCAGCTTCTTTGGCATCTTCTTTGGTTGTCGTGGCTTCTTTTGCTGTCGCCGTGCCTTTTTTCCTTTTAGTCACCTTGTTTTCGCTGCTGTGTTTTGTTCCTGTTGTTGGGGTAATTTTGCCCATTGGTTGTGGGGGTTTTCCCACATTTTGTGCTAGGGTAGTTTTGCCCTTGTTTAGCATGCTGTAATCTTGTCTCGGTTGGTTTCTGAGTCCTTGCCTTTTTTCTGGCTGGCTTGTCAAAGAATCGTTGGTTAAGTTTAATAGATTTAGCTCTATCTCTGTTTCACTTTCCCCTTGTCTTGATGAGGTTTCTCTCGGGGGTGTGCCCTCGTTACTGGAGATCACTTCTTCTTCGTCTGAGCTGATTGTTTTGGTTGGGCTGGCTCCCCGGCCTCCCCGGCCTCCCCGGCCTCCCCGGCCTCCCCGGCCTCCCCGGCCTCCCCGGCGTGGGGGTCACCTTTGTCCCCCTGGTCATTTTGATTCTTTGAGTCTGGGTTTTCTTCGGGTTCTTTCTCTTCGTCCCCTGTCATGTCTACGCCGCCCGGGTTTTGTTCTTCGTTTAGGCTGTCATGTGGATTTTCGTCGTCCTGGTCTTCCCTATTTGTAGGTATTTTGGTGGGGTCTTCTAAGTGTTCGCCATCATGTTGCACATTTTCTTCAGCCTTGCTTGTTGTCGGGTTTTGCTCTTCCATTCTTACACTTGTTGGTATACTAGTGGTATACAGTGGTATATAATGGTGCAAGTTTTACTTACAGTTTGTGGCCTTGGGTAAATTTGCCCGTAGCAGTTTGAAACACGTGTAATGGCGGGTGATTTTGCCCTGGAGTCGACCTTTTTCTGGTCGTTTTTCGTAGTTTTTTCCTTATTTTCTTTTCCGTCCGCATCCGAGTCGTAGTCCAGTAGCTTTTCCGAGTCGTGTATAATCCTTTTCAGTATAATTTCGGTGTAATTTCAGTAGGAAATCACTGATAAATCAACTTTGATTACGCAGCTTGTTTTCCATGCCGGTCGCGTTATATATATAGAGAAGAGGGCATTCACACCCAGAAAGCTGAGAATGGAGAAACCATGAAAGAAGGAAGGATAGGAGAAGGTGCGAACCACTACAAAATGAGTGGGAGGTGAATAAAACACCAGGTAAGAAAATGACACAAAATTTTGCCACAAAATACTCCAGACATAGAGTGCACTGCAGCAAACCCTCGCCCCCTGACCAGCTTCAACGGACCTTGGTTCTAAACCAAGCTTTCATTGAACCAACTGGACAGAGGATGAAAACAAGGATATAAAATAGGATGGCTGCAGTGCCTTTAATTGGCAATTATAAAACAAGACACAAATAAAGGACAATCACACACATTCATAACACACGTAAAAGGAGAGCGGACACACAGATAGACCTGCTGCTCCGGACCAGCCAAAAAACCAGTCCAAGAGCAGCAAGGTAGGTGAGTGAGGTGGAGAGAGGCCAGACTGGGGACAAGGTAAAAACTAAGGGACCAGCCTGGCTGCAAGAAGAGAAAAAGTGTCAGGCCCAGGCCTCATGTAAGTAGTGAAGGCCTCTGGACCTCATGAGAGGTGAACCCAGCGTTCGCGGCCTGAGTCGCCGCACCAGCCCTGATTGAATGGGTAGAAAAGGAGGCTGGGTCAAGGCAAAGCTGGGACACCAGTGATTTGAGAGCAGAGTTATAAAAGGAGTAGGAGAGGGGGTGGCCCGAAGACATGAGAAACAGGGGATGAGAAGGTGATGCGGGAGAGACTGAGAGAAGATGGAAAAGGATGCAGGGAGCACAGACCGGGTGACCTGAGCACCCCACAGAGACCGTGAAGCCATGAGGGCTTGTTTTGGACGTTGGACGTTGTAACGGACCAACGGAGGTGAAACAGAGGAATCAAAAACAACGGACGTTCTGCGAGGAAAGATAGAAAAGGAAGGATCAGAGCAGAACTCGGAGGCCCGAAGACAGGCGAAGAATTGGAGGACCAACGCCCCTCTCAAGACGAGATGATCCTGGGAATCTGAAAATAATGAAATTATGGAGGAAAGAATAGGGAAGGTAATAGGAGTGGGATGAGAAGCAGACTCAGACTCAGACTCAGACTCAGATGAGAAGGAATTATGTCAACCACTTGCCAAAATTATTAATCAATGTTTCCAGACTGGCGTGTTCCCAGACAAATTAAAGATAGCCAAAGTTACTCCTATATTTAAGAAAAATGAAGAAACTCTTTAAAAAAATTATGCCCTGTGTCCATCTTACCTAGCGTATCAAAGGTCTTCGAAAAAGTAATGTACAATCAAATTTATCAATATTTTACAGATAATAGACTGTTTTACAAAAGTCAATATAGATTCAGACAAAATCATTCCACAGAATTGGCTACCATTGAATTAGTGAATAAATTGACATCAGAAATGGACAACTATGAAATTCCTATTAACATATACTTGGATCTTTCGAAGGCCTTTGATACGCTTGACCACACCATATTACTAGAAAAATTACAAATGTATGGCATTAAAGACATGGCTATTAACTTACTAACTATCTTTCAAATAGAACACAGTATGTAGAATTTAATGGAATCAAGTCAGATTTACTACCCATAACAACAGGAGTTCCACAAGGATCCATTTTAGGCCCCCTTTTATTTCTTATTTATGTTAATGATATAGCAAAAGCATCAAATATTTTCTATCCAATAACGTATGCAGATGACTCCACTTTGTTTACAACAGTAAAAACTGTCAAGCTTATTGATCAACATATGAATGTTGATGAGATATTAAGTAATGCACTCTCAAAGATTAGTACATGGTTGAAGTTAAATAAATTATCATTAAATTGTGAAAAAACCAAGGCATCGATATTTCACACAAAACAAAGAAAAGTTGATGTGCCTAAAATTTACATTAATAACCATCAGATTGAATTTGTAGAACAATTTAACTTTTTTGGCATAATAATCGATGAAAACCTTAACTGGAAAGCCCATTCTAGTAGCGTCAGTATGAAAATATAAAAAACAATTGGTGTATTAAATAGATTAAAAAACATTCTCCCTCCAGAGGTACTTTTACATATTTATAACTCCCTCATTTTATCCCATCTTAACTACGGGGTGTTTCTTTGGGGAAGACACTCAAAACAGATAAATGTTCTACAAAAGAAGGCAATAAGAGTATTAACTAGAAGTAGATACAATTCTCACACTAGTACAATTTTCAAGAACTTAAAAATTCTCAAATTTGATGACATATGCGCACTGCATGACTACAAATTACTTTTCAAATTTTTCAATGGAGTACTTCCGGAGTCGCTGTTGTCCTTGGTAGGAAGCAATGAGCATGCTCATCCAAGGTATGCAACCAGGTTGACAGATCAGCAACTCTTACCTGTTCCGCGAGTAAGACATGAATTTGCAACTCAAAGTTTTTCATATAAATTACCGAGAATTTTCAACGCCATGAACAAAACAATTAGGGATAAAATTTTTACTCATAGTTTTATAGGGTTTAAAATATATGTGAAAAATTTTTTAATTAAAAATTATAGTAGGGGAGAGTGGGGCATAACCACCCCCCTAAGACAAAATGTCTCACTGGATGATAATGACCAACACAATTAAGAACTCCAATTGGCAATATGACACACTCTTAGAGTACTTTCATATCCCCTACCTGCAGCATCAAATGGCTCTCCCTTATAGTACAGGAATAGTTTTTGGTACAAGGTGGGTGGTTATGCCCCATGCTCGGGGCATAACCACCCACCCCATGGGGCATAACGCCTCCCCCAAGGTACCAGCAACAAAAATAACTGGAGGATTTCCATATCTGGTGAAAGGGTACTATTTCCCTTTCTGATGAAATGCAGTTGCTCTTGACTTGGAAAGTAACAAACCATATCAGTGTCCTCACTTTTGCTATTTTTTTAAATTTTTTTTATTTAGAACATATTTTATATGGGTAACACTGTCAGTCAAAAAAACTGTTTTTCAAGTGGCCCATTTACAAAGTGAAAAATAAAATCAACAAGCATCAATTAAAAATGTAAAATCAAGTAAAATACAGTTTGACTTTACATTTAAAATCAACAGCGTTATCACATTCTTTAATACTCTCTGGCAGTGTGTTCCAAATTACTGATGCCCTATAAATAAAAGATTTCTTATATATTTGTGATTGACACTCCAGAGCAACAACACTTAAAGTATTAGCTAGGCAAGTTTCAATATCATGGGCATCACATGCCATTATCACAGAATTTACTAGATGTTCAGGTGCATTACCATGGATACAATTATTCATATGTATACTTAAAAAATAATTAATACATTGCTGCATATTTTGCCATTTAAGCTGTTTAACAATTTCGATTCCTCTGACGTTGACAATATCAAAACAACCCGTAATAATTCTAGCTGCTCTATTTTGCAGTCTTTGTACACTATTAACATTTGAATTACAGTAACCCCAAATTGTACAGGCATAATCAAAAATAGGTACAACATATGTTTTATATACTAATTCAAGAATATTTCTAGGTACAATATGTCTTAAACGACCAAGCCAAGAGAGCTTTTTTGAAATACTTTTGACAACTTCATTAATGTGTTTATCAAATTTAAGATTAATATCGACATGCACTCCCAAGATATTTTGAAACAGAGATATTATTAACAGATTCACCATAGAGTTCGAGACAAAATTCATCCTGGTCTACACTAGTTACATTAGAACCTATCAACATACCAACAGTTTTTTTAACATTAAGCACTAAACAATTTCTAGAATACCATTCAGCTGCATCCTCTAGACACTTATTTAAATTTCTAGCAATTTCATTAACATTATCTCCATCACAATATAAGATTGTGTCATCCGCATACATTGAAACTCTACCATTTTTAATAGAAGTTGAGAAGTCATTAACAAATAGTGTAAATAATAGTGGACCTAAATTTGATCCTTGAGGCACTCCTATTGAGCAACCCAAAGGATTTGACAACTTATTTTTATAAATGACACTTTGACACCTGTCACTAAGATAAGACTTAAACCAATCAAGTTCACTGTTATTAACACCATATTTTTTAAGCTTTTCTAACAACAATTTATGATTTATGGTGTCAAAACATTTTGAAATATCCAAAAATGCAACACCTACTTTTAAACTTTCATCAATACTTTGCAGCCACTCATCAATAGTGGTGTGTAAACATGTAGAAGTTGAATGATATTTTCTATAAGCATACTGATCGAGTGATATAAAGTCATGATCTATAAGGTATGACATCAATTGATATTGAACTTCCTTTTCAAACAATTTTGCAATATGAGCTATTACAGAAATTGGCCTATAATTAGAAAAATTTGACACATCACCAGCTCCTTTGTAAACAGGCGTAACACGTGAATACTTCCAGTCATTAGGTACATAACCATTTCTTGGCGAACAATTGAACAAATATGTTAAAGATGGAACTACGCAATCGGCAGATAATTTCAATAGTTTACAATCTATATCGAGAATATCCAAAGAACTATTTATACTGAGACACTTTAGAAGTTTCATGACAGAACTTTCAGCAACATTGACAAACTTAAATTCATAAAAACTACTAGTGCCTACCCAATTTACATCTTCAGGTTCAGGTAAATGTTCAGTTGTACTTCTACCAATATTTGAGAAAAAATTCATTGAATTTACAGGCATCATGGTTATCATCATTTACAGTATTACATTTGCTTTTACCAGATAATAATTTCAATTCATTCCATAAGACCTTAGGCTTGTTTTTAGCTTCAATATAAAGGTTATCATAGTATTTCTTTTTACCTTGTTTAACCAACCAGTCTATTTGTGATTTAACAACACGATACTCATTCATCAAATCATTATCAGAATACTTAACAGCTTGTTTATGTAAATAATCTCTTTTATAAATCAATTGTACAATTTCTTTAGTTATCCAAGGATTGAATCGATCTTTTAATCTACAAACTCGAATAGGAGCATGTTTATTACATATATATAGAAACTCAGCTTTCCAAGAATCCCATGCTTCATTAATATTAGAAATACTTAAAATATTTTTGAAGACTACAGAGTTGATAATATCAGATCGAAATAAGTTAAGATCAAAATTTTTGAAGCAACGAAACCTTATTTCATTATGTCTATTCTGAGCTGGACATTTTGTAATATCAACAGATGTATAAACTAAATAATGATCACTCAAGGTACATTGAAAAATCTTTGTAAAATGATGGAGAGCAGGATTAGTACTCAAAATGACATCAATTATTGAAGCAGGATGCTCAGTAACACGAGTATAATCATTAACTAATTGAGTCATGTCATTTAAACTTTCAATATAACGTAAAGGATTTTGACTTACAGATTCATTAAATTGATAATTAATATTTAAATCACCAACTAATATTGTAACACATTCATCATTACAAGCCTTTTCTAAGACATCAAGTATATTGTTGTAATAACTAACATTAGCACTAGGTGGCCTATATATAGAGCATAGGAGAACATTTTTCCATTTACATTTAATCTGAATCCACACACATTCTAATTCAGGCAATTCAAGATCAGCCCTTCTAGTAAATTTAAGTTCTTCTTTTACATATATGACAATGCCACCACCGTGTCTATTCCTATGTTTGGTGACAATATTATACCCAGGAACTGATATCTCTTGAACAGGAATACTATCATCTAACCATGACTCATTTATACAAAAAATATCAAAGTTAGATACATGTAATAGAAATTGAACTTCATGTAATTTAGGCAATAAACTTC
Organism: Platynereis dumerilii; assembly: GCA_026936325.1. NCBI lineage: Eukaryota > Metazoa > Annelida > Polychaeta > Phyllodocida > Nereididae > Platynereis > Platynereis dumerilii. The sequence goes on along the minus strand of JAPTHN010000008.1, from coordinate 29,424,792 downwards.
TGACATTAAGATGACCAACCGTCAGACCGTTAGTCTTGTTAACATGACCTCGCAGGGCCACATAAGGCAATATACAATTAACCAATTCTATATCATCCATCATAGCATACACACTAGGATATAATAATTTAAGCCTACTTTTGACATCAGTTATAGCACCAGAGGTATTTACATCACTGCCAGAGAGAGCATGAGATTCTTTATCACAGTAAGGGTTGGAGTCATTATCCAATTCAATATTTAATACATTGTTAGAGTCATCATTATTGCAAACATCATTGAAACCACAAATGTTATAATCATCATTACAGTCATCATTAAAAACTTCATCAAAATTATCATTAAAAACTTCATCACAATCATCATTAAAAACTTCATCATCAATAAGATTGGAGAGAGAGTCTGTCAGTTGAGAGATTTTATCACAGTTTTTGTTTACAATCACAACGGCGGCCCTATTATCTTGGCCAAGGAGTTATCTGCGATAACTGTGTGGTGTCTGTCGACGATGGTGCTTGTCCTTGTGGCCTCTTCCGTCACACTTGTTGCATACAACCAGGGCTGTTAATCAGTACTTTTCAAAGTACTTATGTCCAGTACAGTACTTTTCAAATGTTCCCAGTACCCAGTACAGTACCCAGTACTTTTTTAATCACTGTACTTAATTCCAGTACCCAGTACTTTTGAAAGTACTTAAGTCCAGTACCCAGTACTTTTTGATGTCTCACACATTGAATCACAATTGTCGAAAACAAAATTTTTCTTTTTCAAAATATAGTGAAAAATAACACCATCATCTGATCATACACTTTATCAATATTGTGAACCAGGAATTATACTAATTCTGTACAAGAAACCATGCGAGTTAACTTATAGATTAAGCAAACTGACAAAAACATAGTGTTTCTTTTTCAAGCAAATGGGGATATTCATGGAATACAGTTTTTCGTTTGACAGATAGATAGATAGATAGATAGATAGATAGATAGATAGATAGATAGATAGATAGATAGATGGATAGATGGATAGATAGATAGATAGATAGATAGATAGATAGATAGATAGATAGATAGATAGGAAGTAGGAACTTCATTAATAATATTATAATCACTGGGTTTTTATTATACACCCAGAAAATTAATGAGGTTATTGGGTATTAATGAATAAAATATTTATTATTATTGATCAAATTAGTTTGAAATATTGATATTTAATTGACACAGATTAGGACTATGTTTAAGCAAGTAATGGATGAAAATTGACATTCTATTATGAAAGTTCACTGTTCAATTGTAAAGAGGGTTATTCTCACACCTGTGTACAAGGTCAGGTACATGCAGTGACCCAATTTCTTTGCTAAAGACAATAGGCCAATGCATTCACACATACATGCCTCAATGAACATGGAAAACCCCTCAAAAAGATGCATTGAAATTGATTGAATAATTACTGAATTTCTACATGTATACAGCATACTTTCAAAATGATGCATTATGAAAAAGAAAGTTATTTCTCAAATAATTATCATAATTAATACATTATGGATAAATTGTTTTTGGATAATCAAAATAACATTACCTATATTAAAATGAAAATTATATATTATATATGTACTTCAGAACTGAGATGCTAGTTTAGCAACATAGTTGGACTACTCAGGTTGTGACTCTGTCATGTCCTGTCTAATTGCAATCAGATTTCTAATTTGCTTTGACAGGTTTAAGTGTGAGTTCTTCAATAGCATAAATTGAAATTGACTAATTGCTATAGTTCTGCACTATCCAATTGCTATATTTCTGCATTATCCAATGAAACTGTATTCCATATATATCTCTTCTAAGAGCCAAAATAAATTATTATTATTTGATTATTTATTATATAAATTGAATTATTGAAAAGTATTATTTTTATAAAGTAACATTTATTACAGACTACATGAAATTTATGATTTTATGAAGTGTCATTTATTCACAAATAGTCTTGGAAAATATTGGCACTTCACTCAACATGGCATGTTGGCTTTTTTTAACTGAAAGTACTTAAAAGTACTTAAAAAGTACTTAAAATTTCAAGTACTTTTTGCAAAGTACTGGGTACCAGTACAGTACTTTTGGGTTCAGTACTTCCAGTACCCAGTACATTCCAAGTACTCAAGAAATTGTACTTAAATACAGAAGTACTTAAGTACTCAAGTACTTGTTAACAGCCCTGCATACAACTGGTCGTGAATGTCTACAGGTGTGTACGGAGTGTCCAGGTTCATTACAGAACCGACACCCATTGCGATTAATCATAACATCATCTGCATTTGGGCGATTCCAGTTGTTTATGAGTAAATCGATGTGCATCATGATTTCGGGCATCATGATTGCGAACTGCATCCGCGTAGGTTGAAGAGCCTTGATTACCATCATGCCTGGATTTCGTGACATCATTCGTGTTGTTCTTGGTTCTAATCTTCAAATTTCGTGTTAACTTGTTGACAGCCAGTTTCGTCAAATGGGGACCCTTTCCACAGAGATATCCGTCATTGACATCACCATTAGACAAGGTAAAGATGCCAGTGTTGTCTACGAAGGCGACATTAGGTTCATCACTACAGATGTCTTGTAGTGCCGCGTTAAACGGTTCTACTAATTTTTCAACATCATCTAGCCTTGGGCAGACACTTGAAATGATTATTTCGCCAGTAATGGCTTTTGTTTCATTAATCACTTCCTTATAACCTTCAATAATCTCAGGAATCTTGGAGGGGTCATCCTTTATGTCATACAGGTCATTGGTGCCCACAACATGCGTCACACTCCGAAAAGATGCACCATGAAGCTTTCCAATTTCTTCTTTTATCCCCTTCACTCTGGCCCCACGAATACAGACTAACTTGGTGTCATCCAACCTCCCCTGATCAACATCTCTCAGCATTGAATCTCCTAGAACAAGGTGATTCTCAGTTGGCCTAGTCTTGAGCTTCGTCTTGAGTTCATCATTTTCTTTTTTCAATTTTTCACACTCACTCTTCACAGACTGTAGTTCATCCTTCAAACTTTTAATTTCATCACTATCTGTACTGCTGTTTTTCTTTGGCATCATCATTTCACGACAAGTCTTGCAAACAACCACTGTAGCCTGCCTTATACCAATACAGCCATAATGATATAATTTGTGACAGTAGATACATTGTCCATTCTTCTTATTCTCCTTTGGACTTTCACAAGATGGGTGATAGCAACCCAGTGGAGTATTTTCTTCACTAGCCATGATTTAGCAGTTCAATGGACAATAATTTGACAGTCTCACCTTTGTTTACTTCCAATTTTGACAGGTGCATTCAGGTGTGACCATGGAGATTTCAATCTTCAATTTCGTCCCAGAAAATGGTCCTGCTGGCTCCAAATTGTAATTTCAGGTTCCTTGTGGCCTTAATTCATCAACCACCATCAATTTCGTGTGATATTCTCTCCAAAACAGTGTAAATAATCGTTTTTCTCTCAGCCCTCTCTTTAGTGTCTGCCACTCAGTTAGCCACCTGGTGTTTTTCTGCTATGGTAGTGACTTCTCAGATATTTCTCTCTGGGACGCTCCCGCCAACAGCAATCTTTTGGTTTTTCAAGACAGCCAATGACATAATCTATGCTAACCCTCACACATTTACAGTACATTTTTGAAAACCCCCCTCCTGTTTCTGTCACCCCCTACTGTATTTTTTCCAGGGGCGGGTGGTTATGCCCCATATTGGGGTAAAACAGCCACTACCCCTATTATCACTCATGACATGATTTAATGACAGTTAAATCCATTTTAAAAATTAGTCAGAATATGAACCAAGACAATGCCTATTACCGATACCTTACATCTCCTTTATGTAGAATGCCATCACAAATACCGTCACATGTAAAAATAAGATGAAGTCGCTTAAAAAAGCTAAAAAACTAAACAAACTGAGCTGGTCAGTATGGTTCTGCCTTTTCCTTGCAACCCCGTCTTTTAAAAATGTGTCTTTCACAAGTAAAATCACCTGCACTGGATGCGGACCACAGTTGATATAAGCGGCTTGCACATAGTAAAATAGTACGTAAGAAAAAATAAGATTGCGCGTCTTCTGATTGTCTTTACAGGCGGCCAATGAACTAGAAACAGTGTTTAGGCTACTGAATAAATAATTTTAGATTGTCTGGACTTGATTAAGACCACAATTTAGCCATTATCTTGAGGTTTGGCGAGGAACTATTTTTTTGAAATCTGGGGAGGGTGTGAGCTGGTTACTCTAGGATTCTTGGCAAAACAGGGAGGTTTCAGTTTCGGAGGCGCATAGCAAAAAATCTAGATGGCTAACAATGTATACCCTGCATGCCTACATGTTTGTAAGAGTTGATACTTTCATGGAAAAATAGGCCTATATTTTTCAGTAAATTAGGGGAGGAGCAAATGACTGAAGTGTTACATTAAAAATGCACAGTAAATTAATTGTGGTCCGCTCCCTATTACGGGGACCTCAAAAGTGGCAAATCGGCCAGTGGGGCATGATTGACTCTCCAAATGTAAATATTTTTGACTATTTTTGAATTTTGTATTAGTTTTCAATCATTTTGAGCACTTTCAAGCAAGTTTTAAGCAGAAATTTAGTCATTTTGGGCATTTTCCATGAAAATATGTGCAATGTGGGTAATTTTTCATCCGGACACTCCCAATTTCTCGTTAAGACGATCATTAATTAACTAATTAATTAGAGGAAGAATGTCGTTATGGTAAGGACAGATTTCCATGTTTGTACTCTGCATAAATCAGTTGCATTTTTGTGGTTATCTCCAATTGCCTTGATTTGGTGGCCAATCAACCTTCCTGCCTCGGAGAGCTAAAATGATGCAAAATGTACCTCCGGAGACGGCTCCTCCGAGGGCATCCAACGAAGCTTGGAAATGGTCATCAGTGGTTTAATGGTAAAAATTGTTGCTGTGCTTCAATCAGAAATCTGGTGTAGTTTTCAAAAATATGAAAATTTAACAACTTTTGGGGGAAAGGTTTCTTTATTACGGGGACCTCAAAAGTGGCAAATCGGCCAGGGGGGCATGATTGACTCTCCAAATGTAAATATTTTTGACTATTTTTGAATTTTGTATTAGTTTTCAATCATTTTGAGCACTTTCAAGCAAGTTTTAAGCAGAAATTTAGTCATTTTGGGCATTTTCCATGAAAATATGTGCAATGTGGGTAATTTTTCATCCGGACACTCCCAATTTCTCGTTAAGACGATCATTAATTAACTAATTAATTAGAGGAAGAATGTCGTTATGGTAAGGACAGATTTCCATGTTTGTACTCTGCATAAATCAGTTGCATTTTTGTGGTTATCTCCAATTGCCTTGATTTGGTGGCCAATCAACCTTCCTGCCTCGGAGAGCTAAAATGACGCAAAATGTACCTCCGGAGACGGCTCCTCCGAGGGCCTCCAACGTAGCTTGGAAATGGTAATAGGTGGTTAAATGGTGAAAAATGTTGCTGTGCTTCAGTCAGAAATCTGGTGTAGTTTTCAAAAATATGAAAATTTAACAACTTTTGGGGGAAAGGTTTCTTTATTAGGATGCGGACCACAGTTGATATAAGCGGCTTGCACATAGTAAAATAGTACGTAAGAAAAAATAAGATTGCGCGTCTTCTGATTGTCTTTACAGGCGGCCAATGAACTAGAAACAGTGTTTAGGCTACTGAATAAATAATTTTAGATTGTCTGGACTTGATTAAGACCACAATTTAGCCATTATCTTGAGGTTTGGCGAGGAACTATTTTTTTGAAATCTGGGGAGGGTGTGAGCTGGTTACTCTAGGATTCTTGGCAAAACAGGGAGGTTTCAGTTTCTGAGGCGCATAGCAAAAAATCTAGATGGCTAACAATGTATACCCTGCATGCCTACATGTTTGTAAGAGTTGATACTTTCATGGAAAAATAGGCCTATATTTTTCAGTAAATTAGGGGAGGAGCAAATGACTGAAGTGTTACATTAAAAATGCACAGTAAATTAATTGTGGTCCGCTCCCACTAACAATATTTTCACTATGTGGAACCAATCACCTTGAACCACTGGGTGGGTGGTTATGCCCCTGGGGGTGGTTATGCCCCACCTTCCCCTACAGATTGTAGCATCACTAACTGTTATATATGTCTTCAAAATTAACTTTTTTTTTTATACAGTTAACATTCACTCATTGTTATTTGTAGTATTTTAAAATGATACTTTGTTTCACGCTGCATCACACGCACCTGCTCCTCTGGTCACACTAAGACTTTGCCAGTCAACATAATATTTCAATAGCCAATGATATTTTTTTTCGTTTTTTGTTTTTTTTCTTATAACAATTTTTTTTTCTCTCACTTCTTCTTTGCTGTTTCAGTATAATAATTTATATGCATGTAATTAATATTGGTAATTTGACTGACTTATATATAATACGAATTATATGTATCTATTGAAAGGTGGCCACTCGCAAGCGGTTTTTTAAAAACCTTTGAGGGGTCTCCTGGCTCTGTTACTTTTTTATTGAGTCTTAATAAATATTGTCTGAGTCAGAGTCTGAGAGGGAGGGGGCTGGGATCTGTTGAGAGTCCTAGTGGCCAGCTGTACTCTGGGGGTCCAGAGAGATGGCTCTGGAAAGCCAAGATAGATTACCCACGCTCTTAAGCCAGAAATGTACGTTCTAATTGTACGAACCGAGATGGACTGAGAACTTAGATAAATCTTAGTATATTAATTTCCACCAGGGGGAGTGGCGATATGGCGTGCTGGGAGGCGAAAGATAGATATCTCCTGACTGCAGTGGAGTATCCAGCACGGCTTTTAGGAGCCCAACCTGCGTGGATTAAGGAGTCAACCTGGTGGTCCAGCCCTGAAAAGAAATGAAAGGAGTATGAACGAAAATGGAGGAAAGAAAAGGGAGTGGATAAAAACCTGGGTCTGCTGAAATAAATCGCTAGACGGTAGAGCTCATAAAATACTGGTCGGGCCAGGTCATAGAGGGAAGGGCAGAGGGATTCCTAGCCTTAAATTGAGAAATGCGAAGTCTGCTGAGGTCGTCAGCGTCCACGTTGAGATCTGTTGAGATGTAAACTGGCTCAACGGTGAGATTATAACCTTCGATGGTGAGAGTCCACTGACGAACAAACCACATGAGCCCTGGAACAGGCGAGTAAGACTTCTTGATGATGTAGACCACCGACGTGTTGTCTATATGAAAGACAATGGACCTGGAATGGAACTGAGGACCCCAGCAGACAAGCGCAGACAAGGCGGCATGGAACTCACGCCAGTTTATCGAACGAGATGTGGCGTACGAGAGAGAACCTGTATAGGAAAGGCAGAACCACTCTGCACCGCAACAAGCGCCGGCCCTTTGGCCGCTCACATCAGAAAATATGTGGACAGGGTCGTCCCAGGGGGGGTCAAAGTACGAGATGCCATTGTGGGAACGCAAACATGCAACCCACCAAGAGAGATCAGCCTGGGCCTCCGCATCCAGCTTGATCGAATGATGAAGACCCCAGACTGATTTTGCAGCTTGGAAAAGACGACCTAAGAAGGCCCGACCCTGACGAACGACCCTGGCCGCAAAAGAGCACTTGCCGACGACACTAAGGAGCCGGCATTTGGAAATAACCTTAATTTCAAGCCAGCTCTCAATTTCACTCTTGAGATCGACGAGACGCTCCTCGGAGATACGGAGCTGGCCCCTGCGGGCGTCGATGATTACCCCCAAGTACTCGACCTCCGGACCTGGAATTGTAACCTTAGAAGGTTGAACAGAAAACTCGGAAACCGCACACGTGGCGAGCATCAGGTCCAGACTCTGCCGACAGTTCTCGGGGGAATCAGAAATGACGAGGAAGTCGTCGACATATCTGACGATCGAATCAGAGACGCCCGCAAGGGTCATGAAATGGTGGAGGGCCCCTGCAAAAATGTCAAAGAGAAAAGAGGCCGAGCGGAGCCCAAAATTTAATACCCGGGAAAAATAGAACTCTGTCTGACCTGCAGAGTTGGGCCAGGAAAGGCCGAGGAGATGCCAGTCTTCAGGCCGGACAAAGACATGTTTGTACGCGTCTTTCAAGTCCAGCTTGGCCATGAAGACTGGCCCAGGGCTGAGAAGCCTACAATAACCAGCAGCATCTTCGACAGAAGAGTAAGAAAGAGTAACATCGTCTGGGTCTATGAGAGAATTGACCGACCCTTGGAACGGGTAGGAGAGGTCGTGAATGAGACGGATTTTACATGATTTCCTTTTCAAGAAGGCCCTGAGAGGAGAGACAATGTATGAGTAGAAGGGGGGGACAAGCAAAGGGCCGTGAAGGCGACCAGCGTTAAGATCGGAGGCTATGACAGACGAGACCTGCTCTCCAAATTCGAGACTGGAGGGCCAGTTGTGAGAGACGATGACTGAGGAAGCAGGAGGGCGCCCTACGGGGACTCCATGAACCAGGAGGTCTAAAATAGAAGCTGCCTGATCGGCTGGGTAGACCTTGGGGAGAAAATTGGCCCAATACAAGACATTAAGAGCTGGAGTGAAGGGTGGAGGCTCCAGAGGCCGTACTGGCGCTACAGCCGGGCTTAGTACAACTGGGTTGGGGACCTGGACCTCCGCAACCAGCGCAGACGTGGCGCCTGTCACAATTTTCTTTCCACAAACATTTTCCGTACTGATACTAGAAACAGACCTCTCCCGACACGTCACGAAAGGGCTGCCTAGTGCCGGGCGGCGTTGGAATCAAAATTTATGACAAAAAGTTCATGGTCCACATCAGAGAAGTCAAGGGAACGCAACTGGCCTAAACGTTGCCTATGGCGGTGATCATAGGCCAGCACATTTGGAGTCTTAAACTTTTGGCACATGCTTAAAATGAACAAAAGGTATCTGGCGGTTTGGAAAAAGACATCATACCCAAATACTTTCACTAGAACCATCTGATAGGCGACAAATGCCTCTAGCCATTTAAACATGGTGGAAATTGATTTGCGAGAGTCAGCGTCGAGTAAAGAGTTATTTACAAAGGCATCTAATGGTACACACTCACCAAGGACGGCCTGTGCTGCAACTTTTCTGTCGACATACTCTAGGCCTGCCTCGAGCTGGACATCAGCTTCGTATTGATGGGAGTAGTCTTGGTTGAACTGTCCATAATGAGCGGGGCCCCCTGGCACCTCACCGAACGTGGGTCGATCGCTGTACATGGGGCGGGGGGCAGCGTAGCGAGGGGCACTGAAGGACGGGGGCAGTCCGGCCGCGGGGGGGGGGGCGAGCTGTGAAGAATGGAGTCTGCCCGGTGGGACGAGGGAAGGCGTCTTGAAGGCCCATGTGGGGAGCACCCGATGCATGGCTGGTGTAAAAGTTATTTGCGTTTGGCCATGTGGTCGGGGGGTGCACGGATACAGAGGGGGAGACTTGCTGAGCAAACCCCGGGTTATGAGCGTACATGGGCTGGGGGAGCGGCTTGATACTGCGTGGCGTAGCTGGCTGGGGCCTGCTGATAAGCGCTGACTGACGGGAATAGAGTCTGCTGGTAGCTACTTGCCGAAGGGTGGGGGGTAGCTGGTAGGGTCCGGCAGCAGGATAGGGGATGGGGTACGCTCCTGCTGGGGGGTAAGGGGCCGCTTGACCACTGAGGCTGGGCAGGCCGTGGTTCCCCAGTGACGCCCCCTGCTGGGACATAAGCGGAGTATCGAGTGTGGAGGTGAGGCTGGTGGTGAAGAACCCCTGGTGACGAAACGAGGATAGGGGCTGTGGGGCGGAATGAGCTCCGCCACTGGTCATAATTTGAGAAGACATCACCGAGGGAGCCATACTTGCCGAGGTGGAGGCCGAGCACGAGGTAGAGGTCGAGGAGGAGGCTGCCATGCTCGAGGCCTGTTGGTTGATGCCCGGGGTGCGGTTGACGTCTCCGCCAGGGGAGGAAGGGACTGACGAGGTTGTCTACGAGAAATCCGAGTGATCTATCTCCTCATAGGTTGCGACCGGCTGGGTATGAGCGGCGTCGTTGTACGCCAGGTTCTGTCTGTAGTATGAGTAGATCGAGTTCGGGTTGGGACACCTGCGTCCTGGGGGTACGACGTCTCCAAGACAAGGTTGTAGGCAAGTGGTACACTTCCTCTTTGACTGTGACATAAGATGGCCTGGAAAAGGAAACCCAGTATAAATATCGAGTTCTCAACCTAGGGATGCCCTAGCTGTACATGCCATTTAACCAGTGGTAGAATCGATTATACGTAGATGAATGAGTGTCAAAGAATTGTTATGGAGACCAAAATACGTGGACGGCTTGTACCAGCCTGGTAAATAGCATTAACTTTTAAGTGAACTGAGCAACAGGAACGAGCTCACCGAGTAGATTTAGGCGACGCTGTGGGGTTCCGCACTGGAGATGTCGAGAAGAAGCTGGGGGTGAGTCCGTGTATCGAGACCAGTCTGTAGCTGTAGAGGCTGAGAAGTGCAGAAGGCCCTTTAGACGAAGTTGCGAGGGAGCCCGGGACGAATCCGTAAGAGCTGGGGGCGAGTCTGTAGATTGAACGCTGGGGACCAATCCGTGCCTGCAAGAGCCGGTGGAGGCTCTGCAGGAGGTGTCACAATGATGGCCTCCGTACGTGAGACAGGACCTGGAAAATGGAGCAATTGTGAGGACTCGTGCCGACTGACTGGGCTAATAAGCCCAGGGGTACATGCTATATAACACGGGCATCATACAGTAATACGTAGAAGAGAATTCTGATGGCGGGAAAGCAATCAGGCTACTGTCGACGAGATGTTACGCTCGAAAAAAATGTCGACAGAATGTCAGACTGACTAGAGACGAGACGTTGAGCATACAAGCAGCTTAATGATACGTGGTCAGCCTGTACCAGCCGGTTAACAGCATTTTAGATCAGTCTAATAAGGCAACGAGCTCACCCGAGTGATTGCGTGATTCCTTGGTCCCTAATGTGACACCAGACGTTCTGGTCGACAGTGATGACTTGGGCAGCAGGAACAGCTCCGGAAGATTCAGCCAGCAGGAGATTAACCCAGGAAACGAAGAGCACCAATGGATTGAACCAGTACGGGGATCTTGGAGACTCAAGAGGACCCGTGGCCTCAGCTATTAATGCAACTAAAAAGACTAATAGCTAGCCCTACTCGCCGCTGGTGAACGTGGGGGCGAGTCCGTCGCGCCCGAAGAAGGCAGAATAACAGCTCAGGAAAGCAGTAATGAAGCCATTAAAATCGTCCTAAAATCGTCTTAAAATCGTATGAGATGATGGTGCTTAGTGATGACTGCCTGAACTTGTAAATGGAGAGTACAAGTGCTGAAAAGGAGCGCGACTAAGAGGTGTGAGAAAAGAAGGAGACTATATAGAGAAGAGGGCATTCACACCCAGAAAGCTGAGAATGGAGAAACCATGAAAGAAGGAAGGATAGGAGAAGGTGCGAACCACTACAAAATGAGTGGGAGGTGAATAAAACACCAGGTAAGAAAATGACACAAAATTTTGCCCCAAAATACTCCAGTCATAAAGTGCACTGCAGCAAACCCTCGCCCCCTGCCAAGCTTCACTGGACCTTGGTTCTGAACCAAGCTTTCATTACCTAATTGGTCCCTAATTGGTATTGAAGAACAACTTCTGACAAAGCTTTCCTGAAGTGCAATCAATGCCATGGTTTCTGAATTGCCATTGACCGTCTCATCTTTTAATTCGATATAAAGGATATCAAAGTCAGTGTTTCTTAAATAATTTCATAAAAGGAAAACAAAATGCTAGATTGCTTGGAAATATTTAGAACTGTCATTAGAATAGTAAAATTTTTCAATGTTTGAAACACAATAATTTTAAATCGCAATGATACACAGTACAACTTTAAGTGATTATGGGTATTTGGGGTAAAGTGTCACACTTTTGAATTAGGAGCTAGATATATAATCAAGGTCTGACCGCATGATGGCAATCATGCTCTTATACAGACAGTCTGAGCTAATCAGAGAAGAGTTTATTCCAAGGGGTTAATTTTTCAAATCCAAGACTGAATTGCATTTCACACCTTTTGTATCAGGGAGCGCGTGCATGGCAGTGGGTGTTGGGTACTGCAATGCCCCCCTGTGGCAAGTGTCTCACCTAGTGGTAGCCCCTGTTGGCGACCCCTGGTGGCCAGTTTGAGAAAATTGATGACCTCTTCATTGCGACCACCTCGCTAATGCGGCCACCATGGCTCAGAACCACTGGTGGTCGTAATAGAGAGGTTGAAGTGTAGTTGAATTGAAGTCTTAGAAGAACTTTTCGTAACTCAAACTATATAATTTAGGATGCCACTCCCCTTTACCCCTTCACTTTTTCTGTCTACTCAAGATGCATTTCCATAGAATTCTTGAAATCTATTCTTTTAACACTTTTATAAAAAAAAAATTTAAGGAAAGTTATTTCAATTGTAAGTTTGAGAGTCAAACTGTCCAGAGTTCTTCACAGTCAGTCCAAATCACTTCTGTGACTGGACAATAATCTTTTGGCCCTGTTAAGGTTGCTGGTGTGGCTGTTGTGGGCCATATTTGCGATTGGCAACGTTAAACCTTTTGGCTCCCCCAAATCTCTTCGTACCTTTTAAAATTACATTTAATTTATGTTCAGGCAATACCAATTCAAACTCCAACATCCCCACTGTGTTTGATTTCTTTGATAGTGTGCCCCTCTTGCTAATTGCCATTACATAGAAAGCTGTTTTAATAGAGTTCTTATTATCCATCCAATAACTGTGGCTAACTATGTATCCTTCAATTGTTTTCCTCAGACCGACAGCATGATGACATGCTGGTTCAGGATAGCTATTGGTCTGGCAGCTCTTTTCGATGTGCAGCTGAAGAGCTTGACAACATGCTGATAAGCAAATCAAATTGCCTGGTACAATTAGCAATAACAAACATTTAAGCAAATCCTCAACAGTTTCATGTCACTGGAATTTTGTCGGTTTGTGTTATTCGTTACACCTCAGTATCCAAACAGTTGGTAAAGGTTAAGTTATAGTTTTGGGTTCCAGGTGATTGAGCATGACGATACACTGCATTGACCTTTAAGCTGGGATTTGACCAACAATGAGATTGGTGCAAGAATCATTTTTTTAGTAATAGGAACATCTTATTATCTTTTGTTTATTTATCTAATCTGTATTAATTTGAAACAACTGTTTGTGCCCTTTGTTATTGTTACTAACATGTTTTTTCTAAAATAATTGTTAAAATGAGTTTGTATATCTTTGGTAAAAGTGTGCTAATTCGAGTGTAATTATTTTATAAGGCTAACAAGCCTCTAGAGGTTTTGTGCCTACTTAATTATATACCGCTGTATGTAGACCCACCAAATACATGACATTTTTAGTTAATCTGATTGGTTAAGAGACAACAGAACGTCACACATTTGATTTATCAAACGTGGTAAGCACTTGTTTAGCATTGATTTCTCACAGCCAAGTGTGAATGACAAGAATCACATGGTAATAAAATCACCTGTAAATGATCGATAAAAAATAAATAAAAAAGGTCTTGTTATCGTTTTACAGCTATTCATTCACTCCTTCCCCAGCAGAGTAACATGCATTCAGTGGAGGCATATTAAGCACAGGTATTGGGATCAGCTGTTCTCAGTTACATAGGCCTACATATTATAAAACCTTCCTCTTCTACTTCCCGTGTTCTTCCAATAAGATTCCAAATCAAGCCACCCTGGCATCACATGGCATGCTTTGAGTATCCATTTACATGCCATTCACTAAATGATAACTGTTGCAGGTCATTGATGTTTGTCGCTTCTTTTACAGCTTTTTCACACTGTAGATGTGCATTCTTACGTGGAAGAAAAACAGCTTTGGAGTCAGCGCTATCACCCTTTGCACTTCCGCACTAGTAAGCAGTATGCTTCGCCAAATAGACTAACCAAGGAATGACTCACACCTCACAAGCTCTAGCTTCTGAGCTTCTATATGTTCTTTAGACATCACCAAGATACTAATACCATTGGAAAAACCGGTATCTAACTGACAATATTGCATGTTAGCGTCCTGCTAGGGACTATTAACAAACAAACACTCAGATTGTTGTTTATTTTGCAAAAATTATGAGTTGAAATGTATAATAGAAGAAGTGTATGATGTCTAAGTCAGTCAGACACCTCTTTGTCACTCTCCCTCCGGTCCGGATCTAACTGACAAAAATGCATGTTAGAACCCTCCAAAGAGGTGTCGAACTAATACGTTCTTTGCCCAAAAAAGACAAACAGACACTCTAAGAATGGAAGAAGTAATTTTCCTCCATGCGTACGGGGTTACTTTGAGGGTTTTTTCTTTTTTATTTGTTACAACACAAATTACTTGATATAATCAAATGTTTTGTTTTGCCACATCCGTATTCATTCACGTTGTTTCTTTAGACACCAGGTAATGCTTGACCTCTCAGACATCTCATTCTGAACCAACAAATTGAGCACGGATGCATAGCCCGAATGCCAGCTTTGATTTGGCACCATGATTTGCATGTTCACTTAAATTTATAACCATGAAGAAGAATAGTTAACTACTGATGAAAGCAGTGGAAATTATTATGTGGCAATTTTATGCTCAAAATGCAATTTCCTAGCCTGAACAGAAACATTTTTCTTCTTTTTCGTTGTTATATAGTCAAGTGAACATGCAAATTATGGTGCCAAATCAAAGCTGACATTCAGGCTTATCTATCCATACTCAGTTTGTTAGTTTATAACTGTTCATCTTGGGATGAAAGCAATCTAAATTGAATATATATTTGACAATTCTATGCTTGTAATGCAATTTCCAAGCCCTAATAGCAATATCTAACTTCTTTTTCATGGTTAAAATTCAAGTGAACATAATAATCATGGTGCCAAATAAAAGATTACATTCAGGGCTATCCATCCAATTTTGGACATGGGGTGCAGCCTACTTCTAAAATAAGGCTCTTTTGAGACTTAGGAAAGGGACTAGTCAGGAAGTTGATATTTTCAAATTTTTGTGAATTTTAAAAATTGCATCAACTACATAATGGTTCCTTTCTGATAAGTTTAACTGTAATACCTTTTGGTTTTTACCAATTAGTCCATGAGCTGGGTTGCCCAAAATTCAAAGTCGTAGCATCAGCAACCGAACCAAGGTTGGAGGGTACCAAATTAAAGCTAGGAATGTCTAGTTTCAGAATCTAAATGTTGCTAAGTCCAAAAGTGGTTTGCTAACTCACCAGTACAGTATATATGAGGCAATGTATAAAAACGTCAAAAATAATCGAAATAGGCATTAAAAATGGAAAGTGGTGGTGTATGAATTCTACTTTGCCCATAATAACTTATTATATGCCATATGAAAGCTGAGATTATTATCTGTCATATGGTATGCATTGCATCTTTGTATCTTGAATGGTTGAGGAGTAATACCATTGCAAACAGCATCATGCTGTTAAGCGGAAAACGGGTGAATGGAACATTCTTCTTTTTAATTGAAATGCCATTGCCTTCCTAACTGTAACACATAGGTCATGTTTATCAGATAATGTGAATAGTATACATCTTACTCTTTCATTTAAATGTACAACCAAGCTTCTAGCTTAAATATTAGTGAAGATATGGAAGGTAGAAAATGCATGTTTCAGCTCGCAAAATTCACAAATTTAGCATATTTGAGGTAGTCTATCAGGTGGTTTGTGAAAAATTTGCCATGACACCCCCTTTCTTCCAGATATATCCACTAAAACATCTTGATCCTTTTTCAATGCCTTCAAATCATTTGATGTGTCAGGATTATGTGAAATCATGCTCAATTTAACTTCTAGAACTTAATATATGTGCCACTTTCTTCATTTAAATCGGTTTGCGTGTTTCCATCAAGGACATCTTACTTCAAGTGAATACCTAGGTTGTCTGAATAATTAATTTGGTATTCACAACATCATCAAGGATCCACAAGAGTTTTGACTAGAGACTGCATGCAGTTGAAGATGTCAAAAATCTTGGCCCGATTGCAGTTTTTGGTAAAAAGAATCAGGCAGAGGCAAAGTTGTACCCAATTCATGTCACTGAATAGCACATATATATATATACTGGGCTCATTTTTGTGGCCTCTACAGACATCTAAAGGGTCTATTTGTGGCCTCTGTGACGTCTGTAGGGGCTCATTTTATGGGATATCTGAATCGTCTATAAGTGTTCTGTTTAAGACTTCCATCTTGATCCTAAATAACAATTTTCTGGGGTCCAGAGATGTCTGCATATTATAATTTTCAGTGATTTGTCTGAGTTTGGTGGGTTTTCATTATTTAGAGATATAAAGGTTCTAATATGGCACACAGTCCTCCTCATATTTATGTGGAATCTGAAGTTCTTCTCTATGCTGTTGAACTGTGATTTCAGAGATGACTCTATTCCAGCATTGCAATATATGTAAATTAACTACAAGCTGTGACGTCATTTTAATACTGGGTTAGATTCCCTGGCTTCTAGCCAATGTGAATCCGTTTGAACTGAGTGTCACTGTTTCAACTCAATGTCAGAGTGAAAATTGGGTCGGAAAAACTAATGCAAGTTTGACATCATAGCCTCTCAGCCAATGGGCTGCCAGAAGAAATATACATGACATAATCCATGTGTTAACAAATTGTCAAAGCCTTTTGTTTATAGCAAGTTCCATCTAAGTATAAAGTTGTAAAAAATTAGCATGTTTGTAGACTAATCGAACAACTATGTGGGTATTATAACAGTTGTCTACTGTGAATGCTCACAAAACTGCCATCAGGATTAGGACTGGTTATTGCCTGTGATAGATCAAACATTGATATATTGAAGGAAGCATTACATTTGTGATCCCAATGAACTGTGATGCATAGTTTACTTTCATTGGCTATCAGGCTGTGATGATGTGGTTGCAGGGGCTACTCCTGATAAAATGCTTGACATTGTGTAGAAACTATGATGCTCGGTTCAGGTGGATCCCATTGGCTAGAAGCTGGGTAATATGACCCAGATTAAAAGGACATCGCAGCTTGTAGTTAATTTACATATATTGCAGTGCTAGAATAGAGTCATCTCTGGCATCATAGTTCAACAGCATAGAAAAGAACTTGAGATTCCACGTAAATATGACAAGGACTGTAACATTGACTCTCTGTTATACCAAGAATTTTGACTGTTCAATACATCTGTAAAAGCTTTAGAAAAGAACCTCTAATGACATTTGACCACATCTGAAAATACATTACAGAAATCAATGATTTCTAAATTGTCTAGATTGGCCAAATATTGTCCATCAACAGATGTCTCAAGTGGTCAAAAAGTAATGACTGGAGACACTCTAATCTGTAGACCCCTGTTTTGGGTCCTGTTTATGAAGCTCAAGGAGAATATTCATGAAGTTGTTCAGTGCCATTCACTCATGTGACAGTGTGATGCCATTTTGGATTATTCCATAAATAAAGTTCCACTTGACATCACCACATTGTATCCAACTGCAGAATTATAATTCCAACCAGGGTTAAATTCCAGTACAGTACTTTCAAAAATCTCAATTACCCGGTAATGTATCCAGAACCTCTTTGGTCAAGCTTCTTAAATCTAGTGTCTAGTAATTTTCATGTCCATCTCTTACTCATCAAAAGAAGGCAGGGTAACGCTCATTCAACATTTGAAAATAACAAAAAAGTAAAGCATCATTGGCAAGAGTTCATGATGCTATGACATAGTAAACTTGGACAATGTTCCAATATCCTCTGCTAATGGGAGCTGCTCTGAGGCTGCCCTGAGCTGTAAGCTGTAGAAGGCTCACCACAAATTTCCCCACACACAGGGGACAAAGAAGATATATACAAATATCCGAACAAAACCGGCAAAATATATATTGATTATTGATTAAAAATAAGTACATGTAATTTAAATTTATATTAAGATCCTGTTTAACAGCCTGTGTCATATTAATTGGTGAGGTTCAAGCTTGTCTTTCATAAGACATATTGGTGAAACATATTGCAATTTACTGTACATACATAGTTTATATGGCCCGTTAAGTAGGCCTATATCCCTGTGCCACCCTGACTAATTTGCCAATAATAATTCAACATCCGAGTGAAGTAATCCAGGCAAGTCAGGACATGGTATCTCTCGGACTTAAAGAGAGTGTCCATATAGCAATAAAAACCTGACCTAACCTAACCTATATTGGAGTGATGTGCGCTCGCTGGTTATAGGAGAAGTATAAAGAAAAGTGTTGCAAAATAAGGAGTACACACAATACATATATTTCATTGCATTGGAGTGATCTGTGTAATTGAGTTTTACATAGTATTAATGGCATGAAAATTAAATTAACTTATTAGTATCATGTCAAATCTTAATTTGCCATTTATAAAGATCAACACATTTGCGAAGCCACAGCAAAAGTTATGGTTCAGCACAAGCCAAAATATTTTCCTCGATCCTTACCTCTCAGGAAGATGCTCATTATTCCATGTCCTTTGGGTCTTAACCTCACCCCTTCCATTCCTTGATTTCCCAGCTCATTTCAAAAATGACTCCCGGCAAATCCTAACATCAGCTTACAGACAAAACCAGAACCGCAAGCGGTTTCAACGCTCGTCTGTTGATGTGAAATCTATCAATGTGTGCCAAATTATCACCCACAGGCCAATACCTAATTTCATAACCCTAAGCGATATTTTAAGGTTACAATGGGCAGTTCAAGAATGAAGAAAGATGGCTGCCAAAATTACCACAATCTTGGATTTCTCAACGTTTTCCCGATCCATACCAACAGGCCAATAACTGTACAAAATTTCATAACTGTAAGTGAAATATTAAGGTCACAATGGGCAGTTCAAGAAGATGGCTGCCAAAATTGCCATAAAATGGCGCCCATCTTGGATTTCTCAATATGTGCTCGATAGATACCCAGAGACCTATACCTGTAGCAAATTTCATAACTGTAAGCGAAATATTGAGGTCACAATGGGCAGTTCAAGAAATGAAGAAAGATGGATGCCAACATGGCCACCACAAAATGGCCGCCATCGTCGACTTCCCAACATGTTCCTGATCCATACCCACAGGCCCATACCTGTACCAAATTTCATAACTCTAAGTTAAATATTGAGGTCACTATGGGCAGTTCAAGAAATAAAGAAAGATGGCTGCCAAAATGGCCGCCATCGTGGATTTCTCAACATGTTCCTGATCCATACCCACAGGCCCATACCTGTACCAAATTTCATAACTGTAAGTGAAATATTAAGGTCACAATGGGCAGTTCAAGAATGAAGAAAGATGGCTGCCAAAATGGCCGCCATCTTGGATTTCTCGACATGTTCCCGATCCATACCCAGAGGCCCATGCCTGGACCAAATTTCATAACAGTAAGTGAAATATTAAGGTTACAACGGGCAGTTCAAGAACGAAGAAAGATGGCTGCCAAAATGGCCGCCACAAAATGGCCACCATCTTGGATTTCTCGACATGTTCCCGATCCATACCTAGAGACCCATACCTGTACCAAATTTCATAACTGTAAGTTAAATAGTAAGGTCACAATGGGCAGTTCAAGAATTAAGAAAGATGGCAGCCAAAATGTCCGCCACAAAATGGCAGCCATCTTGGATTTCTTGACATGCTCCCGATCCATACCCTTAGTCCCATACCTGTACCAAATTTCATAACTCTAAGTGGAAAACTAAGGTCACAAATGGACACTTACAAAAACCTTAACCGGGACAACGAATACGACGACGACGACGACGCCGATGGAGTGACGACAATAGCTCTTCGTTTTCAAAGAAAACAGATGAGCTAAAAATCACTGGTTTGGTAATTCTATTGCTATTGGGTACATATGGTACTAGATATTGATGAGATTGATGAAGTGTGCATCAGTGGGTAAGAGACTTTCTAACCCACATAATTTTATTATGGTACCTTTTGTTGCCATAACTATAGAAACATAAGTGTACAGTTGCCTCAAAGATTATGATGTCAGGGAGAATTTTTAATGCATTCGGTCTCCAGGCAAAACTGTTGTGGATCCTTAATGATATTGAGAATACTAGAAAGAGCTATTCAGGCAATCTAGGGATTACCTTTAAGTGAGATATGCTTGACAGAAACATGCAGACAAATTTCCATATCATTTAAATGAAGAAGCGGCACATTTATTAAGTTCTAGAAGGTAAATTGAGCATGATTTCACATAATCCTGACCTTTAAATGATTTGAAGGCATTGAAAAAGGATTCAGCATCCCCAAAAACCCTGATCAAGATGTTTCAGTGGATATATCTGGAAGAAAGGGGGTGTCATGGCAAATTTTTCACAAACCACCTGATAGACTACCTCAAATATGCTAAATTTGTGAATTTTGCGAGCTGAAACATGCATTTTCTACCTTCCATATCTTCACTAATATTTAAGCTAGAAGCTTGATTGTACATTTAAATGAAAGAGTAAGATGTCTACTATTCATATTATCTGATAAACATGACCTATGTGTTACAGTTAGGAAGGCAATGGCATTACAATTAAAAAGAAGCATGTTCCATTCACCCGTTTTCCGCTTAACAGCATGATGCTGTTTGCAATGGTATTACTCCTCAACCATTCAAGATACAAAGATGCAATGCATACCATATGACAGATAATAATCTCAGCTTTCATATGGCATATAATAAGTTATTATGGGCAAAGTAGAATTCATACACCACCACTTTCCATTTTTAATGCCTATTTCGATTATTTTTGACGTTTTTATACATTGCCTCATATATACTGTACTGGTGAGTTAGCAAACCACTTTTGGACCTAGCAACATTTAGATTCTGAAACTAGACATTCCTAGCTTTAATTTGGTACCCTCCAACCTTGGTTCGGTTGCCGATGCTGCCAACTTCTAAAATAAGGCCCTTTTTGGATTTCAGCTCATGGACTAAATATAGTATTTATGGTTTTCGTTTGAGAGACCAGAATTCCAGAAATGTGTAAAGAATTGAACATTTTTTCACTATTTTGGTTTTTACACAAAATCGTTAGATGGACCCTGTAAATCATTCAAGTAGTTTTAAGAGCTATATTTTAGACAACTAACCGCAAAATTTCAAATGTCTAACTCAAAAATTGAGGGTTGAAAAAGAAACTCTTTTTTTTTTTTACATTTTTGGTAAATATCAATTTTAGCAAGAGCATTTAGTCCCTCAAAAGGAACAACAAGGGTATTTAATACTTGTTATAGTAGATTTTCACGCCGATAGGTATATTTTCAAGGTTTTACAAAAGCTATGCTCATTGTATAAATATGAACTCCAAAGGGCACGTTAACACTATAAGTGCCATTCATGTGTCAAATTTCATATATATGGGTGTAACAGTTTTGGCACAGAGGCCAATACACATGGTGCGACGACGCCCGCCTGCCCTTCCACCCGGCCGCCTGCCAGACAGACAAAAATTTGCCATACTAACTACAATACCCGACGACAATATACATTGCCGAGGGTAAAAAACAACAGTGACACAGTGTGATCTCTGCTCAATATATTTACAAAACAACATCAATATGGCATTATTAAAGGAGAAGTGATGATAAACAGATTCTATTGGTAAATCTGTAGTCATTGTCAATTTCAAGATAGAAATAATTCTTACACCCAAATTTTCCTTTCACAATATTGAGATAGTACTGGTTACAAAGCAAGCTACCATCAAGTTGATAAAGGATTCACTCAAACAGCCACCATTAGAACCTGTTGTCACCTCCCAGCCTTCAGAATTGGTGCCTTCGCCATAGCCAGATTTTTTATCGTCTTCAGTAGTTCCCAAGAATGAAGTCTCATCTTTAGCATGACATTCTGAAGAAGAAACAAGGACATGTGAGGTTTGGTCTGCAGAACTGGAATCTCTGGCCGTTATTCAAGGTGGTAAGTCCGCTGATTCTATGTAAAATTAAACTTGCATTTATAGATCATAAACTTATACATTTTAAGTATAGTATACACCTCCAAAAGACAGAATTGCGTGTTTTCCATAATTAAGGGAGTTCATTTGATTGTAAAACCATAAATTACTTAAGGAGAGACCTGCATTGCTTCATTTGTAAACAAAAAAGGACTTTTTCACGGCATGCAAAACTGTTTGTTTACATATTTTAAGGAATCGATCTTCACATATTGAGCATAGAATGACAGTTAAGGTGGCTCGATACTCGTGAACTTTCCAAGATAGGATTTCTTAAAAACAGTTTAGAATGATCCAAAATATAGTTTATAGCAAGGATATGTAAACAAAAGTGGTCACTACCAGCCTTTAAAAAAATATATTTGGGGTTATGTACCAGAAAGTCAGTCCACGCAAACCCGAAAAACTTAATTTTTTTCTTATTTTTCGTACTGTGAAGTTTGTTCTGCCATTCAGTGGTCGTGCATCCCATATTATGCAATGAAGCATGGAATTAAATAAGACACTTTCAAGGAAAGGTGATTACAATTTTAAAGAGATGTATTTAGTTTAAAGGACTTTCCAAGGGGCTCGGAACATAAGTTTCGATTTTGACAATTTTAACTTTTTTTATAAACCATGGCGCCAAAAAAAATTGACGAGATAGGATTTTTCATTTCTTTGTCATTTATTTCCAAAAATAATTGGGAACAATATGATGATATAGACAAGCCTTCCTACCACACTTCAAATTGATATAAACATTTATTTATATCACAAAGTCATTTTTGAGAAATTAGACCTGCTTGCCGAAAATCGCCTTTAAAAATTTTCTGTTTTGAGTATCAAGTTGAATCTCCGGCTGTATATAGTACTCTTCATGGCGCATCTAATGCTCCAAACGAGAAGTCTCTAACCCCAATAGAAGTGGCACAAATTGCAAACGAAGCGGCCGATGCATGAAATTCTCAGAATTAAAAAAAGATCTTGAAGCAGTGTCAGCACAGTGGTGACGTTACGATAGATATAGGGCCTGCCTGGCTGCGCGGAAATGTGCTCAGATGACGCATTTTCGTGAGTAGCGAGCCACCTTTAGTAAATTTTGTTGCTAGAATAGATTTAATATGACTCTAATCTTTCTTTTGGACATCATTTTATTTTAGCGATATACTACCTTTAATTATTCACATTTTCATAAGTTTTCATTTATTTTCAAAATTAAATCTCAGCCACAGGACATCCATCTCAGATTTTGCTCGTGATGTGAACTGAAGATATTCTTGAATTCACTGTCCTTGGATTGAACCCATGCAGGCTTGGACCTTGAGCGGGGCAAGTCATAAATGTAAGTAATCACCAAATAACCATGCTTCTTTACCATTGAGTAAAAGTTAAAAATCAATATGTGAAGTTTACTTGGTTGTCCATGAAGTGAAAACTGACAAATCAGCAAATCTGCTCAGAACTGCTAATCCATTTCATTCATAACAACAACACCCTCAATGTCATAGCAATATCACCATAGCCACTGTGATTTAATACTAGAGATAGCATGACGTGAACCACAACTCACAATTGTGGAACTGGTTAACCACATTGCAAGTTCATTCTAAGGGACCCAAGGCTAATCAATAGTAATCTTTATCAGTAGAATGTATTGCTACAAAATTATAACTTACCTATTTGAGGCCTTCCGTGTATTTCTTCTTCGGAGCAGTTGGTCCATTCTGGGAAGTAGGTCAAGGGGTTGAGTTCTGCAGGGTCGTAATTACTGCAATGGAGGTCAATGCCATAAACTCGAATTTTTCCCTGGGCGAGTCCCAACCACATCAGCAGGCAGTCGCACCTCAGTGTGATTCCCGATAAGTCCAGTTCTGCTCTGGGTCGCAAGGAGTTTAACAGAGAGGCATCCAGGGTTTGAAGAGGGTTGTTATGCAACCTGAGGGTATCCAGTTGAATTCCACTGAACGCACCAGCTTCAATTTCAAAGATTGATGAATCGGACAAATCCAGTTTTCTCAAATCTCTATTCCCCTGAAAGGTGCATTTCTCAATTTTCCCCAATTGGTTGTTGTTTAGGAAAAGTATCTGAACTTTTGGGATATAAACCAGTAAATCTCTGGGTACTCCTTGCAGACCAGCCGATCCCCAGACAACGTAACCCAAAAGAGGCATCACGACGGATTGGTGCTCAAGTAATTGTCTGACGTTCAAAAGCTTTAAATCCAAATGTTGCAGATTTGAACAGTTAGCCATGAAATCTTGAACTGACAAGCCTTCTGATGGCTTCGATTGACCGTTATGAGACATACGAATGGCTAACTGCTGAATATCAAGATTGTGTAGGCCATAGATTGTATGCAACCTTGTGTTAATAAATCTAAGGGACTTTTGAAGTTTCATACCCATAAATGCATTGTACTCAATTACAGTCAGAGGACAGTCTGAGAAGCTTAAGCCATTGGCAATAATGTTGTGAAATGTAAAATTTCTCAAGACAGTGGTATTGACTCGAATCATGGTAATTTGCTGGATTCTGACTTTCTTTTGAAATTGAAAAACAGCCTTTAGTTCTGGCAGATTCATTTCTGTAAATGATAATTTCTCCAAATCCTGGATCCAGTCCAATTCAAATTGAGATATTGTGAAATTCCGGAGATGAAGCACAACAAGGAACATGAAGTCTTGAAATGTTGCTTTTTGTAGAAGTCTCACAACATTTGTGCCGTCTCCGACTACATCGACAGAGTGACCCTTCCTGGAGGGATCATGATTCAATCGGGTTAAAGTTTTGTGCGATCCAGACAGTTTGCATTCATACCAAGCCATGCCAGTATTTTCAAATAACAAAGTTACACACTTCATTTCTCCTCCTTGTGGCTGTGGATTATTTAGTTGGGGTTCATGTGTAGTGTTAATAAAGTCCAGATACTTTTGTGAATGTCCAATTTTTGCAGGCTGAGAGTCACTTGGTCCCTGTGAATGTTCCATTGTCACAGGTTGAGAGTCACTTGGTCCTTGTGAATGTCCAATTGTCACAGGTTGAGAGTCACTTGGTCCTTGTGAATGTCCCATTGTCACAGGTTGAGAGTCACTTGGTCCTTGTGAATGTCCAATTGTCACAGGTTGAGAGTCACTTGGTCCTTGTAAATGTCCAATAGTCACAGGTTGAGAGTCACTTGGTCCTTTTGAATGTGCCATTGTGACAGGTTGAGAGTCACTTGGTCCCATTGTCACAGGTTGAGAGACACTTGGTCCTTGTGAATGTCCAATTGTCACAGGTTGAGAGTCACTTGGTCCTTGTAAATGTCCAATAGTCACAGGTTGAGAGTCACTTGGTCCTTTTGAATGTGCCATTGTGACAGGTTGAGAGTCACTTGGTCCCATTGTCACAGGTTGAGAGACACTTGGTCCTTGAGAATGTCCCATTGTCATAGGTTCAGAATGATTGTCCTTTGATTCTTTCTTACTGATTGATGCCTCTGTCCCCTGTCCATTTGTTTGAATATCAGTCAAACCTTCTGTGAAAGATCCAATTGGGTGAGAAAATTCCCCTTCAACTGAGCCTGATACCACGAAGAGGATGCCAAATATCCTACAAAGATGCGGGAAACCCTGCCAAGAAATGATAAGAAGTAGACTTGATTGATTAATCATTGTTAATGTTATCATACTCATGTGTTAAGTCAGGAAATTTTAAATGCAAACAGATTGGACTGCTGCACTGTGAAAATGGCACTCAATGTGTCATCATGCTGATGATCTGTCACGATCATACACAATACTTTCAATGTCAATTTGATTTAAGGAGACTAATTCCGCTTGTAGGTCACAGGCAACTGATCGGATAATGTCATCTGATTTTTACTCTAAAAACACTTAAGACAAATCAAATGGCCTGCTCTTGATCATGACTGATCAAACAGCATCTATGTTTCCCATTTTGAAAGAACAGAAGATGACACTTCATCAGCTATCATGAGTCACAAAGTGCCATTTTCACAATGCCGCAGTCCACTCTTTTTGCATATCGAATTTCCTAGCTGTAATTTTCATCTCTGGTTAAAAAAAGTTTAGAATGTGGTAAAAACATCACCAATAAATAAAAGCACATTCACCATGTCTTGCAACACCATCAACTGTTAAAAGACACTCCTCCAGCAGTCAACGTCCTTATTATATAGCAATGAAAAAGAAAAAAAAGAGCTGGCACACCTATTTTTTCATATAGTTGAATTGAAGTTTTAGAAAAACTTTTCGTAACTCAAACTATATAATTTAGGATGCCACTCCCCTTTACTTTTTTTGTCTACTCAAGATGCATTTCCATAGAATTCTTTAAATCTATTCTTTTTACACTTTTATAAAAAAAAATTTAAGAAAAGTTATTTCAATTGTAAGTTTGAGAGTCAAACTGTCCAGAGTTCTTCACAGTCAGTCCAGATCACTTCTGTGACTGGACCAAATCTTGTGGCTCTGTTGAGGTTGCTGGTGTGGCTGTTGTGGGCCATATTTTGGATTGGCAATGTTGAACCTTTTGGCTCCCCCAAATCTCTTCGTACCTTTTCCTACTTTATTGTCCATCCAATAACTATGTATCCTTCAATTTTTTTTCCACAGACCGACAGCATGAGGTCATGGTGGTTCAGGATAGCTATTGGTCTGGCAGCTCTGTGTGATTTGCAGCTGAAGAGCATGACAACATGCTGACAAGAGAATAAGATTGGCTGGTATAATTAGCAACTTTATTAATGATATTAGTCAAAATGTCGGTTTAGGAACTGCAAATCTATTTGCTGATGATAGTCTTATGTATTGTAATGCTACAAATGTCTTAGAACTTACGGAAAATTTACAGAATTGTGTTAATGATGTTGTTGAATGGTATATAGGCTAAATAATATTGTGATTAATGCTGAAAAGTCATGTTCAATGGTTGTGAGATCCAAAAGAAAGTCTGTAAATTATGTCTTTAAAATTATGGTTGATGATTGTGAAATTAATGATGTTAAGTCAATGAATTATTTGGGGTTGGAATTAGAAGAAACTCTGACATGGGGTGTATACATTAAGAAATTATGCAAAAAGTTATGATTTAAGGTTTCAAAATTATCAAGACTTAGGAAAACAGTACCAAAACAAGTTATGCTCAAAATTTATAACTCAATGATCCAACCAACAATAGATTATGCAATATCAGTTTGGGGTTGTACTAGTCAGACAAATCTAGATCAGATACAGAGGCTACAAAATTATGCAGCAAGAATTATTGAAAGTAATTTTGACTATATCAATACTCGAGGTCTTCAGCTTATTAATAAATTAGGATGGATGAATGTCAGAGAGAGATTCTACTACTTCCAAACCCTTTTTATTTTTAAAGCAATACATGGATTAACTCCTGACTATTTAACTAATAATGTAATTATGGAAGTTGATATAAATAACATACAAACTAGGAAGCATCCAATGAATCTACATCTCCAAATACCTGATAATGAGTTTCACAAGACAATGTTATTTTACAGGGGAGCAATTAGTTGGAATAATTTACCTGCATATATATAGGAATGTCACAATGTTAATGATTTTAAAAGACTTTTAATGTGCCATATAAAAGAAAAAGTTCTTAATTTTTTATTTTAACAGATGTTCTATGGAACTAAACGATGAGTTGTTAACAGAGTTATCTTGTTGTTTAAAGCTCGTTATTGTTCATTGTATACATATTGTTTTGTCTGTTAGTAGTGTATGTTTTACCTGAGAATGTGTGTTTTTATATTATTCTTTATTGCATTATATTTTATTCTTGTAAAAGGCCCTGCTGAAAAACAGCATTTCAATGCTGAGCAAGCAACCCTTATAAAATATGTTCTAAAAAAAAAAGAAAAAAAGAAAAAAAAAAGAAAAGCAACAACAAACAGTGGCGATACACTGCATCGACCTTCAAGCTGAGATTCGACCAGCTGTGAGATTTAGTGAAAGATTTGTTTGTGTTTTACAGCTTTTCACTTAACTCCCTCCCCAGCTGAGTGACATCAATTGATGGAACCATTGGGAGTCCCACACTGCAGCACCCCCTGCGGGAAATTTTCTGAATGACGCTTCAGTTCTGTAATGAAAGCATTTGCTTGGAACTATCAACCTAGAACTTTATTACTGGAATACCTGTTCAGTCAATCTCTTGAATTTTTTTTTTAAATCTTAAAATTGCATACCACTCATGTTTAATGTGATTTTAAGAATATGGTCTTCATCGACGCAAAAAATTCTTTTTGGCATAAATTTTGCGTTGAAAAAAGTTGTGGCAATTCTTGGACAACGTAGTTATATTGTCAAAATTGTATTTAAAAAGCTCAATTCTAAGGGCTCAAACCACTATGATTTTTTAAGCTACATTTTCAAATCTGCACAACTCAAATTTTCAAATTGTCCTGTAATGCGCTAATTTTTCGCTTTTATTATCTGTTTGGCCATTGTTTAAAATGGCGCCATTATTTTTTTGCATAACTTGTTGATAATGCTATATTTTATTGCAAAAACTGAAATGGGATAAACAAGTCTAAACGAAATTGTCACAGCTGAATGATTTTTGACAATAAGATGCTAGTTGGAACAATACTATATAATTTGTGATTTATAATAATTATTTTTTTGCAAAATTATTAGCCAAAATCAAGTGACAACTTTCTTTTGCTGTTCAGTTTATAATGTGAATAATTTGCAAAAATAACAAATGTTCTTACGACACCACCACTGTCCATCACTTGACAGATATTAAACTTTAACTATAAATTACCAGATGACCAGTTGGATTTCTGACAATGGCCATATTTTAAAAGCATTCTGTGCACTTTCCAGACTTAGTGTTGTACAAAAAAAAATAATGGTAAATTTGAAGTAGTTTGATGTTAATTTTACAAACTGAATTTGGTATCTAATCATGTTTGATTCAGCAATAATATCCTGTCAAGCAATTTAATCATAATATTTTATGTCGTTTTATCGCAGATAATTTACAACAGGGTTGTGATAATGCTGCTGTTCATTGAATACTTTACATGTTACATAACATTTGAAAGATATATAATTTATTTTGATTTACATCTGTTTTTTGGTCGACTTTCAAAAAAGTACTCAGTACTTGCACTTGTATTTGTAGAATGTAGGCTACTTGTACTTGTACTTGAGTACATTTTTATTTTGCCATACCTGTACTTGTATTTGTACTCATGACTTGTCAAGTACTTGTACTTGTACTCAAGTACATTTGGATGTACTCATGCCCATCCCTGATCTAGATGGTCTGAAAGTGACCATAATATGATTTGTGCAGACACTCTGTTCAGTACCTAAAGTGTGAAGTCCAAGACATCATAATTAGAATTAATAGAAGACGTCTGTATGTGAGAAATTGAGAATAGTACATATCCTGCATGGTGCATACGTCTGTAAGAGCAAAAAAAGGTAGCGAACCAGACATTCTCTATCACAAGAAATAAATGTCTGCAGAAGGGTTCTTTTCCCTCTGTACAGACGATCTGAAAAATTAATGCGGACAGTCTGTTGTGCTATGATAGCAATAACAACAGATGTCTAGATTACCGTTGAAATGACCTTTACCAGACGTCTGGTATAATGATTCCAGACTGTCTGTTGATCTATTTATTTCAGTAATACCAGATGTCTATATGAAACTAAACAGAGACTTACTGGACGTCTATAAGGTCTGTATGACCCTACTTTTTGGTTCGGTTTTTAGCTGCTGGTATGGTGTGCCAAACTTAATTGGTCTATGTTCAGAATTGTATGCTCCAAGAATGTTCAAGAATCAAATCCATGCAAGTACCAAATTTTCAAAACAAAGTCCGGACAGCAAATAAAATGAAATTGATCAGCAAGCTTCATAATTTAATTCATATATAAAAATATCGGAGCAATGCTTTAAATTTCGCAAAGTAGGGGAGACCGGGACACATTGGACCTCGGGGCAAGTTGGACCATCCCAATTTATTATTTTTTTTAACTTGCAGACTTGTCCATATCTCCAATGACGATACCTTTCATGGTATGCTTTTTAGCCAAAAAATATGTATAGGAGCATTGAAGGAAAAGTGTGAATTTTATTTCAGGTTCCCAATTTTCACCACAAAAAGTTATTTTTGCAAGTATCAATTTCTATGTCAACGTGACCCCTCCTAAAGTATGAGGGATCTTGTCAAACAAATCTCATCAATTAAAACTATCACCACTTAAGTAAAGTTTGAAGTAAGTTTCCTGGGTTTTTATTCACCCTCTCGTAGAGGCATGCACTTTTCTACGAGAGGTTGAGATAGGGCAGGTTGGACCAGCATGGCCAGGGCACTTTCGACCATTGTAAACTGGATTGACAGGAAATTAATGATCGGCAAAATGCCAGCTGTGTAATTTCTAACTTCATGGTCACACAACCCATTGCTTTGGCAATCACATTTCAAATGTGGACTCTGTTGACCTGAGGTGCAAAACAGGTGATTATAACAAACAGTCAATGCCAAACAATGCTAATATAAACAAGATAATCCAACCTGATATTTTGTAACAAGGCCTCTTTAAACACTGTCAGAACATAAGAATATGTATCAGAGACATGCACTTTTTGCCAAGGAATATCTTACTTGGACATTTTAACATCCATTTATCGACGTGGAACTATCTACTTACTAAACTTTCATTGCAAGGGATATACCAAGAGAGGGTAAATTAAACATATTGCCCTGTAGACGATAAAATGCAAGGTAAGAGATTGAAATTCTCCCAAAACAATGTCAACACAGAAAACCTTGCCAATTCACCTGGCAATTTTGAAACCCTTTAATTCAGTATCAAAGAAATCTGAAGGAGTACTTTTGCATAGATATAGCCAATAATGACTACATAGACAGTTCTGCATGTTGTTATGTTGCTGACAACAATTAGATTTATAGTAATTTGGCTTTTTTTGAGACATGTGCTTTTCTCAAGACATTGTTATTATCAAACAGGAAGTGCAACAACAGTGCCACCTTACCTACACGTGTAACTTGCAGCCAATCAAAATGAAAAAAAGACTTGACATAATTTTCATTATTCAGATATAATCATTCTGCAATGACACTCTAGTGTGCGTCGTGATCTATGAGTATAAAATGTGATGTTTACTTACTTTCTTCTACTTTCCAGGACTTTTATGCTGTGGTCCAATGTGCCCAACTTGGCGGTCCAGGGCACTTCAGACCAATTTGTCTAAATTTTTGACACAACTAAGTCAACTATACTATGTAGAGGGACTGTAATGTATTGCCGTTTCGTGCACCATTTTGTTTACCTGCAGTGAATCTGTATTGCCGTCATCTATTTTCAGGCCCCATCCAAGCATCCAACTGCGAAAATCTGCTATGCATGCTTCTAACACCACTTTTGTCTGATCCATTCGACTAGGTTCACAGTAACAGTATACTTGAATATCATCTGTGCATTTGTGGTAATGTAATCCATGCTGTAACAATATTCTTTCAAGTGGTGCAGTGTAAGAGTTATAATGATAATAATAATAATTGTAATTTATATTGCTCCTCTTCCAGTAAACTGCTCAGAAGCGCTTGTGGCAGATGGGGTTATTTGTAGAACATTTAAAACAAGTGTGTTTTTAGGTTTTTCTTGAAGCACTCCAGTGTCTTTGTTGCCTGAACTCTTTCTTGTAACTTGTTCCAGAGTTTTGATGCTGTGAAATAGAAAGCTCGATCTTCACATTTGTTCTGACTGTTTGTAGCTGGTTTCTATTAACAAGAATTTATTGTTGCTCCTCAGGTTATGGTCCTGATTTGGCTTTAGCTTGACAAGTGTCTGAATGTACAGTGGTGCTTGGTTGTTCAATGCCTTCCAGGTTGTAGCCATCAGCTTAAATTGTATTCTAGCAGGAATAGGCAACCAGTGAAGTTGCTTTCTATGTGATCTTACGCTGTCTTGTTGTTTCAATCTCTCTATGAGACGAACTGCTGAGTTTTGGGCCACCTGAAGCTTGTTCACTAAATGCTGAGATACGCCAAACAAAAGGCCATGTCCATAGTCTAAGTGAGGTGTGACCAGTGCATTTACAGCAGTTTTGACTGCATCTTTGTTCAGGGACTTTCGGAGTTTAGAAATGTTTCGCAGATTAAAATAGGCATTTCGGTACATTTTGTTGACTTGCTTCTCCATTGTCATATTTTTGTCCATGGTTACACCCAAATTCCTAACATGCTCTGCTGTTTTGATGGAGACATTTTCAATACTAATTGATGAAACTTGGAGTTTTTTTAGTTGCTGTTGTGTGCCAATCAAGAGGAGTTAGGTTTTTTCGCCATTGTTACACAGTTTATTTTCATGGAGAAATTTTCGTATTTCAGAAATGCATTATTCCATTTTCTTAACTGCATTTTCTTGACCAGTGAAAGTTGGTTTAAATTCATCATCAGCATATTTCTGATCCTCAGTTTGATTTTGAGAGGCGACTTCGCTTACTGGAGCTATGTACGAATTGAATAATGTTGGACCAAGTTTTGAACCTTGAGGAACACGAAATCTGAGTGGAAGCCTGTCTGATATTTGGTCATTTATCACGACAGATTGTGACCTTTCTGAAATGTATGACTTAAACCAGTTGAGATCCAAGTTGCATACCCCATATCTGTTTTCTAGTCTCGTCAGTAGAATATCGTGATCAATTGTATCAAAAGCAGCCGAGAGATCTAACAGTACCAGCATTGTTATTTCACCTTTGCTCATGTTCAACATGATGTCATTGTGGACTTTTGTTAGGAGAGTTTCTGTGCTATGAAATTGCTTGTATGCCGACTGTATATCATCATCAAGCTTGTTCTGAACAAGGTGGTTCATGTATTGTTTGATAACTGCACTTTCAATTATTTTACCAAGGAAAGACAAGTTTGATACTCAATCTTAGCTCTTAAATCATCAGATTTTAGCTGATTGAGCAAGTCATTTAAAGCATTTCGTTTCAACTGGAAGTCTTCCCAATCCTTTTCAAGACTTGTTCGCCTCCAGATTCGTTCTGCTTTCCTTTTAGCTGTTTTTAGATTTTTTATACTGGCATTCGTAAATGGAGTCGGTTTGCGCAGTGTTAGTTGCTTTTTAACCACTGGTGAATGTTTGTCAAGAACCTCTTTTGATGAATTGTATATCGAGACCAGTTTTGACAAACGTTCAGAGTATAAAATGTGATGTTTACTTACTTTCTTCTACTTTCCAGGACTTTTATGCTGTGGTCCAATGTGCCCAACTTGGCGGTCCAGGGCACTTCAGACCAATTTGTCTGAATTTTTGACACAACTAAGTCAACTATACTATGTAGAGGGACTGTAATGTATTGCCGTTTCGTGCACCATTCTGTTTACCTGAAGTGAATCTGTATTGCCGTCATCTATTTTCAGGCCCCATCCAAGCATCCAACTGCGAACATCTGCTATGCATGCTTCTAACACCACTTTTGTCCGATCAATTCGACTAGGTTCACAGTAACAGTATACTTGAATATCATCTGTGCATTTGTGGTAATGTAATCCATGCTGTAACAATATTCTTTCAAGTGGTGCAGTGTAAGAGTTATAATAATAATAATAATAATACTTATTTATATAGCGCCCCTTCCAGTAAACTGCTCAGAAGCGCTTGTGGCAGATGGGGTTATTTGTAGAACATTTAAAACAAGTGTGTTTTTAGGTTTTTCTTGAAGCACTCCAGTGTCTTTGTTGCCTGAACTCTTTCTTGTAACTTGTTCCAGAGTTTTGATGCTGTGAAATAGAAAGCTCGATCTTCACATTTGTTCTGACTGTTTGTAGCTGGTTTCTATTAACAAGAATTTATTGTTGCTCCTCAGGTTATGGTCCTGATTTGGCTTTAGCTTGACAAGTGTCTGAATGTACAGTGGTGCTTGGTTGTTCAATGCCTTCCAGGTTGTAGCCATCAGCTTAAATTGTATTCTAGCAGGAATAGGCAACCAGTGAAGTTGCTTTCTATGTGATCTTACGCTGTCTTGTTGTTTCAATCTCTCTATGAGACGAACTGCTGAGTTTTGGGCCACCTGAAGCTTGTTCACTAAATGCTGAGATACGCCAAACAAAAGGCCATTTCCATAGTCTAAGTGAGGTGTGACCAGTGCATTTACAGCAGTTTTGACTGCATCTTTGTTCAGGGACTTTCGGAGTTTAGAAATGTTTCGCAGATTAAAATAGGCATTTCGGCACATTTTGTTGATTTGCTTCTCCATTGTCATATTTTTGTCCATGGTTACACCCGAATTCCTAACATGCTCTGCTGTTTTGATAGAGACATTTTCAATACTAATTGATGAAACTTGGAGTTTTTTTAGTTGCTGTTGTGTGCCAATCAAGAGGAGTTTGGTTTTTTTGCCATTGTTACACAGTTTATTTTCATGGAGAAATTTTCGTATTTCAGAAATGCATTATTCCATTTTCTTAACTGCATTTTCTTGACCAGTGAAAGTTGGTTTAAATTCATCATCAGCATATTTCTGATCCTCAGTTTGATTTTGAGAGGCGACTTCGCTTACTGGAGCTATGTACGAATTGAATAATGTTGGACCAAGTTTTGAACCTTGAGGAACACGAAATCTGAGTGGAAGCCTGTCTGATATTTGGTCATTTATCACGACAGATTGTGATCTTTCAGAAAAGTATGACTTAAACCAGTTGAGAGCCAAGTTGCATACCCCATATCTGTTTTCTAGTCTCGTCAGTAGAATATCGTGATCAATTGTATCAAAAGCAGCCGAGAGATCTAACAGTACCAGCATTGTTATTTCACCTTTGCTCATGTTCAACATGATGTCATTGTGGACTTTTGTTAGGAGAGTTTCTGTGCTATGAAATGAGCAACTAGCCGAACTAACAGTCCAGGTGGCGCTGTCAACAAGTGCGCCCTACTTGCTGGCCAGCTGATTCACGTGCGTGAGCAGTGGCAGAACAGCTGCTGCTGCTGCTTGTGTCTGGGGGCTTCTTGGGTTTGTTTTCTGGGTTTGTGGTCAATCAAAATGGAAAAGACGAAGGACTATGGCTCATGGAATGTGAAGAGGTTGAAAGAGGAGCTGAGGAAACGAAATGGCAAGCTTTCAGGACGAAAACAAGACCTTGTTGACAGGCAAGTGTGTTCAAAAATCGTCCTCAATGACTTGTTGACATTGCAGCTGACCACTTCATGACAACTTGTGTATTCATATTGACAGCTGTCAATAATCAATTCATGACAATCATTACTCAAACAATGTCATGCTATACATGCAGCTAATGTACATGTAAATCATGGATTTGAAGAGTCATCAATGTTTAGCTATGTTTATCAATCATAACTTGCCTATGCTGCTGTCAGCCAAGCAGTGATCTCGAGCTGTCAAACTCAACTCTGTTAGCTGCAACTGAACACTTGCACTTGTCAGAATTGCAGAATAGCATTATTAAATCCATTGGTTGTATTCAGGTTACATTTTCTGGATAAGAACACAACACCCACAGAGCCAGAATTGGAATTTCATATGACCTTGCCTGACCATGACCAGTACAAAGATGTGAATGGGTCCATGATAAGCACACTGCCGGAGCTCACCACCACCAACTTTGAAACGTATAGAGATCTTCACAAAGCCAAATGGGGTCAGAAGGTCCTGTCCTTGTACCAAGAAAGGTAAGTATTAATAATTGTGTAGGACTATAGGTAAAATTTACCTATGCCTCACAAAAATTAATTAATGAAAATTTTGATAGTTTGAAGTTGATTTTTAAGTTCCTTTGAATTTACTTTGTTTTCAGATATTACTGGTTCCGTCGTTATGAAAAAGACAGTTTCTTATTCTGACACTTTGGTATGTTATTTACATTTACCTTGTGGCATTTTATTGATTTCAACTAAAATTTTCAATACATAGTGTATGTATTGAAAATTATATTGTTAGCATTTTTTTGACACAGAATTATTATTTTTACAGATTCCTACGGCATTTACGATGTACCGTAACTGGTGACTGTGCTTATCTGCTCTCCAGTGTTTGGGCCGAGATGGCTAAAAGCGTGTCATACAAAGTTGATGTTAAGGTCTGTATCATATACATACGCGCTCCACTTATATAGTTATTCATTATAATTTTTGTCAAAATTTGTCTTTTTTAACTTGAACTCACATGCAGACATTCATTTCATCTTGGTACTTAGTAGGCCTGTTTCTAATTTTAGATTGACAATTACGGAGTGATCCAGGAATGTCAGTGTGAATGTGGAGCTGGCCAAGGTCCTGCTGCCCATTGTAAACATATCGGCCTGACCCTGTATGGCTACATGAGACTATTCTCTGACCAAGAAGTTTTGACGGAGCTCACATGTACACAGGTATGATTAGTGTTGGTTATCTGAATCCTTGTTTCCGATCTTTAATATCTTACAGAATTCTTCATTGACCTATTTGTAAAAAAATAGTATAAACCACTGAACAATGAACAATCCAAAGGTAGCTTTCACAAAGTTTAGCTTACAATTATATTATCTGTATCATATGTTTACTTAACCTAAACAACAAATTGCTTCTTTTATAAAAAAAAGTCATTTAACTCATTGGTAAATTTGATCATAGGTACTACAGACTTTTCACCATGTGAAAAGATTCAAGGGCAGTCCAATGAAAGCAAGTGATCTGGTCAACCTACGTGAGCAATCTCACCTGGTGTATGACCCTCGTCCATGGTTAGATGAAAATCTTGGAAGTCGAGCCCGAAATCTCTGGATAAATTATCAGGTACATGCATTTTTTTGCACATGTATGGAGTGGGGCTGCACAACTCATTGCAAATTACAATCAGCTTTGTTATCAAGTACATCATTCAATAATTATATATTTGATTACTGAATAAGGCAGTATTTAAACAAAAGCTTTTTAAAATCACTCTTTTTTTTGCAAGGCTACACATTTGGATCCAAAATCAATGCCAGCACTGCAGACCATTCCGCCAGCAAACTTGCCTGCAGTCTATCATGATCATGATTACTTGGACCTGTCACCAGAGGCTGAGTTTCTGAAACGCGAGAAGGTACTACTAGGAGCTACTTTTCAGTCAAAATTATCACATCAATGTAAACAAAGTATGACGCTGTATTGACTCTAGCATGTGTTTTTGCACTTATAATTGATAAACAATCAGCCTGTGATCATAGATCTGTTCTGTGAGACTAAGAAAACTATGTTAAATTTTTAGTAATTGTATTTCATACATCCTGTGTACATCCATCATTTGTTACATTGATAAGAGCCTTTTAAGATTATTTTAGTAATTTCTGTGACTGCTATGTAAATTAAGCTATGTTTAATGTTTTTGGCTGGGTGTCAGACTAATTAGGATTCTCTTAATTAACTTTTCTTCTTGCAGTTGAGCACCATAACACCAGACGAAGCTGCGTACATTGAAGAAGCAACACGTGAACAAAGAAAAAGTAAAATATGGATGGAAGAAAGACTGAAGCGCATCACGGCCTCAAATTTTGGCACCATAGCAAGAGCGACAGAGAGAAGGAATTTGGAGTTACTGGCACGTCAACTGATGTCACCATCATCAGCTGCTGGACCAGCCATTAGTTACGGCATCAGGTATGAACCCGTGGCTGTGTCATGGTTTGAGGGCTACAAGGGCACCAAGACCTATGATGCGGGACTCTTTATCGACATTGACATGCCTTACCTGGCTGCAACTCCTGACCGTGTGATTGACGATACTGCCATTGTAGAAGTGAAATGTCCTTATGTTGCTAGACACCAGTCTATTTCACCAGAAACTGTCAATTATCTTGAATTTCAGAGTGATGCACTTACTTTAAAGAAGAGTCACATTTACTATTATCAGGTCCAAGGCCAACTGATGTGCTCTAGAAGAGCAGTTTGTTATTTTGTTGTTTTCTCTTTGAAGGACAAGAAAGTAATAACTATAGACAGAGATGAGCCATTCCTAATGGAGTTGAGGAAAGATTTGAAGGCTTTCTATGACAACTATTTCAGGGAAATGCTTCTTAACAAATGTTTGTACAAGAATTATCATAAATTTAACTTTGTGTATTAATTTGATGAAGGCAATTATGTGTTGCTATTTTTCCATTAAAGTCTTAAGATTTGTAATTTGTTAATTGTATTCTTATACAGATTTGACAGTTCACTCTTCTGAGAATGAACCTTTGATAACATTGATTTACCCAAATTCAGAATTCTGGTGTTCGGATCTACTTCAAGTATATTCCTGGCCTAGCCCTAGTGGCTAAGATTCAAATTGGCTTCTGCGACATTCCTGTGAGCCGGTGGGTGTAAAACCAGAATCCTTTGAACTCCACCAAAAGCATACTAGCTTACTTTGTGTCAATTGTGATTAATTTGTAAAAGAGTGGCCTATTGGCTAAGGCACTGACCAGCTTCATGGTGTTCATCGGGCAATCATCGACGTAAAACTCGAGAAGGCTAGCTGGCCCTTATAAGTCTGGCGGCATTGTAAGTTGACATTATGGCCAGAGGTCCATAGACCAAATAATGAAGTGGCCCCCTAGATTAAATCCTGCACCTATGCAGGTGTTAGGAATAGTGCAGCCGTAACATATCAGTTCTACCCATTGCCAAATGTAAACAAGAGATTCCAAAAGATCCTTCACTTTCCTCAAGAGTAGCGTACACATATCCCACTGTGGGGACTCTATAAATAAACTTCAACTGGCATTTGAGACTGGGACCGCCACAGGACCCAGGCAGCGTCACTAATCATGATTGCCCTAACCATTAGGGCCACATCGATGCTGTAAATTTTTTGAAATCATGACTGCCTTAACCATTAAGGCTACCTTGACCCTGTAACATAAATTATCAATCTATCCAATTGAGAAATTTACTCCGAAATCATGACTGTAACTTAACAGCTCCCCACTCAGATTGCTGGGCAACATGACAATCCAGGTTTTAACATTAAAACAGAAGATAAAACAGCATGATCACTTGCCGAAGCCAATATATGAAATGTCAAATATAACAGAAAAAGGTATTAAAGAATTAATTTTCAACTTTTAATAGATGTCTGGGTCACTTAGCCGTAGCCTATACCAAGTGAACATTAGTCTCCACTAATAATTTTTTAATAAAAGGACCGTGAGATCGCCAGCAGGAGAACTCATCACAAAGATAAAGATTAATGTATAGCATGCACAGATCCATGAAAAATTCACAATTTGCATACAATTATAACAGTAGCGAAAATTGATAAATTATATAAGTGACGTGCTCCACCAAAATTAGTTCAAAGTAGGCATTCTAACCAATTTTTTCACACTAATACGAAAAATGTGTTGAAAAGTCATAAAATAATATTCACAGCTAAATATGATATGAGAACTCATTTTGGTGGACAGGTCACATATATATATTACACATTACATTTTAGGCATATTTCGGCACAATGCATTTCTTGAAATTACACAAATATGTGCAAACTTTTAAAATTTCGGTTGCCAAAGCTGATTGAGTGTTGTTTAGCGGATGCTTGAGGATCTTAAAGGTTTTACACAGTCCAATTATTCGTTCCACGTGAACTCTTTTACTGGCGATTTGGCGGTCCTTGGTGACAGCACTGTTGCTCATTCGGTTTTTCTTTTTAAAGAAAGAGGGGATGTTGATTAGAACGTCTTTCTTTTCGAATAAGTCCTGAACATTGAAGCCTTTGTCGGCCATAATTGAGTCTCCCGGGGAGAACATATTTCTCATAGCACTCCTTTCCACGATTTGCCGGTCACTGGCCGAGCCTCCATACGCATCTGAACAATGTGAAACCATCCCCCCCGGGGAACAGCTCACCAAAACTTTCACTGTGTTCCGGTTCTTGTAAGACGAGAACGTTGCCTGCTGTGCAATGGGCTGTCTGGGCTTTGCAATAGGACACTCTGTTCCGTCGACCAATGCCCTAGTCGATGGATACTTCAGGAAGAAATCTTGTGGCGAGTAGAATTGACAAAGGTCAGCTTCAGTCCAGAAGGTTAGGTCTTCCAATTGACGGGAAAGAAAATTAATCCATGTAACGAAAATATTGGTCAAGGTACTCTGATTAAAGGCAAATTTCCGACAAATTTCAAAATCATCCAAACTGCAACGTAATTTCATAAGGGTAGCAAGGAGCTGGTCTTCTGGGGGTATAATCGTAACTGTTCCTTTGTAGTACATTAATTGATCAACAAGTGGCCCTAAACTTTGAAAAAGTAAATTGAACTTGGAAAAGCTTTCGATGCCGGTGTAATGATGCAATCCTTCTTCGTCGTTTCTGAAATCTGATATCGACAATCGCCTTTTGTCGCTCTGAGTGTAAGCGTCTGACATGATTTTCGGAGAGGGCTCAGTTGGGCAGGGATCGCAGGTGACGCCATCTTCCTGCAGACTGGGCGATGATGTTTCCATGTCTGAAGAAAAAGAGAAGAATAAATTGGAGAGCACTAGATCACTTAATGACGGAAATTAATTCCGACTTACTGTCAATATTTATTTCTACTTTGGAGTGAAAAAAGAAATGCTTCATATTTCAGTTCGCGCTTCAGAGCTCATCAATATGAGAGAAACCTGGTAACCATTATTTCATTTAAGCATGACATAGAGGAGAGCTGTAGCTATCACATTTGACTCATTGTGAACATGCACTTTCAAGACAATTAAAAATTTTGTGGTATAGTGTGCTGTGCATCATCATAGGCCTACATGTCGTTCATTACCTATCCTGTCGGTTCTATTGGGCTATGAGCTACTAGTTGTGGACAGTGTCTGAAAAAAGCAAATATGTAAGGGAAGTCACTGAACTCTTTGAAAATTTTAATTTACCTTCCACAATTTCTTCTATCGCTCCAATACTTAGGATAGACGCTTCCCGCTCAGCCTCGGCGGCTTGACGTTGCAGTGCCCTCTCCCTCCGTTCCTTTGCAGAATTACTCTCGGGCCTTTTCCAGGGGAATATATGGGGAACCACGCCTTCCTTGAGGATTTTGTTGACTGGTCTGGTTCCTGTGAAATAATTGTGAATACAAAATTAAGCAACTTCATGAAAAACGCAATACATGAACAGTGCACAGCCATGGCTGATATGAAAACAGGTACAGTACATTAATTGTTGGCACTGGAAAAACTATGAAGGCAGCCTCAATGGACTGCACTACAATACAATTGCAAATACATACCTTCACTTGTCCACTCCTTGTAGTCACTTGTGTGGAAGTGCTCATATCCCACAACTGTCTTCTTTGAGGGGCCTGCTGCTGCTGTCCCTGCCAGGATTTTTGCCGGGGGGTCCCAATCATCCCTGCGAACAGCTATAATCCATGCCTGCAAAAATAAATCAAAATAATGCATTTTCTTCCAGGTTTACATATATATATTGAATCTGGTTTATTATATTTGTAGAAAATGGACCCCAGCCATATGCCTATTAACAACTGATCTGGCTTGGAGCACTCTCAAACCTGCATTGTTCTTCAACATGCATAGTGTACAGGCCTGTCTATAAATATAGGCCTAGGTATCCAATAATTCAATTTTGGAAAATCAGCCCTATAGTGATATTTTTAATGGAAAATTATTAACCAGACACATGTTCTTCTTCACAAAACTCACATAAATAGGACTAACTTGACAAACAATTGACAGCAGCCAGCCAGTTCTGGTTGACTGCACACACAGCTCTGCACTTAGCTGTTTGATGTGGTTGTCCAGTCGGACACATCATCTGATGTTTGTGGTCCAAAACTTACCTCTGTCAGCTTAGG
This sequence comes from Platynereis dumerilii, assembly GCA_026936325.1. Lineage (NCBI taxonomy): Eukaryota > Metazoa > Annelida > Polychaeta > Phyllodocida > Nereididae > Platynereis > Platynereis dumerilii. The sequence goes on along the minus strand of JAPTHN010000008.1, from coordinate 29,382,993 downwards.
ATCCGACCAGGGAAACTTGTGACCCCCCCTCTCCTTGCAACCAGGTACACAGCAGTACGACGATGATGACTTCTTCATGTTTTTTTCACTGTTGTCAGGCAGTGACTCAGCCATCACTGCTGCCTGCTCAGCCATGTTGTTGTGGTCACCTGATCCAGAAGTAGGGCGCCCTCACTTGTAGCGCCATCTGACGTTAATAAATCACGACAGTATCCCAATAATGAGCAACTAGCCGAACTAACAGTCCAGGTGGCGCTGTCAACAAGTGCGCCCTACTTGCTGGCCAGCTGATTCACGTGCGTGAGCAGTGGCAGAACAGCTGCTGCTGCTGCTTGTGTCTGGGGGCTTCTTAGGTTTGTTTTCTGGGTTTGTGGTCAATCAAAATGGAAAAGACGAAGGACTATGGCTCATGGAATGTGAAGAGGTTGAAAGAGGAGCTGAGGAAACGAAATGGCAAGCTTTCAGGACGAAAACAAGACCTTGTTGACAGGCAAGTGTGTTCAAAAATCGTCCTCAATGACTTGTTGACATTGCAGCTGACCACTTCATGACAACTTGTGTATTCATATTGACAGCTGTCAATAATCAATTCATGACAATCATTACTCAAACAATGTCATGCTATACATGCAGCTAATGTACATGTAAATCATGGATTTGAAGAGTCATCAATGTTTAGCTATGTTTATCAATCATAACTTGCCTATGCTGCTGTCAGCCAAGCAGTGATCTCGAGCTGTCAAACTCAACTCTGTTAGCTGCAACTGAACACTTGCACTTGTCAGAATTGCAGAATAGCATTATTAAATCCATTGGTTGTATTCAGGTTACATTTTCTGGATAAGAACACAACACCCACAGAGCCAGAATTGGAATTTCATATGACCTTGCCTGACCATGACCAGTACAAAGATGTGAATGGGTCCATGATAAGCACACTGCCGGAGCTCACCACCACCAACTTTGAAACGTATAGAGATCTTCACAAAGCCAAATGGGGTCAGAAGGTCCTGTCCTTGTACCAAGAAAGGTAAGTATTAATAATTGTGTAGGACTATAGGTAAAATTTACCTATGCCTCACAAAAATTAATTAATGAAAATTTTGATAGTTTGAAGTTGATTTTTAAGTTCCTTTGAATTTACTTTGTTTTCAGATATTACTGGTTCCGTCGTTATGAAAAAGACAGTTTCTTATTCTGACACTTTGGTATGTTATTTACATTTACCTTGTGGCATTTTATTGATTTCAACTAAAATTTTCAATACATAGTGTATGTATTGAAAATTATATTGTTAGCATTTTTTTGACACAGAATTATTATTTTTACAGATTCCTACGGCATTTACGATGTACCGTAACTGGTGACTGTGCTTATCTGCTCTCCAGTGTTTGGGCCGAGATGGCTAAAAGCGTGTCATACAAAGTTGATGTTAAGGTCTGTATCATATACATACGCGCTCCACTTATATAGTTATTCATTATAATTTTTGTCAAAATTTGTCTTTTTTAACTTGAACTCACATGCAGACATTCATTTCATCTTGGTACTTAGTAGGCCTGTTTCTAATTTTAGATTGACAATTACGGAGTGATCCAGGAATGTCAGTGTGAATGTGGAGCTGGCCAAGGTCCTGCTGCCCATTGTAAACATATCGGCCTGACCCTGTATGGCTACATGAGACTATTCTCTGACCAAGAAGTTTTGACGGAGCTCACATGTACACAGGTATGATTAGTGTTGGTTATCTGAATCCTTGTTTCCGATCTTTAATATCTTACAGAATTCTTCATTGACCTATTTGTAAAAAAATAGTATAAACCACTGAACAATGAACAATCCAAAGGTAGCTTTCACAAAGTTTAGCTTACAATTATATTATCTGTATCATATGTTTACTTAACCTAAACAACAAATTGCTTCTTTTATAAAAAAAAGTCATTTAACTCATTGGTAAATTTGATCATAGGTACTACAGACTTTTCACCATGTGAAAAGATTCAAGGGCAGTCCAATGAAAGCAAGTGATCTGGTCAACCTACGTGAGCAATCTCACCTGGTGTATGACCCTCGTCCATGGTTAGATGAAAATCTTGGAAGTCGAGCCCGAAATCTCTGGATAAATTATCAGGTACATGCATTTTTTTGCACATGTATGGAGTGGGGCTGCACAACTCATTGCAAATTACAATCAGCTTTGTTATCAAGTACATCATTCAATAATTATATATTTGATTACTGAATAAGGCAGTATTTAAACAAAAGCTTTTTAAAATCACTCTTTTTTTTGCAAGGCTACACATTTGGATCCAAAATCAATGCCAGCACTGCAGACCATTCCGCCAGCAAACTTGCCTGCAGTCTATCATGATCATGATTACTTGGACCTGTCACCAGAGGCTGAGTTTCTGAAACGCGAGAAGGTACTACTAGGAGCTACTTTTCAGTCAAAATTATCACATCAATGTAAACAAAGTATGACGCTGTATTGACTCTAGCATGTGTTTTTGCACTTATAATTGATAAACAATCAGCCTGTGATCATAGATCTGTTCTGTGAGACTAAGAAAACTATGTTAAATTTTTAGTAATTGTATTTCATACATCCTGTGTACATCCATCATTTGTTACATTGATAAGAGCCTTTTAAGATTATTTTAGTAATTTCTGTGACTGCTATGTAAATTAAGCTATGTTTAATGTTTTTGGCTGGGTGTCAGACTAATTAGGATTCTCTTAATTAACTTTTCTTCTTGCAGTTGAGCACCATAACACCAGACGAAGCTGCGTACATTGAAGAAGCAACACGTGAACAAAGAAAAAGTAAAATATGGATGGAAGAAAGACTGAAGCGCATCACGGCCTCAAATTTTGGCACCATAGCAAGAGCGACAGAGAGAAGGAATTTGGAGTTACTGGCACGTCAACTGATGTCACCATCATCAGCTGCTGGACCAGCCATTAGTTACGGCATCAGGTATGAACCCGTGGCTGTGTCATGGTTTGAGGGCTACAAGGGCACCAAGACCTATGATGCGGGACTCTTTATCGACATTGACATGCCTTACCTGGCTGCAACTCCTGACCGTGTGATTGACGATACTGCCATTGTAGAAGTGAAATGTCCTTATGTTGCTAGACACCAGTCTATTTCACCAGAAACTGTCAATTATCTTGAATTTCAGAGTGATGCACTTACTTTAAAGAAGAGTCACATTTACTATTATCAGGTCCAAGGCCAACTGATGTGCTCTAGAAGAGCAGTTTGTTATTTTGTTGTTTTCTCTTTGAAGGACAAGAAAGTAATAACTATAGACAGAGATGAGCCATTCCTAATGGAGTTGAGGAAAGATTTGAAGGCTTTCTATGACAACTATTTCAGGGAAATGCTTCTTAACAAATGTTTGTACAAGAATTATCATAAATTTAACTTTGTGTATTAATTTGATGAAGGCAATTATGTGTTGCTATTTTTCCATTAAAGTCTTAAGATTTGTAATTTGTTAATTGTATTCTTATACAGATTTGACAGTTCACTCTTCTGAGAATGAACCTTTGATAACATTGATTTACCCAAATTCAGAATTCTGGTGTTCGGATCTACTTCAAGTATATTCCTGGCCTAGCCCTAGTGGCTAAGATTCAAATTGGCTTCTGCGACATTCCTGTGAGCCGGTGGGTGTAAAACCAGAATCCTTTGAACTCCACCAAAAGCATACTAGCTTACTTTGTGTCAATTGTGATTAATTTGTAAAAGAGTGGCCTATTGGCTAAGGCACTGACCAGCTTCATGGTGTTCATCGGGCAATCATCGACGTAAAACTCGAGAAGGCTAGCTGGCCCTTATAAGTCTGGCGGCATTGTAAGTTGACATTATGGCCAGAGGTCCATAGACCAAATAATGAAGTGGCCCCCTAGATTAAATCCTGCACCTATGCAGGTGTTAGGAATAGTGCAGCCGTAACATATCAGTTCTACCCATTGCCAAATGTAAACAAGAGATTCCAAAAGATCCTTCACTTTCCTCAAGAGTAGCGTACACATATCCCACTGTGGGGACTCTATAAATAAACTTCAACTGGCATTTGAGACTGGGACCGCCACAGGACCCAGGCAGCGTCACTAATCATGATTGCCCTAACCATTAGGGCCACATCGATGCTGTAAATTTTTTGAAATCATGACTGCCTTAACCATTAAGGCTACCTTGACCCTGTAACATAAATTATCAATCTATCCAATTGAGAAATTTACTCCGAAATCATGACTGTAACTTAACAGCTCCCCACTCAGATTGCTGGGCAACATGACAATCCAGGTTTTAACATTAAAACAGAAGATAAAACAGCATGATCACTTGCCGAAGCCAATATATGAAATGTCAAATATAACAGAAAAAGGTATTAAAGAATTAATTTTCAACTTTTAATAGATGTCTGGGTCACTTAGCCGTAGCCTATACCAAGTGAACATTAGTCTCCACTAATAATTTTTTAATAAAAGGACCGTGAGATCGCCAGCAGGAGAACTCATCACAAAGATAAAGATTAATGTATAGCATGCACAGATCCATGAAAAATTCACAATTTGCATACAATTATAACAGTAGCGAAAATTGATAAATTATATAAGTGACGTGCTCCACCAAAATTAGTTCAAAGTAGGCATTCTAACCAATTTTTTCACACTAATACGAAAAATGTGTTGAAAAGTCATAAAATAATATTCACAGCTAAATATGATATGAGAACTCATTTTGGTGGACAGGTCACATATATATATTACACATTACATTTTAGGCATATTTCGGCACAATGCATTTCTTGAAATTACACAAATATGTGCAAACTTTTAAAATTTCGGTTGCCAAAGCTGATTGAGTGTTGTTTAGCGGATGCTTGAGGATCTTAAAGGTTTTACACAGTCCAATTATTCGTTCCACGTGAACTCTTTTACTGGCGATTTGGCGGTCCTTGGTGACAGCACTGTTGCTCATTCGGTTTTTCTTTTTAAAGAAAGAGGGGATGTTGATTAGAACGTCTTTCTTTTCGAATAAGTCCTGAACATTGAAGCCTTTGTCGGCCATAATTGAGTCTCCCGGGGAGAACATATTTCTCATAGCACTCCTTTCCACGATTTGCCGGTCACTGGCCGAGCCTCCATACGCATCTGAACAATGTGAAACCATCCCCCCCGGGGAACAGCTCACCAAAACTTTCACTGTGTTCCGGTTCTTGTAAGACGAGAACGTTGCCTGCTGTGCAATGGGCTGTCTGGGCTTTGCAATAGGACACTCTGTTCCGTCGACCAATGCCCTAGTCGATGGATACTTCAGGAAGAAATCTTGTGGCGAGTAGAATTGACAAAGGTCAGCTTCAGTCCAGAAGGTTAGGTCTTCCAATTGACGGGAAAGAAAATTAATCCATGTAACGAAAATATTGGTCAAGGTACTCTGATTAAAGGCAAATTTCCGACAAATTTCAAAATCATCCAAACTGCAACGTAATTTCATAAGGGTAGCAAGGAGCTGGTCTTCTGGGGGTATAATCGTAACTGTTCCTTTGTAGTACATTAATTGATCAACAAGTGGCCCTAAACTTTGAAAAAGTAAATTGAACTTGGAAAAGCTTTCGATGCCGGTGTAATGATGCAATCCTTCTTCGTCGTTTCTGAAATCTGATATCGACAATCGCCTTTTGTCGCTCTGAGTGTAAGCGTCTGACATGATTTTCGGAGAGGGCTCAGTTGGGCAGGGATCGCAGGTGACGCCATCTTCCTGCAGACTGGGCGATGATGTTTCCATGTCTGAAGAAAAAGAGAAGAATAAATTGGAGAGCACTAGATCACTTAATGACGGAAATTAATTCCGACTTACTGTCAATATTTATTTCTACTTTGGAGTGAAAAAAGAAATGCTTCATATTTCAGTTCGCGCTTCAGAGCTCATCAATATGAGAGAAACCTGGTAACCATTATTTCATTTAAGCATGACATAGAGGAGAGCTGTAGCTATCACATTTGACTCATTGTGAACATGCACTTTCAAGACAATTAAAAATTTTGTGGTATAGTGTGCTGTGCATCATCATAGGCCTACATGTCGTTCATTACCTATCCTGTCGGTTCTATTGGGCTATGAGCTACTAGTTGTGGACAGTGTCTGAAAAAAGCAAATATGTAAGGGAAGTCACTGAACTCTTTGAAAATTTTAATTTACCTTCCACAATTTCTTCTATCGCTCCAATACTTAGGATAGACGCTTCCCGCTCAGCCTCGGCGGCTTGACGTTGCAGTGCCCTCTCCCTCCGTTCCTTTGCAGAATTACTCTCGGGCCTTTTCCAGGGGAATATATGGGGAACCACGCCTTCCTTGAGGATTTTGTTGACTGGTCTGGTTCCTGTGAAATAATTGTGAATACAAAATTAAGCAACTTCATGAAAAACGCAATACATGAACAGTGCACAGCCATGGCTGATATGAAAACAGGTACAGTACATTAATTGTTGGCACTGGAAAAACTATGAAGGCAGCCTCAATGGACTGCACTACAATACAATTGCAAATACATACCTTCACTTGTCCACTCCTTGTAGTCACTTGTGTGGAAGTGCTCATATCCCACAACTGTCTTCTTTGAGGGGCCTGCTGCTGCTGTCCCTGCCAGGATTTTTGCCGGGGGGTCCCAATCATCCCTGCGAACAGCTATAATCCATGCCTGCAAAAATAAATCAAAATAATGCATTTTCTTCCAGGTTTACATATATATATTGAATCTGGTTTATTATATTTGTAGAAAATGGACCCCAGCCATATGCCTATTAACAACTGATCTGGCTTGGAGCACTCTCAAACCTGCATTGTTCTTCAACATGCATAGTGTACAGGCCTGTCTATAAATATAGGCCTAGGTATCCAATAATTCAATTTTGGAAAATCAGCCCTATAGTGATATTTTTAATGGAAAATTATTAACCAGACACATGTTCTTCTTCACAAAACTCACATAAATAGGACTAACTTGACAAACAATTGACAGCAGCCAGCCAGTTCTGGTTGACTGCACACACAGCTCTGCACTTAGCTGTTTGATGTGGTTGTCCAGTCGGACACATCATCTGATGTTTGTGGTCCAAAACTTACCTCTGTCAGCTTAGGATCCGACCAGGGAAACTTGTGACCCCCCCTCTCCTTGCAACCAGGTACACAGCAGTACGACGATGATGACTTCTTCATGTTTTTTTCACTGTTGTCAGGCAGTGACTCAGCCATCACTGCTGCCTGCTCAGCCATGTTGTCGTGGTCACCTGATCCAGAAGTGGGGCGCCCTCACTTGTAGCGCCATCTGACGTTAATAAATCACGACAGTATCCCATTGCTTGTATGCCGACTGTATATCATCATCAAGCTTGTTCTGAACAAGGTGGTTCATGTATTGTTTGATAACTGCACTTTCAATTATTTTACCAAGGAAAGACAAGTTTGATACTCAATCTTAGCTCTTAAATCATCAGATTTTAGCTGATTGAGCAAGTCATTTAAAGCATTTCGTTTCAACTGGAAGTCTTCCCAATCCTTTTCAAGACTTGTTCGCCTCCAGATTCGTTCTGCTTTCCTTTTAGCTGTTTTTAGATTTTTTATATTGGCATTAGTAAATGGAGTCGGTTAGCGCAGTGTTACTTGCTTTTTAACCACTGGTGAATGTTTGTCAAGAACCTCTTTTGATGAATTGTATATCGAGACCAGTTTTGACAAACGTTCAGATGAGTTTTCCTGTTCAACTTTTTGTGACAAGCATTTGTTAATGTCTTTCTTAAAATCGTTCATATCAATGTTGCGCATTTTTCTGAAAGCTATTGTCTTTTTAGCACTTTCTCCTTTGCTAATTGCCATGTTGAAAAGGACACAGTTATGGTCAGAGAGCGAGTCACTGACCTCACAGTTTCTCAGAGTTAATTCTTATGAGTTATGACAAGATCTAGTACGTTCCCTTCTTTGTGTGTAGGTGAAGCCAAATGTTGTTCAAGACCCATTCTCACGTGGTCATCGGCTCACTCGAGCTGGCTCTGCCAGTGAGCCTCTGACTCTGTTGACTCTTTTTCCTGTGGTTTTAGTCAAATTAAGAACTGCCACGCCCTGGTACCTCAGCCAATCAGTAGGTAGATTACAAATCAGTGACTGGACATGCCTGAATTCATTGCAAGCAATGAACAATGAAACAAAACAAACGAACTGAAAACAAGAAACTGTCACTTGAAAGCTACACAAACTGTGAAATGTGTGCAGAGTCTAAAAACAAATACTAAAACTGTGAAGAGTTCAGATGTCAACCATGATCAGCCATGCAATTGATTGTGTCTGATTGGCTGTTGATTGGATTTCTGAGCAAACATCACTACTAAGTGGTTTCTTTTGGGGGGGGGGGGGCAACAATTACATTTTAAAAATACAATATGTATCTTTGGCAACAAGCCTGCCCAAATAATATTATGATGATTTCACTGTCTACAAGTTGACCGCCATTTACTGCCACCTAGGGTGCAAAATTCGCGAGCTCCTGTGAGCGGTCAACAGAATTTGGATCAGTGGAAGAAACCAGGACAGTGTGGAAGAAACCAGGACAGTTCCTAAATTTAGTGATGGTCTAATTTATTTCCAAAAACTCTGCAAGTGTCTAATCTGACTTTGGTTGGCTTCAATTTTAAGCAAACAGCTTGTAAATACCAGAATAAGTTGGAACTATTTTCTGTCATGGAGGATGTATACATTGTAGTTCACATATATTGCCAGTATAGAGGGGGCCACTTGTGGCATGGACAAGACATTTTGCTGAGAGTAACACAGTTTTTATGAAATTGTGAATTATATTGTTGTCCTAGTTCATAAATCTCCATAAAGTTATAGAATAAATACAATTGAGCCTTTTTGATATCACAAAGCAAAAACATCGGCTTTGTATGGACATGTGAATAAGTGAGAATGCATTCTTTTTGGACCCTTTTTTGACCACAATTTAACATGCACTAAATGGCATAAGTAGATTGAATACCATCTAACTTCTGATGAGTAAAATCATCCCTTTCACGGGCAAAGTGTATGCTAAAGTTTCAAAACTTTCTGTTTGTCTCATGATTTCCAAACATTTTCATTCAAAGCAGTGGACTGGATATTTGCCAGCAACCATGCTTTGTGAAAGTAGTTTGGCGTAGTAATATGGACAGCTGTTGTTCAACCTGATCTGGTGATCTGTCCAAAAGGATCAAATTATTGTTGACCCAATTCGATTTTCCAGGGACTGTCAGCATTCTGCTGCCACTTGACAGTCCCGAACAGAGACAGATGATTTCATATATAATTTTTGGTCAAAAGAGACAACTTAACTGTGCAAAATATGGGAACTCACAAGTTAGGTTTCTTCAAACCACCTGTCAATCATTTCATTATCGTGTTGTGGATTGGTTGACACCCATGCCTGCAGTGACCAGTGATTGACTTGGAAGTCATCCGACCATGGAATATATTATTCTATCAAGTGCATGACCATGATATGAGCAACTCAGACCGCATTTAGGCCTATGTGTGAAGATATGCAAGTTAACATAAGTCCAAATACGCTCTTAATTAAGACACTCCCTCATTATGCCATTAGGCTAACTGCTTCACACGTAAATTACAATACAGGTAGATAGACTGGTGGACTGATGAAAAAGATAGACACATAATTAGATAGAAATATTTCAATGATAGATAGGTGCTGGTAGTGTTGTAAGCCAAGTGTTTTGCTTCCTGAATAGATATAGATAGATAGATAGATAGATAGATAGATAGATAGATAGATAGATAGATAGATAGATAGATAGATAGATAGATAGATAAATAGATAGATAGATAGATAAATTGATAGACAGATAGATAGATAGATAGATAGATAGATAGATAGATAGATAGATAGGTAGATAGATAGGTAGATAGATAGATAGATAGGTATATGAAATATCAATTCTATGAAGTATGGCCATATGATGCAACTTGAGCTTTTCACCTCCATGAATAAAAGAAACTGCATAGACATTGTTTTGGTTGTCAAAATTCACAGCAACTTTTAAAACAGCTTTCTGCCATGCGTCTCATAGAGCCAAACAAACAGATCAAAGACGACAGTTTACAGTTATCAACAGTATGCAAAGTCTGGAATGACATAACCTGGCTTGGGCTATAACAGCCTCTCTGATTGTGCGACCACTTTCCTTCGCATCCAATCAACTGGAAGCTTCAAAACCACACTAATTGCAGCCATCCAGGTCAGAGGCTCACTGGCAGAGCCAGCTCGGGAAGTGAGCCGATGACTACGGGAGAATGTTCAAGACCATACACATCTAAGATGCTATTGAACTGAACGACTCTAGCATCGTCAGGTTTGTTCATGTGGAAATTAAAATCTCCAGTAATCACAACTTCATCGTGATATGTTTGATATTGTGCTAAGAATTGTGTAAATTCTTTGAAAAACTCTGATAACTTGTATTAATTTTGTTCTTGTTTGAGGGTTCAGGTCGGTACACTAGAAGAATTGTGATTGTTTTGCCACCTAAAGTAATTTTAATTTCCATGTGCTCAAAAGTTTTGGTTTTCACAGTATTGATTTTTGTTGCTTTCAAGCCTGACCTTGAAATGCAACCAACGCCACCCCCAGGTCTGCTTCACGGGGTGTGCCAATATAAAAGTATTCCCCATTGCTTTCTAAGTTGCCTATTTCCACAATATCATCTGCTTTTAGCCATGTTTCTGTGAAAAGAAAGAAGTCAAGATCAAGTTCATCTCTGAATTCTTCACTAATTCTGTCTTTTGTCTCAGACTTTGTGCATTCCATACACAAGCTTTTAGAATGTTGTTGGCAGCATGCCCGGTGTTATATGCAATGGACCCATTACAGATGCTTGCGGACAGCCAACAATCAAATGATGATTAGAACACTCCATGACTTCCATTACATGCCAGGGGCAGCACCTGTTACTACTTCTGTTCAGTGTTTCAGAATTTCATGCAAATTGCAGAATACCTACAAAATTGCACAATTCCTATAGAAGTGCAAAATTCCTTGCAGAATTATGAGGTGCAAGAAAAGAGAGATTTCGGAGTGTGCCTTTACTTCCAGCTGCAAACAATCTCTAAATCGTGCCCATTTTTAAAATTGGTCATTGATATTTCTCCAATTGGCAAACTATTTCAACTATTGGCAAATTATTTCTCCTTTGGACAAAATCCTTTAACTTTTCCCAAAAGGAGCAATTTGCTATTCTAACTATTGGAACACTATTGTTCCTATTGGCAAAGGCGTACGGCGTGCGCGATTTTTGGGGGGGGGGAGGCGAGCAACATCTGCCCAAATTTCAAATCTAGATTTAATAAAATTTCAAATAAAATTGGCTGGAAATCATCAATTTTCAATAGTATTTATTTAATCATCTGCCCGAATTTGTTTAGGCTTTTTACCCGAATCTCACTCTTTCCCGAACTTTTTGGGGCGACTGCCCCCCTCTGATATGCCTATGCCTATTGGCAAAATTTGCCCATCTCTACATATCTTTTTGGATCACTTAGAACATTAACAAATTGTTAAATCGTGCACATTCCTGCAATTATCACCCACTTTCGATATTAAAATAGAGATACAGACTTGATTTTTTTGCCATTAAATTCGGTTTTAAAATTTTGGCGTTGGTTTAATCTCTGTAGCTTGCTTAGAAAATTTCCGATTATTTTTTTTCAATACCCCTAACTAAGCCTATTTACATTTTTTTTGCTTGATAAATATTCACAGGCCCATATATCATTGAATTCTATTCTACAGGCCTAATCCTGTATATCATCAAATTCTATACTATAGGCCTAGGCCCAATGGGGGTGAGGATTAAACAGTGATGAAGCAGCAATCATACGCAGTCACTCAGTCACTGATTGGTAATTATTTTTTTAATGCTCGTAATATAGAGTAGGTTGGGGCATGCGGCCCCCCTTAACTACTTTTTATGGGCAATTATTTGAATGCTTATGCTGTCAGGAAGGGAACACTTCACTCTACTTATAACTAGTGAAACAAATGTCTACCAATTTAAATAAAGGAGTTACGGCCATTTTTGTAAAAAAAATGTAAATGGCCTTCTTACCCCACCCATAGGGCAAGAAGCCCCCCTATTATAATCCTATGGCAATTTTTTTTTGCGAGCGCATTCAGCCTAAAAGTTATTTCTTAGGGTTCTTCTATCATTTTTAAGGCATTCTATTCACTTTTTCTGAATTTCAGAATTTTTCCATTCATACTCTTATTTTTAAATATTTTTTGCCCTGCTTCAATTTCAGGCCAAATTTTTTCTATTTTAATTAGCTATTCTATCAAGATTTAAGGTAAACTACACATTATTAAATGGTTCCTGAAGCAGCTTCAACCCCCCATGCTCATGCCCCATATCATGTGGGGCCTCTCACCCCAAACCCACATATTTTAATTTTACCTCTATATTTTTAACTAAAATGCAAAAAAAATGATCCAAATCATATTTATGTGATGGTCATAGGCCTAAAGTAAAGCAATGCAGATATCAATTATACTTTAAAAATTTTCCAAGGTTATTTCTGGCAATCCCATTCAAATAATTTGTCAAAAGTTACAAAAACCATGCACATTTTTTTGCTTCTTTAATTTCTACTATGGTTTGGTGCTGTTTGCCCTGAAAATTTGTGACGTCACCTAAAACGCCACTAGCTTCAGTCCTATCAATAGATAAATGCACCAAAAATGTAAGTTTGGATATAATCCTGGGGGAGCCTTGCACCTAACCTACTCTATGTCATTTTGATAAATGATTTTAATTTTTTATATTAAAATGGAAAATGATCAAATATTACAAGAGAATCTGCCAATTTGTGTATGCTAATCTGGGCCTAAAATGTGTAAAAATTGAAAACAATGAATGAAAGTGAAAACAAATTCTGGTTATATATATTCTCAAAACTATTTTTTAATGGATACAATATATGATCATATATCTGTGGTCAAGTTGATTACATGTATTTTTATTCAACTGACAATTCTGTTTTTTGTTTACCCTCCCTGCATGATCATGCAGATAACCTACAATAAATCAAATATATAAATATAGGCCTATGAAAATACAAAGGCACTTCCAATCCTGGTCCAAGGCCTAAGCCATGCACCTCTGAAACCAACTAGTTAAATTGAATTAATATTTAATTAAATATTATGTTTCAATGGAATTAGAATGGAAAATTTCTAACATAGCTAGGCAGACATTATAAAAAAGCTGAAATATTTACTGCTCTATCATTACTTGAAGTCCTTCAAATAAAAAAAGAACTCAGACTGGCACTCCCAGTGTAAATTATTTAAAAAAAATGGAAAATTACACAATCCCGCATCCCGCAACCATGTCCCGCATTTTAGAAAAGACATGTAGGGGATATTGCAGAGTTGGGCACATGTTTAATTCACTATATGTGAATGTTCTAAGTGGCCATGGATAATTCGTTGCCAATATCTAAATCAAGTCTTTTTGACTATTTGGAGATATTTGGAGATTGGCAATTTAGAGATTGGCTGACGCAGCAGTTAACTACTCACACTTTCTAGCCTGCTTGTCCTTGGGCTAATGTAAAGCTTTCACAATGGGATCAGTAGAGTTGGAAAACACGCGGATCCCTTGTTGAGCCTCACATGGTGAGAAAATGTGCAGGGGCGGACTGGCGGCATTTTGGGCCTGTGGCAAAATAAGTCAATGGGCCCCCGCGTCCATAACAGCAGCGTTATTTTCAAATGCAAATTTTGAATTACTGTGCAAAGCCAATATAATTTGGTAAATTGTTAAATAAAAACATTAGGGTTGGGGTCCCAAATGTGAGAGGATCTTGTCCGTATCAGCTGTTCTATTGCATCCCTCGGATGGCTAAGTGTTGTCTTTTGGCTTTTTTTCCGGGAATTTCATTTTTTGGACATCTTGCATGGGCCCCCCTGAGTGGATGGGCCCGCGGCAGCTGCCACTCTGCCACATAGGCCAGTCCGCCCCTGAAAATGTGGCAGCACTGTAGTGACTGTACATGACTTTCTGTTTGATCAAAACATTGGCTTGAAGAAAGCACATGTCTCAGAAAATTTGTCTTCATATGGAATCAAATTGCTATCAGCCATAAAAAAACCACTTAAGAATTGTGTGTTTACTCACCATGGACCAAACCGATCAAAGTATAACCTTAAAACATCTTTGATGTTTTCTCCTGCATGACAAAACACTCATTTAATTAAATGGCTGACAAGAAAAGGAGGAATACAAGACATCTGATGCTTGTGTTTCAGAAATAGGGCCTTTTGTTAGCCAGGTACTCAACAGTCAATTCTTCCATGGAACGGTTTGGTCTGATGCTGTTCTCAATAGGTTTAGTTGACAGATACCACTTGTCGGAAAGGTGCATTTTAAAAACTGTTGAAATTGCTTTCTTTTTTCTACTTTGAGAATAACCATTGAGCTAATTCACCAAAGAAGTGATGCATGTGATACTTAGAGTAAGAGCTGTTTGCAAAGTGAAAAACGGTACGTTTAGTTTGATTTTTATTTAAACATTCCGCATTCAACCAAAAAGACAGTAATTTATCATCCTCAACATATTTTTGAAATATATATTGTTTCAATTATGTGATGGAGGCAATGGTTTCATTATTTCTCTCATAGCTTGACTCAGATTGCTCTGTTGATTAACTGACAATATTGTCAATTAAATGAGGAGATTAAACAATTGAAACATGTTTCATCTTCAATGGAAAAAGCTCTTTTATCAGATAATGAAATCAAAGCTCTGTTAACTCACGATTGTATTGTTATAGCTGTTGTTTGATGGTCTCATTAAAATGCTGAACTGCTGCAATACTGGAACTGAAGATAATCTGGATGGATATTCTAATAGGGACATCACGGAAACACATACATATTACACATTTTATGAAGAGCTAACATCTGCTTGTCTTTCGTCATCAGATTACAATTGCATGCAACAGTGTCACAAATTTTATAAAGGTAAATTGATATATGATGTACATATGTAGAAACTTTGATTTCATCGACTAGCTTATCCTTGAAAAGACTTTATCTTTGATGTGTCATCAATCACATCAAATTGAAAAAGTCACTTCAAACCAATTGCAAATGGCAGAACACAGGCTTATACGACTGAAGCGTTGTTCAAAGGGTCACAGTCTGACAAGGCACTTGCTCAGTGTTGCTATGCCACTCATGTCCTTTTCACTCTGCTTGTCCCAGAATGTAGAGCTTTCACACAGGGATAAGCGGAGTTGAAAAACAGTCAGACAACGTGTTTAACCTTTTGGCCTCGTGCCTCCTTTCTCCTACATTACACAAACTCATATATCTAGAAAACACACAGGCTAATAAGAAAAGGCTAACACAAGACACACATAAGATGCTTAGCTATAGGCTTTTAATATGCTCCCAACGTCTCATACTTGGAGCAGCTTCTTGGCTTGTATCACATTAAACTCACCATAGGTAATTCTTTGCAATTAATCGAACTGATGCTATAAAAGGTCCATAGCATTTATAAATGGGCAAATGGATGAATCTACACTCAGAACATAGAATTGAATGTCATAAGAGCCTATTGACTCTGTGACACTATGAAATTGGGTGGCGTCTTGTTGTTGGCATGTTGCCAAGGCTGTGATGTTGCAAATGACATTCCGGCCGACATCCTGACATCTGTGAAGCAGTTTCGAATGAGAATGTCAGACTTCCGCTATAACTGGGTGTTTTGATCCTGGGCATCACTATAAGTCTTCTTTATAGAAAGCAAAGTAAGGTAAAATATTATCTATTAGAATGTATTTTTAAAAGGAACTTAAGGAAGACCAATTTAAGGATCACATTCACAGTTCTTGAGTATTACAAGATTGTAATATGCATTTTATGTGATTTACTGTTACATCACCCTCCCTGACATATCATAATATTATTTTTGCAATTTATTTCCAGAAAATAAATGAGGTGATAACTGGGTAAAATTTTATAATATTTTTAATCCTGTAATTTGTAAATAATACAACAAAGAAAAGAAAAGAATGAGTGACTAAAATCAACCTGTTGAACATTATGAGTGTTAGTTTGAGTAAATATTTGGTGATGTGTGTCTGACCTCTGACCTATGATGTTAGACAGAATAGGCTTATATATAAAGAAATGTTCAGATATAAAAGATGCAATACTTTTCCACCATGCAGTGATAATAGTAGAAGAGAAGAGATAGGAAGTGTGTGAAGGAAATGCTTCTCTGTGCTATTGTTTGATCTCATACATAAGCAATCATACACAAGCACACTGTGTCAACACTCAACAGACAGAATACCTCAAAAGAGTTGTATCTTATTGAAACCTTTTCTGTATAGTAGATGGGTCAAAATTTGAAAACCTTGAAATTTCAGCTGAAAAAAATTTGAAAATTTTTCGCTCCAGAAATGCCTTTTTAAGTTTGCATTGGGTAGGTCTAACAATCAGCTATCGCTGCACTTTCATGTCCAAGGGTCCCAATGCTCTGCTGATATGTACTGAGGTGATAAACACAGCAGTAATGTTTTTTGACCGTCATTAAAATCACACTTATAACTAAAAAATCCTGACCACGTAGGATTAAACAATCTATTGCCAATGACTAGGCAAGGTGCTTGCACATTTCGGGCCAAGTTCCAGGTCTCTCGTGCCAATTATTTTTGAGAAACTGCATTTTGATCAATTAAAATATCAAATATTTGTGTCATTAGCATCATGCCTATAACTTGAAATCCGTACCACTTAGAGCTTAAGAATGTATTACCAACGTATGGGAAAGTGACTATTCTGCACACATTGAGCCATATTTCAGGTCTCTATGACCAATAGTTATTGAGATAGAACATATCCTTGAACCAGAAATTTACCAACACAAACAAAAATACTCTTTTCATCAATAGTTTTGATTCTGAATAATAAAGATGATCTCCACTACTCCCTCCAGAGTCCAATGTCTTTGCTAAACCATAATTCAGATGCTAGACAATGGTAAAATGTTACTGTCACCCCATATTTGATTAATAGTTTCAGAGAAGCATCAAATTTCATACTAAGCATGTCAGATGCAAGGAAAATGAAAAAATGGTATGTAATATTCTGTTGAAACATTTATTGATAATATATATTTAACTGATTTCAACTCCCGTCACCTGCAACAACATTTCAGTGAGGTAAAGGAAATAAGCCATTTTTGACATGATGCTAATGACAGCGTGATGCTAATGATCATTAAGGAAAAAATCTTTGCAAAGACCTTATGAACACCAGACACATGCTCACAATGATTTTGGTTCAGAAATACACAGTCAAAATAGAACAGCAGGGCGTTTGCTAATGACAAATTGAGATAGGACAATTGACATGCCAACAGAAATACACTAATAGTTCAGTTTACATAAATGATACAGCGCTACAGAGAGTTCAGTTATTTTCTTGGGTTCTCAGACAACGTCAGACACAAGTTTTTCTCACAGAATGTGTGTCCCTTTCATTTTTATTAAGAAACAAATCTGTTCTGATGCTAATGACGCAATATTGGAGACATTGACACAACAACCTCCTGCTCTTATACAGAATATTATTTCAGCTATTGGTAAATAGATTTTAGAAGACTGACAGTCAAGTCTCCATGTATGGAAGAGTTTAATTGAATCAGGATCCTGTGCTAGTTTTTGTGATTCGAACTTTCAAAGAATATATTGGCCATTTTCAGGGGGGTTGGTCACATAAATGCTATTTTTGGATGGGATAAAAAATTTCTGCCACATATTTTTTGTGTTATAAATTTTGCTAATATCCTTGTCTTTGACAAATGAAAACAAGAGGTCCTCCAAGTGCCTTCCTGCCATCATGAATTATTGTTAAACGCAGGAGGCAAGAATTTCAGATTCACCAAATTTTTACCCAAATACGATAGTTTGAGATATGAACTATGTGAAGGAAACATACTCCCTCTGCTATTGTGTGATAGCATACATAAGCCATAAAACACAATGGAATAATGGGTCAGACAGAACACCACAAAAGAGCAGTCTCTTAGAGTAGAACTCCTTTTCAGTACATAGACATATACACCAGTTTGTCAGTGCAGCAGTGCTGTTTTAAACATGGCAGATGGGTCAGTTAGTCACTGTAATCAGCACTTCAGCAGGGCAAGGTGAGTCTTCATCATGACACCTTGTGAGCAGACTGTACCTGTCCCTCTGTATATTAAGCCTCCACACAACATTCTGAGGGAGCTTCTTCTTCTCATTGGACTTCCCGTCTGTGTTAGGAGCACCCCAAATACAGGGAACTTATGATGTGGTGCTTTTTGTTCAAGCCCCGGGGGTTAGGAAGCAGTCTGGTCTCAGATTGCCTTGTGAGATTTGTCAGTATGCATGGGAAAGTCCGGTGTTAGTTGTCAGCTGACTCAGTTCTGCATTCATCTTGTGTTTTTGTTGCAAAGAGCGGCTGGAAAAATGCGGTAGTAAGATGTATTTTTGAGGGTCTTCTCTTTTGTCTTTTGAATAATATATGACAGTATAAAGGACTGTAGTGTGGTACACTTGCTTGTTGCCTAAATTCCGTTTTGTTCTTCCCCCTTTCATCTTGTTAAATCTCTTGAATGGGATTTATTACCATACCTGCTGTTTATTTTTTGAAAATTGAAAACTCAACACAGAAGTTAGAAAAGGGATGTTTATGTAATTCAGAATATTTATACACTGCAAAAAATGACCGTAGTAGACATTCAGTAAACTTTGATTTCTATCAAGAAAAAAAAGCTACTGCAAGGTCTGAGGGAAGCAACAGAAAAAAACAACTACCAGAAAATACAGAGAAAGAAAAATTGTCATACTTCATATATGATGAGGAGACCCAAAATATCCAGATGACCAAGATCATTCATTTTCATCGTTTAAGAACTATTACGTCCGACTTCCCCAACAAAGTTAAGCCGGGTATAAGCCTCAGCCTGGACTTAAAAGTTCCAAATTAAAACTGCAGGGTCAATTTCAGTGATAAAATGGCAGCACCTCCTTGTGAGCAAATACTTAATACCAGGTTTAACTTTAAGCCTGGTCTTAGCTATTTGGTGAAATAGGCTTAGAGCTCCTTGCAGGCCCATTGTTTTAACTATTTAACTTTCAAATTGCTTTGCCACATCATTGACAGTTACCTGAGCACTAGTACAGTTTGTTTATTGACACATGCTGACAAAACTGTAAAACTGTCATTGATGAAAACAGATCATTAACAAGTCAGTGTTATTTTAAGGATAATTTGCATTTTCATTTACAAGTGTTATGGGCCTCTTATCTGCAAAGAGCTATAATAATTAATTCTTGGAAATACATTTTATTAGAGAAAACTGCACTCAATAACAAATCTAGTCATTTATGATAAGAGGTAATTAACCCATGCATGCTAAAACAACATGTCTGGTAAAAAGTGCATGCCAGTTAAAAAATAGCCAAATAAATGATGTTAATTGATGCTAATTGCCTATTAACCACATAATAATTAGAATTAGCTCTTCACATGCTGATGCTAACTACTTTGATATTTTACAAACAAACAAGAAAATCATGATGAACATTTGGAGATACGGACAAAAAGCAAAAAGTATATGTCCAGTAAGACACGACACAGGGAAAGCTACTAATTGCATTGCAATCTTTTTTCATCTGACTTTGATATATAAAGTCAAGAGTTTTAACAACAGTCTAGTACGACTTGGCTGTCAAGACAACTTCAACAACCACCATGAAATACACGCTGTTCTTCTTCTGTCTCCTGTGTTTAGCTGTGGCCAGTAGCGGATTCCGGTCCAAGTCGAGACAACACAGGCCAAGTCAGAGGCCAAGGCATGGGCATGTTGGAAGGGTTGGAATTCAGGTAATAATTATGTAAACAATATTAGCAAATGAATCTTTGTGGAGCTATGGCTTGTCCAAAATTCAACAAGGACTTAAGATAACTTGTAATTATTTCAAGGTTTGCACCACAACTGTCCACAAGGCTACCTCACACCTTGGCCTGAGTCATATCTGAACAATTTTGGAAAATTGGACAATGGGTGGAGTTTACAATCCAATTGTGAAGCTATTGAGTGCATCTAACTAAAAGGTACCTTTCCAAGAGTCTTATGAGTTAATGATGGCTGTGAGGTCAACATGAGAAAACCATTCATTTCCACATTAATACAGCAGATATTGCCAGGGTGGACCGGTGGTATACACCAGACTAACCTGAGAGGATGCATTACATGCTCAGTGGCAACTGGGTGTCTGGTTAAGACTTCTGAAAGTTACATTTTCATTGGATTCTTATCTATAGCAGTTCTTGGTCTTTACTACACACAGGGCAAAACGGCGACGAATGGCTTCAAGATCCCAACGAAAACCGGATGTGCGGATCAACGGTCTAAAGATACACTGGCTAAATTCAAGAGGAAACATCATCTGCCAATGAAAGGTAGGTATAATTTATTACTGCCCATAAATTAGATGTGCAACAAAAAGATGAGCAGTTCAATGTGAAAAATGCTACTTGAGCTAAGTAAAAAAAAACTGGTGGGTCCCCCATACAAACTGCAGCCGTGTGCAATCCGCTGCAGCTGAGTGCAGCTCTCCTCTCCTCTGCTCCTTTAATCACAATGTATGTTTTACATTGCTTTAACTCTATACCGTGTTTTTATCTGCCTTTTTGAAATACATTTTCATTAAGCTTCATTAAATTTTTTTTATAAAGTGACCCCCCTGATTCACCAAAAATGTCTTTTTTTTGGAGGTGCTCCCCTGCAGTTATAGCTGCAAGATGCACCGGTGCATGAAGGGCCAAGAGGGGGTATACCAAAATGAGGGGGTAGAATTAGGAGCATGGAGCCATGGACATTTATGACAGTGGACAAACACAGTGAAAAAAATAACGTGTAAGCACTCAAACAGTTGCTTGTAGACTTTAGAATATATCTACCTATCTGCCCATCTATTTATCTATCTATCTAACAATATATATTGTTCTATATATATATATATTCTTTTATTCACGACGAAATATCAACAAGATACATGTGTGATGGCAGTAAAATAACTACATAGAAAGACAGAAGATATGTATATATATACAACAGAGAGGGACAGTGACTATAAACTAAATCTAGAGAGAATGACAAGTATCGATTCACATAAAATAATGATAATACTGCAATTAAAAACACCATAATTATATGTCCACAAGCTAAATGGAAACATATATACTGTCACATTTAATGAAATATATAATAGAAACATAACCAATTTGTGTAAACTGAAGATTGACACAAAAATATTGGAACTTTTCTATTCAGCTGTTGTTCAATCTGACATTGCTTTCTCTATTATTTGTTGGTATGGTAATAGTAGCATGGAATCCAAGAGAAAACTTATCAGAATCATAAAAACATGTGTTAGATTAGGAATTACAAATGTCATGTCTCTAGATGAAATCTATAACAAAGCAACTCTCCAACGCTGTAAAGTTATTATTAACGATGTAGACCATCCATTGAACTCATTGTATAGCATGCTGCCATCTGGCAGGAGATACAGTTCCATCAAGTGTAGAACATCCAGATACTCAAGCTCATTTGTTCCATCGAGCGTAAGATTACTAAATGATTTAAGAGTAAATCTTCTACAAACTAATTAATAATCATTACAACTTTCTTTTGTATAAATGTTGTGTGAATCTCTGTGTGATTGTGAATGGTTGAATGATGCCTCGAGTGAATGTCTTTTTTGACAAGATTGTACATGCCAAGTTTCATGTTTCACATGATTAAATAAAGCATTTATTATAATCCCCCGCCGCTTGCGGGGGATTATATTGATATTGTTCGTTTTACTATTATTATTATTATTATTATTATTCTTTTTATTATTCAGCTCAGGAAAACTGCGATTACTTCAAAACTATTACAGATACTACATTACAAGTCAAGGGTAGTAAGCGACTTTGTTGCGCGCTACTTTACTCGAAATTTCATGATCAAATTTCATGACACTTATGAGTTATGAGGAAAATATGAAAAAAATTTCCGGCGCAGGTTTCTGAGAACCTAAGCATAACTGAGGCTTGTTGATTTTTTCTAAGATACCTTGACTAAGTCTTCAGGTCTGAAAGGCGTCCTGTGGAGATTTCATGAATACATTTCAAGATATGATTTTTTGAAAATTGGACATCCCGAAAATTGACTGAAATTTTTTTGAAAACCAGGGAAGGAATGCTCGTAGAAAGCTGAAAATAGGTATACAAACAGACCTACCCTAGTGTACTAACTTCACAAAGTTACGGACCCCTCGCACAAACGGTCTCGGCGCTACGGACGTCCAAAAATGCAATTTTCAAGTGGCCATATCTCGGTCCCTATTTAACCTACAACAAAGTGTGACATATTAAAAGAAACGTCTGTTTCTCAGCTTACCAATGGTATATAGCATAATAGTGTCAGACGCGCGGCGTAGAATCGCGTCGGCCATTTAAAATTTTATGTCATTTTTTGGGCCTATCAAAACGTTTTTCCTCAAAAAATGTATGAAGAACTTCATGGATGTTCATCAATAATTTATGCAGGCTACCCAGGTTGGGCCTCCATAATGTGCCAAAAGGAAATTTGCCTACATCAAATACTTTTTCCTAGAGAATTTTTTTAATTTCAAAATTGAAACGTAAATTGCTCTGGTTATAATTGTTCAAATCTCATGAAATTAACACCAAAAAATGTGCTAAATTAGGCCCTCTAGTGTGCTACAGGGATATCTTCCTCTTACCTTTAACCAATTTTACATATAACATTTTATATATTCAATTATAACTCATTCATTATTTATCAAAATGAATTAAAACTGATTTGACATGTTCCTAATTTTTTGCTCTATTTCTCCATGTAAGCACAGCTCCATAACTTGCATGGTTTGTCTACAATAACCCATTAGGGTTAGGGTTTCACCTACCATTCACTGCAAATGTATTGCTTTGAGGGTGGTACCGCTGGCCACAACACAGGTCTCCATGCCAAGCGATGTGTGATTTCAATATATGAGCCTCTTCAAGAATTCATCATGAAGGCCATGAACTGGTCGAAGGGAGTAAGCAGGGCAAGGGAGACAGGGGGGGCGCGGGGGATTATCCGATATTGCCGTACGGCAATATCAGTTATACTAGTTATTATTATTATTATTATTATTATTTATATCTCAAAGTTTCATAGAATTTATCAGTAGCAATTACATAGGATTTTATCAGTAGCAGCTATACACTGTGTACCGTTTGCTCTATGCGAAGCGACCTATTTAATCACAAAATCTTAAATTTTATCCAAGAAACCAATGCAATTACAATATGACACAGCCAGTATGCTGTATTTATGTATCAGACATCTTGATGTGAAATTTCGAGCTTTAAATATTTAACAATCAAAAGATTTGGTGATTCTAGTAAAAAATGCACTAAAATTTACTAAAACTGCCTAATCTCTCAGAAAACGTAACTGATTGATTCCAAAATTTTTATGTGCATTACTTGTACTATAAGACAGCATACTGGCTATAATGCAAAGTTTGTTGTTTGCTCTATATATGAGAACTGGCAAAATGTAAACAAAAAAATCCTTAATTAGGTCACTTGGTTGGTACACTACACAGTGTATAGTAAAAGAATATTAAAAGAAGTATTGTTAGCACCAAAGTACCAAATAAATTGAGCACCCCAACAGAGGGTTCAAAAGAATACAGGACACATACGTGTACATTTATCAGAAACAACAACTATTTACATGCGTACACAAAAAGAACAATTCCATGTCATGCAAGTACCACATGTTCAGTGCCTGTGGCCACCCATGATTTGTGCAGTGGTGATACAAATAATTTGAAACAAGGATCTCTTTTAGACAATGTTATTAATATTACAGCAAAAAAATTTGAAAGGCCAACATTTACTTTATAGCTTTTATCAGTCAGTATACATAGGAACTGTACATTTTGATTTAATAGAAGGACATTTTTTACATGCTGAGATGCAATTACAAGAAGGTCGGATCTAAGTGAGCTCCATTTTTTGCAAATCATGAGGCAATGGAATTCATCTTCAACCACATTCATGTCACATCTTTTACAAAAACGTTTCTCTGCCACAACATATGGTCGTTTGTATCTACCTAGTTCTATGTGAAGGTTATGAGAACTTAATCGAAATCCAGCAATGCTCTGATAGAGACATTTAGGGAGGTTTATATTTAAGTCATGCTCGAGACGAAAATCTTTCTCAAATAATTTATATGTTCTAAGCTTTGGGTTTTTACAACTGTCATTTATTTCTGATTCAGCTAGCATTTTAATTTGTGCTTGATCATATAATTTTGTTACCATTTTATTCACACTGGCATCTTCATTCATATGCTGAGATTTCATGCACACTTTCCAGCCAACAAGGCTGTTTCTTTATCTGCAAATATTTTTGTATTTCATAGCATTCAGTGAACAAGACAGGACAGTTGCCCAATTTTAACCTTTCCAAGTATTTTATAGCAGATACCTGTTGTCTGCAGAGTAGTGGAAATCGCCCAGTGTCAGCAAGCTCAGCGACAGTGGAAGTTTGAAGCCTAACACCAAGAAGATTTTTAAGAAACTGTAGTTGGATGTATATATCTGCTTAGAGTCAAAGGTTAAATAGTGCGACCTTCTATATATGGTCAGAAGGTTCCCAAACATTCCTCCTGCAATACTGGCAGCAAGCAGCTGTAATATTACAGTTTTTACTCATTTATTCCAATTTGGGGGCTCTGATATTATATTTTAAGGTCTTACACATTGGAGAATGGTGTCCTGGAAAACATATTGAAAGGGGAACATTGGAAGTGAAGGAAGTATGAAGCAGCACTGTCTGGAAATTTTACACAGTGTCTAATTTCTGTCACGTGCAAAACACTATATATATCCAGCTTAGCAGCGGAAAATAAACAACATGTAATTGATCTTTATTACTTCAGGTGAGTGTGCTAAAACTGATGACTCCACCACTACTACCGCAGCTTCTACCACTACTACTGCAGCTTCTACCACTACTACTGCAGCTTCTACCACTACTACCGTAGCTTCTACCACAACAACTGCAGCTTCTACAACTACTACCGCACCTTCCACTACTACAACTGAACCTTCTACAACCACTACTGAACCTTCTACCACTACTGAACCTTCTACAACTACCACTGAATCTTCCACCACTACTACCGCAGCTTCTACTACCACAACTACTGCTGCTACCACAACTACCAAGAGCTGCAATAAACCATCCAAACCATCCAAACCATCTCCTCCTAAAACACCTTCCAAACCCAAATACCCCACCAAGGCGAAGACCAATGGAGGCGGCCGTAATGGAAGCAGTTCTCGTTCCGGTAACCATTCTCCTTCTAGAGGCAGCCGTACCAATCGCAGGAGCCGTACTCGTTCGAGAATGTAATCCCGTCACTACTGAACATAAAGAAACCCTGTAAGAAAAATGAGTATGTATCCATGCTGCCCTCCCTTTGAAGGGTTGAATATGATCGTAATAAAAATGATGCATTTTTCTCTCCAGACAATACCGGAGCAGATGTTATGAAGAATATGAACCCATTCAATAAAGCTCATCATTGAGGCTATCTTTCAAATTTGTTTAAAACAAGTTTTGATTAAACTTCTTGATTATACTGTCAATAAATTGTGACAATTTCATTCTGAAAGACTGTGTTGTAATTTGTTATTTTTCTTCCACGGTAATTGCAGTTGACTACACAGTGCCTAGTTTACACTCAGTCCTCAGGCCAAAGCCTGAAGTTTAAATTTAGTTGTCACTAATAAATATGAAGGTACCATCCTCAGGCAGAGCCTGCATGCTAATATAATTTGGAAAAAAATAGGTCACTTTTGAACACGACACAGCAGTAGTCTCTCTCGCAGTAGAGCTCCTTTTCAGTAGATACACTAGTTTGCCAGTACTGTTCTATAAACTTGGCAGATGGGTCAATTTGCCATGGTAATCAGAACTTCAGCAGGCAAGGAGAATCGTCATCATGACACCTATAATTCCTATATATAATATAATACAATCATAATAATAGTCATAGCAGGAATCTCATCTCACTCATAAGGCCTTTTTCTCTCAATCCATAACATCTTAAATTACACTCCTAAGCCTGTCAATTCATCTGAAGTTCCCAATAAGGCAAATTTTACTTGTCAACATTCATTATTTCCATAGTTACACAAATATATCTTGGGAATTTGCCACAAAAAACACGTTTTTCCACTTAAATATATCCCACCTGTATATTTATCTGCCACAACAAGGGCTGTAAGGTATTTCATATTAAAAGCCATTAAATTACACATCTTTGATATGCAGACTGACCTTCTATGGCCAATATATCTACCCAGTTACCAGATATTCCTATTGGGAGTTTGACAAAAAACATATTTTCCACATACAAATCTTGAAGCTATATATTTCTCTGCCACATCAAGGCCAGTTATGCATATCATATTGCAGGCCACTAAATTCCGCATATTTTGCCACACTGATTGAACTTCTATGTCCAATATAACTTCCCAGCTCCCAGAACTTGAATTGCATCATGCATTTAGAAAATCATATTTTCCAACAACTCCAGTCTCTCAGTGTTTGTAGTGATGTTCATCTCGCTGTAGTAGTTCCAAACAATCCACATTACTTCATCTAACTGAAAGCTGACTGGAACCTGCAAATAGGACCTGCCTTCACATTACTTTAACCTGGGAAGAACCTGGAACTCGGTGCATTTTTTAACAGCAAGAAACCCTAACGGGTGAACAGCTAGTAGAGCCAAAATTTACTGTCATGACTTTTTTGTTACGTCTTAGCCAAATATTATTTCGAATGATGTCCAGTGTTACATCTTAGACAATGGCATGTTTTTAGACAATTTTGAAGAAATTATACATATTATCGGTGAAACAATTACTCTAATTTATTCAAGATGGGTATTAACAGAATTTTAGGATAATTTATTCAGAGTTTCTGACAGAAATCATTAATTTTGCGACAAATTATGAAAAGATGTAACAGTGGACACCACAGCCATTTTAGAAGATATCCAAGACGTAACAGAGACACCAAGGATATGATGATGGAAACCTTCATTGTCTAAAATGTACAGTGCACAAGTCACTTACAATTTGAATGAAACTTCTGTCAAAAACTGAAATACTTCTTGTTGACAATTGTGACTATTACACAATGTCAAGTTCATTTGAAGGCTGCAAAACCGTCAGTTGTAGAAGATGTAACATGGGACACCAAAAGGCTAAGACGTAACATGGACACTCTTTTGTCCATGTTACATCTTTTCCAAATATCTTCCTATTGGTATTTTGCTTGCAAAATCTACAGCCTTGAACCCTGCAAATTATTCTAATAACAGTGATATAACAAGTCAAAGGTGTAATGTATTATCTAGAATTAAATTGAGACACAATTTCATGTAATTGCAACTATTTACCAAGACGTAACATTGTGAAAAAAGAGGTATTGGAAACAGAAAGTTCCTCCCTCACCACTGTATTGAAAGTAAAACCATCTGTGAGTGGTTGAAATAACACACAAAAATATATAATTTATGTAAACAAATGCATTTTTGCTAATTGTTCCCCATGGCTCCTTGATTCATGGCTTGAATGAGAGTGGCCAAGACGTAACATTTTAAAATGTTGCAATTTGAAGATTCCAGGACCCAAATACTTGATAAATCATACTCAGAAAAAAATGGAACTTATTTTGCAGGCAAATGGGAATGAAAGGTTCAACTGGGAATTCATATTATAGTGATAGCTAATGAATTAACTTTTATATTTACATGTTGTCAGATGTGGTATTGTGGACACCAAAGCAGGTGGGCTACTTAATCCCCTTTTTAATGTTATCTGTAATTCAACTTAAAAGAAAAGGAAAGAAAATTTTGTTTATGAAAATCTGAACAACAAGTTATGATGTAATTCACTTCTGAACAACAGTTGGAAAATTTTATATAACAATGATACTTTGGAAGATTTGCATGGACACCACACAATTTTGGGCCATTTTGTCCTCCATGTCCAACTTTATCCAGCTTGAAATCGCAAGATAAAAGTACTGAAGCCATGAATTTAAATGCTATACTGAGAGAATCACTTACACTACCAATGTATCATACATTCATATGTATTCATTTGGCTGGGTGTCACCAGTGAAGTTTTATTGAGCCATAAATGGTCATTCTAAGACGTAACAAAGAAATTCATGACAGTAAATTCTGGCTCAGTATGATACTAATCAAAGTAGCAACAGCGCTGCAACACAGAACACAAAAATCCTGGCGACCTGGTATTCAAGACAGATTTACTATTATGATGCATGTAATCTGAATTCTGTAACAGCTAATAACTAAGCTCTGCCTCACATATATCTTACACCTTATCATTTTCATGAGCACAGTCATCAAAGAAAGTTATATGAGCACTCTCTACTCTGCAGAATCATATCAATTATATAATATATTATGCAATATATAAAGCTTTCCAGACAAGGTTATTGCATGAAGTTACTTGGTGGGATAAAGTTACTTTATGGCAATGGCTAAGTGGTAATATGGTGATTTGTCAAGCACATTAGTTACATATATTACCAATATGAGTAGACTTTTGAGTTGTGATACAATATAAACTAATAGAAACAGAACGGAAGCAGGTGGTGAACCGCAGTGAAGAGATCCATGATTACCGAAAGAGGAGGTCCGCGAAGAAGTAGTGTTGCCTGGGAGGTGGAATGGCAGAAGCGACACCCGGTGTGGAGCACACCATTGGAGCAGGTTGCCAGTAACATCAATAAATATCTTAAAATGCATGAAAACACAAACATGTTGGGTTATTGTTGGCAATTTAAATGAATTTAATTGCATGCAAAACCACAGGCACTGCATAAAACAGCAATCGATTTCTCAAAATGACAAATGTGGAACTCAGCACATTTAAATACAGTTCCATCAAATGCATGCCGTAGCCTAGGCGGTCATTTCACATGTTTCAGGGTGACAAATTCACTTGAAGGTTTTTTTATTGGTATCTTTGACCTAGAGCTGTGGTGTGGTTAGATTTAAATGATTTTCTATATATCATTTCACATGATATAAGGCACCATGAATGGCATTATTCTTATTCCTAAATTATAAATCATTGAGTTATAAATGGTACTATATGTATTGCCAATTTCTCATTTTTATGCACCCTTAATGTGAAAAGGCTCACTTACACATTTTCTATGAAAAAGTATAACTTACACCAAAGACAATTTTGATGCTAGAAATGAAGACATTGTTACATGAGGAAACAATGAATACTATTAAGGGAAAAAAAACAGCCACCTGAATATAATTATAGTGACTTTTAAAGAAATTGTAATTTCTTAATTTCATCTGCTTATCAACAAACCCAAAGTTATTTCATAAGAATAATTATTGAATAAAATTTTAAGCTACAATGACTTTAACCTAATAAATTTTATCTCAGAACTTAATTCCTCAAGCTTATAATAACTAATGGGATTTATCCGAAGTCTCTTGCCTCAGGACCACGGATGCTGTTTCCATGGCAACACAATATTTCTCCTTAAGGCTTTTAAAGCAATTTTAACTTTCTACTTTATAATAGACACAGCAGTAAGAAATTTAAAAAACTTTGAAAATAAATAATCACTGCGGGTGTTCCTTCAGGATATCTGGCTTTGCAAAGTTCTTACGTTAGATAAATATTAACGTACATACCCCATATCTTTTCTGTTGCTGTGTCCCCAATAGTGATTCTGAGCTAGGAATCGTTGATGATACAGTGAGGTGGCCCTTTCATGTATGGGTTGTCTTTGCAAAGGGATTAGATATTTTTTTCTGGGAAACTCTATAATATTGATTCAGAAAGCCACCCATTATGCAATGGTACTTGAATAGTGATTAAAACTTCAAAAATGGAGAACTTCAAGGAGGAATGCTATAATCTTTCTATAGATTCACGGTTTCTAGTAAATTTCTTTCATTGATTTCAAATGTTCTCAAAAGTGGTTCAATTCATGTCTGGCTGCTACATGTAGAGTCTTTTAAATTTGACGTGAAGATATCAGTATCGTTTGACTGTTTTCACATCTAAAGCGAGATCTGAGAGACGAAATTTTTTTCTTTTTGATCTTCTGTCTATCTATCAATCTATTATCTATCTATCTATCTATCACTTTTGGAATGTGTGGTGTGTCTCATGATATAACAGTCATTCATACTGTTGACTGCCATTGGTCAGCAGTGCAAGTATCGGCTGGATGGCGTTTCGGCAATACATTGTGTTTCCGTCTCTCAAAGATTTGACAAAACTGTTTTATGAAAACAGGTATCAAGAAAAGTTTGGAAAAGTAGGCCTTCTGTAGAAAGCTTCTTGTGGCAATTTCCATAGACAAATCTGTACCAAGATTGAGAATGGCTCTGAATAATGAGAAAACATTAGAGTACAATGTGTGCCATGTTCAAAGCCATCTCCCTCAGAAAAACTGCATGGAGTTGTTAGGCAGAATAAAGCCCGCAGCATGTTGGCAGAACGCATGAATGAATCTGCCATTGATGTGCAATATTGCGGGATTAAGCCATGCACTGTGAGGGTGAGTAGGCAATGTATGAAAAGTGCAATATTGTAACAAAGTAATGGCTTCAGGCTGCATCAGTGTACCCTTTGTTATTCTGGTCGTTTTGCCCCCCCCCATCCCATCGAAATCCATCTTTTCAAGAAACTTCCACAAATTGTAATTCTCAAATGAATGCCTCTGGCGTGTTATTTCCATTTACAGTTCTTTGGTTGCAAAGATAAAAGGTAAATGCTTTTTTTTTTCAGATAACTCCAGCAAATTTCATATTTTGGTCAAAGGGGAATATTTTTTCTGCGTTTCTACTTTACGCTGAAACAATTTTGGTTTTGCCGGAAATAAACACATGCACAATCATTTTCATTTGATGGTTTTGCTGAAAACCTACTGAAGCATTTTTCACCAACAAACTGGCTGGATTTCTTGGTTGTGTGCATTGTAAACAGAGCCACATTTCAAGCCATTTTATGGAGAAAAGGTAGAATTGTGAATGAGAATAACACTTAGGCGCATGCAAGCAGAATGAAAGAATGGAGCTGAACTTGGTGTTTACACCCTTGAAATGTGATATGCAGAAATAGTGGACTGCTGCACTGTGAACATGGCACTTCGTGTTTCATCATGCTGATGATTTGTCATGATTATACCCAATACTTTCAATGTTAATTAGATTTAAGGAGACTAATTCCGCTTGTTTGTGACAATAAACGAATGGATTATGCATCTGATTTTTACTATAAAATTAGTTATGAAAAATCAAATGGGCTTCTCTTGATCATGACTAATCAAACAGCCTCTTTGTTTCCCATGTTGAAAAAAGAGGAGATGACACTTCATCAGCTATCATGAGTCACAAAATGTCGTTTTCACAGTTCAGTAATCCACTCTTTTTGCTTATCAAATTTCCTGGCTGTAATGTTGAGAATACAAGCCATCCCAGTTGGTATTTGATGTCAGAATAACATCAGAATAATGTGACATCACTCTGATGTCTTGTTGCCAACTGAGTTAATATCCAGTATACACTCACATACAAAAGAAGCACTACACTTGATTTTTCAGCTGATGTTTTTGCATGCAAACAGTGACCATTTCCTGAATTTCTTTTATCGGGTTTGTCAAATTTGAGGTTTTTGCAAAAAAAAACAAAACTTACTGACAACTAACATCTTATTACAACCAACGGAAGATGCCATTTGTGGTACAGTGAGCCTTGATTCATGAACTGCAGATGGTTACTAGATAACTACCAAAATCAAAATATTCGAGTTTTTGCATTTATTCCGTGGCAATGTCAGCCATAAAAATTTATTTGTAACATACAAAGGCCCCGAATTAAACATTCATTCTTAAATCAAGAACTCAGGTCTTCTTCAGAAATACCCCCATCAGAAATTATTTATTTCAATACTGCCTGGAAAGAATTTATTTATTTCACCAAAACTGGGCAAGAAATTAATTATTTCAAAATAACTCCGACCCTAATATATCAAATGCCCCGTCCCCTAATTCCCCCTAATATATTCAGACTGATCATCTATTGTATATGAAACCAGTCAAAAGAGCAACACTGTATAACTTCCAGACTGCCTTTTGCCTTTGGTATTCCAGACATCTTTATGGTAATCTTACTAAGTCATTATTCCATAACAGCTAATAACTAAGCTGCAGCCTCTTATCAATCTTATACTCATATTCTCTTTTATGAACTATGCATCAACGAAAGTTATATACAAAGACTCTACAGATTCATATCAATAGGTCTGTCTCCATTTTGTAGTTCTGAATTTATGGACAGGTGGTGTCTCCAAGCAATAGGAGCCCTTTGCCTTTCAGCAAGGTGATTGGTGTTGTTGACCAAGCCAAGGAGTCTGACTTAATGAGTGTGTTTGTTGCATGTTTGATTGTTTGGGTCAGCTACACTGTATTGATTATGTTCCAAAATAGCAGTTCAACAGAAAAGAGTGTTGTTATCGTACAGATTGGGGGATTATAACATGTTAACAACCAGATTATTACTAACTATTGGTCACAGGATTTCACTCACTTTGCAAACAAACCGGATAATATGTCATCAGGTGGGCTTCCACAAGACCAAAATAGCACTCCCACCTTATCATTGCACCACCTACACTTAATACCTGTCGTAATCCCCATATGGAGACAGACCTATTATATAGTGCCTTCCGCAGACAAGGTCAATGCATGAAGTTACTTGGTAGGATGGAGTTACTGAATGGCAACTGCACAAGGTTCATGCTTCATCATTTATATTAGCTGTGTACATACAGTTGTGCTTGAAAATTTATGAACCCATAGAGATTTACCATTGAAGACAGTGGCCACAACATAAATGATAATACACGAATCATTGAACCAATGACTGTATTATACTATGATAGCGCGGCGTGGGTATAAAGTATGCATGAACTCTGTGAGGTCTGTTCTTTTCTGTGTCTCTGCTTCAACTGCAGCCACTCATGAGTCTCTCAACAGGTGACATGACAGTTCCTCCAAGAGTCACTCACAGATGGCACCAATTACAATATGACTGCGCTGCTCACTGCCACATTCCACTCAGGTTTGTTTTTATGCAGTTCATCAAGTTCTTTCTTCGCGCTTCTTCTCTTCTGATCTTCCATTTCTCCGCACCTCTTCTTCCACCCAAGTTTGTTTTTAGCACAACATCACACTAGCTCAGTCTATAAAATCGGAGGTTGGAGTCATGCAACTCCACAGGACATTAAAATCAGCAGTTAAACCAGGGTAGGAGCCTTGTAACTCCAAAAAAATCATGATAAAATCACAATGGTCAATAAAAACTGTATAGGGGTAACATTTTAGAAATTTGACAAAAGGACCTGGAGCCATGCAGCTCCAATGGAAATTTGGATCATGAGACAAGTTAGAAGATGGAATTACTTAGGGGCAATCTAATGAAGTGGGAGAATTTACATCAACGATCAAAGGTAAGGGCAATAGGAGAGCCATGCAGCTCCCAAGGACAGTTAAGGGCAATAGGAGAGCCATGCAGCTCCCAAGGACAGGGAATTGGGAGTCATACAACTCACCAGGAACAGATTATTATAACACAAGTGCAACAAGACAATATTCCACGTGACAGGCAGCTCAGGTTGGATACACTTGGTGATACGGCACTCGGAAATCTTCTCCAGGCTGACATGTTACACTCAGATATCCATCAGACTCCGAAACGATGTCACAGTCAGAGGGTCCACTCATGAAGCCTGAGCTTTCACTGTTGGTGTCTTGAAACTGCTGTGTCATGGACTTCCTTCTGACATATGGGATTCGATGGAACTTCCTGTGTTGTTGTGGCTGATGGACAAAGTTAAGCTGGTGTTTCTCTTCCCTTCCATTCATCAATTCGAAGCTGATTAACACGTCATGGACTTGGATCGTCTTCTTGCTGGTCTTAGGTTTCTTGGGTCGAGGTCTTTTCTTCTTTGTCATTCTCAGGTGATGGAAGTTCTTGTTGGAAGTTTCACAGCTCGATGAGTCATGAAGATGGAATGGCTTATATATGCAATTTGCTGGATAAAGATGCCTTATTGTCTCATAGAATGAATTGGCATGCACTTGAGCTTCAGGTTCAGGAACCTCAGGTTCTGGGGTGAGATCACAAGACTGTAGAGATGTAGACAAGTTGGTCGAGTCATCATGTTCAATGGGCAGCTCTTCAAAGGTAGGAATGTCCACAGATGAAAGTTCATCAGCACTCGAACTAAGAATGGCCGAAGTCCGTATCTTACTCAAAGTGTCACTAATCTTGACATACAACTTCTCAATCTTTTGGCGCTCTTCTCTCATATCCACCAACGCTTTACATATCTGCCTATGCAGATTCTCACTGTGCTTCCTTTCTGCAGTCAATACCATTTCATGCTGTTGTAGATGTCGTACAAGGTTGACACAGGGGTGTTGTTGACTCTTGTGGAGATCTTCACCATTGGGAATATTGCACAGTTCATCATAATATCCTTGTGAAGAGGCTACATCCTTCACATGGGGCAAGGGAAGCAGGCATGCACCTGCTGTGGAGGGATTAGTCAGGCATTCACCTGACAAGGAAAGATGGGGACAAGTTGAAGTAGGTTTGTAGTTTGTAGTTGAGCAACTTGGTAACTTGGTAATTTCTTCCTTAACAGTCACAGAGTCGCACACAGAAAGTTTATCGGCCTGGCAGTCACTTGGAACTGAACTGTGGGAAGCACCAGCAGAAGGTTCATTGTTCCTTCCAAACATCTCCCAAAGCTCCCCCACTGTAGCAGAAGCCAAGTCGATATCCATTTCTGCAATCTTGTTCACTAAAGTGACAGTTCACAATTGAAGTAGCACAATCCCACGTCATCCACCAGTATAATCCACTCTCTCTTGTTTTTTTTGTTTTTTTGAAGAGTCAAATACTCGACAATAGGCAGCCAAATAAATAAATCAGGGTGCTGCACAACATGCCAAATTAATATATTGACTCCTAAATAAATTGTATTCAAACAAGCCAAAAGTCAGTACTTAAATTCTCTCAGCTCTCAGCACATTCAAAAACGTTTCTTTCAACTCCAGAATATCACAATAGTCTGTAATCCACTGAATGACCAACGTTTGTAGCAGCATTCACACACCACAGTAGAGAAACAAAAGCTTTCAGCAAGAATGTGGGTTATCGTTCATGCATGGAGATTTCAACAGCTGATTGGAGTTTTGCTGAGTCAGTGATCAGTCATCAAACAAAGTGTGAAAAATGTTAAATTTTCCATTGACTGTCAAAATAATTAGAAAATTTGAGAGAGAATGATGTAATTGTTACTATTTCATAGCTGATTGGCTTGTATTTTAGTTCATTAGAGAGGATTGATGTGGATTATAAATGTAAATACTCATGTGGTCAGGATGGCTGTCCATGCTTCTCCATTGGCATCCAATGCAGAGTAATTTTCCTGGCCTCCAAATGTCAGGAATCCAACATCACAGGCAGAATATAAAGGTCCATGAGCTCCTTCTCACAGATAATTCACAAAAAATCCCATTCTGGTACCAATATGATAGCGCGGCGTGGGTATAAATAGTCGGGCGCCACAAAGGGGACCACCTGAACCCGTGTGAATATTTAACGGGACCATGTTTTTTGGTGCCCTTATAATGTCTTTTTAACCAAAAAACAAATGTTAACATGACTATCATTGTCCCATGGGGTTTTTACGGTGGCCATTTTGAATTGAAGTTGAGGACCGAAAAACGTCTTTTAGAAATTACAAGTTTAAATATCTCAGGAACTATTCAAGCTACATTCACAAATGGCACATCTATTTATATGTTTTTGGACATGCAGAATCTGAAAATGACATTAATTTCTTTCTAAATTGTAAATATCACCTCATAATGGCCAAATAATTACAAAAAATCACATTTATTACGTATTTCACATTTTTTCAGTTTATTCCACATCAGCCAGTTAACCAGTACCTCTGTGTGATGATCTTATTTGAAAAGCACTGAATATAAGCTTTCAAATGAGGTATAATATGTCTGTAGGAGATGATTATTTGATGAGCTGTGCTATTTTAAAGATTTAGAATTTTGATTCTGCGACCTTTCAACAGCACGGGTACGGTAGAACCATAAATATAGTCATGTTGCAATTGGGGGTTCCATGGCATGCACCCTCTGGAATAGTTAATGCCAGCCAGATTTTTTAATGTCAAATATTGTCAGGAAACATATTTTAGATGTTCAAATTGTCAATATTGTTCCATGGGGTTTTTGTGGAGGCCATTTTGGAATAACCTCTAAAATGTGTAAAAGTACGCTTTTAGCATTATAGTCTCTTAAAATGACTCACTTTCTGTGTTATAGCAGCCATTACTATATCACACTTTATGCAAGTGGATAAAATGATTCAGAGAATTAAACTTTAAAAGCAAGAGAGTTATTCTTTTTTATGGTGTAAATAGTATGCTTGTAAGATGCTTGTGCTGGATGTCATTAAAATATTGAAAACTCGGCTCAAGTTAAGTATCCAACTATTAGTGACCCCCCTGGACTGAATAAGTGGCAGGATTGGTTGAAAAGGTGTGAACAACTGTGAATAAGCCAATCCTGTGGCTTATTCAGTCCAGGGAGGTCACTAACAGTTGGATACTTAACTTGAGCCGAAAGCTCTTACTTCGTGGGGTAGTAATTTCCTTGACAAGCAAAGCATACAATTATCTCATAACCAATTTAACTTCTTTATTTTTTTACTGCAAAAAAATCTCAAACCTAAAGCTAGATAGCCCTTGATGTCAACTTTCATTTAGCACTTTAATTTTTTGTTACTTGAACTGTCAACCCAGTCAAAGCTGAATAATTGTCGCTATTAGTGTCAAAAAACTCCTCAGAAACACAAGATCCTCCCATCTATTTTCATTCTACCTATCCTAATCTCTAGATGACACTTTCATAACCTACCAATATGGATTGCCCTTGATGCCAGCTTTCATTTGTCATCTTGTTTTCCTTGTTACCACAATTGCCTAGTATGCCTACCCTCCAAAAGCAAAATAAATATTGCTGTCTCTGTCAAAAATCTCCTCGGAAACACAAAATCCTCCCGTGTATTTTCATTTCCATCCATCCTAATCACCAGATAACTTATTCTGAACCATCCAAATGGATGTGGATGGATTGCCTTTGATGTCAGCTTTAATTTGGCACCTTGTTTTCCCTGTTGCAAGAATTGTGAACCCTACCAAAGCTAAATAAATATTGCCGTCATTGTCAAAAATTTCGCATTGATTTTTATTTTCATCCATCCTAATCACCAAATAACTCATTCCTAACCAATAAAACAGATGTGGATGGATAGCAATTGATGTCAGCTTGCAATTGGCACCATGTTTTCCTTGTTACAAAAACTGTCAGCCCTACCAAAGCTAAATAAATATTGCCGTCCATGTCAAAAATCTGCTCGGAATAACAAAATTCTCCCATTTATTTTCAATTCTACCTCTCCTATTCACTAGATGAATAATTTCCTTCTAACTAAATGGGTATTGATGGATAGCTTTCATTTGGCACCATGTGTTCCTTGTTACAAGAACTCTCAACCCTACCAAAGCCAAATTTCAAAAATCTCCTCGGAAACACAAAATCCTCCCATTTATTTTCAGTTCTACCTCTCCTATTCACTAGATGATTAATTTTTTTCCAACCAAATGGGTATTGATGGATAGCCCTTGATATCAGTTTTCATTTGGCACCATGTTTTCCTTGTTACAAGAACTGTCAACCCTACCAAAGCTAAATAAATGTTGCCGTCCATGTCAAAAATCTGCTTGGAAACACAAAATTCTCCCATTTATTTTCAATTCTACCTATCCTATTCACTAGATGACTAATTTCCTTCAAACCAAATGGGTATAGTTGGATAGCCCTTGATGTCAGCTTTCATTTGGCACCCTGCTTTCCTTGTTACAAGAACTGTCAGCCCTACCAAAGCTAAATAAATGTTGCCGTCCATGTAAAAAAATCTGCTTGGAAACACAAAATTCTCCCATTTATTTTCAATTCTACCTATCCAACTCACTAGATGACTCCTTTCCTTCCAACCAAATGGGTATGGATGGATAGCCCTTGATGTCAGCTTTCATTTAGTGCCTTGGTTCCCAAGTTACTACAATTTCCATCCCTCCAAATGCTATATGAAAGTTTCTGTCCGGGTTGAAAATTTCCTCGGAAACACAAAATCCTACCATCGATTTTCATTTCCATTATTTAGCTTTTGTAGGGTTGACAGTAACTGTTCTTGCTACAATGAAAACATGGTGTCAAATGAAACCTGACATCAAGGGCTATCCATCAATACCCATTTGGTTGGAAAGAAACTAGTCATCCAGTGGATAAGATAGGTAGAATTGAAAATAAATGGGAGAATTTTGTTTTTCCGAGCAGATTTTTGACATTAACAGCAACGTTTATTTAGTTTTGCTATGAATGACTCTTCTTGTAACAAGGAAAAAATGGTGACAAATGCAAGCTGTCATCAACTGCTATCCATCCACATCCATTTTATTGGTCAGGAATGAGTTATTTGGTGATTAGGATGGATAGAAATGAAAATCAATTGGAGGATTTTGTGTTTCCTAACAAGATTTTTGACAACGACGGCAACATTTATTTAGCTTTGGTAGGGTTCACAGTTCTTGCAACAGGGAAAACAAGGTGCCAAATTAAAGCTGGCATCAAGGGCAATCCATCCACATCCATTTGGATGGTTCGGAATAAGTTATCTGGTGATTAGGATGGATGCAAATGAAAATACACGCGACGATTTTTTGTTACCGAGGAGATTTTTGACACAGACAGCAATATTTATTTTGCTTTTGGAGGGTAGGCAATTGTGGTAACAAAGAAACCACGATGCCAAATGAAAGCTGACATCAAGGGCAATCCATGTTGGTAGGTTATGAATGAGTCATTTAGTGATTAGGATAAGTAGAATTGAAAATAAATGGCAGGGTCTTGAGTTTCCGAGGATTGTTTTGACACTAACAGCAACATTTATTCAGCATTGACTGGGTTGACAGTTCAGGTAACAAGAAAATTAAAGTGTTAAATGAAAGTTGAAATAAAGGGCCATCTAGCTTTTGGTTGGAGACTTTTTTTGCAGTAAAACAAAGAAGTGAAATTAGTTATGAGATAACTGTATGCTTGTCAAGGAAATTACTACCCTATGAAGTAAGAGTTTTCAATATTTTTATGACATCCAGCACAAGCATCTTACAAGCATACTATTTACACCATAAGAAAGAATAACTCTCTTGCTTTTAAAGTTTAATTCTCTGAATCATTCTATCCACTTGCATAAAGTGTGATATAGTAATGGCTGCTATAACACAGAAAGTGAGTCACTTTAAGAGACAGCAATGCTAAAAGCGTACTTTTACACATTTTGGAGGTTAATCCAAAATGGCCTCCACAAAAACCCCATGGAACAATATTGACAATTTGAACATCTAAAATATGTTTCCTGACAATATTTGACATGAAAAAATCTGGCTGGTATTAACTATTCCAGAGGGTGCATGCCATGGAACCCCCTATTGCAACATGACTAGTGGTTCTACTGCATATGTGCTGCTGAAAGGTCGCATAATCACAAATCTAAATCTTTAAAATAGCACGGCTCATCAAATAATCATCTCTTGCAGACATGTTATACCTCATTTGAAAGCTTATATTCAGTGCTTGTCAAATAAGATCATCACACAGAGGTACTGGTTAACTGGCTGATGTGGAATAAACTGAAAAAATGTGAAATATGTAATAAATGTGATTTTTTTTTGTAATTATTTGGCCATTATGAGGTGATATTTACAATTTAGAAAGAAATTAATGTCATTTTCAGATTCTGCATGTCCAAAAACATATAAATAGATGTGCCATTTGTGAATGTAGCTTGAATAGTTCCTGAGATATTTAAACTTGTAATTTCTAAGAGACGTTTTTCGGTCCTCAACTTCAATTCAAAATGGCCGCCGTAAAAACCCCATGGGACAATGATAGTCATGTTAACATTGGTTTTTTGTTAAAAGGACATTATTAGGGCACCAAAAAACTTGGTCCCGTTAAATATTCACACGGGTGCAGGGGGTCCCCTTTGTGGCGCCTGACTAAAAGTATGCATGTACTCTGTGAGGTCTGCTCTCTTCTGTGTCTCTGCTTCAACTACTGTCACTCAAGAGTCTCTCAACAGGTGGCATGGCAGTTCCTCCAAGAGTCACTCACAGATGGCACCAATTGCAATATGACAGTGCTGCTCACTGCCACAAAACCATTGAGGTTTCCAACTACATGTACCAGCCTGGCCATTGGATTTGTATCAGGGGTCTTTGCACTAGATAGGGGTTATAATTGTGCAAAAGTAAGTGCACCCTAAGCGTAATGTTAAAAGATAGGAGCAGAGGGTGCACTTACTTTTGCACAATTATAACCCCTATCTAGCGCAAAGACCCCTGATACAAATCCAATGGCCAGGCCGGTACATGTAGTGGGAAACCTCAATGGTATAATACAGTCATTGGTTCAATGATTCGTGTAATATCATTTATGTTGTGGCCACTACGGTGAGACAACTTTATCATTGTCTTCAATGGTAAATCCCGATGGGTTCACAAATTTTCAAGCACAACTGTACTTAGCCATTATCAGCATTAACAAGATGTGAGATTATAACTGCACTATTAATGGCGTCTGTTTGGTGCATCCACGTGAATCATATACATTATATACTGTGCAAAAAGGTCAATTTTTAGGCTCAACAAATCTACGTTGGCATTTTTAGCTTCAGAGCTATATGGCAGTCTACACTTACTGTATGGTACTAATAACTAATATAAATGTAACAATCTGATCCCACAATTTTTTAGAAACCTGTAATATGTTTAACTTCAGTAACGCTGAATTTTCATCTAACTGGAGTAGATTGAACAATTATATCTTTATGTTCACCTTCATTTCTGCTCTGCATGTCTACTCACCGTTAACCGCAGGCTTCATTCCTTTTAAAGGAATATTGGCTTGTCAGGAACAGTTATATGGTTAACAGAAACGGAAAAGCTGGTGCTGACATGAAGCCTATTGATGTCAAAACAGTTTCCCACTTGATATTTGGCTGTCAATTCCCCATAGAAACCAAATCTGAGGGGGGTTAATTACATTTATGACCATGGCAAATTCTGTCAAACCTGAAACTGGCATTCATACATCTTGAGACGTGACACTGACTTGGGAGATATCTGTCTGAAAGTGGATATATTGGTCCCTGCTTTATACAACCCCTTCTTATACATTGGTCCCTGCTTTAGATGACCCCTTGTCATACAAACAACTAGCCTAATTAGCCTTCCGCCTTTTGCCCTAAATA
Organism: Platynereis dumerilii; assembly: GCA_026936325.1. Classification (NCBI taxonomy): domain Eukaryota; kingdom Metazoa; phylum Annelida; class Polychaeta; order Phyllodocida; family Nereididae; genus Platynereis; species Platynereis dumerilii. The sequence continues at coordinate 29,341,248 of JAPTHN010000008.1, read as the reverse complement.
GTATTTTTATGGAATTTTGAACTACTGGAAGTGAGGGGATATCGCGCCCCACAATAGACTGATTGTTTACTGCAAAAGGGTTGACTGACTCCACCATGAAACCAAACGATGGACCCAGATAGCCTAGAAATTACCTCCTGAATGTAGGGGGGACGAGGACACTATGAATCTGCAATATATATTTCCTTCGTATCTCAATAAGTTTTTTATCCAAATTTGCGACGTTAAGCTTAACTGAAAGTTTAATGTGCTTGCTCTCTAGATATGGTAACAAAGTAGTTGCATAGTTTCAGGTTTTTCCTGTTATCCAGTATTGTAAAAAAAATTGTTTCACTGTGGCAACATGCAGGGACACAGTATGCTTCTTTAAAAACAAACAGAAATAGGTTCAGGTGACCCAACCAATACTATACGCAGAATCCAACTTGAGACCCAGCAATTGTCAAATAGAAGGTCAGAGCACTTCTAGCTAACCCCCCTCCCCTTTCATACAACCTTTAGTCCCAGACTCCCACTCTTATGGTATAATCGGACTTCCTGAGCCTTTCCGCACCAGTAGATCTCATTATGCTGTGTGAAAGGCTGTGTGAAAGGCTCCATCACCACCTTCAAGGCTGGTTATATAGTTCACATAATAGCGACCAAATGGAAATTGGTGTAAATAAGCTTATGTTGTGTCACTGCTGACATTTGCAATGTACAGGTAATATATCTGATGAATCACTACCCTTGTCACTTTGCAGTTACCGTTCAGTAACTGTATCCATAAACTGGATGGATGATTGGGGCTTTACGTCCTGTATTTATGCACTTGGTAGGCTAATTAGGACAGGAGGAGGACACAGCAATGAGGCGAAGGATGATTGAAACAGCCGTCCAACATAAGCCCAGGTGACCCGGAAAGAGCTGGATTCGAACCCTGGACCCAGCGATAGGCAGTCCAGCACGCTACCACTAGACCAACTCTCCCCCCCCTATCCATAAACTGACTTCATGCATGTATACATTGTCTATATAACACTGGTCAATAAAAAAAAAATTCCGTCTGCTACCTGAGGAAAAATACCTATATAAACCCAATTCGAGCATGCTGATTCCAAATCTGAAATCAGAATTTTTCCAGAACGTCTAGATTTTAAGTTATGGCCATGTCAATATTTGGCAAATAATCAGGCGTGAGAGCAATTCGCGTGTCAAAGAAATGCACTCTGCACTGTTGAATACTGGAAAGTAGGCATATCTCACTATTTACATAGGTTATTTCAAGATGCTGAAGCAATATATAGCCAAAATATTTCAATCGGACAGGTCCAGATACAAAAATTTGAGGGTGACAGGCTCCAGAAATGAGCGATTTTTTGCGAAATTGTTATTGTTCAATATAATTCCATTTGGAGATATGAAAATGGCTAATATGCTACTCCTACTGATAAATTATAGTTTCTGTGTGTAAGAAAAACATATCTAAGTAATTTCTTATGAGTATTGGTTTTTTATGAATGATATGAAAAAAATTGATGGAAAATTAGATGCAATCAACTTTAAATTAAAATGATCTGGTTGGAAGGGTCAGGTAATGCAGTTATTATTCCAAATATTACACTCTAATACAACCACACTGTCCATAGAACCAGCCTCAGCCACTGTGTAGACCAGTGCCTGAAATTTTACATGGTTTTAACTGTTTTCCATACTGTTTTGCTCAAACCAACAATTTCTGTCAAGAAGAAATCAAATCGCGTAGAATTAAATCATCGAATTTGCAGCAATTTATGTGGTTCACATAACCCCTTCTTTAATGATGATCAAGCAATCCCTTCAGAGTCTGAGCTACTGGAGGTGGAGTGTGATTTGACATAACTTAGGGCATATACATTCTCCTGAGCATTTAAAAATGGACATTCAAAATCAGATTGGAAAAAGCATAGATTTTCCGAATATTTTTTTCATAGTTGTTGTCTAGTTAAATGAGATTGCGTAATGTAGGAAAAAGGAGACACAAACAAGCAAAGGCTCGACAGGGGATCTGGTTGTTTTGCAACTCTGCTAATCCCTGTGTGAAAGCTTTACAATCGCCCAAGGACAGATTGGTCAGAAAGGATGTGAGTGGCATAGCAAGTACCTTGTCCGGCTGAGACCATTTGAATGACCCTCCAAATTTCTGGCTTGCTTTGCCTCCGGTTTGGCATTTACAATTGGCAAAATTTGAAAAGTCTTTTAAAATTAGGCAAATAACACAGCGACTTTAAATGATAGACTGCTTCAATAATGTTTGCCAGTACATGATGTATGCACCAGAGTAATGCAAGTTATGTCAGGTCTCTTGAGTTCTTTCATTCCGTATTTAATCAATCCAGTCAAACATTTATATGTGCTGTTACATAAAATTTTGTATGAACATAATTATCCCTCTAACATTTGAGCTAAACCTCAGGTCACATGATCAACCCAGTTACCAGCTATATACGCCTCCCACAGGCATGTCACTCAACCAAACTATCCACCTGTACTTCTTTTTTTGTCTCATACTTCAGATGGGAGCCCACAATTGTCTAACTCCCCTCTCATTTCTGTTTCCCTACTCCACCACTGATCTTCCACCAGGAGTGCATGAAACTGCATATTCTCATATTTAACTCTTCCACAGAGGGAGCCACTTCTTTTAACCATTTTCCCACGGGTGGCAGCACCTTACGCAACAGCCACATTGTCCCTATGTTATCATTGATCCGATAACCTGCCAACCTGGCTATAATACATCTCTGATTGCCCTGCATGACCCAGCAAACATCTCCCTGCCATCTACAGGAGCATGTGAACAATTACCCATTTACAATTTTAAAGCCTTTTCAACTTTAAACACTACAACTCACTCTAAATACCAGGTGTCCTTAAAATATTTCCCTACATTAACGACAGCGTCAACAGCATCACTTCACGATAATGCATTGCCAAACTTATTTATTTCACTAATGGGCATTTTCTAGTGTACAAACAAAGGAACAAAAGTGTCCTCGTCTACATTCCCTTTAAACAGAGTTTTGGTTCCCTGAGGACCTGACAGCACATGGGGCCACTGATCCCTCACAATTTTCTGATCGAAAGGCTTTATTTGCATAAATTTTATAAGGAAACAATTAAAGGTGTAATTATACAGGGCAATTGGCAGTAGACTGGATCACAGAGAATACTCCTTAATTGCAGAGAGCCTGTGAGAAATAAGAGGGTTTTAGGAAAAATTATTTCTTTTCGAAGACAACATAGCAAGGGAAGAATACATTTTTCCTAGATTAAAAAGACAATGCTTCAGAAAAGTTCTGTAAAAAACTGCATGTTTTGAGGATATCGGGGCCCATTCTTCTGTTATCCAAAATCAATGCTTTTGAATCCAGCATTGATTGAATCAACAATAACAAGAAATGCCATGGGTGCTCTGATATTGGTATTGACGGAGTCTTTCTGAAACTAACTGTATCTGTGAATAATGATTCAAATAGCCTTTTGATATTCTTCTGAGCAAAGCTTTATAATAAAATGAAAACATTTAAGGTTTTAAGAACTTCAAAAAACCTCCACTGAAAGCAAAATCAAAAGATCTTTGTCTGGATTTTTTTGAAAATATAAAAAGGCTCTGTAAAACCAATATCCCACAGAAACATCCACGTGTTCTCCTTTTAAACTTTACCATTGTCTGCCGGCCATATCTATGAAGGTGGAAAACTGAATTTGAGGAAGTGCCTATAACCTTACTATCTTTAAAGAAAGTATGTAGTATTACTGATTTCAATCAGAATTGTATATATATAATCAGAAGTCTGATATAAAATGTACAATTCCTATGTCTTTAGCAACACATCAAGCAGAAAATACACTCCTGCTCATAAATATGGAATACCTTTTTGGAAAAAAAGTGTCAAATAAATGTGAATTTCAGAGTGTGAATGTAAGCAAGGTCCATTGTAGAGGTCAAGACATATTCTCTAATCACTCCTTGAAAGCCTTAACTACATTTTTTGCAAGAATTTTTAATTTTTGGTTTGATGCACCTCACCCTAAAAAACCCCCTGAATTTCCATATTTCGTGCTGCTGTAACTTTTCCTGGGGTTAACGCTGCAGCATGCGTTTTAAACTACAGCATGTTCTTCCCTTTAGCAGTCATTGGAAGTAGTTACCATTGAATCAGATCATCATGTGCTCCAGCACAAGTTGCTAATGTTGAATTATTCCATATTTATGAGCAACGGTGTATCAGATTATGCAACTTTTAACTTGTCATAAACTTTTTGAAAGCTCTGTTTTAGCTCCTTCCAAAAAGACATATTGCGAAATGAGTTCTACAGTCATTTGGAGCAAGGAAAATCTGTCTAAACTCAAGATTATTCTCGCTAATTGAATTTCAGCCATGCCGCTGGCTTCAATGCTCTCCCTGGCTCTGTCATTTGAATAATCCTCACAGTTGGGACCTAAAGAATGTTTCATTTGAAAATGGCTTATCAATGTTTGGTGATGTGAGCTCCATAATTAAAGAATTATGCAACTTTGAAATTGCCTAGGGTTTTTGTCTGCTGAAATTGGGTTGATCGAAAAAATAAAAGATTTACCTTTGATCTGTCGTGTTTGTGCCAAATGCAACATTACATTGGATCTAGTCTGATGAAGTGCCATACACTGGAACAAATACCATCTGTCTAAAAGCTGAAGCACAAGAAAAAACTTCCTGAAATGGTAGCAGTTTCATGAATTCATTGTCATGCTACTCACACACCCTCTCTTGCCTGCTTGTCAATGACTCCTCCCCGTATGAGAGAAAGTAGAGCTTTCAGACAGGGATTAGTGGAGTTGGAAAACAGGCAGACACCATGTCCAACCTTTTTGCCACTTTGTGTCTCCTGTCTCCTATATTAGTGAACTCATTCAGCTGAACAACTAACAAGCAAAGGATGAATGCAAGGCATCTGATGCCTATCACTCCTGAGTCTGTGTAAGGCTATTCTGTTCCTGAGAGGGCATCACATTTTTAAGAGCCTTTTGTTTGCTTGGCACTCAAGCTGTCAAAGCTTCTGTGGAATAGCATAGTGTGACACTGTTCCCAAGATCTTTGCAGATAACACTTGTCAGACTACTGTTTTGCAGGAACTCTTCAGTTCCCTTGTTTGAATTTGGCAACAGAGGAGTTTAAATTTCCCACAAAGCGGGCACTTTCAGATACGAAAAGCATGCACTGTTCAGAGACTATTGGTGAATACGGATTCAGTAAAAGCACATATATGAAACTGTGATAAATCATGTATTGTTAGAATATCTGAAAAGAAATTTATTGTCAAAGCTCTTCTGAAGAGCCACGTACTCTAGATAAAAGAAATCTTCCCTTTAAAAACATTCCCTTTGGGAACCATACAAGAGCTTAGTACTAAATAAAAGGAATGACTTCTAATTTCATCTCTAACCATTATTTATCGGGTTCTTATTGGAATGACTGAATTCCCATTAATTCCACAAGGAATAATTGCAAAACAGATTTCCTGAGGTATGCAATATCATTATTCTAACTTAAAGAATCCACACTCCCACCCAAAATCACAAATTAGATCCATTAAAAGGCTTTCGCCTTCAGACCGAGGAATTCAGGGATGTTGCTTCAGTTCTTCCATAGTAAGGAAGGACCCGGTTGAGAAACAGCAAATGCTGAACTGGCTATCCTTCTAAAATATATTTGACATAAAAAACAAAATAACAACACAATATATTGTTTTATGGTGCTGTCAGCATTTAGAGTGAAAGTATTTTCTTCAACTATATGCTTTCAGACTTGGTAAGCATGGTGGAAACAATAGCAAACGATTAAGGATAACAACCATCTTACCATTGCATGATATTGGGTTCACTATAATCTTTCTTAAATTTGTCAAAAAAATTCAAGACACATCTCTTAATTCGGCATTTAGTGGAAGTTTTTCATAAATCTGGAAATTCCAAGAAGATTGCACTCTCATCGTGAATCTTTGCCCAGAAGAATATTCCTTATTTTAACATGCTAAGGGCTATTTAAATGATTATGAATGGAGTCAGTTGACGGAAAACATTTTAAGACATTTACCAGCAACAGCATCAGAGCACCTGAGGCATTTCAGGCAATTATCTTCCTTTTTCTTGTAAGAATTATTTGAGTCTGATCATTTAAGATTGGGTTGCAAAGATCATCTTTTCAACAGGGCTTTTTAATTGAACTTTTCGGAAGTGTCATTTTTTTTGCTCAAAATTGGATTCATTCTTATTTTCTGTCACCTTTGAAAGAAACTCTTTCAAATACAACCCTCTTAGATCTCGTCAGACATTATGCCATCCGAAATAAGGCTTTTTTTTTAATCCAACCTACCATCACAGACTCTTATTACCTCCATTTGTTTCTTAGTGGACTTGTGGAAATTGGACCCATCTATCTGACAGATCAATGGTGTCATTTGCTTATGTGTCCTTAGAGACTGAACATTTTGTATAAAGAGAAGGTAGAGAAGAAAACTTTTATTTCTTATGCATCACACAATTATACCGCAGCACAAATAATTGTTCAGGCTCCTAATTGAGTCAATACAGTATGGAATATTTGATTCACCAGACCGCTGTAATTTGTCCCACTCTCATTTTCATATTACTTGTAAATCTCATTCTAGAAATCTATCATATATGTGCCCTTTATCACATTCAATCCACTGTTATTTGTATAATATTGGGAGTCTCTTCAAATTGTGCCAATTGCAAATGCCAAACAGAAGGCAAAACAAGCTGATAGAATGGAGAGCCATTCAAAATTTCAAATGGTCTTGCTGAGTATGCCATTCATGTTCTTTTTAGCCCGCTATCCCTGGGTGAATGTTAAGCTTTCACACAGAGATTAGCAGAGTTGGAAAAGTCTGTCCTTCCCTTTCTGGTTTGTGTCTCCTTTCTCCTGCATTACACAATTTAATTTAAGTGGACAACAAAGCAGCTAGTACCAGAAAGCATTGGTGAGATACCTATCTGGGCAAGCAATATGCTGACGATGTTGCTTTTTGGCTTACATCGCACACTTGGCAGTGACCCTAAAACCCACGAGGAACAGATCATTAGGTATTATGTTGTGATCCACTATCCTTGATTTTGCATATGATCCACCAAATTGATATGACAAGGCTACACAATTAATTTTTTTTTCTCTGAGTTTTATGACTACATCCCCATATTGACCACATATAACTACTGACAATATGAATAGAGTATTACAGCCTCAGCTCAGAATACAAGGGACCATTCAGTTGCTGTTATGTGAACGAGAGAGCTTTCTGCTGATGGTCAAACCACCCTATGATGAGTTGCTGATGGGGCTTTTCACACGGCATAATAAGACTCACTGAAGCAGAACAGTTCTGATATTCCTGATCATATCGCAATATATATCATCAGACTCAGACTGCAATTCACTTGGAAGCTTATTTTTATGTCACAAAATCAGGAACAGCCAATTTATATGTTCTTTTCACTTTTCTGTCAAAATTGATTGAAATTGGCAACTTCAAATTATCTTGCTAACGCTTTGATAAAGAAACTATGTATAGTTTTTTCCAAGACATAAAATGAACATGTAATTGTATTTTCATATTACTTTCCTGGCTGCACCCTTTTAATCAAAAACATCATACTAACTGATAATCCTCTCGTTTCCTGCCAGTCTTTCTGGTTTCAACCATTTAAGCTGAAATAGTTCTTGTGTCTGGTCTGCAAATACCTATAAATTTGTCTCCCTTTGTTAATGGGGTCTGAGAATAATGAGTCGAAATTAATTAACTTAAAGGGCCTCACTGAACAAATGGTCTGCATTTAGGCAGAAAAATGGGAGACATTTCTATTCCCTATAAATTCAATTAGCATGGCAAGGGAGGAATACATTACGCAATTCAGATTACACTGATTTTTAGCACCGCCCCCCTCCCCTTAGGTTCAATGTTGACATTTATTAACCCCCCTGCCCCAACATACAAAGCAATACACACACATATCATTACATGTATATGTGCACATTTTGTACATTTTCACATACCGATTGATGCACTCTTGTGGGTATGCATGCATGTTTTAAGGTTGTTTCTCATGTTAAAATTTCATACCCCACTTGAACATGTTGTAAAAACTAAGTACCCCTTTGAAACAGTTGCAAAAAGTTATTACCCCCTCTGGCAAAAATCCCACCCAATCATAAATGATGAACGGTCCCCTACCAAGTTCATACTGTTCATGTCCTGGGACTAACAAGTGAACAAATTATAATATCTGGATTGTTTTTTTTAATTCTCTGCATCAATGTTCCGAATATCATGGCTTGTGTTAACCCATGTGAATTTGTCCCCATGGAATGACAGCCTGTGGCATGTGTTTGATGGAAATGTATTTGGATGTCCCAATTGCATGATGGAAATAGAAGTACTCAGTTCCACATTTGTCGTTTTGAGAAATCGGTTGCTGTTTTATGTGGTGCCTGTGGTTACCCATGCAATTAATTTCCTGCACGATATTTGCTTTTGAGCACATTAGTTTAAGAACAATTTTATTGGTGTTGTTACATTTTATTACTTTGGTGTTAACTCACAACGTTAGCAGTTACAAACTGCGAAAGTGCAGTTGAATTGATATGTAATTATTCTCAGCTATCATCAATAACAGATTGTTACAGATAGCAGAAGTTAATGATATATATGTCGATGAACAAAATGGTTTTAGACCAAAACGCTCTTGTTCAGACCATCTTTATAGCTTAACTAGTACTATTCGAAATAGAATAAATAAAAAACGCTCAACTTTTGTCGCATTTATAGACCTACAAAAGGCTTTTGATTCAGTTAATCGTGAACTACTTTTTTTCAAACTCAGGAAACAGGGGTTTGGTGGAAAACTATTCAACGCCATAAGATGTATATACACCAACCCAGTAGCTAAAGTAAATCTTAATAATGCTAATACAGACACATTTCAGTTAGGTTCAGGGGTTAAACAAGGTGATCCATTATCCCCTACTCTTTTTGGTTTATATATTAATGACTTAGCTCTAGATATTAAAAATTTAGAAATGGGTGTAGATGTTACAGACAATGTTAAATTAAGTATCCTTATGTATGCAGATGACTTGGCCTTAATCGCTGAGTCTGAAAGTGATTTACAGAAAATGATTGATGTAATGTATCAGTGGTGTAGTAAATGGCAAATGAAAGTTAATATTGGTAAAACAAAAATTGTCCACTTTAGACATAAAGGTCTAAATGTTAGCAACTGTGAATTTACCTATGGAAATGAATCAATTGAAATTGTAAAAAGTTATAAATATCTGGGACTAATCTTAGAAGAATGTCTTGATTATAATGTTACATCAACTGCCCTTGCCAACTCGGCTGGAAGAGCCCTTGGAAGTATCCAAAACAAAGTTTACAAATTGAAAGGTTTAGGATTTAAAACATACAGTAAATTGTTTGATTCAGGTGTTGTTCCTATTATGGATTATTGTTCGGGAGTTTGGGGCTACAAAGACTTTTCTAAACCTGAAGCAATACAAAATAGGGCAATACGATTTTTTCTAGGTGTGAATAGTTTTACGCCGAAACATGCTTTTAAAGGCGATATGGGATGGATTGATTCAAAAACTAGACGTCATATTGAAATACTACGTCTTTGGAATAGACTTGTTTACATGGATGAAAACAGACTGACAAAGCAAGTGTTTGAAGTTGATAAACAAATTAACAAGAGAAATTGGAGTAATGAGGTTTTACAAATATTCACTAAATTGAATCTTACTCAAAATTTTGTAGAAAATTTACCTATTAACCTAGAAAATGCACAACGTCAACTGATGGAAATTTATAAAACCAACTGGAAAAATCAAGTAACTAACATGCCAAAATTAAGAACTTACAGAGAATTTAAAACTACATTTGGTACTGAGGATTATGTATATAAAATTTATGATAGAGGTCATTTGTCTGTTCTTTCACAATTTAGGTTCGGTGTTTTACCATTAGCAATAGAGACAGGACGTTACAATGATATACCATTAGAATATAGAGTTTGTGAATTTTGTTCCCATCATGTTCTAGAAGATGAAAATCATTTTTTGTACCATTGTAATACTTATAACGATTTACGTAATTTACTTTTAACTCGTGTTTTAGATTATTGTGTAGATTTTTACTTTTTATCATTGCAAGAAAAATTTAAGTTGTTGATGTCCAAGGATTTAGTTAAATTTACTGCAGAATATTTGTTTAAAGCTTTCCATAGAAGAAGAAGTTTGTTGTTTAAATAATGTAAATATGTGATTGTAAATGTTTTAATATTGTAAATATGTGATTGTAAATGTTTTAATATTGTAGTTTCCAGAAAATTTGTTGTTAAAGTTACTTTTGAATTATTTTGATGACTTGTAAGCCCATATAGGGCTGGGTGTATATTTTTTACACAGGTCAATAAAGAATTTGTCTGTCTGTCTGTCTGTCTGTCTGCAAAATTGTATCAATGGCTTTATCTCCTATACATGATATACTACTACTGTTGTTGATGTACAATTACTACAACACAGACTTAGGGATTGGCAATCTTGGACCTAAGCAATCCAAAATATTTGTCACAGCACAACCTAACACAGAGTCAAAAAGACAGCCTTTCATCTAACAGAAAATGTAAGAATATTGATTGCACAGGAACTAGCATCATATCCTTTGTATGTGTCCTACATTTTTTTCGTTAGATGTTTGGCTGAATGAGTTTGTGTAATGAAGGAGAAGGGAGACACAAACCAGCAAAGGCTCGACAGGGTGTCTGCCTGTTTTCCAACTCCACTAATCCCTGTTTGAAAGCTCTACATTCACCCTGGGACAAGTCGCCTAGAAAGGACGCAAGCAGCAAGGCAATTAAATAACCTTTTCAGACTGCTGCTATTACAACTCTGCCCGCAAGCTTCAGAATCTGCATTTGGCATTTACAAGCTCGACAGCTCAGTCAATATATTTGAAATTACTTGTCTGAGAATGTGTCTAAAAAGACCGATCCACTTCAGTTACATCTCTTCATTTCAATAAAAATCTTCAAAAATAATTTTAAATTGTTCAGAACTTAAGCTTTGATGGTGAACATGGCTGTTTCGAGCCCTTAGGGGGTCAGCATTACAGCCAGGAAATTTTATATGCAAAATGAGTTAACTGTTGCACTGTGAAAATGGCACTTTGTTACTCGTGAAAGGTGATGAAGTGTCATCTTCTCTTCATTCAACATGGGAAACATAGAGGTTGTTTGATTAGTCATGGTCAAGAGAAGGCCATTCGTTTGTCATCACCAACAAGCGTGCTTAGTCTCCTTAAAATCAAATTAACATTGAAAGTATTGGGTATGATCATGACAAATCATCAGCATGATGCACACGTGAAGTGCCATTTTCACAGTGCAGCAGTCCACTCTTTTTGCGTAACAAATTTCCTGGCTATAATATCAAGGGGAGGGGGGCTTGAAGTTTTTAAATGATCTTGCTCATTTTTGGCAGTCTTGAAATAAACAGTTTCTGAGGGGAGGCATTTCCCTGCTTTGGCTTGGCCTTGTGGCATTGTCGTCGTCTCGGGTGTCTTTTGGCCAGTGCTGGAGGATCCAATATTGGCCTCACCCTTGAGGCCACATTTTGATTGCCTCTGTCTCAATCTTGGACGCCCTGGCCTCGACTACATCACTGCATGTCATGCATCTGAAATGAATAATTACTGTTGCTGTTATCATGAAATAGAACAATAAACGCAAGGAAATCCCCCCCCTGAAAATCTAATGATCGCCCACTTATTGGCTCTTTTGACTTTCCTCCCAAACAAAGTTCCTCGGTAATTGCTTGTGGCATGTCAAATTGGAATTCCCATTATTTTACGTTATCCAAAACATGATTTAATTTCTGGTTTCATGTGACAATTGAATATAAAGCTCCATAATAGGATAACTCAATTGACAGAACCACACAGCCAGTTGGACCATTGTTTGCCTCATTGGCAAAATGTTTCATGTCATTAAATTACAATTTTTGGAATGGAAGTTTCTGATTGATGTTTTTTTGCTTTTAACTGAACAATCTAGCTATTTCATCAGCAGATTCACCAAACTTTACACCCGTTTCCATAATTGTAGACATTCAGTCTGAATAAGCCTGTTTTTTTTGTATAGGACATGTATTCTATTGGGGGAAAGTGACATCCAGAAAACTTATGACATCACTTTTCCCTATTGTCTTAGAGAAACTTTTCCACATTCAGTATCAGTGTCTGCAATTATGAAATCATCAGTTAACATTAATTCTACATGTGTCTAACATATTCTGATGAGGTTTAACTATGTCTTGAAGAAAAATTAATGCATATTTAGATTAATTATACTCCAGGAAGCTCTGCATTGTTTTATCTGTAAATAAAGAAACGGTTTTTCACGAAATTAAAAACTATTTGTTTAATCTAGCACAATTCTCCAGACGGGCATTGTGATGTTAGTCTGGCGCTGTGTTTTGGTTATTTTAGGTCGTGACTGACTGAAGTCAGAAATGGACCTTACTATGATGCCAAGGAATTATGTCGCATGAAAGTTATCCTTGAGTTTTTGACTGACCTTCTACTGATGTCAGATGCCCATATGAATGTAACTCCAATATTCACAGCAGATTTTGACGTCCACCTGCGGTTATAATAGGTCTGTCTCCATATGTGGATTATGACAGGTACTATCGGTAGATGGCACTACAATAAGGGGGGAGGGCTATTTTTGTCTTGGGGGAGCCCACCAAATGACATATTAATATTTTAATCTGGTTGTTAACAAGTTACAATTCCCCAATCTGTATGATAACAACACACTTTTCTGTTGAACTGCTACTTTTCGAACATAGTCAATACAGCATAGCTGACCCAAACAATCAAACATTCAACAAACACACTCATTAAGTTGGACTCCTTGGCTTGGTCAAAAACAACAATCACCTTGTTGAAAGGCAAAGGGGATTCCATCAGAGCTCCTATTGCTTTGAGAGACCAAATGTACATAAATTCAGAACTACAAGTGGAGACAGACCTATTCATTGCTATTTATTTTTACAAACCCGCCTTTACTGTAACATTATTTGAACATCAAATCCTACTTCAGAATGATGTTGTATCTACGCTGCAGGGCTCCTGCTATTGCACTCATTGCTTGGCAACATTATTTTCCCAGAAAACCATTTTATGCAAAGCTTTCAGAACTGAGGTTAAGATTAATTTCCAAAATTCCCTGCTGGATTTACTTATGATTCTTAAAACTGCATGCTAAACTTATAATTATATAGTTTCTGAAATATGAACCAGATTTGTATTACACAATATACAAATGTTGGAGTGACTTGTTTTTATATCTGACATAGAAGCCAAAGAAGAATCTCACCCTCCATGTTATAACGCTGTCATATCGCATGTGGGGGACCCATCTGGGAAAATGAGCCCTCTAATCTAGTTGACACTCTTGCATGTTCCATTCTGCCTCCAGGTTGCATGTCATTGCCCTGTTATTATTTCTGGTGACTCTTGTAATCCATATAACTTTGCAAAGTTATTAGTCACATCAAAATGATAAATGGAGATATCAAGTGCTTTGTGATTTTGTTTTGAGCAAAATGGTCTCAGTAAAACTGGTATATTTGTCACACTAATCCATTTTCAGTCGTTTGACTTTCTGCTCTAAAACTCAACTCTAAACAACAAAAGTTTGCCAAAATGAAAAGATAGTAAATGAAAGAATAAACTGAACAGTGCAATTCTGACTTCTTTGTAAAGCATGCTGAATCTCTATATTGTATGTACCAACCATATTTAAAAGTGACACAACCTTCTCAGGAGCACGTTGACGTCTCCAGGGCAGCTGTGTACTCAGGCAAGAGAACCATGTGCATTACGGGCCAAGAGAGCAAGGGAGCTTGCCATCTTACCATCTTTAGCCTGAAGCCCTATGTGGCCATGTCTTATTCAATATTTTCTACCAGCTTGCACCTAGAAACTGCTTTTGAATAAAATATGACCTATTTTACAACATGTACCCACAATAATCCCACATGGAGGAAATATCACCCAACGGAAGACTATATATTGGTCTATTTCACATTCGAGAAAAAGGGAACAAAGGGCATATGTTAAAGAAGGGATGCAATTTTTGAAAAAGAGGCAAGGGAAGAATTACATATATCCCATGACACATATAATGTATTTGACCCAGACATATTTAAAAGGCTTCCTGGATGAGTCAATGTGTTACTCTCCTTGGCTTTCCAAAAAATATGTACTAGTATTTGTCCCAGTTCCCCAAAACCAAGGATAAACGGAAATCCAACCTGCCTCATGGAAGAAGCTTCGCCACCCTAGTCAGGATACAGTTTGGAATGTCAATTGCAATGTCACAGCCTTACTGTAAAAATAAGAGTTCTAGAGTCATCTAGAGCAAGGAGATTGTGTCTAAACTCAAGATTATTCACAGTTCAGAAGTTTCAGCCATGCTTCTGGCTTAAATGCTCTCCCAAGTTCTATCATATGAATAATCCTATTATCAATTCCATTCCAAAGCACTTCAATCTGAAGTTTCTCAACAATGTCTCTTATCACAAATTCCGCAGTGGCCCAATGCCCTATCTTGTTTGGCAATTGCATGATCAGCTTATTATTCTTTTACATTGTGGCCAAAAGACCATTTCCACTTGAAAATGGTTTTTATGTGTTTATGACTTAAGCTCGATAATTAAATAAATCCATGGGAGCTGATAACATACCATACGAAATTTTTAAAAATGGGTTGTCAAATGGATTACTCTTATCTCTATTTAATAAAATATACATTACTAACATCATGCCTAGTGAGTGGAATATGGCAATCATCAAACCAATTCCAAAATCAAATATGATAGATCCACGAATACCACTACAATACAGAGGTATAAGTCTAATGTCATGTATTTTTAAATTATTCTCAGCTATCATCAATAACAGATTGTTACAGATAGCAGAAATTAATGATATATATATGTCGATGAACAAAATGGTTTTAGACCAAAACGCTCTTGTTCAGACCATCTTTATAGCTTAACTAGTACTATTCGAAATAGAATAAATAAAAAACGCTCAACTTTTGTCGCCTTTATAGACCTACAAAAGGCTTTTGATTCAGTTAATCGTGAACTACTATTTTTCAAACTCAGGAAACAGGGGTTTGGTGGAAAACTATTCAATGCCATAAAATGTATATACACCAACCCAGTAGCTAAAGTAAATTTATCTTAATAATGCTAATACAGACACATTTCAGTTAGGTTCAAGGGTTAAACAAGGTGATCCATTATCCCCTACCCTTTTTGGTTTATATATTAATGACTTAGCTCTAGATATTAAAAATTTAGAAATGGGTGTAGATGTTACAGAGTAATACAGACAATGTTAAATTAAGTATTCTTATGTATGCAGATGACTTGGCCTTAATTGCTGAGTCTGAAAGTGATTTACAGAAAATGATTGATGTAATGTATCAGTGGTGTAGTAAATGGCAAATGAAAGTTAATATTGGTAAAACAAAAATTGTCCACTTAAGACATAAAGGTCTAAATGTTAGCAACTGTGAATTTACCTATGGAAATGAATCAATTGAAATTGTAAAAAGTTATAAATATCTGGGACTAATCTTAGAAGAATGTCTTGATTATAATGTTACATCAACTGCCCTTGCCAACTCGGCTGGAAGAGCGCTTGGAAGTATCCAAAACAAAGTTTACAAATTGAAAGGTTTAGGATTTAAAACATACAGTAAATTGTTTGATTCAGGTGTTGTTCCTATTAGAGCTTTTTTTCCTAAGGCATTAACAGTTGTAAATCTCCATAATCTGAAAAATGACTTTAGTCGCCAAAAGCAGTTGGTGACAGTTATTAAGCATATAGTTCTGTTTCACACAGTTACACATGGACAAATTTGCATTGAAAAAGCCTTGTTCCGATGCAAACCAATGAGAAACACAACCTTGGGAAGAGTGAGGGGGGGGGATGGATTTGTAATCTCTGCTGATGTGGGCGATTATGAATTGCACCAGTCAAGTCTATAACTACTTTAAAATTTTCATCTGCTCAGTATCCTGGGCTGTTTTATGAGCTTTTAAAATACCAAAGGATGCACAAATTAACATTTCCCTTGCTAAGTTTAATACTGTCATTTATCTGTTTCAGTATCAGTGCACAATAATTATTACACTTATAAATTATAACTGCAATATGTATATCAAAGCAGAGCTCTGTTTAGACATTCAGAAGACAATCACCTGGCGACTGACAAGTCAGTCGACTTTGCTCACAGATTCACAGCAGTGAAATCCACTATTGAAGGTGTATGGGACAGCCAGAAACAAACTGTTAGTCGCCAATGGTTTGATAACACAATGATTATACTGAACTGCTGAAGTGTCAATCTCTAGAGTGTCTTTGAGGCGACTATGGAGTGATTATGAGAACAAGCGACATAAACATCATGCTACTTAAATTGTAGCTATATCAATGCATTTACACAAAAGCAAATTGGGCATGCATGGATCACAATCAAAATGAATCTAACAAATTTATCTTCAACTTTTTCAGTAGGGCCTAAGTCAGACCCTAGCTACAGAACCAAATTTATTAATAGAGTCATAGATATATATATAGATTTCGGTGAAATAGATAGATAGATAGATAGATAGAATAGAACAAATTGATAGATGGATGGATGGGTGGATAGATAGATTATAGATAGAGAGATAGATTGATGGCTTCGATAGTTACATAGATAGATACAGTGTATACAGATAGATAGATAGATAGATAGATAGATAGATAGATAGATAGATAGATAGATAGATAGATAGATAGATAGATAGATAGGTAGATAGATAGATAGATAGATAGATAGATAGATAGATAGATAGATAGATAGGTTTGTAACTTGGTTGGTAAGTAGTTGGGTAGGTACTAGGTAGGTGGGTAGATAGATAACTAGTGCAGCCCTCTTGAACACTGTTCTGGGTGTTCACAATGTTGATAAATTCAGAAAATTTTGTAAACTAGCACAACACCCGTGAAAACATGCATGTGAACGAAGGGGGGGGGGAATAAAGGGGTTTTCTAATGGCCTATAGTTAGATTCTGGGAAACATCACCTGCATTTCTGTGACTCTAATTTGCAACCTTTCTAAGGACATTGTAGAATACAGAAAGGCAGGTTGCAAGTTTTCATAACTGGGCAATCAGTAGTTTTGTATTCATAAGGGGTCCGTGAATTAATCGTATGATTCAAAATGTTAAGAAGTAAGATCTTGGAAATGAGCACTCTTAAATGTCAAGAGTTGATAGTAAAAGGTTTTGCGATCTGAGCTAAATAGTATAAATTTCAGATCTTTATGAATAGGATTATGGGTCACTGCCACAATCAGCCTTGAATTGTCAGGGAAGTCAGGTGCGTTATTAGGAGGGGGACCGGGAGGGGGGGTATCCCCCCCGCATTTTTTTTTTACACCAGGGGACATAATATGAAATGCCCCCCCCCAACTTTTGTGTGAAAACAAAAATGTCAATTTGGTAGAGAGCTCGTCTAAGAATAATTCCCAAAGCACTGTCATGTTAGCAGGTCCGTTGTAACAGTGTCTATGCTCAGCAAATAAATGCCCCATGTATGACGTGAATAAGAATGATTGACAGTGCTGTCATATTACACTAACTTACAACCGTGGTTGAACTGATGCACAGGCATATAAAACTGCAAAATTTAAAATAAACCTATATCAATACATAATACAGAGCAACGTTTTTTTTTTGTTTTTTTTTAGTTTCTCATTGTCTTAGAAAACTGTAATAAACAATTGTCAGGTTAGGAGGCCTGATATTGGACTTCATTGCACTGTGAATCATCACAGTTATCAGAAATTAAACTGTGTCTATGTTTGCTTGTTTAACACTGTTTTTTCTAAGTGGCCAGTAATCCTCTAAGTGTCCATAATCGTAATCTTCGGTGATTACAGCTCCAAATCGCTAGGAAAAAAAGCTCTATTATGGATTATTGTTCAGGAGTTTGGGGCTACAAAGACTTTTCTAAACCTGAAGCAATACAAAATAGGGCAATACGATTTTTTCTAGGTGTGAATAGTTTTACCCCGAAACATGCTTTTAAAGGCGATATGGGATGGATTGATTCAAAAACTAGACGTCATATTGAAATACTACGTCTTTGGAATAGACTTGTTTACATGGATGAAAACAGACTGACAAAGCAAGTGTTTGAAGTTGATAAACAAATTAACAAGAGAAATTGGAGTAATGAGGTTTTACAAATATTCACTAAATTGAATCTTACTCAAAATTTTGTAGAAAATTTACCTATTAACCTGGAAAATGCACAAAGTCAACTGATGGAAATTTATAAAACCAACTGGAAAAATCAAGTAACTAACATGCCAAAATTAAGAACTTACAGAGAATTTAAAACTACATTTGGTACTGAGGATTATGTATACAAAATTTATGATAGAGGTCATTTGTCTGTTCTTTCACAATTTAGGTTCGGTGTTTTACCATTAGCAATAGAGACAGGACGTTACAATGATATACCATTAGAATATAGAGTTTGTGAATTTTGTTCCTATCATGTTCTAGAAGATGAAAATCATTTTTTGTTCCATTGTAATACTTATAACGACTTACGTAATTTACTTTTAACTCGCGTTTTAGATTATTGTGTGGATTTTTACTTTTTATCATTACAAGAAAAATTTAAGTTGTTGATGTCCAAGGATTTAGTTAAATTTACTGCAGAATATTTGTTTAAAGCTTTCCATAGAAGGAGAAGTTTGTTGTATAATAATTAATTCAAGAAGTTTGTTGTAAATGTTTTAATATTGTAAATATGTGATTGTAAATGTTTTAATATCGTAGTTTCCAGAAAATTTGTTGTTAAAGTTACTTTTGAATTATTTTGATGACTTGTAAGCCCATATAGGGCTGGGTGTATATTTTTTACACAGGTCAATAAAGAATTTGTCTGTCTGTCTGCCTGTCTGTCAATAATCAAAGAATGCGGTTACATAATCTGGGGATTTAGTTTGCTGGATAAGATTATATACACAAGTTCAAAATATTATACACAAGTTCAAAATATGATATCATTTTATCATAAAAACTTTTATGAGTTACTTGTTAGATTTCTGTCATGAGGGAGCCACAGTATTACTGCATACTCCGCTCAATCATGTTTGTGTCAAAATGCAAGATGGACCACACTCTATGAATACCTCTAGTATCTTTTTCCGATGACATGCAGTGTTTGAGGTACTCCAGAAATTTGTGTAATCCAGCTTGCATATATGTTTTTAAATAGATAAATAGATTATGGAGAGCATGAATGAAGGATAAGTCTGGAATATCGATCATGAAACAGCCACAGTATCAATGCATACTCCAGGCAATAATACTTAGAACTGTCAAATGCAACATCATGGTGGACCTGGTCTAATATCATGCCATATGAGCAAATACCATCTGTCTAAAAGCTGAAGCACCCTGGAAGACTTCTTGAAGTGGTAGCAGTTTCACGAAGTCATTGTTATGCTACTCACATCATTATTTTCTAGCCTGCTTGTCAATGACTTAACCCCGTGTGAGAGAATATAGAGCTTTCAGACAGTGATTAGTGGAGTTGGAAAGAAGGCAGACACCATTTCCAACCTTTGCTGCTTTGTTTGTCTTTTCTACTACATTACAAAAACTCATTTAGCCAAACAACTAGCAAGCAAGGGATGAATAAAAGGGATGCCTATTGCTCTTAAATCTGTATAAAGCTACCGGGTTCTTGAGAGGTATCGCATGTATCTTAAGAGAGCCTTTTGTTTGCTTGGCACTCAAGCTGTCGAAGCTTCTTTGGAATAGCACAGTGAGACACTGTTTTCAAGATCTTCGCAGATTGCACAAGTTTGTCTTACAACTTTTTTTTCTGGGAACTCTTAGGATTCTCTTGATTGGATCTGTGTAAAACATTCCCTTTGAAAATAATACAGAGCCAACCTACTTTCAAGGATAAAGTGAGTGACTTCAATAGTTCTTAATTACATCTCCATCCATGATTTAATAGGTTTTCATTAGAATGACTGAATTCCCATTAATTCCACAGGGACTAATTTCAAATCAAATTTCAAGCTGCAATATCATTAGTCTTATCATAGAACCTACACTCCAGCTCAAAATCACAAATTGGATTCATTAAAAGGCTTTCTCCTACAGACCAAGTGTTTTGGAGGATGCTGCCTCGGTGCTTCTTAGTAACACAATAATTTCCTTTATGGTGCTTTCAGCTTTTAGGCTTAAAGAACTTTCTTCAATTTTGCTTTACACCTTAATAGACATGACCTGGAGACATGAGTAAAAGTTTGAGAAGGAGAATACACATCTATCTGTAGAATATTTGGCTAACCAAACTTTTTTACAGTCCTCGTCATATTTACGTGTGTTAGTAACGTCACTGAAGTTTTTCAGGATAAGGGAACTTAGCTGGCTACTAAGACACTAAGGTCCCTTATGCTTGGTGGAGGTTCCTTAGAGGGATTACAGAACTGTTTTTCTCAGCTTTAATATAATTTCATTGCAAAGTTTCTGTGTTTGTCATATTATTGAGATTAAATATAAATATCCTAATGTGTGAAATAAACAAAGATGGGATTGTGTGCAAGCACAGACTGCGCTTGAGCAAACCCACAATGCAATATGACAAGGTTTACTTGCATTACAGCAAATAAGAGCATTTAAACCTTCGACAAAGCTTTAAATTACGTACACAAAAATCAAACTTAATTGATCCATATAAGACCATAAAATATCCATTGTTGAACCGAGGCCTTCTGTTAACACCATGAATTTGTCGTATGCATCCTCCTTCTTCAAACATGTACATTAACATAAATATTGTGGAATGGATATTTCTAACATTTGTCAGTGGGGCCTGGTACATGTGCAGTTGTGTATTATTCAAATTTTTACTAAAAAAATAAGTAGGGGAGACTTGTTGTCGTTTTTGCCTAGGGGTGATTTTCCATTTGAAAAAACTTTGTGAAGCAATTAAAACAATGGGACACAACAATTAGGGACATAATGGTGGACCTTCACAAAGAGTTCTATGTTGCACATCTGAACCCTGTGTTGCTGGAAGGTTTATCACTGGATTAGCCAGGTTGGTTGATCCCTTTTTTTTTAAACTTACATTGTATTTTACCTTTTTTTTCACATATTTTAATCATTCATATAATATTTGCAGCATACAACTGGTTTGTTACAGTATTTTATATTGACACAATTTATTGGTTGTCTAAATGTATCATATCACGCCATCAGTCACTCCAAAATTGGTTTGGGGACAATGTCACTCAAATTACAGCTTAAGTGTTACTCACAATTCTGACAACATATCAGTTAAACATGTTAAATTATAAGTTACATGGGGCAGGAGACATTCATGTTGCTAATTCAGCACTGGCCAATTGTAAGTTTTATCTATAAATTTTGAGTGCAGAATTCTCACAATCATAATGACATTTTTGTCTGGTGCAGCTGAGACTGAGCCAAGGCTCACACCATCAGAATATGACCATCAATGGAGGCATGTCTCGAACCTCCAACACTAGCTTCATGTATCAAATTAGGGAATCATCTGCCTGATTTAGTTTCAAATTAACGATGGTTTATAAAAGTTACAACCTGCCCCAGTCTCCCCTAGTGAGAATTAGAGTAAATTCTGGAATGCATGCAGCATTTACAGTACAATTTAATTATTTTGGTTTTGGAAGATTATCTATCTCATTGACAATTTTATTCAATTCAAACCAAAATTATTGATTTAGAGGCACTGAAAATCAAGTTATTATGTTTTGGTCTAGACCCCACCCCCTCGTCCAACATCCTTCCAATAAACAGTTTCATTGTACATATCTGAAACTTTGGCATGTATATCAAGGTATTTTCTTACAGAAAAATTGATGGCACATGCTCCATCTCATTGTTCCAGCAACAGAACTGTGCAGTTGTGGGTTTGCTGCTGCGCTTCTTGATTTGTCAGCTTTATCAAGATTATGTATGTGTTGGTAAAACAATGCAAGTCAGTTAACTGGTGTGTTTTCCTCAGTATGGGCTTGATGAACCAATGCGAAATGAAATCTGCAAAGTTTGTCAGACAAAGGATTTACACCTAAGGCTTTCTCACTTCTGTAATCCTTCTAAGGGGACATTCTTAGTAGATTTCATGCTCTGCAAGTGGATGGAACTAACATAAGTACCCATAAGTACTTATGTTTGGCTGTTAGTGGATTCTTAGGTGCCTTACAGTTGTCATAAGTAGCCAAATGTGCTGTAAGGACCCATTTAAGGGGCCATGGCTACTAGTGTTAGTACCTAAGTAACTCATAAGTGGGTGCTTCATGTCATAGTAACCACCTTAGTTCCCTTATCCTGAAAAACTTTACTAGGTGGCATCATGGCAGCGTCATGTTGTGGTGGTTGCCAGGACGTCACGAAAGATGTCATGTGACGCTAACAGTTAGATTGAGATTTAAGATGGAAGTTTGAAGATGGAATTGATTTGATATGAACATTTGTTATGGATCACATTACCAATAAAAAGGAGCTTTTATATATTCACACAAAGTCTTCTTGATGAATTCATAAGAACGTGGAATCTGAAATTCTTTTCTGTGCTGTTGGACTGCGAGGTCAAAGATGACTATTTTCTAGCATTGCACCACCAGTCAATTTGAATCCACCTCAGCTGAGTATCAGTTTCAGGACAATGTCAGAGCTACCATTTTGTCAGGGATAGGCCCTGCAAGCACGTCATCACAGCTTGCCAGCAAATCGGCTACGCATCACAGTTTCAACATTGATATATTGAAGGAAGCATTACATTTTATTCTATGACCAGAACCTAACTGTTGATCCCAATGATCTATCATTGGCAATCACCAGTCTAATCTATCTAAAGGTCAGCTTCGTGAGCATTATAAGTAGACAAATTTTATAATCCCCACAGAGTTGTTTGATTAACCTGCAAACTTACGACTTTACAAATTCAAACTTCGATGAACCTTGTTATAAACAAAAAGTTTTGACAATGCTTTGTAGACACAAGGATTATGTGACGTAATTTTGCTCTGTCTGCCCAATTGGCTGATAAGCTGTGAGCCTGTGATGTAGCATTTGCATGGGTTTTTTCACTATAAGTCATGCATTTGATGGAACTGCATTTTAATGTCCCAAATTCCATGGTGGCTTAGAGAGTCTGCATTTGTCATTTTGAGAAAATGATTGCTGTTTGTGTTTTCATGATTTTTACAACAGTTGCTGATCAATGTTAATAGCTAATCCAGCATTGCTGGTTGCAACACTATTGCCATGAATTGACAAGTCAATTTGATATCCATAACAAATCAATGATGACATTTTGCATTGTATCTCAGCTCCTGTTGCACTTGGTGCTTTGGTTGATAGCTTGTCTGATATTCCTATTACCTGGCCACATCCCTGTTTAACAATGAAATCAGTGCAGTGTAGTGGTAGGGCTACCCAAGCTGCTATAGTGTCAAATATGCAAGTCAGACTTTACAAAATTGCCCCTCTGAGAAAGTGCCTGCCAGGAATAGTCCAGTGGCAGACTTGGATTTCTGCCTGAACCTTGTTTTGTCCATCCAATGACTGTTTTTTGCTTTTTCTGGTAGATAGACACCTACTAATCATAAATCAACTGGGTGCAGAAGTGGCACCCTTGGGGAAATTTTTTTATTGGCCAAATTCAAAATGGCCGCCTACGAAAAGGAAAAAAACCTGTTTTTGGTGATATCTCAGCTTCTAATAGACATAGACACTTAATCTTGGTGTCAAAATATACATTTTCAGGGTCAAGGAACACAACTAGACATGTTTCAAAGCAATATCTTATGTCAATTTTGTTTAATGAAATATTTCTGTTGGTTAGATTGATCAAATTTATCATGTTTAACCCATTTTCAGAAAAATGGATTCATAAAAAGTATGCATACATAATCATAATTGTTCCATGCTAGACAAAATGGAATTTGCATTTAAATGTATAAATATACCACAGAGTGACAATACATTAACCTTTATAACATCAACTTGAATCAACTATAATTAACGTAATCACAATATCAGTCCAATATTAATTTCAAGCTGCTGGATGCATGACATCATAGTCATACCAAGCCAAAGCATTTATCTGAGTCTACAGAGTTCGATTAGTCTGCAACAACATCACCATCATCGTCATCAGAATCCAATTCTGCTCTGGAAGCAGAAATGGTGTGGGCATTACGACAGTTCTCACTGGCACGGCAGGCACAGAATACAGAGCACGATAGGTGTGCTGTGCGGCAACTGCATCTCATTGAGGAGCAAGGGTTAGATGTCGAACAGCCACATTTGATCATTTTGAGAACAGATACTGGTGCACAAGGTACATCACTTGGGGAGGGTGATAGCCTCTAGTTTCATTGAATCTTGATTTATTACCCATCCATGAGTAGAGTTGAGGTCTGGTGGGTCTGATTGAAGAGTGGCCCTCCAGACAGCAGCCTGAAAATGAGCTCTGTGTACGTGTTCTGCAAAAGCTTCTTTCGTAGGTGGAAGAACTCTGAGTTGTGGAGCTGAATTCAATTTGTTGTTGGCCATCTTGTTTGCCCATACATGATATCTTAATGACGTAATATCTGTATCCTCGTGAATTCCATAGCAGGAAGCAATGAATGATGTAGCTTGTGACTGGACATCTTCCAGATTTGCTTCAGCACATCCAAGTTTGCTTAGACTTTTCTTGCCAGTCTTGAGAACCTTGAGGACAGTGCCTTTCCCAATGCCCCACAAACTTGAGACGGTATCACAGCCTGTAAGAGTGTGAGCGGGAAGTAAATCATCGATGACAGCATTGTGTTTCTCAACAGTTGCTTTAATGTCGACACATTTCCTTCCAGCACTGGTGCCTGTCATTGTCATGTTACATGTCAGCTGCTTTGACTTGTAGAAGTATGACAGCAAGACAAACACATCTGTGTCATCTGCAATGATACGAATGCTTAATTTCCCAGAGTCAGCCAGACTGCATGCTTGTTGAATAATGATTACATCTGCTTCCTCATGAGTAGTGCGGAGATCAGGCCGGGCTTTTACGTTGCTATCACAGATCTCTGTTGGTACTGGTTCAGGTCCAGTGATCACTAGTCGCTTTCCATTCTGTGGCAAGATTTCAGGGTTTTCTCTGAGGTAGGCACAAATGAGATTGATAAGTTGTTGCTTGTTGTGAGTGACTGTGAGACATACTTTCTGTGGAGGAAGGGGTGTCAACATGAGAAGCTGATGTTGCCTGCTGGCATTCTTTCCTGCTCTAGATGCACGTGTTGCTTCTTTAATGCTGTTTTCATAGTACCGGTCAAATGTGAGGTAAGTGTCAGTTTCCTGAAGATGTCTAATAACATATTTCACTACCTTTTCGACATAGTCTTTGACAAGTGCCTGAACAGGCCAATTGACAACCCAGAGAATTGCACAACCATCTAGAATTACCACATCAGGAGTCACTGAATGGCGATCTCCAACTTCAACCTGCAGTTTGGTCTTCAATGTGGATTTTGCTTTGGTGATACGCATGTCACCTTTTTCATCAAACAGAGATGTTGGAACACCAGCTAGCTCATAGGAGAGTACTTCTTGCATATCAATATCACGGACTTTCTGCAGGCAAAGCACTCTGGAGTAAATGAGGGTTGGGTCATAAACACTGACACCTTCAACGCTGACTTTTTTCCTGGAGACAGACATGTTAACAGTGGGCTTGCTAAGTGGCTGGTGGAAGCTCTGGGGTAAACCTTGCTGGTACTTCAACATCAGGTCCTTTCCCAACTGAACAGAATCATCAACATTAACTGAAGGTGGTGCGATCATTCCCGAGACAACATTGATAACACTGTCCTTTGGATGGCTTGTCGGCTTTAGAGGATCTATGCAGGTCAGGAGCTTGCTTCTGATCTTTTCTCTGTCCATCGCATCAGTTTGGATTCTTGTTGGTCCCTCCTCCTTGTGGACTGACACTGTGGTTTGAGCACCTTCATCAGCAAGGGATATGACATCCTTCTTCAACTGTGCACAGGTATGGAGACTCAAAGCCCACCGTTTGAGGGTAGATGGCTTCAAGGTTATGCCGATAATTCCTCCAGGGCTGTGGCCGTACCTCATAAAAGTGGTCTCAATAAACATGTCAGACCACAAGCCATTCCAAATGCCCTGTTGATGGCGCATTACATGATTACCAGCCAAGAACTCTTCCAGCACAGCATCAGGCAACTTGGTCATAGAGCGAAGGTAGTACAAACAGTACCTGGAAACAATTATTTTAAGATCATGCAATACCAACACCAGCACAATGACACCACAGATTATACTACAGATTAATAGATCATGCAATACCAACACCACTAGGAACATGATACTACAGCTTATATACACTGCAGATTAATAGATCATGCAGAGTCTTGTCAACAGATGATGTTAATTGCCACCACAGTTTATTATATGAACGACTTGAATAGTTCGGACTTGATAGGCTTATCTGAAAATACTTACCGGGCATAATTGAAGTGGCCCGAGGCAAAGAAATAAGGCATCATCATCTGGGTTGCAAGGAGGTGTAAGGGCCAGTCAGCTTCCCTTTCTGCTCGAACAAAGAGCATAGCAATCATCAGAGGTTTTATTAGGTTGTCCAGCCACACTTTGGTAGTTCGACTGCTTGATGCTAGGCCTTCAAGATGTTCCATGAGCTGTAGTTGCGATTCAAATTGTTCACTGGAAAGGATACCACGAAGAAGCTCCTCCACCACCATGCGCAGAGCTCTTATATTCTGCGGGTACTTCTTTCCAGTTAACATCTTTGCCACTCCACCAAATGCTGCATTCATGATAAGATCAAGGCCGGTGTCAGTCATGAGTGTTCCGATAGCACCAACAAAACTCATAAGGGTGTGCATACCTCCAAGTCTAGGAACAAAATTGATGAACAATTCACTGTACACCCAAGTTATGTTCACAACAACACGGTACAATTGTTGGTCGTTTGTGAAAATTGTATATATTTGTCCTATAGAGTTAGTAAGTCTTTGAGCTTCAACCATTGCCGTCATCATGGTAGTGGGCTCCGCAGGTGTCATGTCGATCAATGGTAGATATACAGCTTTGGTTGCAGGCTGAGCTGAGTGGCCTTGTCGTCTTGCACATTGGGTATTGTACCCACTGTATTCAGATGTACTGGGCTTGTTGATGACATCTGTGAGGAACTGTAAGTCCTGATCTTGGGCTCTGTTCAATGAGATCTGCTGGCCAGCAAGTATACGGAGGGACAAGGGTGAATATGTTGCGGCTTCTGGAGGCATGTCTGGTTTCTTTGGCCCATCAAACTGTTGAATAGGAATATCAGGCAAGTCATCGCCAGACATTTCTTCTTTCTTCAAACGTTTAATTTTACCACTTTCAACAGAGACTTGTTCCTTCGGATGCGGTTGGGTGAGCAAGATGGCCAGGGCATGAGTTGACTGAACACCATTAGGAGAGGAGATGTTCGCGTCGAAGTTGTCCGCTACAACTTGCACAAGGCCAGTATTATCATTTGAGATACCAAGTTTCTCAGTTGAGTGAGCAGCAGCATGGGCAGCTGAGGCTTTGAAGCGAAGCACTTCATCATATGAAGAGGTCACACCACAGTCATGCAACAATTCAATATTTGATTTGTCTCGAAGCACAACCCCAAGGGCAATTTGCAAAAATGTAGGTTTATGTGTCACAGCACATGTTACAATGTTTCCAATCATTGCAGCTGAAAGATTGTTATCAAGTTTTGTTGACAAATGAGACAACAGACACAGCAATGTTTGGCTGCTACTGGCCAGAGCATCATCCAGGCATATTCTGGTGTTGTAAGTGGATTGATCAGACTTCAGTTGCTTTGATTCCCTGACAATCACCTTGGCTACTCTCTCAACAGCCGTGTCAATATCATCATCCATATCAGCTATTACATTCATATGTTTCGATGCTTGATGACGAAACACCAAGATATTGGCTACACCAACACCAGAAAGAACTAGAAGATCAGGCCCAAGTTCTTCAGACAACTTTTGCGTAAGTCGTCTCCGTGATAGTTGTTCTCCTCCATGTGATCTGTAGAGCTTCTCAAGTTCAACAGCATTCCAGATGTGTGTTTTGTCAGAGACCATGATATCACATACTGTTGTGTAGGCATTGTCTGTTGGTTGTTTTGCCTCCGTTGACTGACTGGTGTAACCTTTAAATGTCCACAGGCAGTCCTTGTGGTATTGAGCATCTGCAGCATGAAGATCACTTAATGCTGATTGTACTCTCAGTCTCACTTGCTCACCCCAATTGTCATTTCGCCTTTCACATATCTCAAGGATAACTTCCTTGAAGGTTTTCTGAGAGCTTCCTCGATCTGCAGTTTGGCACTGACACACAGGACGCCATCTGTTTGGGTGTCGAGGGTCAATTTTTTCACAAATATCACCACACAACAAACATTGGTCTTTGAATATAAATGTATCTTGGTCAGATCTTCGACTACGTTTAGCAGGAGGTGCTCCACTGGTGTCACCTTTTTTGGCTACATATGAATTAATGTGGGATTTTGATGTATAAGATGAAACACAGTTTCTGTGGCACCAATATTTGGCATCTTGTTCTTCTGACAAGTTTTCATGCAAACCATCACCTCGAGCAATACTAGCTTTTCGCAATCGATTCACACCAGCAAGCACACCACCTCCACCACCACTACCACAGTTCATATATTCTTTTAAATAACATATTTCATCCATCTTGCTTCATCTGGAATAAAAAGAAAGATTAAATATATCACCACCACCACAACAATATGAATCTTAAAATGACAAACAATTTTATTGCATGCTAGTCTCCCTACAACTATCAGATCACAACATGCAAGAATTCATCAATTGAAAATTCACCCATCAAGGGCAATTCAAAATTTGGGTTATACATTGAGAAAACTCAGAAATAAAGGTTTAAGTTTATCCAACACATTCACCACAACTGGCAAAAACTTTCACAAATCCATGATATTTTATTCAGAGAAATGCGACCTCAACATAGAATATAATATTAAATTGTTTTATCAATAAATTAACTTTTAAAATGATAAACACAAGATACTGCTTTGAAACATGTCTGGTTGTGTTCCTTGACCTTGAAAATGTATATTTTGACACCAAGATCAAGTGTCTATGTCTATTAGAAGCTGAGATATAACCAAAAACAGCTTTTTTTCCTTTTTGGAGGCGGCCATTTTGAATTTGGCCAATAAAAAAATTTCCCCAAGGGTGCCACTTCTGCACCCAGTTGATTTATGATTAGTAGGTGCCTATCTACCAGAAAAAGCAAAAAACAGTCATTGGATGGACAAAACAAGGTTTTCTGGGCTGCCTCTGGACTAGAACAGACATTGATAGTCTCATGATTCATTTAGCTATTCATAAATGAACTGACGTTGCACAACAATATATTAATTTTAAAATGGCAAGGGGTTAAATCTGAGAGTTCAGTGTAATTTCAATGTGAAACATACCAAAATGTCAAGATAAGTATCTCACGAAGGCCTTTTAATACTCCTTTGCTAGTTAGCTGCTTTGTGTCCAGTTAAATTAGATTGTGTAATGTAGGAGAGTGAGGAGATACAACCAGCAAAGGCTCGAGGCTGCCCGACAGGGTGTCTGCATGTTTTCCAACTCTACTAATCCCTGTGTGAAAGCTTTACATGTGCCCAGGGATAGCAGGCTAGAAAGAACGTGAATGGCATACTGAGCAAGACTCAGACCTTGTTTTGCCTTTGGTTTGGCTTTTGCAATTGGCACTTTTTAAGAGACTTAGGCATATGACACTGGATTTGATGTGATACAAAACAAGTAATGATAGATTCCATGAATGAGATTTACCAATTACCAGCAATATGAGAATTAGAGTAGGATAAGTTACATTGGTCCCGTGATTCCAATTTTCCGTACTGTATTAACACAACTAGAAGCCTGTGGATTTGTTTGTGCTGTAATACAATTGCAAACATAGGAAAAAGAAGAGTTATCCTCTACTTTCTCTTTTTGGTCCCTGGGGACAAGTAAACAAATTGAGTCATTGATCTCTCATCTTCTTCAGATACATGGGCTCCATTTTTGCACATATGCACTGGGGAACCAAGAACGAACACTCAGAGAGTGCATACGTAGCACTGCCAGCCTGCCATAGTGCCATAATATAGGCCTAGGCTTATCTATAGTCAGCTATATGTTCGTATACACCTGTCCATTGATCTGTCTGTCTATCGATCCATCTATCTATATATCTATTTATCTATCCATCGAGTAAGAATATCTATCTATGTTCTGTCCTATATCTTATGTCCCACATCTGTGTATCTTCCTTCCTTCCTTCCTTCCTTCCTTCCTTCCTTCCTTCCTTCCTTCCTTCCTTCCTTCCTTCCTTCCTTCCTTCCTTCCTTACTCCCTTCCTTCCTTCCTTCCTTTCTTCCTTTCTTCCTGCCTTCTCCTTCTTTCCTTCCTTTCTTCCCCTCTCTTCCTGTCTTCTAGTTCCTTCCTTTCTTATTCTTCTCCTTCATTTCTTCCCCTTTCTTCTTTCTTTCCTTTCTTCTCCTTCCTTCTTCCTTTCCTGCTTTCTTTCCTACTTTCTTTCCTTGCTTTATTTCTTTCTTTCCTTTCTTTAATAAATCTGTAAACACTCCATATGGCTGGCACTGCTATCACAGCAGCTAGAAAGGATGGTAGAAGTATAATTCACTGGTCAAATACATAAACCTAATTCGAGCACGCTGATTCCGAATCTGAAATCAGAATTTCTCTAGAACGTCCTGTCTGATTGAAATATTTTGGCTATATATTGTTTCACTATCTTAAAATAACCTATTTGAATATTAAGATATGCTTAATTTCTAGTATTCAGCAGTGCAGAGTGCAATTCTTTTACTAAGCGTGATTATTTGCAAAATACTGACATGGCCATAAATCAAAATCTAGATTTTCTGGAGAAATTCTGATTTCAGATTTGGAATCAACAAACATACTCGAATTAGGTTAAAAGAGGTATTTTTCCCCAGGTAGCAAACGGAAATTTCTTTTTGGCTGACTTGTTTTTTTCAATAAAATCCCCAAAAAGTCACAGAGACCAGGCAAAATCGAAAAGAGCTTTCAATGAGCCACAAGTAAAGATACTACAAAAAATCAGATTCATACAATGCATAGTTTTAACAGGAGCCTGTGCACAGAGTCACAACAATAGAATCTGACTCGTCACATAAGGCCTGCTGCTGGCAGTCCTAAAAATGGGTAGTAAGGGCCTGTGGTGGTAGGCTGGATTGAGAAAAGTTCTCTTGAATGGTTGAAAGTCAGATGAGAACTAAGAATGTTGTGAATGAAAGAGTTTCTTTCTGAGGAAACAGAAAATAAAGGAGCAAAAATAGAAGACACTTCAGAAAAATTCCATTAAAAGCTGCCGAAAAGATTAAGATTTCAAAGGAACATTCTTCTATTATCTAATCTCAAAGGAACATTCTTCTATTATCTAATCTCAAAGGAAAATTCTTCTATTATCTAATCTCAAAGGAACATTCTTCTATTATCTAATCTCAAAGGAACATTCTTCTATTATCTAATCCCAAAGGAACATTCTTCTATTATCTAATCTCAAAGGAACATTCTTCTATTATCTAAATCAAGCTTCAATTGAACCAACGATGATAAGAAATGCCACTGCTGCTCTGATGTTGTTACTGATAAAGGTCTCAAATAGTCCTCCTTCAGCTGGCTCCATTCATAAATAATGATTCAAATAGCTGTTAGTTTCTTTAAATAACCAAAAGTCCTTTGAGGAAAGATTCATGATAACAGTGTAGTAATGTTCGAGTTTCCAGACATATGAAAGCTTCCACTTAATGCAAAATCAATTGATGCATTTTGTGTTTCGTTTGACACCAATTAAAAGAAGATCCCACCGAACGATTTTATTTCTCCTTCTCCAACGTTTGCTCTTGTCTCCTGGCCATGACTATCAAGGTGGAAAGCAAAATTGAAGAAAGATCTGCAAGCCTGAAAGCTGAAGGCACCATAAAGAAAAATATTGGGTAACTAAGAAAGCACTGAAGCAGCATTCTCCGAATTCCTTAGTCTGGAGGCGAGAGCCTTTTAATGAATCCAATTTGTGATTTTGAGGTGGAGTGTAGGTTCTATGAGTTAGACTAATGATATTACAGCTTGAAATTTGATTTGAAATTAGTCCCTGAGGAATTAATGGTAATTCAGTCATTCTAGTGAAAACCTGATAAATAATGGTTGGGGATGAAATTTAGAACTAAAGCAGTCACTCACGTTATCCTTGAAAGTAGGTCAGCTCTGTATTATTGCACAAATCCAAACAAGAGAAACTGAAGAGTTCCTGCAAAACAGTCGTAAGGCAAACTTGCAATCTGTGAAGATCTTAAAAACAGTGTCTCACTGTGCTATTCCAAAGAAGCTTCGACAGCTTGAGTGCCAAGCAAACAAAAGGCTCTCTTAAGATACATGCGATACCTCTCAAGAACTTGATGGCTTTTTACAGGCGTAAGAGAAGTAGCCATCCCTTGTATTCATCCCCTGCTTGTTAGTTGTTTGGCTAAATGAGTTTGCGTAATGCAGTATAAAAAGCCATATTTTATTCAGAAGCAGTTTCTGGGCGCAAGCTGGTAGAAAATATTGAATAAGACATGGCAACATAGGGCTTCAGGCTATAGATAGTAAGATGGTAAGCTCCCTTGCTCTCTTGCTCAATAATGCACAGGGCTCTCTTGCCTGAGTACACAGCTGCACCGGGGAAGTCAACATGGCTCCTGAGAAGCTTGTGTCACTTTTAAATATGGTTGGTAACATAGAGATTCATCATGCAGTTACAAAAAGTCACAATTTCACTCTTCAGTTAATTTTTCATTTACCTTTTTTTCATTTTGGTGAACTCTTGTTGTTGAGGGTAGCTTTTTTAAGCAGACAGTCAAAGGACCGAAAATGCATTAGCATGACGTTTATACCAGTTTTACTGAACCTTTTCTGCTTAATAGAAAATTACAGAGAACTTTTTATCTCTATTTATCATTGTGATGTGGCTAAAGGAGTGGAGTAACATGGATTACAAGAGCCATATGAAATGATAACAGGGCAATGACATGCAACCTGGCGGCTGAATGGAACATGCAAGAAGAGTGTCAAATAGATTAGAGGGCTCATTTTCCCAGATGGGACCCCCACATGCAATATGGCAGCATTATAACATGGAGGACCAGATTCTTCGTTGGCTGCAATGTCAGATATAAAAACAAGTCACTCCTACATTTTTATATTGTGTAATATTAATCTGGTTCATATCTCTGAAACCATATAATTATAAGTTAAGCATGCTGTTACATATAGCAAGCATAAATAAATCCAGTAGTACAATTTACAGGCCATTTTGAAAATTAATTTGAGGTAGTTTTTTAGGTTTCGATAAATATTTTGAGGCTATAAAGCTTAATCATTTCACAACTTGCAATGAAAGTGCTCTTTTATCAAGCCTAGACGCATGATCCAAGTTTTACAGTTTAATTGAATTCTAGTGCTTGATATTACGTGATTGTTCTACAGTTTGTCACGTCAAGCAGAGGACAGACGTTTGCTCAAATATCTCAGCAACCACAAGCCCCACAGGAGAAATACACATACCTATGTATAGCTTAGCTCATTTGTAATATGAATATCACATTTTCACGATGTTTCGGTGCTGTTTTTGTCCGATATTTGACAATTTATGGAAATGGCAGTCAAATTTCGCAAAATCTTGACACTTGTGATGCTGCCAATCTCACACACAATGGGTGGTGACGTCACAAAAGTGCACTGCAGCACCACCCCAGACTTAGTTCTAGTCAATTTGGTATTTTCTGAACCTCCTATATCATTGTGGTGATTTTTATGGCCTGTACAAACTATGCTAAATTTCTGTCTCAATGCTTGACGTGACAAACTGTAGTGAAAGTAAAAAATGTCAATCAGAAACTTCCTTTCCAAATACTGTAATTCAATGTCATGAAACCTTTAACTAAACAGTGGTCCAACTAGCTGCCTGGTTCTGTCAATTGAGTTATCCTATTATGGGGCGTTTTATTCAATTGTCACATGAAACCAGTAACTAAATCATGTTTCGGGTAGAGTAAAAAAATAACGTGCAAGCACTTTAACAGCTGCTTGTAGATAGACTATATACCTATCTGGCCATCTATATATCTATCTATCTATCTATCTATCTATCTATCTATCTATCTATCTATCCATCTATCTATCTATTTAACTATCTAACTATCTATATTTGTCTATATATCTCCCTTCCTTTCATGCTTCCTTCTTTCCTTCATTCCTTCCTTCTTTCCTTCCTTCCTTACTTCATTCCTTCCTTCCTTCTTTCATTCCTTTCTCCTTCTCTTCTTTTATTGGTTTAAGCTTTTTAATGAATTTGTAAACTATCCCCCTGACTGGCACTTGGCAGCTGCAATCACTGCAGCAGAACATTTAAAATTCGCGGGAAAAATGTACATTTTAGTTTAGGAAATAGAAATTTATTGTCACAGAAGTTGACCAAAAGTTGATGGAAGCAAGATAATATTCTGTTCAGACTGCATGCCAAGTTTTAATGACATAGGTGAAATAGCATGACCAGGGCAGTTGTCATAAGTTTTCCTGAAACTCCTCTCGTAATACAGGCTGCAAGCAGCTGTAAAAAAAGGGAATTCTGATTTAACATGCCACAAGCAATTACGATGGAACTTTGTAACGAAAAGCATTGTTTGGTAAATAATTGCTTGGGACAAACTGAAGGAGCTTGTAGATTTTCTTAGGGGGGGGGGGCTTGCATCAAATTATATACACGTTTTTCATGGTAACTGCAAGGGCAATTATTTATTTTGGATGCATAACATCAAGTGATGTAGTCCAGGCCAGGGAAAACCTATAAGCTGAGACCAAGACCGAGGCATGAGACTCCAACACAGAGGAAGAAGCCGAGGCCACTTCAAAGTGTGGCCTCAAAGCCAGCCTTGAGGACCAGACCAGTACCGAGTCCTCCAACACTGACCCAAAGACACCCAAGACCTAGGTAAGACGATGGATTTGGCATCCAAGGCCAAGTCAAGGCCAAAGCTTTCAAAATATGCTAAAATATTCCTTTCTAAACCAAGCAATACCCTGCTAAGAAATTCTTGAAACAAAAATAGTTTTTTTTCAACACAGCCCAAAATAATTCATTTGTTTCATCAAACCTGAGCAAGAAATTGTTTATTAATAAAATAAAAACTTCATGCCCCCTCCCCTCTTGACATTAAATGCTGGCCCCTTAAGAATCTATTTTGAAACATTCTCAGACCAATCATTTGAAATGTATGGACTGAGCTATCAAGTTTGTAAATGCCAAGTACAGATTCTGAAGCCTGTTGTAGGAGTTTTTAAGGCAGCAGTCTGAAAAGACTATTGCCATGCTGTTTGCATCCTTTCTAGGCGGCTCGTCCCTGGGTAAATGTAGAGCTTTCACTGAGGGATTAGTGGGGTTGGGAAACAGGCAGACTCCCTGCCGAGCCATTGCTGGTTTGTTTCTCCTTTCTTCATTATTACACAATCTCATTCAGCCAAACAGCTAAAGAAAAAATGAAGGGCACATACAAAGCATCTGATGCTAGTTCCTGCGCAATCAATATTCTTACATTTTCTGTTAGACGAAAGGATGTCTTTTTCACTCCATGCTAGGTTGTGCTGTGACAGATATTTCGGATTGCTTAGGTCCAGGATGTCTTGGCTTTTGGATGCACAGATAACTAATCTGACAATGTCTCTTGGACAAAGTTGACTCTGGGTGCAGACCACTTATTTCGTATTCACCAAATTTTTGTTGACGTTGCATCATGGTTCATAAAACAAGGGTGGTTAAATCCATAACCGGGGAAGGTCTCTCAAAGAAAGACTGTGAGCAGACACAGAGCCAGCTAGATGGTTTAGGTCTGAATCATAAAGATTAAATTGGTCCCAAATATTTTTACAGAAGGATTAAAACAGCTTGTGGTTTTGGCGTTGGTTTCCGGAGTAAAATGGTTCAGCATGGCTTTCAAAATCGCTGTCGCCCATCCCTAAGTAAAAGTTTGGGACAATAACTTCTTCTGTTTTATTAATTGTACATCAATAATAATAGTAGTAGTTTATCTTGTACACTCCTGGGCAAAAAAAATGGACCTTCGTGGAATTTACTTCATTTCAATAGGCTTTGATTTTTATGGGAAATCCACAACAACAAAGCTTCATTAATTTTCCTGTCAGTCAATCGATAACAACATTGTCTTAGTGTGGAATTGTGTTTTATTTTGAATTTTTAAGCAGCACAGTCTTTTGGTTACGCGTCTTGAAAAGTTTGTGCACCGCAAAATGTCCTTTTTTTCTATTAACATTACACTGCTTTCCAAGACTCCTCTGTGTTTCTGAATTTCTGTACTATCAGATTAACATCAAAAGTCAGAAGGAAAAGCATTTCCATACTAAGATAAAATTGCTATTGATTGACTGACAGGAAATCGGTCTTGCCAAATCGGTCTTGCCATTTTGTATTGAAGCAATATGAAATTCTACAAAGGTCCATTTTTTTGCCCAGGAGTGTATATGAGATAAAGCTATTGATACAATTTCACATGCCAATTCAACTACACTTTTGCAGTTTGCAACTGCTAACATTTTACAGCCAGCAGCTAAGCTTTCAAATGAAAGAACACAAATAAAAGTGTTTTAAAACACATGTGTCCAAAAGCAAGTACCGTGCAGGAAATTAATTGCATAGATAACCACAGGCGCCACATAAAACAGCAACCAATTTCTCAAAGGACAAAAGTGGAACTGAGTACTCCTATTGCCATCTAATCATGCAATTGGGACATTCAAATACATTTCCATCAAACACATGCCACAGGCAGTCATTCCATGGGGACAAATTAACATGGATTAATGTAAGCCATGATGATATTCTGAACAGTGATACAATAAATTGAATCTATGCTAATATTCTTATTTATGCACTTGTTAGTCCCGGGACGTGAATAATATGAACTTGGTAGGGAGTTTTACCCTAGGAGGCACTTACTTTTCACCAGTGTTTCAAAGGATACACTAAGTTTTTACAATATTATGTCCAAGCGTGGTATGAAAATCATCAAACATGCGCGAATACCTGCAAAAGTGTATCAATCAGTACGTGCAATTGTATAAAATGTGCATATGTAATGATCTGTGTGTGTATTGCTTTTTATGTGGAGGGGAGGTAATAAATGTCCACATCGAACCTAATGGGAGGGGGCGAGTACAGAAAATCTGCGAAACCTAAGGGTGTATCCAGTGGCGTATTTAGGGGGGGCCATTGGGCCATGGCTCCCCCCCAGTTCAAGAATTAACATTGAAGAGATAGGAAACGGCCCATGTAATGCCCCCCCCCCCCCTCAGACCATTTCTAGATACGACCCTGCTTGGTTACTCTTGCATGGTGAAATGAGGCTCCTAATCTCCTTGACAGTCTTGGCCGTGTCATAAAAACCCTTTTATTTTGGGTCCATGATATCTCCTTGGTCCATTTTGTCACAAAGGTCAAAGGCCAATACAGACCTCGAATTACACATAGGCCTAGAGCAATTGG
The DNA here is from genome assembly GCA_026936325.1 of Platynereis dumerilii. Classification (NCBI taxonomy): domain Eukaryota; kingdom Metazoa; phylum Annelida; class Polychaeta; order Phyllodocida; family Nereididae; genus Platynereis; species Platynereis dumerilii. The sequence goes on along the minus strand of JAPTHN010000008.1, from coordinate 29,303,334 downwards.
TTATATCCACAATGCATTTCCCCTGAGGCTCTCACAGAAGTAGGAAAATTTTGATATGAATATATTATTCGCGCAGCGAAACTTAGCACAAGAAAGGTTTCAAAAATCTGTGCAGTGATGGGCTCAACATCAATGGTCGACAGCAGGAAATTAGGTCAAGTGGGACCAGCTTCTTATCAATGATTTAGTTTCGAATTTAACAAAACATGACATATTCATATTCAAAAGTGTCTTAAAAATTCAGTTTTCTCCATTAATATTCCCTGTATCTATTATTTTTATGGAATAGTTAATTATAAGCTTTGACAAGCTGAATTAAATTATTAACATGTGATTCATTTCATTTCAAAACAGACAACAAGAAAACATAACAAAGTTAAGGTTACATAATCTTTGTCAACTGATGATTATGTAACAGTGAGCAATTAATCTACATGCAGATCATGTTAATGCAGGGCTGGACTGGCCCACCGGGACACCGGGAGAATTCCCGGTGGGCCGATGCTCTGGTGGGCCGATTGGAAAGAAAAGTGGAAAAAAATCTGATAAACTTGGTTCCCGTTTTTGCAACCCCAACATATTTGGTATCATTAGAATCGTCTTTAAAAGAGAATTCCAATGGTATCAAAATCATAGACTTATTCTTTGCCATTAAGCTTTTAATCTTGATTAATCTGGTTTCTATTTGTACTTTTAAAATGATCATTAATTGATTATGGTTTGTATTTTTTTCATGGCCCTAAATAGTGCCTGTAGATGTGGCCAAAGGCAGATTACCAAAGGGGTACAACTGTCCCTCTACCCCACATCCCAAGCATATTCAAAATAAGTATTTGTGCTTGATGTTGGCTTGTTCCTGGCAGCTAGGTTTGGCTGACAACAAACGAGTCATGTTGTTGTTAATTGTCATAAACTTTATTATGACGACAGTTACAGAAATGAATCAAGTTGTCAGGCAAAGGTGGGGGCAACACAGGCCACACCACAGAAATATCAAAACAAATACAACATACAAGACAATGGAAAAGCAGATGGAAGCTGGAAATAGAAAGTACAAATAACCAGGACATGTATAGGAAAATATGGATCCCTAAAACTACAAAAATGAACTGAAGAAATCGAAATATAAAATGTCCAAACTTATTAATGAAGGAACAGTAATAGTTTAGAAAATGGATAACACAAATTATATTTATACAAGAAAGGTCTGTCCGAGTAAAGTCACACTGGGAGGGCGGGTGAGGAAAAAGTCTTCCACTTCAGCAGAGATGATGCGGTGATGGCGAACGTGGAAGAACTGACACGAGCGCCCCCCCACCGCACAAACTGATTTCCCGGGCGGGAAATCCTCATTTGTGCTTGATGTTGGCTTGTTCCTGGCAGCTAGGTTTGGCTGACAACAAACGAGTCATGTTGTTGTTAATTGTCATAAACTTTATTATGACGACAGTTACAGACATAAATCAAGTTGTCAGACAAAGGTGGGGGCAACACAGGCCACCGTTCGGAGTTTACGAAGAACGCCCCCACCCAACAGGAACAAGCAGGGAGAGGCAGGAGGAGAAGGAGGAAGTCCAGCACCAGCTGAAAACTTCTCACGAACATGATGTATGAGTCCAGCACCCGCTGAAAACTCATTTGTGTGTAGGTACCAATTCGCACACATTCCTGTGAGTCCAGCACAAGCTGAAAACTCCGGTCGTCAGGCGATCGAGGCAGCAGGAAGTCCGGCATGTAGGTGAAGGCACTTTGTCAAAAAGTTGGGCGAGTCCAGCTCAAGCTGAAAACTCTAGTGCAGGCAGGTGAGCAATGACTCCACGGAGTTCTGGGCAGTACTAATGGTCCTCGAAAGAAGGATGGACTGGCTCGGAATCCCAAAAATAGGTCCAGCCCCAGCTGAAAACCCTAATGGGACCTGGAGGGAGCCATGGCGACGGATCCGACGGTGATGTTGAATAGGTGGAAGCCGCTGGTCCCAACAGATGACACCTGCAGGTAGAAAACTTGGGCAAGAGATCAGGAGTCACAAAAAAGTACAGTGGCTTGGAAGCCATAAACTGGCATGAGTAAGAATACACTGGAGAAAGCAGACCAGGGTTACAGACAGGAAGGCACTAGGCCTGACACTGCATCAGACAACAACTGGTCGCTTAAAAATAAATTAAAATGAATGTTTACTGATAAACATATTAAATAGGTAAAAAGATATGTAATTATTTAATTAAATGAAAAAATACAATTATATATATATAACAAACAGGGAACTCCAAATCAGACGAGGCGAAGGGCAGGATGGCATGAAGCCTGACACTGCCAGAACATTTCAAGCACTCAGACCTGATGGGAGCCCAGACAGAAGTATAAGGACTGGAAAAACTCCAGATCAGACAAAACGAAACCGGAAAAACTCCAGATCAGACCAGGCAGAGGAGGCAGGATGGCACGAAGCCTGACACTGCAAAAAATAAACACAAGCACTCAAAACTGATGGGAGCCCAGGACAAACTGGAACACACTGGGGAAACTCCAGATCAGACGAGGCTGGGAAAGGCAGGATGGCACGAGGCCTGACACTGCAGAAAACACTCTAGCACTGGAACTGATGGGAGCCCGGTAATAGAAAAATATTTAAAAGTATGGATTAAATAAAGGCTGGATGGCCAGAGGCCAGACAGCAAATTGGAAAATGGCAGATAATTTGTAACAGGCAGGAAGAAGGCCAGACAGGCCTTGCACTGCAGAGAATATTTTTAGTAGAAAAAAAAAAAAGAATAATAATACTGACATAAGTAAGAAGGATGGCACCGGAGTCCAAAGGTGGAACTAGAGGGGCCTGTCCTCCAGCTGAAGTATCCAAGCATCAACCAGGTGGCCAGTGGTCCAAGGTTCAGGTTGGCTGGAAACGCTGCCTGAAGCGTCAGTTCCCATGCTGTATGCTTCTTTGGCAAAGACACGGCGAAAGTCAATGTCTTTTGAGCAAAGTCATTCCGGACATACGACTTCATCGATTGAGTGCATAGCTCGTGGTACTGTGCGATGTGATGGCCGATGTCAGACGGAATCCCATTTTCATCTGGACGAATGGCAAGTTTGTTGCCATAACCACACCACTTGAGGGGAGCGTAGATTAGTCTTGGGAAAGTTCTTCCCTTGCAGAACGTAGTTCGTCGAGCAATGGACCAAAAATGGACTTGTAGGAGTCTTCCACCATGTGACCGGATCCAGTAATTGGGGGTCTTCTTTTCACTTCGATTTTGATGTTCTGTCGGGGTCCTTCAGCAGTTCAGGCGCAGTAACTGGCTGATCTCTCCTTGGGTGTGGCAGTTTTCACACATGAGCTTGAGGAAAAACACCTCGTAGCTGTTTAATGTCAAGAAATGCACTGCAGAAATCGGGGCCCCACTTCAGAACACAGTGAGCCTCATTCACAACCACAGTAACAGTCTTGTAATGACTTGCTCTGGATGTCCAATAACATAGCAGAAAGCAGATATCTGGCACACTGTTCATCAATAATAGAGTTCAATTGACTCAAATGAATCACTGATGCTGATATATTCCTTTTGTCAACAAGATGAATTTTTTCTAGCTGGCAGGTAGGGATGACCTCAAGTATCAGGGATTTTCCATAGCCAGTCAGAAGGACTGTCAAAACATCTTCAGTTAATACCCGGGGAGTTGATATTGCCCGCACACATCTTAGGCCTACTGCTGTGGCTTCAAGAAAGTGAAGCCCACATCCCTGCTTTTGTTGACAACCATCAATGCTATCTTCGTGCACAACACCTTTGTAAGGTGAGGCAGTTAGTACAGTTCAACCATCGTAGCCTTTCATTGTCCAGTGGCTGTGCCATTTACATATTAATCCATGGTTATTTTGAAAACAAACATAAAGGAGAACTAACCAGATATCCTGAAGAGAATCGTAAGAAGATAGATTGTCCAATTTCAATCAGTAGCTCTTTATTCAACACACAATATCCCCAAGGATGCTTGATTTTGATGAACCTTGGTGATTTAGCGATTGTCCGTTTACTCAGGTCCATCATTTGCAGACTCCTCTAACAAAATAAAAATTGGAAATTTTTGTTTTTAAAATAAAAACTCATATTGCACTCGAACCAAGCAATATGAGTTTTTATGATGTCATCATGTGACTAGTTTGGGAAATCAGCATCGCTCTAGCATAGTGGTCATATAACAATAATAATTAATTCACTGTGGATCAAAATGCTGGAATAATTTGGATTTTCAAGATGTGGCAACATCTCTTGTAGCCATGAACCTTGTCGCTTGTGTTCTCACCACTTGCCAAAAAGGCTCGATGATTCAATGATGAAGTTCCTCTCATGCGAAGTGTGACCCGCAGCCATCCATTAAACTGCATTAGGCTATTATAATTATGGGAGGCATACCCTCAGCCAAACCTCTAAAGCCAAGGCTGACAGTCATGACTGATGGAGTGGATTTTTCTGAAGCATCTGTTGTGTATGCCCAAAGTTCATAAGTCACACACAAAAAGCCACAAAAGACTATATTGGACTATATTGGATTTCGTCACAGTCTTTTCTGATTTGCCCGAAGACCCTATATTTTCCCCAGTGGCCAATAAAAGTTGAGGAAAATAGTTTTTCTGGGTCAGGTCTTTGTTCCTGAGCTTTTATTGGAGGAACAAAGACCTGACCCAGAAAAACTATTTTCCTCGATCCTGATTGGTGCAGACTGCTCTAGTGATTTCGCAAGTTTTCACCAGATGTCTTCAGATGCCAACCTACACTGCCCTCTGTAAGTTGGAATCAAAGTTCAAGGTCAGCTCTTTGTTTCCTCAGCTTTGATTGGCTAATGAACTAACCCAGAAACCTTGATCTTGATTGGTCAGCTCAGGACAGACCTGCCACCATCATGTGACCAGTCATGTGACCCAGAGTGCAAAATGGCTGCATCTACCTCCAAGGAGAATGTCCAATTTTGCAGAGTACTAATTCTGGCTGATTTCAGTAACTAGGGATGTTTACAGTGTTATGTCTTGGTGTTGTTTTGTACATGAGTGAGTATACAATCTGATTTCATGTTTACAGTTTAGAGAGTTCCCATTTGGCTTGGCCTGGGACCCTTTCTTATTGATTTGCGTCAGGACAAAAATGGTTTCGCCGCGATGTTGAGAGGCACACTAACGCATTAAGGATTGCCAAAACTGAAAGAGGAGCTCAGGGGCTTTCTATTGCACTTTAAATCAGTTCTCTACGATGATTTTTGGCCGAGAAATTAGGCAGAGAAGTTTATTTTTATTTAATAGAGCTCCTGACTTGAGATTGGGAATAGTCAACTCGCCAGAGGACAACTCACCAGGCTCACAACTCACCAGTGGTACAGTGTGTCTCGTCTAGCATGCGAATTCAAGTTTAGCACTGATTCTATAGGCTGGGAAAATGCAATGCATGAACTTAGAACAATGCAAATAACTAAATTTAATAGAACTAAGCCATGAGTGGCATTGCAGTGCATTTTTGTGACGTCACCACAATTTGGGCCATTGTTATGGATGCATCAAGAATGTAAATGAGTGTGAATGGACAGCCGTCGTAAAAAAACTGCCAAATTCGGACAAAAAGCGACCCAAAACATCGCGAAAATGTGATAAACAAATTGCAAAATGGCTATTCTATGCGTGAGTAGCTATGTGTATTTCTACTATGAGACTTGTGGATGCTGAGCAATCAGACCAAACACCAGTTCGCATGTTGATGAGACAAACTGTAGGGGGGTGCTGGGAAGGGGAGGGGGGCCTCGGGCGTTGAGCCCGAAAATTCGTCATTCAGACCACAAAAAACTGATTTTTCCAGCTCTGGTTTTTCAGAGCCTGTGAAAATGTTTGTATAATAGTATATTATGCACTATTAGTGGTTAATTTGGTAGTTAATCTATCATTTTAGACCTGTTTTGGAAGAGGGAGGTCCAGCGTCAGTGCCGAGACCGAAGGGCCGAAGCCAATTTGGCCGTAGCCAATTTGGCGGGGGGATCTTCATGTCGGGATTGAATATCTTAGCGTGAATGGATCCACCCCTGTAAAACCTTTGGCTTCTGGGGCTGTTTGTGGTTTGACGTTTTCTCATAGACTCCAATAGTAAACAGGTTTTGCAAAAATCAGTGTTGTGGCATCAGAAGGCATCAAATCATAAAAAGTATGATAGTGTCACATACTAGACCACATATACTAAATCTGCTGTGAGGTATAACAAAATATGGTCGGTAGGCTCCATTTCACATATGGGTCACAACATTTGAAAAAAAAATTCAACCTCCCACTCCAATGCTATTCCATTGGAGGCAAGGGGGTTGAGTAATTTCACAAATGTTTGACCCCTATCGGAAATGCAAACTGCCTATCAAATCTAGGTCTCATTCACAGCAGTTTGGCATTATGTTGTCTAATCTATGATGTTATACTTTTTTTCATGATTTGATACATGCTCATGTCTCTGCCCTCATTTTTGCAAGACATGTCAACTATTGAATTCAATGGGAAAAACAAAGGCGTTCAATAATTTTGCTACCAACTGTAAGTTGTAAGTTATTTGTGCAGATTCATCATTGTTTATAACCATTTGTATTAACTTTGATGTGACTAAGTCTACAACATTGATGTCAACAGAATACTCATCACAATTACTTGCTCTTTCAGAATGACTAGACCTTCACAACTGTGACTTTTGAAGAACGGAAACTGTAGTTTTACTTCAAAAACGGAAAATAAATTGTTCAGGCCATCCACGGAAGATGTCAGCAGGGAATGCAAACACGAAAGTATGTGAGAGAACGCAGTGATCTATATCTAAATTCCATGTCCTCTTTGGGGCTCCATAAGTTTTAGATCTGCTGAGCAATGGTTTCTATGGGAAAACAGTGTCAAAGTCAGTGACTGAAGTTTTTGACGCACACAGGTGTCCTGTTAAAAATAAGACATAAACAACCATATTTGATTGAACTGAAAAGGAAAGGAATTAAAAATCAATGACACAAGAATAGTTTCTCATCACTGTTCTTCCAATAATTTTTCTGATTGAAAATTTATTGAGCATTTTGTTATGATACATAAACACACAAAATAGATTTTCATCCCTGGCGTCATTGTATTAATTGTGCTTCTTGTCGCTTTAGGTTGGAAAACATGAATGTAACTTGGGGCGAAGAGCTGCCGGACACCCTCATATTTCAAAACAGTGAGTAATAGTTTTAAATGATTAGCATGTCAAGCTTCCATCCTACAATACAAAAGTAGGGTTCCAGGGTTGCGATTTTTATTGATTTTTATTAAAAAATCAAAAAAATCGGATTTATTTGATTTAAATCGGATTTTTTTGATTTAAATCGGATTTAAATCATTAATGGAAAAATTTCATTTTCCGGATCAATTTCACCAACTGTTATTAATTTTTATGCATTGACCTATTATGAATAACACATATATGGATTTCAATAAGGCATATAATAATTTGGTTTAAATTAGAGAAATCATAATGCAAAATTGTGAAATCAAGGCTGGCGATGTATTAAATATAATAATCATAATGCAAGCTACAGCAGCAGTTCCACATTTTGATACGGATGTGTTAATAAATGTCTTTTTCACTGAACATCAATCATAACTATACAGCTTACTTGTAATAGAATTACACCTTCTAAAAGATGAAAAGGGATGTCAAAACGAGTCATCATTTTCCCTACTCTTCAATGCTACGTTAAATCACCAGTCTCAGCACTCAGTCTCACGATGCCTGTCGATTGTTTCACATGTAGTGTATTTGATATCAGTTTAGCAGTAGGGGCTTTGGGGACAGTGCTGCATTTGCAGAACATGGCTTTGTTTTCATCGCAGCAATGAAATTGTTCAGAGAATCATGAGAATACCATGATAGAAATAAAATTGTTTAAATCTTTATTTACATGTATGAAGTCAGTCTACTCGGATATATTTATCAGAAATATATTATCATATATCTAAAATTATATCTTATATATATACAAGGGGCCTGTGTGATATGTCATTGGACATATTTGAAAGAGTACTGCTAAATGGTAGGTTGCAAGCTGTAATATCTCACTGCCAGCTTTATTTGTGCTTTTTTAAGCCTTTTTATAACAACTTTGATTTAAATCATGATTTTTATTGAGCGATTTAAATCATGATTTAAATCAATGATTTAAATCGAATGATTTAAATCCAGAAACCCTGGTTGGACCAATTTGTTGTGCTCAATTCTGCAATAACTACGGTGTCCTTACATATGTGTCTCTCTGTTTCCTTTCCTTTGTGGCTGTGGCACGTCTTATATTCAGAGCTAATATATACAATTTTTTCCGAAATTTTAATTCGTTAATTTTTATGTTATCATTTTTATTCTTTATTTTACAGCCTGGCTTGATGAAGACTTTCTGAGTTGGAAAACTGATTGGACAACAAAAGGACATGGAGGTTGTTAAAATATGCTCAATGTAATTAAATCTGGCAATAGACAAATTATGTTTTAAATCTGTTGACAGCCTCATTCAAGATCCAAGTTCTAGAAATGAATTATCATTTTATCTTGAACTAAACAAGTAAAGTGATTACTTCTGCCCCTGTAACGCCTGGTACTTGGCATATCCAATATTTTAAATATTCCATAATATTCAGGTGATTCCACCATGGTTGAAGATCTGCTATATAAAGAGGATAGAACAGTAGAGAGAAACAAAAGAGTACACAATTGTGTAAAATAAATACAGTGATCTCTAAAAACAGGCTTATGCATTTGAGACATGGTGGCTGTGGATTAAATTAGGTATTAATGTCACTGCTATTTTGGAATGTTTTCAGAATTGTACAGCGTTAAAAAATGGAGCTGTGAATAAGTTTTAAAGTGAAAATATAATCAAGACTCATTTTGGAAATCAATCCATGCAAGGTAAAATTCCTTGACACTAATGAATAAGTCTACTTTTCAAATTAACTCAGTGAAAATTTCAATCAAGCTTTCCAGGTAATTCCGGCATAATTTTTGCGTCATTTATTGTCCAGAAAATGGGATAACATTTGAAAGAGAAATTGTACCATGGTGACAATTAATTTAAGCTTCGCAGAATGATGAGTCAGTGGTGGCCTTCTTTGATCATTTATGATTGATTTATTTCTTCCTGCTGATCAATGACTTTGAGGTTGTTCTGAGCAAAATAATCCGTCTGCAGGAATTTGGTAAAAAAAAAGGTTCAAAAGGTGTGTTAAAACAGAACATTTAAAATTTGCTCTTCGCTAATGCTTTGCTGGATGTGATTGTCTTAAACAAAATTTAAAATCTGTGAACCTCACAAAAGTTGCTTAATGTATATATGATATTAGGTATCATGAAAGCACTATCCAAATGAGTTCATTGATTCACTGTGCCCAGTGACTCACTGTGCACCAGATTCCACATGTATAGAAAGTTTAGTTAAATCTTTTTATTGCATATAGATCTCTACATATTTTATTACTTCATTTCAGAGCATCGGGGTCAGAGAGCAAGTGAACCTACTTTGACAGTGGACTCTTTTGGCTTTCTTAGAGGCAACTGCTACCAAACCCCTCAAGTCACCTTCATCACAGCTCCCGCTGATGACTCGGACTAAGTGCACACAAATATCACATGGTAAGCAAAGCAAGAAATTGCAATCTGTTTCCAGGATTTTCATAAGGAAGTATTGAGTGAAATTGTACATTTCAAATTGTTGTAACTATGTCTTGTATATATGATATAAATTATCTTTAGCAGTCAGGAGTCACTAATTAATTCACTTTTGACACTGACCCCGACTCCAATAAAAAACCTCCGAGTCTCGGACTCTTTGCAAGATTTATTATGTATGGAGGCAATGATATGTGTTCTTTATTTTATGAAGTGAGTTCAAGTTTTGAGATGAATTTCCCATTTTCAGCACCTGTGACAATTTTTCAGCTGCAGTGGCGATTTTCGGCACCGATGCTCGTTTTCACACCGGGGCTCCTTTTCAGCATGGCGTCATGGAATTTATGTATTGTTGAAAATTTCTGTGCATCATTTCCCTACCTCATAATCCTAAGAATTATCCAAGAATTTCTGGAAATATTACAATTTAGTTGTTCTCTCAGCCTCTGACCACAAGTAGAACATTTGTATGGAAGACAATGTGTCATCCTTTTTACTGAATATTTCACCACAAACAGAACATCCATATGGCTTCTCTCCGTTGAATTCTTATGACTTTGTTCTCATCTTTTTAGTGAGTATTTCACCACAAACAGAACATCCATATGGTATCTCTCCGTTGAATTCTTATGACTTCGTTCTCATCTTTTTAGTGAGTATTTCACCACAACCAGAACATCCATATGGGTTCTCTCCAGCGTGAATTCTCCTGACATTTTTTGCTTTTTTTAACAGAACATTCACAAAAAGAACATCTGTATGGCTTCTTTCCAGTGTGAATTCTCCTGACATTTTTTCCACCCTTTTACTAAACATGTCACCACAAACAGAACATCCATACGGGTTCTCTCCAGTGTGAATTCTCTTGAAATTTTTTCCACCTTTTTACTAAACATGTCACCACAAACAGAACATCCATACGGCTTCTCTCCAGTGTGAATTCTCCTGAAATTTTTTCCACCTTTTTACTAAACATGTCACCACAAACAGAATATCCATACGGGTTCTCTCCAGTGTGAATTCTCCTGACATTTTTTCCACCTTTTTACTAAACATGTCACCACAAACAGAACATCCATGTGGCTTCTCTCCAGTGTGAATTCTCTTGACATTTTTTTCCAACTTTTTACTAAACATTTCACCACAACTACAACATCCGTATGGGTTCTCTCCAGTGTGAATTATTTATCCACCTTTTAAATGAACATTTCAACACAACAAGAACATCCATACGGAATCTCTCCAGTGTGAATTCTCCTGACTTTTCTTCCATTGATTAACTGAATATTTTACCACAAACAGAACATCCAATGGCTTTTCTCCACTGTGAAGATGCATTTGTCCACTGTGAAGATGCATTTGTCCATGATCTAGATTGCAATTTATTTTCTACCACTAACAGAACATATATAGATATATATATGACTGTCTCAGAGTGTTTTCTCTGTTTTAAACTTTATTTCAGTCAAAACACATTGCGAATGATAACAGCTAGAATGGTTCCTAACTGTTTCCCTCAGACTTCGGCCTCATGAAATAGTTTACGTTTACACACCCTCGAAGAAAATAGATTTGACCTCTGCCCTCAAAGTCACTCAATATTTGTAGCTGTATTAAAAATTATATGTGTATTTTGTTTACTTTAAATAATCAGATATATCACTCAATGTTTCAGGTTAAAGAAGATACCTGAACAATGAACCACACTGAAATGTTAAAAGGAAGGAATGAAGAACTTATTGGGAATGCAGAATAAGTTTAGAGTGTTTCACTTCTATCTATTTTGTAAGTGTCAAGAATTTGCCTTAAAGAGTTTTGCATATTTACAAATGTTTAAAAGCTAAAAAAAAACTTTTTTTGTGGAAATAATTTTGGATGTACATGAAATTTTCATGGTCAATTAGGAGAGAGTCTGAAGCAGTTTTCAAAAACATAAATAAATTGTTATTTTTGTAATGACTTGTGAAACCATTTTCTTTTTTTTGTTGTGAATCTGTCCCGGCTTTTGTCAGAAATTTCATACCAGAGTTCTATAAGTATTCGAAACAGTTCCTTCTAAAAGTTTAGGGTAAAATTCAACTTGCTGTTAAAAACGATGATCTAACACATTTTTTGTATAATACAACTTCCAATCAGTGAGATCAGTTGATTTTATTACTTTAGTAGAGCCCTGAAATGCTTGCTATGTAAACAAAATTTAGGTTTTTGAAGGCGATAAAAATTTGTTAATATTTTTTTGTAAAGAAACATTGACCATCTATTGCCTGATCTGCTACTTCATAGAATACTTATTAGTTATTTTTTTGGCCAAAAATAGTGTAATATGACTAAAATCTACCAGTTGATGGAGACCTAAAATATCACTCGCTTGTAAATGTACTTATGTTTTAGTAATTGTTTATGTTACATTTTCAGCTTTCCTTGTTGAAGACCAATGAACAGAATCATTTCCCTTCCGATGTTCTCCCAGAAAATTTTTTACCTTTGATTCAGATCGAAGATTGAACAGGTAGTATAAAATGCTGTGTGCTTCATGTAAATATATGTAGTTCAACAAAAATAAGTCCCCCTTATGCGGGGGAGCCACCAGCTGGACCTACTTTATCAAGTGACTGGAGAAAATGTGTGTCCCTGAGACTCAGTCGTATTTATTAACATATTAGGCTCCTTGGATGAAATTACGAATAATTTGAGCCCCTTTTTGTGAAGTTTTTGAAAAAAAGGTACTTGCACTCAGAGTCCGCTGGCTCAGAAAAAAAAGCAATCAAGTTACAAATACTCAGGCACAATATCAACATGCAAGCCTGCAAACTGGTCAACTATCATTGAAATTGAAAAAGAGGTGTTTTGATATTCAAATGGTGAAATTTGTCATATCCATCAGAAACGACACAGATTTTTTAAAACAGGAGTTGGCTCACTTGAATAATGCCACTAAGATATAAATACACACGTTATGGTCGATATACAGGCCTAAAATTCAGGGAACTTTCTTAAAAATCAGAAAATGATCTTTGAGATATTCTAGTTTATTAAAGGGGGACGTATTTTATTCACTGCTAGCACCTTCAAAAAGAAAATAATTCATTAAAAAAATATATTCTATTTCTGTCTTAGAGTACAAAAATTCCTTTATCCATTCATAAAAATAATTTGGCGTGGCCCTGAATAGAATTTTTCCTTATCCTTTAACATGCTTTTGTCTTTTTGTAGTTGGGGCAAAACGCGTCATCAGGCTGTTTCCAAACTCTGTACAAGTCCATGAAAATGCTGACATGATTGCTTTAACTTCTGCCCAGAGAGATACAGCAGTGATATTACCAGTGACTGAAGGCAAGTATCTGGGATTGCAGATGGGTCATTCCATCTCAAATCAACCAATGGTCCCCACCTCACCTTCTCCGATTCTGGTGAAACTGACCACATATTAAGAACACAATATTGAAGGAATTTGTGTGAAATTTCTAAGCTGTATCTCAAAAATTGAGGAAGTCATGGCCAGCTGAAGATTAAAAATATGGTCCGAAAATCAGAAATTGTCCATTTCTAAAAATTTAATATCTCTTTTGTTTATTTATATAACAATCTGACATAGCTCATGTACTTACACATGACCCTATTGTAAATTGAATTTTAACCCTGATGAATTTGCCACTCTTCAAGAATTTTGAAAATGTGTATGATTTATCACACCGAATTCCAGATTTCAATGATTTTTATCTCCTCCAAGTAGCTTTCAAAATATCAAATATTCTACATATTTGTTCTTTAGGGTGATTAGAATTAGTAAAAGTATAATGGCTTCCCTAGGTATTGCTGGCAGCCATTTATACCCCGTATAATTTTGAAAAAATTTAAATTTACCATTTTTCGGAGAAAAATATCACCATGTGGGATAGGTAGCATAAACTGCTGAGGTATTTCATAAGAAAGTATACGAGAAGGGCTTTTGATTGACATGAGCTACGCTTTGTGTATATGAATTCTTCATTGTGAAATTTCGCTTTGTATTTTGGTTGTTTACACCTTTACAACATTATGTTCAGATTTCAACTGACAATGAAATCATGTGGGATGAGAAATTTGAGTTTAAAATTGGCTTAAACTTATGTTTCGACCAAATGTCTTCGATTCGATATCAAATCTTAGCAGTGTATTTACTTTTGTAACTGTACACTAAAAGCATTCTTTGGGTGAATAATTATCTGGAAGGAAAAATTATGAAATTTCAAAAACTCATTTGGGACAGGTGATATGATTTTATCTTTTGAATAAATATCAGGTCCTCACAAGAAAACAAATATTTGTGACCTGCTCCACAGAAATGGGTTCAAAGTCGACCTCCTATCATGTTTAGTAGTGAAAATGGCTTTGCTCTACTGGAATTGGGCTTTAAAGGGATGTTTCATATGTCTTGATATCTCCATCCAATCCAAAGATACGGCATCTCAAGCATTGATTGCACGAAACTTCGAACTTGAGAAAATGGCATTTGAATTTCCCGCCATAGCAATGAAATATCTGAGAAAATCAAGAAGGACGTTCAATTTAGATAATTCAAAATCAGTTTTTGGTTAAAATAGCCTTGAATATTCAAAGAAAATGACTTTTGCTAAAACATGGTACCAACAACTGGAAAACATCAAAATGTGACCTTTTGACACATTTTGTTAATTTCTAGAAAATATAGATTGCCTACTTTGAACTCATTTTGGTGGAGCAGGTCACATTTGTGTAAGGGGTGCTTTTTAAAAAAGATGTAAAAAAGTTTTTCAGAGTGTCCTTGTGAATTATTCGTGAAAATGCTATTTTAACTATTAGGCCAAGGTAAAGATGGACAGCTAGCAAAATTATTTTCAAATGTTATGCCTTACCACAACAAAGGGTCATATTCTAGGGCTAGATCAAGGGCTTTGATCTAGTACTAAATTTAATTGGAAACTTCGCGGTTTTGTATTTTATGCTTTTGCCATTTATGGCCATTAATGTCTGTGTCAAACTGATAACTCACTGGATTGGACAACCTTAGAATCTAATAATACACTCGTCATATTAAGTTATAAATCAAAATTCATAGTATGAACAAAGTATATATCTAGGTATTTCCATTATATCACATGTCCCACAGGCATTAGCTGATTTTAAAATGTGTTCAATTTTTTCATTATTAAAATTTTTGCAATGTTTTGATGCAAGATAATTGTGCTTTTATGTACTAAATTGTCATATTTGATATTGGGTAAATATACTAAGTCACGGCAAAACTTATATCATATTTTTGCAATCATCTAAGTTGTCCAATATGATCTTTTGATCATTCTATATCTGCATAATTAGTAATTAATTACAGCCTAAATTACTATATTCAAAGCTTGAATATGACTAAGAAAAATTTGACGTATCTTTTGTGAATCAAAAGCTTTTTGCATGTATTTTCACATGATATGCATGTGTTGTTGCTATGACCTATCCCACATTGTGATTTTTTACTCTGAATATTGGTAAATTTGTCTTTTTAAAATTTGAGCTTAGTCTGTATAACAACAAACATCAGCCGGGGATGTAAAATTAATATTACCCTTTCTTCTCACCCCAAAGAACAAATTTGTAAAATATTTTTGATTTAGGAAGTTTTGTGACCAAGTG
Source organism: Platynereis dumerilii (assembly GCA_026936325.1). NCBI lineage: Eukaryota > Metazoa > Annelida > Polychaeta > Phyllodocida > Nereididae > Platynereis > Platynereis dumerilii. Next base: position 29,287,987 of record JAPTHN010000008.1, on the reverse strand, counting down.
GGAAATTATTAAAATTTGAGTTTTAGTGTGATAAACCTTCCAACTTTGAAAATTCTTTTCAGCAACTGGCTTTCAGCCATTTTGTTTATTGAGATATCAAGCATTCATTTAAAATATTTTAGATCATTATTTTGAGCAGTCAATAAATGACAGCAATTTCTTGAAGGGATAATTTTCAATTTTCGGTTCGAGTTTTCAAACTTCAATCAGTCAGTACTTTCTCAAATTTGCAGTTACGTACAGAACTGAAATTTTGCATACTTTCATTCCATGTAGTTATTCAAATATGGGTAGTTTCATGAAAATCTGGGATGGTGAGGCGGGGCACTTTTCAAATTTTGGTTGATTTCACGTGGAATGACCCAGATGTTACTTTAAAGTCGGGTTTTTGTTTGAAAAGACCAATCTCTTGAAATGTGGTTTCAAAGTTTATTAAGCTACGTAGGAATGTTTTCTAAATTGAATTGCTTGGATGTCATAAAGGGAAAAATTTGGGGTGATAATGTCAGGTGTGAAAAATTGAAATATTTTCTTTTGGTCGCTGTTTCCAGATTGGCTACCTACCATTTGTAGCTCAAAGACCGTCAAAATGTAGGTTGGTCAAGTCAAGTATATAGGCACTGAGTTACCAATACAGTCACTTTCTCACACATCTGTGGTTGGAGCCTTCTAAACTTCGGCCACCAAGTCCAAAAGTCCAAAGTGGTGCCTTCAAAAGTATGATCGATGTCCTACATAAACTTGTGATTGACCTGCAGAGCTGTAGTCCCATGGCCTACCATTCTGCGAAACACACAGCTTTGTGCTGCCTGACCAAAATTTGTAGGCCCCCACCTAATAAATGTCTTGGCAAGTTTTAATTTTAAATGACAATGAAAAAAAATTTGTGTTTATTTCCCATCATTGAGCTTTATAATGTTAAACAAATTTCCTCCAGGACAAAAAGACTTATCAATCTAGATGGGTAGAAAGAACAAGAGAGCGAGTAATTTTTCCTGTTAATGACATAAAATTTCCAAATTTACCTAATTCTTTCATATTTTTAATTTTACATTTCAGAGATGCACCTATGCCTTGGATCGGACTTAGTTACTGGACTTTCTGACATAAATGTAAATGAAATGTAAATGTAGACTTTTTTATAGTCCATTACACCGACGAAGTCAGTCTCAACAGACTTTACAATTACACCCTTGGCAGGCCTGTTCATGCATGAGCCTTTCTCAACTCCCCGGGGAGTATACAGCCAGGCAGCTGTTTCCAGCGCACACAATGCTAAGTCACTCTACAATCGCCATCACTGCCTATAGCCAAGTACCCATTTACACCTGGGTGAAGTGAAGCAAAGAGTTATGGAGGATCTGCTCAGTTCCTCCGTGCCATGGGTGGGATCTGGGAGAAGAGCCAATATACAGATTTAATGGTCTCAAAAGAAGGAATTGTGCCAGCTATAGACAATTTGAGAACATTTTACAGTATAGGGTACATGGCTCTGCAAAATCTGTATAGGTATAGGGTAAGGTGCCGTGAATCGGACACTTTGGATTGTGGACATTTTAGAAAGTGAACCTAGTTTTGCTTATGGATTATAGATTAGTAAACAGGCTCTCAAATTAAATGCTTTCACTTACTCCAAAAGAAATGGGAACAATTGAATAGGAAAATCGATGGATATTGGGTTAACTTCTTAAAAAAGGCATTGTGTCTCCTTGAGCCTGACACTTGTCTCCATAAAGCATAAACGATACAGTTGCTCAGGATCATACTAGACAGTGTCCAACTCAAACAGCAATCCCAAAAGTGTCCAACTCAAGGAATTTTTCCCTAATCAAATTTTACTATTCAGTCTTTTTGTGACCCGTATATATTGTAATGTCTATTTCACATTCGATTTATATTGTAATAACTAAAAAATCTTTCCATTTTTTAACGGTTTCTTTACTTGCTGATTATGAATATTTTTGCATTTTGATATATTTTACAAGTCCCAGCTTCATGGTATGGAGCTCCTGTAATATCATGGTATAATCATAATTAAATAATTTAATATACAATTTATAATATAATCCCATAAATTCCGAAATACCAAAAATTACTTTGAATATATATCGTCAACTGTTTCATAATTACCTAACCATTTTCTCAATCTTTTAAAAAAAATAAAATTTTCAGGAAAATCCTACAAATAAGTGCTTTTAAGCAGTTTACTGGAAGAGGCACCATATAAATTACTATTCTTATTATTAACAAGGTTTTCAAAATTGCTTTTGAATCAGGTGAATTTTCCTGAGCTAAGTGAACAGATAACCATTAAGGTAATTGTATTGCCTATGTAGTAAGGTTTCTTGTGGTTTTTTGTAAGAATAAAACTTCATTGATTATATCTGTTTCTGTTCAGTTGTTATTCCTTCTCTTTTGCACACTGAGGACGATGTTGGCCTCGAGGACGAGGCCAGCCTCAAGAAGGGTTGGGACGATAATCGATATATCGCGGTATCTTCCAACATTGAATATCATGATATCATGGTCAGGGGTATCGCGATATGAATGAATTAGTGTTTTATCGTGAAATACTGTGGCATATCGTATCTTTTTTTGTTCAAAACCACTAAATTCTGAATCGCTCTCATCTGTCAATTTGACATGTACTCACTCACCTGTCCAATTAAATTCTCAAAAGATCTCAGGTGAAATAGGAAGTGTCATTGCATTAGTTTCAAGAAAAGATTATCCGCAACGTGAATTGAGGTTGATTTCTTGCTTTTTCGTTTTTTTTTTTCTGGATTCTATGACACCCGCGATATATCGTGTCATCGCGATATCAGCCCCATTAAGATATCATGATATCAAAAAACCATTGTCGTCCAAACACTAGTCTCAAGCCCTCCTAGAATGGCCGAAAGACAACCGAGACCAAGCCATGGTCAAGGATTGGACATCTGAGACTGAGGCCAAGGAGGACGCCATGACAATATGACCCCGAAGACAAGGGCTCCCAGTATCAACCAGCCATCGGCCTATAGGCTGGGATGAATCACGGGGAGGGGGGGGGCAGAGACTGCCTGTAAGAAAACGCACACGGGAAACCCTCGGAAAATTTGAACATTAATATGTCCGTGGCGATAGTTTGGGGGCTATGGTTACCCCCGGACTAACTTTTTATTCGTTTGTGAAGCATAAATAAACAATTTTTCACATGCGGACGAGTGACACACTTCTTTCTCACAAATTTAACATATTACGATACCCTAGCTACCGGTCGAAACAAATTCTTTTATTTTTTATGCGCTGAACAAACTTTTGTTTGGTGTCAAGTTGGAATCAAATTTTTTTTTTCACGGAAGATGCATAGCCCCCTAATCATATGGTCCGCCCCTAATTAAGCTATTCGATCAAATTCTGAATTCTGAGGGGGGGGGGCTGGGGTACCCGCCCTGTCGTCTATAGCGACCTGCCAAGATGCCATCTAGTAACCCATCCAACTGGTAACCAAGAACCCTACCAACTGGTTACTATACATTTTTTGTGGGTCACCAGGTCGTAACCATTCATTAAAATTTATTTCATGACCCCACCTTGTCATAACCATCAAATTTTTGCCAGCGACCAAGTCGTAATCGAGCGCCGTTAATATGAGGCGCATCAACTTCTAACTGGCAGCATCATTTCAGAAATTTAATTTCCTACATTTTGATATCAATTTTGACTCTGTAGGACCATTATTTCTATGTAAAATATGCTGAGGAACAAGCAAGGTGGTTCCAAATGAGAGTGAGCGATAATATGGCATTTAGGCACAAAATATCCTTTGCCAAATTCACTTATTATTGCTCACTACAATGAGCAATAATATGGCATTTAGGTATAAAATATCCTCTGCCCACTTCACTCATTATCACTCACTAGGCTAAAAATAGCTAATATCCAACAGATTGATCTTTGCCAATATCCACTATAGTTTAAGTGAATGATAATGAATGATTTGGGCATATTCCCAAAGGACAGGATCTTTGTCAAAATCCACTATAATTCGAGTGAGTGATAATGTGTGGTTTAGGCATGCGCCAAAAGCACCTATATTTTGCCAAAATGCCCCGCGGATATTTTAGAGGATGCCAAAAGGCACTATAGTTTGCCAAAAGACCCAATAATTTGCCAAAAGACCCTATATTTTGCCAAAAGGCAAATAGCCTTGCCCAATAGGCCTGTTGGGCGTAATAGTGGATATTGTCTGCAACAGTTGTGGCTTATGGTGTCAAACAGGTTCCTAAAGACTTCTTTTGGTGTCTAAAAAGTAGGACTATGCTACTTAATAGCACTTATCACTGAAAGAGCATGTAGTAGATACTCTGAGTTTGTGACAACAGCCTGACATAGATGAAAAAAGTTGGAAAATGGAAACTCAGGCTACTGGGCATCTAATATGCCATTGAGAGCATAGGTCTACGGACATATCTGGAGAAAATGGGAAACAAAGAGTGCTTCCATAGAATCTTATATAAACTGTTCAACAAAAATAAGTCCCTCCTCTCTCTTGCAAAAATCAGTATCTTAAAGGTCCCTGTTCTGATTTATGTGAAAGGTGACTTTTTGGTCTGTAGATTAATACTGTGGGCTATGTATCTGTTCACAAAAGGCTGAGAAGGAATCTTTGAGATATTTAAGTCTATTTAAGGGAGGACTTATTTTTGTTTGTCTGCAATATCATGGTCAGGTGTACGAGCTGTGATATGCATTATATTAGAGTGAAATTGTACGTTCTGATTTGCCAAAAAAAGCAAACAATGGTATAATGTTAAAAAATTCCCTGACTGGCAGGGAGAGTACTTGGGTCAATACAAAACAATCCATGTAATAATGTAATTCCAGGTGTGTCCCATGAGTCATGTGGTTCCCGGGTGCTGCAAAAGAGCTGACTTTATGGTTACATTTTTTTTTCTTTCTTTTCAAATATATTTAAAAAAGAAACTTCGTTTTCACATGAACTGATGAGCAACATAAAATAATTTCAAAAGTTATGTGAAATCAAAGAATGTTATAAAATCAATGAATTGAAGGGTCTACGAAAAAGCAAGATTAAATGAAAAGTTTCTAAATAGAGTCACTGTTTCGAATGGAATATGGGACATTGTTTCAAGTCTCCGGATCAGCATCTTTAAAGGACCTTTTCCCAAAAGTTCCAGTTTTCATACGAGGGACTTGAAGCCGCAGGTGGTCGTTCTTTATCTTTATGATTAATGCCCGGCCTCTTGAACTATTCCCAGTTTCCACCGTTCTGATTGTTGTTGTTGTTGTTGCAAAATTTTGCCACTCCTTGCAGTTAGTTATCTTATCATTAATTTATTGTTGTTGTCAGGAAATTTCGTGACAACTCATAGCAATGCTGAGTATCACTTTAGTCATATTGATATTGAAGCCACTGGAGCCACTAAAGGTATTGCAGATATTCATTTCACCTGTTTCTTTTTGTGTCATATATTCATAAAAAGAGTTTTGTGCTTTTTGATCCACATAGAATTAGTCGGAATTTTCAGTTTTCCATTCATACATGTATAATGAGCAAAGGTACAGTCAACTCTGAAATTATTTGCAAACTTTGATTGATCATTGTTTTTAATATAATGTGGATGAGTAAACCCTGTGTCCAGCTTGTCCCAAAACGGCTTGAGTACAGTCGTATAAGGTTTTATCGATGCTCAAGGAAAACAATTATTTCATTAAAAAATTGGGCAAACAAACCAGCAGAATTCAGTCAGTCAAGCAGTTGGGATCATGATTATGTCTTTTAAATTCATAATAATCCAAATATTTTTTGTATTTTTTCACTGGAGAGTAACTGAATATGTCAGGTGAACCTTTTGACTTAGTCTAGGAAGCAGGCTTTTTATACTTTTTGAAAATAAAAAATAAAATTAAAAAAACCTTCACCTCATTGCCGTGTCCTCCTCCTGTCCTAATTAGCCTACTAAGTGCATAAATTCAGGACATAAAGCCCCAGTCATCCATTGAAAAAAAAAACGAAAAACGGGTTTTTGCATATGAATATGGTGTGTATCAGGAGATCATCAATTCTTCCCGGGCAATTCTTGGGGATTTCAATGAGTTTTAAGGAAGAAAGGACACTAAATCCTATGTCTGAGATAAGCTGAAAGCTCTATTTAATATCCTGGAGTGTTTTAAAGTATTTAAAAGCAGGCAAGTGATCCCCAGAGATGACAAACCTCAGGGGGGCTAATAATTTTGTCCCAGGCAAATTTTGATTTATTGAATTATCTTGATTAATATTATACAGTTATCGCACAGCACCGAGTGCAATATCAGTTTTTATGGCACCGAGGTGACTAATATTGCAATATAAAATGTATCTCATCAAAAATCAATTACTATTTCACCCCAAAAAATGTTTAAAACTTATGGAATCAACAGATGATTGATATACTTGATGATGGGTCTTCTTTAAATTATTTTCTCAAACTTTATAGCTGACTTCAGAAGCACAACAAAGCCACTGAAAAATCGGTATAAACGCTGTCTTTCGGGCTCTTAAAACTTTATTCTGATTAGACCAATATTAAACATGAACAATAAAAAAAATTGATATCCACCTAGTCCTTTTATATACGCATCTTTTGCCACCCCTGTAATTTTCCTGAGTATTCCTTTACTGAGCAGTGATTTCTTTTAGTACCGTAGAACGGGATGACTTTGAACAGTTTTCACCTCAATTCCTTATCTTTAAAAATGTATAAGATCATTGTGGTATTTCATGAGATAAAATGTTGGCCACTGGCATGTAGCATAGGCGTTTTGAGAAATACATCATGTATATGCGTGTGTCAGTGGATAAATTGGCATTCAAACTCGCCCCGAGATCAGGGGTGACTTTGAACAGAGTGAGTTTCAAATAAAAGAAAAACATAAATTCTCAGAAAACAAATGTGTATCTGCTTTTATGAATTTTGTAGGGCTTGATTGCCTTTCCCTAAAATTTTGTCACTGTTTTTAAAAATGTTTTGTGACTTTTTTATTCTTGATCTACTTTCGTGCCTTTGGAGCTAAATTATTGCCTAATATAGTGAAATATGCGTTCAGACATTGAATTATGTGCATTGTATTATGAAATATGATACATCAGTGAATATAGTTTACGGGAAAATGTGATGGTCTCTGCGTTCACCATCACAATGTGATGTTCGAAGTCACTCCAATGTTTGTTACAATTCAAAATCATCCAATTATATTATTTGTTGTTGCATGGTCCCACAACCACACATATGGAATTCACAGAGACATTGTTGCACTCCACTGAACTGAGGTTCGAAACAGGTGATTACAACAAACAGTCAATGCCAAACAATGCTAAACAAGATAATCCTGCTTGCTATTTTGTAACAGGGCTCCTTTAAACATTGTCAGAGCATAAGAAAATGTGTTAGAGGCTCACAGAGCCAGGGAATTTTTGCCAAAGAAATTCTAATTTGAGCATTTGTGCATTCATTTATCCACATGGAATTGTTCATGGACTATATTTATATTGCATGGGATATCTATATTTGGAATTGCTAACAGGACAAATTGTAGGATACAGATTCATAGAAAAGGTAAGATATAAATTCTCCTATGGCCATGTCAACACAGAACTTTTTTCCTACTCACATTGAAACTTTGAAGGCTGTTAATCAAACATTACAGATGTTTGAAGGTTACACTTTGCATAGGCTTTGTCACTGTGACTAAATACACAGTTCTATGTGTTTTCTACAGCTGACAGCAATTTGATTTTTTTATGAATTGACTTTTTCTGAAACATGTACTTTCTCCAAGCCAATGTTTTGATCAAACAGGAAGTCATGTACAACATGTACAGTGCTGCCAAGTTGTTACACCATGTTGTTGGTCTTTCGGAATAGCCTCAAACAAGTTTCTGGTGGATTTTGGAATTATTTGAGTGACATTGTAATAAGGCAGGTATTTATAAGGCTAGGGTCATTCAGTACTGTTGTGGGCACAGAAGTTCACAGGCTATGGTATCTTGCAAAAAGAAGTATTCATCAAAATCATGAAAAAAAAAAATTCCAGTCACAATGACTTTATGTAGAAAGAAACTAGGCTTCAGTGGAATATAATCAAAAGTAAAATACTTCCAGTATCTCATTTAACTTCGCATTCATAAAGGATCAATCTTTTTCAGAAAAGTGTTCAAAGTCACCCCGGCTGTTCAAAGTCACCCCGTTCTACGGTACTAAAACCAAGAAATGATCTTGTGCTGCTGCAAGACACAATAAATTTGTGTTTCTTTTGAACCATATAAAATGTATCTCATCAGAAGTCAATTACTATTTCACTCACAAAAAAAATGTTCACACTTTTGGGGCCCAAAAATGATAATATTATATACTTGATGATGGATTTTATCTTTGATTTTTTTCCGAAACTTTATAGCGGACTTTTGACCTCTAAACAAAAGAAAATCACAAAAAAATCGGCAAAAACGCTGTTTCTCGGCCACTTATTGCTTTAGTATGATAAAACAAATAATATAATCAGTACAAAAAAGTGGATGTCCTATCAGCCCTTTAATAGACACATCTTTTGCCGCAAAAACCAGCTTTCTAGCTGCCTCCGTTGTCCTGCATTTTTATTTATTTTTTTAAAGTAAAATCATTAAATAATTCCAGTTGAATAAAGATAAATTCAAACAGATAACAAACAGAAATAAATTACATAATTCCAAATTAGTCACCATAACTATTTCTCCCAAATGTATAAACCCAAAAACTAAAACATAACATTATTATCACATTATTATGAAAGTCCTTGTGAATATACAGTGCAATATTTACCCAGTTATCATTATTATAAGAAATATTTAAATCCTTGTATATATACAGTACCATTGTCTAACACCGCATAAGTCCAACCACTGAATAGTAATAATCCCAAGTAACAAAATTCATATACAACACAATAACCTAGTGCCCCTTAGCCCAATTATGGAATAGTAACTATCTCAAATGAAAACGTATAATATTCGCGCAGCGAAACGGCCGAAGGCCGTTGAGCGAAGCGAATTGAGTGCAAGAGAAGACTCAAAAATCTGTGCAGTGATGGTCTCAACATCAACAGTCCACAGTTTGGAATTAGGTCAAATGGGTCCAGCTTCTTATCAATGATTTAGTTTCGTATTTAACAAAACATAACATATTCATCTTCAAAAGTGTCTCAAAAATTCAATTTTCTCTAGTAATATATCCTGTACCAATAATTTTTATGGAATAGTTAATTATTAGCATTGACAAGCTAAATCAAATTATTAACATGTGATTCATTTAATTTCAATCAGACAACAAGAAAACATAACAAAATTAAAGTTACATAATCTTATAAACTGATGATTATGTAACAGTGAACAGATAATCTACATGCCATGTTATTGTTTTTGTATTACTATATATTTATACTATTATGTAATATCAACAATCTAACATAGACTTGACTTTGGCAGCTTTCAGTGCTGTCTGCCTTTTTACCATTTAGCAAATTATCTATCTATCAATTTATCTATCTATCTGTCTGTCATCATATCTGTCTATCTATCTGTCTATCTATTCACCTCTCTATTTATCGATATATTTATCTATTTATCTATTATATTTTTTGTCTAGTTTATCTTGCTATTCTAAATTTTTCTCTGTCTTTTGATGTATCTGTCTTTCTAATTTTCTGAAACAGTTACTTAACCCCTTTCATACATTGAATATGAAATAAACATGAAAGTCATGGTAACACTATAAGTCCTACAAAAACCTTTTAAAGTGCTGCGCGAATTTCATGGCAGTGCCATTTACATATTATAAAAGAGAGTAATTAGTCAACTTTGAACATTTACAGTAGTTTTAGTAAAACGGAAAAAACACAAGCTTTTTGTCAGCCTGCAATGCCGCCCTGCATCAAAGATGGTGCTTCCTCTCAGGTCCGTCCAATCTCTTACACGTTAAAGAGCGCGCAATAACATGTGTGCAATATCGTAAAATATGCCACAGCTGTCGGCCAATGAGCAGCGAGTATTTCCGCTAGCCATATGATATTGACATTTATTGAAAAATTGATGTTTTGTCAGAGAAATATAATACACTCTTGATGATAAATATGGAATATATGCACATATCAAAAAGTGAGTAGAACTTTGGTAACACCATTTTGTGATGGCAGCTGCGAACAGACTTCCTACTATTTTTCTAGAATAATATGGGTCCATTCAACATCTCAAAGTTTATATTTTATGATATTGGACAAAGTCTTGAAAACTGTGATCAATTTTGGAAATACTGAAATAAAAAAAAGAAGAAAATATTCCAGATTTTTGAAGGGTTGAAATCACATTAAACTTTGTTGACACATGAAAATAACTGTTACCAAAAGAATAATTAGGGTCAAAATAAGTTAGTAACATAGTTTATACTGAAAATAATGCCCTCTAGGGGTAATAAGGACAATAATCTAAATGGCACACCCCATTTTGTCATGATTCGTGAATTTCTTTCTTTCTAAAGGGACATAAGCTCTGAAATTTTAAGGTGAAAAAGGGAGAGGATGCGTATAGTGGATGTACAATTTCATTTGGCGCCAAAGATGCTTGCTTTGGATGCAATCGGGAACAATTATGATCTAGGAATTTTGACAATTTCTTGATATTTGAAATTTTTTGGACGTATGTAAAAATCAGAATCACTTTGTTTGTACTGAAAAGTATAACCAAGATCAGTTCTTCCAAATGGTACCAAAGCTTCCTCTGAAAAAAAAAATTGCTCGCTATTGACTGTTTGTCACAGCACAACTGTGCCAATTTAGTACTGCAACTGATAGTAGCCAAAAAATCATGAATCACTGAGTGGATTCATAGAAAATATTTTAAAAGGTCATCCTTGCAAATGCATAACTCGTAGGCCTGGCCAGAAGAGATATGTTAGGTGAGTGATCCACCAGCATGGTAAACAAGACATTGCTGTGTTGTGAAAAACAGTTGATGGCGAACAATGTAATCAACTTTTAGCAAGAACAATGGTGCCATTTGGAGATAATCTTCTTTGATGTACTTTTCAGTGTGATGTTGAGTGAACCTATATTTATTTAGAAAAATTGTAGGAAGTGTGTTCGCAGCTCCAATTCACGAAATGGTGTTTCGAAATTTCTACTCACTTTTTGACATGTACCTATGTTCCATATCTATGAGCAAGAGTGTAGAAATACAGTTTAGGTGAAAATATCATTGGTCTGTGATGCCCCACTTTGGAGAAAAATGGAATTAAAGGGGATATCCAGATGGGGGCCAATAATTTTGTCCTCAACTGTCTCCTGTCATGAGGCCTATAATTGTCTAGTACAAATTAGTTTGGAACTTGTTTGAAGCTTAAATAACTGACTCTAAAAAGTATTTATCAATGGTAATAGTGAGAACAGTGACTCATTATCTGTATCATGAATTTAATGATTAAATCATTTTATTGTGTCACACGAAAATAGTAAAATTCAAGCATATTAAATTTGTTTTCAGGTTTCCCCCTATCTTTTACAGATGATTTCATAATTGTAGAAAATGTGCCAGGATGTCTTTTTTCTCGAACATGTTATTCTGCAGGGTAGAGTGACATAATACGTTTTTTGGTGACAGCTTTCCCAAAATAATACATGTCCTGCAAAAAATTCACTTTCAGACTGAATGTCTACAATTATGAGATTATCTGTAATCGTGTAACGGGTAAAATTGTGCAAATATATTTCTTTGTGCAGCAACGTTTGAGAAAAGTATATGGAGCATATTAAACCACATATTTGTACTCTTCATTGAAGTGTTTGCTATCTTGTAATTGATGTGTAGACAAACCAGTTATCAATTCAAGAATAAATTTGTCTTGTCATGATTTGTGATAAGATACTGTTCAGCTTACTTGCAAGAGTCATGAAAAGAAACCTCTCCAGAATGATATAATAATACACAGGGACAGGGTCACTTCATTGTCACACAATTATCTGTACCTTGAGTAGGCTTATGTATGCTTATCTTCGTCACAATGTAATCTTGAGCTGGATAAAAAAAAATCCCTCTATAATATTGTATTATCAGAAGAAGAAGAAGAAGCTATAATTGTATGATGCTGTTATATTTGTCTTTTTTTCAAAGTGTGACATTCCATTGGAGTATCCTTCAGTTGGACTAACCAGATAAGCCTGAAGTTAAACACAAAAGCAAAATAGTGCATGTTCTTGAGGCCTTGGCCCTTATTCAGATTTCCTCATTATAAGAACAGTTCAACAACGATAAGCCAAGTGATATGTCCAATGGGGGTAGCTAGTGGAGGGAGCGGGGTCAACTTTTTCAGGAAAAATGGGGAAATGGGGAGATAGAACTAAAATGTGGAAATTTAGGGAAAAAGTAGAAAATTAGGAAAACAAAGGGAAAATGAGGAAACACAAGGGAAAAGAAGCAGCGGATCCAGTCAAAGTTATTTCGCTCAGAGTAATATCATGCAACTCCTATTTTTATATTCTTCGGCAGATATTCAGTTATGAAAAATCCCCTCCAAAAACTTTGAACATCTGTTAATACGGGGGGCGTCCAAAAGTTCTTACAAGTTTTTTTGACAGTCCTTTCTATTTAAAGTATCTGTATGAAATTTTAAACAGAATCAATTTCAGCTATAGCACTATCTACTTTGAAAATATAGTACCTGTTGGAGGAATTTAAATTACTTTTCTGTTGCCATGGAAACCAAAGGTCAGTGCACCCAGTGCAGCTCAATCTTTTAGCTCAAATCCAAGTGTCTAGGTGCGTAAATAATCGTAGTATCTACTGTAAATATGCAATTGATGATCATGAATTTATTGGCAGCTTGACAGTATCTCAAGTTGTTCTCTGACTCGGACATTTAAAGTCACTATGAATCAGCTTAACCCCTACGCTGAAGCAATCTTCAAGGTCCTCATAACTGAGCTGTTCCTAAAATGTGGAATGCTAGAGCTTCATTTCTCATTATGAGTATGATATCTTTAATTTGTGAACTGGTTTATATATTTTAGTATAACCAAAAGTTACAGAAGGCCAAATCTGGTAAATAATGCATATGAGGTTGAGTTTGGATCCCATTGTTCTTGTACACTGCCTCTTAGCCGAACTATTTCAAGAGCTGTTGGGCAACTGATGGAGAAAGTCTTTGGCAATTGCCTCAGCTGGTCAGGTTGAAATATAAATTAATACTAATAATGTAATAGCGGATATCTTTAAACACTTCTAGCCTATCAAGAAATACATTTTCTTGCAATCATTTGTTTTATTACCGTGAATTCTCTCACTATAAACAAAGCTAATTTGTTGAATTTTGTTAAAGAAATTCAGCTGCGCTGGGTGCACTGACCTTCTGTATCCATGGTAACCAAAAAGTAACTTAAACACTTCAAAAAGTTTTAATTTTTTTCAAAGTAGATAGAAAAATATCTGAAATCAATTCTGTGAAAATTTCATTCAGCCAATTCAAATAGAAATGACTGCCAAAAAAATTGGTTAGAACTTTTGGGAAGCCCCTCGTATTTCAGGTAGATTTGGTCAAGATGGTCCGGTGGTATCTGACGATTTCCAATAACATTTGTCGTTATGAAGTTTCACTTTAAACATTTTTTGTAAATGTATCATGTAAAATATTGTGCCTCAAGCTAGTTTTTGCATTGCAGAATCAATATAGGCCTACCTGTAGAAATATCTTTTAAACTGGTCATTACACAACATGAGATCAGCTTAAAACATGTTATTTTCCCAGTAACCCTGTTAGTCAGAAGGAGAGGGGAATTGCAATTTTATGACATTTTTTGGAAATCCTGTTAAGGTTGGGTACCATAATTTATTATTGTATTTTTTGATCCATTGATCTCTCTGTACCTGTCACAATGAAATAGAAATCAATCAGTTGATCTATCATATTAGAAATATTGCTTATTTGTAGAAGCTATCAAGATGACATTCTTCCGAAGGTACCGGAAACCGATCCAGCAACATCTTCTTCTATTGGTCGCTTTTTTGCTAGTCACTTCTGGTTACTTATTTTACTCCAAAAATATCCTACTGGCCAAAACCAAAAGAGGGATTTCCCTGGAAAGAAATAAGGTGTTCTTGTTCGCGGACGCATCTGAGTATTCTTCGGAAGATCAAGTGGTTGCCGGCGGCGCAGTAGGGCATTTGTTCAAAGATCAAGATAGACAGGCATGCATCCATCCCCAATTAGAATTATGGCACGAGGAGTTGAAGAAATTCTTTAAGGGTTCTCCAGAACTGCACTGCAGTGAGCAAACTAATTGGGTGTATGTCCAAAACGGCACATTCCGTATCAATCAGACTCTGCAAGAAATCACCGGTAAGATAACTTGCGATTATGTGCCACAACTGCGGGGAGATGATGATTTCAAAATAGAAAAAGGCGATGTTGTTTTCAGTGCTCAGGATGGCTCTCCCTTAAAATCAGACTTCTTTGAAGTAACATGTACTTCTCAAGATGGCTACAATTACAGAAATATCCATTCAGGCATCGTTAGTACACCTAAAGTACTTGAACGGCAAGACAATCCAGCAGAAAACGCTCTTGGATTAAACGTTCTCATGTTTGGATTCGATTCTTTATCACGCATGACCTTCTTGCGTAATCTACCAAAATCTCACAAATATGCGGTAGATGAGCTTGGAGGGATGGTCCTGGAGGTATGTATTCTAACACACAATGTTGACTCCGGTCTTACTCTTTAATTTCGGGGTTGTACTTTTCCTCTGCACTTACTAAATTTACCAAACTTATAAAGTTTATCAATTCTATCTCAGTTGATCTTTTTGCAAAAATCCTATGGTGCGTTTAAATAAAATGCTTCACCCTTATATTATTGATCGGTCCCTTTTATTATTGCTTAATGCAAGATAATATACAGCACACAGGGTAAAGAGGCAACATTTTCACTAAAATTTAAGTTAGGATTACTTCAAAAGTAAAATTCTGTGAGCAGTGGTACAGATTTAACAAATCATGTCAGTTTCCATTGTCCATTATTGAATATCTTTATTCAGTATAAAAATATCAGACAATTCTGATATTTAAAATTGGTCCTTATTTATACAAAATAAAAAATAAGCATTAATGAAAATTATGTACAAATATATACAATGAAATCATGGAAAGCATGAAATCCTCATTAAATTACAGAAGAATAAAAGTCCTTAGACGTTTATTAACAGTCTCCAATTCTGTAAGCATCTGTATCTCTGCAAGGAGTCCATTCCAAAACAGCATCATTGTACGAAAATGAGGATTTAAATTGAGAGGAGTTCATATATGGCACAATCAGATTCATTCCATCGACAGATCTTAAAGCATAGGGTTGATCAATGTCGCAATACAACAAAAATGTATCTGAAAGATATTCCCATGCACTTCCCATGAGACATTTTTAAAACACCAAAAGAATTATGAAATAATTTTTTCGCTGACAAACATTCATCCAATTGAATGACTTAACAATATCAATACCCCAAGAATTTACATAATCAAAATTGCCTAAAACAATGCACACAGCAAAATTTTGACCCATTAAATTTTAGAATTTTGAAGAGAAATTGTTGCTCACCAAATTTTTAAAAGACACATTTATGTCCTTTAGACACAACTTGCAAAGTCAGAGAGGTTTGTGAAACATGAAAAAGACAATTACAGGAAGCTGGGTCATTCCGTGTCAAATCATCAGATTTTCCAGAAATTTTTCACCACCCCGTCTGCGAATTGGCTGAAAAAATTATATGTTGTTTGATGTCTCGATAGATGAACTTCCAGAAAATTTCAGCTCAATCGGTCAATTTTTCGTGATTTGGCTAAGGTTTGAAAATTGCTCAATTTACCAGTTTTTCAGGCTTCGTTTTGACCACAATTACATTGTTTGCTCAATAAATCACTTAATACTCAACCTTGAGCTTTGAAATTCGGGATATACACTAACTGGACTATGAAAAAGAATCTTTGGTAGACATTTATTGTTTTGCTAAAACGATAATGCAATTATGGTCTTGTTAAACTACCCCCTCAAAAATCAGTGTTCACCACAAAAAAATTCAGAAGCCACTTGTTGATCTGACATGCAATGACCCAGCTCATATATGTTAAATCACCTTAAAATGGTAATTAAGGCATTTTTTTTTTAATTGGGCACAAAAAAGCTCAAATTTGTTTAGAACATAAATTTACAGGCTCAAGCAGTGACCAGTTTTATCACAAAATTAATGTGCAGTGAACTGAGCATCCAAATGAGAACTTCGGCCACACTGCCACTAGCCAGAAAAAAATGCGATGTTTGAAAACGTTAGATCCACTGATGTCTGATCTGAAGACATACGAATCTCACCAAGGATTGCTAAAAGCATATAGGAATATTGCTTTTTGGGCATTTTTAAAGCAGGTCATTAGCACATTCTGTCACCACAGTGTTGTCGTCCTCCTGACTGTCTTCTTGGTCCACAGGCTTACAGATTGTGAGCTCCAGGAGTCTACTGGTTGACAGAGACAATCATAGATTAATAGTCACAATTGTTAGACTAATTAATCAGTCCTCAATTAAAACAGCTTCCCAAATGTGTACTCGTATCACTGCAATTGAGGGAGCTCAGCTAGCCAAGGAAATGGCTATCACAATTCTAATAATTCCAGACCAGTTATACTGGGATTTCAAGATGCTAGTTTGTATATGGTAAGAATGACAAACAATATAGTTACGGTTCACAGATAGACTAAAAGATAGAATGATTTATTGAAACAAGACAGTAGGTTATATAGGAATATGTACAAACAGGTAATTGGAGGATGGCAACAGCCAATCAGAGTACAGTATTAAACAATGGGACAGTGCCCTTATGCATTGTATAAACAGTATGTGGGTTCAGTGATTCTGGACTCCAGGTTTCATAACCAGAAAGGTGCTAATTGTTAAAGTGCAATTAACCTCCCTTAGATAATTGTTACTAGCTTTTATCCCCCCAATTCATCTTAATTCCCAATAGAAAGAATGCTGGATCACAGAGAATTGTCAGATGCCTTGGTTTGGCAAGGCCTTTGTGTTGGGGCTTATAGATAGCCCCAGCATGATAAATGGTACAACAATATAGAGGATTAAAATTAGGGCCCTTTGTGTAACTTGCTGTCACAAAGGGCAAGCCATATGTGAATGGACTTTAATTATATGGTATCTTAAATGTGGACAATTCTCTGGACTGGCAAACTTGTATAATGCATTAAATGCATTGAAATTACTCTTGGCCAAAAATGTACCAACTTAAATGCAGAAAAGATATATTACCCAACTTTTGGATCCAAGCCTCACTGATCAAGGTAAATACATAGAAGTGCTGTAGGGAAGCTCTAATAAATAGATCTAAGGAATATATATAAAATGGTATTCATAATTGCATGTATGCTTTTACATTGGTTATACCGTGCCCCAGCTGTGTGATACTTGTTAGCACACAGCTTTGGGTTCTACCAAAAGTTATCAAAAATAAGTAAAAGATGCAATTAATTAATTAAACAATGCTTGCTCTCCCAAGGATTAAAGGCCGGTGTGTTACAAAAGACTCACACCAAACATACCAAGTATACGACATTGGCCTTTAACCAGCAAAATTTAAATACAGTGATTAAATGACAATTGTGTAACTGATAAAATGAGGTGGCCGACAATAGGCTTAATTTAAAGGCTTATTCTTTAGTTACACAATGATAGGGCTTCAAAAGCCATTATCAGTAATTCCCATTGACACCCTAGTTGGTGGACAATGGACAGTAATCCTCAGTAATCTAGAGTAAGATAACTTCTATACATCAATGGCATGACAATCTGTCATGGTACACAAAACAGAAAACATGATGCGTAATTGCACCATGGCTAATTTGTTATACAATATAATACAAGTAATTCTACACACATATTTGAGCTTCCCTTAGACAGCGTGAACCATAAAAAAAAATATTTTGATGTTTTATGCACACACATAGACATGACATAACATAAACGGTAAATGACAAACAAAATGACAGATAACACGCACTGGTACATAGACTTACAGATAACATATAAACATCAAACATATAGACACAGAAAATGACACATATTAATACCTGATGGCGTTACTAGTTTGGTCTTTTAGGTACCAGACCGCCATCCTACCAATTAAAGGAAATATGATGACTATAACGTAGGATTAAGGTGACTAAGCTTAGGACGTCTACGTTAATCTATTTCCTAAAATTGTGGTGATAACTAGTTATTGTGTGTAGCGCCGGGGACTAAATTGAGGATCAAGTCTCTCCAGCCTACAACTTGGGACTTCTCAATTGACCAGACGCTCACAATGAAATGTTATAAATGGTTACTTTCTAAATTATCTAATTGACTTAGGGGGGTGGCTAAACTTGGGCTTGAAGCTCCGACCCAGCTAAATGGCTCCAAGTTGACCTTCCTAAGATTTACTAAAATACAGTAAAATGATAGAAAAATGTTGTGATTAATGGGTGCCCTCGACCTAGGCAAAGCCCCTTATAGTGGATGTGTCATTTAATGGTAAATGAGAAAAATAAATAAAACTCATAAATTTTGGAGAAAATTCTAAAAACTCCTAGAATCTCATGCGCAAGTTACTCAATAACTTGCTTGAGCATGTAAAATTATAATTAGTGATCTCAGTCTATAAAAAACCTTGTTGTAGGAAAATGTAATTGTTAAAAAACCTACGAGGAAAAATTAGACTGATGACTGCTTTGAACATGACATAAGTAGAAAAATTAACAATCGACAGTAAAAGTGAAATGATGATATTATTAAATATGCTTATTGGTCTGTTGTCATTTTAAACTACGTCCCCTCATCGTGGTTCCCTGTTCTAGTTTTAGATTGTGTTTTCAGGTACTTCCACATGGAGGTTCGCTTAAAATGACTAGTTAAATTTAACAATGTTGGCAATGTTGCAAAATGTTGACAGTAATACACTGTGACCCAAAAAAAATGGTTGATAAATGTATTGCAATACAATTTTGACCACCGTAGATATACCTTGTTGTGCCATTTTGTTTGTAATGATAATCTTCAATGGTTTGAAGAAAACAATAAAATTGGTACAAATGGCATCCTGTTATACTTATATACTAATTCGGGCAATATGGAGTAAACTTCCTTAAACGAAACCCGCGGCGAAAAGGTGGAAGTAAGCTCCTTTACCCTAGTTTGTTGTGTTAATTACATTAGTGGAAAATATTTGTTCTATTAAAGTTTACACAATAATAAGCTTCTGGTATTTATTGATACAATAATAAGTGGATGTAATCGATAATTGATGTTGTTGGTAAGTTTTGTATGGTATGCTGCTGTAAAGTGCAGACTTGATTGGAATTGTCACCTTCTTAAACTAAAAAAAACCTTGTTTATAAGGAAAAAAATGGAATTTTGAGGTGATATGATGTCGTGTTTAAGAGCCGAAAAACCTCTTCGAGGAAAAGAGCTCACAACTGTTAAAATACTTATTGCGGAAGCAGGTAAATTATACTGACAGATAGCTAAGAATGTATACTGTTAAGGTAAATTAGTGGTAAACCTTCGCTAATAAATTGAGATGAAATATAAGACTTATTGTTTTGGTTGTTAAAATTTGCGACTAATGTTTACATTTGATAATTTGTCAACAAAAAAATGCTGTGTCATTGTGCTGGTCACGTTTCAGCGGTGACATCAAAGAATTGTGGCACGTGGGTGGGCCTGGTTGTTACATAATCTTACTTAATAGGCAATCAAGCCCAGAGAGGTCACTGGGGCAGTTTGAGTGCAAAAGATCCAAAGTATTAAAAGACATAGAAAAAATTGATATAAAAGTCGCACAGTATCGTCTTGAAACTGGCTTGTCGACTGTAATTGTGGGGTAAAACCTGGTTTTACGTCCCGAATTTATGCATTGAATGCTAGACAATTAATGACTGCGTACGGCTTATGTATTCAATGATTTTAAAGTGAGTTTCTTTGCGTTACAAAGAAGAACTATCCAGATGACTGAATGTCATAAAAAAAATTTGTGCATACAAGGATGCATATTTAGATCTCAGCTGCTCTATTAGGAAGCACCTAAACTGAGTCTAGTTACATATATTAATACAATAATACAATAAATGACATGAATGAGGCGCATGTAGGTGCCCAAGCCCTTAAAAATACTCGATTCTAGAAAACATATATTATTAATGATTGAATCTGCAGAATGATAATTAATTTCAACGAAATGACAATGTTTCAGCAGCAAAATGTTTGTCACAGCTAGGTTTGGTTGGGACATCAAATGGTCGTTTAAATTTGGCTGATGAGACATCTTCATCAGACCTAGGGTTATCAATCTCTGAATGTTAACCTTTACATCACTTAAAATTGATAAGACCACCCATTTCTCGCCCGTACCTGGAATTTCTTTTTGTGCGTAAGACAGGATCTCGTTGAGTTGGTCCTCGTTGAGCAGATCTGACGATGGAATGACTCGACTTGGGAGTGATACTGCTCGGCGGCCAATTCGAGCTCAGCAATGTATCTGTCCAAGTCAGTAATGATTCTGATTATCGATATATGATTGACGAGATGGGCAGGAGACCGAGTATCGACGCCAGGTGGTCTCCTCTGATGGCTTGTGTCTCAAGGTCAATAGCTAGACCCTTGCGTTTAAGTGACTGGATTGAATCCATCGTGCTGTCGTTGATTCCTTCGTAAAGATGTTGTTATAGATTCGCTTCTTCAAATTTTCCTTTTCATATCAAATTTTCGTTTTCCAAGTTCTCCTCCAATTTAGGCCGCCTGCAAGCATCCTGGTGACACAGGAGCCATGTTGTACTGATTTAGATAATCAGTTCGAAATCTTGAAGCCCATGTGTTTGGTTAAAGTTATCTGCGTGCCTACTACTTTCAGCTGATGTAGATCTTGTAGTATATCCAGTAATGTGTTTGGTAAAAGTTGCGTTTTTTTTCAAAATATCCAGACAAAAAAAAATTTGGCTTGTAATATCCACTATGTACTCACTGTACTGCTCCAATATGTTCACAAAAAGTTGACTCTGTCAGGGTCACCATTGTGAGCTCCAGGAGTCTACTGGTTGACAGAGACAATCATAGATTAATAGTCACAATTGTTAGACTAATTAATCAGTCCTCAATTAAAACAGCTTCCCAAATGTGTACTCGTATCACTGCAATTGAGGGAGCTCAGCTAGCCAAGGAAATGGCTATCACAATTCTAATAATTCCAGACCAGTTATACTGGGATTTCAAGATGCTAGTTTGTATATGGTAAGAATGACAAACAATATAGTTACGGTTCACAGATAGACTAAAAGATAGATTGATCTTTATTGAAACAAGACAGTAGGTTATATAGGAATATGTACAAACAGGTAATTGGAGGATGGCAACAGCCAATCAGAGTACAGTATTAAACAATGGGACAGTGCCCTTATGCATTGTATAAACAGTATGTGGGTTCAGTGATTCTGGACTCCAGATTTCATAACCAGAAAGGTGCTAATTGTTAAAGTGCAATTAACCTCCCTTAGATAATTGTTACTAGCTTTTATCCCCCCAATTCATCTTAATTCCCAATAGAAAGAATGCTGGATCACAGAGAATTGTCAGATGCCTTGGTTTGGCAAGGCCTTTGTGTTGGGGCTTATAGATAGCCCCAGCATGATAAATGGTACAACAATATAGAGGATTAAAATTAGGGCCCTTTGTGTAACTTGCTGTCACAAAGGGCAAGCCATATGTGAATGGACTTTAATTATATGGTATCTTAAATGTGGACAATTCTCTGGACTGGCAAACTTGTATAATGCATTAAATGCATTGAAATTACTGTTGGCCAAAAATGTACCAACTTAAATGCAGAAAAGATATATTACCCAACTTTTGGATCCAAGCCTCACTGATCAAGGTAAATACATAGAAGTGCTGTAGGGAAGCTCTAATAAATAGATCTAAGGAATTAATATAAAATGGTATTCATAATTGCATGTATGCTTTTACAAGATGATTTCATATTTGTAGACATAAGGACTGAATTTTTTTTCTGGGACATGTATTCTATAGGGAAAAATGACATCAGAAAACTTATGACATCACTTTTCCCCATAGGATGCCATGTCCTAGAAAAAAATTCACATTTCGTCCTTTGGTCTACAAATATGAAATCATCTGTAAAGCATGAAAGGCCTTTATTTAGAAGCACCAAGTTAAGGCACCCAAGTTGCATAAATTTATGATTAGAGACAATACAAGTCAAGCTGCACAAAAATAACCTTTATCGTCTTGTTTTTCAAGCCTGTTAATATGAAATCGCTGTGAATCAGCAATGTCTCTCATTTCATCTGAAGTTTGAATTCTGTCAAATTGTGAAAAAATGTCTTCCTCACCTTGAACTACATGTAGAAAGTTTATCGAAAACACACAATGAACCGAGCTCATTTCGATCCTTCGTAGGGTTACAACATCGTAGGAGATGGCACCCCACAAGCTTTACTTCCAATTTTAACCGGAAAGACGGAAGTAGAATTACCAGAAGCGCGCCGAGGAAAAAAAGGAGCCAAGTTTGTTGATGGTCACCCATGGATTTGGAAGGAGTTCCGAAAAGCCGGATATGTCACACAGTGGGGAGAAGATGGTGCAGCTTTGGGGACGTTCACTTACAGAATGCTCGGGTTTAAAGACCAGCCAGTCGACCATTATATGCGGCCGTTCTATATTCAGGTATGAGAACAAATCCATCTTGGTGTTTTGATTAATCATCATATAACACAGACCCTAAGGGCCGGTTTCACCATAATAGCTAACACTAGGCTTAAAAAAACCTGGTATTAAGTACTTTGCATCACTGAAATTGACCCTACAGTTTTAATTAGGAACTTCCAAGTCCAGGTCTAATAAGTCTTAGACCTGGCTTAACTTTGTTGGTGAAATCAGGCCCTGAAGTGGGGGAGAAAAATGTATTTACCCGGTCATCTCACATATTTAAAACTTGGTTCTAAAGTTTATGTTTTGTTTTTCAAGAAGACAGGAGACTGACATTACAGCTCTAGCAATTGCTCTGAAGAAATCACCTTTTTTCATAGTGTGGACCTATGATGTCATAGCTTGAGAATCCATTGGAACCTATGTAACTTTGGTGCTAGCTACGATGTCATAGGTGAAACTGGCCAATAGCAGTTCATGTGAACAACTTCATCATAGCCCTGCAATTTTGTCATGGCCAGATTAGCCAATAATACCACTGCAAAAACTCAGGTGTTAAGTTGGGGGAGGGGGGTTGTTTATTTGGTGACACTTAAAGTATTTGAAATTCAACCAAGCATGGTTAATAGGATAACTTACAATTAATCACAGTTGCCTACAAACATGCTTCTGGTCTCAATTGGATTTGATATGTAATAGATAACGCCCTCGTTTGTGACAATATGCAATATATCCGAGGGCTCTAACTTATACCACTAAGTACAAAACAAATTAATTTAAATCCCTTTGTTTGCCTTCAATCCTTCTTGTTTGACAACATTTCATTGTATTTGTTGCACATTCATGTTCCTCAGTTCATTTGAAGGTTGGCAGCCCTGAAGGCAACAGGTCAGAATTCTTTGTTCAGGAAATAATACAATACATCAATTTTGTAGATAGAAAGATAGATGGAAAGATAGATAGAAAGATCGATAGATAGATGGAAATAACACAATACATTAATTTTATTGATTAATTTTATAGATAGATATGGATAGACAGATAGATTGATAGACGGATAGATAGATAGATATATAGATAGATAGGTAGGTCGATAGTGCAGCCATCTCAGCCAAGGTCACTTTGGGGAGGTTGATTATTACAGTCGCTTAGCAAATATTAATTTTAAAATATGAAAGACATTTGAAAAATAACAGAAAGCAAGGAGCAGGGGTTCGGGGGCGGTAGCCCCCGAAATAAGAAGAAGCAGGGGTTCGGGGGCGGCAGCCCCCGAATTAAGAAGAAAAAATAATTCTTTGAGCTTGCCAAATGGGGCCAAAATTGTTGGTCTGCTGCTCTGCTATTTTTTTTGCAGCTTACATATCCCAAATGTACTATTTTATCAAGTGACCTTAAATTTGATCATTATTTCAGATAATGGTATTTATAAAAAAGAGTGAATATAGCCTTTTTATTGAGACCAGTTACACTTGATACAATCTTCCTCTGTGTTTACTGTCTGTGTTGTTCAGTTTTAATCCTTTGTTGGTCAGTTTTGTTTCAGTGTTTCCTTCAATTTTGTCAACTTGTAGTCAGCCAAGCATGCAATATCATGGTCAGGTGTATGAGCTGTGATATGCATTATATCAGAGCGAAATCCTGCCTTCTGATTGGCCAGAAAAAGCAAACAGTTGTATAAGGACTGTTTACAGTTTTGTTGGCTGTCTCTCTCAGTGTAAAACAAAAAATGCTTTAATCCTGTATTGCATTGTTGGTTACCACAGTACCTCGTGTGAGTATGCAATCATAAGGACAATTGACAGCTTTTGAGTAGAGTTCCCCCTCCCCATGTGCAGTCCAACTTTGCACCTGAGTTGTTATTGTGGTATTATTGGCCACTACAGCAATGATGTAACTGCAAGGCTGTGATGAAACTTTGCATAACGAACGCTATTGGCCAGTTTGACTTATGGCATCATTGCTAGCACCAATTTTGCATATCTTCCAGTGCTGAGCAATGGAGCATCTGCCTATGACATCATAGGTCCACTCTGGCACTGAAAAAAAAAGAAGATTTCTTCAGATCAATTGCTAGAGCTGTAAGGTTTTTGAGGTAAAAAGCTTAATTTCACTATGGATATTGATGGAACTTAAGTTATTTCAAAGACTTTCAATAATCTGTTACGAGTTGCAGGACGCAATGTTGCTGACCAACTTCGTGAATGTTGCAATGCAATTTCTCCGTCTTTTCAATTGAAAAAAAAGAAAGAAAATGAAGATGTCATTGACTCATATCTTTCAGGCAGAGAAATGGTACAAATCAGAACCAGCATATTGCTTAGGCTCAACACCAAGACACGTCAATATGTTAAACTGGATTACTGATCTATACGACGCTTACCCAGACAAGAGAAAATTCTCATTTTTATTTCACTCGGAGTTTACCCATGGAGGTCACAGTGCAGTTCGGGTGGTGGACAATGACCTGTTGAATTTCCTGAAGAATATGAATAGTAGTGGTATGTAATAATACTTTGTATGTCATAAATTCAGTCCTGCATTCTATTTTTTTTTCTGATGTGATACCGAGGTTCTTGTGTTTTACCTACTTTATGATTTCGTCCATTTCTTCTTTTTTTCTCAATCTCCTTCCAAAGATTTGCAAAGTGTAAGAGCAAAGCAGTGGCTCTTTTTGTTGAGTCTCTCTCATCTGTCAGAGTCAACCAATCTTTTTCTTCGTTGCATTCTCCTTTCTTGATCTGTTAAATTAAACAGTAATTTATTCAATTAATGCATTCCTGCACCTACACATTGATAGCCAGATTCTGTCTGTTGATTTATTATTGCTATTACATTATTCTGTTAATTTCAAAGCAATTATTTTTTATGTCATTCTGACCTTGCAATAAGTATTTTTCTATAGTTTTTCTCTTGCTGCAATCTTATTCATCAGGGTTAAATCTGTATCCATAGAAAGAAATTCATAATGCGCTCTTCTTGCAGGTTACCTTGACAACACAGTATTAATCCTCATGTCTGACCACGGAGCACGTTTCCAGTCTGTCCGTCAGACCGTTCAAGGAAAGTACGAGGAGAGGATGCCGTATTTTCTTTTCCGATTTCCACCTTGGTTCCACAAGAAGTATCCTGATGTAATTCGCAATTTCAAAACCAATATTCATCGCTTAACGACTCCTTTTGACATTCACGAGACGTTCGTAGACATTCTTAACTTCACTGGTGCTAGTCTAAGAGATATCTCGCAAAGAGGAATTAGTTTGTTTAAAGAGATACCCAAGGAGCGTTCATGTGCTCACGCCGGCATCGAGCACCATTGGTGTGCTTGTCTTAACTGGCAACCTATTAGTGTCAAGGAAGAGAGCATACGAAAAGCAGCAGATGCATTAGTTAAAAAACTTAATGAGCTCACATTTGCCGAGAGAAGTCTGTGTTCTCCATTATCTTTAGGTAATGTGACTTCTGCTGCATGTTATGAACCAAACCAGAAACTCCTCAAGTTTACAAGAAGCAAGGACTCAGATGGCCGTGTACCTGTTCTACATGATAACATGAAAAACACGGAATTATTCTACCAAATACAAGTGATGACCTTGCCTGGCAATGGTCTGTATGAGGCTACAGTGAAGCATGTAACTTTGAGTGGCACTTTCCTGATTGACGATCGGGAGATTTCTCGAATCAATAAGTACGGAAACCAACCTCATTGTGTTATGGAGAGACTGCCGCACTTGCGACCTTATTGCTACTGTCGATCTCAGACGACAAGATGATTTTGTTTAACGATTTTTGCCTCAGGTTGCCTGTAATTGGTGTCTGTGAATCTACAGGGAAGCAAGTCACTGCGAAATGCATTATCCAGATCCACGATCGGAATCCTGGTTATCGGGGCCGGATTAAGGTCGTATGAGGCCCTAGGCTGAACTTCAATGTGAGGCCCCTTGCTGGACCTGTTCAAGACCACCAATCACGCAGAATCTTCCCTGTGATTCCCACTTTCTGTTTGTAGTCCAGTAATTCTAGCTCAAAAACTGCCCCGGGTTCAAAAAAATTGCTTTATTTAGTTTTACAGTGGATTTGGGTTGGTTAGTATGTCAGTTATCCAGAAAAAAAAGTTTACCGCTTTTTGCCCACTGCTAAGGGTCGTAAACTGGGCAAATCCAAAATGGCCACCGTTACGCACTATTTAAGACAAAAAATGCTCATATCTTGCAAACTAATTGAGATAGAGAAGTAATTTTAGTGTCTATACCTATGTTTTTGACATCAAGGAATCCATTAAAGACATCAAAACATGTCTAGGTCTGATATTAATAGGCGATAGCCTATATGGTCACCATCATGCACTACAAAGCGTTTACAAATGTTTAATTGCCAATACGGGCAATCTTATAAAGATAGAAGTGTCAACTTTTTGTATGCACCTTTGATTTTTATACCAAGGAATTCAGTGACCACATTGTTATTTGGTGTACACACAATATATTAAGTTTTACACAATGATCAAGCTGCAAAACTCAGTCAAAAATATGAAAAGCAGCTGTTATGAGGCTCTGGAAGGGTTTCCCTGTCCTTTTGGAATTTTGAGTTCACTGTCCCCCAGCTCTCGGTGCAGTTTTATGACCCCCCATGTCCTTTCGCTATTTAACTTTTGAATTCTCTCTTCCCAATAATACCCCATCTAGAATCTCTATTTCATGAGAAATTTGTCAAGCTATAATTGATCCCATACTTTATTATTTATAACTTATGAATAAATGCGTATCATAAAATCTTTTGATAATGTTATCATAATAACTATTGTAAGTTTATGGAAATGTACCTAAATAGCAAACTGCCATATATTTAAATAATGGAATGTTTGGTATTAGAGCTCTTTGTAGATTGGTGGTCCATCGGCAAATGTATTTTTATCACAATAGCAAGTTGACTGTTCATTCTTAAACTGTGTGAACCACTGATCCGTAAAGATCTCTAATACAATGAATCACACAGTGAGATACTCATATAAAAGGATTGCAATTGGTAGGATAACCATTATGGCACTCGTAAGTATTATCATATTTCTATTGCAATCAAATCTGTAAGCCAGTTATTCCAATGCCCTTGAGGGCCGACGCCCTACGGATACAAGAATATTGTTGAACCAAGAGCAGGAAGATTAACACATTTGTATATAATTCTCCTCATAATCTTTTTGCTAATAATTACTTCATCAGTAATTCAACTTTAGGGCAGTCACTCTGAATTTTGACAGGTTGGCGAATTACTCTGCTTTGTTGCATCAAGGTCTTTTCCGTGCCATGCCTGGGCATTAAGAAAATATAACACTCCATAACTATGATACTCTGGCAACTGTAACATTTTATTTGAGCATACGAATCTAGATAAGTACGGAGTGACGACCTTAAAACAATTATGCTACTTAGCATGTCGACCTTTCAGGTTAACTTTGGCGAATACAAAAAAGCACAAGCTAGGAAAGGATGATCAGTGCTCATCACTAAAAGTGGCTTGGAGTGACCAGTAGCTTCACCTGTGTTGGACTGTTCGAGAAGGAAATTCAAAACGGCAATGACAGGGGGGAATGATGACAGTTAGGATATAATAACAAATAAGTGGAGCAGTTACGGGATCAGAACAGGAACCAGTAGTAGCAGTTGGATAAAGCAACCATGCAAGGCCAAACTGGTCTAGGCAACTAGGATGCATGACAGGAGCAAGATTGAAGGATGTGCAATGCAGGAAAGATGGATGGATGGATGGATGATTGGGACTTCACCTCCTGTATTTATTCACACCTTCACCTCCTGTATTTATGCACTTGGTAGGCTATTTAGGTTAGGAGGAGGACACTCAATGAGGCGATGGATGATAAAACAGCTGTCGAACATAACGTAGGTGACCCGACAAGAGCTGGATTCGAACCCTGGACCCAGCTATTGGCAGTCCAGCACACTGTCGCTAGACAAACCCTCCCTCTTGCAGGATGGATGGAAGATAAAGTGTGGGAGACATCCATTCAAGGAATATGCACTGCAAGAGGATTAGGCCTAAGCTCCTGTTTAACATATCAAGCCCAGTATTAGCCCACCTTCAAATCCTGAAGTATATATTGAAGATCCCAGGGCCGTAGACTGGACAGAATCCTAGTGGGGCCAGCGACTGTTCCGAAGGCATCTGCACCCCGGAAAACCTCGGAAAATTTGAAATTTTACATGTAATGACCCTATTTTGGTCAAATTCTAGTGGGGGCAGCTGCCCCCCCTGCCCCCCTGCAGGCTACGGCCCTGGATCCAAGTTACCATTCACTGCGGTCAACCAGGGAACCTTAAACATGTCTTACCATAGTTCACAATTGCACTGATGACAGACATAACAGCTGACGATTGGCCAGTTTACTAGCTAGCTGAAAGAGCACAGGTTCTAGATGAAGAAAAATAAAGGCAGTATGGTGGCAAGGAGCATGTCTGATCAACATTGCTCACTTTGTAGAGGAACAAAGGGAGACAAGTTAAAACAGGCATGCTAGCTACAATGACACTTTAGGAGATTAAGAAATGAAGCTTCCAAACTCAAAATAACAGATGTGAAACCAGGCATATTTAAGAGATTGCAGCAGGTAAAGGTGGAGCTGACAGTATTGCGAGTCGTTATCTTTGATGAGGCACATGAATGGCAGAAAAAGAGAGAACCTGCATCTGAAGAGAGAAACGGATCTGGTCCGAAAGTAAAATTGGTGTACAGATGCTTTACAGAAAATTCTGCCTTGGTATATGTTTGGGAATAAGGCAACAACAAACATTGGAGCAGGAGTAGAAGGAGTTTACAACTGGTAACGACAGAAGTATAAGAATGGAGTCACTAACCAGTCAAGATGATGGAACTGATTGTGACACACCATCCATATATATATGATCTATTAGGAAGCATAATCATTATAAATGTCTTCGGTTGAGCAAACGGAATAGGCCTACTGCATGTTTACAAGTTGATGTTTTAAAGTGCTCATATTTCATTATTTCACCAAATCTTACAAGTGCATGCCTCAAAGAGCTGTCACAACTTGTTATTGTAAGAATAGATGACATTGCTTGCCTAAGATCAGGCTAAAACAGAATGTTAACATAAATAAGCTTGTGTTGTTTGCATATGCATAGATTGGTGGCAAGGCTTGAAGTGATGCTGCAGTGAAACCCAGATCATTGCCCTCTCCTTACAATCTAAGGATCTGGTCAAGGCAAAGGTGCATGTTGAAATTTTCTTTTATATGGACAATCTAGTAGTTGTCAT
This sequence comes from Platynereis dumerilii, assembly GCA_026936325.1. Lineage (NCBI taxonomy): Eukaryota > Metazoa > Annelida > Polychaeta > Phyllodocida > Nereididae > Platynereis > Platynereis dumerilii. Next base: position 29,257,879 of record JAPTHN010000008.1, on the reverse strand, counting down.
CATGTTAAGATTTTTTGCACACATGCCTCTCTGTAACAGCTCCAGACATCATCACCATAAGACATTAAACAACTATCTTGTCTGTGACACGAGAAACTCAAATGTTTGCCAGACGAACATTTGATCTATATCTAAAGGAATAACTTACTTTTAGTTTTGAGCTTTGCCAATAAACTCTTAGACTAAGTACACCCATCATGAAATTATTGAATTTTTTTTTGTATGACAAAGAAAAATAGGCAATATTTCAGGCATGCTTTCTAAAATCATACTGTAATCTCAAGTAGTTAGCAAGATTGTAAATATGGGAAGCCATGTGGGATTTAGTCTTTTTGCATAGGGCTCGGATATCTTCTGACAATTGCTAGGCTTAAAATGAGCACTTACTCTTTAATTTATTTAAAGAAGCAGAATAAAATATGGTATGACAAATTCTGAACTGATGAAATAACTGGTCGCATTTCCTTCTTCTTTTTTTCGACTGCCGAAAATTGATAAACAGTTAAATCTACTCATTTGGCCTGCTTAACAATTGTGTAAACAGAATATTATTGCATGGAAAGTACATTTGATATTATTATTGAAATCCCTGATATCAAAAACATAGGTATAAACACAAAGATGTGTCTATCTCAATAAAGTTGCCACATATTGGCAATCGGTCGTTTGCATGATGTATGACGGTGGCCATGTCGCATATCACCTATTAATATCAGACCTAGATATGTTTTGATGTCTTTACTGGATTCCTTGATGTCAAAAACATAGGTATAGACACTAAAATTACTTCTCTATCTCAATTAGTTTGCAAGATATGAGCATTTTTTGTCTTGAAAAGTGCGTAACGGCGGCCATTTTGGATTTGTCCAGTTTACGACCCTTAGCAGTGGGCAAAAAGTGGTAAACTTTTTTTTCTGGATAATTGACATATTAACCAACCCAAATCCACTGCAAAACTAAATAAAGCAATTTTTTTGAACTCCTGACTCAATATGACTGGACTATATGTCTTACGGAGATGCTTAGCCCCGTGCGACCTTATCTTATTGCTGATCTCAGACGCCAAGATGATTATGTGTTCGCTTGTCCCAATATATAAAGAATTTGGAGAACCTCAAAAGCTTCAAATCTGCTGTCAATGCCTGGTTACTGAACTTAGACAATGCAAGCAATTTTGAATTTCTGTAAACTTTTGAAGTTGGATTTGCTGTTTTTAATTCAATAATCCGAACATGTAATGACATATCACACTTAAGATCATTATTAGTACATGCGGATCAAGGGGAATACTGAATGTGTTGCATGGGCATTGAGCGGTTACCGCTGGTCCATGCTTCATACTTTCTGTTTCCCTTTTCCGTTGTGTACGAGTAAATGACATTTTATGCCAATTTTGTATAAAAGCATTAGTATGGACACTAATTAATGGTGATTAATGACATTGAACACTTAACATTTGAACCAACTGTATGTATATATGTGTGAAAGTGACAATTTGTTTACCATACTAGGTGCTAAAGATTATGAATTGCTATGTACCTGACTATGGTGCTGCTCTATATGGTGCCTTGAGATACTCTTAAACAGGCAGAAATTGAATTAGTTATTTAGTAATAGGTAGTTGTAGATATTACTCATCATCAACTTGTTAAAATAGTATCATAATTGTATTATAATACTTGATTTTAAAACGACGTTAAATAAAATTTTACCATACCAATATATTGAGGAATTCTTACCTGCCTTCTTATTCAACTGGGATGAATCCTGGCTGCATTATTTCTGCTTCTTAATGACAATTTCAGGAAATTTCTAACAAATCATTATGTTATCAACGATGCAAGGTCCATTATAGGAATAGGGACCTCTCAGCAAAGTTGAAAAAATCCAGGCTACAGTAGCCTGCTGTAGTTGAAAATATCAGCGAGCAGACTACAAAATTTCACTCCGGGTGTTGTATTTCACGTCCTCACTTACATGAAATTCTGAGCAGCTCAACACAATTCTGCTGAGCTCAGACCTGACAGGCAGCAGCGCGGACCTGATGGGTTGCAGTCCAACTGCCCTAGATTCCAATTCGATACCCATTTTCGGTTTGAATTTTGTCAGTTTGCAGCCTGGCTCGCTCGCCTGCTTGAATGGCAGACTGTTCTTAGTCAGGAAAAAATATGTATGAGCCAAATTTATGAAATGAGAGAAGAATACTGCTGATTTTTTTTTAACTCTGTACAAGTTATTTCAAAATTTGTACAAATTGTTTCAATGGTTTTACATATTGTTTCAAACTTTAGAAATTGTTCCAAACCTTGTCAGAATTGTTTCAATCTTCGTACTAATCATTTCAAACTTTGTACAAATTGTCTTAAACTTCATACAAATTGTTTCAAACTTAGTATCAATTGTTCCAAACTTTGTAGCTATTGTTTCATACATTTAGTGATTTTGAAAGACTTAGCATGGATTGTTGGAAACTTTGTATGAAGTGTTTCAAACTTTGCATGAAGCTTTGTACAAGTGGATTCAAACTTTGTACAAACTTTTTTAAACTAGTTTCAAACTTTCCATGGATTGTTTCAAAATGTGTATGAATTGCTTTAAGCTTTGCATTAATTGTTTTAAAGTTGAACAAATTGTTTTAAACTTTGCATGTATGGTTTAAAACTTTGTATGAATTGTACAAATGTAGGGGAGACCGGTGCAGGTTGTCACAGGGGCAGGTTGTCACATTGTGTAGAACTTAAATATGCTACTATTTCTATTTAAAGCATGCAGGAGCACTGCCAATCTATATGAATGTTAAAAGGGGAGTGACTTAAACTTATCTGATCAATATATATACCTATATCGTTCGAAATCTTGACGTCCTATGAGACATTTTTTAGAATTCAGAACTCGGGGCAGGTTGTCACATTTTCGGGGCAGGTTGTCACATACTCGGGGCAGGTTGTCAGACTTTTGGTTAAGAGTTCGGAAGCAGGAAGTGGGACTCTTTTAGGCAGATCTTGACTAAAACAAGTTATTTTGAACATATGCGGAATCCTGCGTGCCCTGTGCAGACCTCAACGAACACGCTCTGTGTACAACGGTGATGCAAATGAAGGCTTATCAAAGCATTCTGATCGCTAGGAGGACAAATACAATCTTTTTTTAATTTCTTTATAAATTTGAAATGGATTTATTAGGACACTATGTCATCATGTCTGCATACATCTTTGGTCATCAATAGCATGTATAAATCACTAATTTATATTGTGTCAGTTTTTTGGTTTAAAAACCTGGTCCCAATGGGTAACAACCCAACTCCAAAAAGTGTGACAACCTGCCCCGTCTTTTTGAGATAACCTGCCCCGACTGATGGAAATCCAAAAAATACCGTGCAAAGCACTGGAAGGTTCGAATCTCGAATTTGAAAACGAGAAGGCACATAAAGATAATGTGCAAAGGTCGGTGGAAGTATAATTCTTACTAAAAACTAGAATGCACGAGATGCTCAAACATATATATATCTGCTTGATCTCTCCACCCAATTGCTTCAAGCAAATTTTCTCCACGCACTACTATCCATCAAATTCTATTTCCCCTATTCTATCTATGAAAGTCTATGCACCCACATCATCACATAATGATAATTGACAGAAAAGTTTGGAAAAATACTGTGCAAGCACGAAAACCGCGGTAGTTGTCATATAGGCACTATTATATTGCCTATTGGAAGGGATGGATTACCAGTCAACCAGGCGACAGACAACTCCAGTATCATGGCATGGCTAGGAGTGCTATACACATGAAGTAAAGACATCACCAAAAGTCCCAGGATGCACTTTAATTCGGGCGATTTACCCTGAAACCATTAGAAAATGTGCTAGCAGTTGTTTTTCATGACGGCCAAGAATTTTGTTCACTTGGGTCCATGAATGGAGTGGAGAAAGTATGAAGGTTTTGTAGACTTGTTAAAATTCACCAGGCTGCATTGTGTCTTGTGACAACTCATTGAAATATTCATTTGGTTCATACATTTTAGGTCCATGGATGCAGAATTGCAGATCTATGCATCACCTCTGCTCTGCTACTTCAAAGGAGGCTGAATACTTCCCATTTGAACTGTTTAAAGTGTTTTTGCAAACAATAATAATGCACTGCTCTTTTTTATTGTCTGTGATAATTCTTTTTCCTGACTTTTTTTAAACAATGGGGCCTTCAACAAAACACATTGCACCATGTACCCTCTTATCTCAGTGTTGACAGGTCATGCATTAACAGGATTTGAAGGGTATTTTTACCCAACTCTCCACCCCTCCACAACATATATGGCATGTCACTGGTACCTCAGATTGGCAAGTTATTGGTTTGTTTTCCCACATCATGACACATGACAGATAAGCATGTGCACTGTGAAGGATTTGCTGTAAAAACTTACTTGTTCTTGTTTACTATGACAGTTCACATTGCCTAAAGTGGAGATCCACATTTCTGTAGTCTTTCTGAACTGACAGCTTATACACTGTACAAGCTGTATAATATACAGTCTGTCTTGAGATTACATATACTGGATACATGTTGACTGATTGGCCTGCAGGAGCATATAAAGCTATTTAGTACTTGCAGATCACTCAGCTGGTCATTTTGTCAGTAACTGGATATTGGGCCCTCCTACAATAAATTCTAAAAAAGAGAATAAGAGCAACATGCAGGAGGTCCGGTGAAATGGATTATTTATCAGATTCTTCAGATTCTGACAGGTCTGAAGATTTTTTTTGGCACTGACATCACTATTTTGGAGCATGTAGAAAAAATAATGCAAGATATTCAGAAGTCAAAGATAGTTTTGAGAAAATAATTCCAGTCATTTTTGACAGTGTACACTGTACATGAGATTCTTTGTAGCAATGACACAGTGCATTGAAAAATCTAATTTTGAAATAAAAGCATAAATAGAAGGAGGACAGACCTGTAATGCTGCCTTTCTGGAGTTCATTCATAAATATGCAAACTGGCACAGGCAGAAAGTCAGAATTGGGCTTAGAAATTGAGTAATTGAGCGGCATAGGTCCTGTCTTCAGCCAGCCGTCAATCCAGCACAACACTGATCGCAAGAGGTGAGAGATTCTCACCTAAAAAGGAGTGACCAAGGCTGTTCTTATCATATTTTTCATTATTTCTTTTTATCATTATTTAAAGAAATGTTTTCTTGTTAAGTGTATGAACTGTTACTTTTCAACAATTATTTGTTAAAGAGTTGGATAACATGCAAGTTACAGGCAAAAATTTACTTTTTGTAACCAGAAATTTTTAATAGACTGTGTGCCTACCAGACTCCCTTCCAGGCGTCAAGATCTTTCAAAAAGACTCCTGTGGGTTATAAAAGTAGATACGAAGACACACCTTGACAATGTAGTTGTCAAGGATGGGAGACAAAACATAGGTTGAGAATTGCACTTGCGACACAGAAGTGTGTCGCAGGTGTTTTGGGACTGTTTACAGGCTAAATGAAGGTATGAATAGATAGCAAATGCTTTCAAACATAGTGTGTGACAATATTAAAGCATTCCTGCACTTTAAAGCATCAAAATCGGCCAATTTTCGCTGATATACTAGCTAAAATGACACACATTCTGTGTTGGATATTTGCATAATTTGATAACTGTTGATTTGTTTGTTGTTCATGTTTAATAAATTTGCAAACCTAATCTGAAACTGTGAAGTTTTATACTTCACACATCTTGTGAAGGTCGTTTTTATAATCCCTGTTTCTCACACACAACAAGAGTTTCATTGGTGGAAATTCATGCAGTTCATATATCCGAAGAAATGGATTTATTGACACCAAATTTGAAACCTCTCAGACCACATTTTTCACAGCAATTAGCTACTCATGTCTCTTTTTCTGTATTGAAATCACAAAAAATTAAAATTTCTCCAAAATGTGATAATTGACAAAGTGTTCTCGAGATATTAGATTGATAGATGCACTGTAGATAGACAGATAGATGAAAAGATAGATGAAATATAGATAGATGAATATATAGATGAATATATAGATGAATAGATAGATGGATAGATAGATGGATAGACAGACAGATAGATAGATAGATAGATCGATCGATAGATAGATAGATAGATAGATAGATAGATAGATAGATAGATAGATAGATAGATAGGTCAACGGTTCACAAAAATAACATACCCTTATGATAACTCGAATATCTCAAAGATCACTTCGTCGATTTTTATGATAGTTTACCTCTGTGTAAGCTACATATTGACTTTGCGCATGTGTATTTGTAGCTTGATTACTTCATTTTGATCTGAGCCAGCAAACCATCAGTGCACATACCCCTCTTCTCAAAAATTTCTAATTTAGTTTTGGCTTGTCCAAAAGATGTTCGCCAAAAGGTGCTCAAACTCCACTCAAATAATTTCTAATGTAATCCAATAAACCTAAACGGTGAAAATGAAACAAAAGGATTCTCTGGTGTCCACTAAATATGATTGAGAAACACAGTTTCTCCAGAAACCTGATGAAGTATGTCCCAGCAGGTGGCTCCCCCGCATGGTGAAATTGGTCATATTGTAAAAGCCACCCATTTTTTTATATCAGGGGTAGGCCCACTCAAAGGCTGATGGCTCAGTCAGGAATAATGCCACTGAGCTACAATTACACACTCAGTTCGCAACGATATGTGTACAGGCCCATAATTCAGCCAACTGTCATAGAAAATACAAAAGGAACCTTTGAGATATTCAAGTTTATTTAAAGGGGCACTTATTTCTGTTGAACTGTTTAGAAAGACTTTTAATATAGACTTTTAATATAGATAGAAAGATAGATAGATAGAAAGATAGATAGATAGATAGATAGGTAGAGAGGTAGAGAGGTAGAGAGGTTAGTTTAATAGGTAAATGGTGATAACCACACCTGAAGCATTTTTTAAATTTCCGTATATTTTTTTTACTAGTGATGATTGCTACCGCAACGTCTAATTATTTTTAGTGTCATCCATAAGTTAAAAGGTTCTCCTACTTTTAAAATCTTGGTTGCCCATTGAGTTTAAACCACTCAGGTTTAACCAGATGACCTCTTATGTTGCTTTCTGTTTTCAGTTTGCTGTTTTCAGTTTGCAGTTTGTTGTTTTCTGTTTGTAATCTTGTTTGATTGTTTGTTATCATCACCTATTTCTTGTTATGAATTGAAGAGTGCTCAGCGATAGGAATGTCCTCAGTCTACGTTGCCTACAGCAACGTGAAGACTGTGACCTCGGTCAATAATAAAAGCAGTAAACAATGATTGGTTGAGCTGTGTAACTCTCTAGTTCATTGCAATCAAAAGTGTGATAACCTGCCCCTGTGACAACCAGCCCCGGTCTCCCCAATTTTGTTTTGAATATTTTCTATTCTGAACAACCGTCCTGGTCTTCGAATCGAACCAACCGTCCTGGTCTTCGTACCTAACGAATGACCCTTCACAAAATTGCTGGCTGCTAGCGGCCATCAGTCAATGTTTTACTTTCTTAATGATGTGCAGACTGTAAATATGTACATATGTATACATATCAAGAGGATTTTAAGACATATGTCTCTATTTTTAAAGTTTTTTAAATTAAATATTATTTACAAAAAAGGACAAAACCAAATGATAAATCAAAAAAAAATTTTTTTTCCATATTTATATTAACTTTCGTTTCGCCAATCAATTATGCCGTCCACCAATCAACCCACTTGATAGACATTACAAAGACTTCAAACAATTTTGTCATTTGCATTTTAAGCTGTATATTTTCTGTAAGATCTGGATATAGAGGTCTAAGGACCTGAGTCCAGTAATGCTACTAAACTAAACTAAACTAAACTATAAGCATTCACCCGCGGAATCACTCATTCATAATAGAAATATTGACACTCAATCAGTGGCGTATTTAGGGGGGGGCCATTGGGCCATGCCCCCCCCCCCAGGCCAAAAATTAACATGGAAGAGAAAGGAAAAGCCCCGTAGCATCCCGTATTCACCCCATGTAATGACCCCCCCCTCAGGCCATTTCTAGATACGCCCCTGCACTCAATGATGTTTGCGAAAAAAGGGCAACATTTTGCAACAAATAATCTCCTGTGGGATAACCATTGCACTTTTTTTTTCAAATCTCATGTAAAAGTTGATGATTTGGTAGAGTCAGTTTACGCAAAAATTTCTGATCTGGTGTATTTACCCAGTTTCTTAATATTATCAAATAGTTTGCACCAAACTTGCCAAACAAAGGTGATGTCACCTAGGCCTACAAGCGGACAGTCCATTTCAATGCAATAGATATGCCTGTTGTGAGGTCATGGATGGCCACAACCGGATGAATTTGAGCACTCGCCATCGTTCGACTGTAACAGATCAGAACACTATAGCACAGTAGATTCTTCGGGTGAGTCAGAATGATCCACCTTCAGAAGTTTACAGCAGAGGGCAGCCCAGTCTGCTTCCCGACTGTAGTTCCACTGGTGGCATTTCATAATTACCCTTTTCTGTGAGTTAACAAAGGCTGTAACCAGTGAGCGCAACAGACGTCGCACAATCGGCTTTTGCCGACTGTTTTCATGAAGGTCCGACCTGTTCTTGGTCAAGGTCAGACAAAAAATCCGACAGCAATCAGAAAGACTATGTTGGACAATCTGGCAGTCTGTCACTGGCAGTGCAGATGGCAATTTGCAGTTGATTGAAGTGGGCAAATTTGCAGGTTAGGCCTATTCAATTGCAATTCAGTAGTGTCTGAGTTTCTTTTGACTTCCAATTGACTTCAATTGCAATTCTGGACCAGTGACAGAGTGTTCATGTATCAATGTATGAGCTAATTACAATCAACAACACTATTTAGTCTCAGTAGAGTAGGTCGGGGAAAGAAGCCCAGGTTAGGTGAGAGGCCCCCCCAGGCTTATATCCAAACTTATATTTTTGGTACGTTTATCTATTGATAGGATTGAAGCTAGAGGTGTTTTAGGTGACGTCACAAATTTTCAGGGCAAACAGCACCATAGCATAGTAGAAATTAAAGAAACAAAAATATGTGCATGGTTTTTGTAACTTTGACTATTTAATGACTAATTCTTTGAAAGGGGATGTCAGAAATAACTTTGGAAATTTTTAAAAGTATAATGGATATCTGCATTGCTTCACTTTATGACCATCACATAAATATGATTTGGATCATGCTTTTTTTGCTTTTTAGTTCAAAATATAGAGGTCAAATTAAAATATGTGGGTTTGGGGCGAGAGGCCCCACATGATATGGGGCATGAGGCCCCCTTCACTGGGTGTCGAAGCTGCTTCAGGAACCATTTAATACTGTGTACTTTACCTTAAATATTGATAGAATAGCTAATTAAAATAGAAAAAATTTGGGCCGAAATTGAAACAGGGCAAAAAATATTAAAAACTGCATGAGCAGAAAAATTCTGAAATTCAGAAAAATTGAATATAATGCCTTAAAAATTAAAGAAGAACCCTAAGAACTAACTTTTAGGCTGAATGCGCTTGCAAAAAAAATTGCCATAGGATTATAATGGGGGGGCTTCTTGCCTGGCTGGGGTAAGAAGGCCATCTTAAATTTTGTACAAAAATGGCTATAACTGCTTTATTAAAATTGGTAGACATTTGCTTCACTAGCTGTTAGTAGATCAAAGTGATCCCTTCCTGACAGCAAAACCATTCAAACAATCGCCCATAAAAAGTTGGTCAAATCACACCTCGAAGTTAAGGGGGCTGCATGCCCCGACCTACTCTAATCCTCAAGTTCTCAATTAACTTAAACTTGCAACCTCAACATTATTCACTTGGCATTGAATCAGAAATTCAAACAACTGTCATGCAACTGGAATCAACATACGTAGATTATATTATTTAATCGGTTAAAAAAAAGTAAATTTTAGTCATGCAGCATGTGTCAGAAAAATCTAACAGTGGGTATATGGTGTAATTGGTACATGTATATACTTTTGGGAGTGACTCTAAACACACATTTGGCAAATACTAGAGGTGGAATAGCAAATTGACTTTGGTCAGACATTTTGTCTGACGAAGAGAGAGTTCTGGTCAGACAAATTTAGTTTCAGTCAGACAAAAAATTTTCTTCCTGCGGCATAATGGCAATTAGTATTTAATTATTTCTCTTACTTGAGGTATTCTGACAAAATTCAGTATTAATGCATTAATAATAGTATGAATTTTTATATTAACACACATTTGGCAAATACTAGAGGTGGAATATAAAAATTCATACTATTATTAATGCATTAATACTGAATTTTGTCAGAATACCACAAGTAAGAGAAATAATTAAATACTAATTGCCATTATGCCGCAGGAAGAAAATTTTTTGTCTGACTAAAACTAAATTTGTCTGACCAGAACTCTCTCTTCGTCAGACAAAATGTCTGACCAAAGTCAATTTGCTATTCCACCTCTAGTATTTGCCAAATGTGTGTTTAGAGTCACTCCCAAAAGTATATACATGTACCAATCAGTGGCGTATTTAGGGGGGGGGGCATGGTGCCATGCCCCCCCCCTCAGGCCCAAAATTAACATGGAAGAGATAGGAAATGCCACGGAGCGCCCTTTATTCACCCAATGTAATGGCCCCCCCTTCAGGCCATTTCTAGATACGCCCCTGGTACCAATTACACCATATACCCACTGTTAAATTTTTCTGACACATGCTGCATGACTAAAATTTACTTTTTTTTAACTGATGAAATAATATAATCTTTGTTGATTCCAGTTGCATGACAGTTGTTTGAATTTCTGATTCAATGCAAAGTGAATAATGTTGAGGTTGCAAGTTTAAGTTAATTGGGAACTTGAGGATTACTGAGACATGATTACTGTCACTGCAATTGAAGTCAATTGGGTGTCAAAAGAAACTCAGACACTACAGAATTGCAATTTAATTACCTGTTAGACATCACCAAGATACTTATACCATTGGAAAAACCGGTATCTAACTGACAATATTGCATGTTAGCACCCGGCTAAGGATTAACACTGTTAAGAACAGCAAACGAATAATGAGATTATTGCTTATTTTGCAAAAATAATAAGTTAAAACATATAATAGAAGAAGCATATGATTTCTAAGTCTGTTAGACACCTCTTTGTCGGGTCCTAACATTCATTTTTGTTAGTTAGATCCCAACCTCTGGTCAGGATCTAACTTACAAAAATGCATGTTAGAACCCTCCAAATCGGTGTCTAACTAATACCTAATTTGCCAACTTCAAACAACTGCAAATTGCCATCTAAACTTCCAGTAACACACTGCCAGATTGTCCAGCATAGTCTTTATGATTGCTGTCGGATTTTTTGTCTGACCTTGACCAAGAACAGGACGGACATTCATAAAAACAGTCGGCAAAAGCCGATTGTGCGACGTCTTTTGCGTGCATTGGGTCTAGGGAAGTTAATGGGATGCATACTTGACTCAAAAATTGTGAAGTGGACATGTTGTTTTATTTTTTGGGTAAGGTGCTGACCAGACGATAGTTGGGGGGAGCTATGGATTATACCACCGGGACAAACCTTTTCTTTTGGTTCGCGACCCATCGACGACCTATTTTTTTTCTAATGCGGATGCGCGACAAACTTTTCTATCGCAATTTTAACATTACGGGACCCTAACTACAGACAAACTTTTTTTTTCCATGTGCTGAACAAACTAGTTTTTTCAGTGTCAAGTGGGAAACAAACTTTTTTTTTTCCAAAAGTCCAGAGCCCCCCCCCCCCCATACGATATGATGTAATTTCGTGTTCATATCTTCCTCATTGAAAGGACCATGAAATTGTGTCATTTCGTGTTCAAACCTTCCTTATTCAAAGACCATATCCAGTATTTTTCTATTTGAAACAATCACCATGCCATGGGACTGATAACATTAACTTTTGAACAGGAAAGAAATACAGATATATTTACATTTTTGCACCATATTTTTATTTAGTGTAAGTCAATAAACTTCTTCACTACTTCTGGAATGTCAGACACGATGGTAGAGTTTGAAAGTCGCATCGTATTCTTGACACTCATGGCAGCTATATTTTGCAATGATGGCATTATCCTTTGCAACTTGTCTATGGTACTTTGCAGTTCTTCATCGTTATCTGAAACTTCCTGCAGAATTTCCAAGATTGTTTTTCGGTCGCTGTTCTTTGCATAGATGTGTGCTCCATGATCAATCAGGCAGTTGATCATTGTCAACGCAGGTGGAACGTTACATCTTAAGGCGGCAGTTAAGCCACCGACGAGAAGTAGCAGAGTATTTCCTTGATTGTCGGTAGCATCAAGGTCAACAGAATCAACCAGCAATTCACAGATTCCGTAATCTCTAAACAAATCATGAACGAATGATTGGAGGGTGGTAGTCAAGTGATTCTCTATGATCACATGCTGTACGGGCGTCTTGAGGTTGATCGGCGCTGACGTCACTTCCGGAATCTGCTTCAGAAGATCTCGCAACATATTTTTGGCCAAATTTCCTTCTGTTTCATTGGTGCCTTGTATCTGCCTGTCTCTTCTATACAACTGCATTATCAGCCCGGTTGTGATGTACAATGAATCCTGCAAAAAGTTAACAATTTTCTGGGAAGCAATTGCTTTTGATTCTAAACTGAGCATCCGTTGCATCTCAACGCAACACTCCAAAGCAACAGCAATCATTTTAGTTACGCTCTTCGTGTCCAGGTCTTCAAATCTCTTTGTCATCAGATAGAACCAGCGGTGGAACATGTTTCGTAAATTTGTAACATCGTTATTCACTTGGAAGAGATTCAGGTGATGTTCAAGCAAAACATCTAATCGCCTTTTGTCCAGAGAAAGAAAATCTGTAAAAACAACATTTAAATTTATTGTTGGTGTAACATTTCAGAATGTATCAAAAATACTAAAAAAGATTAACAAGAAGTATCTTAACATTTGGCAGTTTGACATAGACTTTATCAAATTATGCTACCTTATATATAAGATCAAAGCACATATGTTCGCAGGTATGTGCGGTAACCATAATGTATATCGTTATGTATGGTATTTTCAAGCAAGAATTTGAATTTTATATGGTCAATAAACCAATCTCATCAATCTCAAAAACCTTGAACAGACCAGTACGTACCAGTTGTTGATTTGTAACTCATCAATGGTTCCAGTTTGACGTATCGTCTACTGTATATCCTCTCTCTTGCAAGTATCGCTTGCACGGTCAACGACTCCCATGAATCTTTGTATATTGAGAGTTCTTCTAAAGATTCCCACTCTTTCGCAAAGCCGTAACATTCCAGAGGATCTAAAACAATTTTTGGAAGGTTGAACTCTCGGCGCATTAATGTTGCCTTGCGCATGGCTTCGAATGCTGGGTCCAAAGTTACAGTGTCACAATGTTGCATCAAAGTCAAGGCCAGTGTCTCGTAAGCTTCAATGATTACTTGTTTCGGGTACGAGAACTCTCTCAACAGTCTTACAATCTTTAAACCAGCGTCATCCTCGGAATGCGCTGCTAAGTGTAGATCTGAAAAGCCATTGCTGTCAATGATATTTCCCTCGGCGCCAGCCTCGAGTAGCAGGTTGATAACTTCAATCGGGCTCCTTTCACAGGCACAATGAAGTGGAGTTCGGCCACTGTTATCTCTCATATTAACATCAGCACTATAACGCAGCAATATCTTCAATGTTTCTATTTCATCCTCGGACTGACAGGGGTGACACACGTGTAGCACTGACTGACCAATGGAATTAGTCTGATTGCAATCCGCCCCACCTTCTAATAGTCGTTGCAGCAATGAGGAGAAGCCTTTCCTTGCCAATGTCATCAAGGGAAATACAGTGTCATTTCTACTGTAGTTGCTTTCGTACGTATAAGCGTATGAATTATAGTCAGGACCATAAGTATTTTTTCTATATCTATGAGTATATCCTTCACATTTTCGCACACGGTTTGGGTTTGCACCAAGCTTCAGTAGAATACCAATAATTTCTTCCGTCTTCTCTGAAATCAGTAAAATTGCTCTTGTCAGTTCCTTTGTGATTTATCACTCAAAATGTGAAATGCTGTGGAGCAGTCCCCCTTATGTAAATCTATCTACCTAACCTGTTACTTTCAAATTTCTGTCTTCCTTATCTGTAATTCTAATCATAACTTTCGCTGCGGAGTTACTAGTAATTAAAAATTAAAAATTGTAAATAATTACCTCAATACCCTAGCCTGCTCAACAGTCTGGGAAATTACCAGCACATGATGACAATTGCAATTCCAGCTAAGTCCTGGCCCTGACAGGATGATTGAATGTGTGGGGTTGATCAGTGGGGTATCAGAAGAAAGTCTGATCTATGTGCAGCCATCCTCAACACACAGCAGCATGACAGTAGCTGGGACTTAATCTATCCCATTTCGCGAAATACCGCGAAGTCATCAGCAGCTGATGACAGTTCCCTAATTTCTCTGGAGCCTTCGGGTTCTTTTCCTCATTATGTAATGGATAGGTCTGCCGAAATTTATAGAGTTAGTTGATACTGTGATACAACTTTATGCCAAGTTTGGAAGTGATAGTAGCAACAGTTATTTTTAAATAGCCAGTCAAAGATGATTTTGAGCACTTCCAAAGTCATGGCTGGGCCATGACACTTTCAGATGGTCATGGGAGAGTGATGACAGTGCTGGGGTGAGTGTCATGCGGGACTAAAGACACTGGTTGTCATGAGCAGATGGTAATTTCCTTGACTGCTCAATGTACCATTTGTTATTCAATGAATAATAAATAAAATACATAAGGTCTAAATACATATGTGTAAATATCATTTACCCGAGTATTATAAAATTGCAACACCAGAATTTTGCCCATATTTTTGCAAACGAATATATGATAAATAAATAAATTTCTAAACTGAAAAAAAAAGTATCTACTCACTTAGTTCTGATTGGTCAAGAATGAAACTTCCTGTCTGACAAGCCAGTATCAAAGGTGACGTAGAAAATCCCTGAGGACCTTCAACTTTGAATTCGCAGTCGGCCAACTCTGGGTGTTTCTCCAATATCATGTATATAGCTTTGAGATTTTCAAGCACTATAGCTCTGCGCAGATCACTTTTTGGATCCACTAAAGGATATTTCTCCAATACGGGGTTACACCCTTTCATTGCAAAGTTTTCTGACATTTTAAATGACAGACTATCTTGTGACACAGGCTCACAAAGCTATTTTAGCACTGCAAGGTGACACTAAACAATCTCTTGGTTACATTACTCCACAATTGTCTATGAAAATGTTCGATACTTATGTTTTGCCAATACTGGAATACAATTGTGAATTATGGACAAAATCAAAACCTATAAATGAAATAGAGAAAGTAAAATCGGTTACCTAAAACATATGTTAGGTGTAAGAAAGCAAACTTCCACACTCGCAGTGTATGGTGAGACAGGGAAGTTTCCTTTGCATCTTAGACAACAAATGAGAATGATCAATTATTGGCTTAAACTTGAGAAAAGACCAGATGATAGTGTTCTTAAAAAATGTTTGAATTTTCAGAAAAATATACCTTCACAAACATGCTGGTTCAGCAAAATAAAACAGGTACTAGAGAACAACAACATGCAGTTTGGAGAAATAAAGATGTTTAAAGAGAAACTATACCAAAAGTATCAAAATGATTTTTTTGAAGAAATTAATGACTCGACTAAGCAACCAAAACTTAGAACTTATAAATTAATGAAGACTGATTTCAGAATAGAACCTTATTTACGACATGATAGGCTATTTCAACAAGAAATTATACACTAAAATTGCGAGATTTCGCACTAGCTCTCACAACCTTCGAATTGAAACTGGAAGACATGAAAGCCCAAAGTTACCTGTAGAAAACAGAATTTGTAATAAATGCGATTTAAATGAAGTTGAAAATGAAATACATTGTTTATTGTTATGTCCTAGTCATGGATTACACAGGGAAAATCTTATTACTATATCATCTAATGTAATATACAACTTTGATCAACTCTATAATTTTGAAATTTTTTTAGCCATTATGACATCATGACATCATTACTTTAAAATGTTTTTAACTTATGGTTTTCATTTGTCGATCTCTAAATTTTTAATGTATTTTTTGTCCGTTTTAACTTAATGAAAACTTTACAATTATACATATATATATATATATATACATATTGCCTATATTTTTTATTTTATAATGTATGTATGTATTCCTCCTTATACACTTGTTACATTTCACACCTCGGTCATAATAGCTTTGAGCTAATGTTGTTTGTATTTAACGCCGAGTTAAATAAATATAGATTTGATTTTGATTTGATATTTCTTTTGGGGTGAAAATTAATGGTGTTTCAGAATAATATCTCCTGGATAGACGGTTCATGAGTCATGATGCTGAGCGTTTCTTGAATAGAAAAACATAGGAATCCTCAGGTTGACAAGGAATCTTCAAGCCCGAATCTTGAGGGTGTTTTAAATATATAGGCTATATGAAGAGTTAAAAATCCAGTTGTTATCATCCTCCCCAAGTGAAGTCAATCTCTGTGGTAGGAGAATGGCTGTCACAGCTCATAGGGAATCCCCGGGAGGGAATCACCTGTTCGTGCCAGTTGTTTGTCAATAATCCTCAACAGCCACTGCCAGTCAGCTCAGCTGAGGCAACATTCTGCGCAATGATTTTAGCATGTTCAGGCTACCATCAATCCGTAAGCTCGTGTTGGTGAGTGGTAAGCTAATTGCATGTCCACAGCATGCCAAATATGCATAAGCCTTATCCTGCCCTGTACTGGCAAGTGGTTAAATATAACATTTCCAATAGCTGTAGGATCCCACTGGTTCCAACCAGCTGTTAGCCACAGTGAGCGTCACTCTGTCAGAGCGTGGTCTTCCTTAAGTAGGTCAGTTTGCTCCATATTGCAGCAGTGTTGCACAACCTCAATGTTCCTGTGAAAAGTGAGGTATGGATATGCGCAAAGAAATAGGTATCTGTCCTGGGATTCATCCAGGTCAGAGCCTCTTGTGGTTAAAATTGGAACTATTATATATTTTTTAATTGGGCTGTAATTAGTTAATTGGAGCACTGAAAATTGTTTTAATGGGGTTATGAGAGGTTGGAAATGTAGGACATCGTCAGGGACATTATGATCGACACCAATGCACCTGGTGGCTGCATGGCGAGGCAAACTGAACTGCCATGAATTTATTAGCATAAGTTGGACCACCTCCTCCAGCAAGCATTTGTTTACACAGTCTGCAGGACCAGTGCTATTATTAGGACTGCCAGCAGCAGGCCTTATGTGACGAGCCAGGTCCTATATTGTTGTGATGCTGTGCACCACCTCCTGTCAAACTATACGCATTGTATGAATCTGATTTTTTGTAGTATTTACTTGTGGGTCATTGAAAGCTCTTTTCGACTTTGGCTGGTCTCCGTGACTTTTTGGTGATTTTATTGAAAATATGCTTCTACAATGCTTTTCTAACTGCTGTGATACCAGTGCCAATCATATGGAGCGAGATTTTAGAAAGGAAAGAAGAAGGAAAGAAAGGAAGGAAAGAAAGGAAAGAAAGGAAAGAAAGGAAGAAAGAAGGAGAAGAAAGGAAGGAGAAGAAAGGAAGGAGAAGAAAGGAAGGAGAAGAAAGGAAGGAGAAGAAAGGAAGGAGAAGAAAGGAAGGAGAAGAAAGGAAGGAAGGAAGGAACACAGGAAGGAACACAGGAAGGAAGAACAGAAGATACACAGATATAGGACAGATAGATAGATATATAGATATTCTGACCCTAGAGAATAGATAGTTAGATAGTTAGATAGTTAGATAGATAGATAGATAGATAGATAGATAGATAGATAGATAGATAGATAGATAGATAGATAGATAGATAGATAGATAACAACACATTCTCCACATATAATGAAGTACGTTCTTTATGGACGTTTGTCACCTGGAAATGAAGATTGTATTTAATTCTGAAGGAACATGTACAAGATAAAGATTTTCATTCATTTTCCCATATAGACATGCCTATAGTACTGGTTACTGCCCAAAATGGACCTGCTTTCAGCTGAATTGGCCTCTCTGACTCATTTAGTCATTTTCCCTGTATGATGAGAAGCTATGAGATGCTGGGGCTTTCATATTGATTGAAGCTGCAGATTTGTGTCGAATTTAACATAATTAAATTAACATTTTATTGTATTCTTGGATGTTATTTCTACTATTAGATTTTAGGTGCTGGGTTTTTAGAATTATAAACAATTTAATAATATTAAATCCCCTCTTCCCTTACTCCCTCAATTAATCCCTTGCTCCCTTCTCCCCTCCCTGCTTCCTTCCTTCCTTCTCCTCCTTTCTTCCTTCTCCTTTCCTCCCACCCCTTCACTAATCCTCCGTTCACCCATGCCCCCGTCCTCCATAAAATCTACTGTATTTTCCTGACTATAGAAGACCTTCCAGCATGACCTCTATTTGAGGAGGCCTCTATTCATGGTGGGCCTATATTTGGGGTGTGCCTTTACTGTTCCATAAATTATTTTAGGTGAACATCCAAATAAGGCAGTGCTATTTTGTACTGATGCCATGACAGGGTTGTTTGGGACTTTTAAAGAATAATACCAATTCAATTTAAACCTTAGGCCTATATGATAATATATAGGAAAGAAAGAATGCACTTATTCAGAAATATACATTCATACATTTTAAAAGTATTTATAATAAAACTTACAACTTTAGAAAAGATCATAAACTGATACATTAAAAGTTTAGTACATTTTTAAGCCAGTTTAATTTGTTTATAATTTCAGGAAATACATGGATTGCATGCTTTGTCAAAAAAACACGGGGGGGGGGTTATGACGTTAAATTAATCTCTTTATATTCATAAAGAAATTTTAACTACCTAATGAATGGAGAATATAATTTAGTTGATTCAATGGTTATAGAATGTTGAATATGACTAAAAGATAAGACCAGACTTTTGAGTAGGCAGACCTAATAGGTTAAACGTGAGGAAATGTACATAGTACATTGTTGTGGTATATGGTCGTTCTGAACACCTTAAAATGAAGGAGAACCAAATTTGTTGAATTCTTTATTGCTAATTGGACTGGAGAAGGTCTGAGTTTTGATGATAATTTAAAAAACATGGCAAAATTATTGTTCAATTCTGTACGTAAAGTCTATTAATATTGAAATAGGTCAGCTATACTGCATTATCTTTAACATTCCATGCAGAAGGCTAATTTATCTTTTATAAAAAGGACTAGGCAAATGGGCAGATAGATAAGATTAGATAGATAAGATCAGATCTATAGATATATAGATAGATTAGATAGATAGATAGATAGATAGATAGATAGATAGATAGATAGATAGATAGATAGATAGATAGATAGATAGATAGCACTAAATTGTTGATGTTACATAACTGAGATCAATAAAACCACTATTCAGGAATGACTGTTCACTATTAGACTGTTACATAATTTGTTGATAGTTAATTAAGATTATGTAACCTTAAGTGTTGTGAATATGATTTCTTACTTGGTGATCTATTTAAGTCATTAACATTTGTATTGACTTTCAATTTTATTCACTTCTTGCAATCAGGTGGTATGGAAATAATTATTTCCAATGGTGATACACATGTCGATTTAAATCCCTGAAATATGTCATTGGAGGTTGTTATGGGACAAGACCAAAATTTTAAATCTATTTTGGAATTTATTTAACATATTTTAATTAATTACTAAACTAAACAGTGACTAAACTACTAGCTCCTCCTTTATGGCAACTACAGGCAATTCCTGTTGGCAGTCACTGAAGACAGGAGCACCACACAGAATGAGCTGTCCTTGTGCTAAGTGAGCTTCGCTCATGGCTGCCTTCGGCAGCCATGAGCTGCGCTCATATTATACATGTATTACAATGGAAGGGTTGCAAGAAATGATAAGACATCACATCACCCATAAAACGATAATGACCTGAGCAATGATGCATTCAATGGACATTATATACTGAGGTTATATAATCAGTTAAGGGGTAAATAGGCCTAAAACCACTATAATAGTTACCTAATGTTTGAAAATGTTTGAAAATGTACAATGTTAGGAAAACAAAATATGATAGGCCTATGTTATTTTTAAAAGTCATGATATTTTTTTTTAATATCATTATGAAAAAATGCATTATATTTGCAGAAATTCATTATTAAAACTAATAACATTTTATGGATAAAGCTAATGCCTCCTCCCCAATAGAAAAAACAGGCATAGAACATCAAAAATGCAAAGAGGAGGGGGTCATTAAAGTAATAACCTCTCCCCCCCCCCCAAGTGGCGGATCCAGCCCCCTCCCCCCATTCTGGATCCATAACTGCCCCCTTCAAAAGTCTGGCGGTATTTTTATTCGGCAAAAAAAAAGAAAATTACCAATGATAAACATACATCCATCAACCCCCCCCCCCAACAAAAATTGTTGGAACAATTGGATTGACTATATTCTAACGAATCTAGTACAATTATGGAAATGAGATCTATAGGATTCTATTGATATTATCAGGGCTTTGGAGTCGGAGTCGGAGTCGGGAGTCGAAGTCGTGGAGTCGGAGGTTTTTGGGTGGAGTCGGAGTCGGAGTCGGAGTCGGACTTTGATTTTCAGGGGGCGTATGAGTCAGAGTCGGAGTCGAAAATTAAGGTTGTGACTCCTGACTCCTAAAAATAATTAGTATAGTTTACAGAAAGACAGTTTCAAAAATGTTAAATGAACTCCAAATTTTACTTAAAACTTCCGAAGCGAGTATTCATGTAAAAAATCCTATGAAAACTTTGTAGAATGACTTTTTCTTGTCTGTTAATCATGTAATATTAATGTGCAAAAATGCCGATAAGCGGAGTCGGGAGTCGGAGTCGGAGTCGGAATTCAGGAGACCTAAGGAGTCGGAGTCGGAGTCGGAGTCGCTTTTCAGAAAGTCAAAGGAGTCGGGAGTCGGAGTCGGTTCACTTATCACCCGACTCCAAAGCCCTGGATATTATTGAAAAATACACCCCTTGTAATCTTTATTTACAAAAATAATGTAGGTCTTTCATTTATGCAAGAATGAACTAACTCCTAAGAAGAGTGATATTTATTCAGGGTACTGGTCTGCAGTAATTACAATTTGACTGGATATGAAATATAGTATTTAAGTTGCTTTTGTAATGAAGACCATCCTTCAATTTCATCCTGATCTGAGAAAATGAAGACCAGCTTTTATTTTGTAAAAATGTGTAGAAATGAAGGACGGTGTTCATACTCAACAGTTCTGTGATCTATATATGAGAATGAAGGACGTCCTTTTTGTTCCTTCAGAATGAACACCGGTGTTTATATTTAGGTGCAAAAAGTCCATAAAGTACGTATTTCATTCTGGGGTGGAGAATGGCAGTACATTTAAATTTCTTCCTGCAATTCTGCAATTCTGCAATAAATTCTGCAGTTTCGGAGGAAATTGCAGAATTCTGCAATTCTGCAATAGATTCTGCAGTTTGGGAGTGAAACTGCAGAATTCTGCAATTCTGCAATAAATTCTGCAGTTTGGGAGGAAACTGCAGAATTCTGCAATTCTGCAATAAATTCTGCAGTTTGGGGGTGAAACTGCAGAATTCTGCAATTCTGCAATAAATTCTGCAGTTTGGGAGTGAAACTGCAGAATTCTGCAATTCTGCAATAAATTCTGCAGTTTTGGAGGAAATTGCAGAATTATGCAATTCTGCTATACATTGTGCAATTCTGCAGCTCAATGCAGTATTTGTGAACCTCTGGTATTTAATCCAGCTTATCAATTGCAATGCATCTGTTAAGTTGAGACCTCTTCAACAAGGGTCTTGCCACTACCCAGGAAACGTTGGTTAGGAGGGGGGGGGGGAGGGAGGAGTAGCGGTTTAGGGGTCGGGGGGGAGGTCTGGGGTTTTGATGCTCACCTGTCCCTGCAGCCTTTCTGAAAAGTTTCTGCAGCAGAATCAGTAGTTCTGTAGGAATTCTGCAGCCTGGGAGGTTTTGTGCACTTCTGCAGGTAGGAAGCTGCATATTCTGCAGTTTCAAATAAACCTACAGAATTCTGCAATTCTGCAATAAATTCTGCAGTTAGGGAGGAAACTGCAGAATTCTGCAATTCTGCAATAAATTCTGCAGTTTGGGGTGAAATTGCAGAATTCTGCAATTCTGCAATAAATTCTGCAGTTTGGGAGGAAATTGCAGAATTCTGCAATTCTGCAATAAATTCTGCAGTTTGGTAGGAAACTGCAGAATTCTGCAATTCTGCAATAAAACACAACAATAAACTGCTTCAGAGTTCAAAGTGAACTCCTATGGACTTCTTCTTCTTCTTCTTCTTTTGGTGTGCATTCTCCCAGGTCGCCACTCTACCCTTGTGGGGAGCAGCACTTGCATGTTTTGTTTTCTTGTGGATTGGTCATCGTTCTACCACTCTGCTCGGCCAATTCTCAATCAAATTTCACTCTGAAAAAAGTTGCGGGTACCCTGCAACCAGGTCTATTGACTGAAGTTGACAGTGATTGTCTGTCGTTTTTTTTTTTCCGTACGACACGTTTTTCGGCGATCGGTCAGCTCGCAAAAATGTATTTTGCGAGCTGACCGATTGCCGAAAAAAGTGCCGTACGGCAAAAAGAAACAACGACGGACAAAAACTAACAAATGTAGTAAATAGACCTGGTTGCAAGGTACCCACCACTTTTTTCAGAGCGAAATTTGGTTGAGAATTGACCGAGCAGAGTGGCAAAACGTCCATAGCAATTTTTTTTTGGCAGCACTTTGTAAAATGACATTTTTGCGAGCTGACCGATCGCTCGAAAAACGCGTCGTACGGAAAAACGAAACAACGACGGACAAACACTGTAACTTCAGTCAATAGACCTGATTGCAGGGTACCCACAACTTTTTTAAAAGTGAAATTTGGTTGATAATTGACCAAGTAGAGTGGCAAAACGTCCATGGAAGTTTATTTTCAAGCAGCAGCTTGTATATCATTTTACAACCTGTTGTATCAAAATAAACCTCCTTCAGGTCTCGGGATACTGGATCTTGGGTGACTATACCAGGGATATACTGCCTCCATCCATGGTATAACTGGTATACAGAGTATCCAACTGTCCTCATTTTGAAAAAAGAACTGCTCCCTTGGGGGGAACCGAATGGTACATACTAGTGAGATACCGGTATCCCACTACAGGGGCTCACCCCTGAGGTAACCCATACTCCTCGCAGTGACTTGTCAAGATGATGGAGGTAACCAGGAAAGAGGGTTTACCAAAACCCCCAACCAATCCCAAACCCAAAACCAACATTTCCTTTGTAGTGGCAAGACCCAAGTAAATGAGGTCTGAACATTGCAGATGCATTGCAATAAGCTTGAGGAAGTAACAGAGGTTCAGAAATCATGCAGGGAGCTGGAGAACTGAAGAATTCTGCAGCTTCTAGCATATTTTTTTGCAGAACTGCAGAAATCTGCACTTTTTTTTGCAGAACTGCAGAATTCTGCAATTTTTTTGCAGAATTCTGCAATTTCTTTGGAAACTGCAGAATTCTGCACTTTTTTTTGCAGAACTGCAGAATTCTGCACTTTTTTTGAAAACTGCAGAATTCTGCACTTTTTTTGCAGAACTGCAGAATTCTGCACTTTTTTTGCAGAATTCTGCAATTTCTTTGGAAACTGCAGAATTCTGCAGTTTTTTTGCAGAACTGCAGAATTCTGCACTTTTTTTGGAAACTGCAGAATTCTGCAGTTTTTTTCTGCAGAATTGCAGAACTGCAGAACTGCAGAAAGAAATTATACACTCCTCGATAGATAGATAGATAGATAGATAGATAGATAGATAGATAGATAGATAGATAGATAGATTGATAGATTGATAGATAGATACATAGATAGATACATAGGTAGATACATAGGTAGATACATACATCTATAGGTAGATACATAGATAGATCTTTTGAACATAGATAGCTGACTAGATAGGCCAAGACCTATATTATGGCAGGCTGGCAGTCCTACGTATGCACTCTGTGAGTGTTCGTTCTTGTTTGCATTGTGGCTGTGTAGACCTGCTTCCAAACCAATAGAACAAATTAGGGAGAGGGCGACCAAAATAATACAGCTTAAGAGGCCATTCTTTTGCCTTTTTCGGGCTCCATGTCAAAAAATAATCTTTCAAATCATAAGATTAAGCAGGAAATTTCTCTTATGGGTCTATGTTTTTACAATGCCAAAAGCGTCAATTTCACACTTTTTCAACAGCGATTATTTCATATATATATTATATGAACCATTTTCCTCAGTTGCTAAAATTCTGAATAAGTGGCAATTTCGAAATTTTGTGGATACTTCGTCATGTTTTCAGTCAATACTAAAATGTTGTCAGTGCATGGGCAAGTAAAAGATCCCTCACATGTGGTAGATGTGTAACATATTGAGAACTTCTCTTCCAAAGGGCAATTCCGCAGTAAAGTGACAAAGTTGTGACAATGTTGCAATATTTTTACTAATTACATAGAATTGTGTGGTAATTGTGAAGCAACGTCAAGATGACATTTATAAGCATGCGACGTTGATGAAATCTCAACATAGTGTACACCTTATCACAGCATAATTTTCTATTATACATTCTACGTGATAACAGACGAGCGCTTCAACCAATGGTAGCTTAGTTTTTAATTGGCTGTCTCTGAGAAAACCATGCGGGGGGTGAAACGTGGCCCGAGCCGGATCTTAACGAAATTTTCACCAAACGCCCTTTAGACACAATAATGAAGGTTGGTGAAGTCCGTTTTTCTGTGATTTCAATTCTTCCTTGATTTTACCCCACTTGAAAATAGGGTGTCAAGTGTGGCGCAAAATTCCTTTAACATGGGTTTCAATGGGAAAACATGCCAACTTTAGCACTATAGGAACCAGAGCGCAGCGCATGGTTTGAAAATTTTATGATGGAGGATGATTACACATGACTTGAATATTCTAAATTCACTTTTTGTTGCGTGGAACACTCCTTCATAAGCCAGATATAAGCATTTTTAGATAGCGGAGGGTGGCAAATTTCTCTGCTTTTCGCAAAAAATTAAAAAATACTAAAAATGTCATAATTCTGCTAAGATTTGTCCAAATTTGACAATTTTAGTGTCTAACTATATGTTTTGGGCAATTCCGCACCTCTTGGAATGATTTTTATTTTGATTGGAGGTCAAAGTCACTGCCTAAGGTCAAGGTCAAAGTCAATTTTTTCTGTAATTTCATGATATTTCAAGTTTTAGTCCCAAATAACTATCAAAATGTCCCATAATATCAATGCTTATTCAGCATAAACTGATTTAATAAATTTTTAGCTATATGTTACTATCCTAAACTGTATCAAAAACCTGTTTTTTTTTAACCATAGGGGGGCGCTTTCAAATTTTCGAAATTCCATAATTTTTCCAATTTGCAGGTTAAATATTTTGAAGATGTCCATCGATCATTGTGCCTTAATAATTCAGAGTTCAATGGATTACTGCTATTGCATGAAAGTCAAATAAGGGATTCTGGGCCAGAAAACAGACCTTAGAAGATGATTTGAATGTTTTCGGCGGCCATTATTGAAAATTTTGTCATCTCAGTTAATGTCAAAACTAATAGAGATAACAGAAAAGTTTTTGTTTCTATACCTATGTTTTCAGGGTCAAGGAATAAAACAAAAACATTTTTATCATTGTATGTTATGTAATATATGTGTAATTTGGCTGCCACAACAACAACAAAAAGTATCTTTGCTGATATCTGTGGAGGTTACAGAAATATTGGAATAATTCTTAGGTTTATACCTATGTTTACATGGTCAGGGAATATGATACAGTAATTTTCCATGCTCTATAGATACGCTTTCAAGTATGGGAGACGGGGGCATGTTGGTCCAATTTTTTATTTTTTGGCTCAATCAAAAATATCTCTAAATATTTGAAAAATCTCTTTACTGACTGACATAGATCTGAACATCTACACTACAGTTTATCACATCAAGCAGAGGACAGATGTTTGGCCGGTTATCTCAGCAACCTGAAGCCCCTCAGGAGAAATACACATACCTATGTATAGCTTAGCTCTGTTGTAATATGAATATCACATTTCTGTGATATTTTGGGGCTTTTTTGTTCGATATTTGCCAATTTATGATAATTTTAGTCCAATTTCGCACAATGTTGACATTTGTGACGCTACCAATCTGACACACAATGGGCAGATACGTCACAAAAGTGCACTGCAGCGCCACCCCAGGCTTAGTTATAGTCAAGTTGGTATCAGCGGAACAACCAATCTCATGGTATAGATTTTTATGGACTGTACAAACAATGCTAAATTTCTGTTACAATGTGAGATGTGACAAACAGTAGCCTTATGCCAAACCAAGCCAATCTACCTTCAATAGTTGCGGAGAAAAATAATTTTGAATTTTTTTTTTTTATGGTCCGACATGCCCCGGACTCGAGGCACGTTGGACCGCAATGTGGGGCAGGTTGGACTATGGTATAAAAGTCCACAAAAGTAGAAGAAAGTGAGCAAACACCACATTTTATTCTCACAGATCACAACACACTCTTGTGTGTCATTGCAGAATGATTATATCCGAATATTTAGCCAAATAATTTTAATAAATCTTGTTTTCAGCTAGAAAGGCTAGCAGATTAATCAACTGAATTGATTTTGCCCTCATATTGTACAGGAATGACTTAGGTGCTCTATTCATGTTAGAAATTATCCAGTTGGCATTTTGCGGATTATTTTTTGTCAGTCAATCGAGTTTACAATGGTCCAACGTGCCCCGGCCATGCTCGTCCAACCTGCCTCATCCCAACCTCTTACAAAAATGTGCATGTAGTCCAGTCATATTGAGTCAGGAGTTCAAAAAAATTGCTTTATTTAGTTTTGCAGTGGATTTGGGTTGGTTAATATGTCAATTATCCAGAAAAAAAAGTTTACCACTTTTTGCCCACTGCTAAGGGTCGTAAACTGGACAAATCCAAAATGGCCGCCGTTACGCACTTTTCAAGACAAAAAATGCTCATATCTTGCAAACTAATTGAGATAGAGAAGTAATTTTAGTGTCTATACCTATGTTTTTGACATCAAGGAATCCAGTAAAGACATCAAAACATATCTAGGTCTGATATTAATAGGTGATATGCGACATGGCCCACCGTCATACATCATGCAAACGACCGATTGCCAATATGTGGCAACTTTATTGAGATAGACACATCTTTGTGTTTATACCTATGTTTTTGATATCAGGGATTTCAATAATAATATCAAATGTACTTTCCATACAATAATATTCTGTTTACACAATTGTTAAGCAGGCCAAATGAGTAGATTTAACTGTTTATCAATTTTCGGCAGTCGAAAAAAAGAAGAAGGAAATTTCGACCAGTTATTTCATCAGTTCAGAATTTGTCATACCATATTTTATTCTGCTTCTTTAAATAAATTAAAGAGTAAGTGCTCATTTTAAGCCTAGCAATTGTCAGAAGATATCCGAGCCCTATGCAAAAAGACTAAATCCCACATGGCTTCCCATATTTACAATCTTGCTAACTACTTGAGATTACAGTATGATTTTAGAAAGCATGCCTGAAATATTGCCTATTTTTCTTTGTCATACAAAAAAAAATTCAATAATTTCATGATGGGTGTACTTAGTCTAAGAGTTTATTGGCAAAGCTCAAAACTAAAAGTAAGTTATTCCTTTAGATATAGATCAAATGTTCGTCTGGCAAACATTTGAGTTTCTCGTGTCACAGACAAGATAGTTGTTTAATGTCTTATGGTGATGATGTCTGGAGCTGTTACAGAGAGGCATGTGTGCAAAAAATCTTAACATGATGACAACTACTAGATTGTCCATATAAAAGAAAATTTCAACATGCACCTTTGCCTTGACCAGATCCTTAGATTGTAAGGAGAGGGCAATGATCTGGGTTTCACTGCAGCATCACTTCAAGCCTTGCCACCAATCTATGCATATGCAAGCAACACAAGCTTATTTATGTTAACATTCTGTTTTAGCCTGATCTTAGGCAAGCAATGTCATCTATTCTTACAATAACAAGTTGTGACAGCTCTTTGAGGCATGCACTTGTAAGATTTGGTGAAATAATGAAATATGAGCACTTTAAAACATCAACTTGTAAACATGCAGTAGGCCTATTCCGTTTGCTCAACCGAAGACATTTATAATGATTATGCTTCCTAATAGATCATATATATATGGATGGTGTGTCACAATCAGTTCCATCATCTTGACTGGTTAGTGACTCCATTCTTATACTTCTGTCGTTACCAGTTGTAAACTCCTTCTACTCCTGCTCCAATGTTTGTTGTTGCCTTATTCCCAAACATATACCAAGGCAGAATTTTCTGTAAAGCATCTGTACACCAATTTTACTTTCGGACCAGATCCGTTTCTCTCTTCAGATGCAGGTTCTCTCTTTTTCTGCCATTCATGTGCCTCATCAAAGATAACGACTCGCAATACTGTCAGCTCCACCTTTACCTGCTGCAATCTCTTAAATATGCCTGGTTTCACATCTGTTATTTTGAGTTTGGAAGCTTCATTTCTTAATCTCCTAAAGTGTCATTGTAGCTAGCATGCCTGTTTTAACTTGTCTCCCTTTGTTCCTCTACAAAGTGAGCAATGTTGATCAGACATGCTCCTTGCCACCATACTGCCTTTATTTTTCTTCATCTAGAACCTGTGCTCTTTCAGCTAGCTAGTAAACTGGCCAATCGTCAGCTGTTATGTCTGTCATCAGTGCAATTGTGAACTATGGTAAGACATGTTTAAGGTTCCCTGGTTGACCGCAGTGAATGGTAACTTGGATCCAGGGTCGTAGCCTGCAGAGGGCAGGGGGGGGGGCAGCTGCCCCCACTAGAATTTGACCAAAATAGGGTCATTACATGTAAAATTTCACATATTCCGGGGTTTTCCGAGGTGCAGATGCCTTCGGAACAGTCGCTGGCCCCACTAGGATTCTGTCCAGTCTACGGCCCTGGGATCTTCAATATATACTTCAGGATTTGAAGGTGGGCTAACACTGGGCTTGATATGTTAAACAGGAGCTTAGGCTTAATCCTCTTGCAGTGCATATTCCTTGAATGGATGTCTCCCACACTTTATCTTCCATCCATCCTGCAAGAGGGAGGGTTTGTCTAGCGACAGTGTGCTGGACTGCCAATAGCTGGGTCCAGGGTTCGAATCCAGCTCTTGTCGGGTCACCTACGTTATGTTCGACAGCTGTTTTATCATCCATCGCCTCATTGAGTGTCCTCCTCCTAACCTAAATAGCCTACCAAGTGCATAAATACAGGAGGTGAAGGTGTGAATAAATACAGGAGGTGAAGTCCCAATCATCCATCCATCCATCCATCTTTCCTGCATTGCACATCCTTCAATCTTGCTCCTGTCATGCATCCTAGTTGCCTAGACCAGTTTGGCCTTGCATGGTTGCTTTATCCAACTGCTACTACTGGTTCCTGTTCTGATCCCGTAACTGCTCCACTTATTTGTTATTATATCCTAACTGTCATCATTCCCCCCTGTCATTGCCGTTTTGAATTTCCTTCTCGAACAGTCCAACACAGGTGAAGCTACTGGTCACTCCAAGCCACTTTTAGTGATGAGCACTGATCATCCTTTCCTAGCTTGTGCTTTTTTGTATTCGCCAAAGTTAACCTGAAAGGTCGACATGCTAAGTAGCATAATTGTTTTAAGGTCGTCACTCCGTACTTATCTAGATTCTTATGCTCAAATAAAATGTTACAGTTGCCAGAGTATCATAGTTATGGAGTGTTATATTTTCTTAATGCCCAGGCATGGCACGGAAAAGACCTTGATGCAACAAAGCAGAGTAATTCGCCAACCTGTCAAAATTCAGAGTGACTGCCCTAAAGTTGAATTACTGATGAAGTAATTATTAGCAAAAAGATTATGAGGAGAATTATATACAAATGTGTTAATCTTCCTGCTCTTGGTTCAACAATATTCTTGTATCCGTAGGGCGTCGGCCCTCAAGGGCATTGGAATAACTGGCTTACAGATTTGATTGCAATAGAAATATGATAATACTTACGAGTGCCATAATGGTTATCCTACCAATTGCAATCCTTTTATATGAGTATCTCACTGTGTGATTCATTGTATTAGAGATCTTTACGGATCAGTGGTTCACACAGTTTAAGAATGAACAGTCAACTTGCTATTGTGATAAAAATACATTTGCCGATGGACCACCAATCTACAAAGAGCTCTAATACCAAACATTCCATTATTTAAATATATGGCAGTTTGCTATTTAGGTACATTTCCATAAACTTACAATAGTTATTATGATAACATTATCAAAAGATTTTATGATACGCATTTATTCATAAGTTATAAATAATAAAGTATGGGATCAATTATAGCTTGACAAATTTCTCATGAAATAGAGATTCTAGATGGGGTATTATTGGGAAGAGAGAATTCAAAAGTTAAATAGCGAAAGGACATGGGGGGTCATAAAACTGCACCGAGAGCTGGGGGACAGTGAACTCAAAATTCCAAAAGGACAGGGAAACCCTTCCAGAGCCTCATAACAGCTGCTTTTCATATTTTTGACTGAGTTTTGCAGCTTGATCATTGTGTAAAACTTAATATATTGTGTGTACACCAAATAACAATGTAGTAACTGAATTCCTCGGTATAAAAAGCATAGATATAGACACACGGTTGACACTTCTATCCTTATAAGATTGATTGGCAATTAAACATTTGTAAACGCTTTGTAGTGCATGATGGTGACCATATAGGCTATCGCCTATTAATATCAGACCTAGACATGTTTTGATGTCTTTAATGGATTCCTTGATGTCAAAAACATAGGTATAGACACTAAAATTACTTCTCTATCTCAATTAGTTTGCAAGATATGAGCATTTTTTGTCTTAAATAGTGCGTAACGGTGGCCATTTTGGATTTGCCCAGTTTACGACCCTTAGCAGTGGGCAAAAAGCGGTAAACTTTTTTTTCTGGATAACTGACATACTAACCAACCCAAATCCACTGTAAAACTAAATAAAGCAATTTTTTTGAACCCGGGGCAGTTTTTGAGCTAGAATTACTGGACTAATGCCTCACTAACAAGTTTGAATTTAAATTCGGGAAACTTATATCAAACTTTACTTAAGTAGTTGACAGTTTCAATCTACGAGACTTGTCTGACTTGATCCCCCATATTTTAAGAAGGGTAACCTAGTCATTGAGACTTGGAAAAAGTCACTTTTTATGCTGAAAATGAGGAAACCTGAAATAGAACTCACACTTTTCCTTCTATGCTCATGAAATATTTTGCCAAACGGCATACCACTAAAGGTCTCTATTTAGGATTTGGATAACTGCCCATGTTTTAAAAAATATATATTGGGGATGGTCCAACGTACTCCGAGGTCCAACTTGCCCCAAGGTCCAACGTGCCCCGAGGTCCAAAGTGCCCCGGTCTCCCCTACACATGCAGTCGACCAGTCGTCCTTCAAATGCTAACAGTATCAATACTTTTGCTTTCTGATATGCTAGTATAAAGGTGCACAGAATTGATTAGCATAGGGGAGAGCGGGGTACAGTGAGACGGCAGACACAGTGTGACAAAGCCCGTAGCGTCTGGCTGGTACTGTTAACAGATCAACTCTCTCTTGTATAGAACAAAAAGTAGGTAAGTGAAAGACTGTCCTATATCCTGAATGCCTACACAGCATATCGGGAGTGGAATTTCGATATTTTGGTTTTCAGCCAGAAAAATTGAATAATTTTGCTAAACGGCTTTTTGTTATAATTCCCAAGAAAAATGGTAAAATGCAAATCAATTGCCAGGGATTCAAACCGTGATTATTTGTCTTAGTTTAGTGAGATGATGAACCACAGTACAGGCATTTGGTCCGCAGGATTCAAAAATCTTATAATGAGAGCTGCCTGAGGCACAGTGAGACAGTGAGACATCACAAAATACACTAAAAACGAATTGAATATAATGTATAGCTCACAATTTAGTCCAGTAATTCTAGCTCAAAAACTGCCCCGGGTTCAAAAAAATTGCTTTATTTAGTTTTACAGTGGATTTGGGTTGGTTAGTATGTCAGTTATCCAGAAAAAAAAGTTTACCGCTTTTTGCCCACTGCTAAGGGTCGTAAACTGGGCAAATCCAAAATGGCCACCGTTACGCACTATTTAAGACAAAAAATGCTCATATCTTGCAAACTAATTGAGATAGAGAAGTAATTTTAGTGTCTATACCTATGTTTTTGACATCAAGGAATCCATTAAAGACATCAAAACATGTCTAGGTCTGATATTAATAGGCGATAGCCTATATGGTCACCATCATGCACTACAAAGCGTTTACAAATGTTTAATTGCCAATACGGGCAATCTTATAAAGATAGAAGTGTCAACTTTTTGTATGCACCTTTGATTTTTATACCAAGGAATTCAGTGACCACATTGTTATTTGGTGTACACACAATATATTAAGTTTTACACAATGATCAAGCTGCAAAACTCAGTCAAAAATATGAAAAGCAGCTGTTATGAGGCTCTGGAAGGGTTTCCCTGTCCTTTTGGAATTTTGAGTTCACTGTCCCCCAGCTCTCGGTGCAGTTTTATGACCCCCCATGTCCTTTCGCTATTTAACTTTTGAATTCTCTCTTCCCAATAATACCCCATCTAGAATCTCTATTTCATGAGAAATTTGTCAAGCTATAATTGATCCCATACTTTATTATTTATAACTTATGAATAAATGCGTATCATAAAATCTTTTGATAATGTTATCATAATAACTATTGTAAGTTTATGGAAATGTACCTAAATAGCAAACTGCCATATATTTAAATAATGGAATGTTTGGTATTAGAGCTCTTTGTAGATTGGTGGTCCATCGGCAAATGTATTTTTATCACAATAGCAAGTTGACTGTTCATTCTTAAACTGTGTGAACCACTGATCCGTAAAGATCTCTAATACAATGAATCACACAGTGAGATACTCATATAAAAGGATTGCAATTGGTAGGATAACCATTATGGCACTCGTAAGTATTATCATATTTCTATTGCAATCAAATCTGTAAGCCAGTTATTCCAATGCCCTTGAGGGCCGACGCCCTACGGATACAAGAATATTGTTGAACCAAGAGCAGGAAGATTAACACATTTGTATATAATTCTCCTCATAATCTTTTTGCTAATAATTACTTCATCAGTAATTCAACTTTAGGGCAGTCACTCTGAATTTTGACAGGTTGGCGAATTACTCTGCTTTGTTGCATCAAGGTCTTTTCCGTGCCATGCCTGGGCATTAAGAAAATATAACACTCCATAACTATGATACTCTGGCAACTGTAACATTTTATTTGAGCATAAGAATCTAGATAAGTACGGAGTGACGACCTTAAAACAATTATGCTACTTAGCATGTCGACCTTTCAGGTTAACTTTGGCGAATACAAAAAAGCACAAGCTAGGAAAGGATGATCAGTGCTCATCACTAAAAGTGGCTTGGAGTGACCAGTAGCTTCACCTGTGTTGGACTGTTCGAGAAGGAAATTCAAAACGGCAATGACAGGGGGGAATGATGACAGTTAGGATATAATAACAAATAAGTGGAGCAGTTACGGGATCAGAACAGGAACCAGTAGTAGCAGTTGGATAAAGCAACCATGCAAGGCCAAACTGGTCTAGGCAACTAGGATGCATGACAGGAGCAAGATTGAAGGATGTGCAATGCAGGAAAGATGGATGGATGGATGGATGATTGGGACTTCACCTCCTGTATTTATTCACACCTTCACCTCCTGTATTTATGCACTTGGTAGGCTATTTAGGTTAGGAGGAGGACACTCAATGAGGCGATGGATGATAAAACAGCTGTCGAACATAACGTAGGTGACCCGACAAGAGCTGGATTCGAACCCTGGACCCAGCTATTGGCAGTCCAGCACACTGTCGCTAGACAAACCCTCCCTCTTGCAGGATGGATGGAAGATAAAGTGTGGGAGACATCCATTCAAGGAATATGCACTGCAAGAGGATTAGGCCTAAGCTCCTGTTTAACATATCAAGCCCAGTGTTAGCCCACCTTCAAATCCTGAAGTATATATTGAAGATCCCAGGGCCGTAGACTGGACAGAATCCTAGTGGGGCCAGCGACTGTTCCGAAGGCATCTGCACCTCGGAAAACCTCGGAAAATTTGAAATTTTACATGTAATGACCCTATTTTGGTCAAATTCTAGTGGGGGCAGCTGCCCCCCCTGCCCCCCTGCAGGCTACGGCCCTGGATCCAAGTTACCATTCACTGCGGTCAACCAGGGAACCTTAAACATGTCTTACCATAGTTCACAATTGCACTGATGACAGACATAACAGCTGACGATTGGCCAGTTTACTAGCTAGCTGAAAGAGCACAGGTTCTAGATGAAGAAAAATAAAGGCAGTATGGTGGCAAGGAGCATGTCTGATCAACATTGCTCACTTTGTAGAGGAACAAAGGGAGACAAGTTAAAACAGGCATGCTAGCTACAATGACACTTTAGGAGATTAAGAAATGAAGCTTCCAAACTCAAAATAACAGATGTGAAACCAGGCATATTTAAGAGATTGCAGCAGGTAAAGGTGGAGCTGACAGTATTGCGAGTCGTTATCTTTGATGAGGCACATGAATGGCAGAAAAAGAGAGAACCTGCATCTGAAGAGAGAAACGGATCTGGTCCGAAAGTAAAATTGGTGTACAGATGCTTTACAGAAAATTCTGCCTTGGTATATGTTTGGGAATAAGGCAACAACAAACATTGGAGCAGGAGTAGAAGGAGTTTACAACTGGTAACGACAGAAGTATAAGAATGGAGTCACTAACCAGTCAAGATGATGGAACTGATTGTGACACACCATCTATATATATATGATCTATTAGGAAGCATAATCATTATAAATGTCTTCGGTTGAGCAAACGGAATAGGCCTACTGCATGTTTACAAGTTGATGTTTTAAAGTGCTCATATTTCATTATTTCACCAAATCTTACAAGTGCATGCCTCAAAGAGCTGTCACAACTTGTTATTGTAAGAATAGATGACATTGCTTGCCTAAGATCAGGCTAAAACAGAATGTTAACATAAATAAGCTTGTGTTGCTTGCATATGCATAGATTGGTGGCAAGGCTTGAAGTGATGCTGCAGTGAAACCCAGATCATTGCCCTCTCCTTACAATCTAAGGATCTGGTCAAGGCAAAGGTGCATGTTGAAATTTTCTTTTATATGGACAATCTAGTAGTTGTCATCATGTTAAGATTTTTTGCACACATGCCTCTCTGTAACAGCTCCAGACATCATCACCATAAGACATTAAACAACTATCTTGTCTGTGACACGAGAAACTCAAATGTTTGCCAGACGAACATTTGATCTATATCTAAAGGAATAACTTACTTTTAGTTTTGAGCTTTGCCAATAAACTCTTAGACTAAGTACACCCATCATGAAATTATTGAATTTTTTTTTGTATGACAAAGAAAAATAGGCAATATTTCAGGCATGCTTTCTAAAATCATACTGTAATCTCAAGTAGTTAGCAAGATTGTAAATATGGGAAGCCATGTGGGATTTAGTCTTTTTGCATAGGGCTCGGATATCTTCTGACAATTGCTAGGCTTAAAATGAGCACTTACTCTTTAATTTATTTAAAGAAGCAGAATAAAATATGGTATGACAAATTCTGATTCTGATGAAATAACTGGTCGCATTTCCTTCTTCTTTTTTTCGACTGCCGAAAATTGATAAACAGTTAAATCTACTCATTTGGCCTGCTTAACAATTGTGTAAACAGAATATTATTGCATGGAAAGTACATTTGATATTATTATTGAAATCCCTGATATCAAAAACATAGGTATAAACACAAAGATGTGTCTATCTCAATAAAGTTGCCACATATTGGCAATCGGTCGTTTGCATGATGTATGACGGTGGGCCATGTTGCATATCACCTATTAATATCAGACCTAGATATGTTTTGATGTCTTTACTGGATTCCTTGATGTCAAAAACATAGGTATAGACACTAAAATTACTTCTCTATCTCAATTAGTTTGCAAGATATGAGCATTTTTTGTCTTGAAAAGTGCGTAACGGCGGCCATTTTGGATTTGTCCAGTTTACGACCCTTAGCAGTGGGCAAAAAGTGGTAAACTTTTTTTTCTGGATAATTGACATATTAACCAACCCAAATCCACTGCAAAACTAAATAAAGCAATTTTTTTGAACTCCTGACTCAATATGACTGGACTAATTCACTATTAAAAACAAAATTCCTACTGTAAACTACTGATTTTAGTGAGTCACATCCAAAGGGAAGCATCAGAAAGAAATTTGATCAGTATGCAACAGGTTCGGCAGGTTAAATAAGTTAAATGTGTCCTGTGCGATGTAGTTTCGAAACATGCTCAAAAAAGGACCTAAAAATTCACCTGGCCAGCTGCTTTTCTGAGAGTACAGTAGTTTCTGTAGCAACAATTGATGGAACAATTCCGTAGGTCTTGAGGATCGGCAGTTATGGCAGAAGGTTCCCTGTCTCACTGTGCCCCGCCTTTTGTCTCACTGTGCCCCGCCCACGGGGCACAGTGAGACACCTATCGAGCATGGACGTAGCTCAAAATTACTCCAAACCTGTAAAAGGTAGGAACCTGAAACTACTGGACCATATACCCAACATCATTATCTATAATGTGGACCTGATCTCATTTAACTTGTTACTTCCGACATTTTGGAACACTTGAAAATAAAAAAAGTGTCTCACTGTGCCCCGCCCTCCCCAACCCTTCACTATCATGTCTATCAATGACTGGTATTTTAGCCATGGCAAATATGCCTTTGTGGCTGTGCTATTGCCTCTTATCAGAAATAGATAGAATGTATTTTGTGTCAATAAATATACAAAACCAAAAGTACACGTTTGTTCAGTTTTAAAGCTGTGATCAGGCGAACAATTCAAGACAAAATGGAAAATATTATGTTGGGAAATTTTTTATGGATGTCAAACTCATTTATATGCTAACCTGGCGCATAGAAACTATTTGATCAGAGGTCTTTGCAGATCAGCGTCCCTACTTGCAGCTGAATTCATTTTCAAACTCTTCATGTGACATAGGCAGGCCACTTTGCAGTGGGCCTTAACTGAGCCATAAGGAAGGTTGTTGATCACAGAACTGGCCTGAAAGAATAAGGAGCGACCCTTTCACCCTTGCCGGATAAGACTCAGCTGATTTTTACAAAAAGCTCCTTTAGGGAGCAGGCCAACAATATGACACTGAAATTGTATTAATTTCATCATCTTTAATTGTGGTAAGGTCAAATATCACTTTTTCCCATTCCATCAAGCAGGCAAAATGGTAATCAAAAGACATTGTGTGAAGAATCATTCCAATATTCCGCAGATATCAGACAAGATACTTTTTGTTGTTGTTGTGGCAGCCAAATTACACATATATTACATAACATACAATGATAAAAATCTTTTTGTTTTATTCCTTGACCCTGAAAACATAGGTATAGAAACAAAACTTTTCTGTTATCTCTATTAGTTTTGACTAGTGCTCGGCGATTCCCGACATTAATCGATTAAATCAATCGGACAGGCTTTTACAATAGAATAATCGATTATTGGAACTGAGAATCGATTATTTTTGATGTAATGGACACAGTGTAGTATCTGGCGAATTGCAATTGT
The DNA here is from genome assembly GCA_026936325.1 of Platynereis dumerilii. NCBI lineage: Eukaryota > Metazoa > Annelida > Polychaeta > Phyllodocida > Nereididae > Platynereis > Platynereis dumerilii. The sequence continues at coordinate 29,220,049 of JAPTHN010000008.1, read as the reverse complement.
ATTTCTGAAGCACCAGACGCCTGTCAGACTTGAGAGAAGCCCTAACTCCAATCAGGAAACACAAAGGGCTTTTCTTCACCTTTATAGGTGTGAATTGCAATTCACCAACTGAGGGCATCTGGAACATTTGTTGGATCCTTGAAATATCAATCAGCAATCATGTAAGATTTGTTAAATAGACCAATTCAGATTATTGATTTTAGTTTGTGATCATTTGCAGAGAGCTTCCTTTAACACATGGCCCATAATTATAAGGACGTTTTAAAATGTTGAATGCTGTCTAGGTAGCTATGACATAAGGAGGTGAAAGTATCAAAAATCACATCTTGTCTGGTTCTTCTGGTGCTTACACAATGTACTATTTCTAAACATAAAGTCAACTCTTTTTCATGAAATTGATATGTGGTAACTCCATTATATGCAGGCCTAGTTGTGAAATCAGCATTTAAACGGGGATACAAATCATACAATATAAAGAGGAAATCCTGTTAATGTCATCTCTTAGGCTTTTCAGAGACATTTTCCAGAAAAAATTATTTAAACGCGCGAAGAAAAATAATCGATTATTAATCGATAATCGATCGGTCAGGGTACCCGATTAATCGATTATGTATTTTCCAACCGATTCCTAGCACTAGTTTTGACATTAACTGAGATGATAAAATTTTCAATAATGGCCACCGAAAACATTCAAATCATCTTCTAAGGTCTGTTTTCTGGCCCAGAATCCCTTATTTGACTTTCATGCAATAGCAGTAATCCATTGAACTCTGAATTATTAAGGCACAATGATCGATGGACATCTTCAAAATATTTAACCTGCAAATTGGAAAAATTATGGAATTTCGAAAATTTGAAAGCGCCCCCCTATGGTTAAAAAAAAACAGGTTTTTGATACAGTTTAGGATACTAACATACAGCTAGAAATTTATAAAATCAGTTTATGCTGAATAAGCATTAATATTAATGGACTCTTTGATAGATATCTGGGACTAAAACTTGAAATATTATGAAATTACAAAAAAAATTGACTTTGACCTTGACCTTAGGCAGTGACCTTGACCTCCAATCAAAATAAAAATCATCCCAAGAGGTGCGGAATTGCCCAAAACATATAGTTAGACACTAAAATTGTCAAATTTGGACAAATCTTAGCAGAATTATGACATTTTTAGTATTTTTTAATTTTTTGTGAAACGCAAAGAAATTTGCCACCCTCCGCTATCTAAAAATGCTTATATCTGGCTTATGAAGGAGTGTTCCACGCAACAAAAAGTGAATTTAGAATATTCAAGTCATGTGTAATCATCCTCCATCATAAAATTTTCAAACCATGCGCTGCGCTCTGGTTCCTATAGTGCTAAAGTTGGCATGTTTTCCCATTGAAACCCATGTTAAAGGAATTTTGCGCCACACTTGACACCCTATTTTCAAGTGGGGTAAAATCAAGGAAGAATTGAAATCACAGAAAAACGGACTTCACCAACGTTCATTATTGTGTCTAAAGGGCGTTTGGTGAAAATTTCGTTAAAATCCGGCTCGGGCCATGTTTCACTCTACTGTACAACCTGCATGGTTTTCTCAGAGACAGCCAATTAACTAGGGTTCATTGAAGCTGGACAGAGGGCTAGCTGCCGCAGTCTCTATGTTTTCTCTGGTTTTAGAATTTGTGGAATTTTGTGTTTTTCTCACTTCGGCTCATTCTCTGTTTTTCTCCCCTTCTTTCCAATCGTCTCTCTCGATTCCTGTTTTTCTGTCACAGCTTTTCCAAGCTGTTAAATCCTCCAGATTCTTATATAAACCCCTTGCGTTTTTTCGCGGGGTCGCGCTTTTTCTTTTGCACCCACCCTCCTCTCCCTCTTTAAATTCTCACTTTCTTAGCCGTAGTCGTCTTCTCTTCTGGTACAATTTCATTATTCCAAATTAAAAAAATTTTTGAGATTTTTTTTTCCATTTATCTCAATTTTTTAAAAATATATAAAAATTTTCTAAAAATCTTAAGGGCCCATTTTTGGCCCCCAAAAACATCCCAGGTTTCACTGTCGTATTAATTGTACATTTTCATTATTATTACCTCTATCATATTGTACAAAAAAAATTTTCGTACCTCATTTGTATATATATCTGATTCTCCGACCGCTTCTGTATCATTACATGTCTATATGTGTTTAATTATCTACTACACTCTATGTGCTCAATGTTTAAATTCCAATTTATATGTATTATTGTCAATTTCCATTTCGATTTACCAAGCCTGCGTGCTGGTCCGGAGCAGCAGCTCCTATCTTGTGTGTGTATTTCTCATCTGTGTTGTATGTGTGTGTGAGTGAATGTTATTGTCTCGTCTTCGTTTCGCCAATAAATTTGGCACTGCGGCCATTTTTACTCCTAATTCTTGTGTCTGTCCTCTGTCCAGTGGATTCAATGAGCAACATTGTGTGTAAGGTGTGTGCCTCTCACCCAACTTATTAGGCCTAGGAAGCCTTTTGTCTGTAATATCATTGAGTGACAATTTCACTGGCTTAATTGGGGACCTCAATTCCACCAGAGGGATTAAATGTGATGTATAGTGCTGGCATCTAGGTGTGACTGGTAACAGTGGCAAGCGGAAAATCAGCCACACGATTGATGATTTGATAACTTTATAAGCCGCTGATCTTCTTTATCACCGGTGAAATGTTATTAAAATGGTACAGAAAGGAAAGGAATTATCGAGCCACACTCAGCTAAAAAAAAAGTATACTTGTGTCGCAACACTTGACAATAGCTTTAAAAGTCATAGAAGTAGAACATACAGTATCATCTCCCCAAATATTTGAAAATGTTCTAATCTAATGTATATAGGGTAAATGTGGGTATTATCACGCACCTTGTGCGTGATATTACACTGCAGTGTTTCTATATGGGTACCAGGCCTGAAGTATAATAACTATCATGACCAAAAGTAAAGCTTTTGATTCATATAGAACTCAGGGGTCAAGAAAATATCAAATTCCATTGACCAGCAGCTTCTTATAGCACTTAGCACATGGTTAAAACAACTAGGGCCATTTAACCTTTTCTGTGGGTAATATCACGCACTTCTGTTTAATATCACGCAGCAGTAGGTGTTATATGACGCAATTTGAGGTTATATGACTCAGGTTGATTGCCTGACTAACTAATCATCTATCCAACATCAGTAAATTGTTTATCAGTCAGTCTGTGTTGCTGACCATAGCTGGGGGGGGGGGGAGTGGTTCGGAGGCATCCGCTCCCTGTAAAAGCATTGTAAAATTCGAAAGCTTTATAAATGAATTTTTTGGCCAAACTCTAGATGGGGGGGGGGCAACATTTTAGGGAATTTAACACATTTACGACAAATTGAGTGGAATAATCATATCAGTTTTTGTTCTAGATTATATAAGGAAATTCAATGCCAGAAAGGGGGGGGGGCGGGTAGATTTAGTAGGAATCAGGAAAAACAAATTCACTTCTACAACACATCTTCAAAATATCCCTAAAATTTGAGAACAAATTGTCTCTCATTCTAAAGGGAGGTGTTTGCTTGTCAGACACTTTAATACATCCATGTAAAATAAAGATTGTCTTATAGCCAGCATCAGTTAGCCATATTATTGACCAAGTATCATTTGGTACCCATGAATGATTATAATTATAGCTGAAGATCTTTATTATCTAATCAAATACACGAGAGTTGATTTTGATTAAATACAGTGAGTTTTCCGTAGTCATGAAGATTGGGTAAAAATCCATTTTTTCCAATTTGAGTACAAAATTTAAGATCTTAAATAATTTTGGAATCAATAAAATTTGGTTAGTGTCTGCAGCTTATCATATACCATAAATCCATGCTCAAAGCCTGATCAAACTAACCATTACTAACGAATAACGAAGTGCAGTGGGTAGGAGTATGCAACTGAAATGAAAGTAAACTTTGGCTGCAGAGATTTGAACAAAAAATGCGTGATATTACCCCCAATGTGCGTCGTATTACCCCAAAAATGCGTCATATTACCCCAAAAATGCGTCATATTACCCCCTGAACATGAGTGATATTACCCCTGGTCTTTACCCAATACATTTTCATACACACCGGTGACATAATCAATGCCAACATTCTGTGTAATAATTTTTTTAAATCCTATGTCATGCCTTTCTTGCATCTTTGGTCCACATTGAGTATATTACTTAAACAGCTTCCACTATTACATATCATTTAGATTCAAAAAATTGTATAAAAAAGGCCTAAATATTGACAGAAAACAACTAAATTGCTTGAAACCTATCTGCAATATTGTCAGTGGCACATACAAGCACAAGAGGTTATGAGGCGAAGTTACCTGATTCATTTGCAAAATTTTTCACCTAAAACACTGGTGATTTCTTCCATGTCTGTTCTTTAAATAGCAACTAAGTTGGGTGCGTGATATTACCCACATGCGTGATATTACCCACTTTTACCCTAGTCAAAGACATGAATGTTGAATTTCAGGAAATTCTATGCAGTCCTGTGGGGTCAACTAATGCAGCATTGTTTACGCAAATAAGGCATTTTTCCTATCTTTATGCCACACCCTGTATTGCATAAAATTCTTGAAAAGAGAGATACGACAATGGGGATGCCATGAAAGGATTCAGATCATCATAAGCTTTCATTGATTTTTTTAATTCCATAATGCCATAATAAGAGGGTGGCCATTTAATAATAGGGGGGCTTTGAGTTTACCTCAGCAGGAAATCATTTATTTCACAGTAACGGTCGGAGTAAGTATTTATTTCAAACGCGAGAAGTCTCAGAATATTCATTCCTACATCAAGCAACAACTTGCAAAGAAAAAACTCCACCAGAAATTATTTTCTTCAAGACTGCCAAGAAAAATTCTTTATTTCATCAAAACAGAGCAAGAAATAATCTCTTTAAAAAAATCCAAGCCCCCCCCCTTGACATTAGATGGGCATTAGATGGGCTCCCCCTCAGACATTACAAGCATATGCAAGTCAAATTTGGAGTTTGCAGAAACACAGCCATTTTGCAAATTATGCATCAATATGGTGCACATGCAATGGTTGACCTTGCACATTTCACTTATTTTGATAATGTTATTAATTATTTTCCTAATTCCAGTATTTGTATATTTTGAAGGAAGAAATAAAATTTGAGAGTCTTCTCCGCTCCGAAGTCCCACGACAAATTCCAGTTAACATTTATCAATAGTGGTGATCACAAACTGTCATACTTTGTTATTTTACTTTGTGTGATTTGACTGATACACTGTAAAATTTGAAAACTGTGTTGAAGCAATAATTTGAGCTGTCTGAGAATGTTAATAATTTTCAAGCTATGATAGCTCAATTCCTGTCTCTGTGCGGGACTGTCAAGTGGCAGCAGAATGCTGACAGTCCCTGGAAAATCGAATTGGGTCAACAATAATTTGATCTGTTTTGGACAGATCACCAGATCAGGTCGCACAACAGCTGTCCATATTACTACGCCAAACTACTTTCACAAAGCATGGTTGCTGGCAAATATCCAGTCCACCGCTTTGAATGAAAATGTTTGGAAATCATGAGACAAAAAGAAAGTTTTGAAACTTAAGCATACACTTTGCCTGTGAAAGGGATGATTTTACTCATCAGAAGTTTGATGGTATTCAATGTACTTATGCCATTTAGTGCATGTTAAATTGTGGTCAGAAAAGGGTCCAAAAAGAATGCATTCTCACTTATTTACTTGTCCATACAAAGCCAATGTTTTTGCTTTGTGATATCAAAAATGCTCAATTGTATTTATTCTGTTACTTTATGGAGATTTATTAACTAGGACAACAATATAACTCACAATTTCATAAAAGCTGTGTTACACTCAGCAAAATGTCTTGTCCATGCCACAAGTGGCCCCCTCTATACTGGCAATGTATGTGACCTATAATGTATACATCCTCCATGATAAAAAATAGTTCCAACTTATTTTGGTATTTACAAGCTGTCTGCTTAAAATTGAAGCCAACCAAAGTCAGATTAGACACTTGCAGAGTTTTTGGAAATAATCTAGACCATCACTAAATGATGGAACTGTCCTGGTTTCTTCCACACTGTCCTGGTGTCTTCCACTGATCCAAATTCTGTTGACCGCTCACAGGAGCTCGCGAATTTTGCACCCTAGGTGGCAGCAAATAGTGGTCAACTTGTAGACAGGCTCAATCCTATAAGTTGTCAAGGTATGATAGCTCAATGCTGTAAGTTGTCCAAACGAATCATAACATTAAGCTGTGAAAACATGAAAGCTTCAGTTGTTGCAGATAGCTTGACATCTCAGTCATGCCTCATATAGCGCCATCTATAACAAGCACTTCTCATAAGACTGCACTTAGTTTTAAATAATTATTTACTTACAAGAAAAAAGAAAATTTATATTACACTATCCCAGAGAAAAAATGAGTAACAGACCACTTTAGCTGGTTACTGTTTTATTTTTATCTCTCTTAAATTAATTTGTGGGAGTAATTAGATGCATATGCATATGCTTTCACACGTCAATCAGCATTTCCAAGTCAGAGTGTGTTCAAATATAGGCTTCTAGCACTGTATACCAACTGAGATGAGCCACAGGCCATTGGGATTTATTCACAAGAAATTAATTTTTAAATCTCCTTGTGATGCAATGGTCTTTGTTGAATGCATCTTGGGCCTGTCCATGGTGTGCTATAATGAAGCATACTGGATCAGGTGGATCCCCTTGAGAGATCCAACAATATTTTGGGATTACAGCCCATATCAGTAAATAACTTTATAAGACAGGTCACACAAATATAAATCAAAAACAACTAAAAATAAGTCAACACAGCTCAAAATTTTGAGTTGTGTCAGCTTGGATCAATAAGTCAACAAAACTCAATATTTTGAGCTGTAAGTCAACACAGCTCATTGTTTTGAGTTTTCTCAGCTTGAATACCTTAGTCAACATAGCTTAGTATTTTGAGCTATCTCAGCTTGGTATTTTGAGTTATCTCAGCTTAAAACTTAAATCTATGTTAGCTCAATCAACTTGTGCAACCATCTCACTCAATCAATTGAGCTGAATCAGTGCCTCCGATTTTACAGTGTATCAGCAGATTGAAATAAGCAGAAAATAAAAGAGGATCTGCATCTATTAGATCGAACGACTCCCAACATAACTTTTTTTTCCATAACCAACTGGTAAAATTGATAGAATCTGTGACAAATATATTAATTCACACTGTTCCAGGGCACTTCGGCAGATATCTTTGCTTTGGAGTATAGTGGTATATAGGTGCACTGAAGCCACTTGCTTGCCATTTAGTACCACATCTCAATGATTGTTTTGTTTGCCTGTGCCTGCAATGTATGCCCGAGAAGTTGGACAAGCGAACAATGACAAAAGAACTTGTAACTTTTAAAAAGGCTTAAATAAAGTCAGACCATAAATTATTCTGACGCTTGGTGTTTTGTTACTATTTTGAAGTAATTAAATAGTAAGGGACGAAACATACAATTGAAAAAATCCTTGGCATTAAAGTCGAATCCCACAGAATACGGCTGCTCCAGCTATTGCACTCCACGTAACTAAATGGTTCAACAAAAATACCCCAGCTGGTGGCTCCCCGCTTGGTCAAATTGTTCATATGCATTGGAAAAGCCACGGATTTTAGAAAACAGGGGGGGGGTCACTTGAAGGCTGCTGGCTCAGCCAGGAATAATGGCACTAAATTATAAATACACACATTTTGAGTCGATATACAGGCCTATAATGCAATCCAACTTTCATAAAAATCGCAGAATGAATCTTTGAGATATTCAAGTTTATTTTAAGGGGGACTTAATTTTCTTGAATTTTTTTTTCATAATTTTCTCATATTGTACACCTTGTAACTCTCAAAAAACATTGGTTACCCCCCTTCAAAGACTTGTTTTTCGATAAATTGTATTTTCAGCTATATTCCTTTAATTTTTCATAATTAGCTCTTGGTTATTGTTTGAGTGACGCAGCTTTTCGTTATAAATCCCACACTTTTTTTAGTATTTTACTGTATGTTTTAATGTAATGACACAAGATTTTGAAAAGATCATAGTTCGAAAATTATGTTGGATAGCCCACCTATTTTTTTTACATTGGAAAGCTTTCTTTTTGAAGAACTTTTTGCAAAAATTCATAAATATCTCATGGGTTTTATATTTCTTGCCAAGTGTGGGATTCAACTTTAAATGTAACCCGTCCAAGACAAATTTATTGCAAATTAGCAAGAAATCTGATGAAAAAAGCTACTCTTGTTGACTCCATGACCCAAAAATTATTCAGACACTTTCACAATGTGTAGAAAATGAACTATTTACTATTATTTGAGCGTTTTTATCCATAAATATTATACATAAACTACCTAAGGACCATTATGGCTGCATAGAATGGCAGTTACGACCATCTATTGAAAAAAATATGATAAATATTGAAGATAAACATTCTGTCCAGTTTATCACATTTTCATGCACTGTTTCACCTCAAACATGCCTTGTATTGATTCAAATTGTTTTAGTTTATCTTAGAATTGTTTTTTTTTTTAACTATTGAGGTAAAATATGAAACATTGGAGGCCCCATATGAAGTTCAATTCACTTCTGTATTTATTTTCAAAATTTACAAAAACAAAAACTGTGGAAAGCAGTATTAATTATCTACACTCTTGCTCATAAATATGGAATATAGGCATATGTCAAAAACTGAGTAGAAACACCGTTTCGTGATGAGAGCTGCGAACAGACTTCCAGCAATTTTTCTAGATAAATATGGGTACACTCAACATCATGAAGTGTAAATTTTATGAAACTGGAGAAAATCTTGAAAACGGGGGTCAATAATGGAAATACTAAAAAAATGACAAATATTCCAGATTTTTGAAGGCTTGAAATAACATCAAATATCGTTGACACATAAAAATAATTGTTACCAAAAGAATAATTAGGGTCAAAATGAGTTAGTAACATAATTTATCGTGGGAATAATACCCTTTAGGGGTAATCAGGACAATGATCTGAATGGCACACCCCATTTTGTCGTAATTTGAGAATTTCTTTCTTTCTAATGGGACTTAAGTTCTGAAATTTTGAGGGATAGAAGGTAGAGGATGAATATCTTGGATGTACTAATACATTTGGCGCCAATGATGCTCGATTTTGATGCAATCAGGAAAAAATATGATTCAAGAATTTTGACAATTTCTTGAAATTTGAAAATTTTTGGACTATGTGAACATCAGAACCAGTTTTATTTACTGAAAAGTACACCCATGAAGAGTTCTTCCAAATGGTACCATGGCTTCCACTGACAAAAATTTTGATTGCTCGCTATTGACTGTTTGTCACATCACAATAGCGGGCGTTAGTGGAACTCTCCTTTTTCCAGCTCTCATGTGTTGACGAGCAGAATAAAACTATTTCCGGAAACATCAGCTTGGGAATTTACAATGGAGCCGGGGTTTCTAAGGTCCGTAACAAAGTCTAATCAGCCTGACAATACTGGAATATGGTGGCAATCCATGCTAAACATTCCATTTAAGACTCGGCAATGCAAATCCGTAATGTTTTCAATGGATTAAAAGTGCCCTGGGGCCTGGAATGCCAGCTCCACTGACTCAGCAATGGTAAAAAATGGCAGCTTGTTCCCGGAAATAGTTTTATTCCGCTTGTCAACACAGGAGAGCTGGAAAAAGGAGAGTTCCACTATCACAGCCTATAGTGTCAATTTAGTACTCCAATTGATGGCAGCCAAAAAATTATAAATCACTGAATGGATTCATAGAAATATTGCAAAAGGTCATCCTTGCAAGTATATCAGACATAGGCCTGGCTAAAAGAGACTTTGTATATGTTAGGTGTGTGATCCGCTATCATGGCAAAAAAAACATTGTTGTGTTGTGATAAACAGGTAATAGCGAACGATGTAATCAATTTCCAGCCAGAACGCTGGTGCCATTTGCAGAATATCTTCTTTGGTGCACTTTTCAGTGCATCAAAACTGGTTTCTAATAATCATACATTCCAACAATTTCAAAATTTCAAGAAATTTGTCAAAATTCCCAGATTGTGATATTTCCTGACTGCGTCCAAATCAAGCATCGTTCAGACAAATGAAATTGTGCATCCAACATATGTATGGTCTGCCTTCTATCCCTTAAAATTTCAGAGCTAAAGCTCTTTTAGAGAGAAAATATTCTCAAATCATGAAAAAATCGGTGTCCCATTCAAGTCGAAGTCTAGATTATCCCTAGCGGGTATTTCCCCTATATGGACTATGTTACTAACTAATTTTGACCCTAATTATTCTTTCGCTGTCATTTACTTTCATGTATCAACAATATTTCACGTGATATCAACCCTTCAAAAATCTGGAATATTTGTTGTTTTTTCAGTATTTCCATTATTGACCCCGTTTTCAAGATTTTCTCCAAATTCATAAAATTTCCACTTTGTGATGTTGAATGGACCCTTATTTATCTAGAAAAATTGTTGGAAGTCTGTTTGCAGTTCCCATAATGAAATGGTGTTACCCAATTTCTACTCACATTTTGACATATATGCGTATATTCCATATTTATGAGCAAGAGTGTATTTCAAGTTATATTCCATGCGTGCTGTGAATTACAACTGAATGGGACACTTAATTTGTGAAGAGGTCAAAGATGTGATTCTTCGGCCACAAGGTTATTCCAATGGAGATTGCTCCTTGAAAGCACACTATAATTTTAGTATGGTATATAATTTGTAAACAACTGGTGTAAATTGGCTTTTCTGTATACGCAATAGAGTGAACAACCTTAGGAAGGCCATGCCACTTTATTTTAAGTGATCTGATGGATTCCAGTGGCACAATGGGCAAGGATTCACAGACCAGGTGGGATCAAAAGCAAAAGAAAAATTCCTAAGTGCATAAAATTATTCAAGTAAGCCTGTAATTCAGTTTTATCATGATAGAAGAGTGATCAGTTGTCATTTTATGATATCCTGAAATATGTACAATTGATATGTGATAGATTTCAGCCATATACCAGTCATGAAAATATGATAAACTGAATCAGATGTTTATCTCACATATTCATCCAAATTTTCTCAACTGATGACCACACCTGCCACAATTATCCCATGGCAGTTTATTAGCAGTATTTGGGATAAATATTAGTAAATAGCTCACTATATAGCTATCTACAACTTAGTAAAAGTGTCTGAATAATTTTTGGTTCTTGATATTGATAAAAGTAGCTATTTTCATCTAATTTTGTCCCAATTCACAATAAATTTGTTTTGGACAGGTTACATTTGATACAAAGGATGATTTCAGTTGCATGTTTCATTGCTTGATTTGTAATTCCTTCAAAATAAAAACCTGAGAAAACAGAAAGTGTCTGAATTATTTCTGGTCTGACTCTAAATACAAGTATGCTGTATATATATGTGTGTGTAAAATTCTGAATGGGTGACACCGCAAGGCCAGGCTATATGAAATTTGTCCCTGAGCAAGTCTTAGCAAGATTGAGGATTTCTATTTTTTGTCAACGCCAATGTGCTGCTATTAAGATTTAAATTCAGGGAAAGCTTCCCTGTCAGCGTGCCCCGGCGGTCCGGCGTCGGCCCGGTGTCGGTCCAATGTCAGCAGCATCGGACTGGCTTTGGGCCGACGTTGGGCCGCCGAGGCACGCTGATAGGGTTGTTGTTAACTGTCAAAGCATCATGAGTAGGCCCACATGTACTTATGGACAGTTCAGAATTTATGACTGGGGGGTTGGGAGTTTTGCTGGAGCTTCCCCTCAAAAATATATGCCCGTTCCCTCAGGCTTCATGCATATTTTAGTACCCCCCCCCCCGACATACAAAACAATAAACACATATACTGTTATTCATGGTCATGCATAGATAAAGTGGGTGTATAGTAGGTTGGGGCAAGAAGCCTGGGTTAGGTGAGAAGCCCCCCCAGGCTTATATCTAAACTACATTTTTGGTGCTTTTTCTTATTGATAGAATTGAAGATAGAGGCTTTTTAGGTGACGTCATAAATGTTCAAGGCAAACAGCACCAAACCTTAGTAGTAATTAAAAAAACAAAAAAGGTGCATGGTTTTTGTAACTTTGATTAATTCTTTGAATGTGGTTGTCAGAAATAAGCATAATGGATATCTACATTGCTTCACTTTATGACCATCACATAAATATGATTTGGATCATGTTTTTTGCATTTTAGCTCAAAATATAGAGATCAAATTAAAATATGTGGGTTTGGGGCGAGAGGCCCCACATGGTATGGGGCATGGGGCCCCCTTCACTGAGGCCTCGAAGCTGCTTCAGGAACAATTTAATAATGTGTGCTTTACCTTTAATATTGATAGAATAGCTAATTGAAATAGAAAAAATTTGGCCGAAATTCAAACAGGGCAAAAAATATTAAAAAATAAATGTATGAACAGAAAAATTCTGAAATTCAGAAAAAGTTAAGTAAATAGAATGACTTAAAAATAATCGAAGAACCCCAAGAAATAACTTTCAAGCTGAATGCACTCAGAAAAAAAATAGCCATAGGGTTATAATAGGGGGGCTTCTAGCCCGATGGGTGGAGTAAGAAGGCCATTTTAATTTTTTTACAAAAAGGGCTGTAATTCCTTTATTAAAATTTGTAGACATTTGCTTCACTATTTGTAAGTAGAGTCAAGTGATCCCTTCCTGACAGCATAAGCTTTCAAATAATCGACCACAAAAGGTCAAATCGCACCTCGAAGTTAAGGGGGGCTGCATGCCCACCGCTACTCCATGCGTGTTTTATCTCATTTTTTCTTTGTCAAAATTTCTTACCCCCCTTGAAACATGTGTTAAAAGCTAGCACTCCCTCGCTTAAACCCCCCTCCCAGTCATAAATTCTGAACGGTCCCTTGCATTCAGCTGTTTGTGGTAATCAATGACCTCACAACAGTCCCTATCCCTCTTATTGAAAGAAACTGTCAATTTGTCATTAAGTAATTCGCGACCTCATCGGTGAAGGCTGTGACTCAGTAGGTGACTTGCTCCGATAGCATTGAAAGTATAGGATATGACCTTACTTATATCCCAGCGGGCAAGTGGGGTAAATACGACATCATTCTGAAGTCGGATTTGATGTTCAAATTACGTTACTGTAGGGGTGGGTTTGCAAAAAAAAAGCAATGAATTATGACCTTGGATGTACGTCAAAATCTGCAGTGAAAGTGACATCATATTGGAGTTACATTCCGATCTGACTGAGACATCAGTAGAAGGTCAGTCAAAAACCGGCTGAAGGACCATGTTTATACGACATAATTCCCTGGCATCACTATGAGGTCCCTTTCTGACCTCAGTCTGATGTCAGTAGAAGACCGGTTAACAGACAACGTCATGCTGATGTTGGCTTTTGACTTCTGTGTGTGGGGAAGCAATAATATATAAGTGAGTCCAGATTTATAAAAGTAACTCCAATGCGCCGAGAAGAGACTCAACTAGCCTGATGAATGGCAGTAGTGGATTTTGCCTATTTTGAGGTTTTCATGAACAATGGAACTCTCAACTGCTATAGCAGTCAAAAAAATTCTAGTTGGTAGAACACACATAAGGTGTGAAATTATATATTTAAAAATCGTTCCTGCCTATCATGCAGTCTTGGAATTTGAAATGTAAAGAACTGTTCCATTGGTCCAAGCATAAATATGACCCATTTTGTCTGAGATATGATTATTTGTCTTGAAGGTTCCAAATGCTTATGACCATTGAATTGACTCATTTAAAGGTTAATCTTTTCTTTGATGCAAGTAATTTTCACAAATCAACAATTTCGGATGGATTTCTAACCCTACATAAAAGTCATATTTCAGTGTTTTTACATCGTTTTTTCAATTTTCTCCAGCCTCCCAAATTTTCAACAATTTAACCAAATATTAAAGTGAGGACTTCAAATAACTCTTCAGGAATCCACTTAAGTTCTTAAAAGTGTGATTTTAACCATTGGATTCAAATGGGGTAGCTACAATTCAATGGTAGTTTTCGTGTTTTCCTATATTCCATATTAATGAGCAAAGGCAGATTTCACGAAAAGTGCTCTCAGAAGGTACCTTAAACTTTCCATCCCTTTTGGTATCTCTCTGTTGCTTCCCGAAGCAAGTTAACCTATTACTAAGCACATCTGTGAGCTAAAGAATAAATATCAATAAAATTATCCTCAAATATGCAGCTTTTTGCTCTAAAAAATTTTTTTTTATCCCTCATTAGGACAATTTTGGCCGACCAAACTTACTGGTCATCAGACGTGCTTACTTTGGCACTCTATGGAATCTGCTAAATGCAATTCAGCAAATTGTAATGATATGTGATTGATAAAAAACATGTTGAAAATTATTTTGGAACCATTTGTAATTGTGTTGGTCATTAAAAACATGGAAAAAAAAGATAAACAAAAAAAGACTGCTAATGTAACTCGATTCCGTCACAGGACACTGGGGTTACATTAGCAACTTTTACAATGGCCTTTTTCTGTGTTCTTGCTACTTATGTCAATTTATAATGTGAAATTCTAAAATTCTATTGATAAACATGTCTTATTTGCCTATAAACATCAACAAAAACATAAACAACTGCATGATGTAGCTGTTTTTTTAATGCTAATGTAACTGCAATTTCGCATCTGTCCATTTTAGTGTGTTACATTAGCAAAATTTATCTTTCCAAATTACGTTAACAAACACATGACTGGATCTCAAATTTGTTCTGAACTAAAAGCCAGGTCTCCGCGGAGCAGGCCAGGTGTGTTACCCTGCTGGTGTTTTCATTTATATTGCAGTAGGGTCAGCATAAAAAATTCCGTCCTCCATCATTTATCATTGTTACATTAGTACAAGGCCGTATTTTTAGTTACCCTGATCACCAATCCAACAGAAAACAGTGTTTACCAATGATTTTATTTAATTGTTTGACACAAGAAAAGATTTAGATTTCAGTTTTTTTTGCCCTGTCTGCTTTCCTCAGAAAAAGCACCCTTGGAAAATCTGAGAAACTACGAATCGATTATGTCTGGCCTTTTCAGTCCTAATGTAACTACATTTCCTGGTAAGTAATTTTGCAAATTTTCTTGAAATCTCCCCAAGAGTATAATTTATAAGAGTCTCTCAAAGTCTGGTATATCACTATTTATACCATTCGACACCTCTGTCAGCCAATCACATGCCAGTATTGCAGGGAAATAATTCCCATATTCTTTGTTGTCCAGTTATCCTCTCATGTTTGACTGTTTGAGTGTTTGTCTCATGGTATAAGCCAGTTATTCACCATGGGATCAGGAATATGTGTTTATCACGCCTCGGGCTAAAGCCCTAGGGTGATAAATCACATATAATTCCCTCTCCAGTGGTGAATAATGGTTTTTTGCTTCTTTTTGACCAATATGGCCATTATTCAGTGAAAGTCATCAGAACCTGGTCCAGAGTAGTTGGCTAGACCTCCATTTTGTGTGCAAGATGGTCAAATAGATAGGAAGACCCACCTTGACAATGTAGTTGTCAAGGATGGGAGACAAAACATACTCGTAGGTTGAGAATTACACTTGCGACACAGAAGTGTGTCGCAAGTGTTTTGGGACTGTTTACAGGCTAGATAAAGGTATGAATAGATAGCAAATGCTTTCAAACATAGTGTGTGACAATATTAAAGCATTCCTGCACTTTAAAGCATCAAAATCGGCCAATTTTCGCTGATATACTAGCTAAAATGACACACATTCTGTGTTGGATATTTGCATAATTTGATAACTGTTGATTTGTTTGTTGTTCATGTTCAATAAATTTGCAAACCTAATCTGAAACTGTGAAGTTTTATACTTCACACATCTTGTGAAGGTCGTTTTTATAATCTCTGTTTCTCACACACAACAAGAGTTTCATTGGTGGAAATTCATGCAGTTCATATATCCGAAGAAATGGATTTATTGACACCAAATTTGAAACCTCTCAGACCACATTTTTCACAGCAATTAGCTACTCATGTCTCTTTTTCTGTATTGAAATCACAAAAAATTAAAATTTCTCCAAAATGTGATAATTGACAAAGTGTTCTCGAAATATTAGATTGATAGATGCACTGTAGATAGATAGATGGATAGATAGATGAATAGATAGATAGATAGATATAGATAGATAGATAGATGAATAGATAGATGAATATATAGATGAATAGATAGATGGATAGATAGATGGATAGACAGACAGATAGATAGATAGATAGATAGATAGATAGATCGATCGATAGATAGATAGATAGATAGATAGATAGATAGATAGATAGATAGATAGATAGATAGGTCAACGGTTCATCAAAAATAACTCCCCCTTACTATAACTCGAGTATCTCAAAAATCACTTGTCGATTTTTATGATAGTTTACCTCTGTGTAAGCCTGCATATTGACATTGCGCGTGTGTATTTGTAGCTTGATTACTTCATTTTGATCTGAGCCAGCAAACCATCAGTGCACATACCCCTCTTCTCAAAAATTTCTAATTTAGTTTTGGCTTGTCCAAAAAATGTTTGCCAAAAGGTGCTCTAACTCCACTTAAATAATTTCTAATGAAATCCAATAAACCTAAACGGTGAAAATGAAACAAAAGGATTCTCTGGTGTCCACTAAATATGATTGAGAAACACAGTTTCTCCAGAAACCTGATGAAGTATGTCCCAGCGGGTGGCTCCCCCGCATGGTGAAATTGGTCATATCCATTGTAAAAGCCACCCATTTTTTTATATCAGGGGTAGGCCCACTCAAAGGCTGATGGCTCAGTCAGGAATAATGCCACTGAGCTACAATTACACACTCAGTTCGCAACGATATGTGTACAGGCCCATAATTCAGCCAACTGTCATAGAAAATACAAAAGGAACCTTTGAGATATTTTGTTTATTTAAAGGGGCACTTATTTCTGTTGAACTGTTTAGAAAGACTTTTAATATAGACTTTTAATATAGATAGAAAGATAGAAAGATAGAAAGATAGATAGATAGATAGATCGATAGATAGGTAGAGAGGTAGAGAGGTTAGTTTAATAGGTAAATGGTGATAACCACACCTGAAGCATTTTTTAAATTTCCGTATATTTTTTTTACTAGTGATGATTGCTACCGCAACGTCTAATTATTTTTAGTGTCATCCATAAGTTAAAAGGTTCTCCTACTTTTAAAATCTTGGTTGCCCATTGAGTTTAAAACAACCCAGGTTTAACCAGATGACCTCTTATGTTGCTTTCTGTTTTCAGTTTGCTGTTTTCAGTTTGCAGTTTGTTGTTTTCTGTTTGTAATCTTGTTTGATTGTTTGTTATCATCACCTATTTCTTGTTATGAATTGAAGAGTGCTCAGCAATAGGAATGTCCTCAGTCTACGTTGCCTACAGCAACGTGAAGACTGTGACCTCGGTCTACACAGCGAGCTTGAACAAACTTTGGGGTTAAAAAAATTGACCAAGAAAACGATTAGTGCAGTGATGTAGAGGAAGGTCAGACGAACATTTTGATGTATCAAACGAAAAAATCTGTTTGGAATTTTTTGAGATATTTGAGTTTTATATTTTTTATTTATCACACCCTATTCTAAGCATGTAATCTCCATGAAGAAGTGATCAAAACTGTCCATTTTTCTTGTTATATGATATCTAAGATAAAAGTCATTATTCAGAAGTAAAAATATGCAGTCATTGCCTCAAGAGCAAGTACATACCACCTCATTCAGACTGACAGAGTGTGATAAACCTATAGCAGTAAACATTTCTCTGAAAATTTACAAGATATGTTTATTTTCCAGCTTGTCTTCAGTTTCATCATTCTGGTGAATAATTGCAGTAGAATCTACCTCACTTTTGAACTCTATGGTGTATTATTGAGGTTTTTATGTGTTTTTTAAGAAATTTCACCACTGTGAAACAAGTACTTTTGCAACCATATAAAGTGTAGCCAATGTTGAGTGAATCATCAGAAAACGCATAGATAGAAAGTTTGGAAGCATTTAGTCATGTATGGAGTAACATACTTTGACATTGCAGTCTTAATGTTCAATAGTTGTACATGTTTGTATCAACTGCATTTTCACATAATTTACTGAATTTATGCTATTTTTGTTGTTTTATACAATTAAAGACTGGTTGATTTTGGATGCTAGATAAACCTACATCAACATTAAACACCCAACATCCATTTTGAGTACTCAAAATACATAAAGCATGAATATTACTGTTTATTTATAGCTTTTAGTCTTATTTTTGTCTTTTTGTCCAAATGCAAAGAGTTTTCATGTAATATCAGGGGATTCAACTTCATAGTTAAGCAGATACTCACGAACATCCTGTGCATGCATTGTCTGATAATTTACTCAACTTTATCTATCCTTTTACAGTGTTATGAAATGCTTATTTCATAGTGGCAAAATTTGTGATAAAATGCACAAAAAACCAACAAAGCCTGTTACAATGAGATGATGAGACCAAATTTGCGTAAATTATCTACCAAAATTATGTAACCAACACAACATGGTATTGCAGAAATTTTCTCAGGCCTTTAGCCAGAAATATATTAGCCATTATAGGTTTATCACTCCCCGTCAGTCTGGATGAAGTGGTACATACTTTCTTCAGAGACAATGACTGCATATTTTTACTTCTTAATAATGACTTTTATCTTAGATATCACCTAACAGGAAAAATGGACAGTTTTGATCACTTTTTCATGGAGATTACATGCTAAGAATAGGGTGTGATAAATAAAAAATTTAAAACTCAAATATCTCAAAAAATTCCCAACAGATTTTTTCGTTTGATACATCAAAATGTTCGTCTGACCTTCCTCTATATCATTGCGATAATCGTTTTCTTGGTCAATTTTTTTAACCCCAAAGTTTGTTCAAGCTCGCTGTGTCTAATGGTCAAAGATGTCTCTATAATGTTATTTAGGTTTATATCAGATGAAGTTGCCAGTAACAGCAAATTCTAAATTTTCTCAATTTTCAAGGTTTAGAAGGATTTGTGGTGCCCTACAAGCTTGAGCATTGCCATAAATGAATGAAATGTTTCAACTGAAGTGTTCTCTACACTGAGGTATCATTTCCTCTTCCAGCAAACTTAGATAGGAGACTGCCGGGACGTTTCTCTACCACACTACCAGACACAAATTGCCGTCATAATGGATGACACAAAAAACAAGCATTAAACCGCCACCCTGAGCCCTTGTGGTAATGAGGCAGTTTTCGGACAGTATCTGGCCACCTTCCCATCACACAAAAATGTCTCCATAAGCTCTGTGAAACATGTGCTAGGATATATTGACTGAGATTGAATTTACTTGAAAAATTCTCAAAATATTCCAGCGTTTTTGTTAAGAGTGTACAATTGTTGGAAGAGGAAATGATACCTCAGTGTAGAGAACACTTCAGTTGAAACATTTCATTCATTTATGGCAATGCTCAAGCTTGTACAGGGTGACCCAAAAAAAAGTTGACACTTGTTTGAGTGGTCATGAGATCATTAATTTTTGCCACAGAACTTTGATTTATGGCTCATTTTGTTGGTAAACATCAACACATTATGTTTTAAAGGCAAAAATGACAGACATACATGCATAGCCTTGCTGCTATAACAAAGTGTGAGTTGTCCCTGATTTTTGCTGTGCCGGGTTGAAGAGGATGCATGAACAGGGCTGTTGAAAATTTCAATATAAGTGTTCTGATATAGAACAAGAAAATCTTTTCCAAAAAAAGATAAGCAGGCTGCAGCTATGATACATTTCAAATTTCAAACAAATTATTGTTTTAATGTAAAAAGGTATTCTATGTATTGTACAAGTAACATACTCTGTAACTGATAATTGTGTTGTAAATTTTTTGTCTTATTCTGGTTTTGCTTACTGTTTTAATTGATTGTTCAGTAAATTCATTTTATATTCGTATTGTATATTTATCTTGGTCACTTAGAAAAAACAGCTTTGCTCAAAAGCAATTAACGCATTTTGAATGTTCTATGAAATTTTACGCTAGTTGATAATAACAGGCCTGTTATGCCGAACATAATATTCTCTGCCATAATTTGAACCAGCAATGCAGCTGCCACTGTAGCCCTAAAATTTCAGTCATTGGAGCTGCAATATATTATCACTGATGGAGCTCTAAGCATGACTTGAGCCATACGGAACTTAAATGCTATCTATAAATGATTCTAAACTGTAACATTAACAACAGTACACCAGAGGGTGCTTATAAATACTTTTTGAAATATTATTTAACTCAAGATGTGTGGGTTCTTAGCATTTGATTTGTCAGTTTCTACTGCAGGGGGTTGTCACACAGTGACTCCCCTCCCCCTCTGTATAGTCCTTTACACTGCTGGTACTACCTAACAACTCATCATTGTTAGGACCCTGGTATGGTTAAAGTTAATTTACAAGTGTTATTTACAAGCAGATGAGTGATGCCTGTTGTCATTTAATCCAATTACTTAATTCAGTACTATAAAATCTCTTTTAAAACCAAATTTGTTATAAGATACAGGTCTTGAATCATCAGATTCAGGTAAAAATGTTACATAATTTCTACAGACAGGGGATTTTCATATCTAGGTGTTAGTGATATGTCGGCTGAGTTACTATGTAATTTTTTCTTACTCTGATCATGCCCATCAAATTGTCATCACAAAACCACCAGGTTCTAGTTTTGAAGGTCACATGAGGTATGCATACGATGCATATGTACAACTTCCTCATCTTTCCCTGGCCCTGCTGTGGTCTCTATTAGAACTTTTAGGAGAGAAAATATGTATTTATTAGGGTCATATCATGCTCTTTCAGCAGATTAAAGTATAACAATGGCTGATAACTTCCACAACCACTGTAATAGCCCAATTCAAGCAATAATCACTTGGGGAACCTTCAATACACATGTTGACTCTCCAAAGGCCTCAGGCCCACTGAGAGGGGGAGCGGTGTGTTGCGAAGTTACACTTGTACTATTTACCGACATGGAGTATCACTGCACTGCCAAAAAAATATGGAAGCATTTCTCATTTTCTGACTTGGTAGGCATACTTTGATATCAGTGCGATGATTTAATCATTTTCACTGACAAGAATATTTTCTCTGTGTGGAGAATAATGTAACATTGTAAAGAAATTGTGTAGGCGAACACTTTTCCGTACCATGCAGTCAGGTAAGATGCAGGCTGAATCGCCAATACTGTACTATAAAGAATCTTGTCATGCAAGTTCAAGAAGCCTGCTTAAAAAACTAACTGAAATTTGTTGACTGGTGTGTACAGAAGCTTGACATAGGAATCTGTGGTCCTGCAAACATCAGAACCCCTTAGAATGATGTCAAATGATCACACAAGGCATAGTATGCCAGGTCTAGGAGAGATTATTTGTATTTAGTAGGAAATATTTTAAAAATAAAGTAAAAACATGGCTTATAATGAAGTATGGAGGAGTAACAAATGCCTTGTTCCTTAAGAATGAATTGCTTTATGTCTAACTCTGAAATTGTGGCACATGAAGTGGAGATGTGAGGACTTGATGGCTCATTGTTTGCCACCAATCTCTCCTTGTATAGATAATCACTGAGGATGCTTTAATCCAAGTATTGTCATGATATTAACAGAAAACGTAATTGATATACTACAAAAACCAAAAAATGTTGTTTCAGGACCATATACATTGTATCAATGGAATTTGGGCAATTACTGCCCTGGTAGTTGAATGACAGTCATATACTTCATTACACAGAAAGGAGCTGCTAAAATACATAGTCAACCTGGATGAATAATACATCAAATCACAGCTAGAGGTGCACAAACTATGTTCTGAACATAAATATACATTCCGACCAGCTTAAACCCATGCGCAGGATCTCAAAAGCGGTCAGTCAAAATGTTGGTAAATTTCAATCAGCAGTAATATGTTCCCACCAAGCCTTGACTACCCGCAATATGACTAAATATTAGTGGCATATATAGATGGCATTACCTTTAAGACATTTTACCTATCAGCTGACTTCTAAAAAAATGTTATGCAAGAAACAGACAAAAACTTCAAAAGACATCAATTTCAAGGATATAGGCTACATAAAAGGTCACTGTGAGGTCAATTTTGGAACTAGGACAAGATAACTTTAGCAGTGTTTTGTCAACATGTAGGTACATCACTGTGTGTAATTTCATGAAGATTGTGCACTTTTCAGCTGCAGTGTGCATTGGCAAAATTCATTTGTGCAAGTGTCAACTTTTTTTTGGGTCACCCTGTAGGGCACCACAAATCCTTCTAAACCTTGAAAATTGAGAAAAATGAGAATTTGCCGTTACTAGCAACTTCACCTGAAATGAACCTAAATAACATTATAGGGTCATCTTTGACCATTCTGCACACAAGATGGAGGTTCAGCCAACTACTATGTACCAGGCGCAAATGACTTTCACTGAAGAATGGCCATATCGGTCAAAAAGAAGCAAAAAACAGATTGGCGGTATCCATGTCAAGTCAAGTGGAGGCGGAGGTCAAAGAATGTGGCAGTTACCATGATATTGTGGTGTTTATTGTTTGTACACATCGAGATTAAGTTGACATTTCTTGCATATGTTGAAATTTAATGTCTGTGTTGTTGAGCCACTGTTGAAATTTAATGTCTGTGTCGTTGAGCCATTATGCGATTTTTGATGATTTTTTACTAAAAATGAGCAATTTTTCCGAGTCCCCCAGAGAAAGTTTTCTAGTAATTCTCATCAACTAAAAATGGTTTATAATATCATTTATACATAAATCTAATGTCAGAGGAAAAAATATTTGCAATTCCACACATTCAATCACCAATTTTAGAACTTTGAAATCCTGACACCTGGAAAATCCAAATTATTCCAGCATTTTGATCAAGAGTGTAATAAAATTATGTGCAAAATATAATTTTTCAATCCTGTTTTCATTAAGTACAACAGCTCTATAAGTTATTAACTGTTAATCACAAACTGTGAATTGCCAAACTTAGCTCAAAGACTTTATGTTGATGGAGACTGTAAACTAATCCTTTTTATAGCGACGTCTTAACCTGGAAGAAAACATTTCTTATAAAAAGTCTGTTACAATATAAAGCTATAGGAAGATTGTAAATCAATAGAGGCGATATTTTTTCCGTGTGAAACGTCATCAATATGTGTGTATATGTAATTTGGGCTACAGACCTTAATACGTGTCCGATTTTCAAAATTTAAAAACCTGCATATATCAAATAAACTCCTCCGAATTCAATGCACTTATTAATTTTGCTCTATTTGCAATATTAACTTCGCGAAAAGCTTTTCGGCGCATTACGCTACAATGGTGCAAAGTTGCAAAATCCCAGTTACAACAACAAACCAGTCACCAGAGGCAGATCCTTTTTTTTTGTAGGGGAGGGGGGGCATCATACACTTAATTTCAGTAGTTCTGAATACGTACCATAACAAATCATTGCCATCACCGGGTTTTTTTTTTGGGGGGGGGGTGGGACCTTTGCATGTTTTACAAAAACCTTAAAAATAACAAGATTCATTTTTCAGAGATGGGTTACTGTGTAAAATAAAAATATATAAAAAAATACCTTATAAATAAACCCTAACTTAGCAGATACATTAAATTCTTTGCATGCTGGCTCATTCCGTTACAGTCTTTAAAAGAAGGCATGACCAAAGTCGCTATAGTACCCTTTTTTAAAGGGTACTTTTCTTGTTACTGACAATGTGTGCGCTAAAACGGCCCATTAATATGAAAACTAATTTTGTATAAATGAGAAGACCAGGTAACACTATATAAATAATCATAACAGGGACGGACGCAGGGGGGGGATGGGGGGGATGCATCCCCCCCCACCGGACCAAAATTTATATATTTTTACATGTTAATTTTATCAGCGCGCAGTCGCGTTATGTCGCGAGCTATGTGTTCCGCGACGCGATAGCCCGATAGACCCCCCCACCGGAATTTTCTGGATCCCCCCCTGAATCATAATAATAATTCGCCACTTAACCAATTTATTTTAATGGTTTAATTTCTGCATTTGGACGTTTTAATTATTTTAATCCAAAACTGTGATGTTTCACATGGAGCTTACAACACTAATCTCACCACGACAGATTTAACATGCACATCCGCAATCACTTTCAAAACATTTTCTGCCAATCGTTTGTACAGTGCTTCCTTTCAAGGTAGAGCTACAGGCTTTGATGACATTAAGACAACGTAAATACAAAAAAATATGAAATCAATTAACCTATATTTGCCGAGGACCCAAGGATGATGCATGCCGCCTGTAACAGTAGACATTTTACACTCTCGTTCATGAATACAAAATACATTTTTGGAGAACATGCAGTGGCAGCATGATATATATTTTCGTGTAAACTAGGAGTTTGTGTGACAGAACAGTCCCAGTAGACCAGACTTAATTGATTGTTAACTTCTCAGATTGTCGCGAGGCACCTTTTTTTTTAAAGGTACGTGGCTATAGGGAAAAAAAAGTATTCACAGTTTTTTATTGTGTCAATTTAGCTAAATCGCCATTAAGCTTCTTTTTTTTTTCAACAGAAAATACGCTGTGGCGGTCGATCTGAAAATGTAAAAAATGATTTAGGCCTATATCTGGCTTTGTAAAGCCAACCTCATTGAGAGACTCTTCTACCATCTATTTCTGCAGGCATTTTCAATTGTGTTGAACTTGAATACTTATATCTATAGGTAGCTCAACAATTTCGATGAGATTTGGACACTTCCCCATTTTGTTTAGGTCCTATATATAAGCCTTGAGGGGGGGTTTATGTCCACACCGGTACACTGAAAAACAAAATCAATAGATTTCCGTCTTTCTTCAAACCCTGGAAAATTGTCCAATTAAGATGTTCAGGACTATATCTGCTGAGACAAGCACCATCATTCTACTTTACGTGTATTACATTTTAGGCAATTCGCAGACAGGTTTGTAGAGCTCTTTACATATTAGTGGTCCACTAAAAAAATTAATTTTCTTATACCATTCGACACCTCTGTCAGCCAATCACATGCCAGTATTGCAGGGAAATAATTCCCATATTCTTTGTTGTCCAGTTATCCTCTCATGTTTGACTGTTTTAGTGTTTGTCTCATGGAATAAGCCAGTTATTCACCATGGGATCAGGAATATGTGTTTATCACACCTCGGCCTAAAGGCCTCGGATGATAAATCACATATTCCCTCTCCCGTGGTGAATAACCTTTACTTATTTTCACTCCATTTGCAAACTGACTTTGCCACATCGTTGACAGTTTTCTGTTGGTCTCCTAATCTTCTTATTTGATGATGTACCTTATGGAATTTAATTAGTTTGTTCATTGTCATCTATGCTGCTAGATATGATAAGCACTGAATCAACTGATTAACCATAACTGACACAAACAAAACATTTTTAAGCCAGTAACATCACACGACCAAGTTGAAAGTTAATTTTGAAACTGTTTGGACTGCAAATCCACACACAGCGAGCTTGGACAAACTTTGGGGTTAAAAAAATTGACCAAGAAAACGATTAGCGTAGTGATGTAGAGGAAGATCAGGCGAACATTTTGATGTATCAAACGAAAAAATCTGTTGGGAATTTTTTGAGATATTTGAGTTTTAAACTTTTTATTTATCACACCCTATTGTTAGCATGGAATATCCATCTAAAAATGATCAAAACTGCCCATTTTTCCTGTTAGGTAATATCTAAGATAAAAGTCATTATTCAGAAGTAAAAATATGCAGTCATTGCCACAAGAACAACTACATACCACCTCATTCAGGCTGACAGAGTGTGATAAACCTATAACAGTAAAAACTTCTCAGAAAATTTATAAAATATGTTTATTTGCCTGCTTGTCCTCAGTTTCATCATTCTGGTGAATAATTGTAGTAGAATCTACCTCACTTTTGAACTCTATGGTGTATTATTGAGGTTTTTATGTGTTTTTTAAGAAATTTGACCACTGTGAAACAAGCACTTTTGCAACAATGTAAAGTGTAGCTAATGTTGAGTGAATCATCAGAAAACGCATAGATAGAATGTTTGGAAGCATTTAGTTAAGTATGGAGTAAAATACCTTGACATTGCAGTCTTAATGTGCAATAGTTGTACATGTTTGTATTAACTACATTTTCACATAATTTACTGAATTTATGCTATTTTTGTTGTTCTATGCAATTAAAGATTGGTTGATTTTGGATGCCAGATGACCTACATCAGTATTAAACACCCAACAACCATTTATAGTACTCAAAGTACATTAATCATGAATATTACTGTTTATTTATAGCTGTTAATCTTATTTTTGTCTTTTTGTCCAATTGCAAAGACTTTTCATGTAATATCAGGGGATTCAACTTCATAGTGAAGCAGATACTTACAAACATTCTATGCATGCATTATCTGATAATTTACTCAACTTTGTCTATCCTTTTACATTGTTATGAAATGCTTGTTTCACGGTGGCAAAATTTGTGATAAAATGCACAAAAACCTCAACAATGCCTGTTACAATGAGATGATCAGACCAAATTTGCTAAAATTATTCACCAGAATTATGTAACTAACACAACCTGGTATTGCAAACATTTTCTCGGGCCTTTAGTCAGAAATGTTAGCTGTTATAGGTTTATCACACCCTGTCAGTCTCGATGAAGTGATACATACTTTCTGCAGAGACAATGACTGCATATTTTTACTTCTGAATAATTACTTTTATCTTAGATATTACTAACAGGAAAAATGGGCAGTTTTGACCACTTTTTCATGGAGATTACATGCTAAGAATAGGGTGTGATAAATAAAAAATCTAAAACTCAAATATCTCAAAAAATTCCCAACAGATTTTTTCGTTTGATACATCAAAATGTTCGTCTGACCTTCCTCTACATCATTGCGCTAATCATTTTCTTGGTCAATTTTTTTAACCCCAAAGTTGTGTGTATTTAACTGCTGTTCTTGTGTGTGATTGTCGGTAAAGTGTTTCTTACCTGTTATTTTCCATTTTTGAACCTTTTCCAGGTGATTTTAGAGCAATAACTTGCAATTTAATTACCTGCCATCTCCACCATCGTTTTCTCACTCCAATCCACATTGTTTTGACCTGCATTTTCGCTCATTTTGCAATCGTTTTTGGACTTGAAAAGCTATTTAACTATCATATTTTCTATTTCCAGCACCCATTTCCTTTTCCAGACACATACCACAACACTTGACAGCATTATTTATTGGGAATTTAAGATTGAAGAGCTCAATATACTGCCAACACACTGCCAATACACATCTTTAATTGAACAACATCAGCCAAGCAGACAGCATTCTTCCAACAATCTCAACGGAAATAATTTTATTAAACTATATCTAAACATTGCTTTTGTACTATCACTAGTCTACTGTATAGTTAATTACTATTTCAGACAAAAATTAATTAATTTAAAAAAATAAAATAATAAAAATAAAAATAAATTATTTTTTTTCGAATACTTGCTTGATTTACTTGCTTGCTTGTGTTGGTTGAACGTAGCACTTGTGGGCCTCGCTTACCTCACTCGATCATTTGCTTGCTTGTGTTGCTTAAACGTAGCACTTGTGGGCCTCGCCTACCTGACTCGATTACTTGCTTGCTTGTGTTGCTTTTACGTAGCACTTGTGGGCCTCGCTTACCTGACTCGATTACTTGCTTGCTTGTGTTGCTTGAACGTAGCACTTGTGGGCCTTGCTTACCTCACTCGATCACTTGCTTGCTTGTGTTGCTTAAACGTAGCACTTGTGGGCCTCGCTTACCTGACTCGATTACTTGCTTGCTTGTGTTGCTTTTACGTAGCACTTGTGGGCCTCGCTTACCTGACTCGACTACTTGCTTCCTTGTGTTGCTTGAACGTAACACTTGTGGGCCTTGCTTACCTCACTCGATCACCTGCTTGCTTGTGTTGCTTAAACGTAGCACTTGTGGGCCTCGCTTACCTGACTCGATTACTTGCTTGCTTGTGTTGCTTTTACGTGGCACTTGTAGGCCTCGCTTACCTGACTCGATTACTTGCTTGCTTGTGTTGCTTGAACGTAACACTTGTGGGCCTTGCTTACCTCACTCGATCACTTGCTTGCTTGTGTGGCTTAAACGTAGCACTTGTGGGCCTCGCTTACCTGACTCGATTACTTGCTTGCTTGTGTTGCTTAAACGTAGCACTTGTGGGCCTTGCTTACCTCGCTCGATTGCTAGCTCGCTTGTGTTGCTTAAACGTAACACTTGTGGGCCTCGCTTACCTGCCTCGATTACTTGCTTGCTTGTATTGCTCAAACGTAGCACCTGTGGACCTCCCTTACCTACCTCAATTACTTGCTTGTTTGTGCTGCTTAAACAATATGTCCCGACATTCTAAGCTATACTCTGACGTAGTACGGACTGGCTTGACTGGATCTATAAACCCGCATAAACTTGCATCGGCTAATTCAGAAAATAAACTTTGCCACTTAACCAAAATCACTCAAGATGATAATTGCAAGAAGAATTCAAAAGATAACACAAATCGCAGTAAGCTGAAGGCTTGTGTATGGAATGCTCAAAGTTTGAGGCAAAAGACTGAGTCTGTGAAAGAGTTCAGAGATGAATTTGATCTGGATATATTTCTGTTCACGGAAACCTGGCTAAAAGCAAATGACCAAGTTGAAATTGGGGAACTGGAAAGAAATGGAGAATTTTTCTATTTGAGTGCACCTCGTGAATCCAGGCCTGGGGGTGGTGTAGGTTGCATTGTGAGAACAGGAATAAAAGCATTCAAGAAAGAAAGCATTCAAACAAAGACTTTTGAGCACATGGAAATAGAATTGCAAATCAATGGTACAACTGTCACTATCCTACTTGTGTACAGGCCTGAACCTTCAAATAAGAATAAATACAGCTTATCAGAATTTTACACAGAATTTACAAATTTTCTATCCCACTTTCAAACATACAACCATGAAACGATTGTTACTGGGGATTTCAACTTTCACTTGAACAAACCAAATGATGCCAAAGTTATCAAATTCAACAACATTCTTGAAATGTATGACCTCATACAACATGTGTCATCACCAACGCACAAGGATGGAAATATACTCGATCTTGTCATAACAAACACAACTACATCTCTGACCAACTGTGTTGTCAGTGATCTCCTTTCGGACCACAACTGTGTGCTTTTCGATATTAAAATTGACAAAGGCAAAAATCCTCAGAAAGAAATTGCGTTCCGCAAAACTCGGAATATAAATTTATCTGAATTCAAAAAGGACATTAAGCAACATCTTTCACAAAAAGTACAACATTTCAATCGATCAATCCATTTAAGTAACCTGGTGGCACTTTACAACTCAACTGGCGAAGTTTTTGACAAACATGCCCCTGTGAAAACTAAACTAGTGACCTTACGCAAACCCAATCCATTCAGAAATCAAGAGATCAAACCCCTCAAAGCAGCAAAGAGAAAAGCAGAGCGATTGTGGCGACGAACAGGTCTTGAAAAAGACTGGGAAAACTTCAAAGAAAAACGAAACGCGTTTAATGAAATGCTTTATCAACTCAAGTCTCATGATCTCAAGTCAAAGATTCAAGCCACAAAGGGAAACTCAAAAGCAATGTTCAAAGTTCTCAACTCCAGCCTTAACAGGAAGCAAGACTTGCCTCTACCCAATCATACAAATGAAAAAGACCTGGCAAATGAATTCAACAATTACTTTGATGAAAAGATCAAAATGATAAGGTCAAAATTGGACTCCAATTCAAACAAAACAATTGATGCTCAAATGAACATTAATCATAAGCTAGGCCAGTTTAAAGCCTTATCTCAAGAGGAAGTTAAAAAGCTTGTCACTGACATGCCAGTAAAACATTGTCAACTTGATCCCATGCCCACATGGCTGTTGCTTGATTGCATTGATGAATTTCTTCCAGTTATGACAAAAATTGTCAACATGTCATTGACACTCGGAGAAATGCCTCTTGATCTGAAGCATGCACTCGTAAAACCACTTTTAAAGAAGGCTGGTCTTGAACTTAGCAAGAAGAATTACCGACCTGTCTCTAACCTTTCATTTCTTGGCAAACTAATTGAAAGTGCCGTAATCAAACAGTATGTTGATCATCTCTCACGAAACAAACTTGATGATGAAAAGCAATCAGCCTACAAACAGTTTCATAGTACAGAGACTCTCTTAACAAGGATCCACAATGATATAATGCTTAATTTGAGCAAAGGAGAGGTGACGATGTTGGTATTGCTGGACCTGTCAGCTGCATTTGATACAATTGATCATGACATTCTGCTGGACAGGCTGCAAAACAGATATGGTGTGCATAGCTCAGCATTGAAATGGTTTAAGTCGTATATTTCGGAACGATCACAGTCTGTAACGATAAATGACACAACATCAAGCAAACTTCCACTCAAGTATGGGGTGCCACAAGGTTCAAAACTTGGTCCAATTTTGTTCAATTCGTACATTGCTCCAGTAAGTGAGGTTGCACAAAGAAACCAAGTGAATGATCAAAAGTATGCGGATGACGAACAACTTATTCTTTCTTTCAAGCCAACCTTTTTAAATCAAGAGCAAGCTGTACGGAAAATGGAAAAATGCGTTGCAGATATCAGGGACTTCTTGCACAATAACAAGTTGTGCAATAATGGTGACAAAACTGAACTTCTTCTAATTGGTGCTCCTGGTCAGTTGAAGAAACTGCAAGTGTCATCAATCAATGTGGACAATGTTGAAATCAAAACTGCTGATCATGTCAGAAATCTTGGAGTGCTATTCGACAAAAATATGACAATGGAAAGACAAATCAACAAGATGTGCCGTAATGCTTTCTTCAATTTGAGAAACATTTCAAAACTTCGAAAGAATCTAGACAAAGAAACGGTTAAAACAGCTGTGAATGCTCTTGTCACCCCTCACCTTGACTACGGAAATGGACTCTTGTATGGCACAACCAGCTGTTTGATGAATAAGCTTCAAGTTGCACAAAACTCAGCTGTTCGATTGATTGAGAGATTGAAAAGACATGACAGTGTAAGTCTTAGTAGAAAGCAACTACATTGGCTACCGATTCCAGCAAGAATCCAGTTCAAACTGTTGATGATCACATGGAAAGCAATGAATTCCCAAGCCCCATTGTACATTCAAAAACTTATTCAAGCCAAACCCCGGCAAGACCACAATCTGAGAAGCAATCATAGACACCTATTAGCAGAACCTATCCCATGCAACAAAAATAAGTTTGAGGACAGAGCTTTCTCATATGCAGCCCCAAAACTCTGGAATAGTTTGCCAGAAAAATTGAGAACAATTAACACTTTGGAAAGTTTCAAGAATAACCTTAAAACTCACTTGTTTAAACAATTCTACCCCTGAGCTCTTTTGAGCAGCGCTATTGAGCAGTTTACTGGAATTAGCGCTATATTAAGTTATTATTATTATTATTATTATTATTAAGTTTCTTCAAGCTCGCTGTGCACAAACAGCTATAAGTGAACAGATAGGGTGAGTTTTTTTTTAAAGTGATAACACTGGAACGAAAAGTAAACTGTAATCTGAGCGTGATAATTTTTGTAAGCAATGTTCCCCCCCAATATGTATTTCAGTTATGTAATTCAATTACTTGTAATCCAATTACTGA
Organism: Platynereis dumerilii; assembly: GCA_026936325.1. NCBI lineage: Eukaryota > Metazoa > Annelida > Polychaeta > Phyllodocida > Nereididae > Platynereis > Platynereis dumerilii. The sequence goes on along the minus strand of JAPTHN010000008.1, from coordinate 29,188,318 downwards.
CAACACTGTGTAGACCTTACTGCAAGTAGTTTGAAACTATATCAGTGTATTGACAATAGATCTATAGTCAACAATTCGGAGGAGAATGTTATTGGAAGGTTTTTCTAGGAACATGGAACACGGTCGGTTTTATTATTTGTCTCGATGGGGAAGTTAATTCTAGGATATGATAGTGTTGCACAGTGATTTCCAGGTGCGCTGCTCCTATGTAAATATCTCATAAAGGCTTTCAGCCACTCGAGATCTGAGGCAGCATACATTATCAATGCCACTTTTAAGTGTTGATGAAGAAAGTGTGCTAAGGCACACGGTGATAGTCTCGGTCAGTCGCCAGATCTTCTAAAGTTAAGTATAATTCTGTTATAGTATTTCAATTTATTACTTCTGATCATCTTTTATTCAACTTGGTTTGAATGTGACGTCATTCACCCAAACATTCTACCAGCAGACAATGTTTATTTTGGCGCCAATTTGTTTTTTTGTCGTCTGCTTCATCAATCATTCAAATGGAACTATGTTAATCAGAAGAATGTCTCCAAACAATGGAAGCATGACGTCATATGACTCTTCTGATGACATCACTTTGAAAATTGGCTTCATTGCTCCAAGGATCGAACAGTCCAGCGGAGTTATTTTGAGAGCTGCGTTTATGCTCGGATTAGAATCGATTAAAAGACTTGATTTACTGCCCGGAAAACAATTCACTTACACCTATGGAGGCTCCCAATGCAATGACATGGTGGGGATGAAGGTACGTTTGGTTTTTTTAGTTTAGAAACTGTTGTAAAGATATCTTTACGTTGTATGTGAATGTTTATTAGGATTCCCAAAAATGAAAATTGAATCACATTAGTTTGCCCCAGTCTGGTGAAAATGAATAGTGCATGCTGCTGCCACCTGGCACAAAAGTTGATTTTGTATGTTACATCATTGCTGTCCCAAGAAATAGTTCCAATTTCATTGCACATTCACAAAATTTCTATTCAACATTGATGTATACCAGAGTCAGACTGGGCAATCACATTCTCTAAGGAAGTAGACAAGGCCATCAGCACACTCAGAAACAGCCCCGGTGTCTTCCAGACAAAATTGTGTGTGTTCCTCTGATCAAAATGATGTGGACGCTCGCAGGAGCTCGCGGAATAGCACACTAATAGGCGTATCGGAGGGGGGGGGCAGGGGAGGCGATCGCCCCCCCAAAAGTTTGGAAAACAGTAAGATTCGGGCAAAAAGGCTAAAAAATTTGGGCAGATGATTAAATAAACACTAGTGAAAATTAATGATTTTTAGGAAATTTCATTTGAAATGGTATTAAATCTAGATCTTGAAATTCGGGCAAATGTCGCTCGCCCCCCGAAATATCGCGCGCGCCGTACTCCTATGAGCACACTAATCACTAGGTAGCAACACAAGACAGCATATGTTCTGATCTGTGGCAATGCAAGAGCAGTCCACTTGTAGACAGAGTTTGCCCTCAAAAGTCTGAAGGGCCGATCTCCTAGCTTCATGCTTAGGAGCACCCTCTCATTCCCAACCCACTACACTGCACAATATCATATCCCCCAACTTCCCTGAGATTTTGACACACTCCAGACTCTAGTCAACAATCTCACATCAATGTCACAAGTCTGCCACAACAAGCAGTTTTCAAACCATCTACCTCTGAGTGACCGAGTCAGCCTTCAGGCCGATGCACCGCATATAATACTTTCCCCTTAAATTTCGGCTATCTAGCCAGTTGACCTATTTAATGTGGTTAGGAGTAACCTATTATACCCAACCCACTTCACTGCACTAATAAGATCGTCTCACAATTCCATATCATTAATGCAGTACAAAAACAACTTGTAAAATGTCAAAAAGATCTGAATATTCAGGGTGTTCATTTTGTCTAAAAAAGAACTTGAACATTTTAAATTAGTCTTTTATAAATTCTTTACTTAATTAATATTAACATTACGGTCTGAAATGCAATGTTAGTAGTTGTTTATTCTTCTCAGAAGAAAGTTAACTTTAGAGCATAAGGGAACAATATGCGTGTAACAAGGGCGCTTGTAGAGTGTTCTAAGTCTTGTTTCAGATACAGTTAATCACATTCTCGTAGCTCAGTATTTTGGTTCAAATGCCTTATAATTATAGCAAGACAGGATCATGGAGTAACAATATCAAGAGCTTTTGTTTGAATTAATATAATCATATTAATTAAGTAATGTCCTGATGCATTTAATTAGGAGATTTTGAATCTTTTTTTTTGGTGCACCGCCATTTTCTTTTTCACAGGTATATATATTGGTACGTCCACCTGATCCACCTCTCTTCAGACAGATACAACACTAGTCATATTATAATTATTATGCATTTATTCATCAGTGTCAATCATGTATAGCATTAGCCTGTCTGACCTGAATTAGCCTTAAAAGCATAAATGCAAATCACCGATTTGTTCCGTGGCCCAATGCGTCAGGTGCATCATCGCAGCATCGATGACATTCACATCGGCACTCAGCAGTAAGCAAATAGACATAACCTCCCTGTTGACATGGTATGTTTTTCCACACCAGCTAGGAAGAAAGAATTGGACTTAATTATTCATATCTCGACTAGGGTTTTGCAAACTTCCTTGTTTAACGATTTCCTGATTTTTTTAAATATTCCTCAGATTGAAGTAACCATTGCGACCAAGGGTTTCTCAGTTTTTTTTTTAACGCTGAGTTTGTTGAAGATCAGTTCTGGTGAGGACTGGCCTATTTCACACTATCACAGGACACGAGCTAGTAATACACATTATCCCTTCATCAGACAGTATTATCAAGAATGTATAGACAGTTTCTGTGCTCCAGAGGATGCCCTTTGCATCATCTGAAAGTTTTATAATCTTATTTTTAAACTTATTTTTAACAGACAGATTAGTCTCCAAAAATGACCAAAATTTACCCCAAATTTGTGACATGGGAAGTGGCCGAGTTTTATTTATGTCATATTTTCCATCAATATGAACAATCAAAGCTGAAGTTCTGTTGTTACAGACCAATGGTATACCATAGATGAAAAAATTAAATACAGTTGGTCTTATGTCAATGAAATGTCATTTAGTTGGTTTAAACATATCTATTTCCTTTGCTAATGAGCAATAGGCTCAATTAAAAGCTCAGATGTTAGTAATACATCTTGAAAATAAAACAAGCAGCTATCGGCTTAGCCGCTTAGGTCATCACCCACACAAGCATAATACTTCACTAAAATTGTTCTATACATGCAATGGTGTGGTCCTACCACAGTACTGTTAGCCGCTCCTGTCATCTACACTCCACAGTTACGTTTCCAAATCTGACTCAACTGTAATTTTTCTGTTTCCCGAAATGATATGGTTCTATTTTCTTTCGTGCACCCATTATGTGCAACATTTTTCATCAAAGTGCTACTTTTAGTAGCCCAATATTCCATACTGGCTGAAAATCCTGTCTAACGTGAAACAGATAAACATATATGAACAGCAAAGCCCAAAATGAAGTTAGATTTTCTATATGTGTCCTGTTGAACGGTGTAAGTAACCATGGTTTCTAAGGCTCAGAAATATGTGTTACAAAGGGCTATCAGCTTCTGGCATACATTTGCTAACTTATTTATCAATAGCAAATCATTGTGGGCTGCTTTGATTGTTTGTGCTTGTTTTTTCTGCTTCATGCTAACCATAGTTAAAATGTGTCCAATCCAAGAAGTAACGTCCCATAAGTAACAATTTTCACTGTTTTGACTCCAGACTCATTCAAATGACATGCAAATGATATAAATGTGTATTTGGTAAAAATAGATGATATGCAAGTTATGAAAACACAAAAAAAGATAATATTGCAAACCAAATAGGTGTAACTGAAGTTTCAAAGTGTATGCAATATATGCAAGTTTGATCAAGATATCACAAGATTATACCTACACTGTGTATGTATGGTAAAAATGAAGCTGTTTTATGGTCCCTGAGATTCATGAGCTTTTCATTTAGGATATTTCAGTATATAAAGAGTTTCAAAATTTACTTCTGTTTGTTACTCGTCCAGTGGCAACGTGCAGGTGGGACATGCGTCTCGTATTAAGTAATGTAATCATTTTGCTCGGCATTTACTAATGAAATATGGACAATATGCTCGTACATTTAACGGACTATTATAGTCATGGTGATCTTATAATGATTTTGCCTCAATGCATTGCATGACTGTGTATAGGTTACTTTGTATAATTTATATATGATCTCTTGACACACCTCATGTTTCTCAAGATGTTATATTGTGATTATGATAATCTTGGACGTGTTATTACAAATAAATTTTCGTGAATTTGAATCAAATATATGCAGCATTGATTCTTTACATGTGAAAGGCTAATTTTATTCAGTGAATATCCAAGGTATGCCGTTCTTACCATCAACAAGTAGAATGGGACACATGTCCCATATAAGTAACACACTAGACTTTTAAAGATTCAACCGAGTTTTGAGGTACGGGAATTTGCGTTGATCCATTGTTCATACCTTTTGGCCATTATGTGCATGTCGAAAGTTGATGAGATCAATATGCCATTCAGTTCAATTCAATTCATTTGTGTTTTATGCAATGAAACCTGAATTTGTGGACTAATGAGTACATAAAAACTATGACCTTTCAGAAATATAGACTTGAACCAACATAAATGCCGACGGGGGGAGCGGGGGGAGCGGGGGGTGCTTGATTGTGCAAGTAAACTTGTACAACATGAAACAAGACTGACAAGACTTAATAAGTTGCAGCATCAGAAGTTCTAAGGTCTGAAGATAATTAACTCTCTGAAAGTGACATTTCAATTAATCTCAAGGTTTTCAATTCTCCCCAAATTCACTCCTGTCGTCGTATTAATAGATGCCATAGAGATATTTGATTAATAAATTAATTAACTCCTAGCCAATTCAATTAGTCTCTTCGTTCCACATTCAGTCAAGTAAAAGATAGGTGTCGCAATAGATTGAATTACATTGGCATCACATTTGCAAGATAAGATCTACATATAGTTCTAACTATTCTATAACATCATATTCTATTCTGTTATATACTTACTAGATTTACCCATGATTTGGGGCAGGACTATAATGGGGAATAATTAACCCCCCCCCTCCCTCTACCTGCATTGGCATCTGGCCCCTGTTGCATGCTGACCATTTGAAATAGCATTAGGGTAATAATTGTAATATAAGTAAAGATTGGTGGTAGAGGAATTGAAGTTACAAATGCACTGGCATATATATATATTGGTGATGTGAGTGGATCTTTTTGGCGGGAAGGCAGACGGTGGCGCCAGTCGTAAACGTGAGCAATAGCGGAACTACGATGGAGATGCATGCGCCCCTGGTGGGGAAAAACAGTAGAGGCAGAAAAGGTAAATAAGGGAGCTGTTTCACTGTTATTTGCTGTTATCAGAAGGACAGGATAGATCAATAAGGATAGGTGGACAGTTGAGGTGAGTGGCATTGCTCGGGGAGGAGTTTTTAGCTGTTGCAGGTGTGAGCATGTCACCCATGATTTTTGCATCTTATACCCGGCAGAGGGATATCTAGACTAGAAAAGACCCATTAAGAATGCAAGAATTATAAAAGCTGTAAACGTGAGTGAAGCCTTGAGATGTGTGCTGAATAGCGGAAAAGTGGCCAGTAGACTGAGCAGGAGTGGTATTCCTGAAGCAGAGTCCTCCCCCCCCCCTCCCCTCCTTCAAAGCAAGATGATGTTGGTATAATTATGGAGCGGGAAAATACATGTACCTATAGGAACGCAGAGGGTGGAGTGCATGCTTAGCCATGTGCAATGTAAGTAGCATTAATATGCTTGATGTAAATAATTGATGTATTTCACTGAAAACGGACAATAGTGAAGGTATTGCAAAAATTGTCAGTGGCGTAGCTGTCTTGTCGATGTAATGTTCTACTAATGGGTGAACCCGTTGTAAGATTAGTAGTTGTTTGTATGATGCTGTTACCATTTATAAAGATAGATAGATATCTTTTTTTTTCCACGATGTAAATTAAAGTCCTGCTGAGTTTCATTAGAACTGTGCAGAAGCATTTCCCCAATTTTGTTGATAGGCGCGCTGACAGAGTGGACAGACAGACGACAGACACATGCCATACAAAAAATTGTCCCCTCCTTCAGCAGGACAAACTAGTCAGCAGTTTTTTAGATTATAGAATTAACCAAGACAGAAAAAGAACTTCAGAGTAACTACCTCAAAAATGTAGGCTAACCCATCCTATCACAAATACACAGAGTGCTAGGACACTAGGAGTTGTTAATCTGGCACCCTAGAAGAGTCTCAATCCATTTGTGTAAAAAAATGTTTAACAGGGATGCTGGAAGGAAACATGGGCAATTGAGACTGAAGTATGAAAAGGGCATGATCCTGTGGTCCAGTGGGTAATGTGCTGGACTCACACGCGCAAGGTTGTGGGATCAAACCCAGCTGGGGCATGGAAGAAATTAGTAAATCATCCTTGAATCACTGCTCACTCCACCCAGGAGTAAATGGGGAGGTTGGCTATAGGCCGGGAAAGACACAAGATTGATCAGTGATGGCGCCGTGTGAGGCTGTCAGCTGTATGTCCCCAAGGGAAGTGAGCAGTGGCGTCAGTTCCTATGGGGCTGGTGGGGCAGATGCCCCACCACTTTTTTGCCAAAAAAATGTGTAAACAAATTCAGACCTAATCCCTAACTCTGCTGTCCCCATGAAAAAAATTGTAAAAAGTTTTCAATGCCCCACCACTTTAGTTTGAAAATGACGCCACTGGCAGTGAGCCAGATAAGGAATGACCAGCGAGCCTGTCAACCGAAGGTATATGCTGTGTAAAGTAGGCTAAGCATTCAGTTGCAATTTCCAGGGTGCATGGAAGCAGACTATCAACCCTCACCTTCACCTTCTTCCAGTGTTCGAAATAAGGGGGGGTCAAGGGGGTTTTGACCCCCCCAAATGCTTGTGGGACCCCCTCAAAATAATTTTTCAAAAACCCCCCCAAATACTGAATCTGTTCAGAAGAATAAGCATGAAGCCCCAGTAACGCCTTATTGGCTAACAACAACTTCTTGTGATTTATATTCACAAGCAATAGGGTAATGGAAACCCATTTTCTGGAATAAAATGTGCCTTTAGAATAACCAAAATTCACTTTTAGAGCATTTGAAGCTATTCGGCTTCTGATGGCCTGATGAAGGCCCGCCGATCCTCGGTTACAAGGGCTTCTTTCCTTCGGGCCTTGCAACTGAGAGACCCCCCAAATAACATGGCCTATTTCGACCACTGCCTTCTTCCACTTGACAAAATTTTAACGTTGTGTCAAAAGTATACCTTCAATATTCATGACATTTTCTTCTTTTATTTTCAGACGACTGTGAAGATGTGGCAAGAAGAAAGAGACCTGGATGCCATTATAGGTGATGATTGCAGCGTCGTCTGCCAACCAGTGGCGCTTTTGGCAGCAGCTTGGAACATTCCGGAAGTTGCATACAGGTAGGGGGAACCAGAGCACATTTGGAGATGGGACACAATGAGACTGGGGCGCAATTGGACATGATATCCCGCTATTGCGAGTGAACACCATGAAAAAACCATTGAGTTCACACCATTGAGTTCATCCGTGTGAACTCAATGAAATAAATTATCTGACGTTGTTATGCAAACAATGGGCAGTGATTGTTTATGTCATGACATCACAATGGGCTGCTGGTGACGTCACAAGAAACGACTGCTCCAAACTTGGGAGAATTTGAAGTCATCAGTCTAAAATTTATTAAAAACCACTGATAAATCATAGCGGGATATAAATAAAACCCCATAACAGTGTAGTTCACAGCTATGAACATCATTCGTGTCAGGTCTGCTTCTGAACTAACACTCGTCCTTCGGACTCGTGTTAATTCAGAGCAGACCTGACACTCATGATGTTCATAGCAGTGAACTACACTGTCATGGGGTTTTATTATAGGACACAATGAGACAAGGGGCACATTGGGATACTGGCACATTGGGATATGAGCACAATAAACTTTCTTGTTTGTTTTCCTACTGCTTTTCTAAATTCCGAGGCCATTCTATTGATAAACCATGGAAGATTAGGTTTTGTCAATGCTTGTATCAGTTAAATATTTCATCAATAATAATTAGGAGTTACTATCAAATTGGGGGAGCTTTGGGGAGCTGAGCTACATTGATTAAAAAAAACCGGGGGACTTGTGCCCTGCTGCAGCTCCCAAAATGATCAGTGGTGAAATTATAATTATTGTGTTACTTTTTCAGTCCTTAAGGTACTTCTTGCCAAAATTATGGTAGCAGACTTTTTTCCCCGTCAAAAATATGGAATGGCGCTGTCCGACTGTCGCGCAAGCTGGGAGCTCCCCTGACAAAAATATTACATTTCCATCACTGATCAAGATAAACATGCATAATTATTATGCTGATGTAATTAGCATTTTGCTCTGACATTCTGGCTGGGACTACATGTATTTGGGACGCTGATTAGGCCTGTGGGGTTTGTTTGGACAACTCATGTGAAAAGAAGAACACCATGCAGCACTTTTCATCACTGACACAGGCCCGAACAAACTTTTTTTGATGGCTGCCAAAGTAATTTTTTCAACAAAATGACAAGTCTCAGACTCAGACATAATTTATTTATGCAACAAAGATGTGTTTGGACAATTTTTAAAATTGGCCCAAAAAAAAAGCCAAAACATGCATGTGCAAAATTAACTCAGGCATACTTAACTGTATAGCCCACAGCCACAGGCATTCCTATAACTGTCCCTATAGCAAAGAAATAGGTTAAGAGCAAAAGATAATAATTGCTCTGCCTCCATACCCCATGATATTCTATGTATCCTGCTTCGTCGGGATAAATAATTCCAAAACTGATGAACATTTTTGTCAAGTTTATCTATCAGTAAAATAATCAACACTCATGACACTTTTGCCCGGTAATTTTAGGGTAACAGAATATTTAACTAATAAAATATATATTTTCATTGAATCATTGAATTTACAAAAATGATTTAAAAAGTTGAATACAAATAATTATGTTTCAAAATTAATTTGCTATAATCCTGTTCTGACAGTGATTATTTTGAAAAAGGAATAAAACATAAGAAAAAAATATTGCTCAGCTTCAATCCTTTGGATTGCTTTACCATTGGCCCACATATTCAGAGTTGGAATACTGAACTGGATACTTGGCTGAATAAGTAGTTGTAGGTACATTTTTGAGGTCCTGAAATTTCACCATTTTCGTTTTTTCCATTTTGGGGTCGGCATCTTTCGTCAACACGGTCTTCGTAATTTTGGAACTTTCACCTTCCCGAGACGTTTTTTGGAGATTGTCTCGATTTTCGTTTTTACTGGTTCCAGCTTTCATCTCAGTTGCCATGGCCATTTTTTGTCTTTCTGCTTCCCTCTCCTTTTCTCTCTGTAAATACGCCTTCCTCAAATATATCATTTCCTTCCTCCTGGCTTCCATATGTTCAGCTATTCCTGAGTATGCCATTTCTTCCCGAAGTTGTCTTTTTATCAGTTTGATATGACTGTAAAATCTTAGTTCTCCTCTGTCAGTGTAATTTTCCCTGTTCAAGGAGTAGAGGTTACTTTTTACTTTATTGTTAAATTTTTTAAATTGCAGAACTTTTTCACTCTTTTCAACCTCTACGCTCTACTAGTGCAAAACAAACAAATTATGTATCTAGGCCTAAATCAGGATTCTTATTTTGTGAATTTGAGATTTGATAATACAACTGTACCCACCTTGAAGTTTAGTCTATGTATATTGACGAAATATAGCCCCCAACCAGTTGTGCAAATTGAATCTTACTGTGCAAGGTATGCTCAGTTGGAGGCGTTGCCATGGTAGCCCACTCAGCCTCACTGTGGTACTGAACATTGATGATGACGTCGTGACGTTTTCTTCTTCTTCTTCTTCTTCAAGTTCTTGTAAAATATCCTGTACTGCCTCTTAAAAACTGAATCTACGACTAAGGCCCTTCGTCATTGTACTCTCCCACAGGAAAGTTACATACATAAGGCTTCCTACACACAGGAGCGTTGTTTTGGTTTACAAAACCGACTTTAAATAAAATTTGTCATTGTCATTGTCATTCATGAATGGGTTTGTCATTGAGGAGCGCTGGCCACTGGGCAACTATTAGCGCTAACTGGAATCTTTAGAAAGTACATACATGTACTTTAAGTCATTATGATAACACCTTTTTGCTCTGTATTCAATTATATATTTCAAAGAGGCGAATACCCAAGCCAATGGTCTGAAGGATTAATCAAAGCATTGCATAAAAAGGGAGATAAAGATAATCCTGATAATTATAGGAAAATTACAATAAATGTTGTCATGGCCAAACTTTTTGATTCTATTCTTAACAGTAGACTATATTTTAAAAATGAAGCCTTAGGAATAGATGATCCTTTTCAATTTGGATTTACACCAAATGCCAGCACTACTGATTCTGTATTTGTTCTAGACACTGTTATCAAATCTCAACAATTTAAGCGTAAACCTATTTATCTTTGTTTTGTAGATTTTACTAAGGCTTTCGATTATATTAATCGAAGTGCTCTCTATTATAAATTGATTAATCAAAATATTGGTGAAAAGATGCTTAAAATGATAATGAGTATGTATGATAAAGCTAAAGCTAGGGTTTGTCAGTCAGGCATTATGGGTGATACATTTGACAGTAAATGTGGTGTATTGCAGGGCGGTATCTTGAGCCCTAAATTATTTAATGAATATCTTTCAGATCTGCCCCGATACTTACAGAAAAAAGACGGTATTACCATTGACACTTTCAATATAACTCATATTGCTTATGCAGATGATATAGTGTTACTGGCCAATTCAGCTGAACAGTTGCAGTCATGTGTAAATAATTTCCATAATTTTTGCAGTAAATGGCATCTTATTGTGAATGTAAATAAAACTAAAGTAATGAAGATTGGAAACCGATCTACTGATTTTTCTGTCTACTATAATGGACAGCAAATTGAAGAGGTTGTAAATTTTAAATATCTTGGTCATGTGCTTACAAATAATTACAATATTCACAATGAAATGACAGACTATCTTGTGACACAGGCTCACAAAGCTATTTTTGCACTGCAAGGTGACACTAAACAATCTCTTGGTTACATTACTCCGCAATTGTCTATGAAAATGTTCGATACTTATATTTTGCCAATACTGGAATACAATTGTGAATTATGGACAAAATCAAAACCTATAAATGAAATAGAGAAAGTACAACTCGGTTACCTAAAACATATGTTAGGTGTAAGAAAGCAAACTTCCACACTTGCAGTCTATGGCGAGACAGGGAAGTTTCCTTTGCATCTTAGACAACAAATGAGAATGATCAATTATTGGCTTAAACTTGAGAAAAGACCAGATGATAATGTTCTTAAAAAATGTTTGAATTTTCAGAAAAATATACCTTCACGAACATGCTGGTTCAGCAAAATAAAACAGGTACTAGAGAACAACATAATACAGTTTGGAGAAATTAATGAGACAGACCTAATAAATGAAACGTTCTCTAATATGTTTAAAGAGAAACTATACCAAAAGTATCAAAATGATTTTTTCCAAGAAATGAATGACTCGACTAAACAACCAAAACTTAGAACTTATAAATTAATGAAGACTGATTTCAGAATAGAACCTTATTTACTACATAATATTAACAGGAAATTATACACTAAAATTGCGAGATTTCGCACTAGCTCTCACAACCTTCGAATTGAAACTGGAAGACATGAAAGCCCTAAGTTGCCTGTAGAAAACAGAATTTGTAATAAGTGCGATTTAAATGAAGTTGAAAATGAAATACATTGTTTATTGTTATGTCCTAGTCATGGATTAGACAGAGAAAATCTTATTACTATATCATCTAATATAATATGCAACTTTGATCAACTCGATAATTTTGAAAAATTTTTAGCCATTATGACATCACGAGAACTCCAATTATTAAAAGCTATAGGTAAATTTCTTGTTAGTATTGATGTTTAATGATATAGTCTGTCGTTTTGCATTTCATTTTAAATGTATATATATATAGCCCATTGTGATTTAATTTACTGATTTGTCATGTCTTAGAATTAACATTTATTTAATTGGCTGGAACCTTAAATTGTATAGATATTTTGTAAGATTGAAATTGATTATGTCTTTTTAAACTTGAACCATTTATTGTATGTTTGTATTACTATTTTGTTATTTTCTGTTTTGACAAATGTGTCAGATGTGACATTTTCGTTGTCGTAATAAAAAAAAAAATAATAAAAAAAAAGATATTTCTTGCTCATGCAGTTTTAAACAATTTCATGGATTTACCTCCCATGGTACTGTGAATGCCTTTTTTAAAAATCAATTTCCCATTAAATCTAGAGTCAAAGGGCACATACTGATGGGGTAAATCCACGAGTGGAGGTTCCAGTCATTGATAGATATGGTATATCAGGGCTTGTAGATCGATTTAATCCATCCATATACTAGCATATGACAGGTCCAAGAAATGCCTTGGACATTTGTGTTTTGATATATTTGTCACAGATTCTATCAAATTTGACAGTTGACTATGAAAAACAATTTCTCAAAATTCACAGTTATTGTTGGGTGTTGTTAGTTCTAAGAGTTAAGTTGCAGATTTTTATATATTTTTATTTCATGTCTAACGGCTAAAAGCACACATAGCAACAAACAATGTATAACAGTTTGTGATCACTGCTATGGGTGTATTCTAATTGGAATTTGTCATGTGACTTTGACATAGGCTCCCACAAGTTTTGTATTTCTTCAAAATATGCAAATACTATAAAAGAGAAAATATTTTGCATGGCAGAACATTATCAAAATAAGTGAGATGTACAAGGTCAACTATTGCATTTGCACCATATCTGTATGTTATTTGCAAAATGACCCTGCTTCTGCAGTCTCCAAATTCGAATTGCATACGCTTGTATTGTCTTATCTATAGGGTATTATTGGTATGCATGCGTGTGGGTAAATCTCTGTCAGTGGTGGGGATCACAGACTTTGTGGTGGGGATTTTGCAGTGGCTACTGGGCCAATTCCCCTCTCCCCCCCCATGCACTTTGATACTTAAAAAATTGCCTGGCATGAATTTATTTAATTTTCTCAACCTTGCAGCTGTGTCAGCAATGCCCTATCAGACAAGAAGACCTACCCAACATTCAGTCGATCCAGCAATGTCTACAATAATGCCGTCCCTATATTAATCCACATCGCAGAAGTCTTCAACTGGAATCGACTGGCCATCATCACCGATTTAAGGGACCTCTTCCGGTCTGTTGCCATAGAAACAAAGAATGGTTTAGAGTCAAGGGGAGTTCAAGTGACCTATCATGCTATGTCGTCATCAATGAATAGCAATGATGTCATACCGGAGAAGGTGGAATTGCTTCGACAGTTGCTGAATAAATTGAAAGAGCAGGTATTGTTATGTGTTGTTAGTTCAGTGGCATATCTAATGAATCATAAGCAATTTGTGAAGTCATACATGTAGCATATACGTGCAATGCTATCAAAAGGAGTGACGAACTGAGTAGGCCTATCAATGACAAGTTGACAGCTTATTTCAATGCGTTTGCACTCGCTTTTCGTCTACTGCAACTATTTGCACCGCTGCAAGTGCATGCATGTTTTTAACCTTTAAGGGTTCTGTAAGCTGGTATAGATAAGGAACCCTAAAAGATTCATTATTCAACTTTTAAAAGGTCCCAACAGCAAACAAAAACTTAATCCAGCTGCACTGAACTCCCACAATGGAACCACTTTCAAGTTGGGAGCATAGGGTCCTATCATAGGGCCTTTTCACCAAGAATTGAACCTTTTCAATTTAGTGGAACCCTTCAAAAAATTTAGAACCTTTTCTCGGCTGTGGGTTCTTTATATATACTAATACCATCATGCAAGAACCTTTTGCGTTAAGAGTGTATTGGTGTTCAATTGTCGATTTTTGAAAGCAGCAATGTGGAAGTTAACAAAATTCAGGTTTATTTTAAAACTTTCACCTGGGGTAATCTTGCAATCTATTTTCACATGAACATTGAACAAGTAAGAAGTAAACAAAAGCAATTTTGAAAGTGTTTCTATCTTTTTGCATTAAAACGAGAATCAAAGAAAGAAAAAAAATATATAGTTAACCGTTCTGCAGTGCAAGTAGATTGTCAACTTGTCAGAATCAAAATAGCTTCGAAAATGAGTTTACGTTGTCTTCAATTACTATACTACATTTTCAAATAAATTGAGAAACAGAAAAAGGAAATTAATTATTTTTCTCTGTAACTCGTTCTTCATTGTCAGACGATTAGGTGGGCGACCATTAGATATTGGGGGGGGGGGTTTGGTTTTCTCGACAAGAATTTCTTATTCATCGAATTGGCAGGCTTAATTATTTCTTTTGAGTGTGCCATGTTCCGAAATATTTCTCTCTCCATCAAACAATACACAGTGTTACAACATTTGCCATGGTCACACAACCTATTGCTGTGGCAATCATATTTCAAGTGTGGACTCTGTTGACCTGAGGTGCCAAACAGGTGATTATGACAAACAGTCAATGCCAAACAATGCTAAACAAGATAATCCAGCCTGCTATTTTGTAACAGGGCCTCTTGAAACACCATCAGTGCATAAGAATATGTGTCAGAGACATGCACTTTTTGCCAACAAATATCTTAATTGGACCATTTTAACATCTATTTATCAACATGGGACTACCTATTTACTAACCTTCATTGCAAGGGATATACCTGGAGAAGGCAAATAAAACATATTGTCCTGTAGACGATAAAATGCAAGGTAAGAGATTGAAATTCTCCTAAAACCATGTCAACACAGAAAACTTTTGCCAACTTACCTGGCAATTTTGAAGCCATTTAATTCATTGTCAAAGAAGTCTGAAGGTCTACTTTTGCACAGATATGGCCAACAAAGACTACATAGGGAGTTCTGCATGGTGTTATGTTGCTGACAACAATTAGATTTTAAGTAATTTGACTTTTTTTGAGACATGTGCTTTTCTCAAGACATTGTTATGATTAAAACAGGAAGTGGAACAACAGTGCCACCTTACCTACACATGATTTGCCACCCTGTAATTATTGAAAGATAGCTATTAAAGATTAATATAATTTCTTGCTCATTCAGCTGGAAGAGCAAGAAATTATAATTTATTTAGGAAAAAAACCTGGAATGTCTTAAAAATGTTCTTTCCAAATTTCCCACGTTTGAACTTGCCTCACATCTACAGGCATACCGAAGGGGAGACATGCCGTCACCCTCCTCAAACTTGGTGAAAACTGAAAATTTGAGAATGAACGCTAAAAAATCCGGTCAGCTGATCTAAAATATATTTTTGATAATGATTGGACCGCAAAATAATATAGTTTGTAATCTGGTGGATCATTGAGCGAACATTGTGAGAATGCTCTGTAGTGATTTTTTTCAGCTTTTGTTGTTTCTCTGGCAGGTTAGAATTTTTCTCATCATGATGTACACACCTGACATCCGCAACATCCTGGTCCTGGGTCAGAAACTCGGGATGTTGGACGGAAGATATGCCTTCTTCGGTTTAGATGCAGGGCTAGATACAAGGATGCTTTACGGACTGAATCCTGAGGTTTGTATACGTAACAACTTGCAATTTGATTGGTATAAACTTTGCCTAACAAATGCTTATCTTATCTATCAAATGGTTATCAAAGTCTGTGGTACAGGGGGGAGGGGGGTCCAAAAATCTAGGAACCACTGAACATGCGATGAAGAAGGCTGGAAACTTGAACTCATGAACATTATTAAAACTCAGTAGTTTTCTAATGTTGTAATTTAAACTTGTTTTAAATCTTGATAAAAAAATTTGGCTAAATATTGCAAACCGGCAAGGTCATCAGCTGGCAGTCAATTTTTTTCTACTGGCAAAGTGCAGCCAGCTGCATGGCAGATTCAACCAACGAAGCTAAAATTTCAAGCAGTCTATTTTTATGTCTTTGAGTAAATTTGTTTTGAGCAATTATTGCCAGCTGCACTTTTAACAAAAAGGTTTTATGTGGAACCTTTAAGGGTTCTATAAGCCGGCATAGACAACAAACCCTAAAAGGTTCATTTTCAACTTTTAAAAAGTTCCGACAGCAAACAAAAACAATTCTTAGATAGATAGCTAATCAAGCTGCACTGAACTCCCACAATGGAACCACTTTCTCTCAAGTTGGGAGCGTACCATTCTATCATAGGTCCTTTCACCAAGTATTTAACCCTTTTCAATTAAGTGGTACCCTTAAAAAAATTAGAACCTTTTCTCTCCTCCACAAAGAACATTTTGCATTAATATAAATGTATGGATATAAGTGTCAGAAAAGATGTGCAACAGGAGATTCACTGATTTGGGCATTACGATAATGTATTTATATCAGGCTGTCCTGTCGTTCCTCAGCCATACGAAATTGGAAAACCAAATTTATACCTGCTGAGCTAACCATCCTCATCGTCTTGCGTAAAAGGTCAAAGGACCTCATCCGATTATGTCTAACGCAAAGTAATATTACTATTTGGCTTTCTTGCTCAACGGGAGATCAAATAATATGTGTCATAATGAATAGTACGTTTTTTCGTGACTATAGCGCACTACACTGTGGCCAAATGCAAATCTTGTGTTTTCCTTGTAGCCTGTATATGAGGCTCATTATTTTCTTTTACAGTGTCGCTGTACTACATCATAAGCCATCATTCGCTACATCAAATAGAGTACTAGCGTTATTATACATGTAAGAAGCCCGGTTAGGTGAAAGGCTCCCCTCCTTGTACCAGATTGTATCAAAGCCTAACATCGGTTATCCTGATCTTGTTAACTCCTAGATGACTCTTCTTCTAACAGGGTTGCTTGAAAAAAAAAGTGAGCATGTTATGACATCAGCTCTGTCAATTAAAACTATCTATAGATTTCTTACTCATGTGGTGTATTGACCCAAAATCAGTAAAAGGACCACTCTAGGATATAACCCACGTTAGATCACTTCACTTAAGTGTTGATACAATCTGGTACATTGGTTAAACTGATAATACATTTCTGATTGAGAGCATGATGTCATGCAGATGCAATCATTGACATATTTTTGAGCCTGTACACTTGTTATTTACTAACACATTTTAGTACTTCATAATCTTTAACTGTGAATTGCCAAACACAAAGATGATCTATAACCAGCCCCAGCATGACATCATGCTTTCAGCCAATGAAGGATTCATATTTATTGCATGGATAATAAATGACTGGCAAATTAATGTTTTTACAGCTCGGCCTAGATGTTTGGCAGGGTTGGATAAGACCTCTCTCTATCATAACTTTAACAGAGGAAGAAACGTTCAAGCAGAATCTCCAAGATCAAATCATGCATCCAGAATTTCATCCTGCAGTGATTCCTTCTCGAACAGATTTGGACGCACAAGCTCCGAAAGCTGGTGAGTAGACCTGGGAGTTTTGTCTGATGTCATAACGATAAATTTACAGGCTTCATGGCAGAATGTACCCTAACTCAAGATTCTTCTTCTCTTCGTTATTGCCCTCACGTTCATGAGGACTCAGCACTCACCAATGTTGTCACTTCCCTCCAGGCGTCTCTGTTTCTTGCCAGTCGCCTCTTCTATATCTGTAGTAGGCTTATTAAATTGTCATAATGTTTCCCAACCATGTGCAAACTAGTCTTCCTTGAGGTCTTTTAACTGGTCAAAGAAAGTCATTGAGGCCTTTTTGGGCAGGTGTTTCAGATGGTAATCTTCAGAGATGGCCTAGGAAATTGTCTTCTTTTATGGGGACACTCCAACCGTCAACGTAGCCCCTTTGACCCTAAGCCTACCCCTTTTCACCTCTGCTACCCTCTGGTTACCTCGCCTACCGTCAACTACAATGTAACCTCACATTCACTCACTGGCATCAAACTCCCTCACCTAGCCGCGCCTTTTCTCATCTACCCTGGCCTCCCCAATACTACCCTCGCCTCCCCTTAAGTGGACTTGGCTATGCTCGACTTAAAAATCATCTCTCCTCAACTACCCTCAGCTTTAATTATCCTCGGTTTCCTCATGATAAAACAACAGTTATATATATATACATACCTTGTGGGCTTGACAGTGTATAACTGCCATGAGGCCTATTCATTCTTCCATGAAAATAATGAAGACATCAGAAAGTTTATACAGGAGAAATAGTTTGATGTAGCAACTAACATTTTATGATTACGTAAACTCACTTGAAAGCTGCCTAACTGATTCTTTATACCACTCAGAGAAGGATAATAAGGGCTTGCATCTATTCTTGTGATTAATGAACCTTGGCGGTTTGGCTTGAAATGAATATTTGAATCGAACTTTGGTAAATTGCCAAGGAATTATGGCATATAAAGTGAGTGAAAGATTGTGAAGATTCACAATTTTGATTGAGTTTCAAAACTTTGGCTAAGATGAGAGGTACTTGTTGTTTAGTTGTAAGGCACTTAAATTTAAATAGAATGTCTCCTCATAGTTCTGTTGCCAATTTATCATCCATCTTTATTGGAATGTTTTCAAAAAAAAATTTCAGAAATAGTCAACAAACTTGACTTTGAAAGTATTTATGTTGCCAAGACGTGCTTCCAAATATATTGGATGTTCTAAACGAATAAATGACAATACAAACTGGAAGTATATATCGAACTGATGTCACCGGCGGGTGAAATTATCTTCTGATTACTGCACATCGCTATTTTGTGATAAGATTCCGAAAAGATTTCATGTGACACTAGCGATACTTTTGCGACACTTGGATGAAATATTTATTGGACAAAAACTTGCGAAGTTGATGCAAAAGTTTGAAGGCATTGCTTAATACATAATAATCTGCATGAAATTGGTTCAAAATTTACAGACTGGAAAGCTTTTCATTCTAATTCCAAGTTTGTCTAGTTGGAGAATGTTGCTACCTGTACTTTTTATTGAAAAAAAAAAAATCAATGTAGATGTCTATGTTCCGCAAGAGAATTTCTGAGAGATACTTTTCAAATATCTTTGTGTCAACAGTTCAACAAAATTAAGTCCCCACAAAAACTTAAATATGAGCTATCAGATCCATTCTCTAAAAATATGATTGGGAATCTTTGAGATGTTCAATTTTATTCAAGGGGGACTTAATTTTCTTTAACCTTTTGGTTTGGAGAATACTGTTGAATAAAGTTCAACATAGTACTTATTCTCGAAAGTGAGAGACAGAGCTTCCAGGTGGCATAAAAATGTCAGGGTTCAGATCTTTTTTTTTTTCATATTCAGATTCAGATCATTTACACTCTTGCTCATAAATATGTCAGTGAAGTAGCACGAAGAAATCAAGTTCACGATCAGAAGTACGCTGATGATGAGCAACTTATCCTGTCATTTAAACCAACCTTTTTGGATGAAGAACATGCAAAACAGAAAATGGAAAATTGTATTGCTGAAATTAGAAATTTCTTGCATGACAACAAGCTGTGCAATAATGGAGATAAAACTGAACTTCTTCTGATTGGAGCGCCAAACCACCTGAAGAAACTGCAAATGACATCTATCAATGTTGACAATGTAGAAATCAAAATTGCCAACCATGTCCGCAATTTGGGAGTGCTCTTTGACAATAATATGACCATGGAGTAGCAGATCAACAGAATGTGTCGTAACGCATATTTCAATTTAAGAAACCTGTCCAAACTCAGAAAAAACCTGGACAAGGAAATAGTAAAAACTGCTGTCAATGCACTTGTTACTCCTCATTTAGACTACGGAAATGGGCTGTTGTATGGCACTGCTACCCGATTGTCAAATAAACTTCAGGTTGCTCAAAACTCAGCAGTGCGATTGAGAGGTTGAAAAAACACGAAAGTGTCAGCCAGAGTAGGAAACAACTGCACTGGTTACCAATCACAGCAAGAATTCAGTTCAAATTGATGACAACTACATGGCAATGAACAATCAGGCACCACAATACATACACAAGCCAAATCTCAACAAGAACATAACCTGAGAAGCAACCACAAACTGCGGTTAGCAGAACCTGCTCCATGCAACAAAAATAAGTTTGAAGATCGAGCATTTTCCTATGCAGCCCCAAAGCTCTGGAACACTTCGCCTGAAAAAGTGCGGACTGCACAAACATTAGAAAGCTTCATGAAGAATCTGAAAACTCATTTGTTCCAGAATTCCTACAACTGATTTGATCTGAAAAAGCGCTGATGAGCAGTTTAGTGAAATTAGCGCTATATAAATCCATATAATAATAATTATTATAATATGGAATATACTGAAATAACCACGATCCTTGTTTTATTTTTTACCCTTGTTTTGGGTGAGTCCAGATTTATAAAATTAACTTCAACATGCTGAGAAGAGGCTCAACTAGCTCGATATGAATGGCTGGAGTGGATTTTGCCTATTTTGAGGTTTTCATAAACAATGGTGATAAACCAACCTTGTTCATTGTGATAAACTCTCAATTGCTAGCAGTCAAAACAATTTCTAGTTGAAATTATAGAAGCACCCATAGGGTGTAAAATTCTATATTAATAAAACGTTCCTGGTTATCATGCAATCTTGAAATTTGAAAATGTAAAAAACTGTCCCATTGGACCAAGCATAAATATGACCCACTTTGTCTGTGCTGCGATAATTTGTCTCGGAGGTTCCGCATGCTAATGACCATTGAATAACTCATTTAAAGGTTAATCTTTCCTTTGATGCTAGTAACTTTCACAAATAAACAATTTGGGATGGATTTCTAACCCTGCATAAAATTCATATTTTGGCCTTTTTTGCATCGTTTTTTTTCAATTTCCTTCAGCTTCCCAAATTTCCAAAGATTTAAGTAAATATTCAAGTGAGGACTTCAAGTAACTCTTCAGGAATGCAATTAAGTTCTTAAAAGTGCGATTTTAACTGTTGGATTCAAATGGGGTAGCTACAATTCAATGGTAGTTTTCGTGTTTTCTTATATTCCATATTTATGAGCAAGAGTGTATTTACCAATACAAATCATCATTTATACATCATAAAATCAATGCTATGTATTTTATGATAGGAGACCCCAATAAGGCCTAAATGACCATTGGCTTTGGGCCCCCTTAAATGAAAAGAAAATTTGAGAGGCAGAGGCATCATCACTTTGCTGATTTCGGGACAAAATACCCTGGAAAATGTGGTAACGGAGGGGACTTTTGATGCAAAAAACCTGCATTTTGAGCAATTTAAAAATAGAAAAAAATGAAAAAAATTATGTAAGTCTTATTTTCAGAAGTGCTTCATCTCAGATCAATCGTTTTTTAAATTAAATATCAATTTTTTGTGGTAACGGAGTGGACATGAATGGTGACGGAGTGGACAGGAACGGTTTGGTTTTCTCTTAATAGTGAATTCTATTTGGTAGATAAAAAGTTTTGATTGCATTCTTTTGAATCCTGTCACCCTCAGCAATATACATAAAGTTTCTTTGACAAGGTATCACTGGTATGCTCGGAATTGGAGGCAACGGAGTGGACATTTCAGTGGGACCAAAAAATGTTCCAATGAAAATTATGCCTTAACTTGTTGAATACCTGTTTAATGAAAATCTGCAAAGCTGTGGTAGTTTGGCGCATGTGCATCTTACGACATTGAGTTTTAATTTTAAAAACAATAGCGAGCCGAGCTATGCCTGGTAACGGAGTGGACAAAAAAATTATCATAAACTAGTGACACGTCTTTTACATCAATTAATTCAATGAAATTAAACAAGAAAAAAGTTAAATATGATGTATATATTAATTCAAGTATATATTCTCATGAATCGTGCATAGAAACTTTGGAAATGATGGTACTTTAGGAGGAAAATTAACACTTGATTTTGTCATGTCAGGTCCAGTGACAGGGAAAAACCACTGTTTTGGCACGGATTACTACACACAATGCACCAAAAAAAGGTCAAATAAATGACTTTTTGTTCCAAATGCAGTGGCTCTAAATAGAAACATGAATAACAGATGTGAAGTGACGCTTCAGTTAACACAGTGGCATCGCATTTGACCATTCGGCAAACCAGTCAAGTGCCCCTTGTTTTTCATTTTTGTCTTTTAATTTTTACCTTCTACCAGAGTATTGGACATAGTGAAATGACTAACAGTGATTTAAATAAATCAGTCCAAAGAAAGTAAATAAAGAGTTAAAGAACTATGAATCACTGAACAGTATACATGAGCAGACATCATAGGGATCAGGGGCATGCCCAGAAAATGCTATACTTTTTGACAGATAAGTGTACCACGATCATCCCATGTCTCATATCAATGACGTATGCAATTATATCAGTGATATTATTATTATTATATTTTAGCTATTGCAGTGGGACACTTTTAACCTGGACATCACTATTTAGTGCAGACAAATTTGTGTTCAAATGTCCTGATGAAGAAATCCGGAATACAGTTGAATCGCATTTTGAACCATTTGGAAAACTGGTCAATTATCATATGATTATTGACTGTAAGCAAATCACATTTGGGAAAAAATACATACTACTGAAAATTGTGAAAAAGTGTGAGTTTGACCATTTCAGACCACCAATGCCTGAACCTGCTAGAAAATACCGATCTTAAAATAATCTCAAGGCAATCTTAAAACAAAATCAATATTACTGTACAATCAAGACATAATATACCAATGTGATATAGTAATTTTGATTTATTCAAATCGCTAGAAACTGAGAAAGATCAAGTCTCATTTTATTCACTGACAATAAACTAGTTAGTTTCCAGCGAGGACAAAATTTCCCTATCTGATCAAGAACATTGAAAATGGCACTTATCTCACAATAATTTCTTTGTGTATGAAGGAAAGCCAATAAAACACCTCCATACTTGTAGGTATGTTGCAAAAAATTTTAAATCTGGAATTTCACATTGAAACTATTTTTATGTGACAGACACTTCAATAAAGAAAAGTAGCCACCAGAACCAGCTTAATATGTCAATTATTAAAGAAGTTACAAGCATTTTTGTAGTCCAAAAATGAAGTAATAATTTGCTATGTTTTAGCATCGTAATTACAAAAAGTCTGTGATCAACGATTGTGATATTCACAACTCTGTTGAAAATGAAGGTAATTGAATGAAACTTTCAACAGATGGTTATCAAATTCGGTGTCTTTTGTAGACTAATCAATAACTTCTTTTGCTATAGCTGAAGGTGACTTTTAATGGCAACCAACAAACACACGGTGAAGTATACCACTTATTTGAACAATAAATACCATTCCAAAGTTCTGAGGTAAATTCAATTAATGTGAACCAAAATCTAAAACATTGCAAAGCATCTACTGTTCATATGCGACATCTATTGCCAGTGAATCAAGGATGGATGACTGGGGCTTTATGTCACATATTTATGCATTTGTTAGGCTCCTTGGGACACGAGAAAGTAACAAGGTAGCAGTAAATTAATAGGTCTACTGATATTAAATCAGTTGCTTCACATAAAGAGGGTCAGCTTTTCAGCCTGGTCACCAAGGCAAATTTTTAACCAAATGAGAGTGACTTTGGAAATTTAGGCCACATATAACTTTTCCTCTATCCATACAATTTCCTTCAAATTTTGCAGCAATGAAGGTAAAATTGTAACTTAAATGGCCATATATCTCTAATCAATGGCCATAGCTCACGAAAAAAGCTGTAGCAAGTTGATTTACACTGTCATTTTCAAATGGCTGGAAAAGAAAAACAACTGAACAAAATTTTAATATTTTAAAACTGGCCTGTCAAGGATGATCAGCATTTGTTGATAATTTTGGTTTTGCTAGATTTTTTTCCTCTAACTATTTTCACATCATATAAATTACCAAATTGATTTGAATTTACCTGAGTCAATATTAGGAATGCTATACGAATTGAATTATACTACTACATACCTTGTAATGAATGAAAATTCCATTGAAACAGCCCTTGGTATCATTTCCACTATAATTTGTGAACTTGAAAGAGCATTACAAGAATATTATGTTTGCTTATTTTATAGAAAAAACAGCTAGCAACAAGCTGTTAATATGAGTCTAAGTTAGACAATGCCTATGTTTTTGACAATATGCAGTCTAATCCTTTATTGGCAAGTTTTGAATAAGCATTGTATCATACTTGTGAGCAACAACTAAAGAAAAGTGAGAAAACTTAATGCAATCCAGTAAAATCTTATTTGGACTAGGAGAGTAAGGTCCTATTATACCATTCGACACCTCTGTCAGCCAATCACATGCCAGTATCACAGGGGAATAATTCCTATATTCTTTGTTGTCCAGTTATCCTCTCATGTTTGAGTGTTTGAGTGTTTGTCTCACGGTATAAGCCATGGGATCAGGAATATATATGTTTATCACACCTCGACCTAAAGGCCTCGGGTGATAAATCACATATTCCCTCTCCCGTGGTGAATAACCTTTACTTATTGCATCTTCAGTGAATAGGTAAAAATAATCATGATGGAACTAACTCAGCTGTAAAACCTTATTGATAACAATGAAATACCAGGTAAGAATTTCTAATTCTTTCTAAACCGTGTGAAAAAAAACCAGTTATGACAATCCAGTAAAATATCAAAAGCAAACCATATTTAGCTCTAATTTGCATGGCAGTGGTCAACCATGACTAATTAGACAATGTTGCAGAAGAAATAATGTAACATCACAATGAAAATTTATGTGCTCAGCTGCTACTAGGGATGCTACAAGATTTATGTCCTGCATTGTTTGTTTTTTACATTCTTTAGACAAATAGGACAGGATGATAGTATGATAATTGCATTGTGCTGTTATGACTTTAAGAATTATGTTTTCTTATGTAGGCCTAATAGGGTAACATGGGGTAATTCAGGCCCCGGGGCAAATCCGGCCCCTCGAGGATAAAATGTTTTCTCATGGCCCTAGTAACAGAGATTATGCTGCAAAATAATTATGATTCGACTTACAGGAGAATCCTATTATTTTCTTTCATTTTATTATTATTAAACTTCACCTATTACATAGGTGAAGTTTCTTATTTTCGTAAATATTTTTATTAAACTTCACCACACATAGGTGAAGTTTCTTATTTTTGGTATTTTTATTTATTTATTATTAATCCTTTCCGAAAAATGTCTTCGGAAAATTTCATACGTAGTCTACAATGACCTTATTGCAAATTCTGAATATTTGTCATATTCTGCAAAAAATATTTCAGACCTATACATCTTAGTAATAATTCTCTATAAATTACTGTTTCATATGTAATCTAATTAATAATCCCCCAGTATGTAAAATCGGGATATTCATAAAATGATAGACGTTTCGTCCTACCCAAGGCTTGTCCCGTCCATTGACAATTAAGTGCATGGACATACAGGAGACAGCCTTGCCAAAAACCCTCTCCACAAGCCTATAACACACTCTACACACCAATATCGTTATGATTGATTTCATGGCATTTGATTGACTCAGCAATCTCGATTCAGAATACATTTAAATATAGGTAGTCTCATATTGCCACACTTGTACATTTCTTGATTCTTTATAGCATGTTATGTTTATTGCCTTGGAGACGTGTGTGATTCTTGACGTACTTTCTTTAATTTCTTTGGAGTGATTTACTTAAATCATGTTAGCAAGTTCAGTTTCCAAAAATTGTCATTTGGTGCTAGCTGAGAAAGTGTAACAACAAATGCAATTTACGTCATTGTTGAAAGCCCATAGGTTGGATAGTGATTTATTTCAATCAAATTGACCATGTCACCTTAGTAAACATGTAACTCCAAATGATACAGGGAAGCAGGAAGTGACTGTAGTTCTGATAAATTATTAGAATGTTAACTTTGTTTTACGATGTATCTTGAGATGATTTGAAGAATCATATTCCCATCTGTATTTAAATGTAGGTAGACTGAAATTACCTTGCCTTTCAAAAATCTTAAAAGCATGCAATGTTCCCTGCCTAGGAGTTATATATATGCTTCAAATCCTTGGTCTTATGACACACGGTAAGTTTTCCGATCCAATGTTTCGAGAGAGAAACTTCATTGTGTATTTTGCATGAAAATGAGTGATTTAAATAAATAAAATTATCAAGTGACACGAGATAATGGCATATCCAGTAGCAATGCAAAATAATTGATGACTGACTTGCTGCAGCTCTTCACCATACAGCAGCATTGCTTGCAAAATTGTAAATAGACTAAGAAAAAAGAAAAAGATTAAGAAAATGAAAAACAAGGAGCAACTGACCTTTTGCCGTTATGATCAAATGCGATGCCACTGTGTTAGATATCAATTGCATTCAAATTAATGTCAGGTAACTGGAGTGACGCAAATTGTCCCGAAATTTGAGAATGACCCATGTGCTTGCAATCCTTACCATTGATTCCTTGGTAACTGGGCTTCTTCGCGTAATAATTTATAAATACTAGTTCTCTTGAAGGTCGTGTGCACGATGCGGTACTAATGTGGGCGCATGGAGTCAACAAAACACTCGACAAGGGAGGAAGAGCAGATGATGGCCTTCAGGTTTCATCCAACATCTTCAATTCCAGCTTCAAGGGCGTCACTGGGGACATCCATATAGACAACGCTGGAAACAGGCTGGCTAACTTTAAAGTGAGGCAGACAACACTCCAGATATTATTATTATTATCATATTATAGCTATTGTTGCTTATGAATATAGTGTGATGCAAAGAAGACCGCTTTGGATAGAATACCTCGAAGGGGTGGCAACACCTTTAAAAGATGTAAACATTAGTTTTTTAGAGTTCATTACACAGTCTCAGCACTAAACAATACAGTTCACATTCTCAGCAAGCCCTGTCACAGTAGACGAAAAACAAGTGCTTACAGAAAAGCACTGGAATGTCTCTTGTGAGGTCATAACCCTATCTCTGTCATGTTATTCCACATGACTCATAAGCAGTTTATGAAATCATACCCTATACTTGCAATGCTATGAGGAAAAGTCCTTAAAGTGTCACACCACTCATGGCTGCGTCTCGAAGTTTAGGTCATAACACATGAAAACGTATGCAATGGTCACAGATGTGCCTTTCTCACCAAATTTGTTCAACTCCTCTCTGAGGACTGGAGAAAACAGATTCATGTCTTTACATTTTCTTTCGCATGAAAGGGCACTTTGCTGTGTTACCTGTAAGTGCCGAAACCTTTATATTGCGCTTAACCTGCTTTCGGCGACATACTTCCTGCTAATACTGAGTAATTATAGTTCTTTTCTCTGGGCACCGCGGGGGCATTTTGTTGGTGTTATTACTAGTGTTATTACTTAAGTCTTATATTTATGCTTAGTAATAATGCCGGAAATAATAATTTGATGGAAGATTTACAAGTAATCTTATAGATGCCATAATTGCCATTCAATTAGCGGATCAGAAATAGACATTAATACCTACATTGGGCCTTTCTCTTTATATACATCAGAGTACCCTGGAGGCAATTTGACCTATTTTGACGGTAGGGGGCGTTAGTGTCACATTACAGATGTTATATTGATACTGATTTCAGGTGAAGTCAGAACGCCTGCTGGGTATATAATGGCAATTCTTTGGAGCTACTGGGACTTGGCTGTTTCTGCCTGTCAAAAGTAAACTGGCAGTAATAACCAATATTTTGCTTTTTCTCTAACACATGAAACCTAGTCCTATTTGATAGTATAGTGCTTTGGGGCTATCTCGCATATTAAATAAAAAAATTGAGATAATTGTCAAATTGCCCACAGGGTGCTTTGATGTATATAAAGAGAAAGGCCCAATGTAGGTATTAATAACTATTTCGGATTAGCTGATTGAATAGCAATTATGGCATCCATAAGATTGCTTGTAAATCTTCCATCAAATTATGCAGCATTATTACTAAGCATTAATATAACACTATGATAATAACACTAGTAATAACACCAGCTAATTGCCCTGCTGTGGCAAGAGGGAAGAAGTAATACTCAGTATTAGCAGTAAGTGTGTCACCGAAAGCAGGTTAAGTGCAATATAAAGGTTGTCAGGTTAGTTGGGTCATATATCACAATTCTGTGACCGTTGAGAGCGAAGTAAGGTTTTATGATGGATTTGTCATCTTTAAAGGTTTATCTAAAAATTGAGCGGGGGCGACCCTCCCAAAAGTGCGGGCTAACTCCGTGAGAGGCCTAAATCCAAAATGGCCGCCACCGACACCTTCGGAAATGAAATTTTCAATGGTTTGAGCTACAGTGATGTGCAATACATCAATTTTGGGGTTTATTTCGTCAAGGAATTCATTTCTGGGGGTATTTTGGTGATTTGACCCATTTTTGACCTAAAAATTCCAAGATGGCGGCCAGTTTTCGCTTGAAATCTGATTTTTTTCAATGTTTCTCATATTCCTTCAACATAAGCGATTATGGCAGTGGCGTCCCTATGGGGGGGCACGAGGGGGCACAGGCCCCCCCATATTGGACCTGTGCCCCCCCAGGTGCCCCCCCATATGAACTTTCCAACTCTGGCTTAAATATACATTTAGCATAGTGGGTCCCCCCAGAGAATTGTGTGCCCCCCAAGGTGCCCCCCCACTAGAGACTCCCCAGTTACGCCACTGGATTATGGATAGGTTGAACCACGCAGATTTTTGTTGCTTGACTATGTTTGTGAAGTTTTGATCATATTTGAGTAATTTTGATGGACAGAAGGTTAATAATGACTGGTGAATGAGGGTGTGGTTTCGGAAAAACTTCGTGAAATATGTGCTTTTCAATGGCTTGGGCTACAATGATGTTCAATACATGGGTTTTGGGGTTTTATGGGCCAAGGAATCCATATCTGGGGTTAATTTGATGATTGGAAGGCTTGAGACTGAATAAATCACAAAGAGGTTCCTGATATTGCATGGAAGAGTGTTTTTCTTCAACTTAACACATTCATACACTTTGGTGACTATTACCAGCATGCAATTGGCATAGAGCATCAAAACTGATTATATGTTTAAATTTCAACCTATTTTGTGTTTTGCCTTACAGTTGTTATGTAATATTATTCCATTCAAAAATTTTAATCAGAACACCTGCTGCAGTGTACAGACTATAATTCCTGACAATTTGGTGAAGATTGAGCAAGTATTTGCTCTCTTATGATTAGTCACAATGATATCCCCATAGTGAAGCATAGTAACTGAGCATAAACTAACGGCCATGGCTGTAAGGGCAATATTGTAAATAGTATGCTTTTACTGAATGTTTTACCCTGTATAGGCCTAAATATATTGTAAAAATAACTAAATAAGTACAATTTTGAAACTGACTTGTATTTTGCAAGATTCCATTTCTTCCCCAGGTTGAAATTTTCCAAGATGGCAGATTCGTACGTTTGATGGAATGGAACGCAGCCACTCAAACCATGGACAAAGTCTACAAACCAAACGACTCATCTGATTGGTCAGGACTATTATGGGCTGGAAATTCAACTTTGCCGCCATCTGATACGCCACCTTGTGGATGGCAGCAGGAACTATGTGTTGAAAATGATTCTGGATCAACTATCCAAATATCAGTGATAACTTCAGTGACCATGGCTGTTTTGTGTCTGGTAGCCATTGCATCATTTCTCAGAGCAAGGTCAGTGCTTCTGTTTTAAAACCGTTAGGCCCGATTTCACCAACAAAGTTAAGCCAGGTTTAAGCCTTAGACCTGGACTTCCAAATTAAAACTGTAGGGTCAATTTCAGTGATAAAATGCCAACACCTCGTAGTAAACAAAATGCTACCAGGTTTAACTTTAAGCCTGGTCTTAGCTATTTTTGGTGAAATCGTGCCTTGGAGTTAATGATCAATAAAAAGACAAAAGTCGAAAGTCTAATGAATGGATATCGTGATACGACATATCATGCATGTTTGCTTGAATTTGGAGCTCGATTCCAGCCGAGTTTCCATGATGTCATGCTCACAGCTTCATGTCACATCTGGGCAACTGACCACTCATCTTAAAAAAGAAGAGAGGAAGAAAGCAATTTTCAGACCAGGAGGAACTCACCGGGCGGATTTAGGGGTGGAGGGAGGTCACCGGTTAGGTCCGTGTGGGCTTCTTGAAATAAATAATTTCTTTTCTCAGTTTTTGTGAAATAAATAGTTCTTTCTGGGCAGTCTTGAAATAAATAATTTTTGGTGGGGTTTTACTTAAGAAGGCGATTCTTGATATTGGAGTGAATATTCGGGGACTTTGCATGCCTACGGCTGCTGTTGCTGTGAAATAAATAATTTCACGCTGAGGAAAACTCCATGCCCACCCTCCTCCCCAATTATTAAATAGGCGCCCCCCTTAGCTCAATTGGTAGTGCACTGGGCTGCCATCGCCGGTGTTGGATTCAAATCCAGCTCTGGGCCTATGATGGACAGCTGTTTCAATCATCCTTTGCCTCATTGCTGTGGCCTCTTCCTGTCCTAATTAGCCTACCTAGGACGCAAAGCTCAAATAACCAATCAAATCCAGGTATATGTATTAAGAATCCAATTCCCAGAGTTTAACAATGTTTCAAAAGATTGCTTTCTGCACGCATCGACCTATACATGCTTTACAATTCAATATTCTTGTCTGATTTTAAAATACCAATCTCTATTAAGAAAACCCTGTAATATGATATTAAAGCCCAATTCAATTCCCTGAATGAAAAATATTGGATTCAAGGAAAAAAGCCAATGTCAACATCCCATTATAATTCCTTGTACAGCACAATAACGGTTGCTCCGTGTACACAACCAATTTCAAAATACCGTTTTCATCCAAATTATCCAATTTATGGAAAAAAATTCAACTTTTTCAAATTTAAGATCAACAAAATCCTTTTCGTTGTCACAAACACGTCATAAATTTGCACTGCATTTGACGTTTTCTACTCATCAAGTTGTCGTTGACATGTTTTAGCTTGGGAGATTTCAAGTAACAGAATTATATTTTCTGGCAATTCATAATAAAAACAAAGGCAAACAAATCAGAACAAAATTTTGTCTTCACAATATTTATTTGGTTTCATGTTATATTATTATCATGATGATTTTAGTATTTTGATTCATATTTTGACCCTCAACTTCGTATTTTCCCTGACCCTTCGAGTCACCTGAAATATGTACAGGGTATTGATAGTAAATGTCAGCCTGTCAGGCAATAATTTAAAATAAAATAATTATTAATGTAAAATGTACTGCTCCACACTGTCAGCAGACTTGGAGGAGATCAAATTTTGCTCCCAGACGTCTATACAAGCTGAATTTGTGGAAGTCTTGAGCGTCAGTAGTAGGGGCGACATGGTTCAAGTGGCTTTTTATATGCAAATTGAGTCAAGTCAAAATGCCCGGGAAGCTGGAAATAACCAATGTAAACTTAATTGTACCTCTGGATAGTAACTGAAAGTTTAACATTTTTGTTTACCAAAGGTCTCAGTTCTATTCCACTACAGTATAAGCAAACATGAGGGTCTATAATAATTACCTCAACCTTTGACTGCATTTGGTATGTTATTTCAGCTGTATGACATTGTATCTTCATTGTTTGGTTTTGATTAAAATTTTTGTTTTGCTGTTCGCAGGAACCAAATGAAAATAAAACTTGCAAAATCCGCAATAATTCCATGGGATAGTATCGCAACAGATCTGAGGAAGTCGTCAGCAGTTTCACGGAGTCGAGATACAGTGTCATCTTCCAAGAAAGGAGACGGGACTCAGTTACATGGGCAAGTCACCAGTAAATGGAACAACCAAATAGTGGCTGTGAATGCCCTAGGTAAGTCAAGCATGTATTTTAAGATCAAATGATAGATAGGTAGATATTCAAGATGAATAGATAGACAGATAGACAGATAGATAGATAAGAAAATATCAATAGATACAAGTACGGATAGATGGATCAGATAGATAGATAGAAAAGATAGATATATCGATAGATAGATAGAGAGATATATGGATAGATAGATAGATAGATAGATAGATAGATAGATAGATAGATACAAAGATAGATAGATAGATAGATATATAGATATATAGATATATATATAGATAGGTAGATAGATAGATAGATAGATAGATAGATAGATAGATAGATAGATAGATAGATAGATAGATAGATAGATAGATAGATAGATAGATAGATCACTATTTCTGACTCATCGTATACAGTTTCAATCTCTGCAAGTATGGACTGGTGCATTACATTTGGGACACATTAAAATTATCAAAACAGTGTGACATATTTTGCAGTCCGCAACTGCCTCACTGTCTTAACCAAAACGCATAGACTGGGTGATGGTTATCATTGGAACGATATCATATTGGACTATTGGTTTCAGTAATTTTCTTTTGTCAATATTTGTATCTTAATGAAGCCAATAAAGAACAAATTGTCCTCATCATTTTGCTGACAATATCTTTGAATTATCAAATTGTGACTCATTCCAGGTAAAGGTCATATCAATATAACAGATCACCATCTTCGTCAGAGTTTGGTGGCCATGAAATCTCTAAAACATGAAAACATCAGGTGTTTCTTTGGTCTGACAGTGGACGAAGAGGAGATTGTACATGTAATATCTGATCTGGCTCCCAGAGGAAGTGTGCAAGATGTCATTGCGTCTGCTATGAAATTGACCTGGGATTTGAAGGTTTCTCTGATCAGAGATATTTCTGTTGGCATGCATTTTTTGCATGGATCTGAAGTGGGTAGGTTGTTTGTTCTTTTTATTCCTTAAATTTTTTTTTTAAGCCCATAATTGAAGGCCTTATTTTTTGTTCTTTTCCAGTCCCGTCTAACTTGTGATCCTCATGTGGGTGCCCCTTTGCTTTATATTTATATGTGTGCAATATTTGTGTATTCTTCAGGGTCCACTCGATAACGACAAAGACTTGTCTTTGAGTGGGCCCTGGTCTTGAATGATATTAATATATTTTCATTTTCTTGATATTCATTAATTAATTTGTTTTTCCTTCAAGACCAAATAAAGATAATTCTGATTCTGATTCTGATTCTGATTCTGATTCCCTTACATATTTTTTGGATGTCTACTTTCCTCAATTTCAAACCATAGGTATCTGAATTTTGGGAGTACGAATTAATTATATAACGACGATGCACGAAAGTGACCATGAGGAATCAGTATTAGCTACTTTTCATTATCATGTTCAACATGCCCCTGTGAAACATCCATGTATTTCGGTTGTGTACTGTGCTCTGAAAAACAATGTTGACACAATTAAATTGGTTTTTGGAAATACCAAATGTTTTTTTGAGTAGTAGTTTGGTTTTCACAAAAATCTGTAGCATTGATCAGAAAAAAGCTGTTCTTAGACTATATCTCCATAAAACCAAAATTGGAATTATATGGGGGAGAAGCTCAGAAAAAACAAATCAGGGTATTTGAATGAGCTTTATATTTTTAAGTGAAGATTTACTGTTCTATCTTAGGTTTTCATGGTTGTCTCTCTTCTGCATCATGCGTCATTGACAATCGATGGACTTGCAAAATTGATGGACACGGCTTGGGTTACTTGAAATCACAACTGGCGAATCAAAATGGACAGGCGCTAGATCTGTGGAAAGCTCCAGAAATTTTACGAAACAAGGACTATCCGACGTCAACCGCACTCGTCAAACTCTGTGACATCTACGCTTTTGGAATCATCGTATCAGAGATCTTAAATCAAGACGTCCCCTTTGGAAATGATGAGGATACTGAGTATAGTACTGAAGACATTTTGGACAGAGTTAAAGCTGGCGAGACTCCACCATTTCGACCGATTGTACTGGAAGATGAATGTCCAAAAGATTGGTTGCGCCTGATGGAAAGATGCTGGGCTGAAGATCCAGAGAACCGAATTCAATTCAGGTTTGGAAGGGATCATATGTGATTTACTTACAGATTTGATTTCAACAGCAGTATCAGATCCAGAGGAGGAGGGGAGTTCAGGGGTTTAAGTCTCCCCCAAGTCAGGCCTGTATATTTTAATGTAAAAAAATGGAATTTCAATATTTATTGGCAAATTTCCCCCATCCTTGTTGGAAATTTGTGGACTTACTTCTGAATAGCATTGCACTGTATATCTAGTAAATATAGGCCTACATGTAATTTTTAAATATTCTGCATCAAAAACTTAAGGCCAATCATGTACCAGGATATCAGTCACATGACAAGCCAATAAATAATGATATCATATGGTAAGCCAAAATACTCGCTGCTCATTGGTCGACAGCCGTGCAATATTCTACGATATTGCACGCATTATATTGCACGCTTATTTTATCATGTAAAAGATTGGACGGACCTGAGAGGAAGCACCATATTTCGAGTGCTGCTGTTGCCACAAGCTGACAACAAGAATGTGTTTTTCAATAATACTAAAAAATCAACCACACGGCAACGGAAGTAGATAGGGAGATGGTTTTAACGGCAAAAGATGCGTCTATTAAAGGGCTAATCGGATATCTACTTTTTGTACTTCTTATGTCATTTGTTTAATCAGAATAAAGCATTAAGTGGCCGAAAAACAGCATTTTTGCCGATTTTTTGGTGATTTTATTGTGTTTAGACGTCAAAAGTCTGCTAGGCCTACAAAGTTTTTTCAAAAAATCGAAAATTGAATACATCATCAAGTATATCATTTTTGGATTCCTATAGTGTGATATTTTTTATGGTGAGTGAAATATTCATCCATTTCTAGTGAGATGCATTTTATATATATGTGGTTCAAAAGAAACACAAATTGAGTCTAGCAGCAGCAACAATTTCGTTTGCTGGTTTTAAATAGTTAAAGAAAGTCACTGCACAGCAATGGAAATAGATAGAAAAATGACCGTGGTGGCCAAAAGATGCGTATATTAAAGCACTAAGCAGATATCAACTTTTAGTACAGTGCATGTTATTTGTTTAATCAGAATAAAGCATTATTAAGTGGCCGAAAAACCATCTTTTGCTCCTATTTTTCAGTGACTTATTTGAATTTAGAGGTCTTAAGTCTGCCACAAAGTTTGAGAAAAATAATTAAATAAGACCAATCATCAAATAGGCCTATATCTTCTATGGATGCCAAAAATGTGAAAAAAATTTTGTGAGTGAAATAGTTATTGATACTACATTTCAAATATGCAGGTCAAAGAAACACAAAAAGAGTTTTGACATCAGAATTCTGGCCCTTTTCTTAGCATTTCCCAATAAAAACCATATGATATAACAGTTATTGCGCATCACCTCGTGCAATATCAGTTTTTATGGCACCTCGGTGACTAATATTGCACTCGGGCTGCGCCCTCGTGCAATATTAGTCACCTCGGTGCCATAAAAACTGATATTGCACTCGGTGCTGTGCGATAACTGTATAATATTGGTGTCTTAAAAGTGTTATTGGTGTGTGGAGAGTGATATTGGCGTGCCCCTATGCTTTTAGTAGCAGCTATGCACTTAATTGCCTGTCACTTAAGGGAAGGCCTGGGTAAGAGGAAATTTAACTTCTTGAAATGTCAATATATAATTTTATAAATATGCCGACGGTAAATATTGGGAAAAATTAAGTATAATTCACATAAAAAATGTAGGTATCTTCAGAAAAACCAGTATTTTACAAAATTTTAATTAATATGTATCAGCCTGAAAATTGTGGTGCAGAATATAACAAATAGTAGATGTTGAGTCGACCAATATTGAGTTTTATTGGCCTTAGCAGGCAATATTACTGCTTCGGCCAATAAAACTCAATATTGGTCTCCTCACCATCCACTATCTATATAATATAAGTTTCAGAACCAATATTGATATCTATACTTGTCTTTACGCCATGGATTCTCCAATTACTCTTTATAAACATCTGTTGAACCGAGTGCCCAGAAATTCACAAAAACCTGAATGGCTTGAGTTTAATTATTTTATTATTTCAGAGAAATTGTGAGAACTATCAACACATTGACTGGGGGTAACAAATCATTGGTTGATAATATGGTGTCGCGTTTGGAAGCTCATACGCAGAATCTGGAAGGAATCGTGTTTGAGCGGTTTGTAAATATTGTGTTTCTTAAAATAACATGTGATGAAGATTTTCCTTCCAACCGTACACTGTTCATGTGCTCAGGGCTATACTCTGTCTGTATAGTGTATACATGTAATAGTAATGAATAGTTCATGAAGCTCTCTTGTGAGAGACTTATAATCAAAACTCAAGATATTTTCTGAAGTTTTTTTCTTAATCTTTATAGATTTAGTTGTAGGGCATAGAGGTAAGCTTCCGCTAAATAACAATTCAGGATGTTCAGATATTTCATGGCTTTTTTTTTCAATGGACAATTATTTTCATGGCCACTAGAGAATTACTTTGATTGCCCAAATTGTCCAGTATCATGTAGAATTTGGAAGCACATTCCAAAATTGATATTGTCTGGTGAAAAATTTAAAATGATATGTTGAAAATACGTTTCCACAGAGAAAAGCGTTGTGAACTTTCCAAATGCTCCTGTGGCCAATATACACTGTGTATGCTTCTTACCATATCTCATTTCTTAACTTTAGAAGAATTTACAATTTTTCCATAAACATTGCACATGTAAAGTTAAATCTTATACTCAGACAGCAACCATAGACCAAAGAATGTTTGATTGAAAAGAAAAAATGTGTTGTTATTCTTCCAGCACAGCAGAGCTTTTCGAAGAAAAGGGTAAAATGGAGAGCCTCCTCTTGGAACTGCTGCCAAAAACTGTTGCAGTGAGCCTTACTAAAGGCGAACAAGTCTCTCCAGAAACTTTCGAAGATGTGACAATTTTCTTTTCTGATGTTGTTGGGTTCACTCGCATATCTGCTGCTGCAACCCCAATGGAAGTCGTCGCTATGCTGAATGGGATGTACACATTATTGGACGAAGCAAGCGCCAAGTACGATGTATACAAAGTGGCTACCATCGGTGATGCCTATTTTGTCGCGAGTGGCGTGCCGGTCCGGAATGGCGACAAGCATGCAGCGGAGGTCTCCAGAATGGCCCTTGACCTCTTGGCAGGATTGGACGGTTTTGTTATAGGACACATGACAAATGAAACGCTCAAGCTAAGAATTGGAATTCATACAGGCCCCGTTGTCGCAGGAATAACTGGACTGAAAATGCCAAGGTACCTTCTGTTTGGTGACACCGTCGACATAGCATCCAAGATGGAGTCAGGCGGAGAAAGCATGCGCATTCAAATAAGCCAGTTCACTGCTGCCAAGTTACACAACTGCCAAGATCTCAGAATTGTTTTTCGTGGAGAAACCAGAATCAAGGGTGTCGGAGACATTTCCACCTACTGGTTGGAAAAAGCTTTAAGCTATTAGATCCGCAAATCTGAAAGATGCTGTACAGATAGATTTCAGTCATATTTAATGTATTCTAAGAAATGAATATACTCTATTGCTGTGTGAAACACATGAAGATACATTCTTTTAAAAATGTAAAAGAAATCAAATTGCCAGAATTGAATTTACATGCATCTAAGGCCTAGTTCAAAAATAATGAAGCCAAAGTGTGACATGACCATCAAAATTTTAAAATGTTTATATGTATCAAATGACCACATAATATTGTGACAAACATGTCTAAGTTCTAGAAACTGTATTTACCATTTTGTTGTGGTTTGTGGAAATAACTAATAAAAGCGGAATATTACCAAATTTGATTTATTTTTATTTCCATGGCAGTAAAAGAAAAGTAGACTAAATGGTAATTTATCTTCAAATTAAATCTAATTTTTTTGTCGGATGACAAAACTCAATTACTCTTAAGTCTCCACAGCACTATTCATCCAAATTCACCAAATATTTTATGAGGAAAACATTATTTTTCGAATTTTGTTGAAATATTTAAAAAAAAAATTACATATTTTCTCCTCAGATGTACAAATTTTCCTCTAAAATGATTTCACCTGTCCTGTGTTATGCGTCTGTATGTGGGCTTCGAATTGGTACCAAATAAGTGCCACCAAAGTGAATATGAACATAGCAAACGTTGATAGAAGGGTGTTTTTTAGCCTATTTTTCCAGATAAAAAGCCAATTTTGGGTAATGCTGTGACACAAAAGTAAAAAAAGTGTTCTGGTTTTGACCAAAATCGATTTTATATGCATTATCAATAATAACTGGATGAAGCGTAAGAGTAATTACAAAATTAAAGTGAAATTTGTGTTAGTTATTGCCTTTTTCAACAAATTGGCCCCAAATTTTGAGGAAAGCTTCACAATGAGCAAAATTTTGATAATGAAATATTGAAACATACTCCAACTACTGAAATATTGTGTTGATTATCACTACAAGTAATACTAGAATGATTGCGTTACTCCTTTCAAGAAAACCATGAAAATATGACCAATATTTTCCATAGCGTTACGCTTGAGACAAAGCCCCGTTTAAGAAATCTTTGCATTTTATCACCAGAAACCAGCTGCAGACCTGGATTATTTGATTTTTTCTCAAAACTACACAGATTTTGCAACATTACAAGCCAAACCAGATTTAAAACGGAGCTTTTATTGCTCTGTGGCACTACAAAGTATTCTGAGCGTTACGCTTGCGACGGATTCACCTACCCTGCTATTCATTGGAATTTTTTTGTGAACTAAATTTTCCACAACTATAAGAAGCTCCAAAACGGATAAGCAGATATAAGACTAGGTCTCAAGGGCCAAAAGATTCAACTGACACATGTCAAAGGGACACTAGAGCATCCCAGATCAGCAATCGTCAAATTTGACTAAATTTTTGGAAGTCAACCTTTGAATCCAAATAGCTCAATAATGTCAACACAGGCAAATATAAATACTTGATTTGATGGATTTATGAAGCCTGAGAATGTATAGATTCCAAAAAGTGTTGAGAAATTGCCTTAGAATAT
Source organism: Platynereis dumerilii (assembly GCA_026936325.1). Classification (NCBI taxonomy): domain Eukaryota; kingdom Metazoa; phylum Annelida; class Polychaeta; order Phyllodocida; family Nereididae; genus Platynereis; species Platynereis dumerilii. Next base: position 29,149,348 of record JAPTHN010000008.1, on the reverse strand, counting down.
GTCTAAATTTGTAAAACTGAAAGAATTCAAGTGATCAAAAATGTCATGTTTTATTTGTGAAAAAAATGCTAGTTTTTCAATATAATTCAACTCTATCTCAATAACTATGAGACAGAATGTCATTAAATTTTCAGGAAAGTCGCACAAGAATGTAATTAAAGCAATGGTGTATCATGAAGTTGTCACATACAGCCATTCTCATATTTTGAGACCACTACAGAAAATATGCTGTTTGGCTTCATTATTTTTGAACTAGGCCCTAAGCTAAACTATATTGGCCCACATATTATTTACCCAATTCCCATTGTATTGTTTACCATGGTGACGTCATGTCTGTTATTATTATCAATATTTATTTGTATATAAGAGGCGCTGTAGCCCAGTGGATAAGGTGCTCCTCCGGTAATTGAGATATTGCAGGTTCGACTCCGTACCATGGAACGGAGGAACTGAGCTGATCCTCCAAAACTCTTTGCTTCACTCCACCAAGGTGTAAATCAGCACTTGACTATATGCAGTGATGACAATTGTAGAGGGACTTAGCACTGTGTGCCAGTGCGCGCAAAAATGGTCAGCCATGACAGACATTACTGGCACTTTTTACAAAATGTCTGACCGGCCTCAAGTTTATATTAGGTCAGACAAATTCACTGGCAGAAAATCTCAACAGGAAATAACCTGTCCGCAATTTGATTGTATCATAAGATCTCAAGAAACTTAACTGTGATTTTGATCATGTTGCAGAACTATCTTAAACTATTAAAGAATAATATTCCAATGAAATGCTTTTCAACCATATGAAAAATTATCAATTAAATTTATTATGGTATCTGACGAACTGCTTATTTGTCTGACCAGAACTCTCTCTTGGTCAGACAAAATGTCTAACCAAAGTCAATATGCTTTCGCGTGCACTGCTGTGGGCGTTTGAAACGGCAGCCTGGCTGTATACTCCCCGGGAGTTGAGAAAGGCTCATGCTTGAACAGGCCTGCCAAGGGTGTAATTGTAAAGTCTGTTGAGACAGACTTTGTCTGTGTAATGGACAGTAAAAAATTCTACATTTACATGCATACAATTAGTAACAAAATTGTATAAAAACAAGTAACAATGAAAAAAATATATAAAAACTATCTACAATGTACATGTATGGTAGTTCATGACTTCAATGTGACATCGTCAGTAGAGTTGCTATCTTTGCTCTGATTGGCAGCTGTTGAGTATTGATAATCTCAGTAATTCAGCTCTTTCTCGAATTACATTTGGAGTATAAATAAAACCCAATGGTTGTATGGGACATGAGAATTACCCCGCTGATGAGGAGATCCTGAGTCCTCTGTACCATCTCATGTACATGCATGCTAGCTACAGAGGACTCAAGACTCAATATCTCTTCAACTTACGAGGGTACAGTGGGTTACAGAAGTATACATCCCCCTGGAGTGGTCTTCAATTTTCTGTCATATCTTTATTGAGAAATTGCATCATCAATCTCATGCTTCTACGTGCTCATACTAACCTCTGTTGCAACCTATGTTCACCATAAAATGCTGGATGGTAAGCCATGGAAGAGTATAAAATATTACACCAGCGAAAATTAGTATTGCGAAAGTATACACCCCCTTGTAAGTTGTTGATGTTTTTTAGTGATAATAATGTTGTTTTGACCTGAACAAGAAAAATTATATAAATAGTTGATCTCTGATTGGTTTTTAACATTTTGGATTGTTTTACCCAATTTCTGTCAATTCTGTGGATGGACAATATCACAAAATCAACCTACTGTAAATAAAAATTAAAAAAATTCAATATGAAAATAAAACTAATATCTAATGATGATTATAAGTTGCTTTTGAGAAGTCTAGAGGTTGAATTGGGAAACAAAAAAATATTTTGAGCCCTAATTACACTTTAGCATCCCCCACAGCAGTGTCAGAATGAATTGACATTTATACCTGACAAAAGGTGTTGGGATACTCTTTCCTTGGGAAGCCCCCAAAAAGAACGAAAAGGGCTGGACAGGCAGGGACACACCCTGATGCAACCTAGAAAAAGTTTCGGTTCAGTATCTGCAACAGAAGTTGAAAATAAGTATGGTCACAGTAACCTGCAGCGATGCTTAGTTTTGGCCCTCTCCCATTTGATGTCTTGTGTCTTAAAATATGTGTTTTCAATAAAGCCAGTATCCATATATGGTTCTATCAGCTATGAATATAATGTAGGTGCAATTTCACAACGCTCAGTAAAGTTTCAGTGCTATTTTCACTCATCTTCCAATTTGTGATAAAATATGAAAATTATCAAAAAATTTGATCATGCTCATTTATTAGTTCTATCAAAGATATCAAACTCGAAAGTGTCTTGAGTCCTGTCAGGGTACAGTATGCACCTTTCCAGCTAATTTCCTTGATATTTACTCACTTATCTGAGAAGGTGGTTTCAAATTTGTATGACAAGTGAAACTGGTACCTGCAATACAAATTTTGGACCAGTTCACACAAGAAGGTACTTTCTAAAAAAATACTTTAAACAACACTAACTGCTTAAACAATATAGATGATCATTCACATAATGCTTTCTTGGACTTCCGGAAGCTGGAAACTTCTTATAGCTGCATACAATCTCACTGCTTGCAGGGGGTGTATACTTTCGCAAAACTGACTTTCACTGAATTAATTATTTATACTCTTCCATGATTTACCACCCAGAATTGTATGGTGAATACAGGTTGTAAGAGAGGTTGTTGCGAGCATGTAGAAATATGGGATTCATCATGCATTTCTGAAGGAAGATATGACAGAAAATTGAAGATCACTCCAGGGGGGTGTATACTTCTGCAACCCATTGTACATCTCAAAATGAATTACCACCATGCTAGTCAATTGAGGTCTATTGTTGTATTATTATGGTACACTAAAAATTGAGTTTCTGTGGCTTCTTGGCAGCATTTTAAAAACTTGCAGTTGCAGGGGATCTGACTCTCACAGAAGCACACTCAATTGAACCATGCACTTTTAATCAAAGTATCAATTTACAATTCTACGTCAGCAGTTAACATTGATTCCTCAACATAAAGCATTTGTTGTCCCACAAATTGTGCAGGTATAAAGCATTATTGAAAAATATTGAAATGTTGTAACTTGAGTAGTAGCAAATAAAGGTATTGATTTCAAAAATATAGGCATCTATACACTCCTGGGCAAAAAAAATGGACCTTCGTAGAATTTACTTCATTTCAATAGGCTTTGATTTTTATGGGAAATCCACAACAACAAAGCTTCATTAATTTTCCTGTCAGTCAATCAATAACAACATTGTCTTAGTGTGGAATTGTGTTTTGTTTTGAACTTTTAAGCAGCACAGTCTTTTGGTTACGCGTCTTGAAAAGTTTGAGCACCGCAAAATGTTTTTTTTTTCTATTAACATTACACTGCTTTCCAAGACTCCTCTGTGTTACTGAATGTCTGTACTATAAAGATTTACATCGAAAGTTAGAAGGAAAAGCATTTCCATACCATGATTAAATTGTTATTGATTGGCTGACAGGATGTCAGTCTTGCCATTTTGTATTGAAGCAATATGAAATTCTACAAAGGTCCATTTTTTTTGCCCAGGAGTGTATGTGTAGATAAATTGATAAAGATAATTAACTAAAATCATATTTCCCTCGAGTCTAGGGTCCCATCATAGGGCCTTCCCATCAGTATTGAATCTTTTCAATTCAGTCGAACCTGTAACACAATTTTTTTTCAGCTGTGGGTTCTTTACACCATCAAGAACCTTTTAAGAGTGCAGGGATACAAAATTTAGACAATATGTTGTGCAAATCTATATATAGAACTGTTTCCAGGAAAGAAGGTCGAAGTCTGTTTTTTTTTACAGCCTGGCAATTACCGCCCATGCACCTTCATTTTCCTAACAGGTCAGGGTCGTAGCCTGCAGGGGGGCAAGGGGGCAGCTGCCCCCCTAGAATTTTGCCAAAAAAGGTGCATTAAACGTAAATTTTAAATTTTCCGGAGTTTTCCGGGGTGCGCATACCTTCGGACCGGTCTCTGCCCCCCCCCCTAGGATTCAGCCCAGCCTACGGCCCTGCAGGTAAATATTTTCCTATTCTGTAAATGCCTACTGCCACTAGCTAGAATTAAAAGAAATATTCCTAATATCAAATATTTCGGTTGATCTGCAATTTCGTTTTTTTACCTGCATTGAGCTAAACATGTATTCAATTAACAACCATATTCGGAAAAAGTTCTCATATCTACTGCATTATGTGAACCAGCCATTGAAAACTGATCTTCAAAATTACTAATTAAGTAAAATTGATTAAAGTGCATGCAAAAGCAATTATGAATTCATTTAATCAAATCAGTTTACCATGCAATAATAATTAAATCATCCTTATTTGGCGATCTAACTCATGTTTTGTGTAATTATATTGTACTATTAGCAATACTTAATGGAGGATATTGTAATCACCTCTGAAGAGTTGTCCGTCTGTTTGGTTTGTCGGTGCCATTGCTGTGCTTTTACCAGATGGAAAGAACGGTACTATACGAAGCATAGTTTCATAAGTAGGCAGAACTTTACATGTAATTTCTATTTCAAAAGGTCTCAATTTGACCAATTTTGATGTCAGAGGATGTCAGTGTGATGTCACAGACGTTAGCCTGACGTAAGGTGAGGTGAGGTCGGAATGACGTTAGGTGAGGTTTATGTCACCTGACATTGCCATTTTTCAGGGAAAATTGGAATTTTGTGGTGAACTCTACGGGCCGATTTCACCAAAATAGCTAAGACCAGGCTTATAGTTAAACCAGGTAAAGGTAAAGTATTTTGCATACTTGAAGGTGCTGCCATTTTCTCACTGAAAATTGACCCTACAGTTTTAATTTAGACCTTCTTAGTCCAGGTCTAAGGCTTTGTCCTGGCTTAACTTTGTTGGTGAAATCGGTCCCGAGATTCTCGAGAACAAACTCTGTCATTTAGGCCTAACCGAATGAGGCTTTCAGTCAACTACGATTGAGACAACCCTCTACAGATAATAGCCATCTGCCCCAGTGATACGGACCGGACCGCTTTGTACCAGTACGGTCCACGTTCCACCACTTGTTCAGTACCGGACCACCCTCAGTTCCAAAAAACCGGTCTAGAGGTTGCCCATATCGGTACGTACCAGTGCAGTGAAAATTCTTAATAACAAGTAAAAAGGAAGAAAAAAAAAAAGTTATTCGTTTTTCACACCTGAGTTTTCCGAACTTTTCCGATGATTTTAGGCAAAAATTGGTCGGAAATCGGAAATTGGTACTTATCGGTAGGCCTATACCAGACGCCTTGCCCCTGGACCGGACCACCTCACCCATGCTCCGGGCAGTTCTGGACCGGAGGGGGGTGGTCCGGTCTGGTCCGCAACACTAATCTGCCGAGGGTTTGTTGCAATGCAATTTCCACTCCGATGTACAATAGTTACGTAAATGAGCTTCTGCGTAGCCAAAATGTTTCTGCATGTCAATCAGAATCATGCACAATTGGGATGAATTTCATGACAATCAAGATGATTATGAGTAATTTTTGACAGATGTTAAATAACCATTTCTGGAGCAGCTGCATTGGCACAAATCAAATTCAAATGCCATTTAATAAATAATCACGACTTTTTAGAATCATCAATTGAATCATGGATGCATTGTGTCTATATAAACAGCCAATCAAAGATCAAGTTTCATTTCAACTGCGGATGTTTCTTGAACTGCATCGTTGAGGATGAAGGTAAGACTGAACCATGCATGTTTTATAACATTGATTTGTTTTATAAGTTAATGCAATAACTGTATTGCAGTGTATAGTGTATTGTATATGGGTCAAAATTTGGTAAGTCTGAAATTCTTGTCTCCGGTGTTTAACAATAATTCATGATGACAGAAAGGCACATGTAGGACCTCTTGATGTCATGTGTCATAGACAATTATATTAGCAAAACTTCTGACACAAAAAATATGTGGACGGTTATTTTTATCCCATCCAAAAATAGCATTGAAGTGGCCTACCCCCCTGAAAATGGCCTGTCTCCACCAACATTTTCTTTGAAAGATTGCATCACAAAAACTTGTACAGGATCCTGATTCAATTAAACTCTTCCATACATGGATACTAGACACTATCACTCTTCTAAAATATAGTTTCAAATTTCTGAAATAACATCCTGTATAAGAGCAGGAGGTTGTTGTGTCAATGTCTCCAATATTGCGTCTTTGGCATCACACCAGTTTGGTTTCTTAATAAAAATGAAAGGGACGCACATTTTGTGAGAAAACCTAGTGTCTAACGATGTCTGAGAACCCAAGAAAATAACTGAGCTATCTGTAGCTCTGTATCATTTATGTAAACCAAAATATTTAAGTATTTCTGTTGGCATGTTGGTTGTCCTATCTTAATTTGTCATTAGCAAACGCCTTGCTGCTCTATTTTGACTGCATATTTCTGGACCAGAATCAATGTGAACATGCTTCTGGGGTACATAAGATCATTGCATGCACAAATTGCCAGATTGCCAGTTTTGCACTGGTCCCTACAAAGATTTTTATCTTAATTATCATTAGCATCACGCTGTCATTAGCATCACAACAAAAAATGGCTTCTTTCCTTTACCTCACTAAAATTCGGTTGCATGTGACAGGAGTTGAAATTGTGTTCAATATATATTATCAATTAATGTTTTGATTAAATATTACACAGAATTTTTCCGTTTTCCTTGCATCTGACATGCTTCGTATGAATTTTGACACTTCTCTGAGGTAACTAATCAAATATGGGGTGTCATTGACATTTTACCATTGTCTAGCACCTGAAATATGGTTCAGCAAAGACACTGGGCACTGGAGGGGTAGTGGAGATCATCTTTGTTATTCAGAATCCACACTATTGGTGAAAGGAGTATTTTTGTTTCTGTTTGTAAATTTCTAGTTCAAGAAAATGTTCTATCTTAATAAGTATTGTCGTGGAGACCTGAAATATAGCTCAATGTTTGCAGAATAGCCACTTTCCCATACGTTGGTAATACATTCTTCAGCTCTAAGTGGTGTGGATTTCAAGTTATAGGCATGATGCTAATGACACACATATTCGGTATTTAATTGACCAAAATGCATTATCTCAAAAATAATTGGTCCTAGAGACCTGGAACTTGGCCTAAAACATGTAAGCTACCTGCCTAATCATTGGTATTAGATTATTTAACCCTAAGTGGTCAGGATTTTTCAGTTATAAGTGTGATTTTAATGACAGTCAAAAAACATCACATCTGTAAATATCACCTCATTACAGATCAGCAGAGCATTTGGGACCCTTGGACATGACAGTGCAGTGATAGCTGATTGTTTGACCTACCCAATGCCAACTTAAAAAGGCATTTCTGGACAAAAAAAATTTTCAAATTTTTTTCAGCTGAAATTTCAAGGTTTTCAAATTTTGACCCATATTGTATTCTGCTGTACATTTTATTGTATTGTATTATTAAAGCAGGCATCAGGGTGATTAAAAAATATTTTTTTTCTTAATTTATCCCATAGGCGAATTTCGGCCGGGGGGGGGGGGGGGGTCGGCATTGTGTCCAGGGCGGGATCTAGAAAATTGCGGTGGGGGTGTCTATCGAGCTATCGCGTCGCAGAACGCATAGCTCGCGACTGCACGCTGAAAAAATTTAAATGTTAAATGTTCAGGGCAAAATACAGTGCGGAACATTAGTCTTGTCACATCCAAAGGTTATAGAAAAAAATGTTAATAACTTGGCCTTTGATCGCCTGATTTTGACAAGAAATAGCTTAAATGAATGCCAAAGCCTTCTACAACTTGCTAAGGCCTATATTGCAAAAAATAAAGTTTCATCCCAATCTGAATATTCTAGAAATTAATAATAAGAGTCTGTCACAAATGTGCTTGGACAAAATTCTTGTTGCATACACAACTTAATGTTAAAGAATTAGTTTTAATGAATAGTGAAACTGCAAAAAGGATGCAAAAATGTTGAAAATATATCACTTTGTATGAATTCCTGATCTTTGAAGACAATATCCATGGGGTTTGGGTAAAATATCAACATTCAAAGAGCAACAGTCATTCATCAAGGATGGCAGATAATGCAGGAAAATATCAACAAAAGTTCCTGAATATCTTCGGAATGATCTTCCTTACCTCCTGTCCCATTTTGGTGGGCATTTGATGAGCGTACATCATTTCAGGTGATGGAGCAGATGCAAAGGGTGCTAGCTCCATAATCAGTCAAAAAATCAACAAAGGTACCAAGTTGGCACTGATGTATTCCAATGATCATTATTTTGGGCCTGCATTTGATGATGCTTGTGATAAGGAACATTTATATGCACTTTGTTAGGGATGAATCAGGTTTTTGTACTTTTTGCACATGGGTTGTACCTCTAGGTGACACAGGCCGAGCTGCACAGTAATTAATTTCACAATTTTTTATCCAAACAATATATTAACTGAGCAAAAGTTGCACCAACAATGCAAATGTTCTGTTAAAGCTTACATGAATACAAATTTATCCAGACTTGACTGAAATCGACCATGATAATGAAAAACAAAAATACTGTCTCGGAGCAAGACATTGATCGACATGGCAAGGGGACAGCATAGTTAACAGTAGCTTCAGATAAGAACAAATTTTAGTCGTAAATTATTGTAAACCACTCCCACAATGAGACTTTGAAGCCAAATGGCATAGTTTGTACATGTACAAGTGCTGCCCTCACAAGTTTTCTTGTCAACATGGCAGACTCAGACTCAGACATATTTATTTTCAATAGAGGATAAGGTAGGAAAAAAATTAATAAATCATTAATATGTTATACAGGATTTTGTTTGACAATTCTCTATTGCGGGTGACCCCTTTAAGGCCAGTAGGCCGCTATCAAGGGGCCACCCATAAAATGACATATTGTTTTAAGTCCGAAAAAAAAAGAACAAACTAAAGTCCCAGGAGTCCCATAGCATAACATATAACATAAATATGTGGTTGACTAATTACCAGTTATAAGTAAATGTATTATTATAAGCTTTACTCTTAAATAATATACATTCAATTCTAATATGTAAATGGCACTGCCATGAAATTCGCGCAGCATTGTCATAGATGTACTGCATTATCTTCAACATTCTATGCTGAAGGCAAATGGGCAGATAGATAAGATTAGATAGATAAGATCAGATCTATAGATATGATTACGTGTAGATAGATAGATTAGATTAGATTAGATAGATAGATAGACAGATTGCACTAAATTGTTGATGTTACATAACTGAGATCCATAAAACCATAGCTATTCAGAGGTGACTGTTTACTATTAGGCTGTTACATAATTTGTTGATAGTTAATTAAGATTATGTAACCTTAAGTGTTGTGAATATGATTTCTTACTTGGTGATCTATTTAAGTCATTAACATTTGTATTGACTTTTAATTTTTATTCACTTCTTGCAATCAGGTGTTATGGAAATAATTATTTCCAATGGTGATACACATTATTTCCAATGGTGATACACATTTTGATTTAAATCCCTGAAATATGTCATTTGAGGTTGTTATGAGACAAGTCTTTTAACTTTTATTCACTTCTTGCAATCAGTAATTAGTAATCTAAAAACCCATTTGTTCCAGAAATCCTACTAGTGATTCGATCTGAAAAAGCGCTGATGAGCAGTTTACTGAAATTAGCGCTATATAAATCTATATTAATATGATGATGCCAAAGCATAGAGAGACCGCAGGATGAAGATCCTAATTTTTTGTCACCTGAGACTGAGAGTGAATTGTTATAGTTCTTTTTCAAAACAGTTATGGTTTTATCATTTTCATGACTATACACGTTAGGCCTAAGTGCTTTGTTACAAACAGATTATAAATACTGAATTAATTACCATTTGAAAATATTAATAGTTTTCGAAATAAAATCTGTGATAAAATAAATAGCATCTTCCTGATAAGTTGACCTATGTCTTTTATATGATTGAAGTGCATTGACCTTCATTTAGATCAAAACGTAAAGGCACACTGTACATTATACCAAAGGAGCTATGGGGGGGGGGGGGGTTCTAGGAGTTTTTTTGTAAGATTTCTTGCTCAGTTTTGAGCAATAAATTCTTTCTGAGTAGTCTTGAAATAAATAATTTCTGGTGGTCGTATTTATTAATAAGGTGCGTTGCTCGATTTAGGAAGAAATGTTAGGGGACTTTGCAAACTTGAGATAAACAAATTACTGGTAGTGTTACTGTGAAATAGTTTCCTATAGATAGATTGGTAAATATACATTAATTCTTTTATGTCCAGACTTTCACCAAGTAAATTAGTTTTTCAAAACTGCGTCCTTTTTGAAATGCAGGCCTGAAGGTTGACTTGAATACTTAGATTTGAATAAAGTTGATCAGCCTACCTCCTCAAAGGTTGGCATGACAGATTGCTTTTGAGAAAGTAATGGTGTGAGCTCCATTGCACCATGGAATAGGTGTGAATTACAATTGAAAGACTTCAAAGTGTGAAGCCACCAAGATGTCACGCAATCAGTGTAGTCTTGATTGCAATTCTGAATACCTGGCATTGAAAGATACACTTCTCAAAGAGTTTCTAGTCAATTGAAATTGGCCAAATCGGCGGCTGCAGCCATCTGCACATCAAACTAGAGATGACTGGCTGGCTATTTAACAAGGTAAGCGGCGGCTGCTGACAGTTGCAGTTACAAATTAGTGGCTCGGCTGCCTATGAGCGGCGGCTCCCATGTCTAAGCCCTATATTATTATTATCTTTATTCGTACAGGAAAAATTGTACAATATTATATAGGCAATAATTAGTCAGTTAACACATAAATAATTGAGAAATTCATGAATTTCAGAAGCATTTAAGTTTGATTGAAACAGTCCATCTCGCATCATGGCAAGCTCTCGTACCGCACAGGAGTTTATGCAGCAGTCAAGGGGTTGACAAACTGTGTTGCAAGCTGTCATGACAGTCCGGATATTGGCACAGGTTTCCAAGGTCATCAAAGAGTCAGTGTCTATTGCACATTGAGCATTTACATAGTTGAGATTTTTTGCAAAGCTGGAATTTTCAGTCTGGGCAGTCACCATGTAAAGAAACCTAATCTCATCAGTGCTGTGTTGTAGTGCATTGCATGCAAACTTCACAAATCGTTTCAGGAGCATGTGTGTTGAACAAAGAGAGCCCGATAAACCAGGCAGCAAACAACAGTGGGTCCTATATGGGAGTCGTCACACGTCTCTCAAGCACTTTCTCCATGCAGTCCGTATTTTTTCGGCTCGGGCAATATCACAAATCTGTATTCCATACAGTGACGAACAATATGATAAAAACAGTTTATTTTTGACAGAGGAATGTACTCCTGTAAACCTTGTCCTTAACATATTGTACTGTTTGTAAAAACTTTGATAAACTCCGTTTGAGTCATCTTTTAGGTTCTGATGCACTTCATATCCCAAATGAGTTGTTGATTCTTCCCTTGTGATTGTTTTACCCCAAACTGTGATCTCAGTTCTTGTATTGAGACAAAAGTTAGAATGTTTCTTTTGTCAAAATTGAATCAAATGGCTCTTGGCAGCATTAAACAATATATGATGCTCTTCAGCATACACAGTGCAAATGTCAACCATTCGTTCTAATCTAGGAACAGTGGGGCTAAGTAGACACAAATCGTCAGCATAACCCAGGGTGCCCATAAAATAAGGTCCAACGCAGCAACCATAGGATGAGTCACGTAACCTTTGTAACAGACCATCCATGTATACTCCAAAAAGTAGGGGAGATAACACCCCACCCTGTTTTACTCCATTGTTAGCAAGGAACTTGTCTGAAACGCTACCATTCCATGAGACACGGAGAAATTGGTTTGTATACATGTGTATTAGACATCTCAGTATAACTGCATTTGTTCCTCTGTCTCTGAGTGAAGTAAACAGCTTGACATATTCCACCCGATCGAAAGCCTTTGAAACATCTAAAAGTAAAGCATAAGCATGACTACCACCATTCATGAAATAAGAAGCACATTGTTGTAATACTCCAGTGCATAATGTTGTTGAGTGTTTCTCTTTAAAGGCAAACTGTAAGGCATCAGTAGTAAGGCTTTGCAACCCTTCCTTGCTTAAGATTATCAGATCCAGAATCTTGCCAATGACACAGCTGAGTGTGATAGCTCTGTATTTATCAGATGAATGGGTTACACCGTTGCTCTTCGGAATCGGCGTCATTGTTCCAAGAAGAATCCCAGAGGGCACATGACCATGTATCAGCACAGCATTATAAAACATTGAGAGAAGTCTCTGAGTACCATGAATTATACAATTCGAGGAAAGGCCCATGCTTCCATCATTTTTGCCAGATTTGAGTTTGCGAATAAGTTCCAGAACATGATTTGTATTAACAATAGATCCATTAACAGCTAACTTTTGATAATCCCATTCAATGTCACAAGCGAATGACTTTTTGAAATCATCCATTTTTGCTGCATCATAGGCCACACTGTTATACAAATGTTTAAATTTTCCATAGAACAACTCTGCTATTCCATCAGGGTCATTAACACCATCAACGGTTTCTGGCACATTTTTCTGAGTCTTGCATTGACCATTTCCTAGTCAGTGAAAATCTATCTGACCTCATAACAAGGTATGAAGTGGTTGAATCAGTTGAGAACAGTTCTGACCATTTGCCTGTTTTATGCACTGTAGACTTTCAGGTGGAATATATTAAAAAGATTGACAGACATTTTATTGGCAAAGCTGCGTGGTCAAAAGCTTCATTGGAAGATATCTCAAAATATAAAATAAAACTTGATGATCTTTTGCAGTCTGTCCATGTGCCCATTGAAGCTGTGGAATGCTGTGATCCAAAGTGTGAAAGACATTGTAAGGACATTGATCAGTTTCACAAAGATATTGTGAATGCCTGCTTACAAGCTGTGGATACCTCAATACCTCAAACAAAAAAGCCAAAGAGATGCAGAGTACCTGGTTGGAATCAATATGTGAAAGACAAACATTGGTCTGCGTTAATTTGGCATGAACGATGGAAGGAAAGTGGTAGACCGACGGAGGGAGAATTAGCATCAGTGATGAGATACAGTACAACCCAATAAATTTTCCGAAATCCCACGCCCTCAGGAAGATGCTCTCACTCCCAAGCACTCACCTCTACACACTAGCACTCGTTTTCTTTCACTTCCAAGCCCTTCTTTCAACACCCCTCCTGAACCTACACTTCTGCCCTCTTGTGTTAATTCCTCACAACAGATGTAATTTGCACTAATTAGATTCCCATTCGTGTTAATTTAATGCTATGGTTGCTATTGTAATCAATTACTTTATGTCAGTTTTCAATAATTCAATTCCGAATTGTTTCCAACGAATTCTGTATAAAAATGTATACTTTTATTAAAATATTTGCCCTTAGGTGGTTCACAATGTGGGCAGTTCTGTTCTGTTGCCACTCAATACACAACAGTCCAGAAATTTGCGTATCTTCTTATCTCATATTTCAAATTGATAATGGATTTTTTCAGAATTTCACACTGGCAAAATATTGAAGAATAAATAAACTTTTGGATACATTTATAAGATTTCTAGAGAAGTTGATTGTTAACAGAATTTCGTTAAAAAACGGCCCAGAATTGGTGTTTCAGTGGTCACATGATTCAGTTCTTTTAATAAACGGGAATGAAAACAAATAAGAAAGTATTCATCAATGGTACATTTCCAAATAGTACATGGCTTATGAAAACGCATTGTTTTGCCTCATTTTGTATACCAGGCACCAGTATCATTACGCAGTGAGGCAGTGCAGAAGAAATGAAGTCAACATTAAAGCAACCAGGATTGCAGAAGCTATGACAAACAATCACACCAGGAATTTTTGGAATGAGACAAACAAAATTAATTGCGCTCAAAAAAATGTGCCAGAAACTGTTGATAGTGTCAATGACCCTGATGGAATAGCAGAGTTGTTCTATGGAAAATTTAAACATTTATATAACAGTGTGGCCTATGATGCAGCAAAAATGGATGATTTCAAAAAGTCATTCGCTTGTGACATTGAATGGGATTATCAAAAGTTAGCTGTTAATGGATCTATTGTTAATACAAATCATGTTCTGGAACTTATTCGCAAACTCAAATCTGGCAAAAATGATGGAAGCATGGGCCTTTCCTCGAATTGTATAATTCATGGTACTCAGAGACTTCTCTCAATGTTTTATAATGCTGTGCTGATACATGGTCATGTGCCCTCTGGGATTCTTCTTGGAACAATGACGCCGATTCCGAAGAGCAACGGTGTAACCCATTCATCTGATAAATACAGAGCTATCACACTCAGCTGTGTCATTGGCAAGATTCTGGATCTGATAATCTTAAGCAAGGAAGGGTTGCAAAGCCTTACTACTGATGCCTTACAGTTTGCCTTTAAAGAGAAACACTAAACAAAATTATGCACTGGAGTATTACAACAATGTGCTTCTTATTTCATGGATGGTGGTAGTCATGCTTATGCTTTATTACTTTTAGATGTTTCAAAGGCTTTCGATCGGGTGGAATATGTCAAGCTGTTTACTTCACTCAGAGACAGAGGAACAAATGCAGTTATACTGAGATGTCTAATACACATGTATACAAACCAATTTCTCCGTGTCTCATGGAATGGTAGCGTTTCAGACAAGTTCCTTGCTAACAATGGAGTAAAACAGGGTGGGGTGTTATCTCCCCTACTTTTTGGAGTATACATGGATGGTCTGTTACAAAGGTTACGTGACTCATCCTATGGTTGCTGCGTTGGACCTTATTTTATGGGCACCCTGGGTTATGCTGACGATTTGTGTCTACTTAGCCCCACTGTTCCTGGATTAGAACGAATGGTTGACATTTGCACTGTGTATGCTGAAGAGCATCATATATTGTTTAATGCTGCCAAGAGCCATTTGATTCGATTTTGCCAAAAGAAACATTGTAACTTTTGTCTCAATACAAGAACTGAGATCACAGTTTGTGGTAAAACAATCACAAGGGAAGAATCAACAACTCATTTGGGATATGAAGTGCATCAGAACCTAAAAGATGACTCAAACGGAGTTTATCAAAGTTTTTACAAACAGTACAATATGTTAAGGACAAGGTTTACAGGAGTACATTCCTCTGTCAAAAATAAACTGTTTTTATCATATTGTTCGTCACTGTATGGAATACAGATTTGTGATATTGCCCGAGCCGAAAAAATACGGACTGCATGGAGAAAGTGCTTGAGAGACGTGTGGCGACTCCCATATAGGACCCACTGTTGTTTGCTGCCTGGTTTATCGGGCTCTCTTTGTTCAACACACATGCTCCTGAAACGATTTGTGAAGTTTGCATGCAATGCACTACATCACAGCACTGATGAGATTAGGTTTCTTTACATGGTGACTGCCCAGACTGAAAATTCCATCTTTGCAAAAAATCTCAACTATGTAAATATCCAATGTGCAATAGACACTTACTCATTGCCCAGCAAACGCAAACGGTTTTTCAACGGATTTATAGTGGTCGGTGCTCAAACCGTTATTTGATTACGTTTTTTAAACAAATTTCAATGTTATTGAAAAACGTGTTATTCCAACCGTTAAAGTTTAACATATTTTTAACATTTAATGAAAATGTTGAAAATATGTTACCTGAAAATGAGTTTCTGTAATGCATCAAATACATTGTTCTGACATTATGAATGTTGGTAAAGTTTTAATGTCGATTTAACATCTGACTTTAGCATTGAAAAAATGTTTCAAGAAATGTTAGATATATGTTTTTTGAAAACGTATTTCTGTAACGTGGAAAAATCGTTAATAAAAATGTTGAAAATATGTTACCTGAAAATGAGTTTCTGTAATGCATGTAATACATTATTCTGACATTATGAATGTTGGTAAAGTTTTAATGTCGATTTAACATCTGACTTTAGCATTGAAATAATGTTTCAAGAAAACGTTAGAAATATGTTTTTTGAAAACGTATTTCTTTAACGTAGAAAAAACGTTTAATGAAAATGTTGAAAATATGTTTGTATAATGCATAAAATACATTATTCTGACTATGGATGTTGGTAAAGTTTTAATGACGATTTAACATCCAACTTTAGCGTTGAAAAATGTTTCTTTCAAAAGTGTTTCTGAATATTAACATAAACATGTCTTTAAAACGGTATCAATGATCCAGTTCAAAATGTTAAAATAAAACGTTTTTCAAATGAATTTCTAAGCTGATTAACTTAATTCTTTTAAATTTCTAAAATGTTTCAAGAAAATGTTAGAGATATGCTATTTAAAAACATATTTCTTTAACATGGAAAAAACATTATTCCCATGTCTTGAAAATATGTAAAACGATTAATGAAACTTGTTCACTTGACAATATGGTCACAAAAACATTTTTCCAAGACTGTTTCAGAACATATATTGAAAAGTGTCATTAAAGCATTATAAATGATCAATTTGAAAACATTTGAAAAAAACGTTTTTTAACAGAATTTTGAAACTGAACGACAATATTAAACTTTTAACTTCATTGTTTAACGTTTCTAATATGCATAATGAAAACGTTAAAAATACGTTATTTGAAAACGTTTTCCTGCAACATGGAAAATACATTATTCTTACGTTTGAAATATGTGGAAAGCAAACGTGTTTGGTCGAAGACCCTGCATCAGGTTGTCATAGCATAAAGTTTTCAGAAATGTCTGAGCATGTCATGCTTTTCCTGTGTTACTCTGTGTTACATGATGACATAATCAACTATCCTGAGTCAGTCGAGTTGTGTTTCTTTTCACTTGCATGTTAAAATGTATCTCGAATCATTCTCGATATCAATCAACAACTATTTTACCTGCAAAAAAATGGTACACACTTTTGGAATCCACAGATGATATACTCGATGATGGGTTTTGTTAAAATTGTGTTCCTGAAAATTTGTAAACTTTAGGCCCTCTCAACTCAAAAAAGTCACACACAAAATCAGGGAAAATGACGTTTTCGGCCACTTAATGCTTTATTCAGAAGAAAAAATACACACAACTAGGACAGGAACCTAATATCCACTTAGCCCGTTGATATGCGCATCTTTTGCCCCAAAAATCATCTTCCTATCTGCCTCCGTTGCTGTGCAATGAATTTTTTACTAAAATTGAAAAACACAACATTCTGTCACTTGTGGCTGCAGCAGCACTGAAAACATGGTGTTTCCTCTCAGGTCCGTCCAATCTTTCACATGTTAAAATGACCATGCAATATCATGGCATTATTCATGCGTCCTAGAATTAGACAGATAGAAAGATAGATTAGATAGTTAGATTAGATAGATAGATTAGATAGATAGATTGGATTGTTAGATAGATAGATAGATAGATAGATAGATAGATAGATAGATAGTTGATCAATAGACAGAACATACATTGATTTATCTGCCCCCTCCCCCTGCTCCTCTTTGTTCTATGCATAGAAGGCCCAATCTTTCATTTCGAGTAGAGTCATTGTAATGTGTTCAGTACATAGACAGTTATAGAGAAATCAAACTATTTAACTAACAAACAACAGCTAGACAGCTAGAGAGACAGACAGACAGACAGACAGATAGATAGATAGATAGATAGATAGATAGATAGATAGATAGATAGATAGATAGATAGATAGATAGATAGATGGATAACTGGATGGATAACTGGATAGATAACTGGATAGATAACAGGATAGATAACAGGATAACTAACAACCAGATAACTAGATAACTAAATATATAACTAAATATATAACTAAATATATAACTAAATATATAACTAGATAGATAACTAGATAGATAACTAGATAGATAACTAGATAGATATTATTATAAAATAGATAGATAGCTAGATAAATAACTAGATAGATAACTATATAGATAACTAGATAGATAGGTCCAACTTTTTTTATGGATTACATGTAGCACAGTATCATAATATAGGCATGCTATAATTTTGACCTTGTGTAGCATATTCCAAATGATAATACAACATCTAAGCATGTTAAGTGTCCTATTTTTTCAAATTATATTAACTAAAATGCAATGCTAATTTTAGATTCAAATACTCAGATATAAATATACAAGAATTTATTTTGCAATATAGTTTGCTCATTGTAATAACGCAGAATCACATTACATTTCTGGAAGAGCTAATTACCCCCTAATTGCCCCCTATAATTTATGCAAGAAACTCAATTTTACAACCTCCATGGCTGAATGCACATGTACTAGAGTTGATAGAATTCAGAAGTATCCAGATTTTGTCCAAGCAACATCATGCTGAACTCATAGGTGAGTTAATTGATATATATTTCGTATAAATTAAGAAACATGCATTACATTATTTTGGTGGTAATATTTTGAAATATGTGAAGAACACACAATGTATTAATTCACTTGTTCTTCCAGAATTTTCCTGCAGATACACAATCACTTGAGGAATTCTTGGCTGCAGCTCCCAGGTATTAAGTGTATAATCTTGCTTATGCCACCTACAAATTAATCAAAGTGTATCTATCTATCTATCTATCTATCTATCTATCTATCTATCTATCTATCTATCTATCTATCTATCTATCTATCTATCTGGGATAAAAACCCTGTTTTCCCTTAATCATTTACAAGACATATTTATGTATATTGGTGAAATTTAGTCAAAATCAAATGAATGAACTTCCAAAGATGAAATGAATGAACTTCCAAAGATCTAAAGTATGGATTTGACTACAGTTGGTATAAAACTTACTTTAGCTTGGTATACTTTGCACTCTAATAGGCCTATAGACATTTTCAATGCACTGGAAGATTTTCATTCAATTTCAGCCTCTGTGAGTTAAATCTATCCATCTATCTATCTATCTATTTGTCATTTTATCTATCTATCTATCTATCTATCTGTCTGTCTATCTATCTATCTATCTATCTATCTATCTATCTATCTATCTATCTATCTGTCTCTCTATCTATCTATCTATCTATCTATCTTTCATTCTATCCATCTAACTATCTATCTATCTATCTATCCATCTATTCATCTATTTATCTATCTGTCTATCTATTTATCTATCTATCCATCTGTCATTCTATCTATGTTATCTAATCTACATGTATGAAACCTCTCAAATTTATCTTTTCTGGCTTATCTTATCTTTCTGATCAATCTTATGTAGCTTGTTATATGTTTGCCTTATTCCCTTATAACTAGTGAATGACTGATAACAAATACTTTCTTTGCAGTGGAAGAACATGATGAGGCCAGCAGTGACACAAGACCCTCAAGATACAAGGAAAAAAACAAAAACAACAAAAACAAATGTGTACCCCTGCACCCCAACACCCCAGACCATAATAAAGGTTTTCCTCCTCCAATATTGAAAGAACATTTCAATATAATTGTTGAAAAATGGGTTTCCCCACAACGTGATAAAAACGTTTCCCAAAAACGTTGAAAAAAGGTTTCCTCAAAACGTAAAAATAACGTAATATAACCATTCCACAAGTAATGTTATAAAAGCATGCATAGCAAGCATTCTAAAAACATTTTTCAAATGCATTAAATAAATGTTCCCTCCATCAGTGTATCAAAAATGTCAAATAAACAGAATATGTATGATAAATTATAACCATTGGAGAAAACATCAAAATAACGTTAAAAAAAGGTTTTTGGAAAACCGTTTAATGAAAACATGATTTTGATGATTATTTGACGCAATCGAAAAACAGTTTTTGGAAACATCGGCATGACATAATTCTGACCGTTTGTGTAAAACGTTAAAATCATGTTTTTTGGACCATCCAATTTAACATAATTTAAACGTAGTGAAAAAACGGTTTTTCAACGGATTTTCGACCGTTTATAAACGTAATTTAAACGTAATTGTGTTTGTTGGGTGATGACCTTGGAAACCTGTGCCAATATCCGGACTGTCATGACAGCTTGCAACACAGTTTGTCAACCCCTTGACTGCTGCATAAACTCCTGTGCGGTACGAGAGGGATTAGAATGGTTTTGGTTTTCAAAATCGCCATGACGGATTCCAATGCTAAAGTCTGGGAAGATAGACACCAACCAGTGGGCATTCTGACCCCACCTGACATCAGGATAACATCTGTGACGTCACAATGACGTCACTCTGACGTCCCCTGACATCACAATAGGTCAAATTTCACACAAGGCGTGCACAAACAACCACAGTTTGTCAAAAATGTTTCCCCCTGTCATGATGCCTTTTCAGAATTTCTAATCAATTTTTTAAAAGAACATTTTCTGTTCAGCAAAGAAGCAAACTATGATTCATTGATTCAGGGAGTGGTCATTATTTTCATAAGCTGTTGCACCAGGGGCGTAGCCAGGAAACAGTTAAGGGGGGGGTTCTTCCCGATGACCTAGACGAGGGCTGAAGAGCCGAAGCCTATTCGGCTAGGCCCCTTTAGGCCCCCAGAAGCTAACGGATTCTATGTTGCAGGATATTGATTCTGTTTTAAGATTGTTTTACTTTCATGGAAGGTCTGGTATAAAAAGCTAAAAATGCTTGGTTTTTCAAGATTTTCTATAACATAATACAAACTTGTGTGATAGTCTCTTCGTCATGATCAGGATAAGACAAACATGTCCAATGTTCAATGCTTTTAAAACTTCTTTTTTTACTTTGGATTGGAGTCCCAGTACTTTTCAAGACTTAAGATTGCAAAAGGAGGGGGGGGGGGGTTCAGTTGACTTGGACACTTACATTCTGCCATATAAAGTGCGTCCCAATGTGTCCGTGTTCACTGTCCCAATGAGCCCCAATATGACTTTTACACCAAAATGCTAATTTCTCAAGCACCAGTGAGTGTGTTTATCAGGATAGCAATTCATAACTGTTCGTCACGATGTATCAAATTCATACAAGCATTAAGAAAGCCCTATTGTTCATGGTTTGTCCACAGAATGGTTTGAATTGAACCCCTCAGAATTTACTTCGGTGGTATAGGAAAACAAAGATTCCCTCGCCATGCTGCATGTGGCTGTAATTTGTCAATAAAACAATAGAAACATCAGGATGTGAAATTACCAGATATGATGACACTATCTTATCATATACCCTGCTAGGAACCAAGAAAACCCCACCGTCCCATAGTGCCCCGTGTCCCAATGTGCCCCGGTTCCCCCTATTTACTACTTGTGGTGACAAAATGACATTTCATTTTTTCCAGATGTTACTTTCGATGCAGATCCATTTGTCCCTTCTTTTATTTGGTAAGTTTTTATTTTCATCGCTTGTTGTACTACCATTTTTCACAATGCTTGATAATTTCTGAATGACAAATAAGCTAGATTACTTATTTAAGAATTGATTAAGTCTTTATGGCCTTGAAATTTGATATGCAAAATGAGTGGACATTTGCACTGTGAAAAATGGCACGTCGTGACTCATGATAGCTGATGAAGTTTCATCTTCTCTTCATTCAACACCGGCAACATAGTGGCTGTTTGATTAGTCATGATCAAGACTCAAGAGAAGGTCATCTAATCTGTCACAACAGATTTTAGAGTTACAGTGAAACACTTTGATTTAGAATTAGAGTGGACTGTGGCGCTGTGAAAATGGCACTTCGTGTGTCATCATGCTGATGATTTGTCATGATCAAACCCAATACTTTCAATGTTAATTTGATTGAAGGAGACTTATCCCACTTGTTGGTGACAGCCAAACGAAAGGATTATGTATCTGATTTTCACTCTGAAATCAGTTTTGACAAGTCAAATGGCCTCCTATTGATCATGACTAATCAAACAGCCTCTATGTTTCCTATGTTGAGGTAGAGAAGATGACACTTCATCAGCTATCATTAGTCAAGAAATGCATTTTTCATGGTGAACTGATCCTCATTGTGTCTATATCAAAGTATTTCGCTGTAAAATCAGATGCATAATCCTTTTGTTAGCCTGATTGCATGTAGTCTCCTTAAATCAAATTAACATGGAAAGTATTGGGTATGATCATGACAAATCATCAGCATAATGACACACAAAGTGCCATTTTCACAGTGCAACAGTCCAATCTTTTTGCATATCAAATTTCCCGGCCGTAAGTTAGTCTGTTCGTCTATAATTTGGGGGAGACCTACCTTCCTTGAATAGTTGACAAGAAAGTCAACAGCATTGATTCTTCGTCATGTAGTGTGACACTTGCATAAATGATTTGATTTGGTTTATTGGTGTCAAATGAGGGACAGCTATTGATTCAATGAGTCTCTATACATATTATCATTATTGTATAGCCGACGGGGCACATTGGGACATCAATTAAAAAATCTTTTTAACACTCCAGGTGCAATAGCTATCACATATAAGTAGTGCATAAGACTATATACAATGCATTGACACCTAGTAGTGCCAATAGTCAATAACTTTAAACAGTTTTAAACAATTAACATAAACTCTCCTGGGTGCGGTCATCTATGTAGGTAACACACAGTGCTTTGCAATAAATTTGATCACAGAGCATGGTAATCCACTATACCTGTATTCAATGCGGCCTGAATGCCTATTATGTGCTGTCTCAGGTCATTCAGTTGACTTGGCCACTTACATTCTGCCATATTAAGTGCGTCCCAATGTGCCCCATTCTTCCCAGAGTGGCCCCGATATGACTTTCACGCCAAAATGCTAATTTCTCAGGCACCAGTGAGAGTGTTTATCACGATAGCAATTCATAAATGTTCGTTGCGATGTATCAAATTCATACAAGCACTGAGAAAGCCTCATTGTTCATGGTTTGTCCACAGAATGGTTTGAATTGAACCCCTCTGAATTTACTTTAGTAGTAGGAAAACAAACTTTTCCTCCCCATACTTCTGCATGTGGCTGTAAATTACACGACACATCATATGCCTTTCCAGGAACCAAGAAAACCCCACCGTCCCATAGTGCCCCGCGTCCCAATGTGACTCAGTTTCCCCTACTGTCATGCAGTGGAGTTGAACCCCGGACTTCAAAGTTGCAACAGTTTTATTCCGAGAATAAATAAAAGTTGTCTGAGTCTGAGTCTGAGTCCCGCTGCTCAAATGTTGTTTTTTCCATAAGGTGGCAATAAAGGCTAGCTCGAGTAAATCTTTTTTTTGCCACAGACATTTATCTATGTGTGAACCCCCTCCCAATCGAAACTGCATTGGCCTTTGGCTTCACTTATTATCAAATAATTTGACCAATGCATAACTTTTCATGCTGAAACTCTTAGTTTAAATATAAGCTAAATATGTTCTTGAATCTCATTTCAAATTTCAGCTCAATATACTTCTGCGGAACTTTACGGAGTGGGTGGTTATGAAGAACAGAACTTTCGCTACGTGGCAACCGTTTTACATCCCGGCAGAGGACCGACCCCAATAAATGTAACTCTTCTTACTCCGGCAATGTCCCATGATTTTCAGATGCAACCATTCGCTTCTAGCGCCATCGATCTAAAAGGCACTGACGCGTATCTGTTCAGGTCTTCAGATCCAATAATGGTACAAGTACAGGTGAGAGTTGCAAGACTTTGTCTAGTTTGTGATTAACACCGATTATGTATAGGTTATGTTTGCCTATGACTTTTTTTTTATTGCATCATAGTGACCATAGATGTTCCGGAAGTGGTACCACCGGCGACCCCCTCCCAAAAAATTGGTGACATTTGGGTGAAAATGTCGAAAAAATGGCCGGATGATATATCCCCACTAATATTGGAGTTAAAACTCAGGTCACATGATCAACCCAATTGCCCGCTTTATATGCCTCCCACAGGCATGTCACTTGCCCAAACTATCCACCTACCCTTCTTTGTTCCTCTCATACTTCAAATGGGAGCCCGCAATGGTGTAAATCACCTCTAATTTCTCTTTAGTCAAGTAAATCCATGGTTTGACCCACCACAAATTGCAAAAGTTTTGATCTATACATTTTCTGAATCCTTGGATGTCTGGCTTTAACATACTAAAAGTCTACTCAAATATTCCCGTGCGAACCCTGTTTCCTGAGGGGTTAAAGATAGGGCCCTAGCTAATACCGTTTTCGCTGAAAAAAACTGCACTAAAGAGATTGAATGGCCTCTAGAGCAGTCTTGAGTCCAATGAACATATATAATCTGCATACCATCTTGTAGGCAATCAAAATATCTTTCATTTAAGCAATATTTGAACTCTGGGAAAGAAGATGGGGCTGAGTTATGACTGTTTGAATACTGATGCTCTATCCAATATTGCGGAAAAGTATATAGTCCGGGGGCCAGCGGATCCCCCCCCCTGCACCCCCAGGAATGTATGAGTGTGGTACCAAAATGTTCCTTAGAATGTCCTTTTTTCAAATTAAAGATGTTCACAAGAAAAAATTTGGGATGAACTACCTCATTTGCATAAAAACAAAATGGCCGCCACCGAGCTACCGAAAATGTATAAAATGCCTATCTCCGCTCCTAATTGAGTTATCAGAGCACTTTAAAAGACCAGACAGGGGTTTTTTTGTATGAGGAATTGAACTATACACTCAGTTTCCTCCTTTGTTTACTTTGTGACCTCAGAATTTTATATACTTTCAGAAGAAGAGCTCTCGCAACATTCCCCGCCATCTTGTCAATTTCAATCACTTTTGTTTCTTTTGGTGGACCAGCGGATACATGATTATGTACTGTTAACACAGTCCTAACCAATCAAAATGGATGTGGGTGGATAGCCCCCCTTAATGTCAGCTTTCATTTGGCACCTTGGTTTCCTTGTTACTACTACTGTCAACCCTCCAAAAGCTATATAGATATTGCTGTCATTAGCGAAAATCTCCTCGGAAACACAAATTCCTCCCATGTATTTTCAGTTCCATCTGTCCTAAAGACTAGATGCCTCACTCCCAACCAATCAAAATGGATATGGATGGTTAGCCCTTGATTTCAACTTTCATATGGCACCTTGGTTTTCTTATTACTACTACTGTCAATCTTCCAAGAGCTAAATAAATGGAGTGCATGTGATATTAAATGGGAGGATTTTGTGTTTCCGAGGAGATTTTCAATAATGAGAGCAACATTTATTTTGCTTTTGGAGGGTTGGCAGTCTAAGCAACAAGAAAACCAAGGTGCTAAATGAAGGCTGACACAAAGGGCTATCCATCCACATCCATTTTGGTTGGTTAGGAATGTGTTATCTAGTGATTGGGACAGGTGAACTTAAAATACATTGATATTGTGTTTCAGACATGATTTTTGACATGGCCACAACATTTACTTAGCTCTTGGTAGATTGAGAATTGTAGTAACAAGGAAACCAATGTGCCAAATGAAAGCTGACATCAAGGACCATTTATCCACATCCATTTTGATTGGTTATGAGTGATTAATCTAGTGATAAAAATTGATGGTACTGAAAATAAATGGGAGGAATTTGTGTTTCTGAGGAGATTTTCAATGAGGACAGCAACATTTATTTAGCTTTTTGAGGGTAGACAGTTGTAGTAACAAGGACAAAAAGGTGCCAAATAAAAGCTGACATCAAGGGCTATTCATCCACATCCATTTTGATTGGTTATGAGTGATTAATCTAGTGATAAAGATAGATCTATGGAACTGAAAATAAATGGGAGGAATTTGTGTTTCAGATGAGATTTTCGATAATGACACTAACATTTATTTAGCTTTGGAGGATTGACAGTTGCAGAAACAAGGAATCCAAGGTACCAAATTGAAGCTGAAATCAAGGGCTATCAATCTACATCCATTTTGATTGGTTAGGAATGAGTTATCTAGTAATTAGGATAGGTGGAACTGAAAATAAATGGGAGGAATTTTTGTTTCTTAGGAGATTTTCAATGAGGAGAGCAACATTTATTTAGCTTTAGAGGATTGACAGTTGCAGAAACAAGGAAACCAAGGTGCCAAATGAAAGCAGTCATTAAGGGCTATTCATCCACATCCATTTTGATTGATTATGAGTGATTAATCTAGTGATAAAGATAGGTGGAACTGAAAATAAATAGGAGGAATTTGTGTTTCAGATGAGATCTTCAATGAGGACAGCAACATTTATTTAGCTTTGGAAGATTGACAGTTGCAGAAACAAGGAAACCAAGGTGCCAAATGAAAGCTGTCATTAAGGGCTATCAATCCACATCCATTTTGATTGGTTAGAACTGAAAATAAATGGGAGGAATTTGTGTTTCAGATGAGATTTTCGATAATGACAGTAACATTTATTTAGCTTTGGAGGATTGACAGTTGCCGAAATAAGGAAACCAAGGTGCCAAATGAAAGCTGTCATTAAGGGCTATCAATCCACATCCCTTTTGATTGGTTAGGAGTGAGTTATCTAGTAATTAGGATAGGTGGAACTGAAAATAAATGGGAGGAATTTGTGTTTCAGATGAGATTTTCGATAATGACAGTAACATTTATTTAGCTTTGGAGGATTGACAGTTGCAGAAACAAGGAAACCAAGGTCCCAAATTGAAGCTGACATCAAGGGCTATCAATCTACATCCATTTTGATTGGTTAGGAATGAGTTATCTAGTAATTAGGACAGGTGGAACTGAAAATAAACGGGAGGATTTTGTGTTTTTGAGGAGATTTTCAATGAGGACAGCAACACTTATTTAGCTTTTTGAGGATTGACAGTTGTAGTAACAAGGAATAAAATGTGCCAAATAAAAGCTGACATCAAGGGCTATTCATCCACATCCATTTTGATTGGTTATGAGTGATTAATCTTGTGATAAAGATAGATGGAACTGAAAATAAATGAGAGGAATTTGTGTTTCAGATGAGATTTTCGATAGTGACAGCACCATTTATTTAGCTTTGGAGGATTGACAGTTGCAGAAACAAGGAAACCAAGGTCTCAAATTGAAGCTGAAATCAAGGGCTATCCACCCACATCCATGTCAATAGGTTAGGAATGAGTTAGTTATCTGATGATAAGATGAAATGGAACTGAAAATAACATGGTAGGATTTTTTTTTTTGATAATGTCAGCACATTTATTTAGCTTTTAGTGGGTTGACAGTTGCAGTGACAAGGAAACCAAGATTCTAAATAAAAGCTTACTTCAAGCTCTTGGCATCATCTTTCATTTAGCACCTCAGTTGTTAATATTTTTTGAGATTACTGGGAATTCAGCCAATTCAATTACAATTTTGGTAATTTCAGGGAAATTTCTTTCCGGAGTCAACTTCAATTTAAAATGCCCCATCATATAAACCCCACTGGGCGTTAATACTCCTGTCAACATTGGTTTTTGTTTAAAAAACTATCTGACTGGCATAGATACCATCCATTAACAAGAAATGCCTCTAAAAGTACATAGTCATGTATTGGGTGCTGCTGACCCCTGGACTAATATATTCAAATTTTATCAAAAATGTGAAATAGTCCAAATCCTACAAAGGTATCCAGACCCTTTGTCCAAAAAGAAACTATATGCACCAGAAAGCCTGGTAAATATACTACATTTCCATATAAAACTTAATATGCCCTATCAGTATTTTTGACCATTTTTCAGCCAATTCAATTACAATTTTGGAAAAAATCAGCGATAGTCCAATTTCACAAAGGTGAGGCTGGGGTGTTCAGACCTTTTGGATTTATTTGCGACTGTGTGTTTCTAGTGTTCATAATTGTTCAAGACTGATTGTTTTAATTAACCTAGGTTGAATTTATGATTTTTTTAAGGAAAGTATTTAACTTTAATTGGTGATTTTATATGGGGGGGGGATCATTTTCTTAAATAAAATGTTGGGGTTGGGGTAGGAAAATTACCCCATGTCAAATTTCGTTCCCTCTTTTTAAGTGAAGCAACATTGTTTTATCTAGCCTACTTATTTGTGCTTCCAATGACATCTTTATCGTGTCGTAAAGATGATTATTAAGGGAGTTATTACCAATTTGGTGAAGGAAAGTATGTCACGCTAAAAATATTGAAATTTATCACGTGGTATTCAGGAAAACTGTTGTATTCTGGAGTTTACACGCTTTTAAAATTTGCAGAAATGAACTCAGAACACCTCCAGGAAGAAAACTAGGGGTTTGGGGTCCCAATTGCTCCCAAAAGTTCCCTTGGAGGGGAGGAGGGTTTCACTTTCTGGCCCATGGTCTGTTACATGGTCTTCTACTTGGATATTGCATACTTTTCCGCGATATCGGATAGAGCATCAGTATTCACACAGTCATAACTCAGTCCCAGCTTTTTTCCCAGAGTTAAAATAGGGCTCAAGTGAAAGCTATTTTAATTGCCTACAAGATGGTATGCAGATTATATATGTTCATTGGACTCAAGACTGCTCTAGAGGCCATTCTATCTCTTTATTGCAGGATTTTTTCGACGAAAACAATATTAGCAAGCGCCCTATCTTTAACCCCTCAGAAAACAGAGTTCGCACGGGAATATTTGAGTAGACTTTTAGTATATTAAAGCCAGACATCTAGGGATTCAGAAAATGTATAGAACAAAACTTTTGCAATTTGTGGTGGGTCACCCTCTATTTTATCACCAGTTGCCTGGACTACTTTCCCTACTCCACCACTGGTCTCCCACCAGGAGTGCATGAAACTGCATATTCTCATATCTAACTCCTCCAAGAGGGAGCCACTTCAACTTCTCATAACCATTTTCCCTCTGGTGGCCGCGCCTTACGCAACAGGCAGGTTGTCCCCATGTCATCATTGATTTGATCGCCTGCTAACCTGGCTGTAACACATCTCTGATTGTCCTGCATGATCCTATTAGTACATGGCACAGGTCTACCAGGAGGAATTCCTCCGGCTAAAAATCACGCTGTACCTGCCTGTTTTGTAAGGTCTCAGGCAGGCCTCCAGCTAACATCTGCCTGCCATCTACAGGAGCATGTCAACAATTACCCATATTCAATTTTACAGTTTAAACGCCTACACCTCACTCTAAATACCTGCTGTCCCCATTTGACTCCCTAAAATATTTCCTTACTTTAACAACAGCGTCAACATCATCACTTCACAATAATGCATTGCCAAACTTATTTCACTAATGGGCATTTTCTAGTATAGTACATTAACATTATTGTAGTATAGTAACAATTGAGAGGCCAGTAGCAGTACCCATAACTGATATCAGGAACATGCTTATTTCATGTGTACGATGATGAAAATAACTCCATATAATGAAAGTTTCATGATTTAATTGAATTTTCGAAAATGTACATTATAAGGAGTTATTTTCATCGTCGTGTATGTTAAATTCATCAGCAGTTTATGTGGATGGTTATTTCACCATTTCAGGTTGTCCGTGGCACATTCAACTCAGCCGCCTACCAAGCTCGTGAAATAACTGAGAATAGCACGCACTTCCTGAATGATGCTATCTCAAAGGACACCAAGAGAAAACAGGGTGTGTTTGCCGTTTGTACTGAGGATTCTACCAAGATTGATGCCTACTATGATGATGGATCTCAAGAATCTAAAGATTGTGATGCCATGCAGACACAAACATTTCCAAGCCGTAAGTAGATCTATAAGAGTTTCAAAATAGCCTGACAAAAGATGGAACAATATGTTATGTTACTTATGTACAACTTTCACCACAGTTTTGAGGGTCTGACTTCTAGGGGGGAAGGAAGTGGTGCGAGGGCGGCCCGGGGCGCATGGGGAAACACTTAAAGATTTATACAGAAAGGCTAAAAATCGACAAATTATTAAATAAATAATATTGAAGATGAATGCTTTCTGAGTAATTTAATTTGAAATGGCGTGAACCCTTGATCTTGAAATTAAGGTAAACGCCCACCCCCAAAAACTTTGCAAGCAGTGCACCTATGTGCTTGCCTTTTTTTTGATAAGTTTGAATGTTCTGGTAGCTTTTTGTTATTGTGGTTTTCAGGTTCACTGGCAACTGTCAAAGAAATAAAGTCCAACTTACCTATCAGCCTGGTGTCGTACCACGATTGCGCTGTAGTGCCCGCGAGACCTGGACCTTGTGATTTGTTGATGACATCTCTGCCTCCCGTCAACGAATTTGACAAGTTCTTCATCGTTCTGCCGGTGGGGGGTAGGGATATTGACACTGGTTACCTCATGCATGTCATCGCGCGAGAGAACGACACTGTCGTAACAGTCAGAGCTGGTGGAAAGGCTGTCGGATCGGAGCAGGTTGCGCTAGAAGCTGGAATGTACCAGGCGTATGATGTCTCCATCTCCCGTCCTGCCATCGTCGACTGCAGCAAACCTTGCATGGTCAAGCAGTATAATAAGAATAGAAGGTTCGACCGTAAATCGGATGGGTTCTCGCAGTCGGTCCACTCTCTGAAGGACTTCTCCTCCGTCCTGACATTCATGTCAACGTTAGCCGTCAAGTCCAAAACCTTTCTAAGCGTCGTCGCCCACTCTCCCGTTTATGATCCGACTGAGGCTGTGGAATTCGATCCGGAATACTTCGAAACTGTCCTTCCGTGGACCCAAATAACCGATGCGAATGGATTTTACTATAGTCTGCACCAAGTTCAGAATTCGACCAGCCAGATATACATCCAGTCCAATGATTGGAAAATTACCATGTCAGGCTACCTATCTTTTCATAGCTTGGAGCATGTGACTGCTTGGGGAATGTCAGTTAACACTGGCATCAGAGGTAAGAAAACATAAATCTTAGGGCTGACATAATTTATTTTTAGCTTCTCAGATTGATCAAATCAGCAGATTTTTCTGCCTGGAAAAAAATATATATATATAAACATTTCAACAGGAATAAGTCCCCCTTTAATTAATTAGATATCAATCGAAGGGACGACATGATTAAGTTTTAGCTTCTCTGGTTGATCAAATCAACAGATTTTCTGCTATATAAAAAAAAGAAAAAATATATAAACAGTTCAACAAAAAGAAGTCCCCCTATACGAAAACGTGAAGACCTCTTCTCCGCTTTCTCAGAAAGTTGGCCAGTTTGTAGGCCTGCATATTGACAGTGTGTGTGTGTATTTGCAGCTTTATTGCTTCATTTTTGTTTGAGCCAGCAGAACCCAAGTGCACATACCCCTATTTTCAAAAATACAAAGTTTTGGCTTTTCCAGAAAAAATTTACCAAACGGTGTTTAAACTCTATTCAAATTACTTGTTATTGCATCCAAGAAACAAACCTGTTACAAAAGAAGTCCTTAGTCGCTTCTAAATATGATTGAGAAACAAATTTTCTCCAGACAAATGATGAAATTTATGCAGATGGTGGCTCCCTCACATGGTTATATTGTTCATATCCATTGGAAAAGCCAGGGATTTTGAAAAGAGGGGTAGTCTCATTCGAAGGCTGCTGGCTCTGCAAGGAATAATGCCACAAAGCTATAAATACATACATGTAAGGTCGATATGCGGGGCTATAATTCAGCCAACTGTCATGAAGGAATGGAAGCTTCCGAATAGGGCACAACTTTATTGAAATTTTTTGAAAACTTTATCAAGAAACTTCCGTTTTGTGTAACGCCGTCCACAATATGTATTTATGAAAATGTAAGGCACATGTTTATATAGTTTATATAATCCACTCTGATTAGCGCACAGAACTTCTGAAATGTATCAATAAAGCTTTGCAATGCCTTATAATGTAACAAAAGGATTTTTTCGTGGCATTAAAAGATATTTGTTAACATTTTTAAAGTAATCAAACTTCAAATATTGCACTTTATAAGGCAACTCCGCTAACTTTTCAGTTAGAATATGTTAGATATGGATGAAATCTACCTATTATTATCTTCTTTTAAATCTGATGACTGTTAATTGACATAATAGCTTCAAAAACTTTATTTTACTTTTGCAGATGATGGAAGTGATAGTTACCGCAGTCTCATAATTCCGGCCGCGCAAGTCGCCGACTGGGAGCAAAATGGCAGCGTAACTCCAACAGCCAATTTCTCCCATCTCATCATTGCTCTTGCCTCCAACTATTTCTTACTGAGCTATTGTTATGCGAAGTAGTTTATTGCAACCTAGTGCCGTAGTCAACTTTTGAAGTGGAATGGGAATAGTTTCCTAAAAATACACTCTTAACAAAAAGGTTTTATATGGAACCTTTAAGGGTTCTATAAGGTGGTATAGATAAGGAATCCTAAAAGGTTCATTATTCAACTTTTAAAAAGGTTCTGACAGCAAACAAAAATATCATTTAGATAATCCAGCTGTACTGAACTCCCACAATGGGACACCTTCTCTCAAGTTTGGAGCATAGGGTCCTATCATGGGGCCTTCCCACCAAGTATTGAACTTTTTCAATTCCGTTGAATCCTTTACAAAATTTAGAACCTTTTTCAACTGTGGGTTCTTTATATATACCGTCAAGAACCTTTTGCGTTAAGAGTGTACCTCCACTGAAAGTGTGGTGAAATGACTCATTTCCATTGCTGTGTCTCTAAATTGGCCAAACGCAACATCTGGAAAGTGAGGTTTCAAAGTGAAGTTAAAGTGACAATTTTTGGGGGATTTAGGGCTCTATGCCACACACTTTGAGATACCACCCTGTGTTTTTATGTAAAACACGGGAAGCCCAGAGTAAAAAAAAAAAAGCACATTTGAAGCACTCAAATTTTTTGAATTAGCAAATTTAATCCGATTTTACTGCAAAAATGCATATACTGTGCTTTCCTACAGGGGAGCGTATTTGGAATGTATGGATTTGCATAAAGGGAGTATACAGTGCCGCCTGTAAGTTAATGAAACAGGCGATGTTTGTTCATTGCTGCAATGCTCCACCAAACTGCTTGTAGAAGCATGAATTTTCTTTCAATGAGAGGAAAACATATTGGGTCATAAAGGCCAATATTTGAGGCATGTGGGATTACAACGGCTGCCAATTTCCTTTGCTGTACTTGGAGTTAGGTATGGGTCAAAGACCTTGATAAGTAAGTGAACCACCCTTCCCACAGAAATAACAATAGGCTTGTGTTTCACTTACTTATCAAAGCAGCAATGGCACCATTTCAAGCGTTTCACTTACGTACAGGCGGCACTGTAAATGAAGCGTAATTTAGATAATTCAAGCGCTTCAAATGTACTCCTTTTTGCGCTGGGAGATCACATCTCTTTGAAAATACCCAAATGTGACAAACAAGGTCATGGATAAACAGGAAATGGTCGCACTTCAATGATTTTTGGGATAATGATACTAAGTCTTGGTTAGGACAGGATCATTCCTATACACAGTGGTTATGCTGCAAGGTGGATCATATCAAAAATGATGTAATAAAATGCTTGATCCAGTTCAAAGGTTGACTACAGTACAATATATAGGAAGCACGCCCCCAATTGGGTAGCAATAGTAGACCATGATTGGCTGGAGGGGCAGATCCGGAAAATGTTGGTGGCAGGGTCTATTGGGTTATCACCTGAAGGAAGGCATGACCCTCAACATTACACAACTTCGCACTGACAAAATTATTAAAAATCACATCTAGTGGACAGCCCTGGGATAGAGTATTTCTTCAGAACTCCAGATTCCTTCTGTTGCTGGAAGAAAGGCAAGAGCACTGGGCTTATTGCACATACACAGGACCAAATATATAATACTATGAAGATGACACAATGTTTTCCAAAAGCAGTTTTATTTAAAATATATATCCACAGATAATTGCAGAATGCATAAACATTAAAATGTACTTCGTGTCTCAATTATGTCATTTTTCAAATTGCAAAATATTGTAACAAGTCAAAACACCATGTAAGCATTTATGAAAACATATATATCTATACATATAACTGACATAGTTTTGATGTAGTTTGCATTGTTTTGATATAACTTGCATAGTTTTGATATAATATGCTGTTAGCTCATTCAGTAACATAAACAACAGTCAAAAAATTATGATAAAAATTATGCGAATAAATGAAAAAATACAAAAATGCCCAACATTTTCAAAATTTAGTTTATAATCTAATGAATTAACATATAGTATTATATAGCAGTTATTAGTAGAATGTGATTGATGTAGAATGAAAAATATTCTCTACCCTGGAATCACAGGCCCCTTCCTGATGGTCTAGTCTTAAATGTAACAAGGATATTCAATATGCTAATGGCAGAGTCAAAAAAGACTCAATCTGGTCTGGGCCTGCGCACTGCACAGGCCCAGACCAGGTTGAGTCTTTTTTTTAGTGTGCAGGAATTTATGCGTTTTGAGCAGGTTTCTGGATTTTACGCATTACAAAATTTTATTATCATAATTATTATTACAGTCCTTGTCATACTTACGTGGAATCTCAAGTTTTTTTTTCTATGCTGTTGAACTGTGATGTCAGAGATGACTCTATTCTAGCATTGCAATATATGTAAATGAACTACAAGCTGTGACGTCATTTCAAACTGGGTCAGATTCCCCAGCTTCTAACCAATACGAATCCACCAAACTGAGCATAACAGTTTCAACTCAGTGTCAGAGTTAAAATTGGGTCTGGGAAAACCCATCCAAGTTTGACATCACAGCCTCTCAGCCAATGGGCTGCCAGAACAAATATACATAACATAAGCCATGTGTTTACAAACAAATTGTCAAAACCTTTTGTTTATACCAACTTCCATCAAAATTTAAGGTTGTAAGTTAGCAAGTTTGTAGATTTATCAAACAACTCTGTGGGGATCAGTGGCGCGTCACTAAGGGGGGCCTAGGGGGGGCTGAGCCCCCCAAATGGAGCTTTCAGCCCCCCCCCCCAAAATCTTGGCCAAAAAAAAAGAAGAAATTTTACTTGTATGATGCTGGTAGTGAATGAATAACCAGAGCCCATGAAAAGACACTGTACGTAATACGTTGTGCACTATTTGTCATCATTTTTGCAGTTTATGTATTTGCTATGTGTGCATAGATCAGCAGACATCTAAAATCTTTGGATTTCGGGACGGCTCGCGCTTCGATCCTTCGGGCCTCAGACAACGCTTCTAATCTTTGGGGCTTCAGCCCCCCCCCCCAAACTTGCATTTCTAGTGACGCCCCTGGTGGGGATAATAAAAGTTATCTGCTGTGAATGCTCACAAAGCTGCCATTTGGTAGGATTAGACTGGTGATTGCTGTGATAAATCATTGGGATCAAAAATGTAATGCTTCCTTCAATATATCAATGTTTGAACTGTGATGGGTAGTTTACGGTCAGCCCATTGGCTATCAAGCTGTGATGACGTAGTTGTAGGGGCTATCCCTGATAAAACTCTTACTCTGACACTGTGTTGAAACTGTGACGCTCAGTTCAGGAGGATCAACATTGGCTAGAAGCTGGGGAATCTGACTCAGTTAGAAATGACATCACAGCTTGTAGTTAATTTACATATATTGCAATGCTAGAATAGAGTCATCTCTGACATCACAGTTCAACAGCATAGAAAAAAAAACTTGAGATTCCACGTAAGTATGACAAGGACTGTAATTTAAATTTTGCAAGATTCTTGGATATTCAAGTTACATTTTTATAAAATTGATATAAACAAAATTTATAAAATAGATATTAACCAAAATTATGAAAATTTATGAGAAAGTTTTGTAATCATCAGGTAAAAGATACAAAAAGGTAACTCCAGTTCAAAACATTTCAAACTGCGACTAAGAAAAAACGTTGCTGAAAATAATATTTGATTCAACAATAATGTTAAAATCCTTAAAAATGGTTCTTTCTAAAAGAGTCTTATCAAGTTAAAAGTTAAGGTAGGCCTGCAATTTGTATACTGGCCTAGAAAAACCTTCTGCAGGTCACACACTTTGTTTTATATTCCGATGTGTAAGCTTCTAAATATTTATGTACATTATTTCAAGATCGCAACAATTGAGATTATCAGATTTTTGTATTATTTTTACGAAGTGAATAAGTATCCAAGCGACAGTCCGCAAAACACCAAATTCCCCAGGATGTAAAGCATGAGCAGTATAAACATTGTTTTCGGAGAAACTTCCGAGACCTTCTCCGCTTCCTCCTCCATTTCCATGTTGCTGGGGTTCGTCTTCTTATCTGCGACTTGGAGAGTTGTAACTACAAAGAAAATGAGGCAATATGGTAAATAAAGATGAAATAGATATGAAAACTATTAAGGGCACAGGTCCAGACCAGATTGATTTCTAGGACAATGAGTTGAAACACATATTTACAAATGATGAACTTTTAACTGAAATTTGTTGTAACTATTTGAATTTTCTTGTCTTTGCCGCATACTCAATCATAACTGCTGTACCTGTACCTGTGTTTAAATGTATACATGTAATAAATATATATATATATATTCTTTTATTCACAACGAAATATCAACAAGATACATGTGTGATGACAGTAAAATTACTACAAAGAAAGACAGAAGATATATATATATACAACAGAGAGGGACAGTGACTATAAACTACATCTAGAGAGAATGACAAGTATCAATTTATATAAAATAATGATAATACTGTAATTAAAAGCACCATAATTATATGTCCACAAGCAAAATGGAAACATATATATATACTGTCACATTTAATGAAATATTCCATAGAAACATAACCAGTTTACATATCAAAGTTTCATAGAATTTATCAGTAGCAATTACATTGGGTTCTATCAGTAGTTCTATCGGTAGGAATTACATGGGGTTCTATCCGTAGCAGCCATAGTACAAGAATATTAAAAGAAGTATTGTTAGCACCAAAGCACCAAATAAATAGAGCACCCCAACAGAGGGTTTAAAAGAATACAGGACACATACATGTACATATATCATAAACAACAACTATTTACATGCATACACAAAAAGAACAATGCCATGTCATGTGAGTACCACATGTTCAGTGCCTGTGGCCACCCATGATTTGTGCAGTGGTGATACGAATAATTTGAAATAAGGATCTCTTTCAGACAATGTTATCAGTTTTTAATATTACAGCCAAAAATTTCGCAAGGCTAAAATTCATTTCATAGTTTTTATCAGTCAGTATACGTAGGAACTGTTCATTTTGATTTAGTACAAGGATATCATTTATATGCTGAGATGCAATTACAAGAAGGTCAGATCTAAATGAGCTCCATTTTTTGCAAATCATGAGGCAATGGAATTCATCTTCAACCACATTCATGTCACATCTTTTACAAAGACGATCCTCTGCCACAACATATGGTCGTTTGTGTCTACCTAGTTCTATGTGAAGGTTATGAGAACTTAATCGGAATCTAGCAATGCTCTGATAGAGACATTTAGGGAGGTTTATATTTAAGTAAGGCTCGAGACGAAAATCTTTCTTAAATAATTTGTATGTTCTAAGCTTTGGGTTTTTGCAACTATCATTTATTTCAGCTAGCATTTTAGTTTGTGCTTGATCATATAATTTTGTCACCATTCTATTCACACTGGCATCTTCATTCATATTGTATGCTGAGATCTCATGGACTCTAGCCAGCCAACAAGGCTTTTTCTTTATCTGTAAATATTTTTGTATTTCATAGCATTCATTGAGCAAAACAGGACAGTTGCCCGATTTT
Source organism: Platynereis dumerilii (assembly GCA_026936325.1). NCBI lineage: Eukaryota > Metazoa > Annelida > Polychaeta > Phyllodocida > Nereididae > Platynereis > Platynereis dumerilii. The sequence continues at coordinate 29,111,816 of JAPTHN010000008.1, read as the reverse complement.
AACCTTTCCAAGTATTTTATAGCAGATACCTGTTGTCTGCAGAGTAGTGGAAATCGCCCTGTGTCAGCAAGCACAGCGACAGTGGAAGTTTGAAGCCTAACACCAAGAAGATTTTTAAGAAACTGTAGTTGGATTTTCTCAAGCACTCTAATTTCTTTCACTGAAAACCATATTTCACTGTGATATTCAAGGATAGGCATGACATGTGAATCAAACATCTTTAGATAGACTTTTGCTGGTAGATATCCAACAGTAGATTTCACACGCTCCTTGAGTGCATGCATTGCTTTTTGTGCCTGAGTCGCAAGATGGTCATGCATTTTTTCATAAATTTTACCTGTGCTACTGATAATATGTCCTAGATATTTATACGACTCGACTACCTCTATATATATATAACTGATTTTTCACTTATCGGACGGAGTCGGACCAACCGACACAAAAATGTCCCTGCTGACGAAAAAGAAACCCCTCTGCATGATTTTATTTAATCACTTGAAAATAATGAAGATTTGAGATTGCAGTTCTTTTGTTCATCCTACTGACAAACCTTAAAAAAGGTGCTCTGAGATCAAGACAACCCGAGAAGCTAGAAATTAATTACGTCAGACTTTATACCATGACAAAAAGTGGTTGATTAAAATCAGACAAAAACCAAAGTCAGAACTGGTGTCCGTACAATGAGATTTTCGCAACAGGACCTTTCGTCTGCATCACACAGCCTTCTTCAGACTCCAAGAAGGTAACTTTCATTCATATGGATTAGAATGGAGTCATGTAACAACATTTATCATCATAAATCTACAGATGTTTTGATATTTTTGTGATCAAATAATATATTATAGGCTATTGGTTACGCTTTTTCAAAAACGTTTTACCAGATACATCCACCACGATTTTGAATGTACTGACATCAACGGCTTCTAACAAACATTCGAAAGGGGCAATAGAACACTGTAATAATTTCACTTTGGCAGAAGAAATGTTTAACTGCATGCTATCGTTATTAAATTATTAATGACATTTCAAGCATCCTTTTTTTTTATTAATCGCCTCACTACTACACTCGCCACCTGTCATATTAAAAACTCCCATCCATTTACCAGCAATCTAAAGACATTTTGATACCTAGCTGCTTCACAATTCAACGAGACTGTAAGTAAATCTTACCTTCAGTACTGCATTTGACGATTTCAAGTAACATGTCAAATAGAATGTGGAAAGCAATCCACACAATGATGATAATTGTTTCCTTCCAGGCTAGACCTTCCTCAACCAGACTCACGTTGAAACCAAGAACCACCGACACAGCTAGAAAAAACAACAACAAAAAACAAGAACTGTAAGGGCTGTTTTGAGTAATTTAAAAAATATATGATGCCATCAAAATGAATCCATACAAAGTAAACACAACATTGGTAATTGGGGAGTTCCTCCGTGGCCTAATGGTTAAGAGTGCTTGTTTGCACAACCACTGGCTCTGAGGGCGTGGGTTCGAATCCCACCCCGGAACTCAATTTAGTCCGAGCCCATGGGACATTAAATGGAGGCGGGTTGTATCCAGTGTTCTATGCTGGGGCAACTGAAAGACACTGGGCATCCCTGAATTAATAGGGTATGTACCAGACTCACAGTCTTCTCATCTCATCATCATACGGCGATCGCCTGCCTCGATATAGCCCACTAAGGTGCTGCAGAGGCGTAAAACACAAACAAACAAACAAACAAACATTGGTAATTGACGGTTAGCTTGTCTGTTGGCACACAGAAATGAATGGTGGTTAGTAGCATGGGAATAGTGTTTCCAATTAGACTGAGATCAGCAATGACTCAGCATTTTCCCGTCTCGCGAGAAATTCGAGAATTTTAAAGAATGTTGATCATTGTTTGATATGATGTTCCTGCGTTTATTGTTTGTAACTGTTGCAGAGCATTGGGTTGTAGTTTTGCATAAATTGATAATATTGTTATTCTGTATTTTCTCCTTTGTTCAAATTAACTGTCTGTTGAAGATAATCCCCATTGTATAGCTAATAAATGCTGAAGTTGAACTCGCACAAATGTTTTGAAATTATAAATAACTTGATGTTACAGTCCTCGTCATATTTACATGGAATCTCAAGTTCTTTTCTATGCTGTTGAACTGTGATGTCAGAGAAGACTCCATTCTAGCATTGCAATATATGTAAATTAACGAAAAGCTGTGATGTCATTTTAAACTGGGTCAGATTCCCCGGCTTCTTGCCAATGCGAATCCACCAAACTGCTTCCTTCAATATATCAATTTTTGAGCTGTGACACAAAATTTACTGTCAGCCAATTGGCTATCAAGCTGTGATGATGTGGTTGTAAGGGCTATCCCTGATAAAATTCTAACGCTGACACCGAGTTGAAACTGTGATGCTCAGTTTGGTGGATTCACATTGGCTAGAAGCCGGAGTACCTGGCCCAGTTTAAAATGACATCACAGCTTGTAGTTAATTTACATATGTTGCAATGCTGGAATAGATTCATCTCTGACATCACAGTTAAACAGCATAGAAAGGAGCTTGGGCTTCCAAGTAAATATAACTAGTACTGTAAGTTGTGATTTACAGAAACAAAACACATATGTATATATTAACAAGCAAACTACAAAAGATATCATCAAAGCCAAAAAAACCTGATCCATTGTAAGATTAAATCTCTGTTGGTATATCATTGTTGCTATGGGACTTTTTTGGGAGGACGGTGTCCCAGATTTCTTGAGATGTCTCGAGTCTCCCTCTCCAAACCATGACCATTCTCGAAACTCATGAGCAAGTCTTGTTGGAAATACCACGTTGGAAACACCAAATGGGAACGAGTACAGATTTTTGCCACCACAGGGTGGAAAATAAAAAGTTTTTTAATATTCAACATTAAACATCATTTCAAATGGACCATCCTAGGTACTAACCAGGGAAGTTTCAGAGCTTAATACCTCCTATGTGTTGAGATACAGTGACGAGCATCAAAAAGAAAAACGCAACATTTCAAAATGGCTAAAAATGGAACTTCCTCTCAAAGTATCACGATAAAATTTTGCACACAACTAGTAGTTGCCATCAGGTATATTTCTGAAAATGTTCACATATATCTAAGTGTTTTACTTTTCTGTCAGATTAAATTGTCGTGGCTATTGTAGAAAATGCAAGTCATAAAATTTCCAGATCCTGTGATCATTAATCTCAACAACCTTGTTGTTCTTTCCATAATATTTTTTAATTTTCTGGAATGTTTGCCATTTTACTTACTTTAGTGGGGCAGGTATGTAAAAAAATTGTGTATTTATACATAGAAGCATGATCATTTCGAGTCTGCAACACCACTTTAAATAAACTTTAAAAAATATCTCAAAGATTCCTACAATGGTTTTTATGACAGTTGACAGAATGATAGGCCTACATATTGACCCTGAATGTGTATATTTGTAGCTCAGTAGCATTTTTTCTGGATGAGTCAGCATTCTTCAAGTGAGCCTACCCCTGTTTTAAAAAATCTCTGGCTTTCCCAGTGAATATGTAGGATGTAGGGTTTTTTATAGCCCATTACACTGACGAAGTCAGTCTTAACAGACTTAACAATTACACCCTCGGCAGGCCTGTTCAAGCATGAGCCTTTCTCAACTCTCTGGGGAGTATACAGCAAGGCAGCTGTTTACAGCACACACAATGCTAAGTCACTCTACTATCGCCTTCACCGGCTATAGCCAAGTACCCAACTACCCATTTACACCTGGGTGAAGTGAAGCTTAGAATATGGAGGATGTGCTCAGTTCCTCCGTGCCATGGTTGGGAGTCGAACCGGATATGACCCATTTCACCACATGGGGGAGCCGCAAACTGGACATACTTCATCAAGTGACTGGAGAAAATTTGTTACTCAGTAATATTAAGTGGACAACTGTCAACTGAGGACTTCTTTTGTGACATTTTAACAGTTTGGGTTCCTTGGGAGCTCGTGGGTAACATTAGAAATCAATTGATATGAGGTTTTAGCATTTATCTGGCAAACAAGTAGCCTATCACATTCTGAAGTCATGAAAAATATTGATATTTTTATACATGAATATATACCTGATGCAATGATGGCGAGAAGTCCTCCTGCTCGATGACCCCAGTTGAAGTAAGGTCTCTTGCTGTCGCTGCCGCCAGGTCTGACCAAGCCAGCAACGGACTGGACAAGAAGAAGGCCAAGCGACAATAGGCCCAATATGGCATGGATTGTAGCATACTGGAAATAAATGAAAAAAATAAAACATAGTTTTAATCCAAAGAAGGAGCAGGTCATATTCCTATAATGCAAAATTGACAGAGACAGCACTTCCTAATTAGGCACTATAATGATATCGTCAGATCCAAGGTCTTTTTGTAAATTACACAAGCCAATGAACAATCAATAATTCACTTCCAGGTGATAAGATGATGCAATGCTTCAGATTAAATTTATAAAACATTTTTAAAATGTTTTACATGAATTATATATCTTCAAAAAGCAAGATCTGTAATGACTACAGATGAGCTGATAATGATAATCCATTATATATATATATAAAAACAAATTTGCACAGATAATTTTGGCAAACAACAGAAGAATTACAACTTACTCATAGCATGATCTTAGCATTAAAGAATATAATGCAACAGCAAAATAACTTTTTAATATATTTTTTTTACTTCTACCTCTTTTATTCCTGTTAACTTTTTAATATATTTTTGTTACTTCTACCTCTGTTATTCCTGTTTATAATTTCGGATGTAAAAACCGATGGCTTGTGTTATATCTTTGTCTGATGTAGCCTATTTGCCAACTATAAATAAAATTGATTTGATTTGATTTGAATAGCACAAAACTTACCTTCGTCCAAGCTTTGAGATACACGAACATGATGACAATGAGTGCGATTGTCAGCAACAAAATCAAGACAGCAAAAGCTCTGTGGACCTGCAGAAATAATCACATTTTTCAGACAAGATAATTTTTTTTTAAATACAACATATTGTTAGGGGATGACCATTAGCTACCATTCAATATCCAGGCGGGACCAGAATTTTTATCTTTAAATAAATAATTTCTTGCTCAGTTATAGTGAAGTGACTAAATTTTTTTTTGGCAGTCTGGAAATAAATATGGGTATTTCTTAATAATGCATTGCTTGATTTAAAAATGAATATTCACGGACTTTGCGCTCTTGAAATAAACAGTTACTGCAACCAATTCCACAAAATAAATAATTTCCCGCCGAGGAAAACTCTATGCCCCCCTGGAATTTGAACAGTTGCCCTCTTAGAACATTTTTCAAGGTTAAAAATTTGAATTTCCCGCTCACCTGGAACCAGATAGCAGTGCCACCTAGTGTTCTCTTCAGAGTTGGTTTGAAATGCCTGGCGACAATGACACTAGCACAGCCAAGCATAATCCAAGCAATGATGCCCATGGCAGCTGTAATAAACATGTGCAGTGTGAGTTTAAATATATGAAGACTATTAACAATTAGAATGCCACTATATTTTACTGTTTTTATTAGATAATATTATATTATTATATAATAGTATTCAAAATACTCAATAATGAATTTCTTTTTTTTCATTGCACTTACCATGGGCATGATAAATAATTGGGAATACGGAACCAGAGACAACATTGTTGTGGTAGAAATTCACCTTGTTCTTCGATACGATCGGAAGCTCGTAATGGTGCTTTATAACTGTAGTATCTGAAAAGAAAGATGCAAAATGAACTGTCAATTTGTCATTGAGTAACTTGTCACTACAGTGATCAGTGCTGTGACTCAGTGGGTGGCTTGTTCTGACAGCATTGAACATATAAGTTACAAATGTTCCTCCGTGGCCTAATGGTTAAGAGTGCTTCTTTGTGCAACCACTGGCTTTGAGGGCTTGGGTTCGAATCCCAGCCCGGAACTCAATTTAGTTCGAGCCCAACGGACATTAAATGGAGGCGGGTTGTATCCAGTGTTCTATTCTGGGGCAACTGAAAGACCCTGGGCATCCCTGAATTAATAGGGTATGTGCCAGACTCCCAGTCTTCTCATCAATCATCATCACACGGCGATCACCAACACTGGAGGGTGCTACGGCATGGGAACCTTGGGCAATAGGCCTATTCCTGTATCCTCTGCCCACGTAAAAGCAATACGATAGGTAAAATCAAAAGAAGAATGAAATAACTTCAGGTGCATACCACTAGAAATGCTTAACTCAAAAGATTGTAATGATCTGTTGCTTGCGACAGTCACGCATGCCATAGTGTCTAATAGCAAAAAGTACTTTTCAATAGACCAAATAGCAGTACATATAGGATAGACATTCCAAATAGCACTATACTACAATTTGGATATTTGGAAAAGGTCAAATAGCACAAACAATCATGCTATTTGGATACTATTTCCTCAGAAGCTATTTTTGTCTGACGACATTTCATGAGAAGCAATATGCATTTGGTCAAATTCTAACAGAAGCTTTATCCGCCTCATCAGATCTTTGTCACCTGTCCAGTGTTCTCCAGGTCTACATGCACCTTTTTTTGGTACAAAAATATCCAGGAGAGGGTGTTTCGAATTCAAGGCTCTGTTCCTGTGCTATACTACGATGTACATGCCCTCTTGTGCAGTAGACAAACAGTGAAAATCCAAAAAGTTACCTTATAGTGTCTGACCATGAGACACTATTTGGACACTATTTGGATTTGCCCGTTTGTCTGACCAAATAGGTTCCAATATAACAGTATCTATGGAAAAACATACAACAGAATAGCTGTTTCAAAGTATGACAAAGTTTTTAACATGGCACGTTTGAACTTTTGTAAAATTGCACTACAGTGCACCAAAAAAGTTATGGGAAAAAAGCAGTGATCCCCCTTTTTGCCTCTAATTTTGTAGAATGGCATTTCCAGTGATAATTATTGATGTTCTATCCTTTCAATACACTTCTCCTTAACAGGTCTGGATAATAGTTTCATGGTTTTATGCTATGATATGGATATGCCAGTGAATCTTGGTGGGTGCACCATTTTTTGCCTTCAAAAAAGTTATGGGAATTTTTTCATGAAAACGTCAAATACTGAAATATCAGTATGAATTGCTTTGTGGCTGTCACGTTAGTTTCTATAAGTAGGGAATTGACTGTGGGCCCATTTTTATAGAGATCCTGCGGTTACATTTTCAATAAATATGGGTTTTTAATGATATAAAGTATGTTATTACAAATAATTCTCAAATTGATATATTGCCCATCGAAATGCCAATTTAATCGCAGAAATCTGTTGACACAGCATTTATTTCAACATTTATTGGTAGGGGCTTCTGTGTTCATTACAAAAATGCATTTTTTTAAGCCAGGACAGAAGTTTATTCAAAGTTTATGTCAACAGATGTGTTGGTGCTGATATTCAGCATCAGGAATTTCAGAAATTTGGTATTATTTGTGGTGAAACTGCACTAAAATGTTACTTTTGTAAGTGAAGAGGTTGTCCAGGTAGTTTGAATGACAAAAATCACAGCACCTACCACTTTATACACGCCCGAATTATTCACACTCCCATACTGCAAAAGTGGTCAAATGCTTCCAATGCATTTTTCCATATCCATGGTCATATCATGCACAAATCACAAGTTCACAAGGTTCAAAGATGAATTTCACTCACCATCCATCAAATTGTATCAATCGGAATGATAAAGAAAAATTAACTTTGGACTTTATAGCATGTTGATTGTTTGTCCCATATTCCATTAGTTTGCAACATATACCTCAATCATTCATTTTTACTACCTCATCCTTTTGGAAACTTTTGAAACATTATACAAAGGCACTGAGACATGATGACAACCAATTAAGATGCTATACCAAGTAAAATAAGGTAAATGAAGATCATTTATAAAGCCTATATTATGCCGTTAGCTATTATCTTGTCTCAAGATGTTCATCATTCGGGGGACTGCCCATCTTCACTTTACAGACACAACTCATACATGCTCAATAATCATTTGGCTAACATATTTCAGCAATACCAGAGTATTGAGTAGGCTACAGGATATATTTTTAAGAACACACTTAATTTAAAATGTATTTCATTTCAAAATAATTAATATCCATTAAAAATGACTAGAAACCATTGTTATTAACATCTTTCAAGTTTAAACAATGCTCAATTTGACCAATATAGTCTAATAACATATTACTGATGTCACCTGTATAAGAGAAATCATCTTTAAGTTGTTATTTCTGAAGAAATCAAATTTTTCCCATAACTTTTTTGAGGTCGAAATTTGCAGTTGCAACCAAGAATCACCTGGCATACCCGGTTTGCAGATTAAAACAAAAAAGACCGTGCATGCAGGTAAACCCCGCTAGCTCCATGTGAAGCCATTGAGACCATTCGGATACTGTTACATGCATACAAAAGTAATAAATTCCAGTATTGTTTGCAAAGAAAAATGAGCATTAATAAACACTTGAAAAGGGCATTGGTTTCACATTGGTAAATGGCATCATATTTTGGCGTTTTAGCTTGATAATCTGTGAAATAGCATTTTTTCCCAAATTTGATGAACTTTGTTACCAGAACTATTAATTCATATGACCAGTCCTTACCATACTATGTTTACTACTACAGTAGATTAAAAAGTCAAGATAAAAAGTTTGTAGATAATGCAGTTCTAAGTTTTAGCTGATTGAAAAAGTTGCATCAATAATTTACGCCAAATGGAAGAGCCATTTGGAATGCCTGCAGAGATAAATCAAGATGAGAGATACCCCTTAAAGGTATTCAAAGCCACTTCCTGGACCCCAGATATCATGTCTGGAAACAATCAAGGTCGTATCTCTCATGAAATCCCAAATATTAACATTTGAAAAGCGACTTTCCTATGACAAAAAGCCATAAAAACAGTCTGTTTTGAAAATATTTCTAAACTAAACTGTTCAAGATATTGAGCTGAAACTATTCACACATCTATTACACTACTAAAGGCTAGTTTGAGACAAATCTAAGGGGGTCAAGCGGAAAAATTTCCTGAAATTTATTGAACTAACATGGAATTACGCCCATCTAATTGCTAGAAACGCCTGGAAACTTGTCATTCCCATCTGCATGACAAAATAAGATTGCAGGCAAAATTTGAATGAAATATGAGCAACACAAAGTGAGTTATGCTTGACGAAATCCCCAGCTACCCGTCACATTGAGGACTGCAGTACCCCGTAGGCTATTACATAGCCAGCGGGGTAAAAAGTAACCTGGTAGATCTGTTCATGAGAATCTATTGAAAGGGTAGAAGTGCGATAATTGTCTTCGGAAATTGATTATTGAGAATTTAGGGGCCAAAACACACCCATTCCAATTTTTCCCATTACTTTTTTGGTGCACTGCAGATGATGTGGTATAGTTTCACGTTTTGGATATTTTGCTCGGGATATTGGCAAAGCATGGTTAGGGCAGTAGGTTATCTGACAAAGACCTATTTGACTGTCTGGCATCCAAAAAGCATGGCCGATTAGTTAATATGCGCATGTATAACTTTCGGTTGTAGCATCGGTACAGAAAGAGTTGACTTACTATCATAAACATCTCCCCAAGCATACACCAGGTAAAACTTCTCTTCATTGAGTCCCAAATTGAATGTTTCTTTGCCCAGTTTCGTCTCCAGGGGGCGGGTATATCGACAAGTTAAAGTTTCCCCCTGACGGGAGATTACTATATCTTTGAAGACTTTCTGAAATATGAATTAAAATTTAGGTTATCAACTGCAACCGCAAAGACAACCATCGCAATTCAAAGAATTAGTTCCTTTGTTTCAATCAAGATTTCCATTGATTCTATGTAGTGCCATGGATTTTTCCCGAATGGACTAAAAATTTTAGGAAGGGTCCCTTAAGAGGCACTAAGCCAAGGGAAGGCCCTAAAAAGTCATCTAAAGAAGCACTATGCAGGCCCCTCTTAAGGCACTTTTAAGGGACCCTCCCTAAACTTTTTAGTCCATTCGGGAAAAATCCCTAGTAGGTGATTATGATACACAAGATGCACATTTCAGTAGCAGTCCTATTATATAAAATACTTTTATTCACACACAATTTACAATTGGTGTATCTATTCATGTAAATAAATGCAAATTTTAAAAAATTAATTTTTTTTAATTTTCCTATTACCCTGAGATGTTGTTCATTGTGGTAAACCTTCGGTGGGTTGTAACCAAACTGGAAGTCAACGACACCGTTCTGCTCGACGCAACTCACTGTCTCATCAGTACCCTGTTGACAAACAAATAAAGTTAGCACAAAATATTCAAAATTTTGAATTATCTTTGAAATTATTATGTAGAATATAAGTAATTCAAATTTTAACCATTACTTAAACTTATTATGATGTTCAGGGCGAAAATGCTCACTGCTCGAAGGAATGACAAAAATGTTGTCTCATTCTGCGTAACTAGCGTTACAATGATGATAATTGTATAATCAGATAGACCTTACTAGCAATCAACGTACAAAAAAAAGCCAGAATTGAAAATGGAAACTGGAAAACCTCAGAATATATCCATATTTACTATACCATTAAGATATCGTGGGATAACGAGACAGAAGCATAACCACGAGCTTGTGATTTGACTTCGAAATCGATGACTCCCTTGTCAGCGTCGATTTTATACGTCACAACATGGCGGCAGCCATTGCCCCGGCAAGCAGTTGGAAATAACAGACACCCCTTTGTGTCTCCACATCCTTCCAATGACACTTCTAGATCTCTTTCGTCCGTAATCTATAAATAAGATAAACCTGGTCTTAAAAAGGGAGTACCTGCATTTATTATCAATTCAATAACAATGTATCCTTCAAATTTCCCTCATTCACAGAGAGCATGATGCAGCTGGGTGGCCAAGTGGCTCAGGTGCCCGCCTGCTCCGCTGAAGGTCTTTGCACGCATGGGTTCAAACCCCGGTTGGGGAACCCAAAATTTTCAGTATACTTTCCTGTCCACAATCCCAGCTGGATGTCGTTTGGATGAGACGTCAAATTTGGGGCCTCTTGTATCAGTGTCTGTCTGTGCCAGGTAAGTGAAAGATCTCTTACATGGGATAAATGTGGAACATGTTGAGGACTCCTGCTCCCTCTCCCGTCTCGTCAATCAACCCTCATGAGCGCCTAGAACTGGGATTAGAGGGCTGCACTTATCATATCTACCTATCTATATCTATAATGGTTAGGCTGGTTGTAGATCATCCTGAGCCTGGCAGTTAAAGATCACTTAATAACCAGCTGTCATAATCAATTACAATGTATTTTTGAAAGCCTAAATTAATTGTTTGTGATTGGATGCATAATAAGCCTAGGTCATGATTTATTGTTGTTTTAATGATCCTTAACTGTCAAACACAAGGATGATCGGTGCCGATTCAGCACTAAAAAGCAGTATTGGATCGGATCTGTAGCACAACTTCACATTAATTATTTTAACCAATGGTATCGGTATCGGAATGGTATCAGATATTGGCTGTCTACGCAATCAGAATCACTAAAAATAACAAAAACGTTAGGGGCGCCACCAGTATTGCCATTAACTGGTGGCGACCTCTTCAGTGTTCCTTGTGTGTCAAGTACAATAACCCATATATATACTGAGGTCATATGTACAATATGTGTGATATATGTGTGTGACTGATGTACGAGGAATAAAGGCTATTAGTTTAAGAAGTATTTGTTATTTTCTTTGTGATGTAGATTTGAAAAACAAAATACCAGGATCGGTATCGGATCGGAAGTGAAAAAGTGGTATCCATGCACCCCTAAATTCATGCTCTCAGTCAATGCAAACTTGAAGGATGGATAGTTATTGGATGGATAATAAAGGAAACTGAAATGTTTCTAAAAAGTAACAATAGTTCCAAAGGTACCAAAAGTATCTAATAATTAGACAAACAAACCTCAGCTTTGTATTCCCCATCATTCTGTGGCTCTGTTGCGCTTAGTTTTAATTTATTGCGTGTCACCCAAAATTCCTCGAATTCATGGACGAAGGCTCCACTACAATGGAAAATAGTGTATACATTTACAAAATAAATAGAGGATCAATCGTCTCATGGTGAAGTATAGTAGTAATTAAGTAACTCAGAATTTTATATCGATGCTTCATACTGCTTTACGAAAGACAAGGAACCATCTTACAATTAGATTTACATCTTGTGAGTAAGAGAAAACAGGTACAGTTTATTCATCACGGGAGAGGGAAGATGTGATTTATCATGCGAGTACTTAAGCGGCTTGCAAGTTTAGCCTGAGGTGTGATAAACACATATTCCCGATCCCATGGTGAATAACCAGCTTATACCATTAGACAAACAGTCAAACATTAGGCTACAAGCTGATAAGTGAACAGCAAGGAATTAATATGGGAATTATCACCCTGCAATACCCAGCAAGCACTAAACATGAGTTGTTTATTAAAAGAGGTGTCGTGGCCTAGTGCATAAGGTGTTTGCCTGGCAACTGAGACGCTGCAGGTTCGACTCCCACCCATGGCACGGAGGAACTGAGCATATCCTCCATAACTCTTTGCTTCACTTCACCCAGGTGTAAATGGGTACTTGGCTATGGGCAGTGATGGCGATTGTAGATTGACTGTGCACTGGAAAGTGGAAACGGCTGCCTGGCTGTATACTCCCCGGGGAGTTGAGAAAGGCTCATGCTTGAACAGGCCTGCCAAGGGTGTAATTGTATAGTCTGTTGAGACTGACTTCGTCGGTGTAATGGACTATAAAAATGTCTACATTTACATTTACATTTACATTTGTTGAATGGCAGAAGTACTGTAATTCTGGAATAACTATATACAGCAAAGGATTAACTCACCTTATTTCAATATCGCCAACAGAGACAGCTGGTGTCTGCCATTCCACTTCTATGGATTCTCTGTCTATGTTGGATGAATGGCACACACAGTTCTGAAACACCAATTTTCAGTTAACCACTAATTTTATCATACTAGCATTATAATACCCATGAAATGGGACCTTGGGGTAGGTTAAGGGCAAGTTTTTGTGGATGTACACCCTATACTTTGACAGGGAAAGAAGGAGGAGTCCATGAATTAATAGTAGGATAAGTCTACTGAGGCTATCTGAGGGAATTTGACGTTAGGATGATGTCAAGATGACATCTATGATGTCAGGTGCATTACCCTGATGTCAAATAGAGTCAAAATGTATCTTGAAATGTCCATGGGGTTACTCATTTGCTTGAGTTTTGCAGAACTTTGTAAATATCATAGTGATGCAGACCGGACCACCTTCAAGAGGGTGGTCTGGTATTTAGAAAAGTGGTCCAGTCCTGGTCTGGTCCAGGGTGAGGTGGTATGATTTTGTTACTGGACCAGTGCAGAAGCGGTCCATCGGCATTTCAAAAATTATGCTAAAATGACGGTTAAAACAAGCTATATGATATGAATTTCATTTTTAGATATGACAAAATTTATGCGACACCCTTCATGACATGAAAAATCACTGAACTGGTCCAGATGGGCACTAGACTGGTCCGGTCTGGCACTGGACTGGTTTTTTAGGTTGTCTGGTATTTTGGCGGTCCAAGGCTGGACCGTGGACCGGACTGGTCCAAGGCGGTCTGGTCTGCATCACTAAAATATTATGACACTGATACTACATTGGCAGTCTGGTGGTTAAAGTGTGCAATACACCATCATACACACGGATCGCTGGCCCCAACTTAGTTACTAATAGTTAGATGTACTCACATTTTCTCCCTCATTGAGAGGATACCAAGATCTGACCGCAGCATCATCGGGATATTTGGTAAAATTTCCAATCAGCTGTTCCGTTTCACCGTTCAGTCGTCTTCCTCGCAGAATGAACCCTCGGAAGGTCTTCCCAGTTTGAGATGACACACTTACTGGAGAACGAAGAAAATTAATTGATGAGTTTATGGCAAACAGAAGTGTATACCAAAGTATTAGTGAATTGCTAAAAACTATGATATATTATCAATGAAAAAACTATGTATCCTTCAAATCTGCTTCCTAAACTGAGAGCATGACGGATTAAGCTGGTTGTCGATCGGACTAAACATTTTAGGGAGGCTCCTTTGTCGATCGTCCTTTTATTCAGTGATCTTCCAAACTGCTAAACATAAGGATGATCCACAACCAGCCTCGGCATAATATTGTGCTCCATTAGGGATTTTTCTCGAAAGGACTACACATTCTAGGGAGGCTCCCTTAAGAGGTACTAAGTTAAGGGAATCCTCAGCTTAAGGGAGCCTCCCTAAAATGTTTAGTCCCTATTGAGACACCAAGGCATTTTGGAAAAAGGTTGCAGAAAAAGATAAAGAATAATGACATCATAAGCATAATTAATGATCATAATAATACATGTTCTTACTTTTGATGATGTCACCAGGAGTGTAGGAAGTTTGATTTAGAGTTATTCTGAAAGGAGATGGAGTTTTCTGTTGTTGCAAATGATGTTTCGGAAACATGTTCATGCAAACTTTTGGGGGTATTCCTACAGAGAAACCTTCCGCATCTGAAACCAAAAAGGGTAAAGATTGATATTACAGCCGACGAATGTCGAGTGCTTAGAGAAGAGCACTGGAATGTTCCATGTGAGGTCATATCCCTATCCATGCCATGTTATTTTCGAAGACTCAAAAGTAGAACTTTTGTATTTCAATGCTATCAAAACAAGTCAACAACTGAGTATCAATGAGGTCACAAGTTATTCAATGACACAAATTGACATTTCAGTGCAATGAATAGGGCTCATTGTGAGGTCATTTTAAAAAGTCAACTAGCAGTTGAATGTAAGTTCTTGTCATTCGTCGACTGTACGATCATTTGCTAAGCTTTTGACATAATTTCACTTATTCCATTTGTGCACTGCTCACCTCAAATCTGTAGATTCTGTTCAGCCAATTCTGAAGTATTATTGGGTCCAATTAATTTGTCTTATAATTGTTTGACAAATTCAATATTTATGTTGAAATGCATAACATTTTAACATCCATACAATTCATTCATGAAACATATTGTAGATGCATGTCTGTTTTGGTTTACGTTACTGGATTCATATTACATACATTCTGACAACACAAACTGAAAACACCATTTAAAAGATATATAATCAACTTTAAAAGAAGTTTTCAAGATCAATAGGCAGTAAATCATATCATATCTTTGTTCACACAATTCATTATAACTATACATTGGGAAATTTCTAAAAATAAAAAAATGTAAATTTACAAAAAGGAAAGCTAAAAGCAATTACATCTTTTATGTAAACCAACCCCAAATAGAGTTCTATGGGATAAAAATTGCATTATACAATACATGTTTGTGGGGATATATAATACTGAGCTATTTCCACTTCTGGGATAAGGTTTTATAACACATTCCAGATCATTTGAACTTATCCAAGGAGTCCCTCAGGCACTTTTTATGCAACCAAACTTTTACGCAATTGTGTCACTTTGTAAACAATGTAAATAAGTTTCATAACTGTAAAATGTTATATTCACTCACCCTGGAGATATGCCACAAATGCCAACACCAATATAGTCCACATTTTGAGATTTTTCACCAATCACCTCCTCTTAGTACCTGAAACATATGAGATACAAATCATACAATCACTTGTGTAATTCCTGTATGGTAAACAATATATCATCAACATAGCAATGCATCATTTTCCTTGTGTATGGTAAGCAGGTCATAGAAGAATGACCTTAAATTGACCTCTATGAATATTCAAATTAGCAGGATATATGACTCATGTTAATTCATCAAACAAGGTATACATTGTACAGTTAAATAGGTGTATGTAAATATTTTCTCTACATTGCTTTCTTATTTTTCTCAGGATTCTCTTTCTTTGTCTTTTTATTTTTCAGAATGGTGCAAACATACATGCATTCTAATTAATTTGATTTGATCACACAATATTGCCAAAATATCACTAAATTTATATTTGTCTGGTTAGATTTATTCAATTATCTGATAATTAATTCTGAACATGAGGTTTGTTGTCAACACAGATGCAGAAGTGCATGTTCATGTGAATTGTTTTGTTTACTTGGGAAATTTTGTGAAATGGTGAAATATTCAGTTTTGTGTATGGGAATTTCTGAACCAAACAAAGCAATAGAGTGCATAGAGAGAAGAAAAGAAAAAAGAAGAAATTAAAGAGGTGTATGAATGACCAGTTTGAAATTTCATACTGACAGATAGATCAAGTATGATATTGGATAGACAGATAGATAGATAGACAGATAGATAGATAGATAGATAGATAGACAGATAGATAGATAGATAGATAGATAGATAGATAGATAGATAGATAGATAGATAGATAGATAGATAGATAGATAGATAGATAGATAGATAGATAGATAGATAGATAGATAGACATATAGATAGAGATAGATATATAGATACATAAATAGATAGATAGATAGATAGATATTGGTTAATGCCCCTCTATAAATGATCTCATGACAATATAGATAGGCCCAGTATTATACATCAACTGCAGATCTAGGCCTATATCTAATTATATATGTTGGTAGACCTATGGATGTTTGAGGTCACGAATCACGAAAAAAGTAATATTCCTAACTGGCATAACTGTTTTAAAACACTTCTTACACATACAATAGCTAACAACACAAATACCAATTATCATGATAAATGGTAAAATTATACTGAGTTCTGCCTCAAGCCGAACAATGTTCTTTTCTTCGGAAGTCTGCCTGAAGGGAAATGTTCCTTCATGTTTCAATTGATCATGGGATAGAAATACGGACAACTATAAATAACTAGCATGCATTTGAAATTACTCTTCTCCTGTCCGATGGGTAAATCGATTTTTTTTTTTAATGCTATCAGTGGCGGATCCAGACAGGGTAGTCTAGGGGGGCTGGGCACCGTTTTGGCATTTACGGGCCCATGTGGGCTGGCGAATGCCAAAACGACGCCCACACGGGCCCGTATATACCAAAACGATGCCTCCCTGGATCCACCTCTGTCTTTGGATAGATTTAGGATTGTTGAATGAACAGAATGAGTAGTTCGTTGAGTTGGGCTCTATGTCCTCTATTTGCGCACAAGGCCCTGTCTATATAAATGTAAGTTTTGCGAATAATTGTAAAAGCTTTTTTTTTCTTTTCACTAAGTCATGTTATCTTTCAGCGTCACATTTTCCTATCGTTTTCTCCACTTATTTGTTGGAATGTAAGTAAAATAGAGAACAGCAAATTGCCCATTATAGTATTGACTTATTAAAGAAATTAAACATACCAAATTGTCCCAAATATACTTCCAAAAGTTAAAACAATGATCTGCACCATCCAAAGTGGTTAGGAGAATGCTTTAATAAAGATATTTTGGACATATATATATAGGGAATAAAAAGGCTCCCAAAAAAAAGATGGATATCATGTATAAATATATCACAATATGAGCCTCTGTGAGTACATGAAGTCATGTACCACCAAAATGCTGTGTCATTCCTGCCTGCAGAGCAAATATTGGGTTAGAAACATTTCAAAGTAGTAAAAAAACAACCAAAAAGAAAACATTCTTATAAGAGAAATAAACTCACAAAGCCATGTCGAAGAAAAGGGAGTGTGATTTTTGGAGCATGTAATTCAACCTCAACAAAATTTTTTAATTGATGGTAGGGGATCAGATGAACATTTAAAATGATCTATTCATCTCTGAAAATGATAATTAATGGTTTAGGTTTAAATTTGTGTCTCTTTTTTACGGACCTTTTCCATATGCTGGGAAAAGATTGAAACGTTTTATAAACTATTGAAATAATCCCTTAATTATCAACGCAATTTGTTCGGGTTATAATGCATTTTCCTGAAACAAATTATAGAAAGAAAAGAAAAGGAAGCTCTATTCAAATATAGGGACCAACACAAACACTTGGGGAACTTGCTGAGTCAGACAATATCTTAAAATTCAATTTCCTTCATGTATTTTCTTTCTTTTTTGAGAATTTGATTTTTTGACCCCAGGAAAGTGTTTGACAATGATATTTGCCTTCCATGGAAAAAAGTCCTATCTTCGCAAAAATGGGTTGAAAACTGAACTTATCGTGAGTTGATCTGTTTTTTGGAATTAGCAAATTTGGAAAATATATAACAAAAATAACATATTTTGCAATATATATATTATAATCATCATGACAGGCCTACATGTTCATACATTGGCTACCTTGATATTTAACATGCAAATACACTTTTCTTCATACAATATGGAACACTTTAGAATCTCCTTAGAAATTGATAACTTTGGCAACTTCCGCCAGAAGGCCCCATTTAAGCATGTAACTCCCAAACGCAGCCTCCATTTGGAACTTCAGGGAGTTATGGGAATAACGGGAGTTAGAGGCACTTACCAGGAGTCATGGGAGTTATCAGGAGTTAGCTGTAGTTATGGGAGTGGCCAGGAGTTATTACAGGGAGTTGTGGGAGTTAGCAGGAGTTATCAAGAGCATGAGTTGCCAGGAGATACTGGAAGTTATAGGACTTGGCAGGAGTTGCCATGAATTATGAGATTTACTTGGAGTTATGCCCCATTCTCACGGGAGATGACGGTAAGCTTTTTATCAACGGCGGCGCAGAGCCAGACGAATTCTTGCAAGATTTTCAGTTAGGACGGCGCGAAGGGCAATTATGTAATCAATTAAGGCTAATCGATAACCATGCAACGAAAGCCACGGCGGGGTTCTTTTTGTTCCCTGCGGGGAAGAAAAGTTGTACGCCGTCATCAAAAGTTCGCCGGGGGGAAAGAAATTTCCTCCTCCTGCGGGATACTTTTATATCGCCCCGTGATATATAAAGTACCCCGCAGGGAACCTATAACTGCCCCTCAGTGAACCTATTTCACCGCGGCGGACTATATTTTCACAACGCCGGGGATTGCTTTTACGACTGCGGGAATGGTTTTGTTCTCCACGGGGATGTCTGTAGGCCCGAGGGCACATCGCCGGGAATGAAAAGCATGACGCCGTTGTCAAGGGCACCGCGGCGGAGGAGGGCGCTGCGAAAGCCAATAAAAAGGGCCGCAGAGGGCCGCCTTGCTTCACTTGCTGCTTGACCTTTGAAGGGGACACTCCTGGATGCTGGACAGACATGATGGCTGATGAAGATGCTGGGGAAGACCTTGACGTTGCTGTTGTTGCTGCTGTTGCTGGTGCTTATTATCTAAGAAGAATACGGAGAAGGAGGAAGATGAAGAGATGGTGGATTCGGAATTGGCTGCTGCAGAGGGAACAACATGGCCATTTCTACCAGCTGCTGCCTGAATTGGCCAACAATGATGTCTCTGGCTACTACAACTTCTGCAGAATGCCTCCTGACATTTTTGCTGAAATCCTGGCTGCTGTGGCTCCTGCAATTACAAAACAAGACACCAACATGAGGAGGGCTCTGGAACCTGGATTGAAGTTGGCAGTCACCCTACGGTACATGGCGACAGGAGAGAGCTACAAGTCCTTGGCCTACGGTTTCAGAGTGGCTCCCAACACCATCTGCAATTTTATACCCAGTGTCTGCATTGCCATCATGCGAGCTTACGAACATCTGCTGGCCCTGCCAATGGATCCAGCATCCTGGAAGGAAGTTGCCAAGGGCTTCGAGAAGAGGTGGAACATGCCCCATTGCATCGGAGCACTGGATGGGAAGCATATTGGCATCAGATGTCCTCGGAAAGCTGGGTCAATCTACTTCAACTACAAGGGCTTCCATTCCATTGTGCTTATGGCTTTGGTGGATTCTGACTACAAGTTCCTGTACGTGCAGGCTGGATGCCAAGGAAGCTCATCGGATGGAGGAGTCTTCCTGGACACAAGGCTGAGGGACCTGCTGGAAGAAGAACGACTTGGGCTACCCCCTGCTGAACCTCTACCTGGCACAGTTGGGAATCCTTTTCTATACTTCATCGTTGGAGATGAGGCCTTCCCCCTGAAGAGCTGGTTGCTGAAGCCTGTTCCAAGAAGAAACCTTGACATCCCCTCCAGAGTCTACAACTACAGAATTTCAAGAGCCAGGAGAGTGGTGGAGAATGCCTTCGGTATCCTGTCCCACAGGTTCAGATGCTTCCTAACTACGATGCCCCAGAAACCCGGCAGAGTGGCAGCCATCACTCTGGCAGCCTGCACTCTACACAATCTTCTGCGAGACAGAATAGGAATTCATCGAGCCATGGACAACGACGTAATGGACAGAGAAGATCCTGCAACCCATGAAGTCACTGAAGGACTGTGGAGAGGAGACCCCTTGCATGACCTTGGATTCGCTCCAGCATATGGAAATGCCACAAGACAAGCCAAACAGTACCGAGACTACCTACGAGACTACGTGAACAGCCCAGCAGGAAGTGTCCCCTGGCAGATGGACAGAATTTGAAGATGAAGCAGAGCAGCAGCAGCAGCAGCAACAGCAATTCAATGCCCCCCTTAAAAAACCACAAATTAACCCAGCCCTTGTAAGGGCTTACCACTTCCTCCAGAAAGAGCAGGCCTTGTACACATCTTTATGTTGACAAACCCCCCCCCCCCAAAAAAAAAGCCCTCCCTGCAACAACTACATATTTTGTGACATACATAAAATAGCAAATTTTTAGCTTTGTATCTATCTGTACAACCCATTTAAATCACTTTCACTTCCTCTCTATCTGCCTATCTATCTAGCTATATATCTGGCTATCTATCTGTCTATCTATCTATCTATCTATCTATCTATCTATCTATCTATCTATCTGTCTATCTATCTATCCAAGTGCAATCCCTGCAAAGTGACGATAACTGCTTTTGTTTTCTGCAGTGTATATATGTAACGAGCATTGTGTTCCATCTATCTATCTATCTATCTATCTATCTATCTATCTGTCTATCTATCTATCCAAGTGCAATCCCTGCAAAGTGACGATAACTGCTTTTGTTTTCTGCAGTGTATATATGTAACGAGCATTGTGTTCCATCTATCTATCTATCTATCTATCTATCTATCTATCTATCTATCTATCTATCTGTCTATCTATCTATCCAAGTGCAATCCCTGCAAAGTGACGATAACTGCTTTTGTTTTCTGCAGTGTATATATGTAACGAGCATTGTGTTCCATCTATCTATCTATCTATCTATCTGTCTATCTGTCTATCTGTCTATCTGTCTGTCTATGTGCCTATCTATTTATCTATCTATGTGCCTATCTATCTATCTATCTATCTATCTATCCAAGTGTCATCACTGCAAAATGACGATCACTCGTTTTTCTTTGCTGCAGTGTATATGCGACGTCAAAATATTTTCTTCTATATAGCTATCTATCTGCCTATCTATCTGCCTATCTATCTGTCTATCTATCTGCCTATATATCTGTCTATCTATCTGCCTATCTATCTGTCTATCTATCTATCTATCTATCCAAGTGTCATCACTGCAAAATGACGATCACTCGTTTTTCTTTGCTGCAGTGTATATGCGACGTCCAAATATTTTCTTCTATATAGCTATCTATCTGCCTATCTATCTGCCTATCTATCTGCCTATCTATCTGTCTATCTATCTGCCTATCTATCTATCTATCTATCTATCTATCTATCTATCTATCTGCCTATCTATCCATCTATCTATCTATCTGACTATCTGTCTGACTATCTATCTATCTATCTATCTATCTATCTATCTATCTATCTATCTATCTATCTATCTATATTAATTAAAGTGGTGAAAAAACTTTAATTAAGAAAGCAGAAATGCCACCTGTACTGGTTAAGCAGAAAGTGAAAATGGGCCAAAAAAAAAAGAAGGGAAATAGCACCTTGCTTTTATGAAGGTGTTTAAAATTTACAAGGGCCAGGACCGGATTTTTTTTTTTGGGGAATTTGTCAACTTTTTTTTTTGGGGCTCTTTTCATTTTTGCTCTTGTTTGTCATCGCAAGAGTTTTTTTAGTCAACATAAGATGTGTACGTGGCCAGCTCTTTTTGGAGGATTTGGTGGCCCTTAAAAGGGCCAGGGTTTTTTTTTTTTTTCTTTTTTCAGACGACTTGAACAGGCATCACTTCCTTGGAGAGGGCATGTTGACTTGGCTCCACTGGAACGACAATGGAGTTTGCCGCTGGTGGACAACTGTCGGCTGCTGCTGCTGCTGTAGAGACTGCTGCTGCTGCTGTAGAGACTGCTGCTGCTGCTGTAGAGACTGCTGCTGCTGCTGTAGTGGTGGCTGCTGCTGCTGTAGTGGTGGCTGCTGCTGCTGTAGAGACTGTTGCTGTAGTGGTGGCTGCTGCTGCTGTAGAGACTGCTGCTGTAGTGGTGGCTGCTGCTGCTGTAGAGACTGCTGCTGCTGTTGTGGCTGATGCTGCTGTAGAGGCTGGTGCTGCTGCTGCTGTAGTGGCTGCTGCTGTACTGGCTGCTGCTGCTGCCCAAAAGAGGGTCCGGGGAAGCCAAGCTTCTGGGGGCTGTCAAGCATCAGCTGGCTGAAGCTTAAAGATGACTGCTGCAGGGCTGGAGTCTGGCTTCGAATTGGCTGCAGGGACTGGAACTGGCTGCTGCTGCTTGGCTGGGACTGCAACTGCTGGCGTGGAGGCTGGGACTGCATCTGAAGACTTGTCGAAGGCTGCTGGGGCTGCTGGGGCTGCTGCTGAGTTGTTGGAGGCTGCTGCAAGTCCTCGTTGACAAAGGATGGAGCTGGACCAGGAGGAGGGATGTATTGGTGCTGCTGCTGCCCTAGGATCATCTCCACATTCTCTTGCTGCATCATCAGGATTTTATCTTGGACGGCCGCCTGTACGAAGTAGTGGTCCGTCTGGCTCAAGGAGTGCAGGAGGCGAAGTCTCAGGGCACGGTTCATGTTCTTCCCAGATGTGAAGATACTCCTGCACATGTTCTGCAACTGGTGTACTTCTGGATCCAGCCTGTGAGCAGTTTGTGGGCACATGTCACAGAATGGTCCTGCCGGCTGAGGTGGTGCTGGTTTCCTGGGCCTGTCCGAAGTGTAGTGACCAGCAATTGAAGTCAGGGCAGAGGCCATCTCCTGGTCTGTGTCCTTCCTCTTCTTGGATGGCTTTCGTCCTGGGAAGACCTGGGACTGCTGCTGGGATGGCTGGAGGGACTGCTGGGACATCTCCTGGGAGGACTGCTGCTGGCTGGCTGGGAGGCTGTCATCAAGGTCGGGCATAGGATTGTAGTCCATGGGGGCATCAGAATCGGACGACAGGCGGTTACTTCCTCCTGGTCCAGTGAAGCTGGAGACTTCCACGGCACCCTTCGGAATGATGGAGGGCCTCAAGAATTCACACTTCGCCAGGATGTACTTGTCTCGGTCGGACAGCTTCTTTCTGCCAGCTCCAGAAGGTTGAGGTCTGATGCACTTTGAGAAGGTAGTCCTGATGTTGCTCCTCCATTTGTAGACTTTAGCTGCTGTGATTTCCTTCCCCACTAGCAATGTAAGTTCTGCTGCTTTCTCTGCATCCAGTCTGTCCTTCTGTCCACTCTTGAAGGTGGTGGAGCCCTTGGAGTACAGCTGCTTGTTTTCCCGGTACCAGTCGATCAGCTCATCCTCCTGCTCTTCTGTGATGCCCAGTAGGTCCCTGGAGTTTGCCTTTCTGTAGCCCTTCTTCTTCTCCTTGTGGACAAACTGGCCATCGGCGTCCTGGATCAGCTCAACCTCAGATCCAGTGTTGTCAGAATCTTCCTTTGGCTGGTTCTTCCCCTTGCTGCCCTTGGACTTGGCACCCTTCTTCTTGGGAGTATCTTCCTCTGTGGTGGCATCGTAGTTGGAGTCAATCGAGACAACTTCCAATGTCAGCAACACTCATTCCAAAGGGAAGAATATGTCACCACTTACCCCAAGTAGAGCTACAACAGGGTGAAATATGGAAATCAGGTGGTTTCTGAAGGTGGAGCACATCCAGTAAAGATTCATAATTCTTGCTGGAACAGTTAGTCGAGGCTTTCAAGGAGGGATTAGTGTGAGGAGAGATAACTAGCCCTTCACTCTAAAAAATTTCAGACAAAATTGGTTTTTTAGATTCAAAATGGTATTTTGAAAAACCAAATTTCAATGCAAAACCAACATGGATTTTTAAAAAAATCCATGTTGGTTTTTTGCATTGAAATTTGGTATTTCAAAATACCATTTTGAATCTAAAAAACCAATTTTGTCTGAAATTTTTTAGAATGTTTACAGGTGACCTTGCTCCCATTCAAACTCCAAATTTCACTTTTTTTTTTGCTTTTTAGAGCCTGTTTATCTCCATATTTATGAGCAAGAGTTCACATAGATAGACAGATAAGTAGTCAGAAAGATAGACATATTGATATAGACAGATAGACAGACAGAATACAGACTATAGCTAGACAAGATATAGCCAAAAAGATAGACAGATAGAGAAGTTGATAGATATGGATAGACATATAAATGGTAGGGTTTGATAAAACTGATATCATATGTTACGATTTCCATCACATAGACAGAAAGATATAGCTATAGCCTCAACATATAGGCATTGAAGCGAAGAAAATAGTCAGAAATATCTTATTGTAATTTGCCAATTTATTTATTCATTTATTGTGAATTTATTATTTTTTGAGGTTAAAGCAGGTTTAATTTAATGTCAATTGTGTGTTAAGTAATATATATATATATATATATTAAATTATTTTTCCAAATGGAAGAGCTTAATTAAATAAATTTTACATCATTCTGTGAGATTTAAAAATCATTGCATTAATTTCTGTTTGCAGTGGCGGATCCAGACAGGGTCATCTAGGGGGGGGGGCGGGCGTGTTTCGGCATTCGGGGGCCCACGATGTCGCATATTTTCTTCAAAATTCTATTACTAATGTCAGGAGTCTAGGGAGGGCCCCTGGCCCCCTAGGCCCCCCTATGTCCGCCACTGGTCTGATGTCACTCTATATACTTCATTTCCAATTCATTAAGCCATTTCTGGTTATTTCAAAGTATGTCGCACATTCATTATATGCACTGGTGAATTTGTTAAATAAATCAAACAAGGATCAACTTAATAATATTATTTAGAAATCAAATAAATGTATTCTAAAACAATACAATAAAATACATTCTAATACAAAATTCACTCATCTCACCTTCATGTGAAGTGCTTGGTACAAAATGTAAAATGTAGTTCTCGAAAGTGACTAAATACAAAAATACTCCCAACAATAGGCCAAGCACAAGGGGTTGAAATACACACGATTCAGGATGTTTTTATAAATCGAAAATGACGAGTCATCTTGATAAGTTGTGGTTACAATTTGGGCTTGGTTATTATGGCCATTCCCAGTATGAAAGTATCAGCCACATGGTGAGTATTGGTGGCATATCTGAAATTTGGTGGAGTAATTTTCTGTATGGACTTTCTATTGTTTACCTGGTTAAAGTAAACACTAAATAAGAAAGTGTACTTCATGAAAAATAAATATTTGATCCGTACAAAGGTCAAAGTTATGGGGAATAACCTCAGTGTCAATTGAGTTGTAACTATTGCTTCCTCCTTGCCCTTGGTAAGGGGGGGGGGGGTACTAAAAATTGTCTGATACATATACTCCGACTGGCGAAAAAAATTCGAGAATTAAAGAACAAAATAATTAAGGGATGAAGTAGGGGAGACCGGGGTAAGTTGTGCCGCGGGGTAAGTTGTGCAGCCCACTGTTGGGGTCAAATGAAGAACTGACCAAAGAAGGCAATGCCACCCATATATACCCACTTGGTCAACATCATTAGGCACCAAGAAAACAACTACCAAATATAATGGTATGAAAAGCTACACTCATAAATTCAATTTTGTTGCTGAAAACTTGAAGTGCCAAGGACTGACATTCTGGTTTCTCAGTCATTTGGTATTTGTAATAAGATTTAAGTCCCTCTGGTACGATGTAGTTAAAGGGTAGATCTATATCTAGACATTCCTGTTGTTAGATTTCATTTCGCATTGTTTGTTTATTTTTGACAACCAGTTTCATCCAGAAAATCAATTTTCGGTAAGTTGTGCCGTATTGATTGGGTTGAGTTGTGCCAATGGTATGACATAGGAATTAATATTTTATTCATCTTTTTTTGTCATAATTTTACGCAAGGCCTAAACATGTTGTGAAATAACTTACACTGAAAGGAACATGTGTTTAAAGTGTTATACCACCCTCTAAACAATAAATAATTTTGTCTTTTTCAGCATTTTTGATTTGTGCATAAAATGTTTCTTAAATGTCTGATTAGTTTCATGTAACATGTCAGTCATACGCTAAAAACATGACACAAATAATCTATCTGAAGAAACGGGAAAAATACAAGATACAAGATACAACTTACCCCGTCACGTGGCACAACTTACCCCGGCACCGGGGCAAGTTGTGCCACTTGACCTACTTTTTTCAAATGCCTACCATGACCTTCCCAATGGTCAGACTGCCCTGAAACTTCTGGTCGATTCTGGCCAACGTATTATATTTTGATGTCTGATTATCAGATTGCATGATTAAGCTTTGGTTTTTCGGAAAATCAGCCTGATGCAAAAATTTGCACAACTTACCCGGGTCTCCCCTAAAGTAGGATCGAAAAGCAAAGAGAGACGTGAACAGAAGGGACGAAAAAAGAAAGACAGAAAGAAAGAAAAAAGAAAAAAAGAAAGACTTGATGAAGAATTAGAATTACGTATTGAGGAAATTGTGGGAGGAAATGAAGGTAGAACCCTTTGAATATAGGAGAAAATACGGGGTGAAAGAGAACAATGGAAAAAAGAAAAGTGAATATAGATAGTTCTGTCGCCTTCTTTCCTTCGATTTTCTTTATAGAGGTATATCCTGATCTATTTGGCTTGGTGGTTTACCCTATCGAAATATATTTTTTCATATAAGATCAGAATTGCTAATTAAATGAAGAGGCAGCCAAGCTAATCTATAGGAGTGATATAAGCCCCTGCTGAGAAGTGAAAACATAGACCTAAATTAATATTGCAGTGTAATTGGAGGAGAGGGAAGGTACTTGAGTGAGACAAATGTGTGCACATATATTATTGGACCTCACATCTGTATATTTGACTGTATTTGCTAAGTAAAAACTGACAAATAATCTAAATATAGAGCAGAAGCTTTTGCAAAACCTGAAGCAGTATTTACCTTTCAATTTGAGTTTTACATTGTATGTCTCCTGCATGGAGTTTTGGTATATGTATATACCGTTTTTGTGTGAATTCTAAAATAGCTGAACAAACCAAGAAATCGTGAGTATGATTTTTTGAACCCTCTGTGGGAAAAATACTGAAGGGTAAATCATGAATTTTGAACTTCCCATACGATTAAAAAAAATGCACCATGATTCTAGGGGGAGACCATTTAATAATCAGTGGCGCATTAGAGTTTTCCTTGGCGGGAAATTATTTATTTCACGTTGACAGTGCAGTAATTATTTATTTCAAGCGCACAAAGTCTCCGAATCTATTCATTCCTCAATCAGGCAACCTTGTTAAGAAATATCCGTAGCAGAAATGATTTATTTCAAGACAGCCCAAAAAGTATTGATTTATTTCACCAAAACTGAGCAATAAATTATTTATCAAAAAAAATTCAAAGCCCCCCTTCTGGATATTAAATGGTCTCCCTCTTACTAGAAATACACGCCAAATATACAATCTTTAATTTTAAGAATTGCAATTTGGGAAGGAATCTGCATCTGGACTTCTTGTAAAAACATAATATACCTTAGGCAGGAATCGAAACCAGGGCCTTCAGTGTTGGTACTTTGGCAATTCAAATCAAGATAAATCAAAGTTGACACACAATTCAGTATTTGCTTGTGCTGTAATTGACTATTAACTGTAACTAAAACGTCAATTATGGAGAGAGTTAAACACTAGATCTGATAAGCTGGCCTTGGTTTTATCTTTTACTTTTTGTGTCTCAACACACATTCTCTGCTGGAAAGAGGGCTTTAGACCTAATCCCAAATTCCACTTCTGTAAATTATTACGAGTGCAACCAGTCTGGTCTGGACCTAAGAACATATAATCCCTTTTCTGAACTTCTTTCAAACACTTTTTTCACATTTTTCTTGGCAGATATAAGATATTCTAGGTTAGTAGGTGTAGGCCTAAAGTCTATCACATATCTGGAGGAAAACAATGTTACAATTAGTAATAACTGTGAAATTTCACTGCAATAAAATTAATCCATTGTTCCTGTTTATTTCCTCAAATGTAGTCAGTCATCGGTTTTTTTTTTCAAGTAAAACTACACTCTAGCTCATAAATATGGAATACCTTTTCCAAGAATAAACTGCTATAGTGGTAAAAATATCTCTCATATCATAGTGGTTTAGTCTATGACTATTCCTATGTACACAATAAATTATTTATTATTTGACACATCTCAAATTTGGAATATCTCAGACGAAAATGACTAAATAATCTGAAATTTTCATTTTTGTGAAATAAAAAAAAGTTTTTTAAAAATTTGTTAGAAGATACCCTTGTTATATATATTTCCCCCAAATATTGGCCAATGTTGAATAGATTTGTGTTAACTCACCTGAAGTAAAGTTTATGTAAATCCAACATTCATGTTTCCATAGTGTTGAAATGATGATTTAATAACTCTAAATTTCAAAATTTGTCTTAATCCAGTGCAGAACATTATATATATTTTAGCAATTGAATGACTAACACATGTATGTGTATATCAAAACATTCAGGTGCTCATGATATGTGTATTTAGTCTGACAATATTTGACAAATATGACAGATATGTCATGCGGTTATAATTAGATGGTTAACAACAATCTAAATATATATACAAACCCATATATATTTCAGTTTGAACATCCATATGCTTCTGAACATGCTGAACAGTTGCATGAAACCTTACACAATCACACAGGCTACATAATGTACATAACATGGAAAAGAGCTTGGTAAATTTGAACCAGACAAACAGTGGTACTTATAAATATGCATGATTATTAAAATACAGAAGGTGTCAAGACTTACTTATGTAGATGTCTATCATGTCCAGCATTTAAATTAACAGTCAATCTAGATCTGGTGAAGTATCCAAGTGCAGAGCTGTGTCAAGTTGGCCCAACTGAGGATACAGCAGATATGGTGCCAATAGAGGGATTTAAACCTTTGGCCCAAATGCAAAGTAGGGCCACCCCAGCCCCCAATCCACATGCAGTATATGGGGGGGGGGGGGTTCTGCCCCTTGGCCAGAGTTCATGACCTATTTCTTTCAAAACGCCCCCATGTCTATCTTGCGAGGTTTCTGTTGTTTATCTTTTAAAATCAAAGGGAGTAATTAAAACTGGATGCCCTCATGTGTGGGTGTGCTTACATAATGACTAGTTAGCAATGTTGGATGGGGGTTGCAATGAATTTAATTAGATATGGTCCTGAGTAGCCCTGAATATAACCCCCCCCCCCTATATTATGTGCCAATCACAATGTTTTGATAACTGCATGGTTTCATTAAACCACCCCTTCAATATAATATTCTTCCAATCTTATAATATATCAATAAAATTTACTGTTCCAGCCAATTAAACAAATGTTAATTCTAAGACATGACAAACCAGTAAATTAGTTAATCACAATGGGCTATATATATGTATATATTAACATGAAATGCAAAATGACAGACTATATCATCAAACATCAATACAAGAAATTTACCTATAACTTTTAATAATTCGGGTTCTCGTGATGTCATAAAATTTCAAAATTATCGAGTTGATCAAAGTTGTATATTACATTAGACGATATAGTAATAAGATTTTCCCTGTGCAATCCATGACTATACTAGGACATAACAACAAACAATGTACACTCTTGCTCTTAAATATGGAATATAGAAACACATGAAAACTACCATTGCAACTACCCCATTTGAATCCCATGGTTAAAATCACACTTTTAAGAACTTAAGCGGATTCCTGAAGAGTTATTTGAAGTCCTCACTTGAATATTTGCTCAAATCTTGAAAATTTGGGAGGCTGGAGGAAATTGAAAAAACGATGCAAAAAAGGCCAAAATATGAATTTTATGTAGGGTTAGAAATCCACCCAAAATTGTTGATTTGTGAAAGTTACTGGTATCAAAGGAAAGATTAACCTTTAAATGAGTCAATTCAATGGTCATTAGCATGTGGAACCTGCGAGACAAATAATCACATCACAGACAAAATGGGTCATATTTATGCTTGGTCCAATGGAACAGTTTTTTACATTTTCAAACTCCAAGACTGCATGATAACCAGGAACGTTTTATTGATAAAGAATTTTACACCCTATGTCTGCTCTACCGAAATGTACCATAATTTCAACTAGAAATTCTTTTGACTGCTCGCAATTGAGAGTTTATCGCAATTAATGAAGTTGGTTGATCACCATTGTTCATGAAAACCTCAAAATAGGCAAAATCCACTCCAGCCATTCATATCGTGTTAGTTGAGCCTCTTCTCAGCATGTTGAAGTTAATTTTATAAATCTGGACTCACCCAAAACAAGGGTAAAAAATAAAACAAGGATCGTGGTTATTTCGGTATATTCCCTATTTATGAGCAAGAGTGTATTTCATTTTCAACTTCATTTAAATAGCATTTGTTACAAATTCTGTTTCCTACAGGTAACTTTGGGCTTTTATGTCTTCCAGTTTCAATTCGAAGGTTCTGAGAGCTAGTGCGGAATCTCGCAATTGTAGTGTACAATTTCCTGTTAATATTATGTAGTAAATAAGGTTCTATTCTGAAATCATTCTTCATTAATTTGACAGTCATGTTGACGAAGTATGCAATCAGACAAGCAAACAAACTAACGCTCTTAAAAGAGTAAAGCATTTCCTTGATAAGCAATGCAGAAAAATAGTCTGCAATAGTTATATTCGTAGTAATTTCAACTATTGTCAGACTGTCTGGATGTTCTCATGTAAAATGACTATGGATAAATTAGAAAAAACAAATAAAAGGGCTCTAAGATTTGTTGTGAATGATAATGAAGCAGATTACGATGATATTTGTCGAGAGGAAAAGGTATTGAACATCCAAAGAGAATGCATAAAGACAGTAGCAGTCTTGGTGCATAAAGTAAAAATTGATAAGGTTCCAAAATATATTAAAGACTTATTCAATCGTAGAGAATCGGTATATAACATTAGAGACAATGACTTGTTTGAAATTCCCGCTTTCAAAACTGTAGGTTATGGGAAGAAAAGCTTAAGATACTGTGGTGCAAAACTCTGGTCAAACATTCCAAAAGATATAAAAGATAAACCCTCCATCAAATGCTTCAAAGATGCTCTGACAATCTGGTTGCAGAATTTTACTAATGTTTCTGATGTTGAGTTTTGATTTACGTTTATGTGTTGTTGATACTGCATCCGTGCTATGATGACCAATATGTGCTAACCTTGGTGCTGTGTCTCTCGGTTAACTTTAAGACACTTGTACATAGGCCTATGCCAAATATTTTATAATAGAAATATTTGTTAGTTTATTTCATAGTAGCTCTTAGTCTAATCTGAGTAGTCTTTTAGTATAACTCATGTTTACTCTGTGTAATTGTTATTTTAAATTGTGTCATACAGAAGCTTCTGCTTATTCTCTTGTTTACCACTGTGTATCTTGTGAATGATTGAAAACGACAATAAATAAAATTTTACATACATACAATTTATAAGTTTTAAGTTTTGGTTGCTTAGTCGAGTCATTCATTTCTTCGAAAAATCATTTTGACACTTTTGGTAGAGTTTCTCTTTAAACATCTCAGGGAACGTTTCATTTATCGGGTCTGTCTCATTGATTTCTCCAAACTGTATATTGAATAGTTCTCTAGTACCTGTTTTATTTTGCTGAACCAGCATGTTTGTGAAAGTATATTTTTCTGAAAATTCAAACATTCTGTAAGAACATTATCATCTGGTCTTTTCTCAAGTTTAAGCCAATAATTGATCATTCTCATTTGTTGTCTAAGATGTAAAGGAAACTTCCCTATCTCACCATACACTGCTAGTGTGGAAGTTTGCTTTCGTACACCTAACATATGTTTTAGGTAACCGAGTTGTACTTTCTCTATTTCATTTATAGGTTTTGTTTGTCCATTCACAATTGTATTCCAGTATTGGTAGAATTTATCATTAACTTCTTCCATAAGACATCCTAAATCAAACACTAGTACAGCGTCAGGTAATCTTCCCGATAATATAATAGAAATGATTTATTCTATGTCTCTTTGAATAATTGAATTGATATTTCATTAATACTTTAAAACTATAGATGTTTCAAAAAACGTCAAATTAAGCTTTCCTCGCTGGATATTTAACGGTTGGACCTTGGTCGAAGACCTCACACAATATCACAAAATCAAAGCTAATTCCAAAAAGTTCACAAATCATTCAAGTGCAACAATTTCCTGTCTTGCTCTGGTCCGCTTTATCAAATTTGGGAGGAAAAAAAAGAACTTTACATTCAAATTACAACCAAAAGGATGATGTTTTTAAAGCCTGCCTTATAGACGACTAATAAAGAGGAAAAATTGCTACAGCAACAATTTTAGATTTTACACAAAACATTGAAAATGTGTGTTTCACCAAGATTTAAACACAGTGAAGAAAATGATTGAGTTTCATGCCTTTGAAATTGAGCTATTTACTTTTTTAAAAAATTTTCAAAAGATGTTTCCAACATGTTTCAAAGGTGCAAGAAAAAAATTCGAGGCAAAATGTGGTTTCAAAAAAATCTTTTATCGCATTGAAGGCCAAAGTTTTAAATTCCAAAATTGTATTTATGATATCGCGAGATATTTCAAGATAGCTCTTCTCTGACATGGACTAATCGATATTGTAATTAAAAAGTTCCAGGTCGATATGCTGAAATTGATATCTTGAATTACTGAGAACGAGTCTCACTCCAGACATTTCTTACAGGCGGTGCTTCGAGCCAGATCCAACAAGGACTGCGTACTGCAGCCTGCAGGTTGATTAATGTCGACTGGAGTTTAGTACCACCTGTTGAATATTTCTGGAATGAGACTTGCATTCTGAAATAAAACATGTGTATACAAGTATGGACCTGGAACTTTTTTTTACTAAAGTATAAGTTAAGTCTACATCAGGGCAGAGCTATATCAAACATCTCGCATTCTCGTAAATTCAGTTTTGGAATTTACCTGGTTTTTTTTTTTTTGTTAATAGTCGAACGTACAGTTGAGGTCAGATGTATTCATACACCAAAGGTTGATATCTTCAAAGTTGTGTGGCACCATCAAATCTGTCAATAAGGATATGAAAACGGTTCAGATTATTTGCTATGATTGTTTTTCAACTCATGGCATTGAAAAAACCAGAATCAAATATAATTGATAGTTGTTGAGGGGCTCCAAATTAGAAATGTCCGAAATTTGATGGGTCAAAAGAAATCATACACTTGAAATTTTCTCCAAAATATGACAAAAGGAGCAATTGTAGGCCAGCTAAACAACAGAAATTGATGTCAGGAAGTGATCCCCCAATGCCTGATGATGTTTTTTTAATTTCTGAACAATGAACGATTAACTGACTAATTTTTCCCAAGGGATGTGACAAGTTAGCACTCAGACATAATATTTCCATTTTTCAAAAAATATGAAAAGGAGAAAAAATATAGCAAATGCATGAAATGGTGAATAATTGAGGTAAAAGGGTCTGGGAACTAATGTAATGCAGTACATGAGCAACTTTATACACTGAGGTCTGCCGCACAGACTATCACGAGGAAGAATGTGGCCTATTGGGCAACAGAATCATTGCACAAGTAGGAAGTGGATGGAGGCTGTCTGCAATACAAGAGTGGATTTTATTCAGAAAGATGGAAAACAACACCAAATTAACAATTAAATATCTCTGTGAAGAATTATGGACACAGTAGGGGACATAGCTGTCAACAAGTAATGACAAATGAACATTGCATCAACATGGCCTCTAAGAGTTTTCAATGC
Source organism: Platynereis dumerilii (assembly GCA_026936325.1). Lineage (NCBI taxonomy): Eukaryota > Metazoa > Annelida > Polychaeta > Phyllodocida > Nereididae > Platynereis > Platynereis dumerilii. The sequence continues at coordinate 29,077,787 of JAPTHN010000008.1, read as the reverse complement.
AAAGAAGTGCCAATGCACCAAAACAGAACTCTCAATTCCACAACTGATAACTTCATGAACAAGGGGAAAGACTTCTGAAAAAGATATGAATCTCTGCAGTGCTTGAAACCAGATGAAGTGACATTTTTATTGCATTGAAACCCATCAGGCTGTGTTGGTGCAAAGCTTGTTTGACGATGTTTGCTCAGAGCTATGTCTGCTATGCTTGTAATTTTTCACAGAACTGTTTCTTTGTTAATTTTGGGTTGTGCTCCACCTTTTTGACCACAATGCATTCTTGTTTTGCAGATAGCTCCTATTCATTTCCTACTCAAGCGATGATTCTGAAGATGATCAGGCTGCGGAGCTCTCCATGGCAGTCTGTGTAAAGACATTGGCATGTGAAATTGCTCAGATACTGCATGACATTAGTTCCCATACCCTTTCAACTAAATTATTCACCTTTTCATGCATTTGCTACTTGTTTTCTCCTTTGAATATTTTTTGAAAAATGGAAATATTTTATCTGAGTGCTAACTTGTCACATCCCTTGGGAAAAATTAGGTCAGTTAATTGTTAATTGTTCAGAAATTAACAAAATATCATCAGGTATTGGGGGATCACTTCCTGACATCAATTTCTGTTGTTTAGTTGGCCTACCATTGCTCATTTTGCCATATTTTGGAGAAAAATCCAAGTGTATGATTTCTTTTGACCCATCAAATTTCGGACATTTTTAATTTGGAGCTCCTTAACAACTACAAATTATATTTGATTCTGCTTTTTTCAATGCCATGGGTTGAAAAACAATCACAGCAAATAATCTGAAGCGTTTTCATGTCCTTATTGACAGATTTTATGGTACCACACAATTTTGAAGATATCACCCTTCGGTGTATGAATACATCTGACCTCAACTGTAAGTCCCTTTTTTTGCAAAATCTCAAATTTGAAAGGACGGAGCAGAGAAAGACTGGAAACTGTCAAGGATGAATGATTTTTGGACCAATTATGCTTGTCGATCATAGAATCAATGGCATCAATTTGATTTTGGCAAAAAATATTTATTTGCAAAAATATGAGCTCAAATCAAGTGTCGCATTTCTTCTGCTGGTGAGTGTATAATACCTGGTACATAATTGACAAAGTTTCAGCACAGTCAAACCATTGGGAAAATCATGGCAGGCATTTGAAAAAGTCCGATTTACATATTTGACACTTCAGCAGCTTGTGTAGCCCTACCGTTACACCTCAGCTATTTCATTGTTAAACAGGGATGAGGCCAGGTAATTGGGGTATCAGACAAGCCATCGACCAAAGCTCCAAGTGCAACAGGAGCTGAGCTGAAAGGCAAAATGTCATAGTGTCAGACATACACTGATGACATTTTGCCTTGAAGCTCAGCTCTTGTTGCAGTTCGAGCTTTGGTTGATGGCTTGTCCAATACAACTATTACTTGGCTACACAAGTAATTGTTCTTCATTGTAGGTACCCAACAGTGGGTGGCACAACTTACCCCATGCCACAACTTACCCCGGTCTCCCCTTATCAGTTTTCTGCTATAAGTGACTTTATCTTTTATTTCACAACTTTAATAATTAGTTGAAATGCCATTGTACCAATGATAAATTCGTGACAGACAATTACTACTGGTCAAATTAATAAGGTCTATTATTGGATGATGTCCATTGTCATGCCTTGGCCGGTGCATTTAATAAAAGTCAGTCAAGATCATTTGATGTAATTCATTTATTAGTCAACCACTTCATCACAATCACCTGAGTATATGATACCAAAAAAAATAACAGTATCAAGCACAGGCATTATAATTTCTTACAAAAAGGTCACATTGCTAAACGTATCCTGTATATAACACATACAAGGTTGGCAACTCCCTCAAGATTCCTGGTTTGAGAATTCCTGCTGTAATGCTGTCTCAAGCAAGAGCATGAATTCTCAAACCAGGAGTTGCCAACCTTCTCAAGCAAGAGCATGAATTCTCAAACCAGGAGTTGCCAACCTTGTATATAAATTCAATAAGTGCAGTGACAAGCTTTTTTCTCAAAATGATTGTAATGCCTGTGGTATCAAGGTATTTGTACAATGAAACAGCAACACTTATTTAACCTAGCATAATACCCGTTCTACGAACGGGAGTCGTAATGTGATACATTGTAGGCCAATGTACATTTGTAGGCCTATACATTTGAAAATATGCAATATAAGATGAAGATATAAAAACGTGGACAGCAAAGAAAGGCATTGGCTGGTGTTGACAAAAGGAATATAGTGAACATTGTAACAATTGAGCAGGGCACATCACCCACTGAATGTGGTGGCCCCCACTGGATGTGCTGACCCCCAAGTGTACAAGGGGGCACTGGGCACAACTTATAAGGAGGGCACTCATCCAAAATTTGGGGGCACTGTAGGAGAGGGGCACTGACCTTTACCTCGAGTAGGCGCTGAAGCCTTTGGAAGGGGGGCACTGACCCCCAATGACAGAAGGGGGGCACTGACCCTCATCCACAGGAAGGGGCGCTGACTCTTGCAGAAAAGGGGCACTGATGCCTGGCCTTGTGTAGGCACTGATCCCTCTGGAAGGGGGGCACTGACCCCCCACTGGCAGAAGGGGGACAATGACCCCCATCTGGAGGAGGGACGCCGACTGCCACTTGTAGGAAAGAGGCACTGACCCTGAAATTGAGGAGACAGTGGACGCTGTGGAAGGGGGGCACTGATCCCCACTGGCAAAAGGGGGGCACTGATCCCCATCTGCGGGAGGGGGTACTGTCTGCCACGTGTAGGAGAGGGGCACGGACCCTGACCATGAGTAGGCACTGAACCCTGTGGAAGGGGGGCACTGACCCCCACTAGCAAAAGGGAGGCACTGACCCCCATTTGGGGGAGGGGGCACTGTCTGCCACTTGCAGGAGTGGGGGACGGAGCCTGACCGTGAGTGGGCGCTGAACCCTGTGGAAGGGGGGCACTGACCCCCAATTGCAGAAGGGGGGTACTGACCCCCATCTGCGGGAGGGGGCACTGTCTGCCATTTGTAGGAGAGGGGGACAGAGTCTGACCACGAGTGGGCGCTGAACCCTGTGGAAGGGTGGCACTGACCCCCACTGGCAGAAGGGGGACAATGACCCCCATCTGGAGGAGGGACGCCGACTGCCACTTGTAGGAGAGAGGCACTGACCCTGAAATTGAGGAGACGCTGAATGCTGTGGAAGGGGGCACTGACCCCCACTGGCAAAAGGGGGGCACTGACCCCCATCTGCGGGAGGGGGCACTGTCTGCCACTTGTAGGAGAGGGGGATGGAGCCTGACCATGAGTGGGCACTGAACCCTGTGGAAGGGGGGTACTGACCCCCACTTGCAGAAGGGGGGCACTGACCCCCATCTGCAGGAGGTGCACTGTCTGCCACTTGTAGGAGAGGGGGATGGAGCCTGACCATGAGTGGGCGCTGAACCCTGTGGAAGGGGGGCACTGACTCCCACTGGCAGAAGGGGGGCACTGACCCCCATCTGCAGGAGGGGGCACTGTCTGCCACTTGTAGGAGAGGGGGATGGAGCCTGACCATGAGTGGGCACTGAACCCTGTGGAAGGGGGGCACTGACCCCCACTGGCAGAAGGGGGACAATGACCCCATCTGCAGGAGGGGACCCTGACTTGTAGGAGAGGGGCACTGAACTCTTTCTGGCCCATCTTGTGGAAAAGTGTGGTAAACACTAAACAAAATGGAGGAAATAGGCCCCTTCCTCCCTCCATTGGAGTCCAGGGAAAACACAACTACTATTAATACCACTGGTAGAAAGTGAAATGTTTGGGTGGTTGCTAGGCACTTCATTATGAACTGTTGGTGGTTTGAGCACTTAAATGGAAAATCAGACCCCAGGGGAACCAATTAGGGGAATAGTTTGTGAGAATGATGGGCAAAGCAAGGTTTCTAAACTGAAGATGGGAACATAAAAGAGCAACATAGCTGCTTGACTTTTTGGCCCTGTTGTCAAGCAACGTCAATTATATATATAGAATAGAATAGAATAGAATAGAATGACAATGATCCAGATCATTGTTGACAATAGAGAGGTTCTACAGCCAGAAAAGGATAGTTACATTCAACTGTTGGTTGGCATTAATGATGTCATTGAAAGTCCCTTCTTTTACATTTGCCGTACAGCTGTATTGTCACGAAAAACTAACTTCTGTGCACAAACCACCTTGGTTGATTAAAAAAAAAACCTTTTTGTATAAACTTCAAAAACCAGTTTCAGCCTGACAAATTTGATAGTGTATCAGATGAAAATATAACATACATGTATATATAATTTTATATAAGATATTGGTAATACTAATGTAATTATAACTAACTGTTGACCCATTAGGGTTTGATGGTTTACAAAAATGCACCCTGTACAGCTTCTTTCCAGCATTGTAATGTGAAGCCATGACCCATTTCAGGCGTCAGTTGACCTTCCAGTCACCTTCCAGTTTGATGAACTCGAATCTGGATTGAACGGAACTGCTGTAGCAATTGGGCGCAGTGTACAGGGACTATAGTGATGGAGCTTGGTCTACAGGGCTAAAAATGGCAAGCACTCAGATTAATATGTAGCAAAATGTGATTTTTTTTTTTTTTGCGAAATGGCGCAACTGAATTTCCGGGAACTTGGCGGTAATACTGGTTGTAGAAGTTCAATGAGCATACCAAAAGATGCTAAATTTAATGGGCTGCAAGATGATAAGCATTACTGCCCTTGAAGTCCCAGATAAATATCTAGCTCCCCAGTGGCGTAGCTAGGGTTTTTCTCTGGGGGGGCAAATGACCCTCAATTTCCCCAAAAAGCAATCGTCAACACGGGATTACCAACAATACGTTTCTCTTAGCTTTACTGGATTCTCAAATGACACATACGGAACACTGAGAACACTTTCAACCACATAAGAAACATATGTTCTTTCCAAATATTCATTATTTTTGAAGTACTATCTTTAACTTATTGCAACCTTCCACATTTGCTTATAAGCTACTCAACTAAAGATTGGGAACGTTGAAGAGAGTCCGTGGATTTTTCTCCTAACCAGACATGCTTTTGTGACTGCATATCAAGTTTTAGAATTGGGAAAGTTGAAGAAGTTATAGGATGTGACAAACCCTTTTTTGAAGAAACACTACCTATGCAGAAAAAACTCAGAAAAAGCAGTAACACAGCTTTAAGTGGCCATGGTGATCAGCTTCCTTATTTTTATACTCCTAATATTTAGCTGGGACTCTCAGAAGAGACCCTCATCAGTGAAAGTTTCATGGTAATATCTGTAGCACAGGCTAGTTTTTAAGCGGTTTCAAAGTAGTTTTTGTAAAAATGTTGCAGAGTTAAGTTCCCATAATAAGCGAGTTTTGCCATACTGTTTTTGTCAAGGCATACATCATTTCATCTGCAATCATCCTAATTAATTTGTCTTCTTAAGTCAAAGGTTATCGCTGAAGCAACATAGATAATAGGCCTTGTCATACGGCAAACTTAAAATAGGCCTATTGCTAACATGAAACAGGATTTCTAAGAAATTTCTTAAAAAATTCACTTCTCCTCTCCTTTTGTCCATTTTTTTCCCTACCCAGTCTATCCCCAGGAAAGGGAAAATGGGAAAAATGGTGAAAAATTTTCTGCAGGGAAATATCACAGAATTTGAAATTTGCTTTTAGATTCAGTCAAAACTCAGGGAAATTTGGTTTTACATGTGTAAAGATGAGAAAAATTATCTTGACAAGGTCAAGATTTTTGGACTCGCTAAGTGCGAATAAGGTCAGGGAAAACATTCAATGATGCACGGAAAAATCTGGGGAAATACAGGGATTCAAGGAATTCATTCCTTATTGCAGTGGATTCCGGGTTCATTTTCCCTTTTGTTTCCCCGTTTTCCCTAGTTTTTCTCCTTTTCTCTCTTTTCCCTCCTTTTCCACTTTTCCCCTCATTTCCCTATTTTTTCCCCCATTTCCCCATTTTTCCCCAAAAAGTTGTCTGGGGGGGCAACTTGCCCCCCCTGCCCCCCCACTAGCTACGCCACTGTAGCTCCCAGATTTGTATGTGGAAAATGTGATTTTTTGCAAAATTCCCAAGATGAATTTCTAGGAACTGAATAGTTATACTGGTCATAGAGGGTCAATCAACATACACTATACCAAAAGTTGGGAATTCAATTTCACCATGTTGGTGAAAATGCAGAATTGTGCAGCTTATTGTAAAATGATGTTTTCAAAACATTGTGAAGCAACTTAAAAGATACTACATCAGTATGCAATGTTATGGCAAAGTATTCATAACATTGTGAAGCATTTTCCCCACTAAGTTAATCTTTTATTGGCGTAGAATTTGTTCAACAAATAACATAAGGTTTTTTAGGTGGAACAAGAAGATGGAATGTCAAATAATAGACCTATGCTTGTTATTGTGGTCTGTATGAATTGTAACTACACAAATATGAAGCTATAAATGATAAACTTTTACAGACTTCCCTTTTCAATTTAAATGAAATTGCCTGCAAGATATATATAATTGTACTGTAATCACAATTGAAATGTATCTCTAAAATTTGTGCTCATATTACAAATTACTCATATATATAAATATTCCTTTTGGACCAGATTGTAAAGTATATAAATGCAGGCTTGAAATATAAGATAGGTATTGTTGATGGAATTATAGGATTGCCCTCCATTGGAATATCCTCTAAGCCGTTCTGCTGTAGGACCTGAATCAGATGATAAAGTTCAGTTAGCAAAATAGAAAATATAATAATGTTCAAAAACAATCGGGGGCGACCATTTAATAATCAGCGGGAAATTATTTATTTCACAGTAACGGAGGCCGTAATTATTTATGTCAAGCGTGCAAAGTCCCCGAATATTCCTAAATCAAGCATCGCCTTCTTAAGAAAAACCCAGACCAGAAATTATTTATTTCAAGACTGCCCAGAAATTGTTTATTTATTTCACCAAAACTGAGCAAGAAATTATTTATTTCAAAAAAATGCCAAGCCCCCGCCCTGAGAAGAAATGGTGGCCCCCTTACCAACATACACCGTAAACCCAGGTGCGTTACTTTTACAGCAGTTACGTTAAAACAACAGCACATGCCGTAAAAACAACGGGTTTCTGAAAATGGAACTTTTTTTGTTCATCACGGTAGCTGGGCACCATTAAAGTAGCGCAGCAGGGTGACTCAAAAAATTACAGTGTATATATGTACAGGAGAAAAAAACACATGTTTTATATATGCAATGCTCACACAAATTAACGGAGCAAGGGTTTTTTCATTATTATTGCAAGTTACGGCTGTTTCAGCGAGATATCATAATCAAATATCAGAGTAAATTGAGAAATGAGGAGATCAGTTGCAGAAATTTAATGGAAAAACACAGGGTCTACCTAAACTCAAACTCTAACTGTACCTATCCATAAACCTAACCCTCATCGTAACCCTAATATTATGCCTAACCATGGGTCCATTTTCACATCTGATGTGTTGACCCTGTGTTTTGTCATTAAATTTCTGTCACAGACATCCTAACAATGTCATGTTCGTTATTTTTGACAGTTCATCCATGTTTACTCGAAAAAGCCATAACTGGCCTTTCCTCCCTCAAGTAATGTGAGCAGTGTATGTAATAAGTATATAGCCTCTAAGGGGCACAATTATGGCCTAGGATTAGACACCCCCCAATTTCTTATTCTTGCCAAATTATAGACCCATGCACTCAACTTAGTTAAAATTAAAGATTGTGGAAAATCAAACTAACCGGGATATCTGTCCACCCCCTGGACAGCCACCAAAGCCGCATAGGCTGTGTTTTTATTGACATGGTGGGAAGAGTGGTAGCCAGCCATTTTCATACTGGGATTTTCAGATACTATCATCACCTGCACGAGACGGTCAATCCTGATGACTGTCGTGTAATGGTCTTCGATATTTGGTACCAGACTCCAGGGATGGAAAACTTCGTAATCGCTGAAAATAAGAGAAACAAAAAGATACATGAAGACCAAGTCTTCACCCTGCGGCCCGCGTGCAACCACTAAGCTGCAGATGGCCCCAGCACGGCGGGCCCTTAAGAGAGGTAAGTATTTATTTACGTCATCCATGCAGTAAAAAATATCAAGGTCATTCATCAGATAATCAGTATCAATAATTTATTTGATAGAGCAAATGTACCTCAAATCCACCATGTCTTTTGGGTGTCCATCCGCCACATGAGCAACGATGCTCAGATAATTAACATACGTCTCGTTATCGCCTGGTGTAAATGTTAAAATCCATGAGTATTCCTTTGGTGGGGCAATTTCCAGACTGTATCCATCAGTTAAATGATCCAGGAGGCCTCCGACGTTCCGTCCCTTGTTGTACTGCTTGACCATACATGGTTTGGAGCACTTTACGACACTTGCGACATTCGGTGTCACGTCGAATTGTGTGTACTCCAAATCGTTCACCAACGTAGTGGTATTGTAGAGGTCGTCATAATAAACTGTAGCGACCGTATTCGGTTCAGCGCTCACAACTTGAATGATGTAACCAGTGTCATTTGAACGGCCACCTACAGGAGGGATGACGTACTTACGGTCCAACGCACTAACCGGGGGCAAGGTGCTCATCAGTGCATCACATGTACCCGGAAATTTTGGAACAGGAGCGCAGTCGTGAAAAGAGAAGACTCCGATTGGTTGGGAGGAGCTCACCTTCACTGGGAGGTTAGCATCACCTGAAATTGAAACAGTTTATGATTTTATGTATGCCTGGGTGTATCAACGTATACCTTACCAGTGAGGTAAGTTGATATCCTGGGGTTGATGTGTTTGGCATGAATTCATTTGATGCCTTATACCATTCGACCCCTCTATCAGCCAATCACATTACAGTATTTCAGGGGAATAATTCCCATATTCTTTGTTGTCCAGTTATAAATCCTCTCATTTTGACTATTTGAGTGTTTGTCTCATGGTATAAGCCGGTTATTCGCCATTGGATCAGGAATGTGTTTATCACACCTTGGCCTAAAGGCCTCGGGTGATAAATCACATATTCCCTCTCCCGTGGTGAATAACCTTTACTTATACGGTAGCAGCCACGAGCACCTGAATCTATTAACAGTTGTGACGTTATGAGTGATACAGGTAAAGAATGGCTTGCTGTTTATGATTCCTACAGTCATTAGTAATAATGATATCCGGCAGTTATCAAAAGTGTCAATTATCAGCAATCAAATTATCACAATCAGATTATCAGCAGTCATAATATCAGGCTATCATCAGCAATCAAACAAGAGCAGATACTGCCTCTACATCCCCCATGCCCTGCACAATCTACATCAACCTCAACAACAGTGAAGGGAGACTTGGGGAGTATTACTGTATAGTACATTCCCACAGTTTTCATGAGTGTGTAGTTCCATGAACACCACTAGGGGCACAATTGTGCATACCTGCATGTGGTGACACCTATGAATGGCCTGGGCTTACCAAATTTAGAAATGGTGGCAGTCCCAGCCATGCTCATAAGGATAGCTGGGAAGTAAGTTAGCTTCCTACATTTGATGATTTAATTGTAGATTTGGCAAGTTAAAGGAGTTAAAAGAACTGGCAGAAAGTATGAACATTGTGCATGGTGAGGTATTGGAGATTTTTGATGGAAACCATGACATGGAGACTGAAACCATATCCTCCATACCATATGGCATGGGGGATAATTATCAGCCGTCAAATCATCAGCAGTCAACTTATCAGCAATCAAAGCATCACTTCACATCTTTGGCTGATGTAAGTCTGATGTAAGTCAACACTTCCAATTGTATAAATCCAAGGTCGTTGGAATTATTGCTTTGCAAAGGTCGCAGATGTCGCAGTGAGGAATCGTAAGTACGTAACTCGAATTATATGACCATCTAAGTATATGACATGGAAGGATTGCGCCATAAGCTGGTTTACAGTTGAGGAATGAGGAGTGATTATGGACAACATTTTTATGATTGGGGAATACACACTGAAATAAAAGGATTGTCTGAATCAGACAATGACAAAGTGGTTGTCTAATTCAGACAATTGAATTGTTCGAAATGTCGAAAAACTTGCTTATTTTATTCCATTGATTGTCCACACCAGACGATAGATAGAATGAAGTAAACAAATTTTCTGACATTCTGAAAATTCGATTGTCTGGAATAGACAACCGCTGGATCAGACACATATTAGACAATCATTGTCTGTGATCAAACAATCTTTTTTCTTTCAGTGCAAGGGAGGAGGGGTCCAAGAGAGGGGAATTGGAGTCTTGAGAGATTTCGCACGCGTTTTGAGAGGCAACAATTTTAACCCATATTTAAATCTTACCTTTACTTTCCAGGACCAGTTTTTCCAACCTGTTGCAAGGTATTTTTTCCTTCTCCTTGTTGTGATAAGTGACTTCAATTTCAGTCAATTCTTGTGTACAAACGATGGTCATTCCTTGAGCTCTTTTGGTTGCCCGAGAGATCTCATCGTTGATGAAAAGAGTGTTGGAATTTTGAACCAGTGGAGCTCTGTAACTTCCAGCGTTGCTCGGTCCTTTTTCAATCTGTAAAGACATGAAAAAACAATTAAATAGGCCTATCTCTCAACACTGTGGCTCCACTTCAGCAACTGTGAGGCAGTTTCTTGTGGGCTGTGGTCAATCCACAAGGCACAAAACACTTAACAGTTCAACTTAAATAAGTCTCATTTTACAATACCTCTTTTCCTATTTCTATTTGAGTGTAGACCAGTTTCTAGGCTGCATATTGACATTATTGCTGTATAGTACATTTATTGGCAGCTTGATTGCTTCATTTAATCTATAGAGCCAGCAGACATTGAGTGCAAAAACCCCTCTTTCCAAAAATTTGAAGTTTTGGCTAGTCCAAAAAAATGTTTACAAACAGGTGCTCAAATTCCACTCAAATTATTTCTATAATGTCATCCAAGGAACCAAAACAGTAAAATTGTTACGAAAGAAGTCCTCAGTTGTCCACTAAATATGATCAGTTCGGAGCTTCATTGAAAGTTTCTTAAAATTAAAAAGATGATGCCCTAGGTTTCATGCAGATTTTTGGTACAGGGCCAAAAACATATATATGCAAAATAATACAAACACTTACTTAATATGCATAATTGTGCTTACAGATACGCAGACTTCTGCGCATACAAAGGATGAAATTGGTGTGCATGCGTTTTACCATGCTTTTCTCAACTACAACGTCTCTTATATTGATACTCAAATACATATATACATATATTGATACTCAAATGCAACGTCTCTTATATTGATACATACTCGAAGAGACTTAGTGCTATAAAAATTCAGTTGAATGATATTGCATCGATATTACTTTTTACAGTGTATAGGCCTATGCCAGTTGATGATAGAACAGATGGTGCTAATCTAATATTATCTCAAGATGTATTGTCAGAGATATCGTCAATTCGTCAGATGGAAATGGCAACTAATGTTGTGATAATTGGTGATTTTAATACTGACTTTGTGAGATTGTCACCTCAAACTGTAGAGCTTAAAAACTTCAGCACTAGCGAAGGTTTACAGGTGTGTACAAATACAGCAGACAATTGTGTAGAATATACATTTGAGAATTCTCGTGGTCAGCGGTCAAAGATTGATCATTGTCTTGTTAGTGAGAATTTAGTTGAAACTACTAATTCTGTTGCAGTAAGCACATACACCGTATGATAGTATTGATAACTCCTCTGATCATGTTTGTTTTTTAGCCAAATTCAATATTGATTGTGAGTATATTGCAAGTGTACCTAATATTCAGCAGAAAAGTGTGTCATGGTATAAAGCCACTGTTAATGGCATTGTAAAGTATAAGCTGCGTATGGATAATATTATTGATAAGATTGAAGTACCAGATAGTGCTTTGAATTGCAGGGATATATTTTGTACAGTTCACAAAAGTGATATTGAAAGGTTTCACAATGTTCTCATTCATGATGTATGTATTCATGCTAGTAAGGAGGTGCTGCCCTCTTGTGGTAATAAGAGCAGCAACAGACAAGTTGTACCAGGTTGGTCAGAGTATGTAGCTCATAAGAGGCAGGCCCTTTCATGCCATTGGGCTTGGAAGCATGCAGGTAGACCAAATAGTGGTGTGTTATTTGAGGAAAGGAAACAGTCAAGAATAGATTATCACTATGCTTTGAAGAAAGTAAAAGAAAATGAGAATGTTATTAGATCAGGCCATAAATGTAAATGATCATAAAATCATGGAGTGAAGTAAAGCGTATGAAGGGCAGGAAAACTTCTCTTCCCTTGATAGTAGATGGTGTGAGGGGTGAAGCCAATATCTCTAATGTATTTGCTGATAAATATCACAAATTATACACAAGTGTTAGATATTCAAATGACAAGATGAGTGAGATTGACAAGCAGGTTAACACTCAGTTATTGGAATTTCATATGCATGATAATAAATTATTTACCATCAATGAATATAGTACGATTCTTAAAAAACAGGCTCCTAAAAAAGTCGGATGGTCAGGCTGGGTTGTTTTCCGATCATCTTTTAAATGGTTCATGTACTCATTGTAAGATTGTTTAATGCAATGATGAAGAAATGAATAGTAGTGTTATGTTACCGATTGTTAAGAACAAGAAACTTAGTAACAATGATTCTAATAATTTCAGGGCTGTATGTCTGCAGAGTGCGTTATGCAAACTATTAGATTTGTTAATATTGAATAAAGAGAAAAATTGTTTAATAACATCTGAATTACAATTTGGGTTTAAGGCTGAACATTCCAGCTCACTTGCTACTTCAGTCTTGCTAGAAGTGGTAGATTATTATTTAGAAAACTCTGTTGTTGTAATGGCACTAGATGCCAGTAAAGCGTTCGACTGGGTAGAGTTTGGCAGTCTATTGTCATGATTTTTGGCTCTTTTTTCTGATAAAATCCTGATTTTGAGTAATGTTGTCGCATGAAATTGCAAAAAATGTTCTAGGTTTGCAATCGATTTTATATGATATTATAAGTCATAACCGATGGAAAAGTGCGACCATTTTGAAAGAAAAGGGTGTTTTTTAATTTGATATTGCCTTTCTAGCCAATTTGGCCCCAATTTTTCAAAAAACTTCATATATGCCATTATATTATTGGTTAGGTCATGAAACATGTTGAAACTACTAAAATAGTGTGGTAATTGTCACAACAGGTAATATTAGAATCATGGCTCCATTATTTACCGGAAAAAATTTTGAATATGATCAATATTTTTGTGAGCGTTACGCGTGCGACAAAGTAATTTTTGTATTTTACCGCCAGGTATCAGTCACCAACATGTATTAGTTCATTGTTTATTGATGCTACACAGATTTACTATGTTTCAAGCCAATCCAGGTTAAAATCAGAGCTTTCATAGCTTTTTGCCGCATGAAAGTACTCCTTGCGTTACGCCTGCGACACATGCACCTTCCCTCATATTCACATGTATTGGAATTTTTTCATGAAATTAATTTTTCACAAGCATAAAAGGCTCCAAAGCAACTAAGTAGATATTTTACTAGACCTTAATGGCAAAACGATTCAATTGACATGTGCAAAAGGGAAATTACAACATCCCAGATCAGGAAGCTTCAAATTTAACTCAATTTTTCGAAGTCAAACTTTGAACACAAAAAATTTAATAATATCAAAACAAGCACATAAATATACTTGTTTCAATGAATTTATGAAGCCTTTGGACATAGAGATAAAAGGAAAATTAAGAAAATGACAATGAGAGGTGTCAAATTTCATAAACTTGAAATAATTCAAGTGAAGAAAAATGTGATGTCACGCTAAAATTGTGAAAAATTGACGTTTTTCGAAGTAGTTTTAAGATTATCCCGACAACCGTCTGTAATATTGCCGGGAAATTTTCTGGACTTTGGCATAAGAATGTATATAAAGCAATAGTGCAATATAAAGTTGTTGCATACATCCATTCCTACATTTTTTGACCCCCAATTAATTCGGGCCCTGTGGCTTCATTACTTTTGAGATAGGACTTAAGCAAGGTGGAGTGCTAAGCCCTACATTATTCTCTGTATATATTAATGGTATGATTGAAGAACTTGTAAATGCGAAGGTTGGACTTCATGTTGGCAGCAAATATTATGGCGTTATTGGATACGCAGACGATATCATGTTAATTGCACCCAAACAGTATAGTATGAATAGGATGATTAATATATGTAAGGAGTATGCCAGGAAATATAAAATATTTTTTAATGGTAAGGAGAGTAAAGTCATTGTATTTGATAAGAATGATTTAAATGTCAGACCATTATTTACGGTTAATGATCAAGGAGTTGAATGTGTTAAAGAGTTAAATTATCTAGGCCACATGATTAACAATGACAGGAGAGATCCACTTATTGGCTATGTTGTGAATGATTTTACAAGGAAGTTTAATTCTTTTATTGGAGATTTAGATCAGGTAAGTTCTGTTGTAAAAGGTAAATTATTCATGCAATATTGCACAAGTATGTATGGAATTGTTATATGTAACTCTGTTGATAAGAATATTGATAGGTTGTCAATTGCTTGGAGAAAAGCCATGAGAAGAATGTTTAAATTACCTCCGCGTGCTCACAGTAAGCTTTTACCTCATATTGCAGAGATACTACCTGCCGATATAACTGTGTATTTGAGGACTTTAGGTCATATTTGTAAAGGCATGGATCATTAAAATTCAAGTGTAAATTGTATCTATATATTTAATATGAGCATATTTAACCCATCATCAATAATGGGATATAATTTTAAACACATTTGCCATCGTTATAAAATCTCAAAATCTAGCAATTATTTGAATATGAAAAATTGTATAATGAAATGTTATAACAGCAGTATTGATGAAGAAAGCACCAGAACAGGCAAGCAGATTAGGCAACTAATTGATGTTAGAGACAGTGTGCTATATGAGGATTTCAATTTTTCACATAATGAGATCAAAGATCTCATAGATATATAGAGTATTTATGTGTTAGCTAGATCTGCGACATATATGTTTATAGAACTAAGGTAGTTCCGTTGTTACCTTTGTTTTTCTTGTTTTTAATATTGTTTTTCATTTTTATTGTTTTTAATTATGTTAATCTGTACAATCATGTCTTTCTTGGACGAATAAAGTATGGTAATAATAACATTTCATACTCCCCCCCATGGACATGTAAAAAGTTAGCACCCCCTTGAAACATGTGCAATAAATTAGTATCCCTCGTGCACAACTCCCACTCCCCCCGTTGTAAATTCTGAACTGTCACTCAAATGTGGTCTCACCTTCACAGTTACCATCAGTGGCTCCGAGCTCTCGAAAAACATCGGTTTTCCAGCAGCGGCTTCGGTTAATTTAAGATCCGTGGCTCCCTCCATAACAACTTGGAAATCGTAGGACATGTCCGGACTGATCCAAGTTACATTGAGTATCGGGGAGCTGACTCCAGAATGCATCACCGTGGCCGTCATTTTGATGTTACGCTCAACGTGAGTTCCGACTGTGTATAAATATGATGATGCCGCTGCACCTTCAATGGAAACAAAAACAATAATCATTAAAATGGCGTGGAGGATATGTATTTTTAAATAACTTTTTTAATGGAAAAATCATTTCCCCCAATATGAATATTGACATCATGCCCTTAAACTCTAATTAAGGTAGTAGATAGATGCAGCAATGGACTTAAGGAAATTGAAACTGCGGTCACAATTAGGTGCTGCAAGATGGCCGGGAGAAGGAAAAAAATGATCCGTGCAATGAACCTTGATCAGCGATAATATATTTCGTGAAAGGTCATGATTTTGTCCATATTACAATTTTTCTAATCTGTTTTGCAATTTTTAGGGTTAGTGAAAATCACGACTTTTCATGAGCAAACAGAAATTGTACATTTGCTGTCTTTTATCTTCTTCTTCTTCTGTTAAGCTTTTCCGTCTTTCGACATAGCGCGGCGCACAACCTGCCAAATACTTCTATTTTCAGCTAACTGTTCATGATCAAAACATTCATATGTGTAATTATTCCTACCATTACCATTTACAACTGTAACATTTATACTTAGGTTATCAAGATCTTTGTCCACTAATTTCAGCCAGGTCTGTTTCTGCCCTCCCCTTGGTTTTTGAACATATTTTCTTGCTTCCCTTAGCGCTCCCTTTGCTGGGGTTTCTTCTATAATCTTCTTTCTTTAACACTCTTACTCCATGGATTTAACTTGGTTCTTCTGTATTATTCTTCGTTTGATATCCTATCTTGCCATGTTATTTCTAAGATCTTTCGCTTGAAATACGTCAACATCATTCTCTATTTGTTCAGTCACTGTCCATAACTCGCAGTTGTATAAAAATATACTTTCTACGTGACTACGTAAAAGTCTGATTTTAACCTTTTTCAACACTTTCTTGCTTTCCAAGATTTTCTTCAATTGGTTCTAAGCAACTATGGCTAAAATTTTTCTTCTGTTAATGTAATTTCTTGTGTCTAGAAAGCTCTCTAAATATTTACATTTTTTCCAGCTTTCATATTCTCCCCTTTTAACTTCATGTTCTTCTGTTTTACCATCATTCACTTGTAAATTCTTCTCTTTTAAAATGGCTGGGACTTTTTCTGATATCTTCAATTCTTTCTTTATCATTCTTTATCCTTGCTGTATCATCTGGGTATTGTTGATCAATCATTAATAGTCTACTGCTATATTTTGTAAATCTGTGTTCTTCAATGTGTGGTCTTAAAACACAAGAGCTAGGTTAACAGATTACAAGGTATCCTAGTTGAAGTTTTCAAGGCCCTAAATGGGCAATCTCCAGTGTATGTTCAAAGACTATTTTCTAAAAAAGTGTCAAATTACAATTTAATACATGAAAATCAACTGACACTAGTACATCACAGAACTAAGGCCTATGGCTTACAGACTTTATCACATCAAGGAGCCCGAATGTGGAATGTACTACCAAACAAGTCTAAAATGACTGATAAGTTATCTGTCTTCAAAAATGGACTTAAGAAAATAGATATAGGGGCCTTGAGGTCGCAATTGTAATTGTAGGTTTTTATAAGGGTTTTTACGGTATTTGCAGTTGTTACAACTCCTGTTTTTTATTACTGTAACGATTTCGGTGAGACTAGCTCTGTGAGCTAATGTTGATTGTTTTTGAAACCGAATTGAAATAAAACTTGTCTTATGTCTTATGTCTTATGTGTGGTGGTATCATGATTCCTTGCATTGATTTCAGAGCTTCGGCTAAATATATAATGAAGAAGATTGGACTCAGACAATCACCCCGTGGTAATCCCACATTTGTGACAATCTCTTCTAAAGTTTTCCTTATTCCCTATTCTGACTCTAAACTTGACGTCTTCAATCAAAATCTTAATCATGCGCAATTCATCTTCATTTAGCATTTCTTTCAAAGTTTTCATCAGTTCAGTTCTCCTTACTGTGTCAAACGCTTTTGACATGTCCAACATAAGTAGAATAATTGAATAATCTTGCGATGTTATCGCCTTTCCTGGTAGTATTTTGAAACTGAAAACTAGTTCTGTGGTGCTTCGTCCTTTCTGGTAAGCTAAGAGTTGACGTTATATTCTCTAGAAACTTGTTTAGACATCTCTTCAACATGCATATCGCCAGAATTTTCCTCAGTATTTAAAATAATAAGATGATTGGCCTAAGATTCCCTGGGGGACCTGCTCTTTTCCCTGGTTTTTGTAGTGGAACGAGAACACCTCCCTTAATTCCTTTGGATACATTCCTATTGTTGCAGCATGATTGTACATCTCAGCTATCTCTTCATATAATTCTTCTGGACTGTATTTAATCAAAATCCATATGTTCCACTGAATAATTTCAAATAATAAAGTACAAAAGTGAGTCCGAATAGAGACATTGTTTTAGTACAATATTTCAACCTTTATTTGGTCATCTTCAGGTACATGAAGATGACCAAATAAAGGTTGAAATATTGTACTAAAACAATGTCTCTATTCGGACTCACTTTTGTACTTTAGTATTTAATCAATTCTCCATAAATTTCATCTATCCCAGCACTTTTCCCATCTTCTGGTCTTTTAACTGCTTCCTTGATTTATTTTTTACTAAATTTTACAGCCATCTCTTTCGGATCAATATTTTCTATCTCTTCTTCCATATCTTTGGTAAACAGCTCTTGGAAAAAATTGGTGACAATTCTTGTTTGTTCTACTTCATCTGTCGTTTTTCCATTTTCTCCATCCACCAATATTTTCTTTTTCTCTTTAATTTTTTGCAAATCTTTGATTACTCGGAACATTCTCCTTGATCACTTTTTGAATCTGCTACGGCTTCTACCATCTCCAAAATTTTCTTTTGCTGTCTTTTTTAACCTATCAGTGATCAGGATTTCAGATATCTTACCATCAAGAAAAATTCTCAATATCCGTTGCAACGCATGTTATGGAACCATTGTATTGTCAATGAACCTCCCTCCTAGTTCTAAGAATCAGCTCAGTGTATATCTGCCTAATATTGGCTGCAACAATTAGGCCACACATAATTGATCTTTAGCTTCTCGGATTCCTCTCAAGACCCTTTTTCTAGGGTCGGTCGGTAGGACAACAAAAAAAAGGTGAAAAAAAAAAATTTTATAATGTCAAAAAAAAAATTTCTTTTTTTTTTCATTTTTTTTTTCCATCGGCAGGAAATCTATTGTGTCGGCGGGTCCACGAAGCTAAGAATCAATTATGTGTGGCCTTACAGCATCATGCTTTTACCCATTGTATGTTGATTTGGTCCCAGGTATTCGGGTTTAAATGAATAATCTGCCTAATCATGGAAAATTCATAAAAGCTAATTTTTACAGCAGATTCATTCTCTCCTGATTGAAAAATAAACCAACGCTACAAAATTTACACAATTGTCACATGAATTTGATCCACGCATAAAAAAGGAATGATAAAAGAGCAGTGAAAAAAAATTATACAATGAATGGAAATTTAACAATAAAAAATGGAAAAACACCATTGCAAATGTCACGTTTATCTGATTTCTGCATTTACAGCATTTACAATGCATTTTCTTTGTTGTTTGACGATTTTTTGCATGATCAAAAATTTTAAAAAGAATGTGCTTTGTCTGTTGTAGCTCCGGGGCAATTCTGTAAAGTCTGATTTACAGATCAGACACTTCAGCAGCTTGTGTAGCCCTATACACCTTCACTATTTCAATGTTATAGTCCTTGTCATACTTACGTGGAATCTCAAGTTTTTTTTCTATGCTGTTGAACTGTGATGTCAGAGATGACTCTATTCTAGCATTGCAATATATGTAAATTAACTACAAGCTGTGATGTCATTTCAAACTGGGTCAGATTCCCCAGCTTCTAACCAATGCGAATCCACCAAACTGAGCATCACAGTTTCAACTCAGTGTCAGAGTTAAAATTGGGTCTGGGAAAAACCCATGCAAGTTTGACATCACAGCCTCTCAGCCAATGGGCTGCCACAACAAATATACATAACATAAGCCATGTGTTTACGAACAAATTGTCAAAGCCTTCTGTTTATACCAACTTCCATCAAAGTTTAAAGTTGTAAGTTAGCAAGTTTGTAGATTTATCAAACAACTCTGGGAGGATTATAACAGTTGTTTACTGTGAATGCTCACAAAGCTGCCATTTGGTAGGATTAGACTGGTGATTGCTGTGATAAATCATTGGGATCAAAAATGTAATGCTTCCTTCAATATATCAATGTTTGAACTGTGATGACGTAGTTTACGGTCAGCCCATTGGCTATCAAGCTGTGATGACGTAGTTGTAGGGGCTATCCCTGATAAAACTCTTACTCTGACACTGTGTTGAAACTGTGACGCTCAGTTCAGGAGGATCAACATTGGCTAGAAGCTGGGGAATCTGACCCAGTCTGAAATGACATCACAGCTTGTAGTTAATTTACATATATTGCAATGCTAGAATAGAGTCATCTCTGACATCACAGTTCAACAGCATAGAAAAAAAACTTGAGATTCCACGTAAATATGACAAGGACTGTAAACAGGCAAGAGGCCCGGCAATAAGGGTGAAAAACAAGCCATCAGCCAAAGCTCCGAGTGGAACAGGAGCTGAGCTACTACGCAAAATGTCATTGTGTTAGACATACTGGGCGTATGTCCCGTAATTGCCCTTTGGTCACATGAAGTCACAACCAATTTTGTACCAAAAACGAGCATATTTTTGGAAATTATAAGATATTGTATCAGCGCGTCTGTGCTGAGCTAGTAAAAGATACACTCTAAAAAATTTCAGACAAAATTGGTTTTTAGATTCAAAATGGTTTTTTGAAAAAAAAAAAAATTTCAATGCAAAAAATCAACATGGATTTTTTTAAAAATCCATGTTGGTTTTGCATTGAAATTTGGTTTTTCAAAAAACCATTTTGAATCTAAAAAACAGTATTGTCCTGACATTTTTTAGAGTGTATCTCATGCACTTTAGTTAAAGGGAAATGATACAGTTTAGAACTAACTATAAAAGGTTAATGATATTTCGTGATAAGCATGCTATGAATATTAGAAATACACAGAAAAAATTAAAATGGGGGGTCACCAGCATTTTAAAGGAACTACTGACACTTCAATGCGCCCTAATTGGTCATTGGAAATAACATTGAAAACATAGGGAAAATTACTTTTTCTTTAATTTGCGGGCTTATAAAATGAAAATTACCCATAAATATGTAGTAAAACTTGGTAGTATTCAAACTGAGGTATGAAATGGCAATTTTACTTAAAAAGGGAGGGTCACCAGGGTCCTTTACAAACTACAGCCTGTAGTAAGCAGTGGGCGGGTCCACCGATGAGAGGGGGGGGCGTCATTTAAAAAAATTCCCGAAAAACAGTTTAGAATTCAATTTTTCTTTCAGTTTCTATAGTTTAACTGAATTGTTTTAGAATGTTTGGTGACAAAACAGGGCATATTTTCTAAAATTTCATTAACACTAGGGGGCACTGTTGTGAACTGTATCATTTCCCTTTAAGTACCATGTAATACTCCGATGTTAGTCACCCTTGGGTATGATGTTTTCCAGATTGAAGAACCATTTTAGGTAGCATAAGGTCTGGGACATTTTAATACAAAGTGCTCTTGAAGTACCCCATTCAAGTTCTCCAAAGAACCTTACAGTAGAGTATTTAGAAAACATCTTGTCTTGTGGTATTTTGAGGTACCAACTTGGGTATCCTATTTGTGACAAGTTGGTATACGTACACTTTTAAGCACTTCAGAGTTCTTTTTGTTCTTTGAGTGTACATATGCTGTCTACAAGTTGACAACTGTTTCATTGCCCTGCTTTTTCTAGCCTTGGCAGAAGATATGCTGTCGTGTGTTGCTACCTGGTGACAGGCGTGCAATTCCACGAGCACCAGCGAGCGGTCGACAGAAACTGAGTATGAGGCACTCACAAAATGTTGTCTGTTAGAAACAAGGTTGCTTCTGAGTGTGCTGATGGCCTTGTCTACTTCCTTAGAGAATGTGATTGCCGAGTCTTATACTCTGGTTTACCTCAATGTTGAATAGAAACTTTGTGAATGTGCCATGAAATTGGAACTATTTCTTTGGAGCTGCTACGCATACAAAACCAACTTTGTTCCAGGTGGCAGCAGCATGCAGTTCTCATTTTCACCAGACCTGCATATATAATTGTAAAAGAGACACTGTTTGGTGATTTGATACGATATGCTAGAGAGACTAATTAGGACATGGTCCAACAAAACTTAATTCTCTTCAGAATTTCCTAAATTTGATTAAAAATGAATCAGCTTCCTTAGCAAAATGCTATTGACTGTGGAATTACCATTTACGATACGATACGAATCATACGATACGATGCGATATGATATACTTTATTAATTTCATAATTTGAAAAACTTTCTACATGTAAGACTTACCTAATGTAAAGCCCACTACCAGGACGACCAAGATCGGTAACATTGATCGAGTCTGAAAGCAAGAGTGACATAAAATGTAACAAGTAAAATATGCAGATTAGAAATTAAAGGTCCATGCAGATCTGACAACTTCATAATTTTGCCATAGACAGAGTCTCTACTCAGTTTTTGTATGCCAAAAATGAATGATACCTATAGCTACAAGTCTTGCAATCATGTTAATCATTTTCATCAATTTTTTTTTTAGAGTACTTTCAGGGTACCCAACTCAGGGTGACTAAATTGGGTCTAATATTCATTTATGACTGTCAAGTCTTACCAATTTTTCTAGCAAGTCGGGAAAGAGGTATACAATTTTCAAGCTCTTCTTCCTAAAAAATAGTGGCGCCTTTCACTAAGTTAGAATTATCAGTTGAAAATAACCTCCCGGGACCCGCAGTCTGCTCACAGACTCTAAATGAACAACACAGCTGGAGAGTCTGCCAGAAATCGGATGACCTCCAGGTGACACAGATATCAATATTCAAATAGGTCAGGTCGTTCAACCAGGCAGAGGGACCTCATCACTTGTGCTCATACGCACAGCTGAGCTGCCAGCAAGATGAAAAGAAATTGTAATCAACAATGTTAAACAATCAATGAGTGCACATGCACTTACTGTCAGCCTTTCACTGTGGCCAAACTGCAATGACACAGACAACGCTAATTGATTGTTTGTGGTTTTCTACATAGAAACTAATTGAACCAACAAGCAGACAACAATGACACACTCAAGCATTAACTTAATTGCTTTAAGAGATCCGAAACTGTTATCTATTACCTGTCACACAGGAGGAGAGTTTTGTTACAACTTCACAAAATAGTGTTATGCTGTGGGCAGGCTTAGCTTAACAAGTTTACACTGAGAATTGCCAAACAGGGACTACTCACAATTCCCTGGCCAGGAAAAGCATGATTCCGCCAAAAAAAAGTTCCTCAAAAGTACCAATGTGCAGCAATAACACAATTCTTAGCATCCACTGGCCAATTAAAAGTTATTTAATATTCAATTCTAGACATAATTGAACAGACAAAATAGTTAATCCACAACACTGTAGAAAAGTAACAGTTGCTGAATCTGAAATCTGTTAGAGCCTCACACAGCAAGCTGTGTTCGATTGTAGTTTCTGTTATGGATTCCAGAGGGCACAAAGATAGCCAATTTTGTGAACCTATTGAGCTCTAAGTTTAGAGTGCGGGACCCGGGTGTTACTTTGCCACGCCAAGTTCATCTATCAAACAAAACACAAAATATATTCACTTCAGAGAAAGTTCTGGGATATCGACCAAATTTTCAGTTGCACAAAAGGGGAATTACACATCACAAATTTCAATTGCTCCTCCTCCACTTGAAAGCACCGTTTTGCAATGGAATACTATTACTACAGGGAAAAAAGAAGTGCAATGAAATGACAATGTGTTTGGTGCCCAAGTGGCTTTGCCACGTCACAAATTTACACACCTGACTGAACAAATTCTGTGTATCACACTTCATGAGTATTCTTATGACTTGTAAACGACACGTAATAGATAACGCCCTCGTTTGTGACGATATGCAACATATCCGAGGGCTTTAGCCCGAGGATTATTGCATATTGTCACAAACAAGGGTGTTATCTAACTTATACCACTAAGTACAAAACAAATTAATTTAAATCCCTTTGTTTGCCTTCAATCCTTCTTGTTTGACAACAATTCATTGTATTTGTTGCACATTCATGTTCCTTAGTTCATTTGAAGGTTGGCAGCCCTGAAGGCAACAGGTCAGAATTCTTTGTTCTCGGGAAATAATACAAGACATTAATATCGTATATAGATGGAAAGATAGATAGAAAAAGATCAATAGAAAGATCGATTGAGGGATAGAAATAACACAATACTTTAATTTCATAGATTAATTTTATAGATAGATAGATAGATAGATAGACAGATAGATAGATAGGTAGGTCGATAGTGCAGCCCTCTCACCCAAGGTCTCTTTGGTGAGGCTGATTATTACAGTCGCTGAGCAAATTTTATTTTGAAGTTACAAAATACATTAGAAAAAATAATAGAAAGCAAGGAGCAGGGGTTCGGGGGCGGCAGCCCCCGAAATAAGAAGAAAAAATAATTCTTTGAGCTTGCCAAATAGGGCCAAGCTTGATGGTCTGCTGCTCCGCCATTTTTGTGCAGCTTGCCTATTCAAAATGAACTATTGTATCAAGTGACCTTAAATTTGATCATTATTTCAGATATTGGTATAAAAAAGAGTGAATACAGCCTTTTTATTGAGACCAGTTACACTTGATACAATCTTCCTCCTTGTTTACTGTCTGTGTTGTTCAGTTTTAATCCTTTGTTGGTCAGTTTTGTTTCAGTGTTTCCTTCAATTTTGTCAACTTGTAATCAGCCAAGCATGCAATATCATGGTCAGGCATATGAGCTGTGATATGCATTATATCAGAGCGAAATCCTGCCTTCTGATTGGCTAGAAAAAGCAAACAGTGGTATAACTTTCTTATACCATAAGGCCTATCTCACAAATAATGAAGCCAAAGTGAGCTAAAGTGTGACATGACCATCAAAATTTTAAAATGTTTTTATGTATACAATCTATTTAGTTAATGTTTATTTTCTTTTTAGACAATTTGGCCCCAAATTTCAAAGAATGCTCCATAAATTTTTTAATTTGTGTAATTAGGCAATGAAACATACTCCAACTACTGAAATTATATGTTAATTTTCACTCCAAGTAATATTAGAATAATTTTGTCAGAAAAAAATTGAATACGATCAAAATTTTTCAGAGTGTTACGCGTGCGACAAACATAACTTTTGAATTTTATCACCAGAAACCAGTCAACAACTTGGATTAGTTCATAGATTAATAAAGCTTCATGGATTAACTATATTTCGAGCCAATCCAGATTAAAAACAGAGCTTTCATAGCTCTGTACCACTTGAAAGTACTCTCTGCGTTACGCGTGCGACACATTCGCCTTTCCAGCTATTCATTGGAATTTTTCCATGAACCAGATTTTCCACAATCATAAAAAGCTCCAAAACAACTTAGTAGATGTAATACTAGATATCAATGGCAAAAAGATTCAACTGAAATATGTTAAAGGGAAACTAGAAAATTTCAGATCCGGAACATTCAAATTTGACTCAATTTTAAAAAGTCAACCTTTGAACACAAATAACTCAATGATGTCAAAACAAGTGGATAGAAGTGCTTGTTTCAATGGATTCATAAAGCCTGGGGATGTGGAGATTCCAAAAAGTATAAGGAAATAGCAATGGAGCATGTCAAACTTTGTAAAACTGAAAGAATTCATCAGGTGAAAAAGTTTATGTCGCGCTAAATATGTGAAAAAATGCATGTTTTCCGATATACTTTCATCTCTATCTCAATAAGCTTTTATCGAATTGCCATGAAATTTTCAGGATTTTGGCATAAGAATTCATTTAAGACACGTCTGTAATATGAAGTTGCTGCATACAGCCGTTATCAAAATTTGTGACCCTCAGTGAAAACCAGCTGTTTGGCTTCATTATTTTTGAAATAGGCCATAACGAAACAATTATGTTATGCTTGGAAGCAACTGTCATCAACAATTGATACACAGTGCACACACCTGGCATATGTTCATGAAGAGGGGGGGGGGTTACACTTCCTATAAATTTGGGAACACTGAAATGATGGTTACAAAGGCTAAACTTTTAGCCATATGATCGATTATTTAAAAATTATATATATCATTTCAAATCATTAGTTGATATATCAATTTGAATGGCTATATATCTAAAAAATGGATGCCCCCCCTCCCCCTTCCCCCAAAAAAGTTTACTTGTCGTTTGCCCATGATGCACGACTTCAGTGTGTGAGTGAATTAATGAATGTTTCAGTCAGAATGATTGGAGCTTTATATCATGCACTAGTGCACTGATAGGCAAATTAGGGCATGTGACACAGCCACGAGTGGAGGATAATGGGAACTGCTGTCTAAGAAAAGTCCAGTTGACATGCCCAGAGCTGGGATCAAACCTGGGACCAATCGATCAACTGGGGTCACCACCTATTCATACTGCTATTACAGGAGAAGAGCAATGAGTTATTACATTTAATTTAGAAAACATGTTCTTTCAAGTTAAAGTGAATTATGATCAGGGAAAATATATTTGGTAAGACACAATATTACGGACAAAGTTGTCGTACACATAAATTAGGAAATGGCCATGTGCTATTTTTGTGTGCTCTTGTAAAATAACGCTTCTCTAAATCTTTTGAAATTTGTCCCATGAAAGCGCCGGTAAAAAAATATTTGTTTCTAAACCAAGCAACACCCTAGAAGATATACCCCACCATAAACTATTTATTTCAAGACTGCCTAGAAAGAATTTATTTCACTAAAACTAAGCATGAAATTATTTCTCACAGAAACCTCCAAGCCCCCCTTCCCAAGGGAAGTCTAATGGTTGCCAACTTGTATATATCCATCCATTATCAACAAAAAAGGTGTTGCTCCAAACACTTATGGATTAAGGTCTTCAGCTTGGGAGATATTTACACTCAGTGTTCACTGGGGCATTGAAAAATTGCTTGTCACAAGATCACTTGAGCAACAAACCACATGGTCATTTCGTTGCACTTCTTGTTTCCCTGTAGTAATATAAGTAACTACCCGAAGTTAAAATGAAAATAAGACAATTTGTGAAACATTGCTTTGACACTCATTGTCATAAATTAAAAATATCATCAACAAGCTACATTTACTTATAAAGTGATAACATGACAATAAGTAGGTTTTCTGTATTTTCTCTTTTGTAAAGTTGAAATTGCTGCTTCGAAATCAAATACAAAACATTAACATATAAAAATAAACAAAAAAAAGTATAAATCTACAACAAAAAGCCAATCTGGACAATAATTTAACATTCTTACCATTGTGTGTGCGTCTGCAGGCCTCAGTTGGAAGAGTTACTTTGGATTGAGCGCAGGTGTTTTCTCATCTTTATATAAAGCTGCATGGGGCCACACCCAGTTTCATTACCAGGCTGATTAAGAACATTATTGTTAAGCTAAATTGAATTAAGAGAACAATTCTGTTGCCGGAAATTCAATATGAACACAATAACAATGTTCATCAGGGACACAGAGCGTATTACCAATTTCTTATATATGGGTTATGTTCAGTGGCGTAACTGAGGGGTCTGGAATAGGGGGGCACCTGGGGGGGGCACGCGATTCTCTGGGGGGCACCCACTATACTAATTGCATATTTTAGCCAGAGTTGGAAAGTTCATATGGGGGGGGGGCACCTGGGGGGCACAGGTCCAATATGGGGGAGCCTGTGCCCCCTCATGCCCCCCCCATAGGGACGCCACTGGTTATGTTTTATTGAATATTTTTATTGAATTCTGTTATTCCACATGACCTAATTTTTGTATCGTAATTGCAGGCCTACGCTTTGCATCCACTGTGATCCAGTCAAATAAGAACTTAATTAACAATATAATAGCATTGTAATCATGTCATTTTCGTGACTAGAAAAATGTATTAATTGTAGCAAAGCATGAATGTCTGCTATATTAAGAAATTCAACAGGTAGGCCTAATACAGTCACGATTAGCAAAGGGAAACAGACAATGTGTCAATTTTAAAACAGATATGACATTAAAAATAAGTAGGCCTACTGATGGGAGTGAGGGGATCTTAGAGCAGATCGGCGGTCCATCGGAAAAATAACTTTTCTTCTTTTCAATTTGCAAAGTGGCTTTGCCACGTCATTGACAGTTTTCTGTTGGTTTCCTAATCTTCTTTTTAGATGAGTACTTTAAATCATTTAATTAGTTTGTTATGACACCTATGCTGCTGGATATGATATGCACTGAATCAACTGATTTAATGATAACTGGCACTTACAAATCATTAAACGCATTTTAAGCCGGTGACATCACACGACCAAGTTGAATGAAATTTTGAAAACTGTTTGGGCCGCTAATCCGCAAAGATCTAATTGTTGTGACTCTTTCTGAAAATGCATGTCACAAAATTGTAAAATCCTTGGATCATATAGTTACAAATATCTAGCTTTCATTTCCACAATTTTTATTGATAAGTCTGGAAGGTATTCCCGCTATCATTTTACCTGATTTTCAAGACGTGTGTTTAATGTCTTGCACTCAGTCTTTGAGTCTATTGCCTTCAATATGTGTCCGATTCCTTCACATGTGTCTGTCCATCTGTCCGTCCGTCCATTCGTTAGCATGATTGTGGAAAAACGACGGAACAAATTCAATTGAAACTCAACAGGACTTTTCTTTTTATCACTAGGAAGAACTGATTAGATTTTGGTCAAAATCCATGCAGCAGATACGTCACAATCACCAGATACAGCTTTTATTATATGCAAACATGTCATGCATCAGTGATCCTCAGTTACGAATAGTAAATGAAATGTGTCCCAGAAATGTCTGGCTTACTGGTCTGACAAAGAGGATACCACTGCGTATCTGCATGCAATGTATCACGTTTACTAAGACCAGGTGTCCACTTGGGCCAGGACAAGACCAGGAAGGGTTGGGGAAGCAAATTTGGCCATTTCAGCGTATCTTCAGCATCAGATGCTCCATTCCTGAGACCTTCTGCATTCTGTCTGCAGACAGGGTGCAGAACACTTCAGGAAGGGTAAAAACATGGGACAGGACAATTAGGAAGCCCTCCAGACAGCATGAGGAATCTTATTTTGTGGCAGATTGAATACTATTTTTTCTAGTTTTTCTTGACATGACATCTTGTTCATATGGGGGCCGTCCACTAGGGTCAGGACAAGACCAGGAACCATCAGGAAAGTGAAATTGACAATTCCCCATCCCTTCAGCACGTTGTCCTGGTCTTCCTGAAGCCTTCCTCATGCTGTCCTTGTCTTTCCTGAACCCTTCCTGGTGCTTCAGTGCCTTCAGCAGAGGCAAACATTTCAGCGTCCAAATTTTGCTCCAGAGCAAAATTTGGACGCTGAAATTGATTTCCTGGTACCTTCAGCGACTTGTCCTTGTTGTCCTGACCTTGTCCTGAAGGCTTCCTGGCTTTCCTGAACCCTGCAGGAACCCTTCAGCATCTTCTTGAAGCTGTCCTGGACCCTTCTGTGCTGCTGACAGCTTCAAGAATGTTCAGGAAGGCTTGCTGAAGGTATGCTGAAGGCGCTGAAGGCATGCTGAAGGCATGAGGAAGTATTGAGGAACCAATGCTGAAACTACCAAGAAGCTATTAGGAACGGTGAGGAACATCGGGAAGCCTTGCAGACAGCTCGCTGAAGGTGTCAGGACAGCGCAGACAGCATGCAGAAGGTGTCAGGAAGGTGCAGACAACATGCAGAAGGTCCCAGGAAAGCGCCGAAATATGTGCAAAATGGCTAAGAACAAGATGTCATATCAAGAAAAATGAGAAAAAATGGCATTCAACCTGCCACCAAATAACATTCCTCATGCTTTCCTCACACTGTCTGGAGGGCTTCCTGATTGTCTTGTCCCGTGTTTTTATCCTTCCTGAGGTGTTCTGCACTCTGTCTGCAGACAGAATGCAGAAGGTCTCGGGAATGGGGCATCTGATGCTGAAGATGCGCTGAAATAGCCAAATTTGCTTCCCCAACCCTTCCTGGTCTTGTCCTGGCCCTAGTGGACACCTGGTCTATTAGCCATTTTGCACATATTTCAGTGCTTTCCCGGGACCTTCTGCGTGTTGTCTTCACCTTCCTGACACATTCTGCATACTGTCTTCGCTGTCCTGTCACCTTCAGCGAGCTGTCTGCAAGGCTTCCCGATGTTCCTCACCGTTCCTAATAGCTTCTTGGTAGTTTCAGCATTGGCTCCTCAATACTTCATCATGCCTTCAGCACCTTCAGCAAACCTTCAGCAAGCCTTCCTGAACATTCCTGAAGCTGTCAGCAGCGCAGAAGGGTCCAGGACAGCTTCAAGAAGATGCTGAAGGGTTCCTGAAGGGTTAAGGAAAGCCAGGAGGCCTTCAGGACAAGGTCAGGACAACAAGGACAAGTCGCTGAAGGTACCAGGAAATCAATTTCAGCGTCCAAATTTTGCTCTGGAGCAAAATTTGGACGCTGAAATGTTTGCCTCTGCTGAAGGCGCTGAAGCACCAAGAAGTGTTCAGGAAAGACAAGGACAGCATGAGGAAGGCTTCAGGAAGGCCAGGACAATGTGCTGAAGGGATGGGGAATTGTCAATTTCACTTTCCTGATGCTTCCTGGTCTTGTCCTGGCCCTAGTGGACGGCCCCCATAATTATTAAGCAAATAAGAAAAGGGCATGCTCCCCCTCTTTCCTGGCAGCAGGCCTATTCACTCTACAGAGTACCATCGTGCTTTTTACCTTCAGCGAACTTGTTCACAGAAGGTATCGTTATCACTAGGGCAAAATTTTGTCCGTTCGCAGAGTGGGCAGGCGGTGGGCGGATAGTAGGGTGTACCAAAAAAGGAAAAAGTTCTCTGATCTTAACACCTATCTGTCAAAAGATGAGGTTTGGTTAGTAGATCACTATGAAATTTTTTTTTGAAAATCGGAGAAGTCCTTACGCCGGACCAAGCCTCTTGAAATTTACATGTCAAGAATTCGCCATTTTCGCCTAGTTTTGTGCCTAATATGCCACCTACAACTATGACTTATGCCTGAAAATGTGTCTAATTGCTCCTTTCTAAGTCATGACTTGGATGATATTTATGTTGGGTCAGTTCTATCATTTCTAACCCTAAAAATAACCCATCTTTGGTCAGAAATAGTGTAAAAATGCTCTTTTTAACCAATGAAGTGCCGTAACTTGAGTACTAAAGCAGATAGAGACATGATGTGAAACCAAAATCTCTGGAATACCCACATTTATATTCATCTTCAATACATTTTAGGGCCCTTTACCCAATACTTTTTGAGTTATTAGCAAAAAACCAAATAATTGCCTTTATTTCATGGGAATCATCGGTTAAAATACATTTAATAGCACAAATCATTGAAGATAGGTACCTGGTGAACCTCTGATTTATCTGCTATATATATTACATAATTTGAACAAAAAAAGCTATTTTATTATTTATAGTGTAGGAGTATTACAATACCATGGATTACTTATCTAAATCAAGATATTTATTTGAGAAAGGCATTCAAAGAAGTGAAAAAGTTCGATTTGTTACAAAGGTTATCATGTAATCAGGTGAAAAATAATTTTCTTTGTTGTATAATATACTGCTTAACTATCATTGTTACCAACAATTATATGTCTGAGGAACAATTGGTCAAAAAGGGTAGGCTGAGGTGGATGGTTTCCATGCGAGTCTGTCTCCAATCAATTGATAATTATGAAGAGATACAACAATGATATGGAACTTGTGAAGGGTAGATAAATGCAGTACAACATGAACTGATATTTCTAGCAACATCTAAGATAGAATGATTGCTTTATCAATGTCACTGTTAGTGTTTCATAGCAGAGTGTACCCTTTAAATTACTGTTTATTGGGTTCCTTGGGTCTATATTCATTATCTTCAGTTATGTCACTGGCACGTGCATGATTTTGATTATCTCTCACACATGTTGAAAGGCTTGTTGCTAAATTGTTTGTCAATTTAGCCTGTCTGTAATTCTTTCTCATTGACATACATAAATTGTCTCAGTTTATTGTCAATACTGAAATACCCTATTTTCATTCATTATATCATCCACTACGTCAAACAATTTTATTATCATTAATTATGGGTTCAATGCATTGATAATTGATAATTCTCAGGATCATAAGCGAACATTTTCTGAATATTTTCATTTCTTAGTTGTTCTTCAAATGACTGACTTTTGGTGTTATTCATTCATATTGTACTGCATTTATCTGGCCTTCTCAAGTTCCATATCATTGTTGTATGTCCTCATAATTGTCAATTGGAGGCAGACTCTTCTGCAAGCCATCCACCTCAGCCTACCCCTTTTTTTGACAAATTGTTTCTCAGACACATAATTGTTGATAACAATGCTGGTTTAGTAGCATATTATACAACAAAGAAAATCATTTTTCCCCTGATTACATGGTAACCTTTGTAACAAATCGAACTTTTTCACTTCTTTGAATGCCTTTCTCAAATAAATATTTTGATTTAGATAAGTAATCCATGGTATTGTAATACTCCTACACTATAAATAATAAAATAGCTTTTTTTGTTCAAATTATGTAATATATATAGCAGATAAATCAGAGGTTCACCAGGTACCTATCTTCAATGATTTGTGCTATTAAATGTATTTTCACTGACGATTCCCATGAAATAAAGGCAATTATTTGGTTTTTTGCTAATAACTCAAAAAGTATTGGGTAAAGGGCCCTAAAATGTATTGAAGATGAATATAAATGTGGGTATTCCGGAGATTTTGGTGTCATTATCATGTCTCTATCTGCTTTAGTTCTCAAGATACAGCACTTCATTGGTTAAAAAGAGCATTTTTACACTATTTCTGACCAAAGGTGGGTTATTTTTAGGGTTAGAAATGCTAAAACTGACCCGGCATAAATATCATCCAAGTCATGACTATAAAAGAGTAATTAGACACACTTTTCAGGCATAAGTCATAGTTGTAGGTGGCATATTAGGCACAAAACTAGGCGAAAATGGCAATTTTTTGCTCTTTTTTGACATGAAAATTACAAGAGGCTTGGTCCGGTGTAAGGACTTCTGCGATTTTCAAAAAAAAATTTCATAGTGATCTACTAACCAAACCTCATCTTTTGACCGATAGGTGTTAAGATCAGAGAAATTTTTCATTTTTTGGTACACCCTAGCGGATAGATTGTTTCCAGGCCAGCCCTCGGCCCCTATTCAATGTAAATGGATGAAATTTGGTACACATATACGCTGTAGCCTGTATGGTCTAGTTGTGCCTTTTGAGGGTCTAATGGATAGATAGATTCCATACTTTTTGAAATAATAAAAAAAATATAAAAATTATTTTTGTTCATTTCTTGGCCAAGGCTCAGTCACTATTGCATGTGCATGGGGGTCAAAATTTGATTAATCTGAAATTCTTGTCTCCAGTGTTCAACAAGAATTCATGATGGCAGGAAGGCACATGGAGGACCTCTTGTTGTCATTTGTCATAGACAAGGATATTAGCAAAACTTATAACATGAAAAATATGTGGCAGAATATGTTTATCCCATCCAAAAATAGCATTGAAGTAGCCAACCCCCCTGAAAATTGCCTGTCTCCACCAACATTCTCTTAGAAGGATCGCATCACAAAAACTAACGTACTACAGGATCCTGATTCAATTAAACTCTTCCGTTCATGGAGACTTGACTCTCAGTCTTCTAAAATCCAGTTACCAATATCTGAAATAATATTCTGTATAAGAGCAGGAGGTTGTTTTGTCAATGTCTCCAATATTGTGTCACTAGCATTACACCGGATTTGTTTCTAAATGGAAATTAAAGGGACAAACATTCTGTGAGAAACCCTTGTGCCTGACAATGTCTGAGAACCCTAGAAAATATAACTGAACTATCTGTAGCTCTGTATCATTTATGTAAACCAAAATATTAGATTGGTTCTGTTGTCATGTCAGTTGTCTTTTCTCAATTTGTCATTAGCAAACGCTTTGCTACTCTATTTTGACTATATATTTCTGGACCAAAATCACCGTGAACATGTTTCTGGTGTCCATAAGGTCATTGCATGCACAGATTGCCCAATTGCCAGTTTTGCACTGGTCCCTACAAAGATTTTCACATTAGTTATCATTAGCATCACGCTGTCATTAGCATATGTAAAAAATGGCTTATTGCCTTTAACTCACTAAAATTTTGTTGCAGGTGACTGGAGTTGAAATCAGTTGAATATGTATTATCAATAAATGTTTCAACAGAATATTACATAACATTTTTGCATTTTCCTTGCATCTGACATGCTTGTTACGAAGTTTGATGCTTCTCTGAAAATACTAATCAAATATGGGGTGCCCGTAACATTTTACCATTGTCTAGCATCTGAAATAAGGTTTAGCAAAGACATTGGGCGCTGGAGGGAGTAGTGAAGATCATATTAATTATTCAGAATCCAAACTATTCGTGAAACGAGTACTTTTGTTTCTGTTTGTAAATTTCTGGTTCAAGGATAATATGTTCTATCTCAATACCTATCGGTCATAGAAACCTGAAGTATTGCTTAATTTGTGCAGAATAGCCACTTTCCCATATGTTGGTAATACATTCTTCAGCTCTAAGTGGTACGGATTTCAAGTTATAGGAATGATGCTAATGACACACGTATTTGGTATTTGATTGATCAAAATGCAGTTTTTTTGGAAATAATTGGCACTAGAGACCTGGAACTTGGCCCAAAATGTGCAAGCAACTTGCCTAATCATTGGCGATAGATTTTTTAGCCCTAAGTGGTCAGAAGTGTTTAGCTAGAAGTGTGATTTTAATGACAGTCAAAAAACATTACAGCTATTTTTATCATCTCAGTGCAGAGCTGCAGAGCATTTAGATCCTTGGACATGAAAGAGCAGTGATAGCTGATTGTTTGACCTAGCCAATGCAAACTTTAAAAGGCTTTTCTGGAGCGAAAAATTTTCAAAATTTTTTCAGCTATAATTTCAAAGTTTTCAAATTTTGACCCTTGGATGAAATTTGGTGCAGATGTGGCCTATATGGTCTAGTTGTGCCTTTTGATGGTCTCATTTATAGATATTCTATACTTTTTTAACAAATCACAAAAAATACTAAAATACATTTTTTGCTGTTTTCGGGCTAAGACTTGGTCACTATTGCATGTACATGAATAAAGCTTGGTACACATATACCTTATATGGTCTTGTAGTGTCTTTTGAAAGGTCTGATGAAAAAATATTATATACTTTTTGAAATATTGAAAAACAAAAAAAAAATTTGTTTCTGGCCCAGGACTCGATCACAATTGCATGTACAATTGTACATAGATAAAATTTGGTACACATTTGGCTTACATGGTCTAAGTGTGCCTTTCATGGTCTGACTGATAGACATTCTATACTTTTAGAGTTATATTGAAAAAAAAATTTTGAAATACTTTTTTTTCACATCGGAGCCAAAACTTGCCCATTAATAGGCCTACTCAGGGTCTGCTGGCTCAAACAAAAATTAAGCAATAAAGCTATAATTTAATGGTACAATGCTTTGGAATGGACTACTTTCTTATTTTTAAAAAATGCTCAAAATGTCATCTATTTTAAATGAGTTCTGAACTCCATGATTGTCCAGAAAAGAGCACAAAATCTATGAAAATCACAATTTTATTAAAATTTTACAAAAATTTGTAGAGGTGTGACAAACCTATAAACATTTGCAATCTAAAGGTTTGTTTTTTGCTGTCTTTTAGAATGATCTAAAAATTAATGTTACCTTTATAGATGGTGAAGTTGCAGTTGGTGCAATGCGGGTTGTCATATAAACCGAACCAAATTTAAAATCCAAAACCCAGGGCTTTATTTTTCTAGATAAACTTAATATGGACTGTTTGGTCACACTTTGGTGTATGCATCTGTGTAATTAGGCACCAGAGGGCTCAATTGCACGAAATCGCTCATGTGTGACCATTTGTCGCATGTCTGTTGCCAAGTTTATCACATTGGGGTCAGTGAGTGGACAGGAGTATTAGGCACGCCATAGGGCAAATCTAATGATTTCATGTAAAAGCTTGAAGAAAATGATGCAAAAGGCCACACAATTTACTTCATTTACTGCCACATGACTTGTTAAAGAAATTTTTTTTTTGAGAAGTCAAGTGAAAGTTTTCCACACACAATGATATTCCAATGGAATGACACAATTACGGAAATAAGCCCTCAAACAGCCCAGACGATAGCTGTGGATGAAAAGGCTTAGGATCTATCAGAGACCCTTCACATAACCTGTGTGTCAGCTGAAGAGTTAAACATCAGCGCTTTCACTGCCCTCCTTTGGTTGTTAGGGACCGTTCAGAATTTACGACTGGAGGGGCGTGGGAGTTTTGCCAGAAAGTCCCGTCAAAAATTGATAACCCCCCCCTTGAGATTCATGTGTTTTTTTAGAACCCCACCCCTAGGTTTCATGAATATTTTTAGTACCCCCCCCCTCGACATATATAATGAATTCACACATATATACTGTTATACATGGTCACGCGTACAGATTCGTGCCATTTCGCGGACTTTTGCGCGTTAAAAAGAGCGGATAAAGTTAGTTTATGCGGGTTTTATGACATTTTTTCTTTGTTTAAATTTCTTACCCCCCCTTGGATGTGTTGTCTAAAATTAAAACCCCCCTTGAAACACGTGTGAAAAGTTAGTACCCCCTCGGCCAAAACTCCCACCCCCCCCAGTCATAAATTCTGAACGGTCCCTTAGAGGTCTTTTTGATAGACCCTAAGCCTTTTTCGCTCTGTTGCATGTGTAGGGGAGACCGGGGCTGGTTGTCACAGGGGCAGGTTGTCACACTGTGTAGAATTTAAACATGCTCTATTTCTATTTAAAGCAAGTAGGGGCACAGCCATTGTATATGAAAGTCAGTACAGGAGTAACTTAAATCTATCTGGTGAATATATACCTATGTCATTCGAAATCTTGATGTCATATTGGACTTTTTTTTTAATTCAGCACTCGGGGCAGGTTGTCACACTTTCGGGGCAGGTTGTCACACTTTTGGTTAAGAGTTTGAATGCAGGAAGTGAGACTCTGTAAGTCAAATCCTGAATGAGACAAGTTATTTTGGACATGCACTGTAAAATTTGAAAACTGAGTTGATGCAATAATTTGAGCTGTCTGAGAATGTTTATAATTTTCAAGCTATGATAGCTCAATCCTATAAGTTGTCAAGGTATGATAGCTCAATGCTGTAAGTTGTCCAAACGAATCATAACATTAAGCTGTGAAAACATGAAAGCTTCAGTTGTTGCAGATAGCTTGACATCTCAGTCATGCCACATATAGCGCCGTCTATAACAAGCACTTCTCATAAGACTGCATTTAGTTTTAAATAATTATTTACTTACAAGAAAAAATAACATTTATGTTACACTATCCCAGAGAAAAAATGAGTAGCACACCACTTTAGCTGCTTACTTTTTTATTTTTATCTCTCTTTAATTAATTTGTGGGAGTAATTAGATGCATGCTTTCACACGTCAACCAACATTTCCAAGTCAGAGTGTGTTCAAATATAGGCTTCTAGCACTGTATACCAACTGAGATGAGCCACAGGCCATTGGGATTTATTCACAAGAAATTAATTTTTAAATCTCCTTGTGATGCAATGGTCTTTGTTGAATGCGTCTTGGGCCTGTCCATGATGTGCTGAGATGAAGCATACTGGATCAGGTGGATCCCCTTGAGAGATCAAACAATATTTTGGGATTACAGCCCACATTCATAAATAACTTTATAAGACAGGTCACAAATATAAATAAAAAACAACTAAAAATAAGTCAACACAGCTCTTAATTTTGAGTTGTGTCAGCTTGGATCAATAAGTCAACAAAACTCAATATTTTGAGCTGTAAGTCAACACAACTCAATGTTTTGAGTTTTCCCAGCTTGAATACCTTAACAACATAGCTTAGTATTTTGAGTTATCTCAGCTCAGTATTTTGAGTTATCTCAGCTTAAAACATTAATCTATGTTAGCTCAATCAACTTGTGCAACCAATTGAGCTGAATCAGCGAGTCCGATTTTACAGTGCACAGCGCTCCTGAAGAAACATTGGGGTTAAAAAAATGAACCGAAAACAGGACCTATACTGCCTGAAAATACACGATCATACGAACATTTTAAAACAAAAACGAAAAAAATCTGTTGGGAATTTTTTGAGAAATTCAAGTTTTTAAAAATCTTGTTTATCTCAACACCTGAATACATGTAAAATGGCTTAAAATACAATAAACAAGCTTGAAAACGTGATGAAACTTGTTAGTTTAGCTACCTTAAGAATTTCAAACATGTTACAACAATGAAATGAAAAAATTTTTTTGATTTGATTGAAATAAATGTGATACATTGTTTATCACACACTTTGAAAATTCAAAAACGCTAAAAGTAACCCATTTCTTAACTTTTTCCACCCTTTATTGTCAAGAAGTTTCAAACCCTGCTTGACATGTATACGGAAAGCTTTAAATGTGAAAATTGGATCTAAAAATTATGTTTGGTAAAGCGGACTGCAGCAGATTGTCAACTTCCAAACATTATTATGCAGGTAGCGGTGACCACAAATACACAAAGTTTCTAGACTCAGTTAAAAGAAGAATGCTTTCCTTCTCCCTTATCAAAATGGTTACTATAAATATATTGCACAGTGAGCTGTTACAGCTCTTTCCAAATCCAAATGACTGACTTAACAAAGCAGGTTCACACCCATTTGCTCATTGTGAAAGAGAAAATTAGGTAAACCTCTGAGGGAATTAATTTATCCAGTTACTGATCTCGAGTAACTCTTGAGCCTTGATATGCAGTGCAGAAAATATGTTGCCCAAGAAAGCTTGGGACCTATTACAGCTGTTGCATTCTATGATTCTGTGCATCCAGTAATGCATTGGTAGCTCCCTAAATCTGTTCTATTCAAAGAGATTCTCAGATTAAGAAGTCCATTCAAGGTGTAGGATATGTATTCAAACAACCACCATACTCACTTAGTGTTCACTACAGTAAGGCATGTGCAGGGTACCTGAAGAAGTGTATCAAACATCAAGCCCAATTTCCACACACAGCCGAGAGCAGCCAGGCCTAGTTTCATAGCCTATATTTTGTCCAAGGATTTGAGGATATTCCATTCAATATTAAATAGTACTTAATTTTGAACTATATTCATCCTAATTTAGGCCTCCAATGCAGATGCAGAAGAAAAATGTCAGCAGCTTTCACAAATCTGTGTTAGAAAATTAAATTGTGACATGTTTACTTTAGGCTCAGATATCACTCTAGATATTACTGTCAAATACTTCAGCCTGCATCACCTTTGCTCTATATGAACTATTGTATTTAGATAGTATCATATAAACTAAATGGGCCAATGAGAAACCCATCTGAAATGGGCCAATAAGAAACCCGTCTGAAATAATAATGATCGGTGCTGTGAGAAGATTCTTACCTGTCATGTTTATATCTGTTTTAGACACGTTTTCACTTTTTAAAAGCTGTATGAAGCTTTTAATATGCAGATAAAGAATAACAAATTTGTTAAATAACACCCAAAGACTGAATATATGGAGAATTTGGTTGTTTCAGCATTTTTGCATTTATACAGTGTGTGATAAACAATGTGTCACATTTACTTTTAAAAAGTCCCTAAATATTTTGGTTTTATTGTTGTAATTCTATTGAAATTCCTTAGAGAGCTTAGCTAACAGGTTTCATCAAGTTTTTAAGCATGTTTTTTGAATTATAAGCCATTTTACATGTATTCAAGTGATGAGATAAACCAGGTTTTTAAAAACTTAAATTTCTCAAAAAATTCCCAACAGATTTTTTTCGTTTTTGTCTTAAAACGTTCGTATGATCGTGTAGTTTCAGGCGATATAGGTCCCGTTTTCGGTTCATTTTTTTAACCCCAATTTTTCTTCAGGAGCACTGTGAGTGTGTCAGGAATCCCCTACTTGCCCAGTGCAGACCTTAACAATCATGTGACTCTGTACATGGGTGCTACAAATTTTGACTTATCAAGGCAACAGAAATGCATTTTGAAGAGGGTGAGTGCAGACTGTAGAATTTTTCTGAAAATTCCTTTTGAAAATTTGAAATAGATCTATTTAGACGCTATGCCTTTTCTGCTTACATCATCAATCCTCAGTAGAATGTACTAAGGATATGACAATTTAATATCCATGAAAGTGTGACAACCTGGCCCGAAAGGGTGACAACCTGCCCCGAAAGTGAGACAACCTGCCCCAAAGTGTGACAACCTGGCCTAAAAGTGTGACAACCTACCCTGAAAGAGAGACAACCTGCCCCAAAAGTGTGACAACCTGCCCCCGAAAGCGTGACAACCTGCCCCAAAAAAGTGACAACCTGCCCCAAAAGTGTGACAACCTGCCCCCGAAAGCGTGACAACCTGCCCCAAAAGTGTGACAACCTGCCCCGAAAGTGTGACAACCTGCCCCGAAAGTGTGACAACCTGCCCCGAAAGCGTGACAACCTGCCCCAAAAGTGTGACAACCTGCCCCCGAAAGTGTGACAACCTGCCCCAAAAGTGTGACAACCTGCCCCAAAAGTGTGACAACCTGCCCCCGAAAGTGTGACAACCTGCCCCAAAAGTGTGACAACCTGCCCCGAAAGTGTGACAACCTGCCCCTGTGACAACCAGCCCCGGTCTCCCCTATAGGCCGATCCTTGACCTGTTTCCAAAGTTGAAGTGTTTCACTGCAATATCATGAGTGACAAACTCTGACCTGACTTCTCAAACAGAAACATTTTAACAAGTTAAGTGAGATCAACTGAAGCAAATTGTGCATCATTTTCTTCAAGCTTTCTCACTGAATCATTAGATTGGCTCCATTGAGTGTCGTATACCCCGGTCTACTGACCATACCCCAATGTGATAAACCTTGCGGCAGATGCCGATGCAACGGTGAGCATTGAATGATTTTATGGAACTGAGTCCTTTGACA
The DNA here is from genome assembly GCA_026936325.1 of Platynereis dumerilii. NCBI lineage: Eukaryota > Metazoa > Annelida > Polychaeta > Phyllodocida > Nereididae > Platynereis > Platynereis dumerilii. The sequence goes on along the minus strand of JAPTHN010000008.1, from coordinate 29,037,145 downwards.
CGTGATTATACATAAACGCAACAGCCCATCTGAATGATATACAAAAAATTACAGCCCTGAAAATAGTTTTGCGTTTTTAATTTGGTTCAGTTTACCTCTCTGTAAAATTTGAATAAAATTGTGCTTCATGGATTTGTGCTCTAAATCTATTAAAAAAAATTATTTTATACTGTGTATAGAATTTGATATTTAAAGAAAGAAAGAATTATCTCTTTCCTTCACTGCTCTCTCTGAAAATTTATGAATTTACTTTTCAATTGTGGAATCGAAGGAAGAATAACAAATACACATAAAATTTATATATTTATATATATTGACATTTTAATGAGTATTCAAGTAACAGTCATTTGAAGATAATTACATGTAAGTCTGCCAATAGTACAGCCATTGTCCATTGTCACGAAATGAATAAATGCAATTGAGACAAAATATTCATTAATTTAAAAAAAGACATAACATGATATAATAATTATATCCATATCAAACAAAAACGTTTAACATAAGTTATTACATGGAAATATTCAACTGAAATCATATCACAAATAATATGTATTTATATATATAACATGTACAACATGGAATAATAAAACATGACTTCTTCATAAACAAAACAAAACATATTAAGCACAATATGAAATAAGAAAAATGCAACTGACATTTTGACAAATAATTAATATAAAAAGCATGAAGACAAGATAAAACATTCAATTACACATGAATGGTGATACATGATACACAATGCACATATATAACAATATATAACAATTCAATAACATAACATACAGTAACAGATGCAGTTGAATTCAATAAATATTATAATGAACAGTCCTTTATTATATATCTTTCACGATGCAGAATTAAGCCATAGCTTCAATAGCTGTGTCTTCCTTAACGTCTTTGTCCAATTTTGATTTTATCCAAGGGATTGGCATGATCAGGGCGCCCCCTACAGCTTGCGCCGCTCCGAACATCAGAAATGGCGCATTGGAATTCCCTGTCAAGTCCATAACGTAGCCTGAAAGTAATAACATATTCTTAGACTTTTAGTTTTTCTTTAGATTTGGGAATATCATCTGCATTTTCCTAAAAATTACCATTTCAATGTCCCAAGGAGCACACTATGTAAACACAATGCAGATGAGATTTTTTGAGGGTGGCCAGAGGTTAAAAGGGGTAGTCTCAGGGTAAAATGGGTTCAGTTGAGTTTATGAGGGGGGGGGGTTATATCCTGCCATAGGTCTTACAGAAAACTGTTCTTCAGACCAGGTGATATAAGTATCTTCAAAACAGGTTCACTGCATCAAACGATGGCATCCTCAGTTGAGTGCCACCCGTCTTCAGAAGTTTCGACCCTTATCTCAAAACTCCCTCTTGGTGGTGGGTCCGCAGGGTTGATCAGGTCCTACGTGCCATCGTTTTGCCTTGCTGTTTCTTCAGGCTGCATCTCTGCCACCCCACAATTTGTCTCCGCTTCGGAGCCATAGCCAGCTTGATGCTCTCTCAGCTGCTTCTGAAACATTCTTCGCTGCACTTTTGCTCCGTCTTCTTTTGAGGCCCAACATTGACGACATTTTCCATAGTGAGTGTGCTGGAAATCCTCTGGCACTGACTTCTACAGGGATATAGAAGTCTATATATATCACATTTCCACCAGGTGGCTGCTAAATCAGCATACCAGAACATTGTGGAAAATGAAAAGGGAAAGGAGTGGGTCGCTGCATGTCGCAGCTTCGTGTCCCACATATTTTCTTTCAATGGCACAGTCGGTGACCGACTGGGGTGATAGGAAAGGCATGGACTGCACAGCGACGCGATCATTTACATTTATTGTACACGATATCCCTCATTCTTGGGTTGTCAGCGCTGACAGTGCAGCAATTTTGAAAACGTGCCGTACAGGTTTGCAGCATTCATGATATTCCACCGCTGATGTCCCAAACAACATAAGATGGAGAAATTCGCTACAGATTTTGATAAGGCAACACCCAACCTATCGTGATATAACCAGATTCTTTAAACCAACTACTGGTTGACCATGTTTCAATACTGTTATGTGATCACATAACAATGCTAAACAATTAGTAATATCATCACTTTGTCCCTTGCTGTGAAATCCTCATATATCTCATAAATCCCAGGTGTTACATAATTTTCTAAAACGTCACTTACTTCTTGCTCATGTCTCACTAGTTACAACACAGACACAGAAAGATAATAAGAGATGTAGAGATTAAAATCACTTATGGAACTTCGGTAATCTCGCGAGACTCTCAAGAAATTGATCAAGTAGACAGGTGTCATTTGACCGCATTTAATTTGCCATAAATTTTGTGATTGACAGAACTATATCTGAGGAGCTCATTTAAATTGGGCCAGATGGCCAAAGAAGTTTATAAATACTATTATAAATACTACAATTACAGGTGTTATAAAGTGCAATAGAGTTTTGAGAGATAAGGACTGTCAATGTTGAGTATGTTATATTATGTAATATGTATTCTCAGATTTTGATAATCATTATATCTCAACCACCAGTTTGCAACATGTGCGTGCCAGTGTGCATAGGTCGTAACAGACGTAAGATTGTCAGGTTCATTGCTTCAACGTGAAGTGATGTTATGCCATTCGACACCTCTGTCAGCCAATCACAAGACTGTATTTCACTGTGATAAACCCACATTCTTTGTTGTCCACTTACCGACTGATGTTTGACTGTTTGTCTCACGGCATAAGCCGGTTATTCACCATGGGATCGGGAATATGTGTTATCCCACCTCGGGCTAAAGCCCCCTGGTGATAAACACATATTCCTGATCCCATGGTGAATAACCGGCTTATACTATGAGACAAACATTCAAACAGTCAAACATGAGAGGATAACTGGACAACAAAGAATATGGGAATTATTTCCCTGCAATACTGGCATGTGATTGGCTGACAGAGGTGTCGAATGGTATACTTTAATCTGAGTAAGAGCCACAATGCTGTGGATGAAGTGGCCCCAATCTCGTGGCTCTGTGGTATGAAGAATCACCCAGTTAAATCCAGAAATGACAACAAAACCAAGTGATGTGTCTTTTTTGGTTAAGGAACTCCAAACTGAACCAAACAGAATTCTTAAGTGTAATCTCACAAGGCTGGCTTTATACCTAAATCCCACTGACCATAGTACAGTATCATAAAAGGGGCAATTAAATTACCTGATAACGTATGTAGCACAAGGTTAGCTGTTCCTTTACTCAGCATGAGGGCGCCACCAGTCACTTCCACATTGCCCAACCCGACAATATCCACCAGGGCGGGGCCGTACAGCGCCATGTAGCCAGCTGAAATTCAAATGTGCAAAATTAATATTTAAACAAATTTCTCAGAAAATTATGAGAAATCTGTGATGCAGCATTCGTCTATGCAATGATTGAACAGATTAATAGATTAAAATGGAATTCATTACAAATATTGAGGATAATTATAATTTAAACAGGCATACCATTGGTTCTTCATTATATCCATTTTAATTGTCTGAGAGCATTAATTTTCAATGATATCACCATTTTCGATTAATATATCCTCAAATAATAAATTATGCACTATCAAGATTCAAAAAAATCAATAACGACAATAACTGTGAAAAAAAAATTAAAACTCACATGATAAGATGCCGAATACGCAAGAGTAGACAGCCAGAGGAATGAACTCGACTAGGAAGATCGAACACATTGTCATTATGCCATTAATTGTAGCAGAGAGTCCGCATAATACAGTTCTGTTCATGAAATGGCAGTCTCCGAAGAGCCCGACTGCCGGGCGGGCAAAAATTCCTGTAATTCCCATCATGGAAACTAATAGAGAAACAGTAGATTTGCTTATCCCTAGTGAGTCTCCTTTGACAGGTGTGTAGGTGTAGATTGTCATGTGTCCCAACTGAATGCAGAAGTAGCCAATGAGAAATAAGTAGAATCCGATGAATTTGCGACAAGGGAAAACTTTGAAAAATGCGAATCGGCCCTCTTTCGGTTTTTTGATGGAACTGTCGTCACTTGTTGAGTTGGAGTCGCCTGTACTGTCCGTTTCTTGGCTGTCCCGATCCTGGCTGTCCTTCTGCAATGTCAGGATATTAACAAAGTCCATTAGATTCTAAGAATTTAATAAGATCAAAAGATCCAGGAACAATTTATTAAGGAGAAAGTTGAGAATGAAGTTTTCTCCACCATTACACTTTCATTAGAAGTAAAAAAAATATTTAAAAAAGCCATCTGACTACAGGAAATTTTAAAGAAATATTTTGAAAATATTATTTTTCATAAAATGGCATGTCTAGACCTTGAAATATGTGACTTTGAAATATTTAGGAAACTGAGCCGTTTGTGTGCCATTTCATGCAATATAAACACCAATATTGTAAAAGGTAATGGCATCGATTCAATTTGTTGCGCAGTCATGAAAACTTTGGTCCTCTAAACCAAAGTCTGAAGTCAGACTATACTACGATACGCAATACTTTGATTTGATGTCTCATCAAATAAAAATGGCCCAATTTGTAACTAAACCTCCAGGGCCAAAATCGGTCCCTAAAAATCTCAGACTGAGTGATTTGTTAGACCCCTTTTCACATTTTGGAGCACAGGAAGCCATATTGTAAATTCACTCCCATTATACGACTATAATATATATATGACAATAGCAAGGACCGTCAGGGGTGCCGGAAGGAATCGCGTGCGACAGGGGCGGTCAGACGAAAAAGGGAAAATCATATTCGCACCAATTTTGCGTGACAAAATGATAATTTGAATATATATACTTAATTTGTGCCTTAATATTAGAAAATAAGGCATAATAATTTTTTTTCTTTAAGATCTAAAGGGCATCCTTGCCCCCCCTGACCCCCTTGGACAAGGGCAGGAGGGGCGATTGCCCCCCCTGTCGCCCATGTTCCGGCACCCCTGAGGACCGTACATATCTTAATTTTACCAACCTGCAATAAAGGTTTGCCGCTCATGTTTCTTTGCCTTGTTGATTTGACTGTCGCAGTCATTGGCCGCAAGAGGGCGCCAAAGACGACTCCATTTAAAAAGATGGCTGACTCGATCAGTAGCGCCCCCTGCCAGTTGTATTCATCGATTAAGAATCTTGTCAATGGTGGAAGAACGAATATTCCGACGCTGAGACCGCTCATCACGACACCAGTGGCAAACGCTCTCTTCTTCTTGAAGTAGTGCTGGACAACGACAAGAGCCGTGAGGTAGAAGTTGAGGAAACCAACGCCTGCAAGATGAAATGTTTTGAAGGTTAAGTCTTAATTCAGGTCTAGAGTACAATAAATATTGTGATTGCCATACGATGAATCATGATGGCTATGCGAAGAAGATTTGGACTCTTGGTTTTATTTTGTGCCCTATGAATTTATGGATGCCCAATGTCGTTCAGATGCTCCAGCATAGAACACGATGCAACCGACCTTAATTGAATTCTCAATGGTTATGGACAAAATTGCGTTCTGGGGTTGAATTGGGCAAGTGGTTTCACAAACAACGCTCTTATACATATAGGAAAAGTTTTCGACTGTGGGGCCACGCATGTAGAACTCTTCGTAAGGCCAGAAGAACCCCATAAAACATTGGCTTGTCATAATTTTTTGGAGAGGCAAGTTTTATGATAAACAAGAAATTCTTTAAAAAAAGAATTGTAGGGACCTGAGGTTTCTTCAAACACATATTTTATTTTCCAAATATTCAAATAATGTTTTATGTATGTGTAGTTACATCTATACCTCCAATGTACCACTGTGAGTGTGTGATTTAACAAACTTAATACATGTTACCTCATGATGAGGCATGCCTAATTACAGGTGTTATTAACATAGACAGCAAACCAAGCAATGAGAAGCCCTTTCATATTATTTGTCATGAACGTGAAATTTCTATTTCCATTACAACAAACTAATTGTGGCTTGCATAATATTTGGATTATTACACTTTTAGACTGGCCATTTTGTGAGAAGTTGAATATCTAATGTTCTCATACAGTGTTTTCTTTTATCACTTGTTTTATGTAATCTCAAATCTTTATACACTTAGGCTATATTATTTTTTGAAGGAAATCTCTATGGGATAATATTATGCTCCAGGTGTGCTTTGGATATGGTCCCCAATCACTCAACCATAACAGTCCAGTCATGGTTGAGTGGCTCCCAAGGTCATGCAGTGAAGGAGCTACTGAGCATAAAGAGGGGCAAATATATACTTGATTTGTAAATTGTAGTCACAGTTACCTTCACTGTAGCATGAGTACTCTCCTAATATTGGAGGCAAATTTGGAGGGTACTCCTGCTATAGAGAAAGTATATCTGCAAGGCCAACTTCCTAGTGGCCCCCTCCAGAAACTCAAAAAGCTCCACCACTGCAGTACACATAAATTGATGACAAATAGCACTTGGCTGATTCTTTTTGCTCCTTTAGTTAGGGACCTCCACTGTCAAATCTTTCCTCATTTGGAGCTTATAACACAGATCTGAGATGGTCCCTACAAAAATGTGCAAAAGATATGTATTGGCTGATTAGGCTCGTCAACCTAAATCTTTCAAATTGCATAAACTGTTTCTGGTTGATTGGCTCCTTTAATTAGTTTAGGTTGATTGGCACCTTTAATTAGTTTATCACAACTTGGTCAGAGTCAGATGACCCGCTATAAGCTCCAAAAATAACGTGAAATTCCTGTGTCACTATCAAGTTTGGATAATAGTATCAAATGACGAGCGCAGGGAAGTCAATCTGACATTAACATAGGATCTTGTTTCGCAAGAATGTTTACATATTTTTATATACATCTGAACGTTCCATATATATGTCACTGAAAACACGTTTTGTATCGGCATGATTTTTCAAATTTTTGAGTGAGATAAAGAATCTGAACAGGATGATCAGGTGTCATATCAGACCAAAGTTGAAAGTACTAAGACAGTGTTCTGACAAGGTGACTCGAGGAATACAATCACATAAAATCGGGGTTGAAATGTTGAGTCTATGTCTAGTGTCTCACATGACATTTTGCGTTGCCAGAGCTTGTGGCCCAGCAAAATTATACATATGGTATGCAATACAAGCTTACCAACATCTCTGCAGTATTTACCTGCTAGAAACTCTTTTCTTGAAAGTTTGCACATCTTACTTTTGTGACACAGCCAGGTTACAGGGGACTTGTTTCTTGACAAACAATGCCCGACTCGGCCAAACACACTACATTGGCCCTTTCCGGCTACTTTTGCAAGTGGTTGATCATGCGTTTGTTGGCGGAATTATCTTTTCAATTAATTTAGTAATTAAATAAGCAGGAAATATGACCAAAATATCATGAAATATGCTTAGTCAATTTCTTTTAAAATTAGTTGAAAATAACTCTCATAATGGTGCAGAGTCAACCTTATTGCACTATGTGACAAACTGCTTCCTTATGGAGGAAAACCATCTGCTTCTACTTCCGGGTAAATCATAGAATTGTTACGCAAGTTATAACACTTTTTGTGTCCGGGGTCGCTTGGGCCTTTTGTCATGACGCAGCTTCATCAAGTGTAAATAATGAAAGTATGAAAATTTTTATGATAACTAAAACATTTCACAGACGAAATGACAACTCTAAGTAATGCTAACCACTGGTTACACAAGTCATAATACCCTACTTGAAATTTCATGTCTCTCCTCTTTAATATAAGATTGTAATTGGATAGTAGTAGTAGTAGTAGTTTGGTTCTCCCTGGACTCCGAAGAGGGAGGGGAGGGACATAAAAAAACTACAGACTGCCTTGCCACCTACCAGGCAAAGGAACAAATTGATTTAAAGGTCTGAGGACACGGTGCATGCTTTGCAAGCTACTTTTCAGAGACAGGCATCTTTTCCCTGACCTATGGTTCGGAAATGTCGGTTGGCCATTGTGAAAAATAAAAATCAAATGTTATAAATAGATAATAATAAAAGGCTATCGGACGAAGCTGATAAGGCATGCAACTGTGAACATGGAAATAACATACACCGCAAACCCTAACAATAAATTAACCAATGCACTTCGTTCTCTGCTGCTATATGTTTCTCTTTCATGTGGAATATCAAAAATCAGTTCCGCGCAGGGCTCTAGTTTCCACAGTGGAAACTAGAGCCCTGCGCGGGACTGATTTTTCCGTCCCGCCCCGTCCCACAAATACCAGTCCCGCTCCCGTCCCGCCCCGCAGCTCTTATCTTTGCGGGACCCGCGTCCCGTCCCGCACTTTCCATTATCTGTCCCATCCCGCCCCGCTCCCACAGGCATATGCTTGCGGGAGTCCCGTCCCGCAGCCTAAGTCAGTCCCGCACTCAGTCCCGCACTTATTGAAGATGAAGTTTTATATAAGACCACACATATTTGATTCTAGGCAGATAGATTGATTGAATGATCGATAGATAGAAAGATAGAGATAGATAGATAGATAGATAGATAGATAGATAGATAGATAGATAGATAGATAGATAGATAGATAGATAGATAGATTGATTGATTGATTGATTGATTGATTGATTGATTGATCAATAGATAGGTAGATAGATATATGGCAAGTGCAGCCCTCTAAGGCCAGTTCTGGGTTGATTGATGAGATGAGAGAAAGAGAGTGGGAGTCCTCAACATGTTACATATTTTCCCCATGTGAAGGATCTTTTACTTGCCCAGCACAGACACTGATACATATATTATAACTGTTTCGAAAATGAATCCAGTAATTTTATTATTTTCACTGATTCACAGAATTATAATCACTATGGAAAATAAAAACAACAAATTGCAGCTACTATGAACTCAGTTCAGCCTTATATGCAATCAAGGTAAATCCAAAATCAATGATGCTATTCAAGATTAGTAATAATAATAATAATAATAGTTATTTGTATAGCGCCTCTTCCAGTAAACTGCTCAGAAGCAAGTAATGGTGCCTATTCACAATTTCACTTTGCAATTTCCATTTTCATGAAACTGACTTAGATTGACTGACCAAATGCCAGTGATGTTGTCTAATGATATGAAATAGCACAATATTTTCATGGCATAACCCTGATTCATTTTGAATGCTATTAAACTGCTATTTATTTGTTGAATTCCCTTGTGTTTCTAACAAGCAAATAATGAAATGATAAATTAATATGACCTCAGATGATCAAAATTTGTTAGTCATATATATGACTAATCTAATTAGTAATATATATAATTAGTAATATATGCAATGCATATCACAAAACATTTAACTGATTTAGTTAGTACATAATTATATCTGTAGAATAATGGATGGTATAGGTTTATTTGTATTTGAAGCCAACCCTGCTAGAGTGCTAGTATATCTCAAGCCAACCAAAATTTTACAATTAAATTGCAGTATATATGCAGTGAATCTTGGGAATCTCCAAACCAAGAGCATTCCCATGTTCAAAGGGATAACAAACATTGACCAAATTGCATCCATTGTCTGAACAATAGAACAACTCTTCACATTACCTGTTTCTTCATTAAGTAATCAAATTATTTCATTATTTATAACTATATTTCAGTTTATATCACAGCACTTGATTATAAAAGTCTGGTCTATTTAAAAATGGCTTATGTCAGATTTCTAGTTAGGCCTAGTAACAACAGTGGTAAATCATATATTTCAATACAAAATTGTCAAAATTACTTCAACTTAACAATATTGCTTTTCATGAAACTGCTTAAATTTACAATCCCGCACAGTCCCGCAACCCAGTCCCGCCCCGCCCCGCTCCCGCAGACTGAACCAGTGCGGGATCCCGCTCCCGTCCCGCAGTGGCCATTTGCTGTCCCGCCCCGTCCCGTCCCGCAGGAATTTTGTTTGCGGTATCCCGCGGGGGACGGGACATCCCGCGCTGGGCTCTAGTGGAAACCCAAAGGTATCTAGCACACACTGGGTAAAAATATTTGTCCAGGCCTGAGCTTAGTGAGCTTGAAAACAGATGATAACAATTAACACGTGTAAAAAAATACACATGTTTTGATACACAAACTAGAACAAAACTTGTAAGGTGTAGGTTGCACTGAAACAGTTTAATAACCTGCAATCAGCATACTGCAAGGAGTTTTTTTATTGTTTAAGTCTAAAAATTTATCCCAAGTTTCTGTGATTGTTTTGTAAAAGGTACTATCTCGGTGTCCTTAATAAAGCTGCTCATAGCGGTCTTGAAGGTGATATGGGATGGAATGTTAGCAAAATAAGACATAATGTAGATATGGTTAGATATTGGAACAGGATTTTGCTTATGAATGAAAATCGCTTGACTAAAAAAGTATTTACATGGGACCTTTGTAAAGTAAGGGGTTGGTCGAGTTGTATAAAAGAAATATTTAAATATGTAGGTCTTTCACATTTTGATGAGAGAAACACCTGTGATTTGAGACTGATAGAAAAAAGGTTAATTGATATAAGAAATGTTGAATGGCATGAATCTCTATTGTTAAAACCAAAGTTAAGAACATATATGAAATTTAAAGATAAATTGTTAAGTGAAGAATATGTTTATATCAAAAATAGAAAACAGAGATCATTTATTGCACAAACTAGATTAGGAATTCTCCCTATAAATATAGAAATTGGACGGTTTAGGGGTATTAAGTTAGAAGAGAGAACTTGCGATATTTGTAAAAGTAATTTAATTGAGGATGAGTTTCACTTTATTTGTGTATGTCCAGTTTACCAGTACCATAGGGAATTGTTGTATGCTAGTATCTCTGTAAATAATTTTGTACATATATGTACAACACAGATTTTGAAAAATTTATACATATCATGACAAATGAACAATATAAAGTTAGCACATTTATTGCTAGTGCTTGGAAATCAAGAAATGACATTTTATACAATACTTAGTTTGATGTATCTTCTTTATGAAATTATGTATTAAGAAAACCTTTCATGTGTTTTGACAAAAATGATTGAAGTTCAAGTTATATGATATTGTAATTGAGTGTAATTTTGTAATATCTCTACATTTAAAGTTCACTTGTGTATTCTAAAAGAAAGTTCTAATTGTTACATTTAATAATTCAATATGTTGTGACAATTATGTAATTGTAATTTGTAACCCTCTGGTAAATTTAAATATTAATTGATTTATAGTGACAGATAAGCCCCTAGAAGGCTGGATACCACAAGTCGTTTATGTTGTATTATTGTTAATTTTTATGTACCTGTCACTTAAATAATAAAGAATCAATCAATCAATCAATCAATCAATAATCAGAAGTATAAGCAAAGCTCGATGACTGATAATAATCTTCCTTTTTTTTCAATTAAAGGAACTTGATCAGTCACTTCAACTAGGTGATCGACCTTTATTTTCTGTGAGTTGAGGTAAGTTTTTTCTTCCAATTAAACACATACATCAAAGGAATTATCAAATACATAAATGGATTGTCAAAATTATCAGCTATCACCTGGTTGATCTGATTGTCAGACAATTAATAGGTGATAGTAATCTTCAAATCAGTGTGTTCAATTGATAACCCTGTTCATTCTGAGGTGACATGACCTTGCTTCTAAAATTCTCAATAGCGTGGCAACATCTCAGATCAGGGACTGTTCAGAATTTATGACGGGGGGTTGGGAGTTTTCGCCGAGGGGGTAGTAACTTTTCATACGTGTTTCAAGGGGAGGGTATTAATTTTTGACAACACTTCCAAGGGGAGGGGTAAGAAATCTTAACAAAGAAAAAATGTTGAGAAACACGCATAAACTCAATTTGTTTGGGCTTTCTTTCGCGCTAAAGTCCGCAAAATTACGCGAATCTGCACGTGTGGCGGTGTATAACAGTATATATATGTGTGTATTGCTTTGCATGTCAAGGGGGGGTACTAAAAATACGAGTGAAACCTAAGGGTGGGCTACCGAAAATCCGCATGAAACTCAAGGGGGGGGCCGGGGGTATCAATTTTTGACGGGAAGTTCCAGCAAAACTCCAACCCCCCCAGTCATGAATTCTGAACGGTCCCTTAATGAAACATATTTTCGGAACATATGATACCACTTGTACTGCTTTGACTACCACTGCATACTGGAGGGGGCAGTCACCCACTAAAACTTGAAGCTTCTTCCCTTGAAACTGAAAAGTGGAAGTCATAATGACCTTTATCACAACAGGGTAGCTTAAGTCAGCAAAGCCATTGTCGATAAGGCTTAATAATAAATAAATAAAACATAAACAATTTTAAATATTAATGAGGATAAGAATGTAATTCGCTAAGACCACGTCAAAATTGATACGTAATGTTAAAAACCAACAACAAAGGATTGTTAATTAAAAACCAACAACAAAGGATTGTAGGGTGTGATTCGTATGAAAGATAATTTTGAAAAGTTTTAAAGAAACTTCATTTGTTATATTAAGTCAACAAGTTGATTTCACACAAAGTGCACCAACCTTTGGGATATGAGAAATTTTTCATCGTGACCATTTCGGAAAACCTCCCCCCCAAAAGTTGCCTTTGTTTTACAACAGAAAGTAGGATCACATGATAGGATTCATAATTATTATATTTCACAACATCTCAAAAAGTCTTTAAGATGAGGAAATTGTGACTTTTAAAGGTAATCTTTTTGGCAATTTTGCTTTCGTAAAAAAAAATAATTTTTTAACTATACTATGGCAATCTTATCAGTAGAGGAAAATGATGAATAAGCCTTTTAAAGTTTTCGTTGGGTAGGTCAAAAAATCAGCTATCACTGCACTCTCATGTCCAAGGGTTTAAATGCTCTGCAGCTCTGCACTGAGATGATAAAAATAGCTGTAATGTTTTTTGACTGTCATTAAAATCACACTTCTAGCTAAACACTTCTGACCACTTAGGGCTAAAAAATCTATTGCCAATGATGAGGCAAGTTGCTCGCACATTTTGGGCCAAGTTCCAGGTCTCTAGTGCCAATTATTTTTGAAAAACTGCATTTTGATCAATTAAATACCAAATTTATATGTGTGTCATTAGCATCATGCCTATAACTTGAAATCCGTACCACTTAGAGCTGAAGAATATATTACTAGCATATTCGAAAGTGGCTATTCTGCACAAATTAAGCAATACTTCAGGTTTCTATGACCGATAGGTATTGAGATAGAACATATTATCCTTGAACCAGAAATTTACAAACAGAAACAAAAGTACTCGTTTCATCAATAGTTTGGATTCTGAATAAGAAAGATGATCTCCACTACTCCCTCCAGCGCCCATTGTCTTTGCTAAACCTTATTTCAGATGCTAGGCAATGGTAAAATGTTACGGGCACCCCATATTTGATTAGTATTTTCAGAGAAGCATCATACTTCATACCAAGCATGTCAGATGCAAGGAAAATGCAAAAATGTTATGTAACATTTTGTTGAAACATTTATTGATAATACAGGTTGCGGCAAACAAAAAAATTTGCACCACTTGAACATCTCTGGCAGATCAAACAGAAAATTACAAACTAAAGTTTTGAGTGATGGGATGTCTAGCCAAACATATTAGCTGTTGCCTAGCAGTTAAATTAGTGCAAAATTAAAGTTAGAACACTGGCTATTCTCAGTAATGTACAGCCTCTGCAAAATCTTGCTGGCCAAACCAAAAGAGGCTTAAATACTTCGGTGACTGCTGGCCTACTAATCATTTCTGAATGCCATATATATTTTACATCATAAGGCGGTTTAAAGAGAGAGAATAACTCCAGTGAATATTTGGCATAATAAGACCAGTTTCTGTGGTCAGGTCATCATTTTCGCATTGTTTGCTACTGATAACAGAATGATTCATCGTCATTTCCATATATGCGCAAACAAATTAACACTGGGGTGTTTCAATAGCGTTCTATTCTGGCCAAGACAAACCCACTGTACAAGACAACAATATAAAGCAGTTTGGTAGCTGAACAATATCATTTCAGGCCTGCTTTGTTGAAGGTTTTTGATGGCATGGGTTCAAAACTTGGGAGATGAACATAAAATATTTCAAGTGGATCTTCCAGAGCAAAATGCGCGGTGGATGTAAATCAGATGAAATAATGAATTTTTGGTCTCCAGCATCAGTCTCTATGCTGGGCAAGTAAAATATCTCTACATGATGGGGTGAATATGTGTATAAAGGACCCCCACTCTCCCATCTCATCAATAAAGCCTTGGAGCACCAATTAATTGCCTTGGAGGGCTGAACTTACCAAATATGTCTGTCTATGTATTGATCAATTCTAATGTGATATTCTAACAACATTAGGTATTGTATTTTCAGCAAAGAGAAGCCTAGAGATGTCATTGGTATTCAAGTTTATCCTCCGGTCCAAAATCAGAGAGCCCCCTATTCATCAGACCTCAAAATTTCAAATGTTTTTACGTGGGCAATAGTAGAGAGAGGTGTCTGAAGCACCCCCAACATTTCAATAGCTCGATTGAACGCAGAAATTTGAGTATACTTGAGAAAAACAAGATGCACATGAAAAAACTGACATACACAGTCTTTAGACCAAGAACGTGAAAAGTAATTAAAAAAATGAAAAATGCTTTGAACAAGTCAATTTAGATTTACATGACTTTGTTGTGTCCCAATTTCATACTAATAGAAGCATTGGTGAGGAACTTTTAGCAATTACAATTCATAGCTATTGCTGGTGCAAGTTTTTTTGCCGCACCCTGTACATATTCAACTGATTTCAACTCCAGTCACCTGCAACAAAATTTTAGTGAGTTAAAGGCAATAAGCCATTTTTTACATGATGCTAATGACAGCGTGATGCTAATGATAATTAATGTGAAAATCTTTGTAGGGACCAGTGCAAAACTGGCAGTTGGGCAATCTGTGCATGCAATGACCTTATGGACACCAGAAACATGTCCACAGTGATTTTGGTCCAGAAATATGTAGTCAAAATAGAGTAGCAAGGCGTTTGCTAATGACAAATTGAGATAGGACAACTGACATGCCAACAGAAACACTCTAATATTTTGGTTTACATAAATGATACAGAGCTACAGATAGTCAGTTATTTTCTAGGGTTCTCAGACATTGTCAGGCACAAGGGTTTCTCACAGAATGTTTGTCCCTTTAATTTCCATTTAGAAACAAATCCGGTGTAATGCTAGTGACACAATATTGGAGACATTGACAAAACAACCTCCTGCTCTTATACAGAATATTATTTCAGATATTGGTAACTAGATTTTAGAAGACTGACAGTCAAGTCTCCATTTACGGAAGAGTTTAATTGAATCAGGATCCTGTTATAGTTTTTGTGATGCGATCTTTCAAAGAAAATGTTGGTGGAGACAGGAAATTTTCAGGGGGGTTGGCCACTTCAATGCTATTTTTGGATGGGATAAAAACATTCTGCCACATATTTATTTTGTTAAAAGTTTTGCTAATATCCTTGTCTATGACAAATGACAACAAGAGGTCTTCCATGTGCCTTCCTGCCATCATGAATTCTTGTTGAACACTGGAGACAAGAATTTCAGACTTATCAAATTTTGACCCCCATATATATATGTATATATATATATTGTGGATATGCAATTAAGTAGAATTGATAATTATGATAACTTGACATTATAAAGCATGTCACAGGGCATAAAGGTCACCTCTGAGAACCATTTCGATCTCTCAAGTGGTTGGAACTTGGCCGATATGAAAGAAAAGTTCTATCTTAGTGCTTAGTGTACGTTCTAGAATTCGCTCCCGGATAAAAAAAACGAAGTTGTCAAACTCACCGGCAATAGCACCATAGAAGACATAGAGAACAGGCAAGTAGGGGAAAAATGCAGAGATGATATAGCCCGTGAAGACCATAAGCGATGAAACAATACTGACGACTCGACATCCAAACCGTTTCATTAAGGCACCATTTACAATTCCTGAAAGTAAGAATTGTATTGAACACATTTAGTATTTCATTATTATCAGAAGATCATTATCAATTTAGATGACTTGGGTAGCTTACAATGATTAATCGAGTTAATTTTTTAAGTGACATTTTCAGAATGATCTGTGGCATTCCAAAAATGACCTTATTTCTTTCTCTGAGACCAACACCTCTTATTTTTTCCAAAATAAAAATGATTGCAGAAATATTGCCCTGTCAAAATCAGATAAAGTAAACAGGTCTTTCATTAAAACTAGGAAGCCTACATTACAATTGTGCCTGAGATATGAAACTGCCTTCAGAATCTGTGGTAATGAAATGGTCTCTCATAGGAGGATGAAATAATATAAAGCATTGAAAACTTACCTAAGAAATATCCAATAAACATTTGGCACGACCCAATCCATGTTATGGGGGCTTTGCTTGTCTCGAAGTAGTGTAGGTATTCCACAAGAAATATGCCTAGGCACCCGAACTGTCCGGCCATAAAAAAGTTTAACATAAACGCAGCGAACAATATGACCCAGGCATAGCCCTGGTCAATGTCCTTGTCTGAACCAACTTTGACTTGCACCATTTTGAACTAATTAATACTGCAGTGCTGTACCCTGGTGTAAATTGAAGAAACCAAAAGTGAAAATGTACATCCAATGTTAGCTTAATAGAAAGTCATGGGTTGAAATGCAACTAAAGTCTAATAGAGTCCTTCGATAGTGAAATGCTTGGTAAAATAATGTAAAGTTTGTAAATTGACTTGATTTACGATCCATCAATGTGAGGTATAATGTAATTATCTCAATCGGTCTTCTTTAAATGAATCCAAATCCAGTTGTGAAGTTTGTGTCAGACAGAAGCTCTTCAGACTGAAAACAAACAAAAAGTCATTTATAGATGATTCCATTTGCAGCCATACATATTTGTATCTATGTGTATTATGTATAGGTATAATTCAGTGTGGTATACGTTATGACAATGCATTCACAATTCAATCACCTTACTGAGTGAAATGATTTTGTAATTCCACTTTTGAATGGCCTCAGCTCAAACAGTTGGCCAGAATCAACCTGATAATGTTTATACTGATAACTGCTATACTTGATAACCCAAGGATGAGGGCTTCTGTTGATCAGCTGGATGTGTTGCTCTGGTTTCCAGAAAGTGAGTCAATTGAAAGTGAGTCAATTTAAAATGTGTTAACTGACTAGAAAGTCAGTCAACTGCCAAATTGAGCCATAAACAATGAAAGTGAAACAGGTAGGTACTAATAGGGTGATCATAAATAAATGTAGACAGTAACATGATCTTACAGGTCAGTCATTTGAGTATTATATAACAAACACAGCCTGTATATATGACCCTCTTTTATGTAAATGAACTTCATAAATTTCATTGGGCCTTATCTTTCTCGAAGCGAGGGTGTGTCACTATGCTGCCTTCTGATTGGCTGACTACAGGTCACATATTATGAGGTCACGTTTACAGTTGCATGAGGGCATCTGGGTACATGTGATCTCAATTTGAAAGAAATTCAAGATGCCTGCCAACAACAAACTTATTCAACCCTAGTTGATGTAAATAAACATTGACTGTTAGTGAAGTTCCAACATGCAATTAAATTCACTGCAAAAAGTAGTCACTCCCAAGGTTAACAGGGGCGTGGGTAGGATTCTAAAAATGAGGGCGCAAATACCTGTATGATACCGTAGTGTTCGATTGATTTTTGTTGAATAGTTCAAAATACGACTTACGAATTATGGTTTTGTAATATTTAAATATGATATAGTCAAAGACAACTAATTAGGGCCTACATCCAAATTTACGAATCGAAGCTTTCACTGTGCGACTTCACCTCAGTATCTTTTGTTCACGAGTAAAGACTCCAAATGAAAGGACTATTTCGCTATGAAAATTACACTTGGTGAGTCATGATAGTTTGATGAGTCATGATGACTCATGATAAATTGATAATAGGCCTACCACAGAGGTTGTTTGATTAACAAACAAAAGAAGGACTTCATTGTTCTATAACAGTCTGGTGAAAATAAAAATTGCATGCTGCTGCCACCTGGCACAAAAGTTGATTTTGTATGCTACAGCATTGCTGTCCCAAGAAATAGTTACAATTTCATTGCACATTCACATAATTTCTATTCAACATTGATGTATATCAGAGTCAGACTTGGCAATCACATTCTCTAAGGAACAACTTACCAGAGAGTGTGCGCTCGACAAAGACCCTTGAGTGTTTCAAGAAAAACCTAAAAACCCACTTATTTAAAACATTCTACAAATAATCAATACCCACAAGCGCTACTGAGCAGTTTACTGGAAGAGGCGCTATATAAATTACTATTATTATATTATATTATATTATATCATATTATAAGTAGGCAAGGCCATCAGCACACTCAGAAACAGCCCCGGTGTCTTCCAGACAAAATTGTGTGTGTTCCTCTGATTGAAATGATGTGGATGCTCGCAGGAGCTCGCGGAATAGCACACTAATCACTAGGTGGCAACACAAGACAGCATATGTTCTGATCTGCAATGCAAGAGCAGTCCACTTGTAGACAGGTTCCATAACTAATTTGCCACAAGAATCAGACAGAAAATCTTTTTATTTGTTTGTCCTCCCTCTCTTTCTCCATCATAAATTAGGAATCTTCTGTAATAGCAAATACTGTAAAAATTTAGAGTCACCAATACGACCGCATCTCATCAAGTTTATTGTCAATTATAATATTATTACACAGCTAAGGCAATGATTTAGTAATTCAGCACTGGTAACTTTTAGTGCAAATTGCAGTTATGTCCTACAGTGTTATATAAATTTGTTTATTTTTACCATTTGACCTGGTTCTGATAATTATACAGTTGGCTCACTGCACAAAATATATGGGCAAATGACGCCATTGACAAAATTGACTGTGAAATTCCTCTTTTTATACGCTTTCATAAACGTTTATGTAATATTCTGGGTTTGTATTTACTTTCGCACTTGGAGATTCTTTTTTGGAGAATTGGTACAAAAAATATTGCGAAGTAAACAAAATTATTATATTCAAAATATTACATGTTTGTTCGGTTAAATGGATGTGGTGATGATTCACCGATGATCTTTTATTCCTTATTTCAAAAATTAAGATTTTTAAAAAGCATTAACCAATATGATTTTGTTTTGGCCTTGGTGGACTAAATTAACTGTTGCTTTAGAAAATAACAGAATAAATAGAGCTCTTGATTTTCTATTTCCTTTTTTCAACCGGGTTTAATTTTTTTCCAAGAAATACGGCATGAATTGTTTCTGGAAAATGCTACTTGCAAGAACAGGACACAAACAGCTAAAAATCACCATCAGGCACATTTGACATCTTGACCCGTTTGCATCAACCTTTTTCCAATCACTTTTTGTGCTCACTTAGATATTATTATGCAAGCTAATAAACTTACCACAAAAAATGTAGGCCAATGTCTGTTTTTTTTAGAGGAATTTTAATTAAAATTCATTTTATGTTGACATTAGATAAGATTTAATAGATCAGTATACATTCACGGAGCATCCATTAGTTTCGCTCTACTGCGTAAACCTTGGAAATGAAATTAATGCCTTACTTTGTTGCTTCTACAACTTCAAATATGTTTTTTATCACATTTAAAACATTTCAAGATCATTATTGTGAAAAAAATTGAACTGTACCTTTACGTTTGAGAAAGTTACATCTCCGCTTTTTTGGTACCATCTGGCCAATGAACTTCGCAAACTCTTGTGGAAGCAATTACACTTTTTGCTACCATATCTATTATCATATTTATTATCAGATAATAGATTCAACTATCTATAAAATGATATCTGAAGATAGGTGACAATTACAGAACCTTGACTTTCTGAACCAGAAACACTATCAGACAAGTTGATTATCACAAAAATTTAAGCAAACCAATAAAATAAATAATGATAGCATTAACATTACTCAGAAGTACTTCAAACACCTACTACATATGTGACATTTAACCTCACTGTATAGCCATATGGCAAATACACGAGGAATGTATATTCATCTTACAGTAAATTTTTCGGCTGAAGAAAACGCTTTACATTATGGCAGGAGCCTTAATTTTATTTCCTCCACAGTTTCGGTGTCATTATCTGTATGTCAGCAAACCGAAATTTTTTAAAACTTTTTTTCTTATTCATAAAACAAGAAACAAGTAAAAACAAGCTTTGGCAATTGAACATTTTAAATATGATCACCCAACCGATCAGTCAATCATCTGAAAAAAATTTAAAGATGAATGCATAACATGCCGAAGAGTTTGACAGTGTTGGCAACGCTTATCCGTATTATTGATTTTTTTCTATTTACCTCATTGACTTCTTGTCCGATATTTCTGAAAACGCTGACCCTTTATGGATTTCTCAGATAATGAATGAAAAATTGTGTAATTGATTATTGACGTCCAAAGGTTAATCGCTTATCGAGAAACATGAAAAGGCTAAGACTGGTTGCTGGCAATGTCCTGTTTCAAATGACTCAAAGGTGTTGGTGCAATTCATGATTTCTTGTTCTTTATCTGTTGAATGAAATATCCAGTCAATCAACTACACATAGCACAGATTTTTGTTCTTTGATAATCCAAAAATTTCAAGTTCAAGTGAACTTAAAGAACAGAAATAAA
The DNA here is from genome assembly GCA_026936325.1 of Platynereis dumerilii. NCBI lineage: Eukaryota > Metazoa > Annelida > Polychaeta > Phyllodocida > Nereididae > Platynereis > Platynereis dumerilii. Next base: position 29,016,566 of record JAPTHN010000008.1, on the reverse strand, counting down.
TCTGAGTTTCCGGAATAAAATGTTTTCTTAAATTCAGAAAGTTTCCTTGGTCACTTTCATGTTTTTTGTGGGGAAATATAGGTGATTCACACCTTGCATTTTTGCATTTACTGGGCTTAATATGACAGTCATGGATCATGATATACTGGGGCTAGATTTTTGTCCCATTAAATCGTGACAGTTTTCAAAACCTGCCTCTTGATAATGAGAAAAAAGGGTTTATACTAAAGTTGGGTTTCTTCCATAAAAATCTGCAGGCCTACCAAAAATCATCAAAACATTGGTCATGTCATGCTATTGAAAAAAAATTGGCAAGCGCTGACATTTTATTATATGCGTAGTTTGCCATAGTACTGAAAAGTGCTTTCTTATCAAAATATAAGACATTTTACTTCTGTGCACCTGCACTCAACACACCCACAATTTCTGTCACATTTATTTATGTTGACATATTTAAATTAACCCTTTAGTATCAGCGGCTGATCCAGACTGGATATTAGGCCTACAGGGGTCCCAGGCGCCTATCGATGTCTTCAAAATGGGCAATTCTGTAAAGTCTGACTTACAGATCAGACACCTTAGTAGTTTATGTATATCCCCAACATTACACCTTAGCTATTTCACTGTTAAACAGGCACGAAGCCATGTAATAGAAGTATCAAACAAGCCATCAACCAAAGCTCCAAGTGCGACAGGAGCTGAGCCAGTACAAAGCATCCTCCCTACGCAAGCCCTGCTAAAATGGACAGGGTTTTCTGCTATTTTCAACCTCTTCTGTGATTGGCTGCTTATTTAGGTCATAAGCATTTTGCATGCAGATTTAGTCCGATTATGGACACTTAGAGGATTACTGGCAACTGAGAAAAACAGTGTAAAACAAGCAAACTTTCAAACAGTTTCATTTCAGAACTGTGAAAAACCATAATTCAATGGAATTTTCGGAACTGTGATAGCACCTTTCAACAATACACAATTTCTCCATTTGTAACAGTGTGAAACAGAAGTAACAATTTCAAACTGTGAGCCAAAACTGGGTCAGTTAATTAAGTATTCATGAATTAGCAAAGGTTATGGGCCATTTTGTCATGGTATGACTTGGGATGATGGTACAAAGCAAAATGTCATGGTGTGAGATGTACTGCGTGAGTTTACTGAATTGCCAAAATGCTTCTTCTCATCAAGATGGTCTGGAGAATGAATGGCTACTGAGAACATAAGATATACCGCTTTAGAAGGTATTGAGAAAAGTTACATTTTAATATGATAGTAAATATGCACACACTTTATCTCAGGCCACACATAATTGATCCTGAGTTTCTCGGATTGACCAGATTTTCTGCCAGCAAAAAAAAAGGTACAGGACAAAAACTTGTGATGATTACAGCATTTTTTTTCGTCCTACGGAACGACCAAAGAAAACACTTCCACAAAATCCGAGGAGCTAAAGCTCAATTATCCAAGATGCTAAACAATGCTAAATATGGCAGAGTTTACAGCCTGTGGCAGCTCACTGCTGTTGTATTGATTATTGTGCATTTATAAACAGAGAGTACAATCTGTAGATAAATGTAAAGTATGAACTCTCTGTGTAGAATAACAAAAAAACCATATCCATTTGAGAAATATCTCGGACAAAATAGGGTCCTGCAAAAATATCTAGGACAAAATTTGGTCCCGCAAAAACTGAGGTCACTTTTTCATATTATAAATCGATCAATTTCGCACATCAACTACCATTTTTTCCTAAATTTCGGCTTGCTGTTGACCAAAATACAAGTTACAAAATTATGTTTCTGGAATGTTGTCATATAACTTGTCAACTTTCCAGATATGAAACACAATGATCACATCAACATAAAAAAAATCCATATAATTATGATTCAGTGACACAAGTGCAAGCCATTAAAAATATATTGGTGACTATTACTTGGTATTGAATTTTACAATTAAAACATTTTGATTTTTAGAGATTTTTCAAGGATAAAATCAGTCAATTACAGTGAATCGGTGATGCAATACAAAAAAAAATTTTTTTGTTTTTGTGAAAACATAATGCGGCATAAGTAATAATGCGGCATAAATTTTTTAATGAAAAATTCCACCAAAACCAAATGAACTGACTGACTTTTTATTGACTGAAAAATCACTTTTAAACTAGAGAGCCGGTTTTTCGTTTTTCATTGTGTATGAACTGGACACCTATTCAATGCATAGATTAGACAAAAATGCAAAATTTTGAAAGTCGTCTTTACAGCTCTCGCAATTGCTCTGAAGAAATCTTTTTTTTTTTTTCATAATGTGGAACGCCGATGTCTTAGCTGCAGACTCCATTGGAACCTATGCAACTTTGATGATAGTTGTCATGTCGTAGGTGAAACTGGCCAATAGCATTCCTTGTGGACAACTTCATCATAGTTGTCAATTATTTCGTGACCAGATTAGCCAATAATACTGCTGCAAAAACTCAAGTTAAAATGGGGGGGGGGATGTTTATTTGGCTGAAATTCAACCAAGGTTTGTTAATAAATTAGGATGACTGGCAATTAATTTTACAGTGTTTATGAACATCCTTCTGATCCAAATTGGATTTGATATTGAGCTGTCAAGTTCAAGAATTTTTTGTACTGTTTGTAGATTCGTTCGCTGTCCAATCGCTTTCAGTGTAAAACTACAAACAATAATTATTACTGTAATCCTGTATTGCTTAGTTGTTTACCACATTTCCTGGAGTGAATATGCAAACATAAGGATCAATTGACAGCTTTTGAGCAGAGTGCCCCCTCCCAAGGAGCAGCCCAATTTTGCACCGAAGTTGTTGTTGTGGTATTATTGGCCACTCAGGTAATGATGTTACTGCAAGGCTATGACGAAACTGTCCACAACAAATGCTTTCGATCAGATTGACCAATGGCATCATTGATTGCACCAATGTTGCATATTCTCCAATGCTAGGCTGTGGAGTATACAGCAATGGCATCATAGGTCCACTCTGGCACTGAGAAAAAAAAAGCTGATTTCTTCAGATCAATCGTGATAGCTGTAATTTAAAATCTTGAAAGAATGCATCTTTTCTCTTCTACCAGGACAGCTTTGAACCAGCAACCAGGCTGGAACCAGCGACTTTCGTGAAATGACGCTAAATGTTTTCTAAACTGAACTGGTGCCCTGAGGGGTGACCATTAGATATTTAGGGGGGCGGAGACATTGGAGTTTTCTTGAAAGGAATTTATTCATTTCACAGAAACCTCGAGCATACTTATTTCCTTTGAGTTTACATGTTAGACGCGAAAATCTGATTTGATGACAAATACATAGACTTTCTTTCAAATGTTGTAATAAATTGCAATTGCATCAGTCAGGAAATGATGTAATATAAGCCTAGATGTATACCATGCACCCAGCACTGGCCATGCCAAATTCATGAATGGATGACCTGATTCAAAACACTGAAAATCAATTCCCAAATCAGATTACTAAAATCTTGTTAAATCCAGCTTATCTCAAGTAACAATCAATTTATTTACTATTTATAATAATTGTGTTAAAATAATTGTGTTATAGCATAGGGAAATTGGTATAAGCATTTTATGTATGTACTGGTCTGATACTGTACTTCTACAGAAATATTCCTATATTATAAGTCTCTTTGGACTGTTTTTTTTTAAATATAAAACAACAAGTTATGTTGATCAATTGATGGCTTTTATGAATCAAAAACATTTTGCAACGACTTCAATGATCTTGCAAGTCAAAAACCTTTACCATAGTGTCCATTAAAATGAATTAATAAAAGTTGTGGAGACTAAATAAAGGATATTCATTATAATTCAGATTTGCTTGGTTTTCTTGTTGTTTGTCCTATATTTTGACCTGTGCTTGGATTAGTAGGGCAATGGCATTTAGAATAACTTCAGTGCCTTGTTGGTGTACACAGTTCAAGAGCCTCCAGGAGCTCCACAAGGCAGCTAGGGGTGCCAAGTGAACACAAGATGGAGGCTTCCAATGGGAGTCCAATGGGAGCTGGTTGGATGGGTGCTTTACATCCAGTATTTTGGCACCGGCAAGACATCATAGTCTGGCAGCAACCGAAGGCACAGGAAGAAACATCAACCTTATAAATATTCCATTATTTTCCCTCGACAAAGATTTTCCCAGTCACGTCTCCTTGATTCTAAATTTTGTGGCAAATTTTCCCGAAAACTGTATCAACTAACTTAGTAAATAACATAAATGGATTATTGGTGCTTTACGTCCTATATTTATGCACTTGGGAGGCTAATAAGTCTAGGACAGGAGGAGACATGGCAATGTGGCAAAGCCCAGATGACCGACAAGAGCTGGATTCGAACACTGGACCCAGCGATTGGCAGCGCAGCATGCTACCACTATACCAACCTTCCTCCAATAAATAACATGGAAGCAGGTTTTACAAATCAATAATTTGTAGATCTTGAAAAGCTCTTAGTCAGGATGAAGCATGAAAATGATATGACATCACACACATTTTTGAAGAAAGAGTGACACAATGCTTTTCGTATAATGAAGTATAATCATATCGTCAGTTCTCCAAGCTGAATATGATATATAAGGCTACCGCCCCGTTGCATAGCTGAGTGGTCAAGATGCCCACCTGCTCCGCTGAAGGTCTTTGCCTGCATGGGTTTGAATCCCGAATTTTTCAGTGGACCTTCATGAGCAAAATCCCAGCTGGATGTGGTTCGGATGAGACGTTAAATTGGTGGCCCCTTGTATCAGTGTCTGTGCTGGGCAAGTAGAAGATCCCTCACATGGAGTAAATGTGTAACATGTTGAGGACTCCGCTCTCTCTCCATCTCATCCATTAACCATTGTGACCGCCCAGAACTGGGCTTAGAGGGCTGCACTTATTATATCTATCTATCTATCTATCTATCTATCTATCTATCTATCTATCTATCTATCTATCTATCTATCTATCTATCTATCTATACACTGGACAGTCCATTAAAATACCAATAATGTGATTGGCAAAAAAGACCAGTATAAACCAGTTATATACAATTTACGTAACTATATAATACGAAATTATATGCACGTTTGGCCTGCTAACTGAAACTGACATGTTGCAAAAACACTAATATGAAATAATAAGATATAATTTGATAATTGTAACTGGATAATCAATTATTTCATGCCATTAACAGTCAATTGAGGGTGTGAAAAAGTGTAACGATATAATAATTCTGGTTTCGCTGTGATTTGTAAGCTTTTATATAACATTATGGTGGAACAAGTGCATACGAAACTGCGAACTGTACATTTGGGTGCATCAGTTGCCCCAATCTATTCAGATTTTGATACATGTCTATATATGTGATATTTCAGGAGGTTGGAAGTCTTGAGCATGCACACCAAATCTCAGCTTGGCATTCCAATGGGAACCAGTGATGGACACAATTCAATTCATGAATTGAATTAATTCGAATTAATTCAAAATTGGGAACAGCCACCTTCAGGGCACCACCTTCAACGATATTTCATCGGAGCTGAATCATGATTTTCGGGCAAATTGTCATAACTCCGGAACCACTGATCCCAGCAACTTTATAATAGGGATTTTTCCCGAAAGGAGAAGCATTTTAAGGAGGGTTCCTTAAGAGGTACTAAGTTAAGGGAATCTTCAGCTTATCACCTTTTAAGGGAACCCTTCCTAAAATGTTTAGTCCCTTCGGGAAAATGGTGTGATGGCGTGTCAGATAGTGTGTTAAATTATGATGAGAGTAAGGAATTGTTATTCACATTATATACCGAATGATGTATTACTACTTGGTGCCAACTAAGCTTAAAATTTTCTGTTATTTTATATGCTCTTTTTAAAAACCAGTTTCATTTGTCTTTTTATTTCTGTATTTGTAAATATTCTTTATGCCACTTTGTGTGCGAATAAAGATATTGAATTGATATTAAATTGAAAAATCAATGTTGGGCGCAAAATGTGCATAATACATTAGTTTATATTTATTGCAACTAACAAATTCTGCCATAGCACCAATATTTTCAGAGCTATTTCTAAAAAACTTTATCATTGAAAAATAATTAAAACAATTTTGCGTTGAAATAGAAGTTATACTTGGGATTTTTCCCGAAAGGACCAAACATTTTAGGGAGAGTCCCTTAAGAGGTACTAAGCTATGGATTCCCTTAACTAAGTACTTCTTAAGGGCCCTCCCTAAAATGTTTAGTCTTTTCGGGAAAAATCCTAGTACTGTGTGATGGCTTTCACTGTTGGGACAAGATCCATATGTGCAACTCCAAGTGTATAAACGTATACTTCCAGAATGATTTGAGGGAAAAATAGTGTAAGTGCCAAGGGATCATTTTAGACTGTGTTGTGTCAAAAATTATCGTTAATACAACCATTTCTATTGAATTGCAGATGTGATTGTGATACAGGTGAAGCGTGATGTGCACAGTCATGATTTCTGAATCCATGCTTCCGACTTCTGCTTTCATTTTAGGGACATAGTTTTGATATTAAAAAACTTGATACTTTGTTATAAATATTAATATGTAAATGGCACAGCCATGAAATTCGCGCAGCACTTAAAAAGTTTTTTTAGGACTTATGGTTTTACCATAACTTTCATTAAATTTATTTAATATTCAATGTATATGAGGCAGTTATGTTACTGTTTCAAAGAAATTGAAAGACGGATATATATATTAAAAAATAGAGAGAAATTTACCTATACTAGAAACTATTAGAAAGATAAAATAGATCAAAAATATAATATATAGATAGATAGATAGATAGATAGATAGATAGATAGATAGATAGGACAACACTGAAAGCTGCCAAATTTAAGTCTATGTTAGATTGTTGATATTACATAATAGTGATAACAAAAACAATAAAATGATCTGCATGTAGATTAATTGCTCACTGTTACATAATCATCAGTTGACAAAGATTATGTAACTTTAATTTTGTTATGTTTTCTTGTTGTCTGTTTTGAAATGAAATGAATCACATGTTAATAATTTAATTTAGCTTGTCAAGGCTTATAATTAACTATTCCATAAAAATAATAGATACAGGGAATATTACTGGAGAGTATTGAATTTTTAAGACACTTTTGAATATGAATACGAACATCGGGTATGCTTGAAAGTATATTAAGAAGCTAATATCATATTTCTTGTGTTAATTATTGTCAATCTTACTAATAAAAGTGGCAGAGTGAGGTCTCTCTCAGCCGCAATTCATTGATTTTCTTGATCTCCGTACTACCTGCTCCACCTAGCCAAACTTTCCGTTTCCATGGCAACCACAGAATGACTTAAAAATGTCCAAATTGTCCAAAATTTTGGAAATACATTCCAAAACTACTGAATTTTATCCTGTAAAAAATTCATAGTTCTAGATTGAAAATAAGTGTCCACATAAAAAAAAAGCTGTGAACTTTCTGAACGCCCCTCGTATGTCATGTTTTGCTAAATTCGAAACTAAATCATTGATAAGAAGCTGGTCCCACTTGACCTAATTTCCTGCTGTCGACCATTGATGTTGAGACCATCACTGCACAGAATTTTGAAACCTTTCTTGTGCTAAATTTCGCTTTGCGAAACGGCCTGCGGCTGTTTCGCTGCGCGAATATTAAGTATAAATACTTATTTACAATAGCCCCCCCCCCCTGTATAGTATGTATGTGCCATGAACCTTGAGTAAGTACATATGTAGCCCCAGAAAAATAATTGGTCATAACTAATATATAATATAGATAGATAGATAGATAGATAATTAATTTATTTGGCAACAAAGACCTAGTAAATAATATTATAAATGTTTATGTCAACATCTGCCAGACCAGAATAACACAGTTAATCTGGCCCATTATCAAAGAGACCTGCAACCCAAATGAAACAAAATGATCTAGCTTTTAAGTAGGTTAACCCAGATTTAGGGTATTCTTTCTATATTTATGGCTGGTATCCAGGTACATACAACACTACAGTGTCATACCATATTATGTTGAATGAATACAGCTAGGTTTTACAAAATTCATATTAGTTACACACTGGTCAATTCAGTTGCCCCAGCATAGAACACTGGACACAACCCGCCTCCATTTAATGTCCCATGGGCTCAGACTAAAGTGAGTTCGCGGGGTGAGATTTGAACCCACGCCCTCAAAGCCAGTTGACAAGCGCACTTACCAATAAGGCCACGGGGGGGGGGGGGGGGGCATGAGGTGTTGTTGAAAAGGAACAGAGCAAAAAATTTAAAACCCAAGTTGTCAATCGAGAAAATTTTTGGCTCAGACCACTGACCCATAAGTCAAGCAATGTAAAACTTGGCAGCAACATTGTTGGGAGGGTGTCTGACCTCAGATCAGCACTGGGATTAGGTCAACCCAGATTTAGGCCTGTCCATGAACCTGAAGACTACACAGTGTACATAGTGCACGTGGTCTGTACAGCCAAACAGAAGGAGAAAGAGAAAGAGAAACGTGGGAAATTGACAATATTTGCAGGTGTTTAAGAAACAGAGACCTTCTGGTTTATCACATTCCCATTTGTGGGGTTTGTGTAGTATTGTTTCTCGAGAGTCAATTGAAGCACTGTAGCTGTACAAAAAAATAAATCACAGCAAAAAAAAAAACAAAACACAAACACACTGATTGTGTCAATACTTGTAAAAGAAGTGATTTCCTGCAAATAGAACACATACACTGTTCATCACACCATTTCATGAAAGATATGACGTTCATAGTGAAGGTATATGAAAGACATCTCGAAGACTTGATCCAGTTTATTAATTCAATTTCCATATACACATTTACAAAAATTATAAGCTACACCCAGTTTACATAACATAATATATTCTGCATCAAAATTTGTGAGCCAATCAAGTGCAGCGAAATCAATCACGTACCACGCCAATAAATAACGATATTGGTGTGTGAAAAGTGTTATTGGCGCGTGAGAGCTATATTGGCGTCCTCAGTGCACATGCACTTGACTTATTGCAGTGGCAGATTCAGTCTTTCTAAATAACTCTTTCATAGCATTGAGAACCTTCCAATCACATTCTCGCTTGTCATTGAAATATCCACAATATTTAACTCCTCAAGGTGCTAATTGCGATCAAGGATAATTGACCAAAATTAATTCCACTGGTATGGCAAATGCAGTAGTCAGTGAAACTATAGATTATTATGTTAATGGAGGTGGAGAGGTATATATGTTAGCATTAGATGCCTCAAAGGCCTTTGATAAGGTCAATTTTGTTAAATTGTTTGAGATAATGTTACAGCGTAATCTAGAGATAATGTTACAGCGTAATCTAAATCCATTGTATACAAGATTACTTGTGAATATGTACGTTAAACAACTCATTAGGGTGAAGTTTAATGACTCTGTTTCGAACTATTTTAATATATCTAATGGCGTGAAACAAGGTGGTGTACTTTCTCCAGTATTATTTACATGTTATATCGATGGTTTACTAGAAAATGTTAAAAATTCTGGTTATGGTTGTCATGTCGGTGACTTTTTCACTGGATGTGTAGCATATGCTGACGATATAGTTTTACTTGCGCCATCTGTCACTGCGTTAAAGGTTATGATTGACAAAGTAGAGAAGTTTGCGAAAATATATGATATAACTTTCAATGGTAAAAAGAGCAAAATTTTGCATTGTACAAAAGAAAATAATAGTCACATACTTAATGTTACAGTTAATAATGATAAGGTCGAACAAATGTCCAGTGTTAACTATTTAGGTCATAGTATTTGTACAGATAGAAATGATGCTTTGGTAGAAAATATTTTAAAGGATTTTAACAGTAAAGTAAATAATGTAATTGCCAGTTTTTCTGGTATTAGCTCTGTAATCAAACATAGTCTCTATGAAAAATATTGTACTTCCCTCTATGGGTCTAACTTTATCGATTTTTCTAATGGCGCTGCTATAAATAATTTGTGTAAACAATGGAGGAAAGCAATGCGTAGAATTATGAATTTACCACCAACAACTCATTCGAGGTATATTCCTCATATTGTAAGAACTCCACCAATTAATATACATTTAATGCAGCGATTTATTAAGTTTTTCTATTCTGGTGTTTATAGTAAAAATAATGTTGTTAACCATATATATAAAAATTCAATACTCTCAAATTCTAGACTGGGTCGTAATATTAGACATATATTAATAAACTATTGTTGTGTAACGCCTACAATTAATTGTAATAGTACAGATTTGTGTAAAAAGGTGTACAGACAGTGGATGAATAGTTGTCCGGATGAGGATCTCAGAATTAGTTATCAGATTTCTGAACTAATTCAAGAGCGTGATAGCATTGTGCCAAGCAGCCTAGATTTACATGAGGTAAAAGACCTCATAGAATTTTTATGTGTTTCCTGATTGATCTGTTTTTAACTGTTTTTACCCTTTTAAAATTTTTTATACTTGTTTTTGAATCTATGTATCGTCTTATACATGAATAAAATGTTATAATAATAATTGAAGTGTCTCGTCCAAAGTGAAACTATTTGTAGTTTACAGAAATCAATCCAATTGAACAAGCAGCAATTAAAGCATTGTGAGACTGAGTATCAACTTGCTGCTGAAAATATACAGTTAATCTTTAAAAATGTTTAAAAATAATTCTTAAAAATAATTTAATCATTAAAATACTATACCAAAGTAGTTAAAAACACTAATTTGAAAACGTTTTTTATAATATGGAAAAAAATAATCATGAGTAATATATAGCTAGGTAGCTCTAGATAGATAGCTAGATATATAGCTAGATAGATAGCTAGATAGATAGCTAGATAGATAGCTAGATAGATAGCTGGATAGATAGCTAGATAGATAGCCAGATAGATAGCTAGATAGATAGCTAGATAGTTCACATTAATAAAAGTTTTAATTTTTTTCTAACATGTTTTTATTGACGATTGTTAAAGAAAATCAAATTAGAAACAGACAACTCTTTTATTTAAAAACGTGTATACGTCTAAAATTTTGGTGCAGAATATAACAAATAGTAGATGTTGAGTCGACCAATATTGAGTTTTATTGGCCTCAGCAGGTAATATTGGTCTCGGCCTCCGGCCTCGACTAATATTACTGCTTCAGCCAATAAACTCAATATTGGTCTCCTCACCATCCACTATCTATATAATATCAATCCAGATTAGTTATACAATCAGTTAGTTTCTTGTTCATCTTCTTTATGTTCAATTATTCCAAAAGCTGTTTCATTATTATATAATTAGGTATTTTTGCCTACTGTTGTGTTTATCTCAATACTTGAAGAGGTGGAAGTAATTTTAATTGTGGGATTATCAGATAGTGTGTTTGGCTAGATAGTGGGTTGTAATCAAAGGCAGACCACCTCCTTTGGTGATAGATTGCTCCTAAGCACTTGGCTTAGGGGCCGGCTCTTTAGCTCAACTGGTCATTGGCGAGAAAATGAACTGGACCAGGATTCGAATTTGGGACCTCCGGAGGAACAAGGAGGACTTTAGATATCATCATTTGAAATAATTTAATTTTTTCGACAAAGCTTTAGAAAGGTGCATGTACTTGTCATGGTTACATGATATATACAATTATTTACATATAATATAAATAAAGTAATAAAATGCAAACCTGTATAACCTTGAAAATTAGGCTGGTAGGTTTCTTAGTTTGCTTATATCATATATACAGGTTATGTTTACCAACTTTATGGATCAATAAATGACACAAATCTGTGACCATGGTAATCTATCTATCTATCTATCTATCTATCTATCTATGTATTTATGTATCTATGTATCTATGTATCTACGTATCTATCTATCTATCTATCTATCTATCTATCTGTCTTTCTTTCTTTCTATCTTTCTATCTATCTTCTTCTAGAAGAATTTGCAATCTATCTATCTATCTATCTATCTATCTATCTATCTATCTATATATCTATATATCTATTTACTTCTAGAAGAATTTGAAATTTAACAGACATTGTTTTTATCTATTTCATATTTTTCATAGGGTCATAAAAATCAGAAAGAAAGTCAATATTTGACATAATTTTATGAATCACCTATTTCTGCTTAAATCACATTATTTATGTACTGATCCCATAAATATATATTGGATGTAACAGATTAACTTTTATTTGTACAGATGTTTTGATTTGGAGCAAAACACAAAATGGGCTATACTGGTGGCTCAGACTGTTCAGTATACAAAGGTTAGGTATTTTAACACTATTTTAGAACTTCTCTTTTTATTATAGCAATCACACATCCTTGAACTAATCTGGTGTCTATATAGGACATTTTTCAGGGTTCAACCATCCAGGCAATGTAAATATTTTGCTAAAATCCAAAAATTTCACCAATAAAAAGCATTTAGCTAACTAACCCACTTTTGAAAATCTACAGTAATACTAAATTTAACTTAATAGTTTCGTGCAAAATATTTTCTTTAAATGCATTTGAAAACCTACTGTTATATATTCACAAGAAAGGATAATCCCTGGAAGTCTGTGAGTCAGCCATGCTTTATGCAAATGAGCAGCACGAGTTTGACCTAATTTCAGCCAATCAGGAGGCAGCAAGCACGTGCTCGTGTTTACCAACAAAGACCGACAGGGCAATGGCTTTGCAGCTGATCACAGGTTCTGCAATATGTGCAGGCAATGAGAAATGCTTTTGCAATACACAAGCACAATACACTCAATTAATTATATATTCTTTGTGTATTGGCATTGCAAACTAGCCAATTAATTGTTTGCAGCACTGGGAGTTTAATACTGGGTACCATCAATAAAAGATTATAAAACAGAGTATAAATTGTATGAGTGGCATCAGAAATTAAACAAAAAGAATATTACAGATCATCCACTGATATAATCTCTTAAAATGCATAAATATAATTGAAGGGATAGGTAGACGAAGTTACAAACAAATATATATAAGAAGATGCTAGCAAAATCTAAAAGAATGAAATTTCATTCATTCAATGGAAATAGCTGTAAAAGAATGATCAATGCATGGACTATAAAGTAAGCAAGTGGAAGAAAAATCTGTGATATCTTGATAAACGTTTTAAAGTAAATATTATTTATATCAAAAGAAATAGTCAAAAGCACTTACCTAAATCCACCATGAGCAATGCCAGTAGCTTCTTTGTTGAATCACAAATATCCTTCGGGAAAATCTCCGATCAGCTGACAGCAGAGCAGCTCTGAGGCGCGTGGCTATGCAAATGAAGCTCTGGGTATGCAAATAATCTCATGCATAAGCAAATTAGGACTGTTCTGACCCTGTGAATGGACGTCATGCTAATGAGGTACTAGCTGACAACAAGGTTACAGGACCTATTGGAATATTATAATTAATGTGGTACTGTATCCATGCATCGAGAACAAAGGAACATACATGTACATGCATTGACTGTCAAAATAATATTGTTTGAATTATTAATCCAAGCTGGGGTATCCTTATTTCATAGATAGATAGATAGATAGATAGATAGATAGATAGATAGATAGATAGATAGATAGATAGATAGATAGATAGATAGATAGATAGATAGATTCATTCGTTCGTTCATTCTCCATCAGTCATTCATTCATTTATCCATCCATAAGACCTACATCTTCTTTCATGCAAGTTATTATTAAGCAGCAATAAATAAAGAATGAATCAAGTCACAGTGAATGTCAATCAATCAATCAATCAATCAATCAATCAATCAATCAATCAGCCAATCTATTTATCTATCTATTTATCTATCTATCTATCTATCTATCTATCTATCTATCTATCTATCGATCTATCTATCGATCTATCTATATCGATCTATCTATATCTATCTATCTATCTATCTATCTATCTATCTATCTATCTATCTATCTATCTATATCTATCTATCTATCTATCTATCTGTCTATACCTATCTATCTATCTATCTATATCTATCTATCTATCTATCTATCTATCTATCTATATATATATATATATATATATCTATCTATCTATTTATCTATCTATCTATCTATCTATCTATCTATCTATCTATCTATCTATCTATCGGCTTGTCTATCTGTCAATCTATCTATTCTCTTTTATTATATTATATTCTTTTCTGTTCTATTCTATTTTATTCCATTCCATTAATTGCTTTATTGGTGCATCATCCATCAGTCTAAATATAGGCCTAGGCTCCGGCTGATTTGTCTATTTCTATCTACATGTAACTACACAGCCAGCCAAGTTTAGGATTTTCACACCTTATTATTTGCGCGGACTGAAAGCAGAGTAGTGTAATTCTATGGTTAAACCAGAACAAACAAAAACAGAAAAAAAAATCCAAATCTATATAGGATTAGAACTTAAATTCATTGACCAAAAATGGCAATTTGGCAAGATTACACTGTTTTTGTCAATTTAAGACTTCACTCAATTAGGGGGAACCGGGGCACATTGGGACACGGGGCACAATGGGATTGTGGGAGGGGGGGGGTTGGTTTCTGACAAGGTATTTTATCTGGTGATGCCATCAAATCTTGTATAGGGCCTACAACCAACCTGATGCTTCTATCCTTTTATCAGCAAATTGCAGCCACATGCAGAGCTTTGGTGAGAAAAAGTAACTCAATAACTTTTTTTTTACTAATCAACTAAATTCAATTCAAAACACTTAACTCTCTGGAAAAACCATAAACAATCAGGCTTTCTCAATGCTTGTATGTGTCTGATATATTGAGAATAGTTATGAATTGCTATCCTGATAAACACACTGGTGCCTGAGAAATTAGCACTTTGGTGTAACAGTCATGTCGCACATTGGTACGCACTTTTTATGGCCGAATGTAAGTGTCCAAGTCGCTGAATGACAAAGGACAGCAGACAATAGGTATACAGGCCACAGTGAATTGACTCAATTGAGGCATAGTGGACTACCATGTTTTGTGAACAAATTTATAGCAAAGCACTGTGTGTTACTTACATTGATGACTGCACCAAGGACAGTTTATGTCAAATGTTTTGAACTGTTTGAAGTTATTAACTATTGGCAATACAAGGTATTTTTTCTCTGGATATTGTCTTACACACTTCTTATATTGAATATCTAGTGTATACATAGACTGTTTAAATATTTTTCTATAATGATGCCCCAATGTGCTCCGAGGTCGGGGAACATTGGGACGGTTATGATAACGTCGCATTTGTCTGTCTGACCGGAAAATAGTAGGTGCAGACTAATCTCTTATGCCTTAGATTTAAGCTTAAAGGTAGTAAGTCCGCCGATTCTATTTAAAATTCAATTTGTTGTTATAGATCATAAATTGATAGATCTTAAGTATAGTATACATTTCCAATCAACAGAATTGTGTGTTTTCTTCAATTAAGTGAGTTTAATCAATTATAAAGCCTTAAATTACTTGAGGAGAGCCCTGCATTGCTTGAAATGTAAACAAAGTAGGGCTTTTTCACGGCATGAAAAACTATTTGTTTACATTTTTCAAGGAAATAAACTTCTTATACTGTCAATAGAACAGCAATTATGTAATTTTTTAAACTGGAATGTGTTAAATATGACTGAAATCTATCCATAAACAGTCTTTTAAAAATGTGGACTTACTACCTTTTTAATAGTATTGGTGATACTCAAGGAAACTTCTGAGTTGCTTGTTTTTAACATTGAGTAAAATTAGTAGATGTGAACAGCATGCCAATTTGTCCCAGTTCCCCCTATCTATAAGGTTATTAGAATGTCAGAAATAAATATAGGGCCTAACAAAAAAAATAAAAAAATAAATAAAGTGTTAATAATCATTGATATTACATAAAAGCTCGGGGAAAAAAAGAAATAACTAGGACTTTAATTATTTTTTTGTTAGTTTTTTGCAAGATTCAGTTCATTCCCAGAAGTGGAATAATTATATGTAACATATATAGGATGCATTAGCATAATCATAAAACCAATATCATAAAGATATACATATATTTAATTGAGACGAACCCTTTGTCCTGGTTATGAAGATTTATGGATCTCTCCAAAACAAAAGTAAAGCTCTATGGTTCTACATATTCATTTTTGAATTTTTTGTTCAAAAATAAGAAAAGTCAAAATTGCTATTCTTAAACACATCTTTGATAAGCAAAATTAACAATTATTGATATGGCGAAATGTTCCTAAATGCCACAGGCCTACATCAGCATTGATTGACCCCATATTTAAGTACTAAAACGATCCAGGTTCATTAAGTTGTAAAATTTTGACGACAGTAAAAATAATCACGCTGGATACTTTTTCCTGTAGATGGCAGTAAAGTCTAGTAAAAGTTACTGAGGCTGAAGGTTAAATGCGGGATCAACATTAATTTAACTCCAGGACTTTGCTGCCTTGGGATTCCACGTAAATATGACTAGGACAGAGACCAGGATCATTTTATTCAGATAGCTGGCCAATTAATGCTGATGAATAGGCCTATATGTATGCAGCAATTTGAAATGTCTCAGTAAAACGTTTTTTTTAATTTTTTTATCTTAGGTCCCTTATGTGATCAGCAAGGCCAAAGGTAAGCAGGAAATTGTTGTACTTGAACGATTTTCGTCACAATCATACCTTGTTTTTAGGATTAATACTGAATAATTGGTTTTGGTAAAAAATCAAAAAAATTCGTATGAATTACAAGCGAAAATGAAGGACAACATTTCCTTTTGGGTTCAGTGTACATGTGTTTCAGTTTGTATGCAAGGTAATCACAGTGTGAGAGGAAGCAACTATAGGTTATCGTACTGGAAACTGTCTCAAAAATTTATACAATTTTAAAGAGAAAATGATTTTGTAAATGTTGAAAATAAAAATAAATTTGCTTGCAGAACCCGATGACACGCCCATTGCAAAACATAATGACAGGCATATTTGGCCAATGGGCTGTTGTTGAAACCAATAGGCCTATAGCCAATAGAAAGTGTTCATTTTTGTTTCTTCGACTGACATAAAAAAACGATTCAATTGATGAGAGCCCTTAACTCATTTCCATTATTCCATGTGATGAACTGTTGTGTCTTCACAATTTGGGAACAAAAAATAGCACGCAAAATGAACTAGAACGGGCGCTCGGAGAGCACATGCTCCGCTGTGCACTTAAATTTGCAGTTTCACAACTTCCATTACTGTAAAATGTTGCACCATTTGAAGCAGTTTGTTAAGGCTTAAATGTTAATACTTATCATTGTTAGAAGAAATTGAATGCAGTAAATGCCCTGGATTAAATGTCACAACTGATGGGAAAAGACCTAGAAAAAACACAGACTCTACAAAGGAAGCATATTATGGTCATGTGTTGACAGGGTTTAGGTCGAAACCCTTGGGTTGTTGGTCAACATATAACACTTCACCACCAATTTAGTCACAAATGAATGAACAGTGTCAAGCAATCAGGTGAATGACATGGTAATATGTTGATGTTTCTGCATGAAAAACGAGTTTGAATGCATGGCACATAGCTCACTTCAGCAAAACACTTAGGGTCAACTCACCGAGCATTGCTTCGCAACTCACCATTGTTTGGCAACTTTTTGACTTTACAGTACAATATTTTTGCATTAAAGCATGCAAATGCATAGTCAGTGGATCAGAATTGTTCAACAAATAGTTTTTAACATTTTTCCTGGCTACATCTTTGTTGCTCTGTTATTGTGACATCACAATTGATAGTCATGTGACTAAACAATAGATTTTCACGTTTTTTAAAATGACTTTGATTCACAAAAAGCTGGTTTTCAGCCGTAATTTTAACCAGAAACCTTCTAAAGAGTTCAATTCACATGACTGGTCAGTTAATTTCAGCAGATGACAAATAATTGCAAACTGAGGGCACCATTTTTGCAAAAAGTCGCCAAGCAACGGTGACCACCCAAAACAGAGAATTTTACAATGAAATATCTCATACAGGAAAACGACTTTGCAGATTTGTTTTCAAATCTAATGCAAAAGTTGCTTATTTGGTAGAGTCAGTTTATGCAAAAAAAAATTATCAGATTCCATCAGCCAATTTCTCAATATCATCAAATTAACTGCACAAACTTGCAAAGCAATGGTGACTTGATCTACATGGCTTTTCCAATGGAAGATTTAAACTATATATCTCTCAGTCTTTGACTGTGGCAACAAACAAGACATTTCATAGGTATGAAACCTCTTGGATCCTCTGTGATTGAGTTTGTAGCTTCCATTAATTGCTCCTAGTGCCATCTGTGTTTTTCACCACAGTCCTAGTGGTGACACCTTCAGTGAAACTAGTGGGGACATCTGGTGTAAAAATGTGACATACATCAATCTGCTGTGGATAGACTGCAATGTAGAGGATGTAATTGACAAAGTTGTCATTTCTCAGTAAAGCAGGCATGAATAGCTACCAGAATCTAATCAGGTATGCTGGGAGAGGAAAAAAGAGATTCTGCCAAAGGACAGCTAGATATGAAATGTAGTATTTGCAGGAGTCGATTAACAAACACACAAACCCACATGAAGATCTCCCAGAATATGGGCACCCTCACAATACACCGCCTCCAGCGGAGCAAAAATGTGTAACATGTTGAGGACTGCCGCTCTATTTCATCTCATCAATCAACCCTAGTGAGCACCAAGAACTGGGCTTAGAGGGCTGCACCTACCATATCTGTCTATCTGTATCTGTCTATCAGCCTACCAAAAAGTGTTGAATATTTCTTTGTGAGTATTATTGCAAGTTTGGAATCACTAAAAGTTCTTGGTATAGTTGGTAAATATGCTTTATTTGAAATGAAATATATCGTAAATTAGCACAAGTAGCAGACCTTTTAATAAAGATGATATTGGAATGGTTCCATATTGGAGCACTTGGAAGGTTTGGTGATGACTTTTGTCAATAGTGAAATTGTTATTGACATTCTCAGATGCCATAGTCTCTGATGGCAAAAAATGCTTCTAAAAAGTTTAAATTGCCCCCAAGATATTTCAAATGGTGCCCCAAGATACTATTTAGATACTTCATAAGAGACTTTGGTTGCCTGAGCTGAGGGATTTGCCCAAATTGTTGCGGTATAGTATAGGTTTTCCCTTGGTCTTGAGGAAGGTCTGGACATTATTACTGAAGCAAATAGGCATATGAGCTTTTTGAAAAGAGGTACTACATAGACCATTGGGAGAGGTGATAAAGTATAACAAAGATGCCCCCGAGGCGCAATATGGATTTTATATCGAATTAGAGCTTTTTTAATTTTTTTGTATTTTTTTTTATTCAACGACATTAACAGAGAACAATTGGAATTGGAATCAGAAACAAAGAGGTAATTATAAAGCACAGTTTTTTCTATATTGGAGAAAGTGGTGCTACTGATGCACCCTGAATTACTGTTTAGCCATCAGGAAGAGCAAAAACGCCAATCTACATCTACAATCTACAAGAAAGTACAGACTTGCGAGTTTTATAGCAGATTGGGAAAAGTGATGCACCCTGATTTACACCTTTCAAAAGTTAAGGAGGGAATTTTACTTCTCCTGAGATTTGCCTTTTTTGCTGGTCAATGGCTGCCACAGACACCCAAATGATCAATGCTGTGGCAACTATGAGGTACACAGCTAAGCAAAGTCTGTCCAAAATCTCTGCAACTCTTCTCCAGTTTCTCTTGATGGCAACATCGGTAGTTACTTCAGATGAAACGTGCTGCTTCTGAAAGATGCCGAAGAATATCATACGTGTAAGTACACTGTATAGAATACTGTAGATGGCTGATTTAGATTGCAGTGTCGCGAAACCTCTTAGAAAACTTGTCTTATCAGGCATTACCAGTGCTATATTTCCATCTGAACCACTAGGGAAAAATATTTCACCGAGTAGATTACTACTATAGATGATACACCAGTTAGACATACCAGACGATGGTCTAGTTGATAGTGTGAAACAATGTTTCTCAAACTACAATAATTATAACAAAGACAAATGCTTTTACGTCCTCAATTTGTGATTGTTGTTGTGATTTAATAGATTTTACTGATTCTATTTTCTAAATATTCTTAATGTATAATATTTTTTATATGTGTGTATCCCTTAATGAGGCAAATAAAGATATCTATTTATTTATTAAGTACTGTGTTGATCGCCATTGTTTGCCACAACTTTCATATTTACACTTTAAGTGCATGGCATCAGGTTGGAACATACATCACAGTCTTAAAACTTTGAATTACCTGGAAGCTTTGACAAATCGTCTTTTCTTGACCTGTTCAGTCTCCTTTTCCCGATGTGTTAACCACCGTGACTGACATTGCTGTGGCTATCGCCAGAAGTGTCACACACGCCATGATGAATTTGCCTGAATGGAAAAAAAAAACACAACTTCACATGAATCATAACATTTAGGACCAACAATAATAGCAAGATTTTACACAGCGCCCATTCATGATTAAATCTGTTATAAATTTGCTCATCCCAATGAACATCAATCATACCGATTATTGATACTTTTTCTGACTCAGTTAATTTAAGTGAATGCATGAGAATGCTAGAAATCTTTAAATTATAAATTGCCACAAAATGCCATTCGCACACTCATTCGCTTAAATTTTTTATTCATATACAAATATATACACATAATCATCACTGTGAGAGGGCATTACAATTCAAATTGAAAAGAAATACATTCTGGGGAAAGAATGTTCTGATCATATTGGTAAATCGTGTTTACATTGACATATGTGAATAACAGAGGAACATTTTAAAGGCAAGCACTCGTCAAAATCCTACTTTTGATAAATATATATTCCAATGAAAGAATCAGTTGTTGCGAGTGCATTCAGCTAAAATCTACCAAAATTGGTTTTCACCGAAGATGAGGAAAAATTTATGAAATTTGCATTTCAGCCCAATTTTGTGGTCCTTCATAATATTCAGTCAGCTGTGCAGTGACGCAGGGCTGGGTGGCCCCCCTCTCTCCCTCCTCTCAACGAGAGAGCAGCACATTTGCAATTTTGACCACTTAGCAATACGGTGATATACTGAATTGGAAACACAGATTCTGTTATAAAACTGACAAAATGACTTTGAGACAAACTGAAATTGTGAAAAACATTTTCAAGTTTCAAGTTTCAAGTTTTTATTAGCTCAGATCAGACAATGTGATATGGAGCAAAAAATAAACATAATGATCAAAATACAACTAACAAACTGTTAAAGGAAAAGAAATCTAACTACTCAAACATATTTACATATTTACAGGAGAAAATCACTCAGTGCGAAAATAAAATTGCTGAAAGCCACTTAAAACCCAGTAGAGGGAGTGGCAGTTCACAGTTACACTGAGGTGGTGCCACCGTGTGGCAAATATTTTATAATACTGCATTTCATCAAAAGTTTCAGAAGAGTTCCATGAACATCACTGTCAATCATTATTTTCGTGTGTGCTAATTGGCTGGTTATGGGGTGGGTGGGGTGAGTTCATTTGACAGTGGTCAATTTGCTCCATATGTGACAATTCCAGATCGCATTTTGTGACTGAAATGTTATTCAGCTGCCAGATAGAAACATGTAGATAGACAGACAGACAGAGAAATATAGATAGATAGAGATAGTTAAATAGATAGAAAGATAGACAGCTGGACAGACAGATAAATAAACAGATAGATAAGACAGAGAAGTAGAAAAGATAGAAAAGATAGATCATATAGAAAGGATAGCAAAGAGAGAAAAGACAGAAAAGCCAGTTAAAATGGATAATATAGATAATATAGATAATATAGATAATATAGATAATATAGATAATATAGATAATATAGATAATATAGATAATATAGAAAGTATAGATAGACTGAGAGATAGATAGATAGATAGATAGATAGATAGATAGATAGATAGATAGATAGATAGATAGATAGATAGATAGATAGATAGATAGATAGATAGATAGATAGATAGATAGATAGATAGATTGATAGATTGATAGATAAGTGGATTGGACATGTTCTGTAAAGGATGTAGTTTTTTTAGGGTCAAGGGATGATTGAAGTCACGGTCAGTTAAAAAAAAAAAAATTTAAATGTATTATGAAAATATATATGCCCTTAATCATTTTCTCTTTTTCGGTCTGAGCTTGTCAATTTTGGTCTCAGACAGTCACTGTTAATTTTATCTAGAGACACTGAACGTGTCATTTTGGATGCAAAACTGAATGAATGAAATGAAGATCACAATGCATCACAGCTTTAAATCGATTTGATTGTTCAAATGTGTCATTTCTAAAATATTTCACAGAATGCCTATCAAGTCCAGAGCTCACGAAAAGTCACATGTGTTTGTTTACTTAAAACCCAGTCTCATGTCAGTGAAACACTTGCCTTCCAAGAGAGGTCGCTTTTTTCAGTGCCAAAATAATAGCCAAAATCGAAAACTACAAGTCAGTTTTTAATGGGATATTTTAGAACAAATTCAAATGGACCACAATAGCCATTCTATAAATGGAATGCTTGAGGCTGTCAATTGATAAACAAGAAAATTTTTTTAACAAAAAATAATTGCCGATGTAAGCCATTTGGAATAGGTTCTGTGAAATGTGACTGTGTACATTTATAACCTACTATATTTAATAGCCTACCATATTTAAGTGTGCCCCCCCCCCCTTTACCTCACCTGTCAGAGACAGGGCATGCGGCTGGAGTGTTATGTTCTGGGCCTGAAGAAAATCCCCGTGGAGGAAATCACTGCTAAATAGACATAGGGTACATTCGTTTCGCTGCTCTAAAGTCCTCCTGGAGTAGAGTAGTTCACTCCAGATCATTCGTTTTGCACTTCCGGGAGTAGTTCGGAGTAGATTGGAGTAGATAGGAAGTACTCCAAGAAATTGGGATATCCCATGACGTAGGATTGTTTACAAAGATAGATGACACTTCAGAAGCTTTGATTTAGTGCCAAATTGTTTTTTTCTGGTGTGAATGTCCGTATTTCAATTCAATAAATTAAGAGCAATCGATTGAGGGTGTCAATTGATGTCGTAATTGCCATCAACTGGGGAATTCTAATTGCTAGGGAACCCCCAAGTTATGACGATTCTAACTACTCTGTTATGTTCGATTTGGACCAACCTTGGAGTAGTTCACTCCAGGAGTAGAAACGTCACTTCCTGGAGTAGATACGTAACTTCCGGAGTAGTTAGAGTAGGTCGAATCGAATGTACCCAATTAGTCCCAAAACCATGTATCTAATTGCCTGGATAGTGTGACTAGGCTATCAATCCATCCACCATCTATTAATCAAACAATCTGGCTAACTGTCATATCTAATATGTGTGCATTCTGTGTAAAAGTTTTAAACTCAAGAATCAAGATCGCTTGAGGTTGTCACTGTGTTGCAGTGGTGGCCAGTGCCCTGCTGCTGCTGCCCTCTTTGCTTAATTTGCATATTTTTTATGAATGGAGAAGAAGGGGGTGTGGCACATCTCATGGTCACTGATTGGGTAGAAGTCTGGCCAGTTCAAGACAAATTCTGCTGACGTTTTTCCACACCCAAAAAAACCAAAAGTGGGCAAATTTGAAACGGTTAGTTAAGGCCAATAAATGAATTCCAATATATGTACATATGACAGAACAATTTGTTGAGGCTATATATTTTGCTAGGTATTTGTTTTTCATAATATTTATTGTTTTCTATTGCAAAGTCAATGCATTGCTATACACCCAGCGCCACCACACAGGCCCTCTCTGTTCAGCTTGGTATTGCCGATGGCAACCTAATACTTGCAAAAGCTATTATCTTCAATAGGCTGAGGCTCGGCAATAAAAAACTGAGTGAGTGTGGCCCTTTAATCATGTATTCTTTTATTGGCTAAAAACTTACTGCCAAAATAAAATGTCTTGCCTTTAATTATTTTTGATTTGTTTTCTTGGGAATTATATGCCTACTATAGCTGGAAGCTAGAGATTGGTTTTAGCCATGTTTAAGTTAAATTTGACTGAGGCAAAATTATTATGAGGTAGATCTATGTCAAAATGGTAATATGGATTATTGGGAGAGAGCCAGCTCTCTCCCTCTGGGATCGGTATGATTGTCAGAAATTTTTGGATCGCTTGTCAGAGACAAGGGAACACTTTCCAAAGTGTTTTTTTGATTCAATGGACTAATATGATGCATAAAAGAGGCGTGGTAATGACTTTTTGCTTCTTGTGATTCTGGTTTATTTAATATTAAGGTTTTAGTTTTCAACCAAATGGGTGTTTATTCACGTGGGAGAAGCCAGTAATTCATATTGACATGGAAAATTAAAGTTTTAAAATTTGTTTCTTACATGTTAAATTTATTTTGTTACGTCTTTAAGGTTGTACCTGACAAAGTTAAGTGGTAATTTGGTAAATATTTCGAGGAAAAGGACAAATTCCAGTGTTTTATCAACATTCATACCGTATTTCCTCGTTTAGAAGCCCGGGCGTTTATTGTTTTAAAGGGGATCATTACCCCGGCGTTTATACGAGACAGGCGTCTATTTGAGACCAGCTTTTTTTGGTTTAAACAAGATGCCAATCAAGTAATATTGCGTTATGCGAGGGTAGGCACTGCCACGCACGCAAGTGAACCTTGCATGGAAACACCTGGGTAGCAAGCAAGGCAGTCAATTTGGCCAGTGTACAGTTGCCGACCCGGCGTGCATTTGAGACCGGCGTTTATTACTTTAGCGTGGGTCCCTGTCCCGGCCTGTAAACGAGACAGGCTTGTATTTGAGACCAGGCTTCTATTCGAGGAAATACGGTAAATTCAGTTACATTCACTGACTGCTCCCTCAGTGTTACACACAGACTCAGCCATGGTGTAAATGTAAAAGGGATTCTGATTGGTCAAGATCCTAGGTTCATGCTACCTGGTCCATGATTGGCTCATGTCTTTCTGATAGCTTTTTGGACCCTCCTCTTAGGGCTAAAATTAAAATTTTAGGCTCTTTAGAATCCTCAATTCATAGACTATATTATTTCGTTTTTTCATGGAGATATATTTATTCATTGCTGAGAATTCGTTGAAAATTCATATATCAGCCATGGTGTAAATGTAAAAGGGATTCTGATTGGTCAAGATCCTAGGTTCATGCTACCTGGTCCATGATTGGCTCATGTCTTTCCAATAATTTTTCGGACACTTCTGTTAGGGCTAAAATTAAAATTTTAGGCTCTTTAGAATCCCCATATCTTAGACTATATTATTTCGTTTTTTCATGGAGATATATTTATTCATTGCTGAGAATTCGTTGAAAATGCATAGGCCTATACTTTTTTTGTGCATTGTTGATGCTAAATGATGTTAAATAGCACATTTTTACAATAAGAGGATTTGTTATTCTTCTTTATTAAGTACAATCACACTAATTCAGTTTCATTCTATCTTTGTGATAAAATAAATATTTTTTTATTGTCAAGACAATTGATCTCTTCAAAAGCCATGAATTGGAAGTGTAGACTGTAATCTGGAGGTGCCATCCAATTGAATGTGTATTTTCAATTGCATTTGATCCAAGCCAAAGAATGGCACTCTCTGTAATCCAATTGATTACAAGACCCTCTTCTGATTGCCAGATTTGAATATAATTGCACTGTAAGTCATGTCTTTTGAATAACTGCCCTTTCATTTCTTTATCACAGTATATTTTCTGCAAGGTGTGACAGTTCTTTTAGACTTTTAGTCTGAATATTAATATTTAAAGATGATCCTCTCCTATTGGTTGAAACTCAATCTGTTCCTATATCTGTTCCTATTGGCTGTTGGAAGTACCTGAACTAATAGACTAATTTCAGGGACGGTTCTCTCAGTAAACACTAGGGGAAAAGTGGTGCTTGGTGTCAGTACACTTAAAATTTCATTGGCTGATAGATTTCACGCCCTTGCCTATGATTGGTCCACCCAAGGTGTCTCCAAGCTGGAGTATTTTTAATGCATTTTAATATATATATATATATACCATTTATTTGTGCTTATCACACAATTTTACGTATTTTGAAAATTTTTGAAAATAATACAATCAATAAATGTAATTAAATTAATAATTATATTCGGGAACCAAATGTCAATTTAAGGATAAATAGAGGATGCAGTCCTTCATCTCCTGTGAGGTCCAATTGTTCAGTTTTGAAACCCCCTGCACCGCAAGTGAAAGTTCCCTTATGGCAGTTGCTGAGCCTTCCAAGCCTGAGTCCAAAATTAATCATAGCATTGTTTGTCCCCATGCCAATTCAGATTACGTGCTTTAATGCTGCCTTTGGATGAGCTCAAAACCTTAATAATTGCTGCCACTCTCCTGTTGTTCCCTGAGATCATAGTATTATACCACTTCAAGAAACGTGAACGCAGGGCACTTTCCATGGGTATTGTTTCATGTAACTTTGAGCATTGTTGAGGCTTTATAACTTCCTAATTCTTTCAGATTAAATTTTGGAAGTAGTGTTTTTAGGTTTAATGGGCATACATCTTCCATGTGCGGAAAGCAAATTAAGAATCATGGAATTACCTAGAAGTTATTTGGGGCAAATGTTCAGCACATTCAGTGAAATAGGTCTATTGGCCAATAAAAAAAAGAATATGTTGTCTCTGTCACACATAACTACATTCAACTTTCAGACTATATATACCAAACAATTTTTAAAAAGTGGATTATTATTACTTCTAAATAAGTAATATTAAAGCCTATTTCTGAACTTTAGTAAGCAAGTTGATAAACAGGCATTCCAAGTATACTAAGTATGTGGACCAAAAAAACGGTGCGGAAATAGGCAAGCCTATTCACGGCGCTTTAGTCAGTGCTAGTTGAGTGCCATTGCTTAAAAAATATAGGCCTATTTTGTCTTCAATCTGTCTGGTCCGCATTAATCTGGGTCTGCAGCTACTTGGTCCGCATCCTTTACTCCTGTGTTGTACCAGAGTGACAGACTGTAGCTTCCCTGGAAGACTGCAGATTTGCAGTATTTAAACCAATTCAAGCCATTTGAAACACAAAAACTTATCAGGAAAAATCTGTATTTTGTCTACAGGTTTGGAAATAGGCTCAAATTAAAGCTTATTTCAAGTAGAAGAAATCCAGAGTCCAATTTTAAAATCCAATGTCGGATTTTTACAACTGCTTGCAGCCTGTATTGCAGGAGGAATTTTCAGTCAGCCTCCGACCATATAGGAAGTCGCACTATTTCACCTATCACCTTAAAACTTAGCATACAGTCTCAATATAATTTTATCTTGCTGCCATCAACTTTTGGTAAACTTCTGTGACATTAAAATTTTTATTTACGAAACTAAAATGTTCTTTTTTTTGCGCGAATTTCAAATGACCATGCAGCTCCATGAAACCAGCACCAACAGCAGCAGTCAGATTCAATAGAAAGAATGAAGGAAGGGATGACAGAAGGATCGTATGAAGGAAGGCAGGAAGGAATGAAGGAGGGGATGAAGGAACAAATGAAGGAACGAAAAAAGAAAGGAAAGTAGGAAGGAAAAAGGGAGGGGAGGGAGGGAGGATAAACATGTGGATAGATACATAGATAGATTGATAGATAGATAGATAGATAGATAGATAGATAGATAGATAGATACTAAGTCTATCTACAAGCAGCTGTTAAAGTGCTTGCACGTTATTTCGAAGTTATCTTATTTTCAGACCTATAAATGGCATAAAAACGATCTGTATTGTGATCCATGAAATGTGAAAGAAACACAGTACTAGGATGACATAAATTGTATCGCCTGCCTCGAGTCTGTAACTCAATCTATATTGCTAAACAAGGCACTAAGTTTCCCACCGACTTGTCCTGCGAATCTGAAGGACTTGTTTAAGATCTCACAAATCTACGAGATTGCTGTACTTCAGCTGAAATCCTGCAGATCTAAAGGAATGTTGGATTTCACTGCTTTCCCAATCATGCATTGACAGCGGAATTTCTTGTTTTCCTCGAGATCTGCGTGAGTCTCGCTGCGACACTCTCTCGAATCTTTTACATCGATATCTACCTGCGTGCGGCGAACTCCCGTACGTTCCGCTTGCGACACGAATTCTAGTTTGAAATGAAATGTTGATAGACAGACTCAAAAAGCCATTTATGGCCGCATAAATTAAGTTTTCCAGTGAGATATTCACAAGATGACACTTGAGTATTTTAACTTGAATATTTATACAGTACAATGCATTGCTATCACAAGCAAACGTTCAAACTCACCTCTACAGCGCAATAGACATCAAGAATGGCATTTGGCGACCATAACACAGAGCCATCTGGATAAACAATGGCCCCTGGACTTTCATTTTCTGTGATTTGATTTCCATCATCCAAGCTTAAAAAATAAATAAATAAATGCATGTTTTGTAAAGCTTTAAATGAGAGCAATTTGCTGCCATAAACGGAAAATTGCTACACCTTAGCGATCTTTCCCATACTAGTCATGTACGTACTGAAAAATCAAGGTAGTAGTGGACCATTTCACCAAAAACGTGTGATTGCCATCTCTGATTTTCATAATATGCGCACCGCCATTGTTTTACTGTGTAAACGTAGCACTTGAAAGATATGACCACAGGAAAACCTGTACGTGGCTTCTCAAAACTGCCACAGAGAGCACAGCAGTATTGAAGCACCGTCTGACGGAATACAGCAAAAACAATCAAGTATCTTATATAATATCAAGCTGTATGTTCTTCTTTGTGCACAAAAGTTAAAATTTATAAACACATTGTTAATTTGTAAAATGAAAATTTCTTGAGACGGTGAAATATTCTTAATTATCATACAAGTTCATGATACTTTGGCATTGATTGAACAGACTTCCCTAATTACCATACTTTGGCATTTATTGCACAGACATTTCGACATACAGATGCAGCTTTGTAAAATATTATGACTTTTCTTATGACCATGAATAAAGAAACCTCAAAAAGTTTCAGTAGGTCAGTGGTCTAGTACCCGAGTTGAATTAATGTTGATGGCATGTTTACCATGGTCATCACACTGCACGTGCCTGACGTCTACGGGAAATTCCTAAAGTCCTTAAATTTTTTTCTCACACAAAAAATTCTTACATGTCTTCATTGGCCTGGATGTTTTTATATCTTGAAAAAGCATCTCACACCTACAGGAAAATTGTAAAAACAATACAGCGTAATCATTAAGGTATCAGTCATACCTGTGGAAGGTCAGAATGAGCAGTGATTAAAAATGACTCCACAGGAGACAAAAAGGAAGATTTGGTCAGATTTGCTTCAGTGCCAAATGGACTAAAAAACAATCCCTGACATAGTCAGAGTGACGTCACAACCGGAATGCAATATCATGAAGGCAATCAATGATGGGAAAGGAATATGAGGGAAGTCTGGGAGTATGTGGAGAGAATTAAGAGAGGAATTGAGCATGCCTGAAGTCACTAACGACAAAACTGACTAGGTACCTGCAACCTCCATGAGAGAGGTGGTTGAAGAGCTTCAGGTGGACCTCAAGGCTGCCAGAGCAGCTATGCAAAATAATTTCGGCCTGAAATCATATGTCAGGACACCAAAGACACCAATCCAGTATTCTATGCTGGGGCAACTGAAAGACCCTGGGCATCCCTGAATTAATAGGGTATGTTCCAGACTCCCAGTCTTCTCATCTCATCATCATACGGCGTTCACCAAAAAATAATGTGCAGCTCCCTCCACAAAAGATGGTGGTTGAGCTGCCCGGCTGATCCGGGGTATGCCAGCACAACACAAGTCAAGTCAAGTCATTCAGCCTATTCCATGAAGGCCAGAACATAGAAATGGTGAAAAAATGATGGGCTACATTAGGAAGCATGGCTCGATACTCAATTTTTTTTTTCAAACTATAAACGTTTGGTTGTGGATTCTATTGTCAACAAAAGAAATGGCAAATTCTATATAAAATCAATAGAAGATGTCGATGGGACATTCAGGGCAAAGTATCCAGCTCAGGCAATGGTTTCGGGAGTCATGACTTCAGAAAGAAAAATTATGCTTTATTTCTTTTTCTTGCGAGTAAAGGGGACGGACCTGATGCATACTACTAGATCCAGTGATGTCATGTTTTGCCATGGCTGGATGTGAATTACCCCAGTGGCAACTATAGGCAGACTCAGGATGGTTCCCCATGCCTCATGGCCAAGAAAGTTCAGGATTTCCACTTGAAGAAATTTTGGAGACTTCTGGGCGGCCAACTTCTGGCCCTTCTCCAGCTCGGACTTTAATTCCCCTTACTTTTCCGTGTGGGGCATCTTAGAATAATCGGTCAACAAGACCTGTCACTATGTGTTGTTGTCCTCCTTACTGTCTTCATCGCTCATGGCCTCAAAATATAAAGGCGCTTTTTTTCAAAGCATCACCAAGTTTAGACGGCCATATTTAACTTTTGATTGGAGATAACACAAGTCAAACTTCACAAAAAGGATCCTTTTTGTCTTCTTTCTAAGACCTGAAAATATGAATTTGTTACGCCTTATCAAAACCTTTCATTTTGACTGAAGTTCGAAATATTCCAAATTTTGAAAAATTTGCTTCCTCACCCTGTAAGTCTAATAACCGGAACCCAAAAAACGGAAATTTCCGAGGCTCCAACATATGTTTAAAAAAAGGGTGATAGCATTGCGAAGGCTAAGAGATACAGATTGCTATCACCCATTTTCTGAAACTGGAGAAACAGGGCTAACATAAAATCACTATGAGAATTCCTCCCTTTGAGTGAGCCTGACCAACCCTCTGGCTCATGGACTATTGCTGAAGTTGAAAAATTTCATAATTCCCATATAACTTATCTTATTACTGAAACATGCGTGTTTACTTTGTCAATATTGCCGAGCAAAGTTTAAAACATATATACACTCTTAAAAATCTCAGGACAAAATTGGTTTTTTAGATTCAAAATGGTTTTTTGAAAAACCAAATTTCAATGCAAAACCAACATGGATTTTTTAAAAAAATCCATGTTGGTTTTTTGCATTGAAATTTGGTTTTTCAAAAAACCATTTTGAATCTAAAAAACCAATTTTGTCTGAAATTTTTTAGAGTGTATACAAAGGAAATTAAATCATGTTTCTTTCCCCTTTAGGACCGATATTAACACATAAACGTCTATTGAGGCTAAAAAATAACCAAAAACTGACCAAAAATGCTATTTTTTCAAAATAACTTGGTATAAAGCACGTTTTTTCCACATTAAATATTGATAATAATGTTCAGTCTGTCTGTTCACAGACTCTAAATGAAAAGCCAGAAATCGGATGACCTCCAGCTTATCAATATTCAAGTAGGTTAGGTATGATAAAATTGGCATGGCAAAGTAATATCTGCATGGTGGTCATCTTTTATTTATTATTCATAATTAACCTATTTAATATCTATGCTGACCTGCTACCAAACATTGTAAGTCAGAAAGAATATCAGGACTGGATTGGGCATCCTGGACATAATAAGGTCACTTGATCAAAATAATACGCTGTTACAGCAAGATTTGCAAATACCGATGATTTTGAGGTCTGTCGATGCAATCGCATGTTTAACTTCAACGGCTTTGTGCCACCTCTAAATATTAATTGATTTTGCTGAAATTTTTACACAATACCTTCTATCCATATAAGATTAGAATGGAAGATTCAAATAAGAGAAATTCTGAAGAAAGTGTTTTTGGACCACCCTAATGTTCAGTATGGTTTAAAAATCTGTACAGCTCTTTAAATCATGTGTCCAGGTAATTTAGAACCCATTTTATGACCAAAAAAAAACCGCCTTTGTTTTGTCTCGCAAGAGGTACCGAAAGATGATTTCAAAATGCATGGGGTAGCTGTCACAGATATGAGTGCGACCACTCAAAATGGTCATAAATACTTATTTAACTATATTTGAAAAGTTTTTTTTGGGGGGGGGCTGTTTTTTTAAATTTTGTATTTTTATTTTTTTCACTCCATCCTACTTCCCGCCCCCCATTCGGGGCAATTGTTTCTCTCCTTTTTCACATTACGTCACTTTTATTTTTCTCAGTTCAGCTTTTTGACGTCAAATTTTCTCTTGGTGAGTCCAGAATATCTCACATTTACTTATTGGCACAATGTTCTGCTATCTGTGTGCACTCTAAAAAATTTCAGACAAAATTGGTTTTTTAGATTCAAAATGGTTTTTTGAAAAACCAAATTTCAATGCAAAACCAACGTGGATTTTTAAAAAATTTCAATGCAAAACCAACATGGATTTAAAAAAAAAATCCATGTTGGTTTTTTGCATTGAAATTTGGTTTTTCAAAAAACCATTTTGAATCTAAAAAACCAATTTTGTCCCGACATTTTTGTGCGTTGTCTTGTATTTGTGTGTGTATGATTTTGTGTGTCTTGTTTTGCCATTAAAGGCACTGTGGCCTATTCAACTTTATGTTCTGACTTTGTAGTTCTGTTCCTTATGCTCAATCCCAGTCTGGTGAAAATGAGAACTGCATGCTGCTGCCACCTGGCACAAAAGTTGATTTTTTATGCTACAGCATTACTGTCCCAAGAAATAGTTCCAATTTCATTGCACATTCACAAAATTTCTATTCAACATTGATGTATACCAGAGTCAGACTCGTCAATCACATTCTCTAAGGAAGTAGACAAGGCCATCAGCCCCGGTGTCTTCCAGACAAAATTGTGTGTGTTCCTCTGGTCGAAATTATGTGGACGCTCCCTAGGAGCTCGCGGAATAGCACACTAATCACTAGGGGCAACACAACATAGCATATGCTGCATATGTTCTGATCTGCCAAGGCTGGAAAAAGAAGTGGCAATGCGAGAGCAGTCCACTTGTAGACAGGCTCAATCCACAGTGCACTGAACTTCTCCAGTATCCTGGCCCTTGACAGACAACCAAATGTCAAGAGAGACGACTTTTTCTTGTCTGAATAAATTTAGCAAAATGAAAGAGAAGATATCCAGTCAATTGATGACCAATACTGGTTCAGGAGCTTACATTTGGATTCCATCACCAGAATACTATATAGCACACCAAACTGGTAATACTTGCAGATCTTCTCATGAAAAAATTGAAAGCTAGATTAACTAAATGTATCCTGGATTCTCTGGCTCAAAATTTATAAAAACAAAACACAGATGTCCTTTGAGTGGGATATATATTAATAATACAGACATTAAATCGATACATTTCATGAACACCAAACTTACAGGGGATTAAATTTGAATAATGATTAAATTTTTAGTCACAATATGTATTTAAATATGAAACTGCATTCATGTCATTTTCTTGACATAAACTACATTTATATGTATGAATTGCTCACACAAAATCATCGAAGAATAGTGATATTTTATCATGGGAAGACATCACCTGTTATTAATTATGCTTATTACTATCACATTCGGAGCATTTCAGTGGAAATTTCAGTGGAAATTCCAATGGAAATATCCAATGGCAGCACTTCCGCAGACACATAACTACAAAAATAAGTCTAGTTTGGACACTGATTTCTACAATATAACAGTTTATGGAATGACATATCGTAAAATTATGAAGAAGTATCCATTCTTAAACAATGGTCATCATACAAAAAGGAGACTTCCATCAGCAATTATCATTGGCGTACGGAAAGGAGGCACAGGTGTGTGTTTAATGGTACAGTGAGCCCGAACCATCTTTGGGGTTAAAAAAATGGCCCAGCATAACCATAGGTGCTGTTACGTAGCTTAAGGTCAGACGAACAAGCAGATGTAAAGAACAAAAAAATCAGTTGGGAATTTTTTGAGATATCAATTTTTCTAACTTTCTCACTTATCACACCCAATTTTTAGCATCACAAGTCATGTGGAAAGTCCTCTAAATGTTCACCGGCTTTGCAAAAGCTGTTTCAAGAATAGAAAATAACATTTAGAAGTAATTATAATCCTTTCTTTGAAAATGAAAATGCATGCGCTCGCATGTAATGTCAGGAAGGTGTGACAAACTCATGCACGCATTCATTTTCAAGTGCAGTGTGAATTCCTCATAAGAATTGCAAGTTAACATGCTCAATCATTTTATGGGCTACAGTAGGAAATCTTACGAAACATATGTGCATACATGTTTGACAGAACTTTTGTATTTAAAAATTATTCTGGTCCTATCAGTTAGGAAGGTGAGGGCAAAAACATTATTGCGATTTTGTGATATCAAACAACGATGTTAGTAAAATAATCTAACCTGGAATATGCTGTTTGACTCCAATACATTTGAATAATGATAAGTTTTTACAGCTGCTTGCAGCCTGTATTACACAAGGCATTTTTGGTAAGGTTCTGACCATACAGGAGGTCACATTATTTCACCTATCACATTGAAACTTAGTATACAGTCTCAATATCATTTTATCTTGCTTCCATCAACTTTTGGTAAACTTCTGTGATATTAAACTTTTTATTTACGAAGCTAAAGTGCTCGTTTTTGGCGCGAATTTCAAATGACCAGCTGCAGTCAAACCAGCATCAACAGCAGCAGTCAGATCCAGTGTCTACAGATTCAATGAAAGAATGAAGGAAGGGATGAAAGAAGGAAGGGATGAAGGAAGGCAGGGGATGAAGGAAGGCAGGGGATGAAGGAAGGTAGGAAGGAATGAATGAAGGAAGGAATGAAGGAAAGCAAAAAGGAAGAAAAAGGGAAGGAATGTAGGAAGGAAAAGGGAGGGGGGAGGGAGGGAGGGTATACATGTAGATAGATAGATAGATAGATAGATAGATAGATAGATAGATAGATAGATAGATAGATAGATAGATAGATAGATAGATAGATAGATAGATAGATAGATAGATAGACACATAGATAGCCACATACATAGACACATAGATAATTCTATCTACAAGCAGCTGTTAAAGTGCTTGCACGTTATTTTTGAGTATATGAACATGCATGGTGTACTGTCACTAGCTGCAACTTTATCACTATAGGATTAAGTAAGAAATAAATAAACCAGGACATTATGCTAGCATATGTATCTAACAAGTGTCTATTTGAAGTTGTAACCCTGTGCATTGCCTGAAGTCAAATCCAGTAACCCAGCTTGATAATATTCTTATTCCTTCATGAAATTAGAGTGAAAAGAACACTGCAAAAAATTCCCGTTAAATTTTACAGTTAAATTAACTGGCAACTTTGTTCCAGGTCTAATAACTGTGAAAGTACTAACAAACCTGAACAGGACAATGAACTGTAAAATGCAGATTGGTACATTGAACTGTAATTTTGTGGATTCAACAGAGTGATATTACGGTATAACGTACATATATAAAACAGTTTATTTAAAGTATATTTTACTGTTGTATCAACTATCAAACACAGAATGTAAAGAATGCAAGGAGCTGTAGAATCTACTGTAAAAATACGGATAGTATCTGTTATTCTTACTTTTGCACAAGTGTGAAACAACAGACTAAGCACGTGATTTAACTGTCGCAGGGATGTACCGAAGCTGGAATCAGCTGAGAGAGCCACTGACTCCAAGCTCGGCCTTGCTCATCTCTTGCTTGACAGCAGGGAAGTAAGTCCATCAATTATACCCAGCAATTAATTCGGACACATTTGCTCACAAATTTCTGCCATAAAATTGATGGATATGTTCCAAGAGAACCAGGTGTCAAGTTTATCAAAGTATGTTCTATTTATGCAGACTGCGCTTGGGTTATTTTGGTTTTAATAGTGTCATTCTTTAGATCACATCATAAGACTCACACAAATGTCAATGTCACAAATAGATATTACAACTTTTGCATAATGACAGCATATGAATGAGGATGTTGCCTTAGCTTCAGATAAGTTGTAAATTAAGTTTGATTAACAGCTGTGAAAAGCATATGTTATAGATGGCACCACATGTTCCGTGGCTGAAGTCCATGTGATCTCTTGTTTGTAGTTCCTAATCTTACCACGTGTATTGATTGTTTGGCCAATTCAAATGTTTTGTCTGCATATTACAAGTTGCCAGTAAATTAACCGTTGAAGTAATTGTTCATCAACATGAACTGAATGTTAAATGACATGTTGCAGTAAATTTATCTTGGAGCCATTTTGTAACTGACAAAGAACTGTAAATTCCCAGGCAAAGTCCGTATAAAAAAAATACTGGTAAAATAACAATAAATTTACAGTTCTTTTAGCCACAAAAACACGGTCGTTACAGTGAACTGATTAAAACTAGGGTTCAACAGTTATAAAACCAATTGAATACTTCTTCTTTAATACCAGTTGTATAAGGCAGACACACACACATGCATCATAGACATCTTTAAAAAATATGTATGTCATAAAGAATGATAAAAAGATACCATGTTGGCTATTCTGAATACATGTCTGCAACTCGAAATTTCCACTCATTTTCAAGAAAAAACTACAAAAATAATTAGTTTTAAATTATTTGTTAATGCAGATATCGTGTTATTCCCTTCACGAAGTAACAGATAAAGCCAGAAATGCTATATAGTGTAATTAGTGTTTGTGATATACTTCTTATAAATATGAAAATTAAGTTTATCACGCACCTCAAAATGTGACTTTTCCCTGTAATTATAACATTCTGTGTTTCAATTGTTATCCAAAAGGTAGTAATATATTGTTTTGAAGTTCAATCATTTGAAGTTGTAATTTGCACGCTGGTTTGAAGGAATAGTGCTAGCATAAAGGAATGTGACAAACAAGAAATTGAAAAACTGCATTGTCTCAAAATAATATTATTCCCTACAGATTTTTTTGTTCTTTACATCTGCTTGTTCGTCTGGTCTTACAGCGAAACACTTTAATATAGAATTAAAGTGGACTGTGGCACTGTGGAAATGGCACTTCGTGAGTCATCATGCTGATGATTTGTCATGATAAACCCAATACTTTCAATGTTAATTTGATGGCCATGTTTGTAGATGTGGTACTCAGGGAATTTCAATGGTGTGATGGAAGCATTATAAAAAAGGTTGCAGGCAATAACATTATTGTTGCAGCCCTTAATGTAAGAAGAATTTTTAAAACACAAAATTCAATACCAAATCAATACAATCAGTGAAGCTGTGAGAAGTAACAGTTATTACTGATATGCTTAGGGCGGTGTCATATCTCTGCACTGTAAAATTTGAGTTTTGTGTCAGTTTGAATGATGAGATAGTTGCACAATTCCTTTGAGCTGGCATAGCTTGTTGTTTTAAGTCATGACAACATACAGATTATCATAACTTAAAACAACAAGCTATGTTAGCTCAAACAAATTGTGCAACCATCTGACTCAAACTGAGTCAGCTTACATGGTTGAGTCACTCAATCATGCAAGATGACTCAACATTTCAAATTTTACAGTGTATGCACTCTAAAAAATGTCGCGACAAAATTGGTTTTTTAGATTCAAAATGGTTTTTTGAAAAACCAAATTTCAATTACCAGAGTAGCTCATGGTAGTGGTGTACGCAATCATATGTCCAGAGCTAAACTCTTCAGAATTCCATTATTTATAGGTCTAGGTATGAAATTAGGTTGGTGTCACATTTCTCATAGGGGCCGAACTTTCCAAAATGGCCGCCACCATTTTTACGTTGTTTTAACATTTTTTCTCTAGATAAACGGGCCGTATCTCGAGAACCGTTGGAGATAGGAGGTTGTGTGACCACTCACAATTTGCAGCATGGCTATGTTATAGGGAGTAGTTAATACATCTTTATATCAAAATATCAATAGTTTTTAAGAAAATTGCAAAAAACTGATTTTATTAATTTTTCGTAGCCAAAAATGTCAGTAAAAGCTGATAAATTAATTTTTTCATAACAAACACTGATACACCACCAGTACAACACTAAGATAAGTCATTGTTAATTCTATTAAGATACATTGCCCATCTCTGATTTATTGTTAGGCCTAAAAATAACCTTAAAGGTAAGGTAAAATTAAAATAAGACATTTTTTCCATGAATATATTTAACATTCGAACCTCACAGACCATTCTGGTTATTTATATGGATTTTTACACTTATCCTTGTTACAGAATGCAACAAATTTGATGTTCTTTTTATCTGCATGGTGGGGGCAGGTCATAGGGCCAGCATGATACCGGCAGTGTCACTGGTCTTTGACCAAACAGTGTTTCCTAATTAACCATTTCGCAGTGGATATGTGTTAGTGGCTAGAGGACTGGCAGGTTGGTGCCATATCTTGCACTGTGGATGTGCCCTATTTATATGCTCTTCTATTGATGTTGAACAGCATACAAACATTTTAAAATCAGGCTTAACCTTTGATTTTTGATACTGCTCCCACTGGTACTAAATGCAATGCTGATAGACAATGGTGTTGAAACGGGCTTCAATCAGATTTAGTGGTTTCACCGGATACTGATGTCTTGATCAAACTCATTTACTACTCAAACAAATCATGTAAACTACAGAAGTTTTATTTGAAGTTCGAGGTTACCCAAAAAAAAAGAAAACTGTTCACTTTACATTCTGGTTGATCAACTGGACAGCGACTTGGTGTCTTACATGTACCTCCCAGTAATTTATGCGCTAAGCAGTTGTGACATGACCAGCAAAGTGGGTCCAAAGCTATCAGGCTTGAATGCAACCTTGGATCCTTCCTTACCTCAGGGCTTTGGGGATGAAGAGCTACTTCCTGTAATGGTCACCAAAGAAGAAATGTTTCTTTAGTTGGCCATAACGAAAACAGTCTGCATCACACTTGATGAGTATACAGGTGGGAGAAGTATCAAAACTTGAAGGTTGAGCTCCATTTCAACCATTTGGTATGCTGCTCAACTTCAAGGAGAGCATAACAGTACATGCCCAAGGCACTTTGAAGCAGGCTCCCCTAGTTTCTCTTTCCGTGTATCTGTTCATAAACGTCACTATCGACTATCTATCTAAATATCTATATATATCAGGGGGAAGGATTTGTAGCGCGCTAGACTGCCAATCGCTTGGTCTAATCCAGCAACTCTTGCTGGGTAACCTGGGCCTATATTTGCCGACTGTTTCAATCATCCTTCACTTCATTGGTTTGTTCCTTGACTTGTCAAAGGTGTTTGACACTTTGCAGCATGATGTTCTACTTGATAAATTGGAAAATTATGGCATAGGTATGAGGTGTTGCACTTAAGTGGTTCAGAAGCTGTTTATCAAATAGATTTCAGTCAGTCAGATACAAGAATACCACTTCAACAACTAAACCTATAACATGGCTCTGTCCTCGGGCCTCTGCTGTTTCTTGTCTATATAAATGACTTGGTAAATGTTTCAGTCAATGCAAAATGTATTCTCTTTGCAGATGACACAAATATAATATATCATGACAAAGACTTCGACACTCTTATCGAGACTGTAAATAATGATTTGATTAAGATATCAAATTGGTTCAATCAAAATAAGTTGTCAATAAATACGGACAAGACCAAAATTATGATTTTCTCTAAAATAGAGAAAAATTATTAAGCTAAACAATAGGACCATTAATAGTACCAGTGATATCAAATTTCTTGGGAGTTATTATCCAGTCAAACCTCAAGTGGGATCAGCATTGTGCAGCAAAAGCTCATAAAATAATCAAAGCAGTTTCTGCAATGGAACGCTTAAAAAATATCGTCCCTTCAAGTACATTACTGACTATTTACCGTTCACCAATCATATCCAGTCTCATCCATTCCAATCTAGTCCAATCCAATCCAAGTGAATCCAATCTGATCAAGTCCAATCGAATCCAATTTTATTTCATCCAATCTTTAGAAGCCAATCTAATCTAATTCTATATAACTCAATCTAAGCTACATGCAATCCACTCCAATCGAATCTAATTTATTTTAGTCCAATCTCAGCTAATCTAAGCCAATCTAATCTAAGCCGATTCAATCTAATCCAATCCAGTCAAATTTAGTAAAATTCAATCTGCACAATCCAATCTGATCCAATCCCTTCCAACCCATTGAATCCAATCCAAGCTAGTCCCATGCAACCCAATCTAATCCAATTAAATCTATGCAATCCATTTCAGTTTAATCTAAGCAATGCAATCCAATCTAATCGAAGTCAACGTATCCACTTGTGTGTCCATATTTAGTAATTTACATTGGGGGTTCCCTGGTTGGGGAATCCCATGGTTGAGGAATCTTTGTGGCATCATTTAATGGCAAGTCTTTCAGGCAGAAAGGATTTCTCAAATAAGAAGCATAATTCCTGGATGGAAATGTACCAAAATCTAATAGAATAATATGCATGCAGATTTAATTACTATTTTAGCATCCCACCAATAAAGAGGTCATATCTGCAGTGCAAGATATGGCAGTAAGCTACCTTTCCATTCACTACTAACCCAGATCCACTGCAATATGGTTTATGAAGAAACACTGTTTGGTCTAAGACCAGTGATACAGCCGGTATCATGCAGACCCGATGACATGCCCCCACCATGCAGATGCCCCACACCATGCAGATGCCCCACACCATGCAGATGCCCCACACCATGCAGATGCCCCACACCATGGTGCAGAGCCAAATCCTGCACATGCAAACAAAAGAAATGTTAGATTTGTTGAATTTTATACTGCAAAAAAGAGTTAAAACACCGTATAACAAGATTTGTCTGCGAGCTTCGAATGTTAGATATATTCATGGAAAAGATGTTTGATTATAATTTTACTGTACCTTCAAGGTCATTATGATGCCTAATAATAAATTGAGAAGTCCAGTGTATGTTTATAGAATGTACAATGACTTATCTTTGTATTGTACTGGTGCTGAATTTATTTATTTATTTATTTATTTATCAAATATATTTACAATGGGTGGCACTGTTCAGTAACAACTGTTTTTCAAAGTGGCCCATTTCAACATCATACAATAGATAAAATAATATATTACAAAGAGATAAAATATAGAATTATGTACAAGATAAAATAGTAAAAAATAATATTATTGCACCATTACATATTTACGAACATGACTCTTAAAAGTATCTATACAACTGAGGTCTTGGATAGTGTGAGGTAGAGAATTCCATAAAGTAGCACCTGTGTACATAAGTGTTTTTGTTACAGTATCATTTGTGACTAGAGGTAAATAAACATTGTTATAATTTGAAGACCTTGTTTGCCTCAGTTGAACCTCACATTCCATAACAACATTGTTACATAAATAATGAGGGGCTAAACCGTGAATACATTTAAACATGAGTAGCAAAACAAAATAATTAAATCTTTGTTTGACAGACATCCAACCTAATCTTTTGACAAGCTCAATACCTCTAACATTAATATAATCAAACTGATTTGTAATTACTCTAGCCGCATGATTTTGTATTCTTTGAATCTTATTTAAATTACATGACGTCGTATTGCCCCAAATAGTTAAACAGTAATCTATAGTGGGCTGAATAGTTGAGTTGTAAATTTTTAACAAGATATCAGTTGGAGTAGATTTTCTAATTCTAGCTAACAAGCCAACCTTCTTAGAGAGCTTGCTGCAAACATCATTTACATGGTGATCCCAAGACAGAGATTTTTCAAGAGTAACACCTAAATATTTAGCTAAACTTACTTGTAAAACAGGAGCATTTTGTAAATAAATGTCTAAACAATCACTATTATTTAATTGTAGATGTCTGTACTTCGAACCTATTAACATTGTATTACATTTATCAACATTAAGTATTAAATTATTACCATCATACCAGTTACTAACATCATCAACACATCTTTGTAAATTTACAGAAACATCATTAACATCGTCGCCTGTGCAGTAAA
Source organism: Platynereis dumerilii (assembly GCA_026936325.1). Lineage (NCBI taxonomy): Eukaryota > Metazoa > Annelida > Polychaeta > Phyllodocida > Nereididae > Platynereis > Platynereis dumerilii. The sequence goes on along the minus strand of JAPTHN010000008.1, from coordinate 28,974,817 downwards.
TTAGACAGTCATCAGCATATAAATTACACGTTCCTAGATGTACATGTTGGCTAATATCATTGATAAATAACATGAATAAAACAGGGCCTAAAACCGACCCTTGTGGTACACCAATATTTACATTATTTACATCTGAGATTTGATTACCACATTTAACAATTTGTTTCCTATCTGAAAGGTACGATTTGAAAAATTTACATTCTTTACCATGGATACCATAATATGTTAACTTCTCTAATAAAACAGTATGATTAATCGTATCAAAACATTTTCTGATATCTAACAGACAAACACCTGTAAATATATTATCACCTATGTTCTCTAACCAATCATCAACAACTCTGTGGAGGCATGTCTGAGTATTGTGATATTTTCTGTACGCTGACTGATCTATAGATATGAACTCATTCATTACCAAATATGACATTAATTGTACTTGTATAATTTTTTCAAAAATTTTAGCAACATGAGAAATTACAGAGATAGGCCTATAATTGTTTTTGTCTTCTTTACAACCCTTATTTTTATATACAGGACTGACCTTGGCAAATTTCCAATCACATGGTACAGTCGACGTGTCAATAGCGGCATTAAACAAACAAGTTAAAATAGGTGCAATAACATCAGCACTAAGATGAAGTAACTTGGCATCCATACCTAATACATCAGTGTTACTAACATTTTTAAGCTTTTTGAGTTGGTTTAATACATCACTGCAATTTACTCTCTTAAATTTGAAAATAACATCTGATTTCGGACCTTTCCATGGGATGGTTTGACCATTAGTCGCATACTGTCCAGCAACATTTTCTCCCACAGATGAGAAATGTTTGTTAAATTCATTCACTGAAATGTCACTAGGAGGATTATTCTGCTTATTTCCGTTAGCGATCTTATTGATGATTTTCCACAGCTTATTAGGATTTCCACTACTTTCAGAGAGTTCACGCTCATAATAGCATTTCTGAGCATGTTGGATTTTGGTAGTCACTTCATTTCGGAGCCTTCGATACTGTGAGAAAAGTACATTGTCCTTTTGTCTGACTGCTTGATGTTTTATGTAGTCACGTTTGTACATCAGTTTCACTATCTCATTGTCTATCCAAGGGTTATGACGATCCTTGATTCTGGGAGGAGTTAGTGGTGCATGGTTATTAGAAATATTAATAAAATCATTCTTAAAAGCATTCCATTTAGCATTTACATCACTGTCAGTTAAAATCGAATTTATAATAGAATTTGAATCTTTCAGATCATCCATAAAACTTGACGAACTAAATTGTTTAAAATTTCTAAAAGTAACAGTTTTATGCACACCAGTCCTTGGAGAGGGGAACTTGACTAAGGGCCAGATCCCCCACAGTGGTCTTCACATGTTTTTCAGGACAGTTTGACAGAATTATGTCAATCAGATTGGAGCTGCTGGTCGTAACCCTGGTAGGTGATTCAATAAGCTGCTTCATGTTGAACATGCTCTCCATTTGATGTATGGGATTGTTGCATAGGTTTTCATCAAACCTGTAGTCGATGTTAAAATCACCCATGATGATCATGTCATTACTTGGTCCAACACACTCAACTTGATATATTATTTTATCAAGGTATTTACCGCGAGATAAAGGGGGTCTGTATGCAACACACAGATTGAAACAGTTCTTGTTTATGTTACACCTTATCCAGATACTTTCAACATCGTCATCATTTGTACTCTCAATGACAGAGAATTTTACAGTGTCCTTGATAAATATGCAGATACCACCTCCTCTCCTATTCATGTCTCTTCTCAAGACATTGTAACCTGGGAGGGAGATTTCAACATCACTGATGTCACTGCATAGCCAAGTTTCGTTGAGGCGAAGTATGTCCAATTGGTTGGTCAAAATAATATGATGCACTTCAGCAAGTTTAGGGTATAAACTTCGGACATTTAAACAGGCAAGTTTCATGTTCAGGTTCCTACGCTTGCATCATTTGGAGGCAAAGTTGGCTTGTTCGAGGTGGCGGCACGCTCGTCATGGCCACTCTCCTAATGCTGTGATGCCCAACAGTGTCTGGCTTTTTGGCCATACTTCCCACAGGTATGGCATTGCAGCTTGGACTCGTATTTACAGCTCTTTATCATATGGTTTCTCTCTCCACAGTTATGGCATCCTCGTTGTTGATTATTTCCGCGCCTATGCTGGGTCTGCCAACCATTATTACTAGATGTCATAGATGACGAAGGCTTCTTCTGGGTGACTGACACTGGTGACCTTGTAATGTCATTCGAATGGCCGGTCTTCATAGGAACTTTGAGGTTCTTGACCAATCTGTTGGTCCCTTGCTGAATCAATGTTTGTTATGAAAACAGTTAATTTATCAGCTTTTACGGCCCGCTTATCTTGAGAAAATGTTTTAAAATAACATAAAATTGGCGGCGGCCATTTTGGAAAGTTCGGCCCCTATGAGAAATGTGACACCAACCAAATTTCATACCTAGGCCAATAAATAATGGAATTCTGAAGAGTTTAGCTCTGGACATATGATTGCGTACACCACTACCATGAGCTACTAGAGTAAATGCAAGACCAACATGGATTTTTAAAAAAATCCATGTTGGTTTTTTGCATTGAAATTTTAAAAAAAATCCATGTTGGTTTTTTGCATTGAAATTTGGTTTTTCAAAAAAACATTTTGAATCTAAAAAACCAATTTTGTCTGAAATTTTTTAGAGTGTATTATTGATGTTTCAAAACATTCACCTGATAGCTCATACATCTTACAGGTGATTTCATTAGCATGAGATTCTTGTCAATCACACTTGATAGTGAGAAATCAATGCTAAACAGGGACTTACTACGTTTGATATATGAGATGTGTGACGTTCTATTGCTTCTAAACCAATCAGATCAACCAAAAATGCTATGTATTTTGTGGCCAAGAACCTGAGAATCACGTACTAATGAAATCACCTGTAACTTATTTTCCAGCTGCACTGAGGGATTTTCTGGACCATCATCCCCTCATTGCCTGTCCAAAGAAAGAACCTCACTTCTTTGATTTTACTTACAATTATACAAAGGGTTTGAATTTTTACAAATCATTGATGCCATTGTCAAAACCAGGACAAATGACAATAGAGAAGACCCCAAGTTACATACGGACACCTGTAGTTCCCGAGAGAATAAAATCTTACAACTCAAAAATCAAACTTATCGCGTTATTACGAGATCCAGTTAGCAGGTATGTCTGAATTAAGTTGATGTAGACCTACACTTGACAATTATTTGCATTGGGAAATTTGTGACCACACTCTAAAAAATTTCAGACAAAATTGGTTTTTTAGATTCAAAATGGTTTTTTGAAAAACCAAATTTCAATGCAAAAAACCAACATGGATTTTTAAAAAAATCCATGTTGGTTTTTTGCATTGAAATTTAAAAAATCCATGTTGGTTTTTTGCATTGAAATTTTAAAAAAATCCATGTTGGTTTTTTTGCATTGAAATTTGGTTTTTCAAAAAACCATTTTGAATCTAAAAAACCAATTTTGTCCCGACATTTTTTAGAGTGCATATCTCTGTCTCGCTTACCCACAATGCAAATAACTAGATTGCACAATGTTGGTGTGAAAATCTTAATTTTGTTGCATTTTATTATCATTCTTAACACACACTTTGCACAGATAGTTGCAGCCTTTTCTGAAATCATAAAATGACAACTGTACTGCTATAATTGCCGAAATTGTGATAAAATTGTGATATAATTAGGGGAGACAGGGGCTATTTGAAGCGCTGATTTTTTGTCACGTTCTGCTGAGCTTATGGTAGTAGATACAGGTATGAAATTTTGGCAAGTTCTCGCTATAGTATTCAGCTCAACATTCCATGGAACAACTTTGTCTGAAATACTGACAAGTTCTCACCATGAGCTGGAAAGTACCACGAGACCAAGTGTTTCAAATAACCCGGGACCGGGGTTAATTGAAACGCCCCATGGGGTTATTTGAATCATCGAGAATAAACTTGCAAAAATCATATTTACTGATCAACTTTTGTTCAATAAACATTCATAGTACAACACTGATTCCTTGAAAGCCATTAGGTTTCACCTTTGGAATGATGTGTTCAAGAATCTTTTTTTTTTTTAAAGTAAAAAGCGGCAATTCACATGTGAAAGAAAATTTGGAAATTTTTGGAAATAATAAGTATAGTTGTACAGTATGAAAAGTAATAAAATTATTCAAACGGTGATGCTAACTGAGTAGTAAGATCATTTGTAAGGAGACACGTCAATGCAGGGCTCAACACTAAGGAAATTGAGCTGCCTGTCCATGGGACAGAACAGAAATTAAATACAGAAGCATGTATTATCCTTAACCTAATCTTAGTCTGGTAGTAGAAAACAAATAGATGGAATCAGATAGGTTTATGACTTTTCATAATTATTTTCTTTGGAGAGAGAAAAAAATAAAAGAGCATCTGTCATATTAGGCAACGTCGCAAATTTTCAGTTCCAGATCGTCGGCGATGTTTTTTCATGTGTTTCTAGGCAAATAAAAGTCAGAAATTGGGGTTTCTTTCTTACCTGTCCACTGGGACAGGTCACTGGATGGGTTTACCTGTCCGACAGGCAGTTTTACCTGCCCAGGACAGTCGGACAGGCGTTAATGTCGAGTCCTGCGTCAATGGGGAGATGGCTCTGTTGACGCTGTCTCTTTTCTGCATTGTCTGAATTTGTGACAGCTTCATTACCATGTTAGCAAATGGCTTCCGAAAATAAGGAAATGACCAGCGCAAAGATTCTCCTCTTTTTCTATTTAAGACAATAATAATTCAGAGTAGCCTGAAGAATATGACACTCGTGGGCTACTGTTCAACATTGTCATAAGCAAGTGAGACTTGGGATTTTTTTGCATGCCCTCATTCCATTTTTAATGGAGGTGTGTGCACACATCTCCATTTATGCAGTCACAGTGACAAATGGACCGTTTTGGCGGGAAATTTGAAATTTGAGCATTTTTAGAATGTCTTTTTGGCCCTGTCTTGGCTATTTTGTTTGGAGATGTTTGGGTCAAGAGATATGTGTAACTTGATTATAGAGCATGCATCTGGTATAGGAATGAATACCAGACATGTTGTAATAAAGACGTGTTTTCCTTTTATATCTTGCTTGATTCCACTGGGGGCGGCTGCTCACATTGTGTATTGGCCGCTGTGCCTAAACTATTGCTGTTGTGTATATGATATTTGGCACATGAACGGGTCTTACAGCATATATGTGCATTTTGGTGTTCATATTTAAGCAATTGGTAGAGTTTTTGTAAAATATTGAAAATAAAATTTAAAAAAAAATTTCGTTTCCAGAGCAGAACTCTGTAACGGTTATACCTATGGGCATGAAATTCTACCATCATATGCATTGAATACCCTTAATGTTCCTTCGGGGGTCTAAATGCTCTTACAAAAATTGATAACAGCAAATTCAGGAAAAATGTTATTTTTTCCATGGTCCATGTTTCCGTCAATGTTGGAGTTACACTGCGGAAATTTTGCATTTACTAATTGATTTAGATGTCTAAATTATACCTCTTTCAATGACTAAACTCATTTGGAGGGCCAATTTTAGGAAATTTTCATAAAAACCAAAGAACTGGGAAAAAGGAGGATTTCTGATATTTTTCTGAAATTTTAGGTTTCTCAAAAGGTAATGGTATTAAAGCAATAAATTGGTGAACTTCAGCAAATATTTACTCAGTCATATTAGGAAGTTACTTTTGTATCCATATTCCAGAAATAGTTTAGTGTACAATTTTGCTTGAAATGGATTATTTTTAAAATTCTGAAATTTAGCACACAATATGAACAACACCTGGTTCTGGCCACTTGGGGAAAGTCCTTTTCAGGGGATATGAAGTAAGACACTACACCACCTCCATTTTGAACCCTTGGGTTCTTGTCTTTTTTCTAATGTATGTTATTTCAGCAAGAAAAACACCGATAGGATCAAACTATACAATGTAGTAGCGATTATCTACTTTTCTGTTTATAATGAGACTATGCATGGCATTGCTTCAGTGTTTCAAATAGCCCCAAAGAAAGTGCTTCAAATAGCCCCTGCCCGCCATGTGGTTAATGTCAGCCATTAGATCACCTTAAATAAAGACTTACAAAAATTGACTTTGCCTGCTGACTTGTAAAACCAAAGGCTTCCAACTCGTAGTTAAATAACTTGCATTACATATTTCAAATAGCATACAGGTCAAAATTATTTCAACTAAAAAAATTACTTTTGGAGCACAAAAATCAACTTTACTGTCTAGTGAAGTACAGGATTTGAAATTTGGCTCATATTGGAAGTGATATCATGTCTTAATGAATGAATAATCTGCCAGAAGTCGAACTTGGGTATAAAAATGTACGCCCAGGGAATGAGGGTGAAAATTCAAATAACCCCGCGCTTCAAATAGCCCCGGTCTCCCCTACATACAATAAATTTGCGCAATAATTTGACCTTGTACCTCAACTAGCGAATTTGCAATAAAATCCAAACAAAAAAGTTGAAAATTATGAAATCAATATCAAACATTTAAAAATTAATCCGAAGTCTGGAAATAATTGTGTAATCATGGTCTTTTATAGGGTAGTATCCGACTACATGCACAACTCGTACCATGGAAGACTGGAATCTCGCCAACCACTACAAAAAGTTTACTTTGACAATAAAACACTTATCAGACAGCATGACGTAATTACAAGAGGACTATATGCTGACCAGCTTAGGTTATGGTTTAAACATTTTCAACGTTCTCAAATTTTAATACTGGACACGGACGAACTAACGAAAAACCCCTATGCAGTGCTCCACAAGACAGAAACATTTTTGAATGTTCCTCACTTCTTCACAAAAGAAAATTTCCCATTTGACAAAAAGAAACGATTCTATTGTTATCAAGATTCCAAAGGAAAAGCTTGCTTGTCAAAACATAAGGGAATTCCACACCCGTTTGTACCAAAATGGGCCATCGAGCAGCTTCAACAGTTTTACAAGCCTCACAATGACCAGCTGGTGCAATTGTTGCAGAGAAACTTCTCATGGATAGGATGATCATACATTCTACAAAAGTACAATGGACATTTCCGGATAATTTTCCAGATAGAAGCATTAAATTATAAACTCAGCAACATTAAAAACGCACACATTTTCAAAGTATCATAATTTTTGAAGCACTAGATTTATCTTCATGTAACTTGGCAAATTTGTTTATTAGCTTCTTAACTGAAAACTGTGAAGGTTTGAACAGGATCCACTGATATTTCTTAGATCCAGACATGCTTTTGTGACATCATGTCAAATTCTGAATTTGCAAAATTAAAAAAGGGATTGAGGAGTGGAGTACAGATGTTATCACTTTATTACTGATCTCAAATGGTCAAAACAGATATCCAACAAGATTTCAACTGACAATTTGACCATAACAGGATAAGACAAGGTTCAAGGTTTGAGTCACAAATTTGTGACATTTGACTGAAAAAAATCCTGAAGGCTCATTTTTAATTTTTTGAACAAGGTTTTAAACTTACCATCTGGCAAAAATTATCTACTTTCCAATAAAGGCATCAGAAATGACGAGATATCATCCCTTTGTCATGTTTTTGGGTAAAATTTGTCCGAAAACAGCAAAAATTCAAATTATAAGGTGACAATTTTTTTCACAGTGTCACATGTAAGGGGCTTTAACTAGGAAAGTAACGCTTCAATATCATTTATTTCACCTTGACATCATTCCCTGTATTGTTTGCTTATAATTACATGTACATTTAAGGTATTTCAGGTAAACGTATACTCACACTAACAGGATATTTGACTGAACGTCAGGTGACAATTTTTTGGGAATTTTGCAGATTGAGGTAAAGCTGCTAACTTTGATGGCGCACTGTGTTGTCATTTTTTGCAATAGAAATTTGTATGATACATCAATATCTTCCAAATTTAATATAGAACATGATAGTACCAAGATTCAGGTACCTGCTAAATATTTATTGAGTCTCAATAATGCATTTTCTAACTTACGTCTGCTAAATTTTGAAAAGCTGAAAAAAATACATGGTGTCGCAAAAAAAAACTCAGTCTCTTGCAATTTTAGTTGGAAAGTCACCAAAATCGAACTTGATGTGCCCAGATATATTGGCTACAACAAGTTTATGTTTAGAAAGTTCAATAGGAGACCAGAGGATAGCTTGAGTTTTTTTTGCGACCAAATTTTAAAGGATTTTAGCCATCTATGGCTCAGTCGGTAATGCAAGGGCAATATAACATATGCATGATTGACCTAAAATATGTTTGTAAGTCATGAGAATTACTTTTGACACTGGCTGGTCATTATTGCAGTCTTCTCTTACCTCCATTCTATATTTCAGAGTCGCTGTCTTGGACAGCCGTGCCAAAAATCACTTTTTCAATGCAAATTGTATAAGGGCACAGGGCGCCCATCGGAGGCATGTGCCGGGTTGTTATAGGATAAAAATAAGGAGTTTTTTAGTGCTTTGGTACTGTGTTAGGCTTATTTGGTGATAAAAATTGAGTACTACTGAGATATATGCAGTGAAAGTGAGAGGTATTCCAAAAAATGCTAGGTTCCAATTGACACTTATAAAAACAGACTTCAGATTGAGATTCCTGGGGAAATTTTAAATAAGATAGGCTATTATTCAGACCGAAATCCAAAAATAAAATTTTGGACCAAAATGTCACAATTATCTGACTCAAATCTTGAACCTTGTCATAATTGCATATGCTCATGATGAAAAAGTGTTGAAAATGATGTGACAAACAAACGTGAAAAACACCAACTTGGCAAAAAAATCAACCAAAAACTTACAAAATCCCATAAAAAAGCATGAGTGACCGCCTTGGTTATTTGTTATTTCCACACTCCAAATATAGAGCTGTGACAGAATTTACATGAAATCGATTTTGGACCAATTTGCATTGGTTGTGATTTTGGTTTTTGGACATCTTGCACTAAAAGTGGCCTAATCCAGCCAATTCATATTCTTTCTTTATGACATTTCCTGGACGCTCACAAGAGATGTCAACCAACATCAGTGTGAAGTTTCATTGAAATATCTACAGTACAAGTTAGTTTTTAAGCTGTTCCAAAATGTGTGCGTTTTTAATGTTGTAGAGCTTATGTTAAATGGAACAAAACATTGCAACAACACAAGTCAAATTCACTGACTCTTCTTTGGTGTGAGACATGCATAAATCGGTGACTGCATGCTATCAGGTTAGAATCGCTGAACGTATAGCTTGGTACACTGGTATGATTTAAACAATTTTAATAACAGGCAATTACAAAAACATTACAACAACAAAAGTCAATTTCACTGACTCTTCCTTGTTGTGGGACATGCATAAATCAGTGACTGCTTGATCAGGTTAGAGTATTTTTAGTTAATTTTTGTAAATTTATTATGATAATAATAATTGTTATTAATGTTATTATTATTTTACACATTTATATTTATATCCTCTCACTTTTAATGTTAACATTTAATTTCACATGTTTTTAATTATATTTCTCTCTAATTTGCTGTATTAATGCTATTCAACATTTTTGTCCTACATTATGTTGCCAAGTAAATTATATACATATATACAAGACATGTCCTGTTCTACAAGTACATGTAAACGATATTCCGGTGGTAAGTCTGTTGTTGGATAGGATATTTTATTTGCACAACTTAAGTACTTACAATAAAATGGAACATACATAAATATATTGTATGCGAAAAGAAAAAAAGTTGTAGGATCGCATTTCTTTCTTGAAGACTAAAGTCATCGCCAAACGTTGGGTGATCTCCTTCACAGTTAATAAAATTAGGCCATACCAAAATAATTTTATGGATGACGGAATCGCCGCTCCTAAAATTTTGAATTTAAAATTAAAACACAATTTCCGAACCAGAAATGGATTTTTGCGGTGTTGGCCAATCATCAGAACTTTACTGCCCAATTCGCGCCAAAACACCACGTTTTCCTTGATTTCATGGACAGATTTTTTCCTTGAGGGGCCGCTTAAAGCTTTCAAACCACAGATATTATATACCAAAATGAAGCTGAGAAGACATGGATTTCACTGATCACACAATTGGAACTGTACGAGGCACTTACGTGGCGTGAAACTCGTCAGTGACGGCGCGATTGCCTGGAACTTTCCATGGCTTCATGTGTGCTGTAATCACAAGATGGCGTCTTAGTCTTTGTTCTCATGGACGGTAGCACACCTGGCGGTAACTGGATCAAATGCTGGCTCTTCATGAGGTTGCAGGAACCTGCCTCCTCAACAGGGACCTCAAAGTGACCAAGTGGAGCAAATGACTTTCCAAATGCTCCACTGTCCTGCTATCATGAAAGGCAGACATCTGAACATTCATCACTGGTGGGGCAGCTTTTGGGGTGCCTGGTTGTCCCCTGCAATTTCAAGCAGGCATCTGAACCTCTCAACATTGTGGCAGCTTTCGTGGTGCCTGTTTGTCTCCTGCCCTTACTGGAACTTTAATCCTGGATTTCCTGGCCACTTTGTCATGCTGACCTGATCTGAGACCATACTGAGACTGACTGTGCCAATCATCATGGGCTGCAGTTGTGGATTGTGGCCATACCAAAATAATTTTATGGATGACGGAATCGCCGCTCCTAAAATTTTGAATTTAAAATTAAAATTAATTTCTAAATTAATTTTGCGCCCGCATGGATTCAGAGACCCTGGGAAAAAATTAATTTTTTCCAGCTGAAATAAACATAAAACTCAACCACTGGGTGCATAAAAATGGTAGACCCCATTTTAGAAATCGCAGATTATGCTTAGCTTGCTCAAAGCAGATTAGTAGTTGTATGGATGGCTTTTCAATGTTTTAAAGACAGTTAAAACATTAATTGTTGAATTAATCACAACCAATGTTCGTTTGTTTTAGGTAGCATACAAGCCATAAGTTTCTCTCTCTCTTACCTTAGCAACTCTAACTTTACTAAATCTGCTTTTTGCCTTTGATTTATCAATGTGAATGCCAGCTAATGTTAACATTATCTGTTTTACCTGCCCCAGACAGGCAGATATCGTAAGTGCAGCCCTCTTACCCCAATTCTCTGCAGCCCTCTAAGCCCAGTTGATTGTTGTTCATGAAGGTTCACTAAAACGTTTGATTCCCCACCCATCAATAAGACAAGAATGAGAAACTGAAGAAATATAGGAAAATATTAATGGATCTAGCCCTATACATAAAGAAATTATTTAACCATAGTTCATCAGCGAATATGACACTTACACTTTTTTTTTTTCTTACGGAAAAAAAAGGAAAATAAAAAGAATACTGCTAAGAACAAGTGTAAGGATACGATACATAGTAATCTTAATAATTTTGTTTTTTGGAGATGACCTGTTTATTTCCTTGAGTAAATTCATTAAAACAATTGTCAAATAATTTTGGAAGCTTGTAAATCTCAAATATTTCAACAAGCAAGACAGGTCAGCCAGAAGGTCATAATGACATTAAAACAACTGGTCTGGTTGGACAACTGGTTAACCACAGACACTCACTTTTAAAAACTTAATAATAACTAGAACCCTGTAACTGACCAAGGTCAGTGACTAAGAATTTACCATACACATGATTCCAGTTTATGGAGCATAGGCAAAAGAACTTGTTAGAAAACTATGATATTTAAAATCCAGTGTTGGTAAAACTGTGAACTTCAATTTGCTCCCGAAGGCAAACGGTTTAAAGGAGAGACTTGAAATTGCACAAACTACTGTAAATGTGTTTGGACTATACCCCCAAATATTATTGAATTTTTTGAAGATGGATTTCTGAGTTTAAAAAATGCAAAGATGCCAAATCATGACCAAAAACATGAATTTTTCAGGGTCGGGCGATCTTTTTAATTAGTAGAGATACGTTAAAATGTATAGAAAACAAATACTAGACAAGAATCTCGGCTTTCCAAATGTGTTTTTATTTTTCCTGTAACTTAATTAGAACCGGAGATACAGACCGTCAAAGTATGGGTACATGTGCAATGTTGACAAATCAGCAGGTCAATTTTGCAGTCATTTCTTGACCTTTTGACCTCAATTGTGTAATGTAGGTCAATCCGAGGGCCTTCAAATTTTGCATGGGGCCTCTAGGGTATTATGGCACCGAATTCTGAAGAGATAATACAAATCCCTTCATTGCTTCCCTGTTAAGAAAAGTATAATGTCTGAAATGTCCAATTTCGCCTAATATTTGACCTTGACTTTGACCTTGAAAATACCTTTCTAGGTCAAAACCAATATTTTCCCCAAATTGGCAATGTGTGACAAAGGGGGGGTCATTTAATTGTTGGAACTGTGTAGGACCAATATTTACCTGTCATCAGGGCAAAAATAGGGTGTTTTTACATGTGGCGCAGTATGCAATATTCGTGATTTTTTAACAAATCAGCATGAAAAGATATCTGAATTCCGATTTCCAGCATGAAACAAACTGGCTGGTGCCTTCCAGAAACCAGAAGATGAGACTGATATGTGAAAAAAAAGATAATTTTCAGAATTTCTGAAAATTGCCCATATTTGAACTTCGAGGGGTCAAATGACCTTGAAAAATGAGGTCAAGGTCAAATCTGAAGGTCAGGATGGGGTTTTTGGGGGCATGTTAAGGGTAGTTTGTTGTACATTTACATGACCTAAAATGACTCCTTCATGGTGTTTTCATGACCCACATCCCATATTCGGCGGACTCATTTCACCAAAATGGCCGCTGCTCCGTAACCGTTGCAAATATCCAAATGAAAATTACGCGTGCACACAGCCCCAGATACTGGCCATCTTTCAGTGTAATCAGCATTCCTCTACCTGCTTTCGTTTTTGAGTAAATTGGGAAAAACCTAAAACAGTGTTTTTTTCATAGCTCCGGTTCCGCTTGAGTGATTTCAAAAATGTTTGTACCTGAATACAGCCTAGTACTTTTGACTTAGACATGACCTGTACAATGATGCCACCTGCAATAGTTGCCGAGTAATAGGCCATCTAAATTTCCGGAATTTCATGTTTGAAAGGCCCTGTGACCTTGAAAAGTAGGTCAAGGTCATGTTTTTTGGGTGTGGCCCAGTTTTAGTCCTAGAGGCACCTTGTCACCAAGTTTCGTGAAAATCGGAGAAAAAAAGTGTGTCGGAATAATAAGAATAATACCAAAAACAACTAGAACCCTGTAACTGACCAAGGTCAGTGACTAAGAATTTACCATGCACATGATTCCAGTTTATGGAGCAGAGGCAAAAGAACTTGTTAGAAAACTACGATATTTAAAATCCAGTGTTGGTAAAACTGTGCCACCATAGTGATGCACAGAGCCACAATGATGTACAGTGCCACAATGATGCACAGTGCCACAATGATGCACAGTGCCACCATGATGCACAGTGCCACCATGATGCACAGTGCCACCACGATGCACAGTGCCACCATGATGCACAGTGCCACCACGATGCACAGTGCCACCACGATGCACAGTGCCACCATGATGCACAGTGCCACTATGATGCACAGTGCCACCATGATGCACAGTGCCACCATGATGCACAGTGACACCATGATGCACAGTGACACCATGATGCACTATGCCACCATGATGCACAATTATGATAACCCTGAGCGCATAATAAGAGTGAAAGCTGATGTTCCACTCTCTGTAGAGCTACAGTCATTTGCTAAGGTGTGGGAAAGATGAATTTTTAAGGGTTCACCAATCTTTTTAGCTGTCAATGTTACAGGAAAACACACATTAGATTAAATTAAGAGGAGAATCTGAGCTTTCCAAAACAGCTTGTCTCATTCATGTAGCTTTATCAGAACCGGAGATGGAGCCCATTGAAATAATGGTAAAATTGTGATATTTCATCGAAAAACGATCCCTGAAAAATGTCAAATTTCGAATTTCAATTTGCTCCCGAAGGCAAACGGTTTGCAGGAGAGACTTGAAATTGCACAAACTACTGTATATGTGTTAGGACTATACCCCCAAATATTATTGAATTTTTTGAAGATGGATTTCTGAGTTTAAAAAATGCAAAGATGTAAAATCATGACCGAAAACATGAATTTTTCAGGGTCGGGCGATCTTTTTTATTAGTAGAGATACGTTAAAATGTTTAGAAAACAAATACTAGAGGAGAATCTGGGCTTCCTAAATATGTTTTTATTTTTCCTGTAGCTTTATTAGAACCGGAGATACAGACCGTCAAAGTATGGGTACATTTGCAATGTTGACAAATGAGCAGGTCATTTTTCAAGTCATTTCTTGACCTTGTGACCTCAATTGTGTAATGTAGGTCAATCCGAGGGCCTTCAAATTTTGCATGGGGCCTCTAGGGTATTATGGCACCGAATTCTGAAGAGATAATGCAAATCCCTCCATTGCTTCTCTGTTAAGAAAAATGTAATGTCTCAAATGTCAAATTTCGCCCAATATTTGACCGTGAGTTTGACCTTGAAAATACCTTTCTAGGTCAAAACCAATATTTTCCCCAGATTGGCAATGTGTGACATAGGGGGGTCATTTAATTGTTGGAACTGTGTAGGACCAATATTTACCTGTCATCAGGGCAAAAATAGGGTGTTTTTACATGTGGCGCGGTATGCAATATTCGTGATTTTTTAACAAATCAGCATGAAAAGATATCTGAATTCCGATTTCAAGCATGGAACAAACTGGCTGGTGGCTTCCAGAAACCAGAAGATGAGACTGATATGTGAAAAAAAAGATAATTTTCAGAATTTCTGAAAATTGCCCATATTTGAACTTTGAGGGGTCAAATGACCTTGAAAAATGAGGTCAAGGTCAAATCTGAAGGTCAGCATGGGGTTTTGGGGATATGATAAGGGTAGTTTGTTATACATTTACATGACCTAAAATGACTCCTTCATGGTGTTCTGAGACCCACACCCTGTACTACACGTACTAATTTCACTAAAATGGCCGCCGTTGCCGAACCGTCGCAGATATTGGAATAAAAAAGTGATGTGCGGGTGGCCCCAGATGCCACGCATCCCCTGGTATATTCAGCGTCTCTCTACCTATTGCGGTTCTTGAGATTACGTGAATAAACGTAAAACAGTGTTTTTGCTCTAGCTCTGGTTCCGCTTGAGCGATTCCAAAAATGTTTGCGCCTAGGTACAGCCTAGTACTTTTGACTTAGACATGACCAGTACAATGATGCCACCTGTAATGGTTATCGAAAAATAGGCCATCAAAATTTCCAAAATTTCACGTTTGAAAGGCCCTGTGACCTTGAAAAATAGGTCAAGGTCATGTTTTTTGGGTGTGGCCTAGTTTTAGTCCTAGAGGCACCTTGTGACCAAGTTTCATGAAAATCAGAGAAAAAATAGTGAAATAATAATAAGAATAAGAAAAAAAAGAATAATACCAAAAACAATAAGAATTTACCATGTAATGGTAAATTCTTAATAAGAATTTACCATGTAATGGTAAATTCTTAATAATAATAAATAAAATAATAGGCATTTGTATAGCGCTAATTCCAGTAAACTGCTCACTAGCCCTTGTACATGATGGATCTATTTGTAGAAACTCTTAAAAAGGAGAGTTTTGAGATTCATTTTGAAACCATCAAGTATTTTGGAGGCCTTGACATTCTCAGGGAGTTGGTTCCACAGGTTCAGCATGGCATGGGGAAAGGCTCTGTCTTCCTACTTGTTTTTGATGTAGGAGGTTGGTTCATTTAAAGGTATTTTGTTATTGCTTCTCCGATTAAAATTTCTTCCGGATCTTAGCTGAATCATATTTTGAATATACAAGCTCCCAGTCAACATGTGAGTCTGCACAGCACTCACTGTGAGATCACAAGAAACTCACATGGTGATGTCATACTGGAGGGTGTCATCAAGACATCATAGTGACCTCATGCCTAGTGACCTCATGCATTGCTACCTCATGCAGAGCTCTCAGTAATCTCACATACTGAGGTCAAAATGTCGGCTCACCATGATGCCACACTGATCTCACAAATGATGGTGTCACCATGATATCTCACAGAGGGGTCACAAGGAACTCACACAGAGATGTCACAGAGAACTCACACTGTGACCTCATGCATTGCTGCCTCACGGAGAGCTCTCAGAAATCTCACATACTGAGATCAAAATGTGGGCTCACTGTGAGCTCACAGTGATCTCGCAAATGATGGTGTCACTAAGAGATCTCACAGAGAGGTCACACGGAGCTCACACAGTGGCATAACTGAAGGTCAAATAGAGGTCTCACAGAGAGCTCACAATGTGAGCTCTTTGTGACAGGAAGTGACATCACATGACCATCACAACATTCCATCCACCATTTTGAATCAACATGCAACAGGAAATTTGGGAGATGAAATAATGCCAGTAAGTATGATTTTACATAGTTTGTAGTTTTGAAAATTATGTTAGCATTGATTTAAACATTTACTGATTCTACAAACATTGAAATTAAGCCTCCGAAAATTGACAGCAATTTGGGGTTTTGTACAGCAATTTTGGCACAATCTTTTAACTGCCATTTTGTATCAGGAGCCATTACACTAAAGAAACACAGTTTGACATGTATGAATTGGTAATATTTTCCGTCATTTGAAACTGTTTCTGTAGTATATTGACCATGTGCTTTTGAATAACTAGATAATATATATCAACCACACTCATAGTTTAAGATAATTCAGCCTATTTATGGGACATTATTCAAACTGCTGATATATGTACCTCATACATTAATTTGTATTATCTTTTATTTTATGTTTCAGGTTGATGGTTGATATTTATGGGTTGGACTCATGGTCCCACAACCACACATATGGAATTCACAGAGAAATTGTTGCACTCCACTGAACTGAGGTTCAAATCAGGTGATTACAACAAACAGTCAATGCTAAACAAGATAATCCAGCTTGCTATTTTGTAACAGAGCCCTTTTAAACATTGTCATAGCATAAGAAAATGTGTTAGAGGCTCACAGACCCAGGGACTTTTTGCCCAAGAAAAGATAATTGAAACATTTGAGCATCCATTTATCCACATGGAATTGTTCATGGACTATATTTATATTGCATGGGATATTGATATTTGGAATTGCTAACAGGTCAAATTGTAGGATACAGATTCATAGAAAAGGTAAGATATAAATTCTCCTATGGCCATGTCAACACAGAATTTTTTGCCCACTCACATTGAAACTTTGAAGGTTGTTAATCAAATATCAAAGATGTTTCAAGGTTACACTTTGCATAGGCTTTTTCCACAGTGACTAAATACACCAGTTCTATGTGTTTTCTACAGCTGACAGCAATTTGACTTTATATGAATTGACTTTTTCTGAAACATGTGCTTTCTCCAAGCCAATGTTTTGATCAAACAGGAAGGCATGTACAACATGTACAGTGCTGCCACGTTGTTGCACTATGGGTTGGACTACAATAATGAAGAGGATTGAATGAAACCCCACCCCCACCCCCCCAAATCCAGCTATGTTATTTGACTAATGAAATGAGTGAACAAACTTGCTATTCTGTATCTGTATTTATCTAACTCTTGAAGAGGTCAATGAGGGTGATTTGAGGTCACAGGAAGTTCACCCTGCAGAGGTCACAGAAAGTTCACCCTGCAGAGTTGACCTCAGAAAAGGCTCACAGAGAGCTCACAGAAAGCTCACAAGAGGCTCACAAGAATCTCACTATGAGACCTCACATTAGACTCACAGGGAGCTCACAGTGTGACCTCAACTTTTGAGCTCAAATCAACCTCATTGACTGGCTTCAAAATGAGGTTGATGTGAGGTCTTTTCTGTGAGCTTTCAAGGTGTCTTTGAAGAGCTCACAAAGATATCACAGTGAGGTCAAATTGTTGACTGGGAGGGAGCTTGTCCGTTTAATGCTTTCCAAGTTGTTAACATGAGTTTGAATTGTATTCTGGTCGGGATTGGCAGCCAATGTAGTTGTTTCCTATGCTGGCTTACACTGTCATGCTTTTTAAATTTTTCAATGAGTCGAACTGCTGAGTTTTGGGCTACTTGAAGTTTATTTATTAAGCGACTGGATGTTCCATACAGAAGACCATTTCCATAGTCTAGGTGAGGAGTGACAAGCGCATTGACTACTGTTTTACAAGTTTCCTTGTCTAGAGACTTCCTAACTTTTGAAATATTTCTTAAATTGAAATAGGCATTCCTGCACATTTTGTTGACTTGTTTTTCCATGGTCATATTTTTGTCAAAGATTATACCTAGATTTCTAACGTGATCTGCTGCATTAATTTTGACATTGTCAACATGGATTGATGATACTTGGAGCTTATAAAGTTGGTGTGGACTGCCAATGAGCAGTAATTCAGTTTTTTCTCCATTGTTGCAAAGCTTGTTTTCATGAAGAAATTTCCTGATTTCCGCTATGCACTTTTCCATCTTAAATACCACATTTCTCTCATCTAAAAAAGTTGGTTTGAAAGAGAGAATAAGTTGCTCATCATCAGCATACTTTTGGTCTTTAACTTGATTTTTTGCAGCCACTTCACTTAATGGAGCGATATATGAATTAAATAGGATTGGTCCCCATTTTGAACCTTGAGGAACCCCAAATTTCAGTGGTAGTTCACTGACTGTGACCTTTCAGAAATGTAAGACTTAAACCAGCATAGTGCAGATTGCAGAATCATGGATATCATATCTGCTTTCCAAACAACCATGCTAACCGTTACACTTTCACTCACTTTTTAGTTTCATGAAGACCTTTTAATTTTTCGCTCGTTCAAAATTTGCACCTTTTTGCAAAGTCAATTTAGAATTTAAAAAAAATTATTCGCTCGCTTGCATTTGAAAATCCGTCAAAAATTAATCTAAAAAATAATTTAAAAAAAATTCGCTCACTCGCTCAATTTTTTTCTCCGAAAAATCCGTCATCCATAAAATTTATTTAGTGTGGCCTTAATAGTAGAGGAACGTGTCATACATTCCGTAACCAATATTTCTGACTCAATAGTTTGATGCAACGCTGTTAGACGGGTTATAAATAAGAAAATTTAGCAAGGGTGTTCCTCTCAAAAGTTTGGGCCAACTCCACCAGGGGCCATTTCCAAAAGGCGCCAAATTTCAAAATTTGCCATGATTACACTTCTGTTTGGTCTACAAATTCAAATCTTGGGTCAAAATATAGGTTTTAAGGGTCAGGAGACCCAATAAGCATATCCCCAAAGGAGTCTGCCCAACCCTAGTGGTCATAATCTAATATGGCAACCAAAATGGCCAACGAAAATGTGTAATACACAATTCCTGTATGACATGGTCATAATTTTGTGATGCAATATGTTAACAGGCCTCAGAAAAGTAAAATTTTGTGATTGATAATGTGTATTTATAGTACCATATCCGATATGGCCACCAAAATGCCCGTTCAAAATGCCCTAAATCTCACTTTCATCATAATTTAGCCAGTATTTGGTATTAATTTGGTGAAACCATCAATATATCTATACTTTAATAGTCAAAATAATTCAGTTATTACCATTCATAAGAAGTGCACACAAAATCTTCTATTAAATCTATTATGGCTGCAAAAATGGCCACCAAAAATACCTAAAATATCATAATTTTACATTAATAGTTGGTCTGCAATTGCAATCTTAGCATTGTTATAAATGTTTAACTGTCAAAGAGTTCTGTTATCAGTATTTGACAAATGAACATACAACCAATCTAATATGGCAGCAAAAATACTCAAAATATCATAATTTTACATTAATAGTTGGTCTGCAATTGCAATCTAAGCATTGTTATAAATGTCTAACTGTCAAAGAGTTCTGTTATCTACATATTTATATATGTTTTATGAATTAGATTTAAATTATGAAAAACAGATTGCGCATAATTAATTGTCAAACTTTAAAGCTTCTGTTACTGTTTAAAATGCAATTTGACTCTCCATTTGCATCAAGATTGGGTTTCCAATGGTAACCAAATGGGCCAGTCTGTCCATGTGTCAGTCTGTCTGTCTGTCATGTCATCAGTTGAATAACAACTACCTCTGTAATAATACAAAAGAACAAATGGTGGCATCAATTGGTGGATACATTATGATTAAAGTGAGATTAAGTGCATTTTGAATGGCCATTTTGAGGCTCTGGATGGGGTTTTTCGCCCCCCTATCCCTTGGCCATTTTACTTTTGAATTCCTCGTCCCTTTGCAATTTTTCTAATTTAATTTTGAATACCCTGTCCCTAGGGAGAGAGAGGGTTTTGTGTCCCCCATGTCCCTTGGCTATTTTAATGTTTAATTCCCTATCCCTTGGTTGTATTACTTTTGAATTCCCTATCCCCCCATAACCCCCCAACCAGAGTCTCATTTTTTTGTGGCCATATTGGTTGGAGAGACACCCTACAAGTGCATGGTCTGATGTTGACCACTGAGATAAAGATACTCACCTTAATGTTATACCACCCACTGCCATGAGGAGGCCCGAGACTTGGGGGGGGGGGCAGATATACTTCTAAATGACAGATAAATGAAATACTGGCTGTAATTAAATTTAGACAAGGTATAATTAATTGAGGTGTTAAAATGATTCAATACATTTTTTTTCAAACTTGCTGCTCCATCTGTTCATGTAACATGCACCGCTATTTAATATGCAAACTGCAGCTCACCAGTTGAGATAAAAAGTCAGCACACCATTACAACCAAACACTTTGATATAGAATTAAAGTTTGACTTCTCATAACAAATTTTAAAGTGAAATCAGATACATAATCCTTTCACTTGGCTGTCACCAACAAGTAGAATAAGTCTCCTTCAATCAAATTAACATTGAAAGTATTGGGTTTGATCATGACAAATCATCAGCATGATGACACACGAAGTGCCATTTTCACAGCGCCACAGTCCACTTTAATTCCATATCAAAGTGTTTCGCTGTAATCCACACAATAAGTGTAACCTCTCTGTCGTCACCAGTGACCCAATAATCATCATACCTCCAGTCCTCCACCATGTGTGTGTGTTTGTTTTTTACGTCTCATGTTGGGCTATACTGATGCTTGCTCAGAGGTCATTTTTCTTGGTTTATTGTTCTAATTTTTTGTTGAAATGCTGTTTCTTTGGAATAGACTTGTTTAAATGGATGAAAACAGACTAACAAAGCAAGTGTCTGAAGTTGATTAACAAATTAACAAGAGGAGTTGGAATAATGAGGTTTTACAAATATTCACTAAATTGAATCTTACTCAAAGTTTGTAGAAAATTTACCTACTAATTTGGAAAATGCACAATGTCAAGTGATGGAAATTTATAAAACAAACTGGAAAAATCAAGTAATTAAGGTGCCAAAATTAAGAACTTACAGAGAGTTAAAAGCTACATTTGGTACTGTGGATTATGTATATAAAATTTATGATAGACGTCATTTGTCTGTTCTTTCACAATTTAGGTTTGGTGTAGCCCTGGACCCCTGTGGGACAGGGTTCTCGAATCGTCACATTGGAAAATCATGAGATCTGAAAGACAGGGTTTGGGAGATTTCAATTTTCTCTGTGAGTTTTACACTCACGTCAAAAAAAAAAAATTTTGAAAATAGACAGAATTTGCCACTGACGGTACCAATTTTCATCATCCCACACATCATCATATCTGCAGGTTTATCCCCACTGCCCCACGATTTTATAGTTGCAAAATTATGTGCATATCGTTTTAACAAAGAGGCAGCACAGCTTATTGCTAGCTATTTACGACAAAGACGCCAGAGAGTAAAACTCTGCGAAACACGAAGTGATTGGTTAGAGATTTTAAATGAGCTGTCTCAGAGAAAATCATGCAGAGCCTGCTTGATGACTGACTCGGAATTGGCTAAAATTTTCCACACATCAAGGTTTGGGTCTTTAAACATGTATTTCATGGTCAAAAGTCCAAATTTCATTTTTAAGGTTGTGCCACAGCATCTTGAAAAAAAGATGTTTTTCACTTAAAATTGACTAAAAATTCACTCCGAGCGCCCATGAAATTGCATGTTTTTAAAGCCTCATTAAATCTGATAAACTGCAAATATAGTCATGGAAGTTTAAAAAGTTTGTCATTTGGAACCTTAAAAATGCAAAAAATTCTTTAAATAAATTTTGACATCATTCATCTGTTTTTGGCAGCTTGCCAAAAATTTGTCTTCGATGGATTTTGGAAAATTGTGAAAAACACCCTATGTTTAAGGGGGCTGTGCTCAATGCGCGACGCCTTTAGAAACCTGATTTAAAAAAAATAGGAATGCAGAACACTTGAATTTTACTAAATGGGTGTCCGTTCCGTGGGATATTTTGTTGTAAAGTTGCAATAGGTGGCGCTAATTTTCGAATTTTTCATTAAAATGTGAAAAACTACGAAGTTCAACAGCATCTACTTATTATCACCTGGTTGGCTGTGAATATCACTGTTTATAGTCAAAATATCAGGGGCTATGATATTGTGAAAAATACCACCCTTCAAGGGCGATATTTTTTAACAATGGTTATGACATCACCAGCATTTCAGCTGCCTGATGATGTCACAAACCAAACAAGGGCCAGAATAATGGGATTGTGACGTCATGTCCATTTTTGCTCCATGGTGACGTCACATTTTGTAATGGCAGAAAATAGTCCCTCTTTATAACTGGAAATTTTAGGTAGAACCAGGTGATAAAAACAATTATTTCACACAACAGCTCGTGATATTGTTACTCAGTGACCCTGACTTGGGGTTGTTTTGTTATAAAAGCCAGATATGAAATTTTTTGGTTTAAACCGCATATTTTGGGTGAGAGAATTGCAATATGTCATTTTCTATGACACTTCAACCCAATCCAAGATGGAAGTTGAGCTGGAATTCAAAATGGCCGCCAAAAAGTAAATTGTATGCAACTTTGCTCCAAATTGTGATAGAGCGGCAGTATTTTGGCTTCAAAGATGGGTTTCGGGACCTGAGAAAGTCAGTTATGATATCAATTTTCATTTTACATCTAGCCGATCCAAGTTGGCATCCAAAATGGAATTCAAAATGGCTGCCGAAAGGTAAATATTACCTCTTTTCACTCATAAATGGGATTGATCGCCACTGTTTAGGCCCAAACATGGGTTTTTGGGGTCTAAGAATTCCATTATGATATCCAGTATAGTCCATTTACATTTTCCTACCAAGATGGTGTCCAAGCTGCAATACAAAATGGCCGCCAAAGGTGTATTTCACATATTTTTGCTCCTAATTGGGATTGATCACCACTATTTTGGCCCAAACATGGGTTTCGGGGGTCTTAGAATTCAATTATGATATCCAGTATAGTCCATTTACATTTTCCTAACAACACAGTGTCCAAGCTGCAATTCAAAATGGCCCCCAAAGGTAATTTCACCTATTTTAGCTCCTGATTGGGATTATTCACCACAGTTTGGCCCAAACATGGGTTTTGGGGGCCTGAGAATTCCATTACGATATCCAGTATAGTCATTTACATTTTCCTACCAAGACAGTGTCCAAGCTGCAATTCAAAATGGCCACCAAAGGTGTATCAAAGGTGTATTTCACCAATTTTCGCTCCATTTCGGGACTGATCGCCACTGTTTGGGCCAAACATGGGTTTTTTAGGTTTCTGAGAATTTAATTATAATATCCATTTTCATTTCATTAAACCAAGTTGACGTTCAAATCTGGAATTCAAAATGGCCACCACAGGTATACTTCGCACATTTTTGCTCATAATTTGGATGGAACTTCCCTATGAGGGTCCAAACATGGGTTTTTCTGCCTTTTGTCATGATGCAGCTTCGTCAAGTGTAAACAATAAAAGCATGAAAGTTTTATGGTCCATAAAACATTTCACAGGCGAAGTGACAACTCAAAGTATTACTTTCCAGTGGTTACACTTTTCATAATGATACCCTACCTGGAATTTCATGTCCGTCCTCTTGAATATAAGATTGTAATTGGCCAAAAATCATCTCAGATTGCATGCAGCCTTTGAAATCCAAAACACATTTGTTTTGTAAAAACCAGATAGTGGCGTTTTGCAAAAACCGGATGATGGGATGGTAGGTAGTAGTAAAAGTAGTAGTTTGGTGCTCCCTGGACTCCGAAGAGGGAGGAGTTGGACATAAACAAACTCCAGACTGCCCTGCCACCTACCAGGCAGAGGAACAAATTGATCAAATTAAGGCCCGAGGACACGGCACATGCATCGCATGCTAATTTTTATTTAATCTCAGCCGACCAAGCATTCCTTCTAAGCTGGAATTCAAAATGGCCATCAAAATGTAAATTCTAATTTCCTTTGCTTTAGTCTTGAATCTTGAATCTTCAAAGAAATTAGTCTGGAATCTAAGCAGGGATACAGCTGAATTGTTTTTGGTGCAAAGATGCATTTTTAGATTCTAAGAATTCAATTTTGATATAAATTACCATTTAATCATTACCTGATCCAAAATTGTTTTTAAAAAATTTGAATTATGGGTGCCAAAAAGTAATTTCTATGTAGTTTACCTCCTTAATGAGATAGAACTGCACTTTTGAGGCATCAAATTGCATTTTGCGGGAATTAGAAATGAAACAAGATATCAATTTTTATTTTACCTCTTACTTCCATCCAATACAAGACGGCTATACAGGTGCCAGAAATGGTCACAAATTGAATTCCCATACCTCAAACGATAAGTTACATCCCAAGTAGGTCAAATTTACTACATGTATAAGTGGCAATTCTGAATTCTACCTCAGCACTATCTTGGATCAGGTTATAGGGAAAAGAGCATGATTGTCAAAATTAAATAGTAAGACCAAAAAAATCCATGTTAGGTACGCAAAATAATGCAACTACATCTCAATTAGGAGCAAACTGATAGACATAAATATTATTCTGCAGCAGCTTTTTCACATTTGAATTCCGTTGTGGATGATAACTTAGATTGGGGTGATTGGGAGTAGTCAAAGAAAAAATGGACTGCATAATTGACTTCTCAGACCCCCATGTTTGGACCTGAACAGCGCAGATCGATCCCAATTAGGAGAAAAAATAGGAGAACCATTTTGGTTTCAGCTTGGACACCATCTTGGATCCGATGGAAGAAAATGAATATTGAAAACATAATTCAAATTCTCAGACCCTAAAAACCCATATTTCGACCGAAATAGGTGAAATATACCCCCAAAACTACCACCACCATCCGGTTTTTGCAAAACACCACTATCCGGTTTTTGCAAAACAAATGTGTGTTGAATGTCAAAGGCTGCATGCAATCTGAGATGATTTTGGCCAATTACAATCTTATATTCAAGAGGAGAGACATGAAATTCTTGGTAGGGTATCATTTTGACTAGTGTAACCACTGGCAAGTAATACTATGAGTTGTCATTTTGCATGTGAAATTTTTAGAGACATAATAACTTTCATACTTTCATTGTTTACACTTGACAAAGCTGCATCATGACAAAAGGCACGAGGCGACCTCTGACACAAAGACGACTATCATAATTGAATTCTAAGACCCCAAAAACCCATGTTCGGACCCTCTTAGGGCAGTTCCATCCAAATTATGAGCAAAAATGTGCGAAGTATACCTGTGGTGGCCATTTTGAATTCCAGATTTGAACGTCATCTTGGATTAAATGAAATGAAAATGGATGTCATAATCAAATTCTCAGAGACCCCAAAAACCCATGTTTGGCCCAAACAGTGGCGATCAGTCCCGAAAAGGAGCAAAAATTGGTGAAATACACCTTTGATACACCTTTGGTGGCCATTTTGAATTGCAGCTTGGACACTGTCTTGGTAGGAAAATGTGAATGGACTATACTGGATATCATAATGGAATTCTCAGGCCCCCAAAACCCATGTTTGGGCCCAAACTGTGGTGAATAATCCAAATTAGGGAGCTAAAATAGGTGAAATACACCTTTGGGGGCCATTTTGAATTGCAGCTTGGACACTGTGTTGTTAGGAAAATGTAAATGGACTATACCGGATATCATAATTGAATTCTAAGACCCCCGAAACCCATGTTTGGGCCAAAATAGTGGTGATCAATCCCAATTGGAAGCAAAAATATGTGAAATACACCTTTGGCGGCCATTTTGAATTGCAGCTTGGACACCATCTTGGTAGGAAAATGTAAATGGACTATACTGGATATCATAATGGAATTCTCAGACCCCAAATACCCATGTTTGGGCCCAAACAGTAGCGATCAATCCCATTTATGAGTGAAAAGAGGTAAAATTTACCTTTCGGCAGCCATTTTGAATTCCATTTTGGATGCCAATTTGGATCGGCTGGATGTAAAATGAAAATTGATATCATAACTGACTTTCTCAGGTCCCTAAACCCATCTTTGAAGCCAAAATAGTGCCGCTCTATCCCAATTTGGAGCAAAGTTGCATACAATTTACTTTTTGGCGGCCATTTTGAATTCCAGCTCAACTGCCATCTTGGATTGGGTTGAAGTGTCATAGAAAATGATATATTGCAATTCTCTCACCCAAAAAATGTGGTTTAAACCAAAAATTTTCATATCTGGCTTTTAAGTAGATGCTGTTGAACTTCGTAGTTTTTCACATTTTAAAGAAAAATGCGAAAATTAGTGCCACCTATTGCAACTTTACAACAAAATATCCCACGGAACGGACACCCATTTAGTAAAATTCAAGTGTTCTGCATTCCTATTTTTTTTTAAATCAGGTTTCTAAAGGCGTCGCGCATTGAGAACAGCCCCCTTAAACATAGGGTGTTTTTCACAATTTTCAAAAATCCATCGAAGACAAATTTTTGGCAAGCTGCCAAAAACAGATGAATGATGTCAACATTTATTTAACTTACATGACTATATTTGCAGTTTATCAGATTTAATGAGGCTTTAAAAACATACAATTTCATGGGCGCTCGGAGTGAATTTTTAGTCAATTTTAAGTGAAAAAAATTTTTTTTCAAGATGCTGTGGCACAACCTTAAAAAACGATATTTGGACTTTTGACCATGAATTACATGTTTAAAGACCCAAACCTTGATGTGAGGAAAATTTTAGCCAATTCCGAGTCGGTCATCAATCAAGATCTCCGGATTTTGCATGATTTTCTCTGAGACAGCTCATTAAGCGGGGTGTGCCACAGGGCTCGATAGTCGGCCCAACATTGTTTAACTATTTTTTAAATGACCTTTTGTATTTAGAAGATGATTTTACCTTTGCAAACTATGCTGATGACAACACTATTTTTGCCACAGCTCTTAGTACAAATGCTCTCATTGACAAGTTAGAGAAGGCTACAAATGTAGCACTAAACTGGTTTAAAGAAAATTGTCTCCAGGCAAATGCCACCAAATTCCAATTCATTATATTTGGAAACAAGTCTGAACCTCTAGAATTAAAAGTTGAAAATTCTTCTTTACCAAATCTTTCAGAAATAAAATTACTTGGGGTCACTCAAGAAAGATTGACCACAAACTTGATTTCAATGTTCATGTGAGAAATGTCTGCAGGAAGACTGCTTGGCAACTTGCAGCTTTCGGTAGAATAGCTCGACATCTTCCTCTATCAGCCAGACTTACCATCTTCAGAACATTTATTGAAAGTAATTTTAACTACTGCAAAGTTGTCTGGCACTTGTGCAATAAATCTGACACACGTAAGCTTGAAAAATTGCTTGAAAGAGGTATCAGACTTGTGTATCAAGATTTCGATAGTGAGTGTAAAATATTGTTAGATAAGGCAAGTATTGTCCCACTAAGGGAATCTAGATTAAGAGCTTTGCTCACAGAAGTTTTCAGTGCTGTAAATGGCACAGCACCTAAGTATGTTGAAGAACTGTTTACTCAAAAAATACCTGTTACGATCTACACAATCAAAGACAATTAACTCTGCGACAATGCAGAACCAAAACATATGGCATTCTTTCAGTGTCCTACAAAGGAGCCAGTCTCTGGAACAAGATTCCAAATGACCACAGTCTTGAGACGGAGTTGAAAATTTTTAAACAAAGACTCTCAAAATTGGACATTTCAAGCATTGATGATAGGTTTTATTAAATCATGACTATTTTGTTTTATAATATTTGACAATTTTACATGTGTTAAATTGCTATTTTATTTCATTTCTGAACTGTTTTTATTATTACTGTTGTCATTTAAATTTCGGTGACACCAGCTGTTTCAGCTGATTTTTCTTTTTGTAAAATCGAATTAAAATAAATTTTGTCTATTGTCTATTGTCTATTGTCTATTGTCTATTGAATTCCAAAGATTGAATTTTCCCTTATACATTGAACAAATGGCTGACTCTGATTGGTCAAATTTGTGACCTGCTCCACCAAAATGTTTTAAAATTGTGTCTATCTGTACCTTGATGTGTCATTTTTTTTGGTGTATGGATTTATGCTATACTCATGCAGATTAATTTTTGGATATGTTATTCACACAAGACAGGGAATATTTGAGTTATCACCCCAGGGCTTTAGCCCAAGGTGTGATTAACACATACTCGTGATCCCATGATGAATAACCGCCTTATACCATGAGACAAACAATCAAACATGAGATGATAAGTGGACAACAAAGAATATGGGATTTATTGCAGGGAAAATACAGGCTTGTGATTATGCGCATGCATGCCAATGATACCGTATAAGACAATACAAGAGTTATTAGCGTACAATGTATGCAATGCGAATTTGAAGATTGCAGAAGCGGGGTAATTTTGCAAATATCAAACAGATATGGTGCAAATGCAATAGTTGACCTTGTACATCTCACTTCTTTTGATAATTAATGTTGTGGCATGCAAATCATTTTTTCCTTTATTGTATTTGCATATTTTGAAGAAATGCATAACTAGTGGGAGCTTATTCCAAAATCACGTGACAAATTCTTATTTTAACATACATCAACCTGAGTGATAACAAACTGTTATACATTGTTTGTTACTATTTGTGCTTTTAGCAGTTAGACATAAGATAGAAGTAGATAAGAATCTACAACTTATAGAACCAACGACACCCAACAATAACTGTGAATTTTGAGAAAATGTTTTTCATAATCAACTGTCAAATTGGATGGAATCTGTGACAAATATATGAAAACACACATGTCTTGGGCATTTCTTTGATTTGTCATAATTTTGCTACATATTGGTGCACTGAAGTCATTTGCTAGCCCTGATACCTTTTGTCTCTCAATGATTAGTATGGGCCCAATGCTTGTGATTGGCTGACAGAGGTGTCAAATGCACGTGCATGAATACCAATAATATTATAATATAGACAATACAAGAGTATGCAATTCGAATTTGGAGATTACAGGAGCAGAGCCTTGCAAATAAAACACAGACACAGTGCAAATGCAATAGTTAACCTTATACATCTCACTTATTTTTATTATTTTCTGGCATGCGGAGTATTTTCTCTTTTATAGTATTTGCATATTTTGAAGAAATACAAAAAAATTTATGAGAGGTGCAGCCTTTTAAGGCCATGACATAAACTTTTTCAGAGAAAATCAAAGATCTATGTCATGTTGGACTTCTAAAATAATCAAGCCAAGGGAGAAGTGCACCACCTCTGTTTGATATCTGTCTACAAGTTGACCGCTATTTGCTGCCACCTAGGGTGCAAAATTCGCGAGCTCCTGTGAGCGGTCAACAGAATTTCATTATCTGAGAGAAACCAGGATTGTGTCTGGAAGAAGCCAGGACAGTTCCATCATTTAGTGATTGTCAAGTACATTTCCAAAAAGTGTCTAATCTGACTTCGGTTGGCTTCAATTTTAAGCAGACAGCTTGTAAATACCAAATTAAGTTGGAACTATTTTTTATCATGGAGGATGTATACATTGCAGCCCACATACAATGCCAATATAGAGGGTGCCACTTGTGGCATAGACAAGACATTTTGTTGAGTGTTACACAGCTTTTATGAAATTGTAAATCAGTCCCGAACAGAGACAGGTATGATATAATTGTGTATTGCATAACATACTTGTAGGCCTTCGCCTGGAATAAATTAATCCTGTAATTTTGGCACTTGCTTTATCTTTTCCTTTGATGACAAAAAGGTTCACAATATTACACAGTATGCATTTATCTTCATGAATATCTTTGTATAAGGCATATTTTCACTGAGCAAAGTTGTTATCATAAATCAATTTGTATGATAAAATATTTTTTTACGATCCTTCAGTGTGCATTAGTGACAAATTTAAAACATATAGAATTTATAAATAGATCATTTCAGTAGCCTATTGTTGCAAATGATCTGTGTTTGTGCTTTCTAATCTGTCAATGTCTAACTTTTTGCGTCACTGCTGTGAAGTAGCAGCCAAATTTTTGAATCCAGATAACAATTAGACATCCTTCATTTTTCTTCTTTTTTTTAGTCATCAATGACTGACGTTCATCCCATGGTATTTATATCAGTTGGTTTAGTTGTCCATTTCTCAGTCAACTTGTCATATCAATAACCATGTTTTTCAAAGAGTCGCATCATGTTGACTTGTACTCAGAGAATGATGTCTCTCTTGTTTACGCCTGTGTCACCATGTGGCATGAAACAAGGGAAGAAATGATGCAGCTTTTGCAGTCCATTAAAAGGTAAGAGAGACCTTGATATTAAGTACTGTAACACATGTTTGGTTATCTTGAAGTGAATTCACAATGATAAGGTAAGAAAGGAGTGTTTATCTATTCAAGGGCCATGTGTCAAGTTGTTAACATACCTCATTAAACATTATTTAAATTGAGACCAAATAAATGTTAAAATAAGGGAAGAACCTCTCACTCTGGCAAATATATAGTCTCCTGTGTTCAGTTGCTCTTTGATAATTTAAGAAATAAAAAAATTGTTTCAAATTTCTTTGATTTCAAAAAATTTTCAATATTATTTGCCGTTTAGATATAAACCACCACAGAAAAAATATTGTATGTATTTTTTTTTAATTATTTCGTTGCAGGTTAGACTTATCTTTGGCGAAAGATTCTGTGAATTACCTTGAAAAGGAATCATTCAAACTTCAAGGTAAATTTCATTCAAAATTACTTTACTCCGGAACAAAAGTTGTTCTCCTAAAATGCAATTGTTAGGATGAAATTATAAATGAAAATTAGGATTTTAGAACAATGTTTTAACTCAATGTTTTCAATTACAGCACACATTTTCTTGGATGATGCATTCACCACTGCATTATCTGGAGGGAAAATTCTCAATGACTATGCAAGACAACTCATTGGGCTGATCAACAGTTGTCAAGGGTAAATATGATAAGATATTCCATCATTTTAGACGTATTTCGCAATGCACTTTCAACTAATATTTACCACCCCTAAAGAAGCTCAATGGCCTTGACTCAATCCGTTGTTTGAATTTATGACTTTGTCTCAGTACCCCTTACAGTGCAGAAAATCAATGTAATAATTATAGCATTCTCATGTATCATTGCATCCTTCCACATGTGTTTGCAGTTTTTATAGAGACACTGTGCATTGTAGTTGTGGAGGGCTATTTTCCAGAGGACTTCGTTTTTTGGTCATAACAACTTCAAACATTTACTAGCTCATAATCCCTGACCAATGACAAAATTATTTCACACATATCCAAAATTTTATATTGTTCTTGAGTGCTTTTCAAGATAACAACAAAATTCATCATTGAAAAAAAACCAACTGATGTGTTAAAGTTTAAGTATTTTCTTCTGAAACAGGCCGACCAAATTCACAATGTCATCCACTCCATACGGTGGGCGACTGAGTTGGGTTCTCCCAGGTGGAAGTCCCCTTGTTGTGCACTTGAAGAATTGTGACGTCATCAGGAAGAAGAAAAGATGGAGTCAGGTCAGTTCAAATACGAAAGAAAGTGCCGACAATCAAAAATTTAACATTTAAAATCCTGAGAGCTAACTGCAGATTGGCGGTCCATTGGAAGTGTTGATTTTTTCATTTTCAACTTCCAAACTGGCTTTGCCACGTCATTCACAGTTATTTTTTTGTCTTCTAACCCTCTTATCAGAAACATATCTTGCAAAAAAAGTTAAATAGTTTGTTTATAGACACCTATGCTGATAGGTATTTCACTTGCTAACTTAACCAATAAACAGTAACTGATGCAAACAAATCATTAAACACTTTTAAGCCAGTGACATCACATGGCAAAATTGACAGTTAATTTTTGAAAATTATGTGGGCCGCTGATCTGCAAAGATTTATAAGCAACTCAAGAGAGCTCAGGGGGGACTTTCCTTCAATATTGATGAACCCATTCTCAAAATTCCTTGCAGTGAATTATCAATTACATCTGATTTCTAATATAATATAGGCCTACAGATGAATCAAGCAGAGTGCCAATGTCATTCTGAGTCAATATGTTGTTCTGATGCACCGTATATTTTCTCATTTCGAGAACGTACGATCGTCGTCAAAAATCTGACAAAAAGCACCAAAACATCACAAAAATGTTACAAATTTGCTCTTCTATCTCTGAGTATGCATATTTCTACAGTGTGACTTGTAGATGCTGAGCAATCGGGCGAAACACCAGTTTGCATGTTGTGAGACACACTGTACATCTCATATTACGGCACTTGTGTGATGTATCTAGATTTGTATTTATATTCTACCTTTCCTTCAGGTTTTGTACATGTATTACTTACTTCACTGGCTACCTGAACAACAAGGAGTCCCCCTATCTGAAAACACCTTTGTTTTGACTTTGGATGGAGACATTCATTTTGAGCCGGAGTCAATCCATCTCTTAGTTGATGACATCCGAAGTAATAAAGATGTGGCTGCTGCCTGTGGTCGTATTCATCCCTCTGGATCTGGTAAGTTTAATTGTTTTTTATAGATGCTTGAATTCAGGCAACTATGACATCATGCACAATAATATTAAAATTGTGCCAGAACTATTAAAGATTAGGCAAACAGTTTAATAAATTTCTGACAATGGAGGCAAGAAGCTAGGATTGTTTCATGTATCAACAACAAGTATATGGAAAGTTTAGTCTTTTCTTAACAAGAAACCACATAATACTATAAGAAACTTTTTATTTGGAAATTAGGTTATGGTTTATTTTGGTGGAATAAACTGCTGATTTACTGCAAATCTGTTGCCATGGAAACCATTTTCGCGCTTTCACGAAACTCCCCTTGGCACCAAGGGCAGCTTCACATAAATTTGACCTGACATTCTTGGGGGAAATTTAGAAAATACTTTAAGTTCTAAGTTTATTTGTGATATTGGAAAGAGTTGCAGGATTACTCAGCCAATAAAGCCTCACATGCAACCAATGATTGAATGTTTCAGGTCCTTTAGTGTCATACCAAAAATTTGAATATGCTCTTGCCCACTGGGTAAACAAAGAAACGGAGACTGTCATTGGTTGTGTAGTTTGCACACCAGGTTGTTTCTCAATGTTCAGAGCAACCGCCATTGCTCACAGCGCCATCTTGGGACAGTATGAGAAGATAACCACCAATGCTACACATTATCTACAGAGGGATCAAGGTACTGTAAATCAATTAATTGTTACTTAACGAGTAAAGGGGAGTCAAGTACAGGGTGTCTGCAGAAAAAGAGGACAGTCAACACAATTGGATTTGTTTACATTTTATTTTGTGCCAAGCATCATTATTCAACAAAACATGATTTGTATATGAACAGTATATTCAGAACAGTCAAATTACTCATTATTCGCACCCCTTGATGTGGTAACTTTCTGCAGATGAGACATAAATGATGCAAAAGCGTGTTTGATGCTCACCATGAACATTTTGCCCCTCCAGACATGGCGGAGGCCTTTAACTTGAATGCGAGGGTTGCGATAACTTGCTGGATTGTCTCCCAATTTGCCCATACTGCATAATCCACTAGGTCCTGTTCAGGAGACAAGGGGTGGCACTCTACCAGTCTACCTGGCTCTGGAGGCTTTTTTTGAGGCACTCTTAAGTCTTCTTCGCAGTAAGAACAGGTGCTACACCTTGAAGGAAGATGATTTGCCAACAAAAGAGTTTCTCGTCTGACGCCATGGCACCCCAAATTATTTCAGAATGTTATTATAAACATTTGAATTGATTCCGGTACTCTGGTCAATGGTTTATTTGAGACATTTTTGTGATTTTCTTGTCATCAGATAACTCCATGTTGAAGACCAAGTGTTAGGTCCTGAATTGAATTATCGGCAGCTGGAGCATCAGCAAATGTCCCACTACTCACGCATGAATCATTCCTACTCTCACAAGCACCATAAATGGTGAAAAATTTCAGACAATCTCATCAAGAATGAGGAAAACAGGACCGCCTTTTTTCAGCTTAGAGCAATGCAAGTACTTTTGCATATTACGCTTGCATTATATCTTTAGTAGTGATCTAATTCACAAATAAACATATTTGCAATAGACCTAATATGGCTGACTATCAAATCCATTCTTATGTTAGACTTATCACCAAATTCTGAACTTATGAGTTTGAAAAAGAAGAAAAGTGACTGTCCTCTTTTTCTGTAGACACCCTGTAAGATGGCTGCTTCCTCCTTCCTTGATCGGCTCCCGCCGAATTTCTGTTATGTAATGCCGATCGGTCCAATTGGGGCTCTCGGTGCCCTTTGTTCACCAGACCGGATCGGGTCCACTTCAATTCACCACTCATCGGCTTCCCCTAATCTTGAAAATCCTGCAATAAAATCTATGAACTCATATTTTGCTTTCACATATTGCCAAAATCATTAATTCACTACTTTTGACTTCTGCAACACAACTGGTCAACAATATTTTCCAAGTTTTTGCAGAAGTACACATATTTTATGACTCTGTACTGAGTCTGTAGTAATTCATACTTTTAAAACTCTTCTGTCACCCTGACAAGAGACTCCAAGCTTTATTTTTCTAAATTTTCCAGGAGAGGACAGATGGCTGTGCACCTTACTTCTCCAACATGGTCACCGAGTAGTTTACAACTCATCAGCAAAAGCGCACACCTTTTGTCCAGAAAACATTGAAGAGCTTTACAAGCAGAGAAGACGCTGGACCCCTACTAACTTACCCAACAATATGGCATTGTTGTACAATTGGCGAGAAACTTTGGTCTCTAATAAGCACATGAGTGGATTATTCATATTCTACATGGTGATTTAAATTTTTGGTACTTCTGCATCTTCATTGAAAATCTTCTCTAAAATGAGATTGTTCTTTATTGAGATCTTGCTTTTTTGATATCGTACACATTCTCTGGTGCTATTCAATAGTATTCAGTAGCTTAAATTGGTGGATGGTCAACTGAGTAATGAATCATCTCGCAGACACCTGACCTGTCAGTAGTGGTATGTCACCTGGTTAGCTGTCGCCTAGTTAGTAGCTCTTGTTGTCATCTTGTTACGTGAGGCCTAATTGACTGGCAATAGTCAAACTTAAATGCGTATCTTTTTTTCACAATGTCAACAAATTCATGTATCTTCCATCCATTTATACCTGATATTTCTAACATGATTCCTAGTATTATTACTTCATACAATATCTAAAATTCCTTATTACAGATGCTAATCACCTTCCAGCTAACAGTGGATTCTGCCTGTATCTTCCTCATGGTCACTTCACCTCTGTCTCGTTTAACAAATCCCCTGTTTGCTGTCATCCTCAATCTCCTGGTGCTGGCTGTTTACACCCTTGTCTGTCTGTGCTGTTCCCAGCATGTCCAGGTAAAACTATTACTGCCATTTTTTAAGTTATGGGACAATATGGGGGTGGAGAAGAACATTTCACTTAATGTTGCAAGACATATTGCAGACCTTTCTAATATCTAGCCAATTTCTAGCCTTTACAGTTTGTCATGCCCAACATGAGAACAAACATTTGGCCTGATTCCTCAGCCCCTGGAGTCCCATAGCAAAAATTCACCTTGTCCAGTGAAGATAAGGTATTTGTTATCAGAATATAAAATTTTCCTGATTTTTTATGCCGTTCCGATTTTTGACAATTTTTGACGCCAGCAGTTCATTCACACTTGTTTACATTCCTGACACAGTCATTCTGATGCAGACTCGAAATGATGACACCAAGCGAAATATGTTTAACCATTTATTCATACAGGCAGCTCAAAGAGCTCAGAAACCCTGCAAACAACATAACAAATATAAATATCCAGTAAATAATATTCATAGTAAACCTCAAATGTATAACCCATAAATATCATGAAATATGATTATTAACAAATGAATTAATATAATGAAATATATTAGTAGCATTACCCAGTCCGGGTTCTCAAGGCACCACATGAAATAACCAAACTAAATATGTGCTTAGTTGCCCCAGCAAACTGTATCTGAGAAATAATACAAATAACTGATAATAGCTAATCAATGATAATGATGATTCTAAATAAATATGAATGTAAACCTAAGTGAAAGTTCCCATAGAAAGACTTGAACACTTACCCCAACCTTGCTGTTCAGAGTTCTCAAAGGCAATGCCAAGATCCTGTGGCTGCGGTGCCACCTGCTGGACTTGACCAGTCTGCCCTCTATCTTTCATGAAACAGACAACAAACCACAGGAGCTCTAGTGTTAAATAATTTATTACTAAAATCATAGAAAATACCTAGAAAATACCTACAGTATGTACCTGCAACAATTCTGACGATTGCAATTGATGTGACGTCACAAAATAAACTGCAGCGCCACTCTCACATTAGTTCCAGATACAGTACAAATTTCTGAATGTGGCTCAACTTAGCTATCTGTAGCTAGTAATTACTATCCCTAGCCATCCAAATCCATAGCTATAAACTACTATCCAAACCCCTATCACCACACAAGAGCCCCCTCTACCAATAAACAACTGAACTAACACTCCATGCATGGATTGTTTTCTCAGTGTTGTGTTAAGACTTGACTATGTAACCCAATATGCATATTAATCACAACAATGGTGCTTATGACTTATTATGAGTCATCTTGACCCACAGAATGCAAAT
This sequence comes from Platynereis dumerilii, assembly GCA_026936325.1. Lineage (NCBI taxonomy): Eukaryota > Metazoa > Annelida > Polychaeta > Phyllodocida > Nereididae > Platynereis > Platynereis dumerilii. The sequence goes on along the minus strand of JAPTHN010000008.1, from coordinate 28,937,816 downwards.
TTCACCTTGAAATGTTGCTCTCCTTCCCAAAAACCCCTGGAATAGCTGCAAATTCAAATACAATGTAAATTTTCTTGTCAACTGACAGACAAATTTTCTGTTGGTAACATTATCTAAAGGATACATATATCATGTTCTATTTACAGTACAATAATTATGTACTCTAGTCGGCTTTGTATCATGGATTCATTTCATTGCTTTCAGATGCGACTTACCAAAGTCTTAACCGTAATCTACGCAATATTGCAAGTGCTGTCTATTTTTCTGGTGGTTCCAAAATTGGGATATGCAGGTCTCTATTCCCTCAGCACGGTTTATCTAATCTATGTCATAGGTGAGTTTTTGATCAGCATGCAGTTGACCTTCCTAACTTGCATGTCTTATATACTCATATAGTGTGGCCAAGATTATAATTTTATATACAAAGTGTTACATATAATAATACTGGAATTGACATAATAAAAAGGCTGCCTCAAATTTTTTTGTCAAAAATTTCTTGGAGGAAAGGAAATCAACATATTGTTGTCATTGCCTGTTGTCAACATTATGTAAAATTTCAGTTTGAAATTATATATAATTTATGTGTAATTTCACATTTGAAGGTGTTATCTCCATCGCAGCTCTAGTGCATCCCTCAGAGTTGAGTGACTTGCCTCATGCTCTCACGTTCTTCCTCCTCGCTCCTTCAATCCGCTTGCTCGTCATGATATACGTCGTGACTAATCTACATGTTGTCTCTTGGGGCACAAGGGAGGTTCGTACTATATTTCATTTAACTTATCTTTCCATTTGAAATGTATATGTTTCTGAATAATTTCCTCAGAAATGGCCAAAGACTGAAAATTCTGCATTGCCTGAAATGTACTGTTGATGTTAAATGTGTTTTTTTTTTTTCAGAATTCTGAAGAACAACAAACCCCAGATGTAAGCAAGAAAAGAAGATACTTTCAGTCGTTACTTTACCGTAAGCTATTGAGGTCTGTATAAAAAGATATGTAAATCATAACAATTTTTTAATTATCGTAACTTGTTTTGCAAGGACGGTCTTGTATAGATCGATTGGACAGTACACTCTTAACAAAAAGGTTTTATATGGAACCTTTAAGGGTTCCATAAGCTGGTATAAATAAGAAACCCTAAAAGGTTCATTACTACTCAATGGAACCCCTTGTTGGTTCTTTATATATACCATCAAGAACCTTTTGCGTGAAGAGTGTAACTGTAGAAAATTTCTAAGAATCACTGCATTGAGCTACCATAATTGATTTGAAATAATATTGCTTTTGACTAAGACTGCAGCAGTACTTTTATTGTTTTACAGGTACTTCAGAAAAGTTACACAAAGATATATCAAGTTGGATGAAAATAAAATCATGAAGCTGGACTTGCCAGTTATTGTAAATGGACTAAATTCCCAGAATAATGGTAAGATACAATGGACTAAATTTCCAGAATAATGGTAAGAAGCAGATTAGTTTTACAATATATAGATCTATAGAATCATATGTAGGTGAGCACAAATAAGTAGCAAGCTATGAGAGTGAGAGACATTCAACCCTGAAGACCCATCCTCCCATTGCAGGGCTCCCCCTGTCATCAGGTGCTATAAGATTCTGAAGTTTTCAAATCCTTTAACAGCTTTTTCCGGCATGATTTAAATAATTATTTATGGTTTTCTACAAAGAAACTCATTGAAACAACTAATAGGCAACAACAAAACACTCAACCATCACTTCAAGCGCTTTCAGAATTCTCAAACTGTTAATTATGTCTGTCACACCGGAGGACAGTTAATATTTTTGTTACAACTTCACAAAACAGTATATGATGTGGTCAGGGTTAACAAGCTTACACTGAGAAGTGAGGATGCGAAGACCTTTCAACTGTCCAAACCATAAACATGGTCACACAACCCTTCGAATGAGAATCCACTTTTAATCACATTTTAATGGGTGTCAAGTTTAGAGTCTATTGACCTGAGGCTCAAGACAGGGGATTATGGCCAGCAATCAGTGCAAAACAATACAACAAGATTAAAATCCTGTCACCTGTTTCTTTAGAGAGCCTCATGAACACTGTCAAAGCAGAAGATACCAGAGCAGAGCTATGGACTTTTTGCCAAAGATATCTTAATTGAGACATTTTCAAGTCTATTTATCAACATAGAATTATCTATTTACTAAACCTTCATTGCAAGGGATATACCTGGAGAGGACAAAATAAACATATTGCCCCGTAGACGACAATATGCAGGATAAGAGATCAAAATTCTCCTAAAACCATGTCAACACAGAAAACTTTTGCCAACTCACCTAGCGATTTTGAAGCCATTTAATTCAGTATCAAAGAAGTCTAAAGTTGTACTTTTGCATAGATACAGCCAACAATGACTACAAAGACAGTTCTGCGTGGTGTTATGTTGCTGACAACAATTAGATTCACAGTAATTTGGCTTTTCTTGCAACATGTGCTTTTCACAAGACATTGTTATACGATCAAACAGGAAGTGAAATGATAGTGCCACCTTACCCACCCATGCATAAAGGACTGAAGAAGTGGTGCAGAAGACTGTGATGCCATTGAACAATATATCATTTTCACTACAATTGTACTACCTTGTTATGCTATTAAACTTATGCATAGGCTAAATTATAAGTTGAATTATTAAATTTTTTAAACCAGTCTCCCTTTCCATCTTGCTAGTCAAGTACAATAAATTGATCAATAGGCCTATATACACCGATTTTAGGCCTGTTAGTTCAAAGCCCTTTATGTATGCTTCTGTCATTCCAGGCTGTGATTAATTGATGACTTATCAAAATAATGTTTTTCTTTTTGTTGTTTTGTTTTCTTCAGGGCTGCAAAAAAATCTAAAATGTAGTTTAGAATCATGGACTGAGGACGTGTTGCTCACAAGTGCACAGACAGAAACACTCAACAACAAGGAATCTCATTTTCTAGAAAGGTATTCATATTTTAAATACATAAGATATGATAAGATAAGAAGTACTTTATTTAGTTGCAATGTCAAGCATAATACACTGAAAGTCAAGTGAACACAGTGATTATAATAAGTTAAGCAAAAAAAGAACGTTTAGGCCTATATACACTGATACTAACCACTTGTTTTACCCTCCGTGGCATAATTATACAGCTTTATGCTCGATGGTACAAATGTATTGCCATATCTATATTTGTTCTTTGCTTTGGCACCATTAGACGTTTTCCTGATCTCAAAAATAGGCCTACATATTGATCATATAATGGGTGTTCTGATTTTTAAGAAGTTTTGCAACCTTTTTAATACAATAGTCAGAAAACAAATCATTAAGACTTTTTGCACAAACCCAAATTGATCTATCTTTTGCGATCAACCAAAACATGATACAATGCTGTACAGACTCTATTATAGATCGGTAAAACAATGACAAGATATTTTTAACAAGTTCTCTAAGATGACATACTCCCTGCAGACATTTCTGCAAATGATGAATATTTTCTGTGAAATCCAATCAATCATCAATGTATACACCAAGATATTTAGAACATTTTGTAAACAGAACAGTTTCATTCTTTATAATCAGTGAATCATGTACATTTTTTCATCCTTCCTGAAGTCATAGACCATTTCCGTAGTTTTTTGGACATTGAAATTTAGATAATAATCAGCACACATGTAGGAATATATTACAATAGTTCCTAATACAATTATAGACCCTTTTCTTATTTATTTATTAAAAAGGATGTGCTAAAATGTGCTATAACATTAATTACAAACCTACACAACAGCTAATCAATGTCATCAAAGGTGGGCTTTTTGGTAGAATAAAATGTAATTGTACAGCATAACACCGAATCACATTTCTCATTATCCGCTGCTAAGTTGGGTATAGTGTTTGTAGATGACAGATATTACGCACTGTGTGTAATTTCCAGAGAGTGCTGCTTCATACTGCCTTCACTTCCAACGTTCCCCTTTCAATATGTTTTCCAAGACACCATTCTCCAATATGTAAGACCTGAAAATGTAATATCAGAACCCCCACATTTCCATAAATGAGTAAAAACTCGCATTTTCACCGTATTTGTCCGCTTTCATAATGGTCCATGGCTACCCCCTCCTTTTGGTACACCCCATCTTGGCCCTTCATGCACCAGTGCATCTTGCAGCTATAATTGGATGGGGGCACTTAATAAAAATGTATTTCAAAAAGGCAGATAAAAGCTCAGTATAGAGTACAAAGTAATGAAAAATATACATTGTGTTTAAAGGAGGAGAGGAGAGCCGCACTCAGCTGCAGCGGATTGCATCTGCTGGCAGTTTGTAGGGGGAGTCTGGGGGACCCTCTAGTTATAATCCCCCGCCGCGAGCGGGGGATTATATTGATATTGTTCGTTTTATTATTATTATTATTATTCTTATTATAATCCCCCGCCGCGAGCGGGGGATTATATTGATATTGTTCGTTTTATTATTATTATTATTATTATTATTATTATGAATTCCCCGTAGGGGAATTCATCTTGTTATTGCTACTTTTTTTATTATTATTATTATTCTTCGGCCTTTAAAAAGATTTTTTAAATGCCTATTATGAGAAAAGTAATGCAGATACAAGAAAAAGGATACAACAGTCATATATGTTGGTGTGATCCCTATTTTTAGAGGCAATTTCACAGCGGAATTACCTTTCAGTCTTGCGTAATTCCAAAAACTAATTTTTACATTGTGTAAACGGTTTCTCAGAAACTAAGACAGATAATGACATGAAACTTTTTTTCAATATATTTTAGACAGTTATCCATTTCTGAAAGGAGCCTAAAGGAATTCCGTTAAAAAAATTCCAAGTTATAATTTTTTGAAAAAACGGAATTCCGAAAAATGACATTCCAACCTCCAGAAAACAAGGAAGGAATGCTCAGATTAAGCTGAGTTTATATGTGCATACAGCCCTACCCTATTCTAACATTATCACAAAATTTTGTTGTCATAGCGTAAACGGTATCGGCGCTATGGCCGCACAAAAACGGAATTTTCAATCGCCGATATCTCGCTTACTATTGGAGCTACAGAAAAATTAAAAATATCATCAGAAAGTTCAGATTCTCTTCTTTCAGATGGTGTATAGAACTTTACTGTAGCAGTCTTAGTATAGAATCGCGTCAGACATTGAAAATTTTTTGTCACTTTTTGGCCCTCCCAAACCCTATTTTGCCCAAAAAAACTATGAAGATCTTCATGGATGTTCATGTAGAATTTTTTAGTGGTACCCATTGTACGCCTGCATGATCTCTCCAAAGGAAATTATTCTACTTGTAATACTTTTTGCTTGAGAATTTTTTCAATTTCAAAATAAAAATGTAAATTGCTCAGCTTCTACTGATTCAAATTTCATGAAATTAACACCAAAAAATGCGTAAAATTGTAGCCTTGTATGTGCTCCAAGGGCATAAACCTCTTGCTGATAGCCAATTTTACATAAGCAATTTCACATATTCAATTATAACTCATTAATTATTCATTAAAATCAATTAAAACTCATTTGACATATTGCTAATTTTTTGCCCTATTTTTCCATGTAAGCAAAACTTCCTACCATGAATTTTACAATCCAATAAAAATTCTTCCAATTATGCATCAAATCACTTAATATTGATATTATATGTTGCTTATTTGTTGCCCTATTGTTTGCAAATAAGCTCATATTTTTTCCATTAAATTTATAATTGAATTATAACTTATGAAATACTGCTGCAAATCACTTGAAACTAATTTGACATGTTGCTGACTGCTTGCCCTCTGTGTGTATGTAAGCACATCTTCCTAGCTCTTATGGTTTGTCCATAACAAATCATTAGGGTTAGGGTTTCATCAAAGTTAGAGTTACGCTTCAGTCCAATTGTATTGCTTTCAGGGTGGTATCACCTGCACGCTAAGCGCTATATGAATCTGTCCAACTCTACACTTCCATGGACTACATAGCGTCCAAAAGAGGCCTGGGCATGGAATACAGATGAGGGCATGGAATCGAAGGGAATGCAAGAGGGTTCAGTGCAAAGCAAGGGAATGGAAGGGAAGGAAAGGAAAGGAAGGAGGGGGTAAAGAGGGAGGGAATACGGGGGAGGGGAATTCATATCTTAAAATTGCTGTGCAATTTTAATTATTCTCTAGTTATTCTTATTATTATTATTCTTATTCAGCTCAGAAAAACTGCGATTACTTCAAAAGTATTACAGATACTGTTCTGCAAGTCAAGGGTAATATGCAACTCCATTGCGTGCTACTTCATACGAAATTTCATGATCAAATTTCATGATGCTTATGAGTTATGAGCAAAATATAAAAAAAATTTCCGGCGCAGGTTTCTGAGAAACTACGCATAACTGGGACCTGCTGATTTTTTCTAAGATACCTTGACAAAGTCTCCAGTGCAGAAAGGCGTCTCATGGAGATTTCATGAATACATTTCAAGATATGATTTTTTGAAAATTGGACATCCCGAAAATTGACTGAAATTTTTCTGAAAAACAGGGAAGGAATGCTTGTAGAAAGCTGAAAATGGGTATACTTACAGACCTACTCTAGTGTACCAACTTCACAAAGTTACGGACCGCTCGGACAAACGGTCTCGGAGCTACGGACGCACAAAAACTCAAACTTCAAGTGGCCATATCTCGGTCCCTATCGCAGCTACAGACTAGTTTCACATATCACAAGAAAGGTCTGTTTCTCAGCTTTCCAATGATGTATAGCATTATAGTGTCAAACGCACGGCGTAGAATCGCGTCAGACATTGAAAATTTTATGTCATTTTTTGGGCCTATCAAAACGTTTTCCCTCAAAAAGTGCATGAAGAACTTCATGGATGTTCATGAATAATTTATGCGGGCTACCCAGGTTGGGCCTCCATATTGTGCCAAAAGGAAATTTGCCTAAATCAAATACTTTTTCCTAGAGAATTTTTGTAATTTCAAAATTGAAACGTAAATTGCTCTGGTTATAATCGTTCAAATCTCATGAAATTAACACCAAAAAATGTGTTAAATTACGCCCTCTAGCAAGCTACAGGGATATCTTCCTCTTACCTTTAACCAATTTTACATATAACATTTTATATATTCAATTATAACTCATTCATTATTTATCAAAATTAATTAAAACTGATTCGTCATGTTCATAATTTTTTCCTCTATTTTTGTATGTAAGCACAGCTCCATAACTTGCATGGTTTGTCTACAATAACCCATTAGGGTTAGGGTTTCACCTACCATTCACTGGAAATGTATTGCTTTGAGGTGGTACCGCTGGGCACCAAACACAGGTCTCCATGCCAAGCGATGTCTCATTTCAATATATCAGCCTCTTCAAGAATTCATCATGAAGGCCATGAACTGGTTGAAGGGAGTAAGCAGGGCAAGGGAGACAGGGGGGGCGCGGGGGATTATCCGATATTGCCGTACGGCAATATCAGTTATACTAGTTATAAATTCCCCCGTTAGGGGAATTTATATTGTTTTTGTTCAGTTTTTTTTTCAGCATCTTATTATTTTTCCTTTTTTTTTGTTTTTCTTTTTATTTTTCGTCAACAATTTGACAGGCTGTATTTCAGAGACTATTTGCAATAATCAACTAAAACAAAAAGGGTCATTTTGCTTTTGGTAAACAATTTTATGCACTGGAATTATATTGCGTAATTTCTAGTTAACTGATAATTACGCAAGAAATTGATAAAAAATTTGTGTTCACAGTTTTGTCAAAACTAGCCAAGGAAAAAACACCAAATTTTAACATAATAATCTCTAGAGATATACGCAGTGCGGAAAGGCGGCTTTTGGCAATATCTCTAAAAGTTTTTTTTATATGAATTTTTCAAATAAGGGAATTCCCGAAATTGCTACTAAAATTTTCCAAAAACTAGGAAGAAATGCTCCAATCAAGCTGAAATTATATGCAGTTACAGTCATACTATAGTGTAACAATCCACTAGAATTTCAACTTTCTAGCGTTAACGGTATCGGCGCTATAGTACCACAAAAGGCCTATTTTTCAAACGCCGATAACTCGGCCCCTATTAAAGGTACAGAAAAATAAAAAATACCACTAGAAAGCTCTGTTTCTTAGCTTTCACATGGTATATAGCATTCTACTGTAGCGCCGTCCGTTCAAAATCGCGGTGGACCCTGAAAATTTTATCTCACTTTTTTCCTCCCCAAATGCTTCTTATGGCTGGAAACACTTTTTCCTGGCCATATGCCAATTTCATCGCATCTAATACTTCACTGGCTGCACATTTTCTTTGTTGAAATAAATGCTGACCCAGTTACATTTCTGTGTGAACCATCGGATGGGGAAGGTAGAAGGGAAGGGGCAGGGGGATGTAAGGGGGCAGGGAGATGTAAGGGGGCAGGGGAGAGGAAGGGAAGGGGGGAATTTATCTTTGTAATTGTGCACAATTACAGGTGTACTAGTTATTCTTATTATTATTATTCAGCTCAGGAAAACTGCGATTACTTCAAAACTATTAGAGATATTGGTTTACAAGTGAAGGGTAATATGCAACTCCATTGCGCGCTACTGCTTACGAAATTTCATGATCAAATTTCATGACACTTATGAGTTATGAGCAAAATATTAAAAAAATTTCCGGCGCAGGTTTCTGAGAAACTACGCATAACTGGGACCTGCTGATTTTTTCTAAGATACCTTGACAAAGTCTCCAGTGCAGAAAGGCGTCTCGTGGAGATTTCATGAATACATTTCAAGATATGATTTTTTGAAAATTGGACATCCCGAAAATTGACTGAAATTTTTCTGAAAAACAGGGAAGGAATGCTTGTAGAAAGCTGAAAATGGGTATACTTACAGACCTACTCTAGTTTACCAACTTCACAAAGTTACGGACCGCTCGGACAAACGGTCTCGGAGCTACGGACGTCCAAAAACCCAATTTTCAAGTGCTCATATCTCGGTCCCTATTTAAGCTACAGCAAAGTATCACATATCACAAGAAAGGTCTGTTTCTTAGCTTTCCAATGATGTATAGCATAATAGTGTCAGACGCTCGACGTAGAATCGCGTCGGACATTGAAAATTTCATGTCACTTTTTGCGCCTAAAAAACCTTTTCGGCTCAAAAAGTCGATGAAATTCTTCATGCACGTCCATGAATATTTTATGTGGGATACCCATATCAGCCCTCCATATTATCCCCAAAGATCAATTACCTACATCAAATAGTTTTTCCTGGAGAATTTTTTGAATTTCAAAATTGAAATGTACATTGCTCCGCTTCTGGTCATTCGAATTTCATGAAATTAATACCAAAAGATGCGTAAAATTATGGCCTTTACTGTCCTCCAAGGAAAAACACCTCTTCTGAATAGCCAATTTCAAATAAATGATTTTATATATTTAATTATAACTCATGAACTATTGTTTCAGATCACTTAAAACTGAATGTACATGTTGCTAATTTTTTGCCCTTTTTTGTGGTATAAGGGCATCCTCATATCTCCAATACTTTGCTGGTAAAATAAAGCTAAAAAAATTATTCACAGATGCATCTAAGTCATATACTGTCTCACTGCCACCTTTCCCAGCAGCTGACTTTGTGCCTGCCGCGACATTTCATAGGCATATGCACCAGCAAGATTACTACATTCATACATGGTATGAAGAATTCATCATGACGGATATGAACTGGAAGGACGGAGTAAGCAGGGCAGGGGAGATAAGGGGGGCGCGGGGGATTATCCGATATTGCCGTACGGCAATATCAGTTATACTAGTTTTCATTGTTATCATTGCATTTTCAGGTTGTGCAGAGATCGCCTCGGGCCAATCAGTGAGAACGAACTTTACTCCGGCTTCAACTTGAAGCAGCTGAGAAACCGTGCAACTTTTCTGTATTGTGTAATTTTCATCATTGTTGCTATGCAGGTAGGTTGAAATTGCCTTGAATGTAGTTATATGTGCATCACAACTGCTTTCCAGTAAATTTTGTCAAACTTCAAATAATTAAAAATACTATGGAGCCCACTTTGATTTTACATAAAATTTAATATGACTTTTTCCATTTCGTTTTGTTTTGCAGATGTTAGCACCTTGCATGCATGTTCACCTCTTCAGCTTCATAACCATTGAACTGGAGCCAATCAGCTTTATTCTGTTGTGTTCGTTTTTATCGGCAACTCTCATTCAAGTCATCTGCATGTTGATACACAGAGGCCAAGTTCTGATGAGGAGAATGAAATCCAACTCGAAATCAATGAAGTTATGATCGCTGTCACTTGGATGCTTAAAGTGGTGGTCGAAGAATACTTTGACCGAAGAAATGGCCAAGATTGTTCACTATTTCCTTTAATTTTTCTTGATGTCAAATGTGAAATAAAAGATTGCTTTTGTTCATTTGAAGTTTTTCCTTTGTCACACTTTACAACATGCAAATCATATCATATTTATTTATATTCAGGTTTACAACAAGAACATTGGCTATGAAGCTATTTTCCCTCAGCTTTAAGCAATATAAGAAGTGAGGTATTTGCAATTTTTAAAAATCAAAATGTGACTATTGAATATTTCCCTGATTTAGGTTTTCTGACTTGAACTTCCATAAAATTGCATCTTATTCCCTTCAATTTTCCAATTTAAAAAAGCTAGATTACAAACACTTTTAATTTCCCAGAATCTTTCGTAAATTTAAAAAAAAGGCTATCTCTAAAATGAAATTATTTTCCAAATTTTTGCTGAGATATTTCTGGAAACTGTGTTCAAAATTCTCTTGAGTTTTCATTTGTCATGTTGTGTGACATGTTTATATCTCAACAGAATGCATATGATTTTCTTACATTAATCAGTTGACTGTGTTTTTCCCCATACAGAATTAATATGCTAGATTTTTTCAAAAAAATGCTTAAATGTTTTCGGTTATATCTTCTATAAATTTCTCTGAATCACCAACCAAGAAAATAATTTTGTTAGCTATTTTTTTTAAACATTTCTAAACTTTTTATTATTTTCAGCATATTATTCAGCCATTTTCAGCATATTATTCAGATATACATACTAAATTATTATTGATAATTTAGATAACAACAACAGTAATGAGGTTCTGAAAGAATTTTTGAACATTGTGATACAATGCGCAACACGTGACCACTACACATTTTTGAAGCAAAAACAATTTTGGGGAAATGCCTTAGTGGTTTGTCCCCCCCCCCCCATGGAAAATATCCTGGGTACGCCACTGACCCAAGATACTTTAATCTGTCACAGAAATAATTGCATTTGCTTGGCATTTGCATATTCACTGAGCTTTACAAGTACTCGAAAAAACTTAATACATATATGTATAGTGACATGTTTCCAAATTCAGCGATCCATTCACTATTTCATGAAATCCACGTGTGACGGAATGATGCTAAGAAGCAGTTTTTTGCTCTATAAGTCTCAGTTTAATCACTCTCAGTGCCAAGTATTAGTTTCTATATGTCTGACACTTAAGAGAACAATTCAAGCAGTAAAAATCACCAACTACTGAAGTTTTAAACTAAGAGAGTGTCTCAGCAATCAGGGTCCATTTCTAGCGTGACGGAATGATTCCTACCATCATTCCGTCCCACTAGATATGGACCCCTGAATACTGACGCACCTTGAGTTTGGAAATTGAGCAATGGGTGATTTTTGCTGTTTGAATTGTCCTCATCACTGTTAAATAAATAGAAACCAAAATCTAGAAAGATTAAATTGAGACAAAAAAACCGTAAAAAACCTGCATTTCATCTCATGGGGACTTCAATGATTTCCATCATTCTCTGAAAACTTCCGCAAGCATTCCCTAAGCCCATTGGCATCCTCAAAAATTCCCATAAACCAAGACTGCCTGCAGTAAATGCAGTCTTGTGGTCGTCTTTTGGATGGGATTTGCCAGTAACCAGTTTTCAAATCTAGACTGCATGGTGAAATACAGTACAGTCCAAAATAAAGTAAGAAAATTTTCCTGTCAGAAGTCCTCTCTTTACCTATTTTGTCCTCCTTTCTCCTCTGCACCCCAAATCTCGCCAAAACTACCTTTGACTCCTTGCCATAACTTTATCCCATATTAAGAACTCGATTAAGACAACTGGCAATGTCATTGTAATTAGAAAGGGGCACAATATCAAAGAAATCAAACACAATTGGGGTGATGGAGTTTGAATTGGTGTTGGTTTAATGTAAATTTAATGTAATTTTAAAAGGTAGTTTAAAGTAGGTAAAGGCAGGAAGTGATTTGGAGGGAGTCAAAAGGTGTGAAAGAGTAAAGTAGTGGCTGATTCTTCCTTCCTGCACGGGTATTCATACTTTATTTTGGGTTGTACTGTATTTTGCACCAGCTAGGTGATTCAAAGTTGATTGAACAGATGAAGACCAGTGCCTGATATATTTAACATGGTGTTAACTGTTTTCCATACTGTTCTGCTCAAACCAATTAAACAACTTCTGTGAAGATGAAATCAAATCGCGAAGAATTTTTTTAATTTGCAACAGCTCATGTGGTTCTATCTATGATGATAAAGCAGTCCCTTCAGATTCTGAGCAACTGGAGATAGAATGTGATTTGACTTGTGAAAATACATTCTCCTAAGAATTTCAAAATGAAAATTCAAAATCAGAATTGGGAAAATCATAACTTTTCCTCATACCTTTTATCAAGTGTCTTAAAAAAAAAAAGTACATATATATATATATGTATATTCTTTTATTCACAACGAAATATCAACAAGATACATGTGTGATGACGGTAAGATAACTACAAAGAAAGACAGAAGACATATATATATACAACAGAGAGGGACAAAACTACATCTAGAGAGAATGACAAGTATCAATTTACATAAAATATGATAATACTGCAATTAAAAGCACCATAATGACATGTCCACGAACTAAATGGAAACATATATACTGTCAAATTTAATACAATATATAATAGAAACATAACCAGTTTATATATCAAAGTTTCATAGAATTTATCAGTAATTTCATAGAATTCCATCAGCCATAGTACAAGAATATTAAAAGAAGTATTGTTAGCACCAAAGCACCAAATAAATTGAGCACCACAACGGAGGGTTTAAAGAATACAGGACACATACGTGTACATATATCATAAACAACAAATATTTACATGCATGTACACAAAAAGAACAATGCCATGTCATGCGAGTACCACATGTTCAGTGCCTGTGGCCACCCATGATTGGTGCTTTGGTGATACGAATAATTTGAAATAAGCCTCTCTTTTAGACAATGTTATCAGTTTTTCATATTACAGCAAAATATTTTGAAGGCCAAAATTTACTTAATAGCTTTTATCAGTCAGTATACGTGGGAACTGTTAATTTTGATTTAATACAAGGAAATTATTTATCTGCTGAGAGGCAATTATACAAGACGGTTGGATCTAAGTGAGCTCCATTTTCTGCAAATCATGAGGCAATGGAATTCATCTTCAACCACATTCATGTCACATCTTTGACAAAAACGTTCGTCTGCCACAACATATGGTCGTTTGTGTGTACCTAGTTCTATGTGTAGGTTATAAATGAGAACTTAATCAGAATCTAGCAATGCCCTGATAGAGACATTTAGGGAGGTTTATATTTAAGTAAGGCTCGAGACGAAAATATTTCTTAAATAATTTGTACTTTCTAAGCTTTAGGTTTTTACAATTGTCATTTATTTCAGCGAGTAATTTAATTTGTGCTTGATCATATAATTTTGTTACCATTCTATTCACACTGGCATCTTCATTCATATTATATGCTGAGATCTCAGGGACTCTTGCCAGCCAACAAGGCTGTTTCTTTATCTGTAAATATTTTTGTATTTCATAGCATTCATTGAGCAAGATAGGACACATTTGGGCAAATTACTCCCTGTTCAGCCCACAAATGTGTTTCCTTCACTAGCTGTAGCACCTCATACACTATTTTCATATCTTCAAATAGTTATAAGCCAACCAGCGGCTACACAGTAAAGATTGCCCATTTCTGGGTCTTCTTACCCTCAAATATTTGTAGTTGGAAGATGCCTGAGTAAACAAATTGGCCATGTTTTGATTCAGGATATCAAAATCACCTGATAGTATACAAAAGCTAAGATGATTTCTAAATACAAATTTTAATAGCTAAGAACAAATTACTTTGACACTCTGATTATTTGCCAGATTGACATGTAGGCCTACATAACTCAAAATCCATATATTCTGCAGAAATTAGAATAAGAGAACAAAAACCTTTATGTTAAGTCGGTACAGGATGAAAACAGACGAACCGGTTTTTACTGACACAGTAGAAAAACCTAACATAAATAAAAAAGTAATACGATTTTACACTATTTACATTTCTTTTAAACTCTAATAGGTCTTCAGGTCTCTCATCATTTTCGGGCAACTTGTCCAAAGCAAGAATACCTTGATATCGTAGAATATTTATTCCATAGGTAACTGTAATTTGCAATTGGACTTTCAAGACACATCTTATTTCTTAAGCCATAACCATTTCTCTTCATATTATATTATGCATGAGAAGAAGCGGCTTTTTTTTCCCAATCAGACAGCCGTTTAAAAATCATGTATGTGGATATTCAGTTAGAAAGATAAAATATATAACTGACAAATCAGATGCTTGACAAATCATCATGAAATCATATGTGTGTGCTATGATAAGTCAGAAAGAGCCAATTTGTGATAAATCAGAAGTAGAAAGAGCAGGAACTTGCAAATCAGCTGTCATTAAACAGTGTTGAGGCAGATTTGTGACAAATCAGCTGTGTGTAATTTTAAGTAAGTAAACCTGCTCTGTAGAAATTAAATCAGCTGTTCAAAATCTACGAATATCTTTGTGTGGCAAACTGCAATGAACCAGATTTCAGACACATATTCTATTGAATGAAGGACATTGAAGGTACAAGGGAACAACTAGCTGTCTATCATTTATGTCCTGAGCAAGTTGCAACATGTTAGTGCATCGCATAGCCTACTAAATATTTTATCTGAGAGTGAAAGTTCAAGAGGCTCTTGAAAGCATGATTAAAACAACTTAGATAAATCTGTATGCCTCTTTCATACGTAATATTATCTTATGAAATCTTGTACAACCAAAATGTTTTACGTACACAAAAATGACATGTCATCCATTAGTGCGTGGTATAACTAATTGAAAAAAAAAGAAGGGAAATGATGCTATCATTGCATGTTTAACTGATGAATTATTATTTTCTCAACTGCATGAAAGTCAATATATCATAAACAGTTGCATCATTAGGCCAATCCTGAAGTACCAGATAAGAGGCCGCACAAGATAACGACATCGATACCTACATTATTTACATTTTTTATAGCATTCATGAATGACGTGATCTACCACAGCCGTATTTTGATATAAATTAACTATCATTTTTGATCCTCCTGTCAATAACCATGACTATCCCAGACACACATCATGTTGACATACACTCAGAGAATGATGTTTCTCTTGTTTATGCCTGTGTTACCATGTGGCATGAAACAAGGGAGGAAATGATGCAGCTTTTGCAGTCTATTAAAAGGTAAGAGAGATTATAGAAATATCTGAGAAATTAAATTCAGTAAGATAATTCCGAAATACCCCTTTTTAAAAAAAGCGCATATATATTATCAGTGAAGTTTACCACTACTTTAGTTAAATTCTAAGAATCTTTTCTGCACGACTAGTCACAGACAAGGAGAGAATTAATAACTTTCTGACTGTTTCTCAGTGTTGGTACTGTTCAATTTCTCGCTGCAGATTGGATATGGCCTTGGCAAATTCCGGTAACAAATCTGAAAAGCAGTATTATAAACTTCAAGGTAACTTGTTTTTTCATTTTTATGTGTTACGTTTAAAAACAGAATTTTTATACAATAATAAAAATACATGACATTTTAAAATTCTTAAAATGATTTCTAATTACTCTTCATCTGACCAATGTTGGGACTATATATCGTATTTCCAATGAAAAGTCCATCAGTATAGATAAGAGCAGTAGGCCTACTATATTGTAATATATTTCCACAATCAAATTGCCTTTTATCAAAAGGCAATGAGTCTTTAATGAGGCCATTACTCATTCCTGAAAACATATGTATACAAAATAAGATTTTGATTTATCAGCTTTTTCCATTACAGCACACATTTTCTTGGATGATGCATTCACTACTGCTTTGTGCGGAGGGAAAATTCTCAATGACTACGCCAGACAACTTATTGGGCTGATTAACAGTTTTCAAGGGTAAGGTATTTTTCTCTTCATTATAATTATTGCAGGGACAATTTTCAATGCCTAAGAGAGACGACTCATTGGGCTGATTGACAACGTAGCTGTTATGTATTACAATTTGCAGCACTTAAAATATTCTGAGATAGACCTGATTTAGATCTTGTTGATCAAACCCTCTCATGCTGTTTGTATAAAATCTATAGCTGCAAAAAATAATAGGGGAGACCGGGGCTGGTTGTCACAGGGGCAGGTTGTCACACTTTCGGGGCAGGTTGTCACACTTTTGGGGCAGGTTGTCACATTTTTGGGCAGGTCGTCACGCTTTCGGGGGCAGGTTGTCACACTTTTGGGGCAGGTTGTCACGCTTTCGGAGCAGGTTGTCACACTTTCGGGGCAGGTTGTCACACTTTTGGGGCAGGTTGTCACACTTTCGGGGCAGGTTGTCACGCTCTCATGGATATTAAATTTTCATATCCTTAGTACATTCTACTGATGATTGATGATGTAAGCAGAAAAGGCATAGCGTCTAAATAGATCTATTTCAAATTTTCAAAAGGAATTTGCAGAAAAATTCTACAGTCTGCACTCACCCTCTTCCTTATCAAAATGCATTTCTGTTGCCTTGATAAGTTAAAATTTGTAGCACCCTTGTACAGAGTCACATGATTGTTAAGGTCTGCACTGGGCAAGTAGGGGATTCCTGACATGTCCAAAATAACTTGTCTCATTCAGGATTTGACTTACTGAGTCTCACTTCCTACATTCAAACTCTTAACCAAAAGTGTGACAACCTGCCCCGAAAGTGTGACAACCTGCCCCGAGTGCTGAATTTTAAAAAAATGTCCAATATGACATCAAGATTTCGAATGACATAGGTATATATTCACCAGATAGATTTAAGTTACTCCTGTACTGACTGTCATATACAATGGCAGTGCCCCTACTTGCTTCAAATAGAAGTAGAGCATGTTTAAATTCTACACAGTGTGACAACCTGCCCCTGTGACAACCAGCCCCGGTCTCCCCTATATTTCTTATCAGATTGCATGTCCATTGACAAAATCAAAAATATCAATTTTTAACTGTCACATTGTTAACCAAGAAAAAATAATTAATTTTTTAACCACTCTTAAGAAACAAGCTGATATGTTTTTCTTTTATTTATCTGCTGAGAGGCAATTACAAGATGGTTGGATCTAAGTGAGCTCCATTTTTTGCAAATCATGAGGCAATGGAATTCATATTCAACCACATTCATGTCATATACAATGGCTGTGCCCCTACTTGCTTTAAATAGAAATAGAGCATGTTTAAATTCTACACAGTGTGACAACCTGCCCCTGTGACAACCAGCCCCGGTCTCCCCTATATTTCTTATCAGATTGCATGTCCACTGACAAAATCAGAAATATCAATTTTTAACTGTCACATTGTTAACCAAGAAAAAAAATTAATTTTTTAACCACTCTTAAGAAACAAGCTGATATGTTTTTCTCGTTTTCTGCATAAATAGATTGAGCAATTTCACAATGTCATCCACTCCCTACGGTGGGCGACTGAGTTGGGTTCTCCCAGGTGGAAGTCCCCTTGTTGTGCACTTGAAGAATTGTGACGTCATCAGGAAGAAGAAAAGATGGAGTCAGGTCTGTTCAACAATTATCTATGGCATTCCCAGATCTGAGTTTCGCTTGTTGTAAATCATTGACATTGTGTCCTATGAGCTTTCAGATTCTTCTATTTGTCAACCGCTCCTGCTGTAAATAGATTAATGTCAATGGTTACCAGATTGCGAAATTTGCCTTATGCGAGTCCTGTTTGTTTTTATAGTCACATTTACTGTTACCTCATTGTTTATGTAAATAATGAACAAAAGTAAATCCTTTCTGTCTGACAGTTTATTACCACTCAAGATGCAGTTGTCTCCTGGAAGCTACCACGTTCCTAGAAGCCTATCATAGATAAGTGGCTGTTAGTCCAATATTTTTGAAGGCTAGGAACTTCAATTGCTATTTTAATTTGTTGACTGAACTTGACTCCGGGGAAAAGTGTTTTAGAACCAAGAAAGGAGGTCTCTAACTAACTTAGACCCCATACACTTGTTAAACTTTATATTTATTCAGTAATTATTGCAAAATAAATTTAGTCAAATTAATTGTTTTTGACTGTTTATTTAACATACTGTTTGACGCAGGGCATCAACATGAAGATCTGTCAGTCACGTGGCAAAAAATTATCATGGTGAGGTCTATAATAACTACAATTCAAACATAAGAGTTCACTTTGTATTAATTCAGGTTATGTACATGCACTACCTTCTTCGATGGCTGCCTGAACACGAAAATGCTCCTCTCTCTGAGAATACCTTTATTTTGACTTTGGACGGAGATGTTCACTTTGAACCGGAGTCAATCCAATTTTTAGTTGATGATCTTCGAAGTAATAAAGATGTCGCTGCTGCCTGTGGTCGCATTCATCCCATTGGATCAGGTGAACATATCTCTGTCATCAGATTTGATACTTTAAACTTGAAAATTGACTTTGCGCAAAATAAAAATGGACTTCGCAAAATCTGAAAAGAGGTGCCATGGACTGGTGGGAAAATTGCTTGCTGTGTATGCCAAAAGCATATATAATCACTCACAAATATCCACAAAAGACTGTCATGGATTTCGGCTTAGTCTTTTGACTTTGACCAAAGAGCCTATTTGACTATTAGCCTATTTGATATTAGGCTCAATTTTCATTGGCTGTTGGATATTAGATTGAAATCTCATTGAATTCTCAGTGTGTCCAATGAGAATGCAGCTTAATATCCACTGGCCAATTATGGCTCTGTGGATATTAGGCTTGACTTTCATGGGCTAGTATATTTGTCCGGATTCTCATTGGACAGGATATCAGGTGGCATTTTCATTGGACAAACTATTAACTACAGTTCCCCCTACTGTGGATATTAGGGTGGATTCTCATTGGTCAAGAAATTACTGTGGATATTAGGCTGAATTCTCATTGGTCAAGAAATTAGGCTGAATTCTCATTGGTCAGTTCACTATTATCCAAAGTTGGATATTTGTCAAAATCCGCAATTGTATAAAAGAATTATTGCGAGTGACTTGGGCATGTATCCAAAGTATAAGATCTTTGCCAAAATCCACTATAGTTGGGAGTGAGCGATAATAAATGATTTAGGCATGCGACCAAAGGACCTACCGATATTTTGCCTGAAGGCCTCGCGGATATTTAAAAGGATGCGATGACTTTGGGAAAGTCATGCCAAAAGGAGTCGTAATGCCCAAAGGCCCTATAATTTGCAAAAAGACCCTTTAATTTGACAATTGACCCTATGTTTTGCCCAAAGGCCTAATATCCATGCCTAATAGGCCTATTGGGCACAATAGTGGATATTGGCGGTAACACTTGCCTGCTAAGTTGGGGTAGATCCAACAAATGTCATATAGGGGAGTGGGCTGTCAAATGAAATTGAATACAAAAAATTGGTCATAGAACTATACTGGAATTCCAGTTATGTGTCTGAGCTATATGACATTAAAGAACAGAGCTGAACAGATCCTCCATAATTATTTGCTCTCCTCATAGGTCCTGTAATAATTTATATTTGGCCATAGATTCTGAGTCTCACTCAAATTATTATTACGTTTTATTGTACATCTTATCTTCCAGGTCTAATGGCATCCTACCAAAAATTTGAGTACGCCCTTGGCCACTGGGTCAACAAAGAGACAGAGACGGTAATCGGTTGCATACTTTGCACACCAGGTTGTTTCTCAATGTTCAGAGCAACCGCCATTGCTCACAGCGCCATCTTGGGACAGTACGAGAAGATAACTACAAATGCTACACATTATCTGCAGAGGGATCAAGGTACATATCTTGCAGGGCAATTCTTACAAAAGAAACAGAAAAATGTTTCAACTGAAGAACACTCTTAAAGAAACTTGTGGGAATTTCAGACAAGGTATCTGACATAGCTTTTTTTTTTTAATTTGTTCTCTAAACCAATTATTTATCAAACCTAAACAAATTAATTTGTTGGCCCTTCAAAATGAATTTAAGGATACACACTACACAGTCTCCAATAAAATCTATTTCATATAACCAATAGTAGCCTATTTAGTAGGCCTACACATTCACAAAATATTGAATTGAGAAAGATGTCACACTTTTATTGGATGAAGCATTACTGAATTCAAATATATCTTGTCTATTCAACATTACAGAGAGAGAATTCTTGAATCATATTTAACCATTCTCTTTTCCTGGAAGAGTACAAATACTTAATGGTTCTAAATTGTCTTTGTTATTCTAAATTGGCTTCATAGTTCCAAATTTGCTTTATGGTTGTCTAAATTTTCCAGGAGAGGACAGATGGCTGTGCACCTTACTTCTCCAACATGGTCACCGAGTAGTTTACAACTCATCAGCAAAAGCGCACACCTTTTGTCCAGAAAACATTGAAGAGCTTTACAAGCAGAGAAGACGCTGGACCCCTACTAACTTACCCAACAATATGGCTCTGTTGTACAACTGGCGAGAGACTATGGCCTCCAACAAGCACATGAGTGGCATATTCGTAATATATACGGTAATAAACTTTACATTCCTTCGGCATTGTATTGAATTGTTACAGTACTGACGAGTACTTAATTCTGCTGCTAGTGTACATCAATGACCTCACAGCAGGCCCTATCCATTGCATTGTAATTGACTGTCAATTTGTCATTTGGCAACTTGTGACATCATAGGTGAGTGGTCTAACTTGGTCAGTGACTCTGGTAAATAACATAGGAAGTATAGGATATGACCTCACTGACTGCTAACACCTCGTACAGTTTGACATGGCATGGATAGGGCTATGACCTGTCAAGGAACATTTCAGTCCAATTCTGTAAGCACTCGTTTTTCATCTACTGTAATTTAGCCTGATACAACTGAAAAGATCAAAAAGATAATTCTCTTTAAAAAATTATGTTTTTACTATTATGTCTTTACAGATGCTACTGACTGCCCAGATGGCGATAGACACAGGCTGCATTTTCCTCCTTGTAACATCTGCTCTGGCTGGTTTCACACATCCTGTGGCTGCTGTCATCCTCAACTTCTTGGTTCTTGCTGTCTACTCTATAATCTGTCTGTCTGCCTCACAACATATTCAGGTATATCACAATGAACATTATAATCTATCTGTCTGATTCGCAACATGTTCAGGTATCACGATGACCATTATAATCTGTATGACTGCTTCACAACATATTCAGGTATATCAGAATGAACATTATAATCTGTTGGTCTGCTTCACAACATATTCAGGTATATCACAACGAACATTATAATCTGTAAGACTGCTTCACAACATATTCAGGTATATCACAATAAACATTATAATCTCTGTGTCTGCTTCACAACATATTCAGGTATATCACAATGAACATTATAATCTGTCTGTCTGCTTCACAACATATTCAGGTATATCACAATAAACATAATAATCTATCTGTCTGATTCGCAACATGTTCAGGTATCACGATGAACATTATAATCTATCGGTCTGCTTCACAACGTGTTCAACATATTCAGGTATATCACAACGAACATATAATGTTATATTGATTACGACTGCATTTTTTTGTCAGAAATTGAACTTCGAAAACTTCCGCCTGGCACATGTGCAATTGTGCATCTTAAGTGAGTTGTTTCCTTTTATTTTATTCACAGATGCTGGCGACAAAGTTTCTCACAGTCATATATGCAGTTCAGCAAGTAGGACTTGTTTTCATAATATTTTCAAGACTTCATAACAACGACACAGCTTCCCTATCCACAATATATCTGTTGGTTGTTGCCGGTAAGTTCATAAAATAAAAAAGAATTGGTTCTTAAACAACTTACCATACGTATCTATATATATCTATTCTATTCACATATTTATCTAGCTATTTTTAACTGGCATCATGCTTTTGAGACATTTGATAAGACATTGTACACCTTGAGGTCAATTGAGGATGCAAAACATTGAGTATTCCTTCAAAGATTTCAAGCATGAAAAGGCATGAATGGGAATTCACTGTCTCAATTTACACATGCCCCAGTATATTTGTGCAATAGCCAATTGATAATTCCTCGAGACAGACCTGCTTGATAAGCTACCCTGTGGGCGATTTGATCTATTTTGACATTGACGTCAGGGGACGTCAGCATGATGTCACAGATGTTATCCTGATGTCAGATGACGTCAGAATGCCCACTTGGTATGCTTCTCTGACCTTTAAAATAAATACATAATAATTATGTAATGATAATATTGATGTGAAAGCTATACTGGTTTGTCCATGTTGTATCCAAAAAGGATTAGGCGAGTAAAAGAATAGGATTTATGATCATTCTCTTTGTTTCAGGCATAGTCTTCCTGGCTGTACTGGTGCATCCCTTTGAGGTCAAAGATCTTCCTCACGGTGTCATGTTTTTCCTTCTTGCGCCTTCTATCCGGCTCCTCCTAATGATCTATGTGGTGACAAACCTTCATGTGGTCTCCTGGGGAACAAGAGAGGTGGGTGGTATTATAGTTTGTATCACATAAAGTAAAAATCAATAACATTAACATGATTTGCATGTAGTCCAATTGCTCACTATTACATAATCTTAAGTTGATACTTTCAGCCTTCCACTTTGATAAAGAGAAAGAGTGGACTGTTGCACTGTGAAAATGGCACATGGTGTGTCATCATGCCGATTATTTGTCATGATCATACGGTATTACCCGATACTTTCAATGTTAATTTGATTTAAGGAGACTAATCCTGCATGTTGGTGACAGCCAAACGAAAGGATTATGTATCTGATTTTACAGCCAAACACTTTGATATGCAATTAGAGTGGACTGTGGCACTGTGAAAATGGCACTTCGTGACTCATGATAGCAGGTGAAGTGTCATCTTCTCTACATTCAACGTGGGAAACATAGAGGCTGTTTGATCAAAAGAAAGCCACTTGACTTCTCATAACGGATTTTAGAGTGAAACTCAGATGCATAATCCTTTTGTTTGGCTGTCACCAACAAGTGGGATAAGTCTCCTTCAATCAAATTAACATTGAAAGTATTGGGTTTGATCATGACAAATCATCAGCATGATGACACACAAAGTGCCATTTTCACAGTGCCACAGTCCACTCTAATTCTATATCAAAGGGTTTGGCTGTAACTCTGAAATCAGTTTTGAATGGTTCCCATGTTGAAGTAGAGAAGATGACACTTCATCAGCTATCATTAGTCAAGAAATGCATTTTTCACAGTGAACTGCTGATCCTCATTGTGTCTATATCAAAGTGGAAGGCAGCAATGAAGATTGTTTTGCTTTACTTTTTTTTTAAACGAAAATGATGCCTTGTATATATTTCAATAGAACCTTTCATGACTGATAATGAAATGGTTTAAAAAAACTAATCATTATGCAATTGCACTTCTCGAACTGTAGATGAGACTCAACCAACAAACTTTTATGTTTCCAACCATGGAAATTCTTTTTATTCAAATATGACTGCCAGTCCATCTTCCTGTCTGTCTAAAGATGAATTCCCCACATAGTAATGATTCAATGACCATGAAAGAATGAACTATCTGTAATTTTAAATGCTTCTTCCTTACATTTTCAGAGTAACACAGAATGTCAAAATGTTGACACTGGCAGAAAACAAAGATACTTGCAGTCAATACTTTATCATAAGATACTGAGGTTTGTACAACTGATAAATACCTTGAAATATCAGTAAATCATATTCCAAGATTGTCTCACAGGTATAATAAGTGGATTTATTTTTGTTGCAGATATTTTAGAAAAGTAACTAAACATTATATCAAGTTGGACGAAAAGCAAATCATGAAGTTGGACTTACCAGTTGTTGGAAATGAAGTGAAATACCATAACGCTGGTAAGGTAATATCATTAAGTTGAAGCTATTTTGTCTTTGATCTAAATTTATAACTTGTCATTGAACCTGTGTGTAATCCTTCAACTTTCACAAACATCTCATTTTTCAAAGTTAATCAAATTCAAAATATTAATTAATAATAATTGTTATTAACATTTGGAGGGGGGGTCTTAACCCCCCCCCCTTGTTACGAACACTGTATATATATATATATATATATATAAATGCTTTATGTATGACTGTTTGTTATTGCCATCAACTAATAAATTACAATTACAATTGCAAGATTTAATTTTCAGACGTGCAGGTTATTACCACTAATGGCGGAGAATCGTGGACCGAAGATCTCTTGCTTTCTGATGCTAAGATGGAATCTCTCAATAATAAGGAATCTCATTATCTAGAAAGGTATCAATTATTATTCTTTTTAAATGATAAGTTTGAATCAAGGAGGAGAGTTAACTGAGTTGGTGGCACACCGGACTGCGAAGTGCTGGGTCCGAGATTCTATACCAGCTCTGCTGGGTCACCTGTACTTATGTTGGACAGCAATTTCAAAACTGCTTCACCCGTGTGTCCTCTTACCTGTCCTAATTAGCATAGCAGGTGCACAAATACAGGCTGTAAAGCATCAATCATCCATCCATCATTGTTATTGAATCAAACTTCTTGGAAGTAAGATTGTTCAAAAGCCAAATAAGCCAAAGTCAATCACAAGCTTCTGTTGCTTTTAACAAATTTCAGTGAAGACAAAGTTCTCTAATTTTAGTGAGTATGCACTAAAACATTTTGCAAAGTATGGCGCTTTCAATTTTACCTATGATGTACCTCATTCAGGAATATTTAATCATGGAACAGTTACTGCTGGTCTGCATGTAAGCTCTCACAATGGCAAATTTCATGAAAATGTGCTCACAGAGTATCTTAAAATGTCCCACCTTTTTATTATCTATCTGGTGCTTCCTGAAGCACGTGAGCCCATTACCAAGTAAATCAGTGAGCTAAACAATAAACATCAATAAAGAATCCAACAACAAGCAGCTTTTTGCTCTTAAAAACACTTTTTGTGTCCGAGAGCAGGGCCTCGGGCCCTTTGTCGTCATCAATGGGATTGTCATATCAAAGTTGGTGTGGATCGAAAAGCATTTCACAGATGCAAGAACAACGCAAAGTTATGATGCCATTATGATGCCCAGTGTTTACACTGTTGCACTAGATGCCCTGGCTTTAATCTTATGTCTCACTGCTCTAAATAGTTAACTTTAATCCCCCAAATTCCTCCTTGCTCAGCAGACGATTTCTGTGAAGCATCTTCTTCTTCTTCCCTTTGGCCCTTCCGCCCTGAGACAAAGTGGGGTGCACCACAACCTGAGATTTATGCTTCAGCCAATTACTAAAGATAGACACATAGACACATAGACACATAGATAGACAGATAGATAGATTGATAGGTAGATTGATAGATCTATAGATAGAATGCAACTTTTAACAATTTATAGAGATGTTTTAATGTAATGATCATATCCCATTGAGTTATAAGGGTTATTAAATTGCTCGAGGACACGGTGCTTGCAATGCATGCTATTTTTTATCTCTCACTGGGACAATACATGTAACAGCAATAATGGAGGCAAAACTAACTGGTCACCTGACATGCTGACTTTGGCCCTTTGCAGAATAAACAGAAACCACTTTAGCAAAATATGATGATATGTGATTGATAAAATACATTTAAAATACTTGTTCGGAACCATTTGTAATTGTCTTCATAACAATAAACTATTTTGTTACAAGGAAAAACAACAGAAAGTGCTAATGTAACTCCTTTCTCTCTCAGTGGACACTGATGTTACATTAGCAACTTTTACCTCAAAATTCATCAGTGTTCTTCCTATCTGGGCAAATCTAAAATATGAAATTTTAAAATTTTGTTGAAAAATGTGCCTTATTTACCTATGTAGATCACCAACAACATAAAACACTTGGAGTGGTAGCTGTTCTTTTATTGCTAAAGTAACTGCTAATGTAACTGTAAGATCAGCATTGTGCTAATGTAACATTTGGTAAGTGATTTTGCAACAAGGTAGCATTTCAGATTTGTAATTATATTATATAATATATCAGAATGTCTATAAATCAATATTCTTTTTACTGTCAGGTTATGCAAAGATCACCTTTGGCCAATCAATGAGGCCGAACTTTACTCCGGTTTCAACTTGAAGAGGCTGCGCAACCGAGTGACACTAGCATTTTGGGTCATCAACGGATCTTTCGTTTTCATTGTAGTTGCTATACAGGTAGATAACATAATTATGTAAATATTTCTCAGTGTGATAGGCCTATATATATACCGTATGAGTGGATATATAATTTGCTTAAAGATGCAGTCAAAATCAATGAGGTTAAGATTTGGTTACCTGAACTTACTTGGATTTGAAAACTACACTGTCCTGTTCTAAAATCAATTAAATTAGGTTTTGGTTTCTTTGGAAGATTTTATGCACCAAAGGGTTTCCTGTCCAAATAAATCTTTCCGTTGAAAATCTGATGAAATTGGAGTATGTATTAGTTAGATACCGATTTGGAGGGTTCTAACATGCATTTTTGTCAGTTAGATCCCGACCGGAGGGAGGGATCTAACTGACACAAAATGCATGTTAGAACCCGACAATGAGGTATCTAACTGACTTAGACATCATAATTATGCTTCTTCTATTATACCTTTTAACTTTAAATTTTTGCAAAATAAACAATGATCTGATTGTTTGTTTGCTGTTATTAATAGTGTTAATCCTCAGCTGGGCGCTAACAATCAAACTGTCAGTTAGATACCAGCTTTTCCAATGGTATTAGTATCTTGGTGATGTCTAATAGGGGTTAGAAACTTGTACTGTATGTGTACCCCAAGGGTTCTCCTTTGACATTTAATTAATATTTCTTTGGTTTCTATGAAACTTTCAAAACAGAAGACATTTCCTTTTCAGTATTAAAGCCTATCCTACTTAATATTACAACAACAATGAGGTCAGAGGTCATCCCAGGTCACCTTTTCAAAGTGCCTGTGTGCCACCTCTGGCACTTCTTTCCCCACCTCTCATACACATGTCTTCCTACTTTCTCCATACCTTTCATATCCATCACCTTCCACCTACCTTCCACCTCCACTTATCCCCTCCATTCAACCACTCCACAACATAACAGGTACTTTCACTTTCCACCACCATTATGCAATGTACCATTCACTTATTTCCCCAGGGGGAGCCACAGGTCATTGTAGTGTCTCTCCTTCCCTCCAGATGTAGCTGTGGGATACTTCTGAACTGATCTCCCACCTACTGGCCTGTCTCTATGCCATTCATGCTCAAAATTCCAAATCTTTTATGCAATTCCTATTACACCTCATAATACACGCTCTGCATTTACATTTACTTTACTCAAATAATTTCTATCCAACACTCAATTGCTTTTCACTTTGTCAAGTCCACTGTATTTACACCTTCAACTACACAACCACACAAGTCACCACAACATACATCTCTCTTGACAGATACTTTCATGCATAGTATTATGTACATGTCTATAAACATACCTCCACTGGGTACAGGCCCGTATATACAAATCGCCTGGGGGGGCGCCCTTACATGGCCTGAACAAAGGCTGCTCCGCACTTTTTCCTATCTCTCCCATGTTCATTTTTGCCCTGGGGGTGGGGGGGGGGGCCTGCCCCAATGCCCCCCCCCCCCTAAATATGCCACTGATGGGTATGTTCTAGTATATACTATTTATATAGTTCTAAATAGTGTTGGCTTCCTTGGCGACCTGATCAATTTGCTTTTGAAAATAATGTGGTTTCTCTGAAGCTTCTAAATGTTTGGTGAACCTTTCAAAATGGAGGGAATTTAGTGATTGTTTCCTTGGAACCTTTTTTTGCCAGGGGGCGGGGGGTCTCGTATCACTTCCATTAAATAAACTTGGTTACCATGGCAACCTTTACATTTACATTTTCTTTCTTTTTTTTTCAGATGCAATCATCACACATACAATTTCATCTCTTCAACTCAATCAAAATGGACGTGGAACCTATCAGCTTTATTTTGTTTTTATCATTTTTGTCAACTACCCTAACCCAAGTCATCTGCATGTTGATATACAGGGCTCAAGTTTTATCGAAGAAAATTAGATCAAATTTGAAATTTAATAAATCTTAATACACGTATGCAAAATTATGTCTTACTTTTTAAAGTTATCCCTCAAGTTCAATTCTTTAATTCCATCTGGAGATATCCATTTGTTTAAAATT
The DNA here is from genome assembly GCA_026936325.1 of Platynereis dumerilii. Taxonomy (NCBI): domain Eukaryota; kingdom Metazoa; phylum Annelida; class Polychaeta; order Phyllodocida; family Nereididae; genus Platynereis; species Platynereis dumerilii. The sequence goes on along the minus strand of JAPTHN010000008.1, from coordinate 28,909,294 downwards.
TGTCATTTATCTTATTCAATTCTATACATTGATCTTGATACGGTGTTGAACCAGTAAATAAATTAACTTCTAAAATGAAATTGAAGATCAAAAGCATGCTGATGATCAGCAACTTCAATTTGACATTCAAACTAACCGATATAGGGCAAGTTCATGAAATTATTGATATAATAAAACAATTTAAAAAATCCATAAGAATCAATACGGACAATACGACTAATCACCATTGTAATCTACAAGTTGATATGTGCAAAGTAGCTCTTGTGTATTGATTGTAAAAATTTTGCGGAGTAGTGAAGCCGAGTAGTGTATCTGAAGTGGAAAGAATGCTGAAAGTACAATAACGTAAGATAAGATTTTTTTTTCTCTCAAATGCTAAGGAGATGTTTTAGATTAGGGGAGAGCAGGGCACCATGAGCCACAGGGCACCATGAACCATGGCCCCATAAATAAAAAAAACGGCGAGATAGAAATGCTCGATAGGGAGACCATATATTCCTTTAATAGTGTAGAACTGGCTAGGGTAGCAATCATAATCTTTCTTTTCAATGTAGGACCAAGAATTGAAAAAAATACTTTTGACCAGTGAATTTGAGTGAAAAGTAAACATATAGGGAGATTGAACTTTTACCTCTGGTACTTCAACTATTTCCGGCATCGTCATGAGACTTAGTTTTCTTAAAGAAGGTAAGGCATGTGCTAGGATGACGTCATAACATTGATACTATGATAAACTGGAAAATGGTGCTATGCATTAATAAATGAAATTTAAAAATAGGGCACCATGAGCCATTTTCTATAAAGTTTTAATTTACAATTAAAGCTGAATTGTAACAACAACTCTACTGTTGTAAGTCCAGAACTATAATGCAAGACATCAGCAGCTGTTTAGGACACATTTGTGCTATTTCATAGAAAAATATGTAAAATCCATCTGATCCATATTGTGGTGTATGACTATGCCAAGAGAAAATTTCAAGTAAAACATCTGGTTTATGAGGTATCAGTTCTTTACAGTTGAATGAGAAGGATAATACATGTATGTAAACAGCCCTCCATGCCATGGCTCATGGTGCCCCAGGGTCGGGGCACGATGAGCCGCTTGACTAAATTTTTTAAAGACAATGATTTGACTATTTAAGAATTAAGAATATAATGTAACAACACGGGATATTGTAGCCAAGAGGTCTTGCTATGATTATGTAAAGCAACCAGCTATTTACCACTGAAACTTTAGGCTCAGGAGCATAATTTCGGAAAATTGGCTCATGGTGCCCCGCTCTCCCCTACTGTCCTAGGAATTTATATATGTGTACAGCCAATATATGGCAAGTGCTTACAGGATTGGTTTGAAATGTTCCTTGTGAGGTCATATCCCTATCCATGCCATGGTATTCTCAATGACTCATTTAAGCAATTTTTGTGGTCATATCCTATACTTCAATGCTATCAAACCAAGTCACCAACTGAGTATCAATTAGGTCACCATTTATGACAAATTGACAGTTCATTCCAATGCAATGTATAGGGCCTGTTGCGAGGTCATTGATGTCCATCAGCAGCTGAATGTAAGTACTCGTTATAAAACTTGTAACAATAACACCTATAAACTTTATTTGACAAACTGAATATCAAAAGAGATACATGTGTCATCATGTGTTATCAAAATCATAAAAAACAAAGCCAATCAATGTTTACACTAATCTACAGAAAGGTAAAATGCAATTAAGTATATAATATTTTACAATACTTGTCCCAGTTCTTGTGGTTACATCTATAATAAAATGATAAATGTCTCTGATTCTTAAAAAGAGTCTCAATTCAGAGTGTCAATATCAGATTATATAATGAATAATTTCAAAAATATGTCTGTTCAGATGTGATTTTAAGCTAATACAAAATATGTCACATGAACAGCAGCAACTGCTAAGAGTCTTTGAGATATTCCAAAATAAAACTACATCTAATTAGTACACACGCATGAATACCAGTAATACCCTATGTAGAGTGTGTCAATTTTTTATTTTTAAGTAAATTCGAAAAGCACTAGTGCCTAAAATGTGCGTTTTGACCTGGGGAATCCAAATCTGTTTTCGAAATGGCGATACGACTATTCTTACCTACTTCAATTTTGGTTCAAAGTTTCAATGTTTTTTTCGTTTTCAACCATTCTCGCCAATCCGCGATTCTCTGTAACTTTGTCAGTATTTGTCAAACAACATTCTCAATTGCCAAGCTCTCAAAAATACCTACATTTTGAATACCAACATCAATGGTCTAGGACAATATCTTGACTCCCATTGACTCTTCGGCCTGCACTTTTTAGAAATGAAAAGACTGTCTAATCCTATTAAAAAACGGCTTTTGAATTTTTTTCACTGGTAATTGCTGTGATTCACATTCTCCAAGTTCCAGAATGAGCAAATAAAATGTTCTAAAAATTTTTGGTCATGGAAAATCCTGCTTTATGAGCTTTGATGCAAAATTGTGTCTGAATTATTGAAACAAATCATGGAGGGGCTGTTATACTTCATATTTTAACTCCATAGTATAAAATATAGGACACCATCATTGGTACCATGGGAATATTCAGAGTATTGTCTTTCATGTGGTACCACTCATGTTGCCCTCTAATAAATTCTGACAAAGATATGATATGAAATGCAACAGACCCCATCTCACTAACGTTAACATTAAAACTTCATCACTCACAAGCCAGGCACTCCCATGGTAAAAATCAAAAAGTTTTTTGTATTTGGTCATTCTGGAACTTGAGAGAATGTGAATCACTGCAATTATCATTGAAAAAAATTCCAAAGTAATTTTTTAACAGCATTAGACAATCTGCGTCATTTTTATTCTAAAAAGTGCAGGCTGAAGGGCCAATGGAATGAAGATATCGCCCAAGGCCAATGATGCTGATTTTGAGAGCTTTCCAACCATGGTAATTAGAATGCTGTATGACACGTATTGACAAAGTTATAGAGAACCGCGGATTGGCGAAAATCGAAAACGAGAAAAGTATTGAAACTTTGAACCAAAATTGAAGTAGGTAAGAATTGTCGTATGACCATTTCGAGAACAGATTTGAATTCTCACATTTTAGACACTAGTGCTTTTGAAATTGCATAAAAATTTAAAATTGACACTCCCTAACCCTATAGACAATACAAGCGTATGCAATTAAAATTTGGAGGCTGCAGGAGCAGAGCTATTTTGCAAATAACACACAGATATGGTGCAAATGCAATAGTTGACCTTGTACATCTCACTTACCGGTATTTCGATTAAGTTTTGACATGCAAAGTATTTTTTCTTTTATGGTATTTGCATAATTTGAAGAAATACAAAACTAATGGGAGCCTATTCCAAAGTCACATGACAAACTCCAATTACAATTCAACCATGGCAGTGACCACAAACTGTTGTAAAATGTACATTGTTTGTTACTATGTGTGCTTTTAGCAGCTTGACATGAGATAAAAAATATATAAGAATTTTCAACTTATAGAACTAACAACATCCAAAAATAACTGTCAATTTTGAGAAAATGGTTTTTAATAGTCATCTGTCAAATTTGATAGAATCTGTGACAAATATATCAAAACACGCATGTCCAGGGCATTTCTTGGACTTGTTATAAATATGCTTGTATAATGGATGGATTAAATCGATTTACAAGCCCCAATATGCCATGTCTATAAATGAATGGTACTTCCGCTCGTGAATTAGTATCATTCATAGTCATTTATAAAAATAAAATACAACTGCTTAGAACAATTTAACGTATTCCGAAAACATGCCCTCTAACACCTGCGTAGCTGTCAAACATCTAATACACAAGTTCATTTTACAAACTCTCTTATGTAGAGTAAAAAGTAAATTGTCCAAAATTAAGGTTTGGAAATTTCTACTCAAAACAAAACTTACAAAAGCTTTCGATGGACAAAAATGAAATGTGAAAGATAAGGCAATGTACTGATGAATATATGACATAGAAATTTAAAAGCTAAAACAGTAGAGTAAATGCATTAAAATCATAGTAAATGTTATTATGCAGCATAGTGATCCATATTTTGCCTTGGATTTTTATCTTGCATCTCTGAGACATGTTGGGAACATCTTGTGAAAATTTCATAAAAATACCATAATTCAAATTAAGGGCATATGACACTTAATTGTTCTACCTTTCAAAATTGCTGTGGGCCAGACGTCGTGGAGCACCCCTGTGTATAAAAGTTAGGGAAGAACCCCCCAAGGCAGCCAACATATCCACTTGTCCTTTCCCTGCTGAAATACACCCTATTGCTCTGTCAGATGGACCAGATCCTTTGACAAACCAGCAGTACACAGATGAGACAAATTAGTGTGCATTAACTGAGACATAGGAGGCAGACAGGGAGCATGCATTTTTCATGGGATGTGACTAAGTCGTTGACAATCAAGCCTCAGTTTCAGATGACAATAGAACAATTAACCAGCTGGGCCCTTGGTTACCACAAACAGGCCTCCTACATCCTCCATGGTTAGTGTCCATCAGGGGAAGAATGCAGGACTGGACTCTTTCAAAGCATATATAATGCACTGAAAACAAAATTGAGAAAAATTCGCCCAGAATCTGAACAAATGTACATTGTTTTCCAAGTTGGCCTTTAGGGTAATACATGTACTATAAAGATAAGTACACCTTCAGCAGTATAATATTATTGCACATTTCTGTTAAATCTACAAAGACCATAAAATACAGATGTTATTCATATTTTGTTGGTGGCTGACATTCAAAACTGCACCAAAATGGCCATTTGACCATAGTTTCAATATTTCTTAAATTTGACAATGTTGGCATCTGGGCAGTATAAATTGGTTGATATGTATACCACTGCTGAACATTTCAAGCGCATAAACACTGTGTACTGTTTGCTCTATGCGAAGCGACATAGTTAATCATAAAATTTTTAATTTTGGACTAGAAACCAATTCAGTTACAATATAACATAGCAAGTATGCTATTAAACATCCTGATGAAACTGTTGCCATGGAGATATACGCCAAAATCAAGAATGACACCATAGCTAATTTTGCTACTTTAGTTGATTTCTACCTCCCTGCCAAATTTGGTAGGTCTATCACAAAACGCACAATTCTCCCAGAATATTATACATTAAGCCACCCCACTATGTGAAATCACAAGCATTAAATCTTTAGCAATCAAAAGATTAGGCGATTCTATTAAAAAATGCACTAAAATTTACTAAAACTGCCTAATCTCCCAGAAAACTTGACTGTTTATTCCCAAACTGTTTATGTGTATTGCTTATACTACACGACAGCACATATATTCCTATATGGCAAAGTTTGTTGTTTGCTCTGTATATGAGAACTAGCAAAATATAAACAAAAAAATCCTTAATTAGGTCACTTGGTGAGTACACAGTGTAAACCTTTCCATGATACGTTAACTCTTCCTTCCGCGTAATATTGTATTTTACTATGTGAGAGCTGTCTCCATACATTCATTCAAGAGTCACCTGACTATGAAAAAAAAACTCACCAGCTTTTAAATATATGTACACATATAATATATGCCTAAGGTTATTTGGCAATTGATTTTATCACCCATGCATGGTCGCATGCGCACGTGCACCCTCGCCAGAACCCAGTACGTGCACCCAACGAAGCTCAATTTTTTAGCCCAAATCCAAGTGTCTAGGTGTGTAAATAATCATAAGATTTACTGTAAATATGCAATTGATGATCATGAAAAGCATTTATTGGCAGCTTGACAGTATCTCAAAATTGTTCTCTGACATTTATGTAAAGTCAATATGAATCTGTTTAACCCCTGTGCTGAAGCAATCTCCTCATAACTGAGCTGTTCCTGAATTGTGGAATTTTGCTGTATTTGGCTGCAGCTTCATTTCTCATTATGCGTATGATCTCTTTCATTTGTAAACTGCTATATATATATGTTAGTATCACCAAAAGTCGCAGAAGGCCAAATCTGGTAAATAAGTCAGATGAGGTTGGGTTTAGGTCCCACTGTTCTTGAGCACTGCAGTTGGTTGTTTCAGCCGAAGCATTTCAAGAGCTGTGTGGCAACTGATGGAGAAAGTCTTTGGCAATTCCCTAAGCTGATTGGGTTGAAATATAAATAAATGTCAATAATGTAATGGAGAATATCTTGAAACACTGCTAGCCTATCAAGAAATACATTTTCTTGCAGTCATTTGTTTTATTACTGTGAATTCTCTCACTACGAACAAAGCTAATTTGTTGAATTCGAACAGTTTTGATTTTTTCAAAAATAGATAGTAGCCTACAATACCTGAAATTAATTCTGTGAAAATTTCATTCAGCTACTTCAAATAGAAAGGTCTGTCAAAAAATTGGTCAGAACTTTTGGGACGCCCCTCATATGTTGTTGGATTTTGCTTGGAGACTGCTTGTGTCTGTTTTCCTATCCAATTTTATAATTACTCCCCAAACATTCTACAACCACTGTGAACTAGAAATCCGAATGGCTGTTGTTCAGTTCTATTGTTTGCCTCTGTTGTTTCACCCGGATCAGATCAGATCAGATTCTGTGTAATTGATGGAACTTCAAAGAAGCTAAAATCCTCAACATATTAGACCAAAAAAAGTAATTATTAATACAAGTAATACCAAAGTAGACACGTTGGCTCTGTGTCGACAGGGAAGTACAAAAATCAGAAGTACCGAAAAGCCCCTTATTCTATATGTCATTCTTTGCACAGTACAGGTTGATTCAGTTCAATTTTCAAAATTTTAATTTGAAACATTGGTAGGTCAACTTGACATTATGCAGGTTGGGTTAGTTGATTGGTATCAACTAACCCTGCCTGTTCTGTCTCAACTAACCCATCCCTGCCTTTTTTTCTAAAACATGCTGGACGTATATGAAACTGGGTCATCTTAAATAGCTTATAGGATAACAATTTTTATAAACTATACCAAGGTACTAAGTTACTCTGAGATATCCTTGATCCCTTGCCAGAACAAAAGCATTTACCTGCTGAGCACAATTTCACTCAGAACAGTGATTTTTCCACTTTTTAGGTTCACTCCTCAACTTTTATTCCGATTTCCTGTTGATTTAAACGTGAAGGAATGTTTTTTCATTCTGCTTCTCACACATGGCACCATTTTCTCAAATGATCATTTGTGTCACAAGGAGATGGGGCGTATCAACTAACCTTGTGTCTCAACTAACCTGCCTCTCCCTTAGAAGGTGTTCTGGTAGAAATAATTGTTTTAAATGATATTTTCACAGTAATAGTGAGGCAAAATAATGAATAAGTTGAATTTTGAGCAAAAAATCAATTATGATGCTGCATGTTATTCTCATGGTAGTAACAGCCACCAAAGTTTGTGGATGTGTTGTGTACACATATATATAATTAAGCATTTATGACAGAATTACTATAAAATACATGATTGAATTTTTCGTTCATCAGGTTTTACTATTTACTAGAACTGTTTTTTTCTCTAAATATGGTGAAATTTTATGTAGGTGTAGGAAATAACTGCACTTCTTATTTTGAAAGAAAATTGTGTCAAATATTTCCCATAGATGTGGAATTTTATGAAACAAATTAAAGTTCATAATAAGAAAAACAAATTACTACTTTATTCTTACATCAAAAATTAACAATTTTTCTAATCATAAACACATCAGGCGAAACCTGATCAAGCAACGTTAAAGTTGGGTATTTAATTGTAATTTTGTCATGAATGTTTAATTTGGTGTGTGCCCAACACATTCAGACACTTTGGTGAATATTACTATCATGTGAATGACAATATAGGATCAGAACTGATCATACATTTCAACTGATTCAGTATTTTGCCTCACAGCTATTATGTAACATCATTCCATTCAACAATTTTTGTCAGAACACCTCCAAGTACACACTAACTATAATTCCTGACATTTTGGTGAAGATTGAGCAAGTATTTGCTTTGTTATGATGGGTCAAAATTATAGCACCATAGTGAAGCATGGCTGCTGAGTGAAAACTTACGGCCATGGCTGTAGAAAGAAAAAGAATATGACCTCACTGACTCCTTATAATTTATAGATAAAGACTAACTGGGATGCGGATGTGCCCTCACAAACAACATTTGAATGCATTTCTGTACAAAAAAGTATGTGAAACTCTTCAACTGCAATTAACTTTTATAAAATGCAAAGTCATTCTGCTCAAAGTTTCTGAGGTTTGTATTGATTTTGGAATACATTGTTGAAACAAAATGTTGCCCAACGCAAAATCAACCAGGGCAACTGAAAGTTTCGACACTGTCGACAGCATGTCTAGTACTACTCAATAAACCTCATGCTGTTTTTTACAGCCCCCTAAAGTATAATGGGTAAATTCAAGTTTACTACTATAAGACAGCATACTGGCTACATGGCAAAGTTTGTTGTTTGCTCAATATATGGGAACTTGCAAAATGTAAAAAAACAAATCCTGAATTGGGTCACTTGGTGAGTACACAGTGTAATGCACCCAATGCTTTAGCAGTCAGACAAGATCCACTTTGACGAACCAGCAGTACACAGATCAGACAAATTAGTGTGCATTAAGTGAGACATAGGAGGCAGAAAGCGAGCATGCATTTTTCATGGGATGTGACTAAGTCGTTGACAATCGAGCCTCAGTTTCAGATGACAATAGAGCAATTAACCAGCTGGGTCCTTGGTTTCCACAAACAGTCCTCCTGCATCCTCCATGGTTAGTGTCCATCAGGGGAAGAATGTGGGACTCTGCACTAAAAAAGATCGTTGAAAAATACACCTAGAATTCGTACAAATGTACAGTGTTTTACAAGAAGAAAGTATTATGTTACTATCCTTCCAGAAAGTATGTAGGAGGTGATTTTTACAGCTGCCTGAAATTCTGGGTTGACCTTCCTATCACTCTACCTATCCGGCGCATGCAGTGTAGGCTTCAACTATATCGAGAGAGGTCACAACCTTACATGGTTTATGACCTAACAAGACTACAAGTCTACAATGAGCAAAATCCCAGCTGGATGTCGTTTGGATGAGACGTTTGGCAGCCCCTTGCATCAGTGTCTGTGTTACATGTTGAGGACTCCTGCTCTCTCTACCATCTCATCAATCAACCCTCGTGAGCACCCAGAACTGGGCTTAGTGGGATGCACTTACCATATCTTTAGATCTATCTATCTGCTGATTTTACTCCCACATCACAACAAAAAATCACTTTATACATACTTCTGGGACGGAAAGTCACCCAGAAAACAATATCGCTGTTGTTCACTATGTTCAGTTCTATTGTTTGCCTCCGTTGTTTCACCCAGACCAGATCAGATCAGACTCTGTGTAATTGATGGAACTTTAAGGAGGCTGGCTCAGGACGAACTTGAACTTGTCAGCATCATTTCCTGTAGGACATAGATAGACAAGTTGTTTCCTGGGATACAAATTACCAAAGGGCACTAAAGCTCTTTGACCATGGCCACAGGCACTTGTGTTGTTGGCAAGTCACCATCTAATTGGAAGCTAAATTAGTAGCTAAATTTGTTGGTAATTGGGCATGAATTCCTCCCACAGCTAGCTGCAGAGTTTATTAGTCACAGCTTTGGTTAATCATTTCAGTTGATCTTTTTGGTTAATAATTTAATTTACCTTTTTTAGCAATTATTATTCATTAAATAAATTATTTGCATAAGAAATTGCATCAATGTTGAACGTCCTAAAAATGAATAATTCCAAATTTTTTTTTAATATTATAAATGGTCTTCATATCAGTTGTTAATGATAGATAGATAGATAGATAGATAGATAGATAGATAGATAGATAGATAGATAGATAGATAGATAGATAGATAGATATAGTAAGTGCAGCCCTCTAAGGTTGATTGATGAGATAGGAGAGACAGCAGGAATCCTCAACATGTTACATATTTACCCCATGTGAGGGATCTTTTACTTGCTCAACACAGACACTGATACAAGGGGCTACCAATTTAACGGCTCATCCGAACGACATCCAGCTGGGATTTTTCTCTTTAAGGTACACTGAAAATTTAGGGCTCACCACCAAGCTGCTCAATAAATAAAATGATGAATCTATAATGTGTCCAGATAGTGCAGACACCAAAACTATTTTGAGCTTTACATCTAACTAAAATTGTTTCATATTAGCGGGGCAGGTATGAAAAAAAATAGTGCATTTACACATAGAAGCGTGAAACTTGGCGCAAACTTAAAAAACATCTATATGAATAATCATTGAATGTATTTGGATAGGGAGCCACCTAAAATTAAGCTTAGGTGGCTACTGGCAGCCATTTTCCAAAATGGCGGCCAATTCTTCCATTTTGCTGCTTTTTGTGTAGTTCATACAAATAAAATACATGCAAATTGTGTTTTTTATTCCTTCTCTAGGTATTCAGTATATTACTATAACATTTTTGGTAGACTGGACTATTTTCAGGCTTGTTTGAATCCATTTTTGTAGAAATATTGATTCAAATGGTGGATTTCGCGGTTTACGCATGGTTAGGCCAATTCTTTATAAATCTCAAAATTAGTTACATACTTGAATGCCTTGCAAGAAGAGCTTTCAAATGAGTATCCGCATCAATACGTTTCGTAAATTTGGTATGAAAATGGAAAAAATGAAATTAAAATGTTTTTTTGAAGATTTCGGTTTTAGTTTAATCTTGACAAAAAATTCACGAAAACTATTGATGCTACCATTCATTTGAAAGCTCTTTTTGCAAGGAATTCAATTATGTAGTCTGATTAAATATCAACTGAGATCCCACGAAAATATGGGAAACCACGAAAATGCTGATTTTTCTTCAACAGTTCTGACAAAAAGGACCCTGACCACCCTAAAATTCCTTAGTTCAATTCACAAATCAACTGAAAATGTTTTTTTAGATCTGAAGAAGGAATAATTAGCACTGTTTTCATGCAGTCAAACTATAGGCACTTCAAAGAAAGCAGGAAAATTATAATATTAGCTGTCATTTTGGAAGATGGCCGCCTTGGGTCAACTTGGTCAAATCTTAAGTGGCTCCCTATCTAAATATTTTCTTTAAGATGTTTTCTTACTGTATGCCAAGTTTCATGCTTCTATGTATAAATGCAATATTTCTTCCCTATTCATGACAAATCTGCCCCTATATGTATATACAGCCGACGTAATAAGTGCTTACAGAATTTCACTGACATGTTCCTTGTGAGGTCATATCCCTACAAGTACCATATCATTCTCTATGACTCCCAGACTCCCAAGCATTTAGTGAGGTCATATCCCATACTTTCAATGCTATCATAAGTCACCTACCGAGTCACAGCTCTCATCAATGAGGTCACAAGTTACTCAATGACAAATTGACATGTGCAGTTCATTTCAATATTCGAAATATTTGTTATAGGCTTAAATATAACTTTTTTAAAACTTCAGTTAAATTTAAAAGGTCATGGTTAAACAATTTGAGGGAAACCATACAGAAATCTAACTGGTTCAATAATATGCATCTATAATTGTCAACCGCAATACATTTTAGATAAATTTAATTTTTTTTAATGCATATAAATCATTATATAATCATCTTGACACCAAATAGCCTTCGCAGTGATGTTTTGTGGTTTTGTTTTATTCAAGTTTAAATAAAGGAGGTCAAATAGCTGTCAGAGCAGTGGCGCATGGATCATTAATGGCATATCGATGGTGAAAGTGCAAAACCTCGTAAGTTAAAGAAAAAGCTGTTTTTCAGAAATTGAAAAAACCATCACCAATCGTTTTTTATGATAAAAATAACACATTTTATCGAGGGGCTACAATGGGAAGAATGAGGAAAATGACACTTTTTCAAATTTTCATGCACGCTATTTTGCAATGTTCTTCATCACCGAAACACAAAATTAGGAGGTTAATTGTTTTCATTAAAAAAATTGCTGTGAGCTATAAAAATGTAGCATCATCATTGTCATTTAAAAAAGTGAAATATATGAAGTTTAGCGAGTTAAAGTTCTGAATTGAGTTACAGCGTTTTGCACTTTCATTTTTGGAACCAATCAACATACAAGGTTGGGTGAAATAATTTTGTTACAGCTTCCAAAAACAGCAAACCAGCAAGGTGACCAATTGACAACATGTACTGGATATTGAAATACATTGTAGTCATTCCACACTAAATCTGAAAATAGCCAAATTTTGCCATACAAGGTTTTGCACTTTCACCATCGATATATCACAATTTAATTTCATTTAACTATACATTCTTCACTAGTCATCTCTCCTGGAGTCCTGGGGTATTGTATGCAGATGCATTTTGTAATGTTCACTGCGATACCATTTTGAGATTTGTTAATAAGATAGTTAGATAGATATATAGACATGGTACAGGTGGTAGCGAAATTATTCAACCCCTTGGGGTTCTCAATTTATTTCTATAGTTTACGAGTCATGCAAAAATTAATGCAGTGACATGAGCATGTATCAAATCGTGAAAAGAAGCAGAATATCACATATATGAGACAACATAATGCCAAGCTGATGTGACGGAGACCTAAATCTGGTAGGCAGTTTGAATTTCTGATAGGGGTCAAAAATTTCAGAAATTATATTATTCAACCCCCCTGCTTCCATTGGAATAGCATTGAAGCGGGGGGGGGGGCTCAGGTCCAATATGGGGGGCATGTGCCCCGTGCCCCCCCCCCATAAGACGCCACTGTTGGAGTCTATGAGAAAACATCAAAGGGGTTGAATAATTTTGCTGCCAAGTGTAAGTGCTGCCCTCTAAGCTCAGTTTTGGGAACTCACCAGGGTTGATTGATGAGGTGGAGAGAGAGCAGTCCTCAACATGTTACACATTTTACCCCATGTAATGTGAGGGGTCTTTTTACTTTCCAAGCACAAACACAGATACATGGGCTGCTAATGTAATATCTCATCCGAAAAACATCCAGTGGGGAATTTTGCTCATGAAGGTCCTCAGAAAATGTTGGGTTCCCCATCCAGGGTTCGAAGCCATGCAGGCAAAGACCTTCAGAGGAGCAGGTCTAGCCTCCAACCTAGCTCCAGTGTTGTAAACTCCGACGTGTTTAGCTTTATGGTTTTGTTACACATCTGGCCAAAACACAGCGGGTCGTATCGGGGGTAACTCTAACCACTCAGCTACCCAGCTGCCTTAATCAATAGGGACCACATGCAATGAAAAAAGGTCAATAGGCCCCATATTGTGACTTTCGTGTCATCCCAGATTTTCTTTTACTACACTTTTAACAAAAAGGTTTTATATGGAACCTTTATGGGTTCTATAAGCTGGTAAGGAACCCTAAAAGGTTCATTATTCAACTTTCAAAAAGGTTCCAACAGCAAACAAAAACAACACTAAAGATAATCCAGCTGCACTGAACTCCCGCAATGGAACCCCTTTCTCTCAAGTTGGGAGCATAGGGTCCTATCATAGGGCCTTCCCACCAGTATTGAACCTTCTCAATTCAGTTGAACCCTTAAGAAAAATTTAGAACTATTTTCGGCTGTGGGTTCTTTATATATATGCCATCAAGAACCTTTTGTGTAAAGAGTGCAGGGTGGATGATAGGGTATTTTTGCACTGATGCAGTGATGCTTCTTGATAGTGCTGAGTACCGTGATACAACGTATCGAAATGAACCGGTTTTCTACGTCGATATGTGCTCCGGTATATCGTGTGACATCATACCAGCTATTTTTCAAGCCCAACAATCAGTATTTATTGCTAAAAATCACTTGAAATCCATGTATAATTACCCAAACTTTGCGCCGAAACATCGAATTTTGTTTTCCTCAAAACGGTCATGTTTTATTATACATTCATATGTTTATTGACCTCGCCTTAGATGCCCCTATGATCAAAATGGTATGCTCTAAACATCTATTGGCATCCTCTAAAAAATTAAAGATCCTATGTGTAGGCCTACCAGGACCTTGAAATTTTCAGAGCATGTCAATAGATGTAGGCCTATAGAGCATAGGCCTACCATTTTGATAATTATGCGAAATTCTAAAGCTAAATAACTGAGAGGTCTGAAATGTCCTTTTTGTGGCCCGAGGGAAGAGGTCCCCCTTCTTAAAATTCTGAACAGGCCTATTCAGCAGAAATGTAAGCCTATGTAATGTAAGGGCCTATCTAAAATAAGTGTTTTGCAACTTTATAATCTCAACAATAAAACCTTTGTCTGAATATAGCACTGGAACCCATGCGTAGCATGGGTCATGGGTTCTCCCATTCAAAAACTTGAGATTTTGACATTGCATCAGGAGAAGTAGGGGAGAGGAGGGCTGGTTGGCACACGGGCTGGTTGGCACACCCTTATTTGTGCGAAGCTGAATTGTAGTACAGAAATTTGTTACTGCCACATGTCATATAGGCCTACATGATAAGGCCCTTCAGGAGAATCAACCATCTTGGGTGTCTGCTTACTCATGTTGGCTGTGCAGCACTTTCACGTGCTTAAAGACCCCATAAGTCGTTTTTCGATAAAGCGGAAAAAGGTGTGCATCAATAGCTGATGGCCTCACATGGTTCATTAAGTATTAATAAGATTTGTAAATATGTTGACTTTAAGGGTGCTATGTGTCACCCGGGTAATTTTCATAGTTTTCCTTGAAATCACAAATCATTAAAAAATGACAGGCGGGGGTAGGTTGGCACAGGCATTGGGACAGGTTGGCACACTGTGTTAAGTGAATGCAACTTAAGTCAAATCAATAAGTTATTGAATAATTGAATTGAATGATATTGTTAGTTGTAGGGACTCCATAATACTAAACTTTTCCTGAGTATAGCGTGCTGTAGTGGTGTTTTGAGATTTGTTGGCTTAGCCTAAAGACGATAATTGAGGATTGTTGAGCATACAGGACAGGCCTTATGGTAAGAATGTGCATACTGTAATAATTTGATCTATTTTGTGCATAGAACATGTTAAAAATACAAAAAAGTGTCATTTCACATTGTTTGATTTCCTGGTGTCACTTGTGCCAACCAGCCCCCCTTATGTGCCAACCTGCCCCATGGTGGGGTAGGTTGGCACAGAATTTTTGAGCTGCGATATCTCCTGGGCAAATAATAATACAGGCTCAGTGAGGTACTGATAATGTAGGTTGGGGATAGGACTTCGAATTGACATATGAACAAAATCCATATCCCGAATAGCTTTTGTTCAGGACACCTAAATGTCCTGTTTGTGCCAACCAGCCCCCCTCTCCCCTACGACAGCAAAGCTATAAGAACAGACTTTACAAAACCTTGATTTTCATGGACATAACATATTATTATACTGACAGCACTATTTTTGAAAGAATTCTCTCACTGGTAAGTGTGAGAAAATCAATACAAAAGGCAGAGAAATGCTCAAAAAACGGGAAGTTTCGACCATGAGACAAATTGAGATCTATGATGTCACCACTATGACGTCACTGCAACTGTGTTGTGATGTCATCATCACTGCTTGTGACGTCATTACCAAAGCTGTGGTTTTAACCAATCAGAGATGGCCATTTGCTCAATGCATAAGGACGAGATTTCATCTGTGTATTTCAGAGGATAACTGAGGAGATATCAGGAACACTGAGTTCAGGGAAATAGGTGCCGTCAGTAGCAAATTTTGTCTATTTTCAGTATGTGTTATTTTATTTTAGCATAAGTGTAAAGCTAACAGAGAATATCAAATTCTCCCAAGCGCTATCTTTTAAATCTCATGATTTTTCAATAGGACGATTCATGAGCCCCATCCCACAATGAGGCTCTTGGGCTGCCAAAAACCTAAGTCGGCCCTCATTGCTCATGTTATTGTTATATTATATTACAGCGAAACACTTTCATATAGAATTAGAGTGGACTGTGGCACTGTGAAAATGGCACTTCGTGTGTCATCATGCTGATTATTTTGTCATGATCAAACCCAATACTTTCAATGTTAATTTGATTGAAGGAGACTTATCCCACTTGTTGGTGACAGCCAAACGAAAGGATTATGTATCTGATTTTCACTCTGAAATCAGTTTTGACAAGTCAAATGGCCTTCTATTGATCATGACTAATCAAAAAATAGCCTCTATGTTTCCCATGTTGAAGTAGAGAAGTTGACACTTCATCAGCTATCATGAGTCACAAAGTGCCATTTTCACAGTGCCACAGTCCACTTTAATTCTATATCAAAGTGTTTTGCTGTAACTGTCAACATTACAACATACCATATAAATGACTAACCATAACAGTGCCTAAAAAGCCAGGTAATATACATATTAACATGGTGTTATGCAAATTGTGCCGATGAGGGGGCAGGGGGCTGGGCCAATTGCTCCATATTGCTAGTGCTCACCCACTGCCAACTAAATTGTGATTGGACTGGGAAGAGCACACAATGGATATGAAAGAGGTAGGGAATAGTATTATAGTTTTCAATAATTATTGTCAGATTTATGTAATATCTTTAATGAGTTTACATCTACTTCAGGGAAGCACTGACAGATAGACAGAACAACAGCTATGTACTGTGTGTCCAGACTTATTACGCACTCATGTTTTTTCAACATATCCCCAAATAAATAACACCATTTGGATATCCTTTACCCATAGTCATATTTGTACAATGGAGCCAACATGCTCTCAATTTCTATATCAGTTCAATGAGGCGTTGTGACCTACAGTCAGGTTTTTGGGTGTTCACACTTATTATGCACTTTCTTAAAATTCCCTCAAAAAGCACCAAAAATCTATCAAACTCAGTGTTCTGTAGTTCAAGAAATTAAATTCACCAAAATACATCACAATCGTAAATCCTGATCGATACATTGACAGACTGATAAATAGAGAACTGCCACATATTCTGATATTTTTAAAAGTGACATCCAGAAATAGATGTTCCCTCCCACTTTTTAAATATCTTGATTGTTCTTTGTGTTGAAAACACCTCAGGACTGGAGACAAAACAAGATCACCGCTTATGATGCTTTCTGTTTGCTGATTGCAGTTTTCTGTTTGTGTTCATGTTTAATTGTTTGTTTTTATCACTTTTTGCTTCCAATGATTTTCAAGAGAGCTCAGCAAATGCAATGACCTTAGTCTAAGTTGCCTACAGCAACGTGAAGACTGTGACCTCGGTCTACTGCTAAAATATCATCTCAATAGATTGACTATAACTACAAAAAAGTAACTCATGATGTTTTTGAAAATTAAGCTTTTTTTCTAAGTGTAAAATCTGGGCATATCTATATTCTTTCAATCTCTTATTGTCCTATACACTCAGATGGATCAACAAAAACATATTGGAAACAAATTTTGAATTCTTTATCCACCCTTTGGCAAGTTATTAACATGGTCCATCGGACCCCATGGGATGGCCTATTGGTCCCCATGGTTGGGGATCGATGGGCCACCATCTTTCTTGACAGAAAATGTGTTATCTAATCCTTCTCCCTGGGTTGATCTATGTGAATTTTATATCATTTTATTGAGAATTACACCAGCTAATAGGGTGCACAGTATGAATCCTTCCTCTGAAGCAGATTTGCCTCCATGGTCAATAATTTGCCAAGCCGCCCATCGGTCCCCACTCTCCCCTACTGCCATTGTGTCTAATATCAAGAAGTGCTTTTAAAAAGACTTTGGATATTCCAAGTAGCACTATGAGGATATTTGAAACGGTCAAATATCCCCCAAGATGCTATTTGGATATTTCATCAGACCCTATTTCATCAGATGATATTCCATCCTTAAAAGCTTTGACCGACCGTATGGAGCTCTGGCAGCTGCCAATTATTCTCCGGGTCCTATTTTTGTGACGTCACCATGCTATGCAGTAGAGTTGCTTGTCTTTTCAGGAAAAACATGCAATGTTTGCAGCATTGAAACTCGCTTACTACTGGCAGGCCATTATGAAGGTTGGGAAATATTTCAGTCAACACCTGAATTTTATCACCTGGTTCTCAGCATTCATCTACGATTTTTTTAGCAGTCAATAAGGCCATTTTTTTTACATAAAAGATCACGATTTTCATGTGCGTTATGCTGCTAACTTTTTTCCAAAACGTACGATGTTCATAGACCTGAAACTCGAATACTATGAATAGGAACATTATGAAAGTTGGAAATTATTTCAGTCAACTCCTGAATTTTATCACATGGTTCTCAGAATTCATCTACGATTTTTTTTTACAGTCACTAAGGCCATTTTTTTAAACATAAAAGATCGCGATTTTCTTGTGCGTCATGCTGCTAACTTTTTTCCAAAAAATACATGTTCATAGACCTGAAACTCGAATACTATGAATAGGAAAATTATGAAAGTTGGGAAATGTTTTAGTCAACACCTGAATTTTATCACATGGTTTTCAGCATTCATCTACGATTCTTTTAAATGTCAATAAGGCCATTTTTTTAAAACATAAAAGATCCCGATTTTCATGTGTGTCATGCTGCTAACTTTTTTGCAAAACATACAATGTTCAGAGACCTGAAACTCGAATACTATGAATAGGAAAATTAAAATTGGGAAATATTTCAGTCAATATCTGAAATTTATCACCTGCTTTTCAGAAATTTTCTACAATTTATTTTGTTGCCAAAAATTCTAATGTCGTTTGTATAAACACAAAATATCGCAAATTTCAGATCCGAAACAGCTTATTTCTCGGTTGCAAAACCTGCCATGTTTAGAGCCATGGAACTCACAGACTATCAATAGGAAAATCATGAAAGCCAGGGAATACTTGGGAAATAATTTTTTAATGAATCTGGACATACATTATCAATATAGATCTACTCCAAGGAGAGGGGCCTGTGACTTCAGTACTAGATTGTATCTACAATGGGTTAACTATAGCCTGTGTTAGTGAAGTTCTGTGTTAGTTAACCGGATTTACAAAATTCTGTTAGCTTGTGTTGTATCAACAAATAAATGGTTAAGGTCTTTCTATTGTTGTGAGGGACAATTAACCCAATTTTTTACGGGGATTCCCAGTGGTATCCCAAAAATATTAGCATCATTTGACATGGGGAAAAATAAAGACAGAAAAAAACTACTTCCTTGACAGTAAAAATGACCTAGCTCCCTCAATTTTGTAGTTAAAGTCTTGAAATTGATACAGCACCTTCCTGGGTACTTATTGCGTCTTCGCTGAACACTGCATTAATTTCGGGTCAAGCGTTTGTATTATACAGCACTCTGACTGAGGAAAACACATTTTTCACATGTCTAAATTTAAAGGGCTGGCAAATAAAATTTCTTCAATGTATCTTCACGCCCTTCGCAGCGTAGATCCGGACATCACGTGGCTACATTGTGTAGCAGTTAAGTTTCATGACGATTGCATTAAATGCGATTTTTAAGAAATGATTTTCTGCACCAAGAATATTTCGGTTTTGCGACTTTTTGGCATTGATGAACTGGCCAGCCTGTGATGTCATCAAGTGATGTCATCAAGTGACGTCATGGCCTGACGTCACTTTGTTTGTAATGACTGTTTTGTTTGCAAGCATTTTCAGTGCCATTTTTTTGCTTGCTGGTCAATATTATTGGATTTACACCCCCTTAAAAAAAGGAATTTCACTTCATTTTGGGAAATAATTTTTTAATGAATCTGGACAGAAATGATCAATATCTGCTTCATGGAACTAAGCACTGGCAGGTGTCTCAATCCATCCCTGGCAATTCAAATTGACAATGAATTGACTTCCTTTGAGAAAAGATCAGGAATTTCATGAGACAGGCTTATTTAAGTAGGCCTAAATTTGACTAAATAGATGTCATTTCACCCACCAGGTGTCTCTTCTGTGCCTGTGCACGCCAATTTACACCGGAGTGCCCCCTTGTGTTGTAGAAGAGATGGCTGTGCTTGACAGCAATCTCTTCTAGACGTCAAATAGTGTCCAAATAGTTTCTAACCATGAGGCACTATTTGGTCACTATTTGATGTAGAAGAGTTGGCTGTCAAATATATTATGACAAAGTTTTTAACATATAGCACATTGGAACTCTTGGAAAAAAGTTAAGTAGAAAATGTGGCTTGGTTTCAATTTTTGGATATTGTGTGCGGGACATTGGCAAAGACCTATTTTTAGTGTCGGGCATGCAAAAAGAAGCCCGATTTGCATATCGGGCATGTAGACCTTTCAGCTGTAACAGGTGGGGCACTTTTCAAATTTTGGTTGATTTCATGTGGAATGACCCAGCTCTTTTGTTAGTTTTTTCTAGCTTATCAAGATTAGACTTGCTTGAGAACATCCATGCCATATGACAGTAGTTAAAATTACTGCTAATGTAGCTGTTATATATTGTTGTTTTACAGGACTTATCCAGGTTTATTTTCATACGTTTTAAAGCATTAATCGGTTTACTTGTTTGGTTCGAGACATTGTCTATGTGGATATTGAAATTTAAGTTTGTGTCCAATTCAATCCTTAGGACATTTACAGATTCAGTTGCGCATTTCAGTATCATTCACTTCTATTTCGTGCTTTATGAGTGGTAAATGTCTACTTAGAAACATCAATTGAAGTTCTAGTTTATATACACGTTTAGTCAGGCGACTCTTGAATGAGTCTATGGAATCAGATCTCCCATCGTAAAATACAATAATACGCGGAAGGAAGAGTTAATGTGTCATGGAAATGTTTATGCATTTGAAATGTTCAACTGTGTGATCTTGAAAGTGGTATACATATCAACCAATTTATACTGCCCAGGTGCCATCATTGTAAAAAAAAAAACTATGGTCAAATTGCCATTTTGGTGCAGTTTTAAAACATATGTAACGAAATGTTATAAAACAGTAAAAAAAAGTATAAAATAGTGATGCACATGTGTAATTGTGCATCAATGAAATAGCAAATCTCCATTGTTTACCAGCTCTTAAATGTGTGAACCACCAACAAAATATGAATAACATCTGTATTTTATGGTCTTTGTAGATTTACCAGAAATGGGCAATAATATTATACTACTGAAGGTTTACTTATCTTAATACCCTGAGTATAACCCTCTGCCAACATTTGTACAGATTCCGGGCTTATTTTACACAATTTTTTTTTCATTGCATATATGTCTCAAAAGAGTCCAGTCCTGCATTCTTCCCCTGATGGACACTAACATGGAGGATGCAGGAGGACTGTTTGTGGAAACCAAGGACCCAGCTGGTTAATTGCTCTATTGTCATCTGAAACTGAGGCTTGATTGTCAACGACTTAGTCACATCCCATGAAAAATGCGTGCTCCGTTTCTGGCTCCTATGTCTCACTTAATGCACACTAATTCGTCTGATACGTGTACTGCTGGTTCGTCAAAGGATCTGGTCCAGCTGATAAAGCGTTAGAAGTGTATTTCAGCAAGGAAAGGACAAGTGGATATAGGGGGGGGGGGCTCTTCCCAAACTTTTAGATTAGGATGCTCATGTTGTCTGGCCCACAGCAATTGTGAAAGCTAGAATGATCTTTGCGGATTGGCAGACCACTTGAAAAATGTATTTTCTCATTTTCAATATGCAAACTGGCTTTGCCACATCATTGTCAGTTTTCTGTTGGTGTACTAATCTTCTTATTTGATGAAGTACCTTAAGCCATTTAAATGGCTTTTTTATTGTCACCTATGCTGCTCAATATGATTTGCACAGAATTAACTGATTAATCATAACTGACACAAACAAAACATTTTAAAGCCAGTGACATCACACAGATCACATGGCCAAGTTGAAAGTTAATTTTGAAACTGATTGGACCACTAATCTGCAAACAGCTATAAAATAGGCATCATGCACATTCTTCTCCTATCAAATGTTGTCATCGATCAAATGAGAGGCCATGCTCCCACAAGCAGTAATTTACAGAAATAATTTTATGACATGGCTTGGATTATTGAACTGTCTCACTGCAAAAAAAGTTGTTAAAACATTCGAACACTTCGGCATTTTATAGTGCTTGTAGTGCTTGTCAGTCAGCAGGGTGAGTGTAAACGAACAATGATATGGTGGGATGACTATAACCCATGCAGAAAATCGTATTGCTGTTGTTCAGTTCTATTGTTTGCCTCTGTTGTTTCACCCACATCAGATCAGATCTGTGTAATTGATGGAACTTTAAGGAGGCTGGCTCAGGACGAACTTGAACCTGTCAGCATCATTTCCTCTAGGACATAGACAAGTTGTTTCCTGGGATACAAATTACCAAAGGGGACTAGAGCTCTTTGACCGTGGCCAGAGACACTTGTGTTGTTGGCAAAGTCACCATCTAATTGGGAGCTAAATTAGTAGCTAAATTTGTTGGTAATTGGTCATGGATTCCTCCCAAAGCTAGCTGCAGAGCTTATTAGTCACAGCATTGGTTAATCATTTCAGTTAATCTTTTTCGTCAAGCATTTTAGTTTACAATTTTTCGGTAATAATTCAATACCAGTAATATTAACATGTTGTTATCAATTATTGATCTGAAGTAGATAACAATAATTTACCTATAATTTGCATTTGGAATTACATCAATTATTCAATGTTGCATGTCCCAAAATAATAAAATAAAAATCTTAATTATATATTATTACATGGATTGTGTTGTATTGAACCAAGTATTCTCGCTACCAGACCATATTTTCCCGAGGCCCGCCAGGCTGTCAATCGATAATTTTGATATTTACATTTGCATATTCACTCTTCGAACTGTGGAAACCAACAAAGCAATACAAGATTAAAGTAATTGTTTGTAGTTTTGCATTGAAAGGGACTACCAACAAAGCTACAAACAGTACAAAAATGCTTGAACTTGACAGCTCACTATCAAATCCAATATAGACCAGAAGCATGTTCGTAAACAACTGTGATTAATTGCCAGTTATCTTATTAACCATGCTTGATTGAATTCCAGGTAATTTTAGTGTCACCAAAGAAACAACCTCCCCCCCCCCCTCCTACTTGACACTTGAGTTTTTGTAGTGGTGTTATAGGCTTATCTGGCCATGACATAATTGCAAGGCTATGATGAAGTTGTCCACAAGGAATGCTATTGGCCAGTTTCACCTATGACATCATAGCTAGCACCAAAGTTGCATAGGTTCCAATGGAGTCGCAATGATATCATAGGTCTACACTAGCTCCAGTGTTGTAAACTCTGACGTGGTTAGCACAACTGGCCAAAACACAGCGGGTCGTATCGGGGCTAAGTCTACACTATGAAAAAATGATTTCTTCAGAGCAATTGCGAGAGCTGTAACTGTGTTAACCTTACAGCAAAGCACTTTGATATAGAATAAGAGTGGACTGTGGCCCTGTGAAAATGGCACTTCGTGACTCATGATAGCCAATGAAGTGTCATCTTCTCTACTTTCAACATGGGAAACATAGAGACTGTTTGATTAGTCATGATCAAGAGAAAGCCATTTGACTTCTCATAACGTATTTTAGAGTGAAAATCAGATGCATAATCCTTTCGTTTGACTGTCACCAACAAGTTGGATAAGTCTCCTTCAATCAAATTATCATTGGAAGTATTGAGTATGATCATGACAAATCATCTCTATGATGACACAAGAAGTGCCATTTCCACAGTGCCACAGTCCACTCTATTTCTATATCAAAGTGTTTCGCTGTAATAGATTATATAAATTTACAGCAATGCACTTTGATACCGAAAAGAGTGTACTGTTGCACTGTGAAAATGGCACTTCGTGTGTCATCATAGAGATGATTTGTCATGATCATACCCAATACTTTCAATGTTAATTTGATTTAAAGAGACTTATCCCTCTTGTTGGTGACAACCAAACAAAAGGATTATGCATCTGATTTTCTATCCAAAATCAGTTATGACAAGTCAAATGGCCTTCTCTTGATCATGACTAACCAAGCTGCCTCTATGTTTCCGATGTTGAAAGTAGAGAAGATGACACTTCATTGGCTATCACGAATCACGAAGTGCATTTTTTACAGTGAACTGATCCTCATTTTTTCTTTATCAAAGTGCATTGCTGTAATGAGACAAGAACAATTAACTATGTGGTGGCTAAAGACTTCTCCACCATAAACTGAATAAATTATGCCTCAACTCTAGAAGCAATGTAGAATGACATTGTATATGTTGTTGTAACTCTGTGAGTGATCTTATAGGCAGTTTATATTTATAGTTTTATACCCTTTTTCAATCTGCAGCATTAAATAAATTACGTAATCACCTTGTCACCAAACAGCCTTCGTCTTTCTGTTTTATGGTTCTATTTCGTTCAATTTTAAATAAAGGAGGTCAAGGCTCATGGGTGTCAAAGCAGTGGTGCATGCATATATATATCACAATTTAATTTAATTGAACTTAAATTCTTCTTCACTAGTCAACTCTATTCTGGCCTATTCTATACGTATACATTGTGTTATGTTTCACTATGGGATTTTGATACCCATCCCGAGCAACCCGTGTTAGTCATAAGTTTCATCTTGTGCCAAGTCACAATGATACCAGCTTGTCATTTTAAGACTCCTTTGTGCAAAAATACCCTATTACTCATTCCAGCGAAAGAAAGATCAGGGATGACACGAAAGTCACAATATTGCCCAGACCCTCTTTTCACTGAGGAACTTCCTATTAAATTTATAACTTACATTTATTTGACTTTCGCTGTCTGAAGAAATTGTTTGAATACAATTGATTAATCGAGCAATCCCCCAATCAAATACTTGCTAATAACTGCCAACATTACAACATATGATATGCAGTGTCATTCCTTCACCCTGCCAAAATGCAATATTTTCCACAAGCACTTTCAGTCACCCTTCACTTCATTCATGTCTCCTCTTGCCTTAATTACCTTTCAAATGCTTTTAAAAATACAGGACGTAAAGCCCATCCATTCATCCCTGTTATAATGTGAATCTCTGGTAACATATACCTAAAACACCAACCAGTACAGATCCTGAAAAGCCAGGTAATATACATAACATGGTGTTATGCAAATTGTGCTGATGAGGGGGCAGGGGGCTGGCCCAATTGCTCCATATTGACAGACTCACTCACTGTTCACTAAATAGAGATTGGACAGCGAAGTGAGCATCATGGATATCAAAGAGGTAGGGAATGTTATAGTTGTCACTAATTATTGTCAGATTTATTTAAAATCCTTAATTAGTCCCAATCTACTTACAAATGATTACATATTTGTAGACACAAGGACTGAATGTGATTTTTTTTTTCAAGGACATGTTATCCTGTGGGGAAAAGTGATGTCATAATTTTTTATGACACTTTTCCCTATAGAATACGTGTCCTAGAAAAAAATTCACATTCAGTCCTTGTGTCTACAAATATGGAATCGTCTGTAAAAAAGGCATATCTTGTTATGGTCGTTTTCATAACTACATGTTTTTTAAAAACTTCTCTGCATTTTTAAAAATAATGTGCAAGCACTTTAAGCAGTGCCTCTATAATTTCTCACTGATTGATTTTCTATCGACTAAGCTTGGTGAGATAGAAAATTTTTGAGAGATGAAATTGTTAATTTTTTTGTGAAGGTTTCCTGCTGCGCAGCCTATGTTTTTGATTCACCATTTCATAGGTACTATGCTGAATGTAGAACAAGTCAATAATTATGTAGTCCATATTGTTGGGGTTTATTAATGAAACTTTTAATTAGCCAGACCATGGTAATTAATTATGATTTAAAATAGACCCAGACCCTGAACTTCATAAGTTAATCGATTTTAAAATGCTCATGATAACCGAACAACCCAAATAAAAAAATTAATCGAGCAAAATCAGCTAATTTCGTACAGTGCAGTTCATTGCCTCAATCAATAAAATTTGCTCTACTTTTTTTTGATCATCACAACTTTCCCCCATTATTGATCCTTTTCTGTCATTGTTGATGAATTTTAATGGTAAGTTGAGACAAAAATCTTTCAAGATTAGGGTGTATACACTAATAATCAATATTTTTCTTTGATGGTTCAAAATTAATTAATCAAAATTAATTAAACACAAAACAAGTTTCATTGCAAAATATTCCTCGCTTTTCCCATAACTAATGGAACCGAAGAAAAATTAGGGTAATGAGGGGAAATCGGGCCCCTTTAATTTCTGAGACAAATTCACAGGCACTAGCATAAAAAAACATTTTTTAATATGCACCAAGTATTAAATTCAAGGTGCTGCACACAAGCCGAGCTCGTTTGCAAATTCACGCTTTGAGTCTGAGATCACTCACAGAACTGTGATCATTAAATATAGTATTGAAAAAAAAAAAAAAAGCAAAGTGAAGCCAACAAATAAGACAACCAAATTAAAAAATGATTAAGAGCAACCTATTATAACCATCCCTGTATCCCACTATTTTATAAATATTTGATGGTGAGGAGTCCAATATAGAGTATAATTGCTCTATATTGGACTCCTCACCATCAAATATTTATATAATAGTGGGATACAGGGATGGTTATTATAGGTTGCTCTTAATCATTTGGCTTTGGGCTGGCCCTTTAGCTCAATTGGTTAGATAGTGGACTTTCAAGCGGGAAAGTGTAACATGGTGCATCGGCCTAAGGCTGACTCAGAGGGAGCCGGTTTGAATCCCGCTAGTGGTGATTGTTGACTGGAGTGTGTCACAATCACAGGGAAGTTGGGATGTGATAATAGTGGGTTGAGTATAATACTATAACAGTTTGCAATTGGCTTGGGGGCCAGCCCTTTAGCTCAACTGTTAAGATAGTGAACCCCCCTCCCATGTCATCTTTTTCTTTAATATTCTTACAGGCAATCAAGAAGTTGGACCACAACACAATCCGTATCCGCCTGGTGGCAGGAAATACTTTGAAGCAATTGGGGATCACATTGGGGGAGAATGAGAGGCCCCCAAAAGTATGTATTGATACCATGAAGAAAGGAGGGGCCATGGAATGCAGTGGACTGATTAGAATTGGCGACAGCATTTTAAAAATTCAAGACGAAGACGTTTCAACGATGAAAATGGAAGACGTGCAGAGAATGCTAGAATCTGCTGAAAAAGGTTTGTTATAATTGATCAATTGTTAAATAATATGTAAATTCCAAAGCATGAAAACGGGACCGCCTGACCGCAAAAAAAATAAATTTTAAAGACTCTAAATTGTAATTATCTTAATTATTTCTCGAAATTCATTTATGTATTCAGGTTTGTTCAATAAAAAGTTTGGAGAAAAAAATTGGGACAAAGAGAAATAGGGTAGAAAGGTAATATTCTAAAGAAAATGTTTTAAAAAAGTTTTGAGGGAAAATGTAACTTTTTTTTTATTTGGAAAATTGTATTTTGCGAACTTTTTTTTTGGGAAATTAAAAAAAAAAACATTTTTGGTAGTCACGCGTGATGAGAAAAAAGTGTCAGAATCCTATTATGGGATGTCTGAATCACTTCCTTTGATTGAACCATCTGATTCACACCTCGCATGTTTTCCATAAGGGACAAAACACCTCGCTCCGCTCGGTGAGCTGGTGGCTCTGTCCCGTCTTTTACAGTAGACGAATGTCAAGTGCTTATTACAGAATTGGATTGAAATGTTCCTTGTGAAGTCACAGCCCTGTCCATGCCTTGTTAAACTGTATGACGTGTAAGCAGCCAGTGAGGTCATATCCTATACTTCCTATGTTATTTACCAGAGTCACTGACCAAGTTATACCACTCACAAATGAGGTCACAAGTTGCCCAATGACAAATTGAAAGTCAATTTCAATGCAATGGATAGGGCCTGTTGTGAGGTCATTGATGTACACTAGCGGCAGAATGTAAGTACTTGTTATTCGTCTACTGTAACACTGTGTACTTGCTCTATGCAAAGCGACCTAGTTAATCATAAAATCTTAAATTTTGGACTAGAAACCAATTCAATTACAACATAACATAGCCAGTATGCTGTATTTAAGTATTAGACATCTTGATGTGAAATTACAAGCATTAGATATTCAACAATCAAAAGATTTGGCGATTCTAGTAAAAAATGTGCACTATAATTTACTTAAACTGCCTAATCTCCCAGAAAACTTAACTGATTGATTCCAAAAAAATGTATGTGTGTTGTTTGTACACTTGATTTTTTGCTCATATTTTTGAAAATACATTTTTTTGGACCAAAACCAAATTTGTTGCATTGATTCTACAGTCAACAAGCATAATCGTTCCAAAAATCATTCAACTACAACCATTTTCTGTCTGTCTCTGGTCCGTTTTGTCAAATTTCGAGATTTTGCAAAAAATAAAGCTCTAAACCTTACCTTCAACTTACAACCAAAAGGATGATGTCATTTGAATGCCTGCCTCAAAGATGACTGAAAGTTGCAAAATCAATTCAGCACCTTCATTTTTAAATTTTACACAAAACTTAAAAAATACGCATTTTACCAATTTTGAAACAAAGAGTTGAAAAAGATTGGTTTTGATACCTATTGAATTGTTCTAATTTTATCAACCTTTTCCCAAGATGTTTCCAACATGTCTCAGAGGTGCAAGAATAAAAATGAATGCAAAATATAGATTAAAATTTTATTTTTATTGCATTGAAGGCAAAATTTCAAAAGTGAAAGTGACAATAACTACATAAAGCATTTAAATCCCAAAGCTGAATTTATGATGTCGCAAGTTGATGGTGCTGTTCAGAAACATAGGGACGGGGGTCAGTCTGTCAAAATGCCCAAGGTAGCAGTCACAGAAATGAGTGCAACCACCCAAAATGGCCATAAATTCTCTGTTGTTGACCAAGTTGTCTCAGCCGTTGACAAAGTTGCCTCAGTTGTTGACAAAGTTATCTCCGTTGTTGACAAAGTTGTCTCAGTTGTTGACAAAGTTGACTCAGTCATTGAAAAAGTTGTCCCAGAAGTTGAAAAAATTGTCTAAGCTGTTGACAAAGTTGCCTAGGTTGTCGACAAAGTCATATCAATTGACAAGTCGTTTTTAAAATAAATGATTTGTGCAAAATAGAAGATGCAAACAATCGTAAATTGTTTTACGTCATCTAGGTTAATTCGTTCTGAACATCGGCAAAAAAACTGATATACACTCCTGCTCATAAATATGGAATACTTTTTTGGAAAAAAAGTGTCAAATAAAAGTAAATTTCAGAGTGTGAATTTAAACAAGATCCATTGTTAAGGTCAAGTTATCTTCTCTAATCATTCTTTGAAAGCCTCAACTACATTTTTTGCAAGAATTTTTAATGTTTGGTTGAATGCACCTCACCCTAAAAACCCCCTGAATTTCCATACTTCGTGCTGCTGTAACTTTTCCTGGGGTTAATGCTGCATCATTCATTTTAAAGGACAGCATGTTCTTCCCTTTAGCGGTTATTGGAAGTAGTTACCATTGAATCAGACCATAATTTGCTTCAACAGAAGTTGCTAAATTTGTCAATTTCAATGGAGAATGTTGAAGTATTCCATATTTATGAGCAACAGTTTAAAGATTCCAAGGGCATCAAAATCATTGAGATTACTGTTGTGAAAACAATGTTTTCCGAATCCATAATATTATCTAGTACATTTATATTGATAAATTTATCTTCTGGGAAACTTCAGTTTTTGAATACACCTCATACTCTAGTTGACATTTGATCCTACTTGCCCAAGTTTTGTAAGTTGTTGCCAAAATTGTTTCAGTCTTTGACAAAGTTATCAGTTGTTGAAAAAGTAGTCATAGTGAAGTTATCAGTTGTTGATGAAGATGACTCACCTCAGTCACCTATTAAAAAAGTTGTCTTCATTGTTGAAAAAGTTGTCTCAGTTGTTGACAAAGTTGTCTTCATTGTTCACAAAGTTGTCTCAGTTGTTTACAAAGTTGTCTTCATTGTTCACAAAGTTGTCTCAGTTGTTAACAAAGTTGCCTTCATTGTTGAAAAAGTTGTCTCGGTTGTTGACAAAGTTGTCTCTGTTGACAAAGTTGTCTTCATTGTTGACAAAGTTGTCTCAGTTGTTGACAAAGTTGTCTTGGTTGTTGACAAAGTTGTCCCAGTTGTTGACAAAGTTGCCCCAGCTGTTGACTAAGCTGTTCCAGCTGAAGATTTAATCAAGATGTTTGATAGATTGACATTGAAAATAAAGCAGATATTGCATATGATTGATTTGATCCCAATAAAAGATACTTTGCTTATAGTATATGGTGAAAAACATAAGTTCTATAACTTTATGTGGCCATGATTGTAATCAGGCACCCGTCCTGATGCAGTTTGTATTGATTTAGCATGAATCATAATCTCTTTCATATTTATAGGTTCATTGGTTTCGATAACATTGCGGTGCTCTCCCGGATACACAACCTATCTGTGCACCGCTTTTGAAGAAAACGGAAATCCCGAAACGATTCGAGTTATGCTGCCAAACGACGTCAAAAGTAAACCATCGAAAACCACAACTTCTGCCAGCACCTATACTACCACTAAGAGCACAATGGGCAATTCTGGCTCCACTCTGGACACCACACAGACTTCTGGCACCACAAAAACTGCCCATGTTGCGAAGAGTTCTGATGCAGCAAAGACATCGCATATCACTTCGACCATGAATGGAGAACAAACAAAATCTATTCCGGTACCTCCACCAAACACTTCACCAAGAAAAAACTCCCCGCCAAACCAGAATCCAACACCCCGAAAAATCCAAGATGACCAGAATATCAGCCCCACGCCAAGCCCAAACAGAAGAAAGTCATCTGTAACTCGTCCGATGCATCGAATATATAATCTCGTAAATGGAGATATGCAGACTGATCGACTCTGTCGGGAGGCCACAAATGTAAGTCATAATTCGATTGCTCTACATCATTAGGGGCCGATATCAACAACATGGCTAAGACCAGCCTTAAAGTTAAACCTGGTGTTATGCATTCTGCCTACTAGGAAGTGCTGCCCTTTATCTCTGAAATTGACCCAACAGTTTTGATTTGGAACTTCTTAGTCAAGGGGGTGTGTGTGTGTGTGTGTTTGTTCTTTACGTCTCATCAGCACCTTGTTGGGCTATTTAGAGACATCCTTGGTTTGTGTCAAGGTTCTTGATATGTTAGGTCTTTGAGATGTGACAGGCGCTTTGTTGTTGCTTGTCATTTTTCTCTTGTCTATGCAAGGAAATCGTTGGTCTGTTGAGCTGGCTTGATTTGTTGTTTTGGATGGTTCCTTGTACTCAGCAGCTGTTTCCTTCTTCTTCGGTTGTTTTAGTGACATTTTTGTCCGTGGAGCTGTTTCTTTCTTCTTCGGTTGTTGTGGTGACATTTTTGTTCGTGGAGCGTAAGGAGAGGATGGTTGACTTTGTTGAATCTTTTTACTTGGTTGTGTGCATAAGTCAGATTCAGGATATTTCACAGTTTCTCCCGTCTTTGGTCGGTCTGGTGAAGGCGTTGTCCGAAAGAGATCCATGAAAAGGGCATTAAGTTGAATCCTTTTCCGTGGTGACGAATGTAAAACTGGGCTTGGGTAATCTGCGTCTTGGTCAATTTTTTCCATGTCCTGTTCAACTATGTGCTTGGCTTCAGGAAAGGAACATCCTGTGTCAATCACATATTGTACAATTTCTTTTTCTCTCTTGAAGACTTCACAGTTGTGGCTAAACGCAGGGTGGTCCCCTCTGCAATTGACACAATGCGAGGGCCTGAAGCATGGTTTGTCTCTCGTGTGAGTGTGATCTCGATCACCACAATTGGCACAAATTGTGAACCGTCTACATGTTGTGCTGATATGGCCATACAATTGGCAATTGAAACAGCGTTTTGGTCGAGGAAAGAGTGGGCAAACTCTGCACTTTTCAAAAGCTACAGGTACTTTCTCGGGTACATTGTTGGTTTTGAATGTCAGTTTTATGGATTCATAACCATTTCGTTTCGACAAACGTTTGAATTGGGTAATGCCATGTTTTCGGAACCACTTTGTGAGTTGCGAGTCCCAGCATGTCTTGCTCTCTTTCTAGAAGATAATGCCTTTGCCTGGTTTTTGGAAAGGTTCAATGGAGACTTGTGTATTCGCTATTTCTTTGACAAGTGTCAGTTTTTCTTTTTGTGTGGCATTCTGTGGGTGAATGAGAAATGTTCCATTGAATTGACGTTGTATTTTATCTGCTACTGTGTTGTCACAAATGTCTGCAACAATTTCGTACACAGCGATTGCTGATAGGTCCACTAGCGGTTTCTCAAGTCCATTTATCACAAGGCAATTTTCATCTTTTGACATGTGTGAGGGACGGTCAGGGTCAATCAAGTCATCTGATGATGTACTTGTCCGTGGGAATCTTGGTAGTCCAGTCGCAAATTTTTCGATCTCAGCCTGGTTTCCCGCTGAGGGACGCGCACCTTGGTAACCCGGTTGACGTACGATCCGGTTTGGAATCATGGTAAATGACATATTCATTGATATTCCCCTGTAAGGTAGGGGACACACCGTGCATGCGCACTGTCTCATGTTGGCCACTAAGGATAGAGGTCTTCACCTTAGTGTTACCACCCACCGCCACGAGGAGGCCCGAGACCTGCGGGGGCAGTCAAGGGGGTGTAAGGCTTAGACTTGGGTTAGCTCTGTTGGTGAAATCGGGCTATGGAGTACTTCTCAGTAGCCCATGGATTTTCTCTGATTCAAATTCAAAAGCATCTTGTTTTCTGTTCTTAGCATGTTTCATCCTCTCTGATAAATTCATATTTTTTTGTTTAGAATCAGAAACAATTATTAAACTTATATTTTATCAATTCCAAGCTGGAAGTGGCACAACTTAGGATTTTATGCAAACTAACCCTCTTTTCACTTATGGGAGATCGGGGCTATTTGAAGCTTTGCCCTTATTCCCTGGGGTTTTTTTTTTTTTTTACCCAAGTTTGACTTCTGGTAGATTATTTACTCATTTTGACATCACTTCAAAATTATATGAGCCACAATTCGAAACCTGTAATTCACTAGGCTGTTAAGTTGATTTTTGTGCTCCTATAGAGAGGGCAAAATTTTTGAGTTGTAATTATTTTGACCAGTATGATCTTTGAAATGTGTGATGCAAATTCTTTAACTACAATATGGAAGCTTGGTATTACAAAACAAAAGGCAAGGTCATTTTTGGAAGCCTTTTGTTAAGGTGATATATTGGTTTTAAACTTTAACCACATGGTGGGTTGAGGCTTGTTAAAGCATTTTCTGTGGGGCTCTAGTTGAAACACTGTAGTCTCTTTATCAACAGCAAAGTAGATAATCACTACTGCATTGTATAGTTAGAACCTATTGGTGTTTTTTGCTGAAATAACGTACATCAGAAAAAAGGAAATAGGATGAGTGCCTGCTGAAAAATCCCAAGCAGCCCTTGAAGAATTCTTAATTGCTAAATGACAATTTTGAACATTAGGCTATGAGTGT
Organism: Platynereis dumerilii; assembly: GCA_026936325.1. Lineage (NCBI taxonomy): Eukaryota > Metazoa > Annelida > Polychaeta > Phyllodocida > Nereididae > Platynereis > Platynereis dumerilii. Next base: position 28,875,944 of record JAPTHN010000008.1, on the reverse strand, counting down.
CATATTCTTCAGGCAACTCTGAAAAATGATTGTCTTAAGGCAGAGAAAGAGAAGAACCTTTGACTGGCATGCACTGGTAATTTCAAGCCATGCCATTTGCTTACATTGTAATGAAGCTGTCACAGCTTCGTACAATTGCAGGAAATAAATAGCATCCATAAAGCAAGTTCCCCCATTGACTTGTCTCCTTACATCCTCGTTTGAATCATCTTTGCGTCCGAGAGCAGGGCCTCGGCCCTTTGTCGTCATCGATGGCATTGTATTGTCAAAGTTGGTGTGGATCGAAAACAGACGCAAGAACCACCCGAAGTTATGATGACCAACTGCTGCCAAAGATGGCTTTAATCTTATGTCTCACCGCTTAAAAATATTTAACTTTAATCGCGCAAATTGCTATTTGCTGAGCAGAAGATTTCTGTAAAACATCTTCTTCCCTTTGGCCCTTCTGCCCTGAGACATAGTGGGGCGCACCACAACCTGAGATTTATGCTTCGGCCAATTACTAAAGATAGACAGATAGATAGACAGATAGATAGACAGATAGATAGAAAGATAGATTGATAGATAGATTGATAAATTGATTGATAGATAGATAGAATGTAACTTTTAACAATTTATAGAGATGTGTCAAATTTCTCAAGGACACGGTGCAAGCATTGCACACTCTAAAAAATTTCGGGACAAAACTGGTTTTTTAGATGGAAAATGGTTTTTTTAAAAACCAAAATTCCATGCAAAAACCAATATGGATTTTTCAAAAAACCGTTTTGGATTTTTTCAAACCAGTTTTGTCCCGAAGTTTTTAGAAGCATGCTATTTTATTACTTTTCTTACCGCACAACTGTACTTTTTTTTTTTTTAATTCATAATTTTAGTTGAAACATTTGGCCTCATGGTACGTTCAACCTCATGGTGAGAACTAGTCAATATTTTAAACAAAGTTGATAAGAAATGTTGAGGTGAATACTGTAGCCAGCGCTTGCCAGAATTTTGTACAGGTCTGTATCTACTGCCAAAAGCTCTGTAAAATGTGAAAAAATTGGTGCCTCAAATAGCCCAGTCTCCACTACATAAATTTACAATTATGTTGTGATATGTTACATCTCTCATAAGTCAGTAAGCCAAGGTCAATACTTTTTTTATATCAGGGTTTTATTATGTTGATGCAGATGATGGGGTACGGCTTAAAAAATATTGTTTTATATAATGTAAAAAAAAATTGATTTTTTAAAATCAAAATATGTGTAATCCCTGAATAAATAAATAAATAATTTTAGAAAAAAGAATTGTAGTCAGCATTGGTGAATGAAAAAAATTATTTTGCATTAAATTTTACTTGTATCAGGTATTGATGAAACTGGGAATTCTGTTTTAAATTTTTAATGCGATATTGTATTAAAAAAATCATTCAAAAAAATTAAGAGGATTTGAAGCGATGATGTTTGGATACTGAGTTTTGCACAATGCCTATCAAGCAGTAGGCCTAGAAAATTCAAATGACTTAAATCAAGTAGACTAGCTTGATTGAATTAGATGATTATGGCCATACTTTTGCTTTAGTCAATGGAATATATGAATGTCAAACAACAACATGTTATTCTTATGTTAAAATTGTTAAAATGTATGCATGGGCTGGCCCCTGAATATCTCTGTAATCAAATCATACTATCATGTGAAGTAAGTGACAGAGTGAGACGTTTTAGTGATTTTAACAATATTTTACATTCCTTTTTTTAGCTACTAGATCTGAGGTATAAAACAAAGGAAGTCACGATTTATTATATATCACAACGAAACACCCATGGAATTTCTTTTTAACTACTTCATGTTAAATTTTTTTTGTTCAATTGTCAACTTAGTATAGGAGCCAGCTCCCAAAATTTGGTGTTGAGCTCACCCCGAGAGAAGAACAGACAATCTGCACACCGTCGAAACCGGAAAATTCTCTATTTTCAGAAAATGCCTGTTGCAATGAAATCTCAACGTTCAATTTTTTACAAATAGGTTTCATGGCAACCAATTCTGGTCAAAAAGCGTTCCATAGATAAAATCTTAAAATATCCAATGTCCATACAGTATGGTTTGCGATACTTTTGACTTGATTTAAAAAGTGAATTACATTTAATATCAAAAACCCTTTAAAATGTTCAGGTGATATTGGTTATTTGATAATACTTCCAAAATAGAGAATTTTCCGGTTCCGACGGTGTGCAGATTGTCTGTTTAACTCTCGGGTTAGACTAACTCCTGAAATAGAGCACTTTTTGGGAGTTGGCTCCTCTACTAATTAGCAGTTGTCCATATGTGCAACGTCAATATTGACAGTTTTAACAGTAAATTAAAACATGTGATAAAAATGTATTTGTACAAATGAAATCTTTCTTTCTTTTCCGGAACAAATCTCCAGAATGACGCACGCATCCATAAAATAATTGCCACTAGAGGCTATAAAATTCTAGCACTATGTATAAAGTAATTGCCGCTGGAGGCTATCAAATTCTAGCACTATCTATAATAATTATGTTTATATTCATTCATTTCGTGCTAGTGGTAAAGGAAAATAGAAAATAAATAGGCCTACAGAAATTAATTAAGATTGTGAAATATGGTTAATATTGGTTATAGTTAACTCTAGAAGTTCATTTTGGTCTGAGCTTTTGATCTCAAGTAAGTCATCCTCTGGGACTCTCATTTCTTTAATTAAATTAGCTCTGTCACATGCCCCTGGATATATAGAATTAATTCATTTTATCATACATCTATGACTGATAACATAAAGAGTGTCAAACAGATTCAGACACTTTCAAAGCCTTTCAGTAGTCATCAATATAATCAAATCATTTTTTCCTTTTCACCAGGAGATGAAATGTTCCACGTCTATGTGCGCGGGCTCTTTGATGGCTCAAGCTCCGAAAAGACCTTGGGGCGTTCGACCGAAAGACGAGCTTCTCAGCCAAGCGGAAGATTTCCTGAAGCAATTCTACACCAACATCAAAAGGTGATAGGCTATATATCATTACATTCATAGAAATACATAGAAGGGACATGAGGCTCTGGCAGATGAAGCAACCAAATCCACCATCTTGGAACTGCCCTGAATACTGGCACAATGGACTGTGACGTCACCAATAACTGTGATGTCACTTATAACAATGGCATGACGTCACATCATAATTATTCTATTGTGACATCATGTCTCAGGGCAGTTCCAATATGGCGGATTTGGTGACCTCATCTTGAGGTGGCATCATACAGCCTCATGTCCGTTCTATGTATTTCTATGATTACATTACATTTATTTGAGATGAGTAGAACTTTGTGATCCCTTACTAAATTTGACATAGTGCTGGTATCACTGACACGTGTGCACTGGAACAGCCCGAAGAATGGTTTTTTCAGTTCATTAATTATTTCAGTTGTTATGGGTGTTCTTTTTTCTGTTAGGATTAGGGACTTCAAAGCTGCAATCCCACAATAGCTAATTCCAAGTTTAGGCACCACTATGGTCTAACATGAGGAATATGACCACACAAATTCAAATATTTTCATTAGTAAAACCCGCGAGCGAAGTGCTTGGAGCCAGTTATCTGACTTTACCAATTCTTGTCATGACCCCTTTGGCTTTTGCCTTATTCAACTTCCAATGTCTTATCAACAGTAGACTGGACAAAGACAATTTCCAAAAGCGGTGGTCGGAAGTTGAGGAAGCTATCGAACGAAATGGAACTTACGACTTGACAAACGCGGAATTGACGTTTGCTGCAAAGATGGCCTGGAGGAATGCACCGCGCTGTGTTGGGAGAATCCAGTGGTCAAAATTACAGGTAATGGCTAAGAAATAGATTCATTTTCAGATTCAATTATTTTATTTGTCTCATGAAATATAATAAGATCATTAACGACCCTTCTGAGGCTCTACCATAAGGCAACCGAAAGAAAAGAGACAGATGCACTTGTTTTGACATACTGACTACATCTATAGCATGTAAGATACACCACAATTAATTTTGCAGGTTTTTGATGCAAGACACATCAGGACGGCACGTGGGATGTTTGAAGCGATGATCAACCATATGAAGTATGCGACAAACAAAGGAAATATAAGGTATTCAGCCTTTTGCAGACTATCAATTATATGAAATACCTAGGCTCCTAACAATGGAAATAAAATGTCTACACTATACAGCTTTCAAAGACTATCAACCGTATAAAGTTTGCCACTAACAAAGGAAATATAAGGTATACAGCCTTATGAAGACTTCCTCCGGATGGTCAGATTGGTTTTTCTTTCGTTGGTCCCAGCGTATGAGGAAATTTGGGGTAAACCTTCCACTACAGCTCAGGGCAGCCACAGAGTAGCGCCCATGGGCCGAGGATGTAAGCACCCTCCAGTATTGGTGATACTTGCCAATATTCACTGAAATTTGTTTGTTTTACTAAATGCTTCAAATTAATGTAAACTTGGTTTTCATACAGATCTGCAATCACAGTTTTCCCCCATCGCACTGACGGCCAACACGACTTCAGAGTGTGGAATTCCCAATTCATCAAATTCGCAGGATACAAAAAGGAGGATGGCACCATTATTGGAGACCCGTCAAGTGTTGAATTTACTGAGGTAGCTAATGAGTCATTTAGTGACTCACAGAATGTAGAAATCTACATGAACCCATACTGATTTGTGCATATAAAATTGATAGGCTGTAAATTGTACTGTATAATTAAATTGTATTGTGCAATTCTGTCCCAGATCTGCACCAAGATGGGCTGGCAAGGCAAAGGAACCCACTTTGACATTCTTCCTCTCGTTCTGCAAGCAAACGGAGAAGATCCAGAATTGTTCGAACTGCCTCTTGATTCCGTGCTGATGGTCAACCTAAAACATCCTGAGTAACACTAATTTTGATGCTTTTAGAATCTCAATTTGTGATAAAAATATTAGAATACCCTTTTATTTATATCATCCCAACCTTAACTGATCAGCATACCACATCTTTCTTATTTAAACTGATATCATCAGCATTACAATTCCTCTCCGTTATTCCGAATATTACCAGCAAACTTAAAATCATTATGAACTTATATCATCAGCATAGACCACATTATTCCAATTTTAACAGATATCATCTATATACCCCATAGCCTTGTAATTGGAACTAATATCATCAATATACCAATCCTTAAATCCTTCTTGTACAAAATACTTAAAGCATACCAGATATATTTCATCTGAACTGATAGCATAATCATTTTAAACATCTTGAACTGATATCATCAGCATACCTCAAATCCTGATATCATGAAATACCTGACTTCAGACTGAAACCTTAAAAATATTTGCATTGTTTTAGATATGAATGGTTCGAAGGTCTTGGTCTGAAATGGTACGGTGTCCCAGGGGTATCTAACATGAGCCTTGATGCTGGAGGCCTGGAGTTCACTGCTGTTCCCTTTAATGGCTGGTACATGGGTACGGAGATAGGGTCCAGAGATCTTTGTGATCCTCAGAGGTACAATCTTCTGCATGTAAGTATACTGTTTTCAGTCTTTATCTGAACAGATGAGCTGGTCCTAAAAGTCCCAAATTTTTGGTGATGAAATATGGAGTGAGTGAGTGAATAGACCTATTTCACTGAATGGCCTGAACATGGACCCCAAATAACTTTTTTGCAATTCAACAATTCTTAATTTGCTTTTCACACACAGGAGATATATACACTCTTAATCCAAAAACACAACTTTCAAAATTTAAACTAAAATAATGACCAAGTTTAGCCTTATTAGAGTTACATTAAAATGCACAAAAAATACTCGATCCAGCTTGGAGTCACCTTGGCTGGACCAATCAGAGGCAAGGGCGGGAAATCGGTTAGCCAATGGGATTTAAGTATTCAACACTCTTCCCCTGGTGTTAACTGAGAGAACCATCCATGAAATTGGTCTATTTGTGTTTAACGCCCCATCAGCACCAGCAAGGGTTATTTAGAGGCAATTGATGAAATATGGAACAACCTAATATTGACATGTATATCATTCTAATGATCTTTCATAATTTAATACAAGAATCCGAGGATTCAAACCCTGGGTTCTGTTGGGAATTAGGAAAATTTTAAGCATAAGATCCATGGATACAAGATCAAAGTAGCACTGCACTGCAGAATGCAATCAGCTTTGACACCTGTCAGATTGACTTCAAGTGCTCTTTCTCAATGGCAATTTGGTAAACTGAGGGTGAAGAAAGGCTTTAGAACTTGCAGAATTGCAATTTGCATTGTTAGACTGCTTCTGAGAATAGATGCACTGCAAAAAGCAATTGCCAAATGCATTATTGGCCTTCCTTGAAATGCATGGAAGATCTTCGTGTGGGCGATATTATAATGCAAGGTCAACTTGAAAATAGCCCCTCAAGACTCAAATGATCCATTACACCAACAAACTATTTAAAAGAAAAAAAAAAAAAATTATAGGCCCTATTTAATGAAAAAAAAAATTGAAAAAAAAATCACAACAAACTGTCCCGAATTCCACAACGCATTTTAGTTCAGTTGTATATGAACCCAAAATGGCCCACTTGATCACTTCCACACCTGTATTAAGGCCGGGAAAAGCTTTTTCCAAAAATCTCTCAGACTGGTTTTTTTAGGTAAAATTACCCTGGGGGAACCCAGGGTAAAAATTATTTTTTATTATCATCAAGCCATATAAGGACACTTGTAAGAAAAAATTTTGAAAGGAGAAGGTTTAATCCTTAATCCAAATATATTCTCCATAATGTCTTCTTGTCACAAGCCAAGTAACACCATTAATGTCTTATTAGAACTTCATTTTGACTTTCAGAAATTTGGAGAGCTGATGGGACTCAATACGAAAAGCAATGCCAGTTTGTGGAAGGATACTGTACTGGTGGAAGTCAACAAAGCTGTTCTTCACAGTTTTGAGGTCTGTCTGATACAGCAAAATCTACATAATAATTATACTAATCTGAAGCACAAAAGACTCCTAATTATTTTAAAGAAATATGCAAGGTTGGAGTCTTTGTAGAACTACTGTACAGTATACATGTATAAAGAAAAGCACAATCAAATTTTGATATGACAAATATTTCTCCCTCCAGTCAGCAGGTGTGACCATAGCCGACCACCATTCCACCTGCGAATCTTTCATGAAGTTCTTCGCCAACGAATTCCGCCTCCGAGGGGGATGTCCAGGAGATTGGGTTTGGCTTGTTCCTCCATTGTCCGGATCCATCTGTCCTGTGTTCCACCAGGAGATGTTTTACTATGTCCTCAAGCCTTCTTATGAGTACTTGGTAAGTCAGAAAAATTATGTATTGTTTTCCAGGATGTAATTACATATTAAAAAGGAGAGACATGACTTTGGCATAAAAGTTTAATTAAAATTGGCACGACCAATTAATTAGGAATAAAAGCAGTTTCTGGGTACCACAAGAATTTGAAGAATCCATCAGACAACAACAGTACTGTCAGATGTGGCAAATACCTCTTTGGCTGAGCGTTCACTTGGAATTGAATAATAATTTCTGAAAAGAGAAATTGCCTTTTTTGCACGCAAGTCTTGCGAGGCAACAGATTTTTGCGCCCAAGTCTTGCGAGGCAACAGAAATAAAGTATATTTACCAAAAATAAACCGCCTGACCAGAACCATAATTAATTCAGTTCAATCCAGATACTCTGTCCAAAAAATGAGTATTACCACTAAATGGGCAGTAAAAAATCTACTAAAAATGCTTCCTTAAAGGATGCATCCTTGTGGTCAACCAATAATATTATTTTCCTTAATCCCATATTAACAAAATTCTGCAGCAAGACCCTTGGAAGACGTACATCTGGAGGAAAGACAGAGAAGCGATGGAGCACGGAAACTACACGGAAAGGAGGAAGATCACTTTCAAGGAATTGGCAAGGTGAGTAAGGCATAAATGGGACAAAAATGGCACCAAAACATTGCAAAAATGTGATATTCATATTATAACAGAGCTGAGCTGCACACACATAGCTGTATTTCTACTGTAGGACTCTGGTTACTAATGCTGAGGCATCTGGCCGAACGTCTGTCCTCCGTTTGTTTGACGTGACAAACTATAATAAATCATTTTATTCTCAGATGTCCTTGACACAAGAGTTTAAATTAAAATCCATGAATGTGCTTTCTGTTATTTATTTTTATCCACAGGGCTGTGAAGTTCTCAGCAAAACTGATGGGCCAGGCTTTAGCTCAGAGGATCAAGTGCACTGTGTTGTATGCAACAGAAACTGGAAAGTCAGAGACCTATGCTAAGACGATATGCGAGATCTTCAAACATGCATTTGATGCAAGGGTAAGGATGAAAACTGTTGCTGCAATCTTGCATTCATCTATAATTTTGTCCACTTGCAAATTCATATACCAGCTACCCTCTTATATATCAGGTGATCTGCATGCAAGACTATGAAATCACAGAGCTAGAACATGAAACCCTCATCCTTGTTGTGACCAGCACATTTGGCAACGGTGATCCCCCGGACAACGGAAAGCATTTCGCAAAATGTCTGCTGCATTTGAGGAATGGATCTACTTCTGATGAGTAAGTGTATTCATACTATCAAATAGAAAATTGTCAGTCGTGCCAGTGATACAATAAATTTAATTTCAATTAACATCAAAAGTTGCATCGTTTGGAGTCTGGAAAAACATAACTGACTTGTTTGGATAGTTCCTGAAAATGTTGGATTTTAATCTCAATTTCCAAATTGAGTGATCCACAAAATGCAACAGAGTTCTGTGAGTTTACAGACAGGTATCAATGTGGAGTAGTAGGAGTTCTACTAAATGTGTAGTCGTATTAAGACCGGCTAATTTCCCCGGTCTGTAAAAGCTAACTTTAATTTTAAAAATATTCAAGGGGTTGTAGAAACCCTACCAATTTGTCATATGGCAATTGTGGCATTTGTCGTAGAGTTGCAATGAAACTAATTTTGTTGATGATTGAATGGTAACAAGTGATCATCTCACTCTGCAAATCAACTTTCCGCCAGCTTTTTGCTTGACAATGTCAGTTCCATGAACAATTATATTAATCCACATAAATATGTAAAATCAGGAAAGCCAAGAATGAAAAGAACAAAGCCTTTCTGAGAGTGGAAAGCCTTGAGACGATGCCAAAAGTGACGCTCGACGACAGCAAAGATGACATCCATGCGGAAGCTGGACGCCTTGCCAATGTCAGGTAATTGTACATTGTGTACATGCCATCAGTAGAAGGGAAATGAGAGGTCTGAGCCAGTGGGCCTGATCCAGAGTTCTGGGCCGATTTGAAGCTGACCAGTATCTAATTTATCTTTGGGTTGCAATTGATCAATTTGTGCAGTGTCAAATTCCTAAAAGAAGTAATGTCAGGCTTTTAAACTTCCAAATATGCAGTTGGAAATTTAAAACTGGCCCAGAACCCCGATTTCCCCCCTACTGATATCTTTATATAATTCTATTCTACAATTTCAACATATTTCATATGTATTAACTCTCCAACCAAATTTAGTCCATGTTGATCAATTTCACCATATTACCTTTTCCTAAATTAGTACAGTTTTATAGTTTCCCAGCACATGTATTTTTGTGCAGATTTTCAGTGTTTGCCCTTGGATCTCGTGCGTACCCAAACTTCTGTGAATTTGGCCATGTGGTTGACCGACTGATGTCCGAACAAGGAGCTGAGCGTTTGATAGAATTGGTCGAAGGAGACGAACTATGTGGACAGGAGGAGGCTTTTCAGTCATGGGCAGACTCTGTCTTCAAGGTGAGACATTTATTATTTTAAAAATATTTATTTACAAGCCAAATAAATACATGCTACACTGAAAAAAAAAGATTGTCTGATTCAGACAATGATTTATGATGCAATATTTTGATAGTCTAAAGCAGACAATTAATAGAATGGAACATCAAAATGTCGATCAACTGTTCAATGCTATTGTCTGGTTCAGACAATCAAAAGAATGGACATTGGACACAATTATATTGTACAATTATCAGACAATCCTTGTTTGTGTTTAGAAATAAGAACAACTTTTAAAAGAAGTGTTCCACGTCATCAATGTAGACTTACACTATAACTGTTAGGTTTCAGCCAATCAAAACTATTGAGCTTTTAGGGACCGTTCAGAATTTATGACTTAGTTTGGCCGAGGGGGTATCAACTTTTCACACGTGTTTCAAGGGGGGGGGACCCCGGGGGTGATAATTTTTGACAAGATGTCAGAGGGAGGGTAAGAAAATTTAACAAAACATTAATGTAATGAAACACAAATTTTATGTATATTCACGCTTTTTTACACACAAAAGTCTGCTAATCTGTGCACGTGCTGTCCAAGGGCACATCTATAACATTATATGTATATTGCTTTGTACGTCGAGGGGAGGCGTACTAAAAATACGCATGAAACCTAAGCGTGGGTACTAAAAAAAATTCGCATGAATCTCAATGGGGTGTATCAATTTTGACAGGAAGTCTGACAAAACTCCCGCCCCCCCCCCAGTCATAAATTCTGAATGGTCCCTTATGTATTCTAAAAATGTACCCAGCGGGCATTCTGACCCCACCTGATGTCAGGTTAACGTCTGTGACATCACCCTGACGTCAAAATAGGTCAAATTACCCACAGGGTAGTGACTGACGAATCATCCCGATGAAATAATAAATAAAATCTCATTACCTAATATCTATCCAGGCTGCCTGTGACAATTTCTGCATAGCCGACGATGTCGCCCTGAAAGCTGCCAATCACGCTTTTGCCAAGAACGACCTGTCCTGGGCTCCTGGAAAGTACAAGCTGATTCCAACACCAGTAAAACAGGATATTCCTCTGCCAAACAGTGAGTCCGGCAATTCAATTTAAGTCTTATTTTCCAAATTGGCCTCCCGAATTTTCCTATGGGGAGGGTTAGTCTGGCGGTAAGCTTGTTGGGCTGCCAATCGCTGGGTCCAGGGTTCTAATCCAGCTCTTGCTGGGTCACCTGGGCCTATGTTGGACGGCTGTTTCAAACATCCTTCAACTCAATGCCGTGTCCTCTTCCAGTCCTAATTAGCCTACCAATTGCAAAAGTACAGGACATAAAGCCCTAATCATCCATCGATCCATTCCCGAATTGTCCTTTCAGAACTTGGGAAGGTCCACAACAAGAACATCTTCCAATGTGAGCTGAAATTCCGAAAGAATCTGCAAGCACCAGAATCTGGGTAACTATTTAGTCTTCAACAAACCTTGTAAGAAAAGTTCATTGAGGAGAGAGAACCAGCTCAATGTAAGTTTTAAGCTTCATTTCAAAATGAAACATTATCATAGTAGGTGATGCAGAAAAGGTGGAGGAAATCAAAACGATTTTAGTGTAAGAAAAACTAAAAAAACCATCATCCTAGGAGGTCCACAAAAGAAAAGTATATATAACATTGGGCAATAAGAACACAACTATTGATACTTCATATTCAGGCGTGAGACCATCCTCGTGGAAATGGACACTATGGATACCCCGGAGCTGCAGTCCTATTCCCCCGGAGACCACGTGGCGATATTCCCAGAGAACAGGCAGGAGATTGTGGACGGAGTATTAGAAAGACTTCACAATGCCCCTGATGGTGACCAGATGGTTCAACTTAAGATATTAAGGGAGACAAACGCCATCCTAGGTGGGATCTCTATTCATTTTTTGCAAGTACGCTCTAAAAAATAAAAGGTCTTCGAAAAACCAGGGCTTTGGAGTCAGAGTCGGAGTCAGAGTTGAGGTTTTTGGGTGGAGTTAAGAGTCGAACTTTGACTTTCAGGTGGAGTCGGAGTCAGAGTTGAAAATGAAAGTGGTGACTCCTGACTTCTAAAAATAATTGATATAATTATCAAAAACACAGGTACAAAAGTTTGAAATGTGTCACAAATTTTACACAAGACTTCCTAAAGAAATATACCTGTACAAAATCCAATGAAAACTTTATATTATTACTTTTTCGCTCCTTTTAAAATTGGGCGAAATAATGCCGATAAGAGGAGTCGGGAGTCGGAGCCGTAATTCAGGAGATCTAAGGAGTCGGAGTCGTCGTTTTTCAGGAAGCCAAAGGAGTCGGGAGTCGGAATCGGTTCACTTAATACCCGACTCCGAAGCCCTGCGAAAAACCCTGTTTGGTTTTTGGGCTTGGCTTCCATATCATTCCAATCGTATCAGGGTTTGTGAAAATATTGTACCGCTGTATTGTCACCAATGCCATAGGTTTCTTGGAAAACCAAACTTCCATGCTAACACCAACATGGTTGTTTCAAAAAACCATTTGGTATTTCAAAAATCCTATTTTTCAAAAACATTTCGAATGTTCGCCGATTGCTGAAGTGAGTCAAATTACTTCGGAAATATGTAAATTTGGTTGTGTTCTCAAGTTTACTTCTCCAGCAATTAAACCATGCAACTTCAACAAAGAGACAGGTCTCTCTGGTGAGAGAGTTATAGAGCTGTGGGTATGCTCACAGGCAGTCGCCTGAATATAGATTGACTAATACAGGGGTGTGCCTGTGGTATGCTTGAACACCTGGAACCTTACTGGGGTGCATGCAAGGTGAGAGTGAGCTAATTATAGACACACAGACAGTACTGCAGTACCACCCTTGGTGAACCGACAACTACATGACAATCTATATACAAAAGACGCAAACTAGGACAACAGCAATTCAAAATAAAACCTGTGTCATGTTGAAATTAACATTTTCAGAGAGCAATTGTTGATAACATTCTTCACAAATTTTGCTCAAGCCACATATAATTTATTTTCCCTTCCTCGAAATGGTTAATGATCCAAGTGAACTTAAATTGTCTGATTGCCATAGCAACAATGCTATGGGCAACAACATCTGTTCAATCCAAAAACAATGATTTAAGGGAGAATTTACAGCAGCCAAACATTTGTGACAATTAACGCTCTTTTTTCTATCCAACAAATATTATCAGTCTGGAACGCACAACTGTCAAAACAGATAAAATCTAAATTATTGTATACGATGAGTAAACTCATACTTCAATTAATTCCACCATGTAAAATACATAAAACTTTGCAACAGGTCTCATTATTAGCATTTTATATGTTCTGTTTGAAAATAATTATAGAGGTCAGCATGTGTTGCTGTACTTAACTTTTTTGAAATTATTTTGAGAGCATTGATTAGAAATTTCGTTTGCTGCATGATAGTGAGCATTATTCCAGACAAGTGCTCTTCTTTGATCTTTTGGATTGTTGCAAAAGGAAAACCGAACCGAGGCACCGATTTCACCAACATAGCTAAGAACAGGCTTTTGAAAGGTTTTAGATCTGGTCTAAAGTATTTTGCTTCTTAGGAGGTGCTGCCATTTTATCACTGAAATTGATCCTACAGTTTTAATTTGGAACTTCTTAGTCCAGGTCTAAGGCTTAGACCTGGCTTAGGTCTGTTTGTGAAATTGGGCCTAAATGAGTACCATTTACATATAGGCCTAAGCACATCGAAAATTTCAAGCACAATCAAACAAACTTATTTGGGAAAATTTATTCTATTATCATATAGAGTTCTCTCACCCGGTTGGGGCTTGGTGAGGCAGTCTGCTGTGCTGCGTCTATAAATAGAACTACCTTACACCCCAGCTCCGATCCTGGCTGTGTGAAGCAACCACAACACCTTGGCCGCTGGCCAGACGTTGCAATCTTTGGCGTATTCATCTCAAGTGCTTGGAGTCTTAGCTAAACACTTGACACTACCTGAATATTTAAAGTTTTAAATGCGAGCTACATATCAATGTACCAAACAAATTCATTTTTAGGAACAAAGAACTGGGTGGATGACAAGCGATTTCCTGCATTTACTCTACGTGAAGCATTCACATGCTACCTCGATATCACGACTCCACCTTCTCAGACACTGCTGAGGCAACTGACTCCTTATGCAGACGGAGACGACAGGCAGACTTTGGAGGATTTGAGTACGGTATGTTCAAAGTATCAAATTCAGTAACCAATGCAAAAAAAAATTCCTCAAATTTAAATGAAAGTAATTTATCCCATGTCTAGCTACATTTCTTCCCTGATACTGATCAATTTCCCTGGGAAATATTATTAAAGCCAGGAAAATATGAGGGAGGATATGGGCAAAATGCGGGAGGATACGGCATTTAGCGGGAGATACGGCATATTTATAGGGAAATACGATCTCATTAATATTCATTGCCTAAAACTACCTATCACAGAACAGAGATTGGTCACATGCGCCGCCGACGCCAGAGGATCACCATTTGCCAAGTAGAAAAAAAAATCAATAATCTTTCATTAATTGCAATCAGAAAACCGTCACTTGCTTCAATTGCTGCTTTGTTTGGCAGGATTCATTTGTGTAAGTTAATTGTGTATTGTGTACATTGCTTGACACATGAAATGCAATTAAGCCAATCGGTGCTAATGGCAATTTGGAGATTATAGGCTAGCCATAGGTTAGACAAGTTTTATTTGAATTCAGTATTTTACAATTTAGAAAACATTAATTAGTCTAAAAACAATATTGTAAACCAATGATAAAGGCCCACTGATTATTTAGTCCGTAATCTGTCACCTTAATTTGTACATGTATAGTATATACTTCCAATTCAACAAGACCAGGCGTTTTTCTTTATTAAGGGAGTTTAATTGATATTAAGACATTTAAGTGCTTTTAAATGAGACCACACGAAGCTTGCTTTGTTTGTACAAAATCAGTGATCTCTGACAAGTCTGCATTAAAAACGATTTGTTAATTTTTTTTGTGTGATAATGTTTCTTTATTGCACCAAATAATGATTAATTTTCCAGTTCAGATTTATTGAAATTAAATAGCCTGTCTTTAGATTGGTTGACATTTAAGTCATCCAGCCCTACAACTGAAGTGCACAGATTTTAAAAATATAGATGTAGCTGAATTCAAAGTGCTTTACACATCGAAGTAAAAATAACTTCTTAAGTCCCTGGCATCAGTCCATCTTTCTATTTCTTATATTGTGGAAATGGAAATCTTTTTATTTTGTTGAAGTTGCATTTAGTGTTTTCCTCTTTTTTTTTAAATTTCCGAAATCTGTTTTGTCAACAGAATTTTTATGATATGACATTTTTAAAAAACATGGGATAAATAGGTTATTCCATGGCTGGCCCAGTATTTCCCTGATATTTTCACCCTCGACCTGTATTTTCCCTCGACCCTTCGGGTCTCGGGAAAATACTTGGTCTCTGGTGAAAATATCAGGGAAATACTGGGCCAGCCATGGGATAACCTATAATTATCCCGGAGAGGAGCCATCAAATCCTTGATTTGTTTAATTAAAATATCAATCAATGTAAAATGTTACAATCTTGCATTGTTCAGTAAATAAAATATAATATTATATGATAATCTCTAGGTTCTTTCTTACTTGTATAATCATATAATTACATGATAAAATAAATAATGTAATCCGACTTCCAATCCAATCAAATTATACAACATGGCGGAGAACCAAGAAAAAAATAAAAAGACACATTGACGTGTCCATATTTTTATTTAATTTTTCTTTGGTGACATTATGTATAGAATAGATAAATAGTAAAGTGTTGACAATAAGAAACGCCTCTAAACTCATCATTGATATTTGCTTTAGCTTACAAATCTGGGGAATGTATTTGCATTAGGCTACATGTAGCTTAAAATATGACGAAAGCTTCTCTGCCATCTCATCGACATATATACCAAATAACCTAATCATAAGTCATTTCTTTTATCCAGGACACCCAACTTTACCACGAATGGCAGTTCAACAATACGCCCAATATGGCTGAAGTCCTGAAGAAATTTCCTTCTCTTCGGGTCTCGGCTACTATGCTGATAACCCAACTGCCTCTGCTACAACCAAGATATTACTCCATAAGCAGTTCTCCTGCAGCTGTGCCTGGCGAAATTCATGCTACGGTGGCTGTTATCAAGTACCAGACAAAAGGTAGGTGCCAAAAAGAATTTGCATCTCTCAAAATGATGAATCTTTTTTCAGCATAATGAAGACTGACAGTGCATTTTTTGAAGTGAGTTGAAAAAGGAAGACCAAAATTGCCAGAAGGGACTTAACAATGAGCTTATGACCAATAGTACACATCTCTAACAAGGGGTATAGAGTGCATGATGACCAGTAGGAATTTCTAAAGATTCTGTGGTTGCGCTCTTTAATTGACTTTGTGGAACTGTGCAGTCTATAACAAAAAGTTGCATTCCTCATTTCAGGAACTCCCCCAGTGACACACTTTGGTGTTTGTTCCTCCTGGTTGAATGAGATTGAAATTGGCCACAAAATACCTTGTTTTGTAAGAGCGTAAGTTCATTTATCTTACTCTATCTAACTACGATAGATAAAAAAGTCAGATGCCATTAACCCGCGAGGATACTCTTTACTTCATTCAAGCGTTCGCTTCAATACAATTTATTAATTCTAACTTGATTGGTACTTGATGCATTGTAAAGGCATCAAGTACTACCAAGCAAGAAGTCTTGGAATAAAACCAGTTTTACAATAGACAAAATTTAGTTCTATGATACAAAAATCGTACTAAGTAGGTTACTACTGTAAAATGGTCACACTTCATTACGTAAAAAATTCAGAAAAATAGTTCCAAACATGACTCATTCCAAAGCCACAACATTATCCTATCAATTTAATTGCAGAGAGGAAAACTTTCATTTACCAGAAGACAAAACCTTACCTTGTATCATGGTTGGACCAGGAACAGGAATTGCCCCTTTCAGGGGATTCTGGCAACAGAGGAGAATCAACATGGAACTGACAGTTGGTTGCCAAGGTAACAGAGAAACATTCCATCACAAAGAGGAGGCCGCTTTATGAGAACCCCTGGGTGCCATCAAGAACATTCTAATTTCTTTGTTTTTATTCTTACCCTGGAGTTATGAAATTTTAACAAAAAAAGTTGAAAGATGTTGCACTCACATTGCAAACATTTCACTAATAAGATTTTGTACATTTTTTTTAAATAATGCAAAATTTCGCATTCAAAATTATTCTCAGGGGCAACAATGGGCTTCTCCATCACTTGACATCATATGGGCTTAGAAGGCAGCACTTACCATATCTTTCTTTAGACCAATGATTGGTGCGTTAAAGCAAAAATCAGATATGCGATATGGCATTTGTCGCCTTCGTGTACGTCTTATGAAAATTCCAGAAGTAAACAATACTCCATTGTTCTCTTCATGCATTGTTTCAAGAAAGGGTAAATATATGATGAGATATGTAGCATTTAAACTTTGCCCATCCTCTTTTCCCTAGAAGTTGAACAGAAGTTTGGCCCGATGACGTTATACTTTGGCTGTCGTGAATCCAGAATGGACAACATCTACAGCCAGGAAACTCAAGAAGCCAAGACAGACGGTGTCCTGGCCGATGTTTTCACCGCTTTGTCGAGGGAGCCGAACAGTCCAAAGGTATACATGTAGTTGTCCGAGTTGCATATAAACCAGCTTTTCTGAGATTGTACGGCATACATACTTCGATAACAAAGGTCTTATAATGCAGGGATCACAAGTACTGTAAATTAACATCATTCACACAGATTTTAGAGAAGAATATAAAGTATAATTATGATAGTTTTTTGACCCTATCGGAGAGTGGTTGGCACATCTGCTCTGTACACATCCGGATGCATAATCACTATTGATTAGTGAAAAAATCCCTAACTCTTCTCTTTCTTTAATTTATTTAAAAGACCTACGTCCAGGACTTATTGATGAAGAATGGGAAGGATATTTACACTCAAATTGTGGAGGAGAAAGGACACTTCTACGTGTGTGGAGATGTGACAATGGCGGCCGAGGTTTGCGCTAAATTGGAAGTCATCTTGAGCTGCTTCGGAGAAATGAGTCACGAAGAAACGAAGAAGTACATCATGA
The DNA here is from genome assembly GCA_026936325.1 of Platynereis dumerilii. NCBI lineage: Eukaryota > Metazoa > Annelida > Polychaeta > Phyllodocida > Nereididae > Platynereis > Platynereis dumerilii. The sequence continues at coordinate 28,857,993 of JAPTHN010000008.1, read as the reverse complement.
AAATGAGGGTGAGAGTGCAGTTTGAAATGACTTTTTGTGATTTGAAATCATTTACTATTAGATGAAGTAAACAGGCCCGTAGCCAGGGGGGGTGTGTAGGGTGTGTACACACCCCCCCACAGCCCAACCTCCCCCTTGAATCCACAATGATCTTACGTGTTTTTGGCGAAAATCCGCGAATGTCGGTTCACGCAGTTGCTATATGCTTTATGCTTTCTGATTGGATTTATTTCCAAACAAAATAAATGTATGCATTGCTCAAGAAACACAGCAACCATTTGAGGGACCAATTGCTTGTGACAATGTCTCTACTGCCATTGTGTCTAATATCAAAAAGAGCTTTTCAAAAGACTTTGGACATAGGCGTACGGGACGCGCGATTTTTGGGGGGGCGAACGACATTTGCCCGAATTTCACGATCTAAATTTAATACCATTTCAAATGAAATAGCTTGGAAATCACTAATTTTCAATAATTTTCAGCTAATCATCTGCCCAAATGCTTTGGCCTTTTTGCCCTAATCTTAGTGTTTCCCAAACTTTTGGGGGGCGACCGCCCCCCCTGCCCCCCCCCCTCCGATATGCCTATGACTTTGGATATTCCAAAGAGCACTATGAGGATATTTGAAAAGGTCAGATATCCCCCAAGACGCTATTTGGATATTTCATCAGACCCTATTTCATCAGATGATATTCCATCTTAAACTTTGGCTGACCGTATGGAGCTTTGGCAGACCGTATGGAGCTTTGGCAGCTGCCAATTATTCTCCGGGTCCTATTTTTGGTTCTAAAATATCCAGCAGAGGGGGCTTCAACTTCAGAGTCCCTGGATACATGCTGCACTTCATTTACATTGAAGTGCCCTCTTTTGTTGTAGAAGAGATGACAGTGCATGACAGCCCAAAGTTCTAACAAATAGTGTCCAAATAGTTTCTAACCATGAGACACTATTTGGTCACTATTTGATGTAGAAGAGATGGCTGTCAATATACTATGACAAAGTTTCTAACATAGCACATTAGACCTTTTGGAAAAGTTCAGTAGAAAATGTGGCTTGGTTGCACTTTTTGAATATTTCATTAGGGATATTGGCAAAGCATGGTGAGGGGAGTAGATATTGTGACAAAGACCTATTTTAGTGTCTGGCATGCAAAAAGCAGCCCGATTTGCAAATCGGGCATGTAGATCTTTCGGCTGTAACACCAATCAGAATTTCTTTAAATAGGCCTAGATTGTAGTCTTTTTAAAAGAGGGGGTATACGAATATTCTTATTTGATTTCAAGAGGTTTTTTGTATTTTTTTGCCAAGAAAATAATTACACAATGTGACTCATCCATATATATGAGAGGCGTTTTTGTGTGGATGGGCACTGGGCAATGAGGCTGAAGAAACTTTACATCTAAAATTGGAGTAGGCAGTGGTATTGAGAAGAAACACCATCCCCCCCTATGGGATAACGCTTAGATAAGAACATTTAATTAGAGGCAGTGAGGGGGAAAGGCAGGGAAATTGGGGGAAATGAGGAGCCTGAGGTTATGTGGAGGAAACGGGAGCAAGAGTGGGGAATGGGGAAGAGGGGGAGGGTAAATCGAGTGAAGCGGGGGCAAGAGGGGGGAAGTGGGGGCAAGAGGGGGGAAGCTGGGGCAAGAGGGGGGAAGCGGGGGAAAGAGGGGGGAAGCGGGGGCAAGAGGGGGAAGAGGGGGTAGAAGGGAGAAGAGTGGGAAAAATGGGGGGCAAAATGGGGGATACTGATACTGCGGGAATAAGAGAAGGGAGCAGGGGGTGTATCTTATAATGAGGCCTCCCCTCACAAAGAAGCCCTGAATGGTCTTGAGGGACAGAGCATGTACCAGCATGCAAAGTTGTATTGCTGTTAAACATAAGGTCCATGTGGCTCTACTCTAAATTATGAAATTTCAAAATAAAATTATGGCCAGGGGGTGTGAAGGGTGTGTTTGCACCTCCCGATATATACCAGAACTTCCGGCAATTTCTAAAAAGGGAAAGTGAAGAAAAGGGGAAACAAAACCCCAAAAACAAAAGAAAGTGTTTTTTAAAAAATCAATCCCTTAAATAGGAATATTCAAGGGGGGCACAATGATTCTCTCCTCCCTGTGTGCCTCCTCCGTCTTCAGTCACTTTCCTCTCAAGACATCCCACGCTGCCTCCTCCCTCGCTTATGGCTCCTTCCACTCTTCCTTCCTCTCTCTCTGGGTTTCTCCTTTTCCATGCATCTCGTCCCTAGCCATTCCCTCCTCCATGTTATCCTCCAATCTCTCCATCTAGTCTTCCTATCTGTCTCCTCCTTGTCCTTTCTTCTTCCTCTACAGCTTTTCTCTCCTCCACAACAATTCTTCTCTCCTCCCTGTCTGCCCTCTCCCTGACATATATGCCTTCTCCATCTATTACTCCGTTCTCTCTGTATGCCTTTCTGCCTACTCCGTAGTTCTTGGGGCTCCTAATAAATTAGTAATAATAGCTTCCTCACTGGTTTCTCCCTAGCTTATGTCTCCTCACTCTCTACCTACAGCATCTCTCTGCTTTCCACCTCCTCAGTTACATTTCTGCATTTCTATATTCAGAAGCAATGCTAAGACTAACTCCTCTTTAGTTTTTGCTTCCTCCTGTTAGCTCAAACCTTCTCCGGTTAATTCATCTTCCTCCTTTCCTGGTCGTCTATATCTCTCTGACTTGCACCTCTCTACATTCTCCATTACTACATTTCTGGAGTCAGAAGCTATGTTCGGACTGCTTCTTCTGTATACAAGTTGTTGTGGCTGTCTTGCCCCCTCCTGATAGTATCAATCCTCCCCCCTCTTTAGTCACCTCTATATGTCTGACTCATACTCTATCTTTCTTCATCCGCTTAGCAATAGCTACTCCCTTTTCCCCAGCTCTTGCCACCTCCATTCTTGCACCTCCCTTGGTGACACTCCTTTTTTCTATCCCCACCCCAATTGTTTTTCGTCCGCTTCATCTCTGCCTCATCCCTAGGTTGTGCCCTCTCCATCCCTTCCTCTTAACTCTCTTCCTCTACCCTCTCTGCATTCTCCTTCTCTACCTCTCACCTTATAACTGATGCATGCATCCTGCCCTGCCTGTCCAGTATGCCCTGCCTCTTCAGTATGGCTTAGCATCCCTCTGTAGAGTCTCCTGTCTCCTTCCTCTCCTGTGTTTTTCCTCCAATGACCCCCTCTTACAGAACCCTCACTGCCCCCACCTTAGCATGAGTCAATGCCTCTCCAATTTACCTACAAATAACCCTGTATGTCTATGTGTTTTCGCAAATTCAGTGCACAAAACTGCACATACTAAATTAAATTCTCAAAAAGTGGTTCATGATGTTAAAATCATAATTTGACTTTTTTTAAAGAGTCAAAATGGATGATTTTCTCAAATCGCAGAGAATTTTCATTACAATATAAATATTATATTAAAAACCCAGTGATTTGAACAATTATTTGCTCAAAACACTTGGTTTTTAATATATTATTGTATGAAACTTCTCTGCAATATGAGTAGATCATCAGTATAGACCAGGCTATAAGAAAAGGTCAAAGTTCACAAAGACTGTGTTCTTTGGCATTTTAAATGATGTTACCATATTGAAGTTTTTTGGGAATTTTTCCATCAAATTTAACTCTCTAGAATGCTCAGAATGTGTCTCAGAGTGTCTAAAATCTGTTGGCTTCTGGGGGCCTTCAGCGGCCCCCAGACCCCCCGCCGCAAAGTTTCGGCCCTACGGGCCTCAGTTCCCCCCTTCATTGCTTTCCACACACCCCCCCATAAAAAATCCTGGCTACGGGCCTGGTAAAAATAATAGAACTAGGACTTAACTTACTTGCTTTTAAAACTAGTAATACTAACTTTACAGTGTAACATAATATGGTTCTATTAAACTCGTTCCCTCTTCCTGCATTGCTAGTGCATATAGGTCTTTAAACCACTGCAGTGGTAAAATGTCAAAGTAAGGAACATTTTACTCTTGACCAATTAGTAAATAGGGACGAAGGCATGTGTCTCCTCTATACTGTATACAGTACCAGACAATTTGCTAACTTCTGTTTAAATTGTGGAATATTGTATGTTAAAAGAATTCAGCAATACATATATTTAACAATATCCTGAATATTTATTCCAGGAGGAAAACAGATTCCACGAAGACATCTTTGGTATAACCCTTCGAACTTCGGAAGTGAATGACAGAAAGAGAAACGAGGCGAGAAAAGTCTACTGCACCAAAGTCAATAAGATATTTGTCAAGTCTGCTTCGTTGTAATCAGTACCCCATAAGCAGCTTATGGGGTACTGTTGTAATTGAATTGTAATGGAATTTTATTTTAATTGTGATTTAAGTCTATTTCATTTTTAATTGAATTACATCATAATTGTGATTTATTTGTAATTTATTATAAATCAATTGTAATTTTATCATTATTATAATTCAATGATTTAATTCTTGAAAAATGTATTCTTTAATTCTGAATCTAAAAGTAAAGGATGGTTTGATTCTCTTTTCAAAGTAAGTCAAACACTTCTTGTATTGCATGATAATATGCTAATTTCGGGGTATGATGATCATGATGTGTAGACAGTAGGCTAAATATTCCGCCAAAGGGAATGCTGCTGACTTAAAGTGTCTGTTGCAACCTGTAAATATATATCTACGAGAAACCACAAAATGCAATTTAATTGTAAAAATTCAAATTTACTTTTCAAAATGAAAATATATAAAAAAGTTACAAACTTAAATTTACAGGACAAAAGTATATAAAGACATAAAAAGCAAAAAATAATAAATTGTACATGAAAGATTAATGAAATAAATACAAAAGCTTGGCATGATACCAATGCAAAGACTATTCATGTACATATTCCATATATATATGAAGAATATATGAAACCCACTCAAACAGACTGTAAGCCATTGATACAAGTATATTCTTGAAGCAGCACAGTCTTTTGACAAGAACTATCTAGAGCAAAAGTTCCAATGATCATGATATAAGCCCTGTGGGTTACAACAAAGAAAATAGCATCCTAACATCTTGTGTTTGGTGAAGGAATATAGTTACATTTTTCACCTCTCATTTCTATCTTCACAACAGGATCATCACTCTTCAGTGACATCACAGACTTTCTGATGCCTACAAAAGTTATCACACATATTTCCCTTGCTGTAACAATCATGTTTTTTTTAAAAATTTATCGTGGAACAACATTAATATAATATGGTTTAGCCCTCATCATAATCCCAGTGTGGATCCCCTCGAGGCTTGGTTCAGAATGACCATCGGCCAGTTTGAAGTTGTAACGCTGAAGAAAGTTGGTGGCGAAAATAAACAACTCCATTTTTGCTAGCTGTTCTCCAACACACTTTCGAGGTCCTGTAATTAAATAAATCCATTATTGTTAAGAGTTCATATTATTAATTGATAACAATCATTTTCACTGGTTATGTTTGATTTTCCTCTTTTCTCTTTTACGGGTATTATGGATATTAAAAATGACAACCAAGAAATTAATAACCGCTTAAAAACCTGTTTATGTTAGCAACAAAATATTCGCCGGTGATTTGATCAAGAATTGTCAAAATGTTATTATTTCAATAAATTATGATTCTGTTTGCAAAGCAAAAACAAACTCTGTTTTCTGTTCTTTTTTTTGTGTGTGTTATTAATAGGGACTAAGACGGTTGGTAATAATTATTTAAGTGAGTTAGCTGAATATTAAGAAACCAGGGTTGCAAAAATTAACTTGGCATCTACTCAGAATCAACTCATTATCCGCAATGTTTTGTATGGTGTATATTATAACAGGTTAAAGGGGTGTCCCTTGCAGTTTCTGGTTATGTGCGAATTTTATTAGGCTTTATCATTTATTTTTAAAAAAATTCAAATTACATTGCATACTATGCAGTTTTATTTATGACTAAGTACAAGTACCAAAAAATGTTTGTGCGAAGAGCTAAAAGCTGATGATGACACTGGTTCAAGTAGTATCAAATTAATTATTTCCGACCTCCATGACTTTTAAGTATAAAAAAAGCTTTCGCAAAGATCTGAAATCTGATGCGGACACTGGTTACCCTCACACTTTTTAATATATATATAAAAAATTATTTTCTGGCCTGGTAAATCACAGGTCTCAGAAGACTAGGCTGATGTGTGCCTGGGTATAAAAAAAAGAAGCAGCCCCCCTCCCTCGTGCAATTTTCATCTGTATGGAAAAATACAATTAAAAATATTACATACCAATACCAAAAGGAATGAAGCGCTCATCCTTGATAACTTGGTTGTTTTCGTCCAACCATCTGTCTGGTTTGTATTTCAAAGGCTCCGGGAACAACTTAGGATCAATGTGGATGCTCAACAGCTGAAGAAGGACTATAGTTTTGGCAGGGATGAGATAACCGTTCAACAGGGTGTCCCTTGCTGTGCAGTGGGGGATCGCAATTGGTACTGAAATGTTTAAAAAGACAATTTAGGTATTAGTTAGACACTGATACGTTTCGATCCTATCCTGCTCTGATTTTGGAATGTCTCAAAGAATACATACCAACATTAGCTATTCTCTGTAGTTCATGCAACACTGCGGTCATATATGGCATTGACTTCTTGTCCTCCATTGAAACTTTGCGGCCATCACCAACAACCTTGAATATAACTACTAAGTTCAAATTGCAAACAACATAGTGAAACAATATAAACTGCATGTGAATCAACTCAGCAGTGTGGTGAAGTAAAACAGACAAATCTTGAAGAGTTTCGTAAGAAATGATCCGCATTGTATATTTTTCTGAAGCCTAACAACTTATGGACAGACAGCTAGGCGTGCGGGGAGACAGACAGAGGGACACTTGCAAATGAAAACATAAGTCCAGTGGAGTTATTTCCCTTCCACATTCTGGCCAGGAGCAGATGCAAGAAAAAATCAGACAGGGGGGTTTACAAATTAAGATAAATATTCAGATTTTAACTTTTTTAAAGTTTGAGACCCCTAAATACCCCCCTTTGGACCTGCTACTGTCGGGTAATTACAACACAATAAATATGTTTAAATTATAAAATGTGTGTACATGTGTAGAATAAATCCTACCTCATCAATTTCCTTCTGGCATTTCTCTTGGATCTCTGGAAATGCAACCATGAAGAGCAAAAACCAATCCATGGACGTCGAGGTCGTCTCTGCTCCAGCGAAGTACAGATCAAGAATCGTCTGGAAAATGTGGGGCTCTGCAAATACCATAATAATACAGATCAAGAATTGTCTGGAAAATGTGGGGCTCTGCAAATACCATAAAAATACAGATCAAGAATCGTCTGGAAAATGTGTGGTTCTGCAAATACCATAAAAATACAGATCAAGAATCGTCTGGAAAATGTGGGGCTCTGCAAATACCATAATAATACAGATCAAGAATTGTCTGGAAATGTGGGGCTCTGCAAATACCATAATAATACAGATCAAGAATTGTCTGGAAAATGTGGGGCTCTGCAAATACCATAATAATACAGATCAAGAATTGTCTGGAAAATGTGGGGCTCTGCAAATACCATAGAGATGCCGATTTATCATTACAATCATGAAAATATTGACATCCTGACATTTGGGTATAGAGCCACAATCAGCTTGTCAAAAAGGTAAAATCAAAACAACTTTCTTGAGGGTCAACAAGCAACAAGACTTTATTGCAATGTTAATACATTTAGTCGATCAATTGCTTTGCTTTGGCATGGCCACCTTCAGTTTACAGTATATTGTTCTGCAAGACGCACAAAGTCAATTGTCCATGCTCAAGCTGATCTGCTGAAAGTCACAGTAATTACCAGTCAGCGTTTCATACTTGTGTCCCTCGGCACAGATCTTCAGGTAGAGATCAATGTAGTCTCGTGTAACGTTTGGGTCGTAGGTCTGTTTGTGTTCCTCTATCTTCTTGTATGTGTATTTTTCCAAAGCATCTCTGTTGCGAAGTACTTTCTTCCTCTACAAGGAAATCCAAAATTGGATATGATTACAGCATGATAATATATTCACATGCATTTACATGAAAATGAAACTACCATTAGCTCATATATTAGACCAACATTTGTAAGTTTCAGGAACAAACAAGTTGGAAAAGAAACACCAGAAACTCTTGCTTATTACAACTGCTTTAATCAGACACATATTCTCTCAGAGAGAGCTCAAACAGGAATTCATACATAACTTATAGCAATATATATAGCACAATCATATATTCCTGAGGAATGAGATGACTTTGCAAGTGCAAGAAAAAAATCTGCAAATAAAAACAAATAACAATTTTATCTCACCGGTGTGTCAATAGGCAAATAAAGCAAGAACGGCAGGTATCTGTCAATCATTGTTGGCCCAACAGTTTTTGCCATGTAGTCCATCTTTTCTAGCACTTCCAAAAATTCCTGATCATTATACTCAAACCTATCAATAAAATACATAAAAAAAGAGAGAATCATTTTGAGTAAATCGTAAGACTACTCGAGAAAGGTTGATACTTTTCCTTAAGATTAGGCAGTACAGTATAGTGTGTGACTGTATGTATTAGTTAGACACCCCCTTTTAGAGTCATAACACATATTTTTGATACTTAGATCTCGACCAGAGAGAAGAATCTACCTGACAAAATTTTGTTAGAACCTGAAAAGTAGTACCTACCTATCTCCAAAGATAATGCTGAATATGACATTGGCCACCGCAAGAGTCAGCAGATGTTTTGGATGAAGAGGTTCCTTTGAAGCAGCCATTTTTTCACAAACAATTTCTGTTTCGGTCTGAATGATACTTTCCAGACTTCTTTTACCAACTCCAAAATCCCTCAGAGCGACGACAGTGAATTTCCTGATCTCCTCCCACTTCTTGCCATTGCAAAAAATCATGCCTGAAATTCAGTACATAAATTTGACAGAATAAAACAAGCACCCTCCTCAAGCACCTTCCTCAAGCACCCTTCTTGCAATTTATAAGCAACTTCTTCCTTCCACCCTATACAGTCCATTGCCCTAGGCCGGCTGTTTCAATCATACCTCGCCTCATTTCCGTGTCCTCCTGTTCTAATTAGCCTACCCAGTGCATAAATACAGGACGTAAAGCCCCTATCATCCATTCATCCATGCAGTCGATTACCCAGGCCAGCACCTTCGTCACCTCACAAGAGACAAAGTCCGCATCACGAGTGTTGTTCAGCCGCTCACAAACTTTAATATTCATAATTTCGCAATATTGTTTGTTTACTCACGACTCACCATTTCCATGGTTGAACTCGAAGAAGAACGAATCCATAGGTCTATCCACAAAATCAGAAGCATTCGTCAAAAGGACTTCTTTAATTTCTTCATAACCAGTTACCAACACCATATCTTTAGGCCCCATCCGCATTGAGAAGACTGGACCATATTTCTCACTCAGCCTGATGAAATATACATGTATACAAAATAAACTAGCGCAGAATGATATTGGGATAATGTTGTCTAAAAATACCGTGCAAGCACGTAAACCCCGCTGGCTCTATGTGAAGCCATTGAGACCATTAGGATCCATGTGTCCGTGTGTCCGTCCGTCCATGTGTCCATCCGTGTGTCCGTGTGTCCGTCCGTCCGTGTGTCTGTCCGCCCGTCCGTGTGTCCGTCCGTGTGTCCATGTGTCCGTCCGTGTGTCCGTGTGTCCGTCCGTGTGTCCGTGTGTCCGTGCGTCCGTGTGTCCGTGTGTCCGTCCGTCCGTCAGTGCGTCCGTGTGTCCGTCCGTCCATGTGTCCGGCCGTCCGTCCGTGCGTCCGTCCGTGCGTGTGTCCGTACGTGTGTCCGTACGTGTGTCCGTCCGTACGTCCGTCCGTCCGTCCGTACGTGTGTCCGTACGTCCGTGTGTCCGTACATCTGTGTGTCCATCCGTCCGTGTGTCCATCCGTCCGTACGTCCGATTGTCCGTACGTCCGTGTGTCCGTACGTCCGTGTGTCCGTACGTCCGTGCGTCCATCCTTCTGCCCGGGTGTCCGTACTTCCGTCCGTGTGTCCGTACGACGGTGTGTCCGTCCGTCCGTGTGTCCGTGTGTCCGTACGTTCATCCGTCCGTGTGTCCGTCTGTCCGTATGTCCGTGTGTCCATACGTCCGTGCGTCCATCCTTCTGTCCGTGCGTCCATCCTTCTGTCCGTCCGTATGTCCGTACGTCCGTACGCCGTACGTCCGTGTGTCCGTACGGACTTGTCATTCCCATCTGCATGACAAAATAAGATAACAGGCAAAATTTGAATGAAATATGAGCAACACAAAGTGAGTTATGCTTGACGAAATCCCCAGCACATTGAGGCATTGAGGACTGCAGTACCCCGTAGGCTATTACATAGCCAGCGGGGTAAAAAAAGTACCAATTTTGGTTTTCTCAAAATCCAATGGTACCTTTTTTAGACAACATTATCCCATTGAGCAGACAATGTAAACATAATGCTGCTAATTGGTGAAGGGTTCTTCTGTTGTCACATATAAATTATCTTGCCACAACATGGAGACAATGTTGACTTTTTTTCAGAGCAATTACTTATGATACATCTTGTACTCTTAAACTTTTTCCTGATATATCTTGTTCTCTTAAACTTACTCCTGATACATCTTGTACTCTTAAACTTACTCCTGATACATCTTGTATCCTCTTAAACTTACTCCTGATATATCTTGTACTGTTAAACTTACTCCTGATACATCTTGTACTCTTAAACTTACTCCTGATACATCTTGTACTCTTAAACTTACTCCTGACACATCTTGTACTCTTAAACTTACTCCTGACACATCTTGTATACTCAAAAACTTACTCCTGATACATCTTGGACCCTTAAACTTAATCCTGATACATCTTGTATACTTAAACTTACTCCTGACACAACTTGGACCCTTAAACTAACTCCTGACACATCTTGAACAAAAACTTACTCCTGATACATCTTGTAGTCTTAAACTTACTCCTGATACATCTTGAACTGGGCCCTGTGTTTCCTCATCCCGGCGATCATCTGCGGGAGATTTCCAATAAAAGGCCAAGGGGCAGGACCCGGGGGAAGTCTCACGTCTCTTCGGGAAGATCTCCAGAGAATTCCCGAGAGGAATGTTGTGATGAACACCAAACATGTTGTTGTGTCCATCCACGAAAAGAATGCTGGTAGGGTAGCGAAGTCCATGGCTGAAATATTATAGTAAGTAACTTTAAATGGGTCCCCATTTAATTCGGAGCAGCACCTACTTGTTACAGCTTTTTTTTAATACTTTCTGTCTGTCTACAAGTGGACTGCTCTTGCATTGCCACACAGATCAGAACATATGCTGTCTTGTGTTGCCACCTAGTGACAAGTGTGCTATTCCACGAGCTCCTGCGAGCGTCCACATACTTTCAACCTGAGGAACCCACACAATTTTGTCTGGAAGACACCGGGGCTGTTTCTGAGTGTGCTGATGGACTTGTCTACTTCCTTTGAGAATGTGATTGCCGAGTCTGACTCTGGTATACATCGATGTTGAATAGAAATTTTGTGAATGAAATTGGAACTATTTCTTGGGACAGGAATGCTGTAGCATAGAAAATAAACTTTTGTGCCAGGTGGCAGCAGCATGCAGTTCTCATTTTCACCAGACTGACTTTCTGTAATGTCCGTAATGACTGATGAGGGAAAAAATATTTTTATATACACTTGCTTTCGTTTATCACGAATATTACAATCCATCACTTTGATGTAGAAAAAGAGTGGACTGTGGCACTGTGAAAATGGCACTTCATGTGTCATCATGCTGATGATTTGTCACGATCATACCCAATACTTTTAATGCTAACTCAATTTAAGGAGACTAATCCCGCTTGTTGGTGACAGCCAAACGAAAGGATTATGCATCTGATTTTCACTCTAAAGTCAGTTATGACAAGTCAAATGGCTTACTCTTGATCATAACTAATCAAACAGCCTCTATGTTTCCCGTGTTGAAAGTAGAGAAGATGACACTTCACTAGCTATCAAGAGTCACAAAGTGCATTTTTCACAGTGAGCTTGTCCTCATTTTTTCTGTATCAAAGTGAGAGACTGTAATAGCATCGAATCCCAGAAAATAATTATCATGCGGCTGCCAGAACTTTAGAAGGACTTTTGACTCCACATTTCATATTAATTATATGGTTCATTTACATTCACGAAGCATACAAAAATGTAACTGTCTGTAGAACACAGAAACTTGGCAGACATTTATGTTTCACATGTCTCAATTATATAATTACTGTCCTTTATGACTCTGTATGTTTTCTTTTCATCAGATGAGTATCAAAACATATTGCATAAGCAGTTTGGTTGAGGATAGTTAGCATTGGCCCAACGGTAAAACATCGCCTGTTTCATTTTCTTTCAAGTGATACTGTATGCACTACATGAATGTGTTATTCAAGACCAATACTATTAGACCTGTCTCTTAGAGCCACATGTATGCAAGTGGTGTCAAATTATATGAAGGCTGGGTGTGAGTGGCCCAGTTTGCAAATGTGTAGGTCGAATGTCCAATGTAGGTCTGCTCTGCCAGTGTACTGGACAACTTTTATTCCTGATAGAACATTTTTGGGCAACACATTTTTAATCATTTATGTCAGCAGAAAATCATCTAATTTCGATAAAACAAGAAAAGAAAGGTCAAAACTTGCTTCATTGACTGAAAACATGATGTCATGCTTCCGCAATTTGTGGATCATCCTTGTGTTTGGCAATTAAAGAACAAATAGAGGCTTACAGGTAATATTAATTAATTAATTTTCCATTACAGCGAAACACTTTGATATAGAAATAGAGTGGACTGTGGCACTGTGAAATGGCACTTAGTGTGTCATCATGCTGATGATTTGTCATGATCAAACCCAATACTTTCAATGTTAATTTGATTGAAGGAGACTTATCCCATTTGTTGGTGACAGCCAAACGAAAGGATTATGCATCTGATTTTCACTCTAAAATTTGTTATGAGAAGTCAAATGGCTTTCTCTTGATCATGACTATTCAAACAGCCTCTATGTTTCCCATGTTGAAAGTAGAGAAGATGACAATTCATCGGCTATCATGAGTCACGACGTGGCATTTTCACAGTGCCAAAGTCCACTCTAATTCTATATCAAAGTGTTTTGCTGTAAGGTGGCCCTCTAGTTGCGACAAGTACTTTTGTCTTGCGAGGGTCACCTGGCCCTAAATTGTAATTACTTATATGCATTTTTATTTCAAGAGCAAATAAATTATGTGTCATTGTCATTGTGCTTGTCATTACAACACATCCAGTCACAAACAATAATTGTAAGCCTGTGCATTTAACTGCAGTTTGTGTTAGTGATCATTAACTGTTAGTGGCCCATCACAAGAATGATCCACAACATGGAGTCCACAACCCGGAGTCACAACCCGGAGTCCACAACCAGCCTCAACACGACATCATGCTCTATGGCAAGGAAGAAAAATTGAAGGATACACAGTTATTGGATTGATAATATTCAAGCTAAAATGAAATTGTACTCACTGAAAGTTGCTGCTAAAATCCCTCCTCCCTGTTGCTGCCACTATTACACAATGGTGACAAGCACTAGACCTACAGAGAATGTTATGTAGAGGGTTATGCATAAAAAATGATTGTCCCAGTTGCATGTTTGCCCTGGTTCAAGCGTTGCATAACAGCTCATAACATGGCCTAACAGTTCTTTGATCAAACATTGCATACATAATTAATACACTCTAAAAAATTTTCAGACAAACTTGGTTTTTTAGATTCAAAATGGTTTTTTGAAAAACCAAATTTCAATGCAAAAAACCAACATGGATTTTTTTAAAAATCCATGTTGGTTTTTGCATTGAAATTTGGTTTGAATCTAAAAAACCAATTTTGTCTGAAATTTTTAGAGTGTATCATCACACTAGCAGGGCCATGTATGGATTATTGGAATTGTCCTGCAATGTGAGTTGTCCCACAATATTATAGAGTTATTGCACAGAACCGTGTGCAATATCAGATTTTTTGGCAGCGAAATGACAAATATTGCACAAGGGTGAAAATGCAATGAAAAAGCCTGGAAATCTGATGTATGAAGCTTGTTTAGGTTCTTTTGGCCCTATTGTTCTGAATATTTTTACCTTGTCACAGATCAACAACTAATGCCACCACAAAAAAATGTTTACACTGTTGGAATTCCATACTTGATTATGGGTTTTGTTTGCACTTTGCATCTTTTCTCAAACTTTGTGGCAGACTTTAGACAATGTCACTGAAAAAGGTCAAAGATGCTGTTACTCAGCCACTTTTAAAATGTTTTCCCGATGACACATGTAACATAAGTAACGCAAAAAATTGAGCGACCGAATTCATCCAATACAAGAGAAACCAAGACATGAAGCTTTAATTGTATGTAAAAATTCTAATTCACTTTTATTAAAAAGTATTTTTAAAAAGCAAAAATGACACAATTTGCTTCATTAAAAGTGTGACATGCAAAAAATGAGTGATGGTTCATGCAGATTTTGGCACTCTGTGAATCATAATAGCCAATGAAGTGTCATCTTCTTTACATTAAACATGGGAAACATAGACGCTGTTTGATTAGTCATGATGAAGAGAAAGATTAGTCATAACTGATTTTAGAGTAAAAATTAGAAACATAATCCTTTCTTTCGCCTGTTACCAACACCCAGAATAAGTCTCCTCTCCTTAAATCAAATTAACATGAAAGTATATGATATGAATACAAAAAATCAGAATGATGATTTACAAAGAGCCGTTACCACAGCCAAACAGTCCACTCTTTTTGCATATATCAAGTTTACAGGCTGTAACGACTTTTAAAATATTTTCAAACACATATTTCATAATTGCACAAATGTAAAATGTCTGACTACATTGAATCATGAAAATATTGGGAGTCCGTTCACATACCCTTTAAAATGAACAATATTGGCAAAAGCTCTTGACGTTAAATTTATTTCAAAAGCTTTTGTTAATATTATGACACAAATGTAAAGTGACAGGATGCATTAGAAGTAAATGTATGCTGTACATAACCTTTAAAATGATACATGCAGTGTATTCTTTACATGGGGCAGATTTCATGAAAAGCTGAAAAATGACTTACCACAAGTTACATTAGCACAACGCTGAAAAGGCCAGACATAATTGATTCGTAGCTTCTCAGATTTCTCAGGGTGCTTTTTCCAGGGATAGCTGGCAGGAAAAGAAAAAAACTGAAATCTAAATCTTTTACTGTGTCAAGCCATTAAATAAAATCATGGGTAAACACTGTTTGCTGTTGGATTGGTGGATCAGAATAACTAAAATTATGGCCTTTTGCTAATGTAACAACGTTAAATGATGGAGGACGGAATTTGTTTATGTTGATACTACAAAAATATAAATGAAAACTCCAGCAGGGTACCACCCCTGGCCTGCTCCTGGGAGACCTGGCTTTCAGTTCAGAAACAATTTGAGATCAAATCATGTGTTCCTTAATGAAATTTATATAGACAAATTTTGCTAATGTAACACTATGAAATGGACAGAATCGAAATTGCAGTTACATTAGCAATAAAAAAAACAGCTACTGCACTGAGCTGTTTATGTTTTTGGTGATATATATAGGCAAATAAGACAGATTTTTCTATAAAATTTTAGAATTTCATGTTCGAAATTTGCATAAGTAGCAAGAACACAGAAAAATTCCTATGTAAAAGTTGCTAATGTAACCTCAGTGTCCTGTGACGGAATCGAGTTACATTAGCAGTCTTTTTTTATTTTTCATTTTTTTCAAGTTTTATAATGACCAACACAATTAAAAATGGTTCTAAAATAATTTTCAAGATGTGTTTTATCAATCACACATCATTACATTTTCCTGAATTGGTTTTAGCAGATTCCACAGAGTGCCAAAGTAAGCACATCTGATCACCAGTAAGTTTGGTCGTCCAAAAATGTCCTCATGAGGGATAAAAAAATATATTTTTAAGAGCAAAAAGCTACATATTTGAGGATTATTTTAATGATATTTATTCGTTAGCTCACAGATGTACTGAGTAATAGGTTTACTTGCTTCAGGAAGCAACAGAGAAATAACAAAAGGGTTGGAAAGTTTAGGGTACCCTCTGAGAGCACTTTTCGTGGAATCTGCCATAGGCCTACATAAAACAATGTGACAAGTAAAGAATAAATAGCAAAAATTCATACGTTGTGCAAAAACAAATTGCCTGGAGCAGAACAAATATGATTAATAGCGTATATTGTCTCCAAGGGCACACAGTACAGAGACAGAAAAATGTACGCAAGTATCACTCATGTTTGCTGAGTTGCAACGCCATCCTTCAAAAAAAAAATTTAGCGAGGAACAACATTAATATAATATGGCTTAGCCCTCATCATAATCCCAGTGTGGATCCCCTCAAGGCTTGGTTCAGAATGACCATCGGCCAGTTTGAAGTTGTAACGCTGAAGAAAGTAGGTGGCAAAAATAAACAACTCCATATTTGCTAGTGCTTCGCCGACACACTTGCGAGGGCCTATAATTTAAAAAAAAAAAAGAATTTTATAATTATGCCAGCTGATATCAATTATCAGTAATGATGAATTTGTTATGGGGAACAAAAGGAATGTTTCACAATGAAATTCGCACTTTCATTTAAATCGTCATAATAGCTGACACAGAATCACCATGTCTTTAAAATTGGTATCAAGCTGTTAGATACACTCTAAAAAATGTCGGGACAAAATTGGTTTTTTAGATTCAAAATGGTTTTTTTAAAAACCAAATTTCAATGCAAAAAACCAACATGGATTTTAAAATCCATGTTGGTTTTTTGCATTGAAATTTGGTTTTTCAAAAAACCATTTTGAATCTAAAAAAACAATTTTGTCTGAATTTTTTTAGAGTGCAGGTCGTGATTATAAGGAGGGGTACGATCCACTATTATCAACAAATACATACCAATACCAAAAGGAATCCAGTGCTCATCCTTGATGACTTGGTTGTTTTCGTCCAACCATCTGTCCGGTTTGAATTTCAACGGCTCCGGGAAAAATTTTGGATCAATGTGGACACTCATAATTTGCAGAAGAACAAAGGTATTGGCAGGGATGAGAAAACCATTCAATAAGGTGTCTTTTGATGGACAATGGGGGATGGTAAAAGGAGCTGAAATGTTTTAAAAAAAGTTATAAAAGCTGACATAAGGCCACACATAATTAATTCTTAGCTTCGCGGACCCGCCGACACAATAGATTTTCTGCCGAAGGAAAAAAAAATAGAAAAAAAAATGTTGACATTATAAAAAAAAAATTTTCACCTTTTTTTTTGTCCTACCGACAGACCCTAGAAAAAGTGCCTTGAGAAGATCCGAGAAGCTAAAGATCAAATATGTATGGCCTAAAGTAAACAGCTGACATGAGTTAGTGCAACAGAAAAAATAACCATATAAGAGAAAGGCCATTACAGCACCTCCTCGACATGCAACTTCCTGAGTAACCAAAGACATTTTTCAAAGGATTTGCAAGATATACATACCAACATTAGCTATTCTTTGTAGTTCGAGCAACACTGCGGTCATGTATGGCAATGACTTCTTGTCCTCCATTGAAACTTCGCGGCCATCACCAACAACCTTCAAAGAAATGTGAATGTCACATTGCAAAATAGCTTTACAAGCAAAGAGGACATCACAAAAAAAAGCCCCTAGACAAACCAGTGGAAAATGATACAAGACCTTACAGATGAAAGTATTGACTCCACCACTATTTCGACCCAGGCGCAAATGGGTACTTGGCTTAAGGCAGTGATGGCAATTGTGATGGCAATTGTGAAATGCTTTACTAATGAGCAAGCAAAATTTGCTGCACACTCGTGTGTGCTCCCCAGGGGAGCTCAGAACGATTAAACATTGATCAGGCCTGTCAAGGATGCAATTGTAAATGTTGGTTGACCTCACAGGAGGATGGCAGACGTTAAACCAAATATAATTAAATTCAATTGTATTTTTCTATGGCAAATAAATAAACTTATGTCTTATTTACATTTACCTACAACTTTTCAAATTATCAATGCGAGAAAACCAGAAACTTGAAATTGAGAATGGTTTATCCTACCTCATCAATTTCCTTTTGGCATTTCTCTTGGATCTCTGGAAAAGCAACCATGAAGAGCAAGAACCAATCCATGGACGTCGAGGTCGTCTCTGCTCCAGCGAAGTACAGATCAAGAATCGTCTGGAAAATGTGGGGCTCTGCAAATACCATAAGAATACAGATCAAGAATTGTCTGGAAAATGTGGGGCTCTGCAAATACCATAAGAATACAGATCAAGAATTGTCTGGAAAACGTGGGGCTCTGCAAATACCATAATAATACAGATCAAGAATTGTCTGGAAAATGTGGGGCTCTGCAAATACCACAATAATACAGATAAAGAATTGTCTGGAAAATGTGGGGCTCTACAAATACCATAGAAATACAGATCAAGAATCATCTGGAAATGTGGGGCTCTGCAAATACTATAATAATACAGATCAAGAATCATCTGGAAAATGTGGGGCTCCGCAAATACCATAATACAGATCAAGAATCATCTGGAAAATGTGGGGCTCTGCAAATACCATAATAATACAGATCAAGAATTGTCTGGAAAATGTGGGGCTCTGCAAATACCATAATAGTACAGATCAAGAATCATCTGGAAAATGTGGGGCTCTGCAAATACCATAATACAGATCAAGAATCATCTGGAAAATGTGGGGCTCTGCAAATACCATAATAATACAGATCAAGAATCATCTGGAAATGTGGGGCTCTGCAAATACCATAATAATACAGATCAAGAATTGTCTGGAAATGTGGGGCTCTGCAAATACCATAATAATACAGATCGAGAATCGTCTGGAAAATGTGGGGCTCTGCAAATATCACAGATAATGTTGTTGGGTACCTTTCCTGAAAGTTTGGTCCCAACAAAATCCGAAACAGGTCCAGTTTTGACAAGGGACAATGTGTCAACTGGATGAAAATCTGTCTGAAACACAGATGACTAATCTGATGCAGGCAACAAGAGCAAGAGCATAGGGGAGAGCGGGGCACCGTGAGCCGCTTTTCTGAAATTAAGCTCCTGAGCCTAAAGTTTAAATGGTAAACAGCTGGTTGCTTTATATATAATCATAGCAAGACCTCTTGGCTAGAATATCCAATGTTGTTAAATTACATTCTTAATTCTTAAATAGTCAAAACATTGCCTTTAAGAAATGTAGTCTAGCGGCTCATCGTGCCCCGACCCTGGGGCACCATGAGCCATGGCATGGGGTCTGTTTACATACATGTATTATCCTTCTCATTCAACTGTAAAGAACTGATACCTCATAAACCAGATGTTTTACTTGAAATTTTCCCTTGACATACACCACAATATTGATCAGATGGATTTTACATATTTTAATAGAAAATAGCACAAATGTGTCCTAAACAGCTGCTGATGTCTTGCACTATAGTTCTGGACTTACAACAGTAGAGTTGTTGCTACAATTCAGCTTTAATTACATGATGAACTTTATTGAAACTGGCTCATGGTGCCCCATTTCCAAGTGGCTAATTTCATCTATTAGTGCATATCACCATTTTCCAGTTTAACATAGTATCAATGTTATGACATCATCCTAGCACATGTCTTACCTTCTCTAAGAAGACTAAGTTTTATGACGATGCAGGAAATAGTTAAAGTACCAGAAGTAATTTTAAGTTCCACCGCCCAATATGTTTACTTTTCACTCAAATTCACTGGTCAAAAGTATTTTTTTCAATTCTTGATCCTACATTGAAAAGAAAGATTATGATTGCTACCCTAGCCAGTTCTACACTAATAAAGGAATATATGGTCTTCCTATCGAGCAGTTCTATCTCGCCTTTTTTTTTTGTAGGGGCCATGGCTCATGGTGCCCCGTTGCTCATGGTACCCCACTCTCCCCTGTATGTGGAAGTGACATTTTTTAAGTGTCACTGAAACATAATTGCACACATCCATGAAAGGCATGTTTGTGTTGTTGCATTGTGCTGTGGAAGAACTGGCTTTTTTTTTTTTAAATATAAATATGGGCATCCCATAAATATCAGGAGACCATCAGTCCATCACCTAATGTAATTTTGTTTTTTGTTTGATCTGAATCGTACGTCCGACAGCAGGAATCTATTGTAAAACACATTCAATATCCCCTCTATCATATATCAACACAATTATAAGCAAAATCTAACAGATATACACTGTACACTTGCAAATTATCCCAATTTGTATTGTTAAGCTTTCTATGATAAAAAAGAATACAGTGAGTCACCATTACCAGTCAGTGTTTCATATTTGTGTCCCTCGGCACAGATCTTCAGGTAGAGATCGATGTAGTCTCGAGTGATGTTTGGGTCGTAGGTCTGTTTGTGTTCCTCAATCCTGTCATATGTGTACTTCTCCAGAATATCTCTGTTACGGATCATTTTCTTTTTCTATAAGGAAATTCAGGGAGCATAATAACGCCCGATATATTTGACTTTTAGCTTTTCAGATAGACATACATAACTGATTTTCTGTCAACCGAAAAAAAAATTGACAAATCCCAACATAACCTCACATTTGTTATGGAACTTTTCAAAGGAATGTGAAAACAAACTAAACCATATTATAAGAAATGCAATAACTTTGTGATGCTCATGATAAAGATAGACTGTGATGTTCACAAATAACATATTGCCTCATGACCTTAACAAGTCCATCACAACTAAAAAATTGTAAAATGGATACAAGCGATATGCATGGCCATGGACTCGGTTAGGTTAAAATAATATATTATGTATATTTCTTCTTCTGTTTTTAATCTGTTTTTATCCAGGCCGCATGAAAAACCTTTTACTGAGATGCGTTTACCCAGTATAAATATATTTGTAAATAAATAAATAAACTTTGGCATGAGGGATAAGTACACTCTATAAATCAGAGAAAATCTGCATTGCCCACAAAAATTGAATATAAACCTCACCGGTGTATCAATAGGCAAATAAGCCAAGAAGGGCAGAAATCTGTCAATCATTGTTGGCCCAACCGTTTTCGCCATGTAGTCCATTTTTTCGAGAACTTCTAAGAAGTCCTTGTCGTCATACTCGAATCTATTCAATAAATTCAGACAGAAGAGAGAGTTAAGGTCATTATGTTGCGTAGGCTACATTTCGCCAGGTCTTTTTTTATTTTAATTTAAAGCAGCGTCTTAAGGTTGTCTCCCGTTCTTAACAATCACGGCAATCAGGCCTACGACATCATATGACAATCACTTCTGTGGTTGTAGTGCCCCCAACTTAACGGGTAGGACTGCTACAATCCCCCATACATTCCCAGGGATCTGTCAAACAAGTATCTGAATTTACTCTACCAACAACTAACCTGTCACCAAAAATAATGCTGAAGATGACATTGGCCACCGCAAGCGTAAGAAGATGTTTTGGATGAAAAGGTTCCTTTAAAGCAGCCATTTTTCTACAAACAATTTCTGCCTCAGTCTGAATGATACTTTCCAGACTTCTTTTACCAACTCCAAAATCTCTCAGAGCGACGACAGTGAATTTCCTGATCTCCTCCCATTTTTTACCATTGCAGAAAAGCATCCCTGAAATCAGTGTTCATTTATACTGTGATATAATAGTGCTGCTTTGTGCAAAAATTTAATAGAGAGTGGTGCTCGACATGAGCACTATGAGGGGTAGAGTAGCGCGGGGCATGCAGCCCCCCTTAACTTCGAGGTGCGATTTGACCTACTTTTTGTTGTCGATTATTTAAATGCCTATGTTGTCAGGAAGGGATCACTTGACTCTACTTATAACTAGTGAAACAAATGTCTAATAGTTTTAATAAAGGAGTTACGGCCCTTTTTGTAAAAAATATAAAATTGCCTTCTTACCCCACCCATCGGGCAAGAAGCCCCCCTATTATAATCCTATGGCAATTTTTTTGCGAGCGCATTCAGCTTGAAAGTTATTTCTTGGGGTTCTTCTATCATTTTTAAGGCATTCTATTCACTTTTTCTGAATTTCTGAATTTTTCTGTTCATGCATTTATTTTTTAATATTTTTTGCCCTGTTTTAATTTCGGCCAAATTTTTTCGATTTCAATTAGCTATTCTATCAAGATTTAAAGTAAAGTACACATTATGAAATGGTTCCTGAAGCAGCTTCGAGGCCTCAGTGAAGGGGGGACCTCATGTCTGGGGCCTCTCGCCCCAAACTCACATATTTTAATTTACCTCTATATTTTGAGCTAAAAAGCAAAAGATATGATCAAAATCATATTTATGTAATGGTCATAATGTGAAGCAATGCAGATATCCATTATTACTTATAAAAATTTCAAAAGTTATTTCTGACAACCACATCCAAAGAATTAATCGTAGTTACAAAAACCATGCACCTTTTTTTGTTTCTTTAATTACTTCCACGGTCTGATGATATTTGCCCTGAAAATTTGTGACGTCATCTAAAAAGCCTCTAGCTTCAATCCTATCAATAAGAAAAAGCACCAAAAATGTAAGTTTAGATACAACCCTGGGGGGGGGGCTTCTCACCTAACCCGGGCTTCTTGCCCTGACCCACTCTATTCTAAAAGTTCTGCTTTAAATAGAAGGGTCAATGAAAAAAATTTGTCAGAACTTACTTAATTTCTGAACGCCCCTTCTACCATGACGTGAGTAATCTCCCATCTACACTTAAAGTTTACTACATGCACTATTACTATACAGTCTTTCACTTTGATAAAGAAAAATGAGGACCAGTTCACGATGAAAAATGCACTTCGTGACTCATGACAGCGGATGAAGTGTCATCTTCTCTACTTTCAACATGGGAAACATAGAGGCAGTTTGATTAGTCAAGATCAAGAGAAGGCTATTTGATTTGTCACAACTGATTTTGGATTGAAAATCAGATGCATAATCCTTCAGTTTGGCTGTCACCAACAACATGGTCACACAACCTATTGCTTTGGCAATCACATTTCAAGTGTGGACTCTGTTGACCTGAGGTGCGAAACAGGTGATTATAACAAACAGTCAATGCCAAACAATGCTAAACAAGATAATCCAGCCTGCTATTTTGTAACAGGGCCTCTTGAAACACTGTCAGAACATAAGAATATTTGTCAGAGACATGCGCTTTTTGCCAAGGAATATCTCAATTGGACATTTTAACATCCATTTATCGACATGGAACTATCTACTTACTAAACCTTCATTGCAAGGGATATACCTGGAGAGGGCAAATTAAACATATTGCCCTGTAGACGATAAAATGCAAGGTAAGAGATTGAAATTCTCCCAAAACCATGTCAACACAGAAAACTTTGCCAATTCACCTGGCAATTTTGAAATCCTTTAATTCACTATCAAAGAAATCTGAAGGTGTACTTTTGCATAGATATAGCCAATAATGACTACATAGACAGTTCTGCATGGTGTTATGTTGCAGACAACAATTAGATATATAGCATTTTGGCTTTTTTTGAGACATGTGCTTTTCTCAAGACATTGTTATGATCAAACAGGAAGTGCAACAACAGTGCCACCTTACCTACACATGCACAACAAGAGGGATAGGTTTCCTTAAATCAAATTAACATTGAAAGTATTGGGTATGATCATGACAAATCATCAGTATGATGACACACAAAGTGCCATTTTCACAGTGCAACAGTACACTCTTTTTCAGTATCAAAGTGACAGGCTGTAAAGTTCATGATAGGATTCATCTATTCGGGCTTCCACAAACGCTGGGAGAAGATATCATTTCTCACCATTTCCACGAGAAAACTCATACAGGAAAGCTTTCTTGGGTCTGTCCACAAAATCAGAAGCATTCGTCAGAAGGACTTCTTTGATTTCTTCATAACCAGTTACCAACACCATATCCCTCGGACCCATCCGCATTGAGAACACTGGACCATACTTGTCACTAATCCTGAATAGAAATATTCAACATGCATTGAAATGAGTGATATTTTGCCATTGGGTCAATGCTAAACATCCTCAACCAAACTGCTTGTGGAAGCATGAATTCCCATCCGATGAGGTAAAAGCTGAGATCTCGACTCAATGCATGTGTTTTACAAAAGTTTCAGCTTGACCCCAGGATGTTTCATTTTCATAGCAAATACTCTAACCATTGGACTACCAAAGCAGTTGGATCATAAAGGACAACATTTGAGGTAAGTTGGATAAAACCTTTGATAAGTAAGTGAAACCAAGTAGGGGAGACCGGGGCTGGTTGTCACAGGGGCAGGTTGTCACACTTTTTATTGCACTAAACTATGGAGTCACTTAGCTAAACCAATCATTGTTTACTGCTTTTATAACCTTCAGGAGTCTTTCTGAAAAATCTTGACCCCTGAAAGGGAGTCTGGTAGGCACACAGTCTGTTAAAAATTTCCTGTCACAAAAAGTAATTTTTTACCTTCAACTTGCATGCAATACTAGTCTTTATCAAATAGTTGTTGAAAAAGGTACAGTTAATAAACTTACCATGTAGACATTTCTTTAAATCATGATAACAACAAATAGTGAAAATTTTGATAACGACAGCCTTGGTCACCCGTTTTTGGAATTTTCATCAATCGGGGCAGGTTGTCACAAAAAGGCGGGGCAGGTTGTCACACTTTTTGGAGCTGGCTGTTACCTATTAGGACCAGGCTTTTAAACCAAAAAACTAACACAAATATAAATGTGTGCTTTATACATGCTATTGATGACTGAGATTAATGCAGATATTGCATTGTGTTTAAATAAATCGATTTCAAATTTATATGTAAAATTTGCAAAAAAAATTGTAAAAATCCTCCTCCAGATCAGAATGCTTTCCTGCTGATTGGTAAGCCTTCATTTGTAGCACCCTTGTACACAGTAGTGTGTTTGTTAAGGTCTTCACTGGGCAAGCAAAGGATTCCTCATATGTCCAAAATAACTTTTCTTGGTCAGGTTCTGCCCTACAGAGTTCCACTTCCTGCATTCGAGCTCATAACCAAAAGTGTGACAACCTGCCCCGAGAGTGTGACAACCTGCCCCGAGAGTGTGACAACCTGCCCCGAAAGTGTGACAACCTGCCCCGAATTCTGAATTTAAAAAAATGTCCAACAGGACATCAAGATTTCGAATGATATAGGTATATATTCACCAAATAGGTTTAAGTCACTCCCCTTTAGCCATTCATATAGAATGGCAGTGCTCCTGCATGCTTTAAATAGAAATAGTAGCATGTTTAAGTTTTACACACTGTGAAAACCTGCCCCTGTGACAACCAGCCCCGGTCTCCCCTATCGATGCATTTCCACTTTTCAAAGATTTTAATCCATGTGTAGCTGTTTGTTAAACAAGAAAAATTGGTAGTTGTTCATTTTACATGCCTCAAATCTTGTCCTTTATATCATGACCACATCATATTATGTTTTCTTCTCATCAGATAAGCATCCTTGCTCCACAAGCAGTTTGGTCGAGGCTATTTAGAATAGACCAGGTGGCAAAACATCTCCTATATGTTACTTACTCACAGTTGTAATGTACTACGCACTCCTTATACAGACCTGATTGTTGACACTTTGAGTTCTGAAACTTACTCTTGAAACACCTTGTACTGGGCCTTGTGTTTCATCATCCCGGCAATCACCTGAGGCAGGTTTCCCACAAGAGGCCACACGGGAGGTCCCGGGGGAACTCTCCCATCTCGACGGGAAGATTTCCAGAGAATTCCCGAGAGCAGCGTTGTTAAAAACACAAAACATGTTGTAGTGTCCACATACGAAAAGAGTGTAGCCAAGGCCATGGCTAAAATATAATTGAAAAGCTTCAAAAAGTATGCCCGAAGTACATCCTCATATCATTCTCACGTGGTCATCGGATCACTTCCGAGCTGGCTCTGCCAGTGAGCCTCTGACCTGGATGGCTGCAAAAAGTGTGGTTTCAGAGCTTCAAGCTGATTGGTTGTGAAGGAAAGTGGCCGCACAATCAGAGAGGTTGTTATAGCCCAAGCAAGGTTATGTTATTCCAGACTTTGCATACTGTTTATAGCTGTTGTCTGTTGATCCGTTTGTTGTTTTAAGTTTTCTTGTGTTTGATGCATGTCACACTGGACAAGGGGGTTGCATAGTATGCGTGGTCATGCTTGCTGCTGGGGCTGCTAATATCGGTGGTACCCCACAAACTGCTTAGAGGGCTGCACTTACCATATCTATCTATCTATCTATCTATCTATCTATCTATCTATCTAATTAATGGGGGCCGTCCACTAGGGCCAGGACAAGACCAGGAACCATCAGGAAAGTGAAATAGACAATTCCCCATCCCTTCAGCACGTTGTCCTGGTCTTCCTGAAGCCTTCCTCATGCTGTCCTTGTCTTTCCTGAACCCTTCCTGGTGCTTCAGCGCCTTCAACAGAGGCAAACATTTCCTGGTACCTGCAGCGACTTGTCCTTGTTGTCCTGACCTTGTCCTGAAGGCTTCCTGGCTTTCCTGAACCCTTCAGGAACCCTTCAGCATCTTCTTGAATCTGTCCTGGACCCTTCTGCGCTGCTGACAGCTTCAGGAATGTTCAGGAAGGCTTGCTGAAGGTTTGCTGAAGGTGCTGAAGGCATGATGAAGTATTGAGGAACCAATGCTGAAACTACCAAGAAGCTATTAGGAACGGTGAGGAACATCGGGAAGCCTTGCAGACAGCTTGCTGAAGGTGTCAGAACAGCGCAGACAGCATGCAGAATGTGTCAGGAAGGTGCAGACAACACGCAGAAGGTCCCAGGAAAGCACTGAAATATTAGTCCGTGGGCCAGATATCGAAACCCTCCCCCCTCTGGGAATTTCGGAGACCCATATATTTTGAAAGATGAACATATCTTAAGTTACAAAATGTGCTTGTTGCTTGTGACAATGTCTCTACTGCCATTGTGTCTAATAGCAAAAAGTGCTTTTCAAAAGACTTTGGATATTCCAAATAGCACTATGAGGATATTTGAAAAGATCAAATATCCCCCAAGATGCTATTTGGATATTTTATCAGACCCTTTTTCATCAGATGATATTCCATCAGATGCTTTGCCTTACCATCTGAAGCTTTGGCTGACCGTATGGTACTTTGGCTGCTGCCAATTATTCTCTGGGTCCTATTGTGACATTACCATGCTATGCAGTAGAGTTGCTGTTCTTTTTCAGGAAAAACATGTGATGTTTGCAGCCCTGACACTCGCTTATGACTAGCAGGAAAATTATGAAACTTTGGGGATATGTCAGTCAATACCTGAATTTTCTCACCTGATTTTCAGAATTCATCTACGATTTTTTCAAGGAGTCAATTAGGCCATTTTTTTAAACATAAAAGATCGCGATTTTCATGTGCGTCATGCTCCTAACTTTTTTGCAAAACATACAATGTTCAAAAACCTGACACTCAAATACCATGAGTGGGAAAATTATGAAAGTTGGAAAATATTTCAGTAAATACCTGAATTTTATCACCTGATTTTCAGAATTTATCTACAATTTTTTTAGCAGTCAATATGGCCATTTCTTTAAACATAAAAGATAGCAATTTTCATTTGAGTCATGCTGCTAACTTTTTTGCAAAACATACAATGTTCAGAGACCTGAAACTCAAATACCATGAATAAGAAAAATACAAAAGTTGGCAAATATTTCAGTAAATACCTGAATTTTATCACCTGATTTTCAGGATTTATCTACGATTTTTGTAGCAGTCATTAGGGCCATTTCTTTAAACATAAAAGATCGCGATTTTCATGTGCGTCATGCTGCTAACTTTTTTGCAAAACATGCAATGTTCAGAGAACTGACACTCAAATACTATGAACAGGAAAATTATGAAAGTTGGAAAATATTTCAGTCAACACCTGAATTTCATCACCTGCTTTTCAGAATTTATCTACGATTTTTTTGAGCAGTCAATAAGGCCGTTTCTGAAAACGTAACAGATCGCGATTTTCACGTGAAACATGCTGCTACCTTTTTTGCAAAACATACAATGTTCAGAGACCTGAAACTTAAATACTATGATAAGGAAAATTATGAAAGTTGGGAAATATTTCAGTCATCACCTGAATTTCATCACCTGCTTTTCAGAATTTATCCACGATTTTTTTAACAGTCAATAAGGCCATTTTTTTAAACATAAAAGATCACGATTTTCATGTGCGTCATGCTGCTAACTTTTTTGCAAAACATACAATGTTCAGAGACCTGAGACTCCAATACTATGAATAGGAAAATTATAAAAGTTGGGAAATATTTCAGTCAATATCTGAAATTTGTCATCTGGTTTTCAGAAATTTTCTACAATTCATTTTGTGGCCAAAAACGTCTAATGTCGTTTGTATAAACACAAAAGATCGCAAATTTCAGATCCGAAACAGCTTATTTCTCAGTTGCAAAACCTGCCATGTTCAGAGCCATGGAACTCACAGACCATCAATATGAAAATCATGGAAGCACGGGAATACTTGAGTCAATACTTGAATTTTGTCACCTGTCTTTCAGAATTTGTTTAAGAATTTTATAGCAGCCGAAAACTTCATTTGTTTAAACACAAAACATCTCGAATTTCAGATCCGAAAAAGCTTATTTCTCTGTTGCAAAACATATAGGCCTACCATGTTCAGTGCCGTGAAACTATCAATAGGAAAATCATGAAAGCCAGGGAATACTTAGGAAATAATTTTTTGATGAATCTGGACATATATTATCAATATAGATGTACTCCAAGGAGAGGGGACTGTGACTTCTGTACTAGATTGTATCTACCTGTGTTAGTGAATTTCTCTGTTAGTAAACCCGATTTACAAAATTGGCTTGTGTTGTATCAACAAATAACTGGTTAAGGTCTTTTTATTGTTATGAGGGACAATTAACCCAATTTTTACGTTGATTCCCAGGGGTTTCCCAAAAATATTCGCATCATTTGACATGGGAAAAAAAAGACAGAAAAAAAGTATTTCCATGACAGTAAAAATGACCTCGCTCCTTCAATTTTGCAGTTTAAGCCTTGAAATTGATGGAGCACCTTCTTGGTTACTTCTTGCGTCTTCGCTGAACACAGAAGTAATTTCGGGTAAACCGTTTGTATAATACGGCACTCTGACCGCGGAAAAACAAATTTTTCACATGTCTAAATTTAGAGGGCTGGCGAATAAAATTTGTTCAATGTATCTTCACGCCCTTAATTTGCAGCGTAGATGCAAACATCACTTGGCTACATTGTGTAGCAGTTCCATGACGATTGCATTAAAATGCTATTTTTAAGAAATGATTATCTGCACCAAGAATATTTCGGTTTGCGACTTCTTGGCATTCATGAACTGGCCAGCCCGTGACGTCATCAAGTGACGTCATCAAGTGACTTCATGGCCTGACGTCACTTCGTTTGCAATGACTGTTTTGTTTGCAAGCGTTTTCAGTGCATTTGTTTGCTTGCTGGTCAATATTATTGGATTAAGAACCCCTTCAAAAAAAAATTTTCACATCATTTGGGAAATAATTTTTTAATGAATCTGGACAGAAATTATCAATATCTGCTTCACTGAACTAGAACTCAACCCATCCCTGGCAGTTCAGATTGACAATGACTTGACTTCCTTTGAGAAAAGATCAGGAATTTCATGAGACAGGCTAATTTAAGTAAATGTGGCTAAATAGATGTCATTTCACCGCCTGTCACCAGGTGTCTCTCCTGTGCCTGCGCACTTCGGGAGTGCTGCCCCCTTGTGTAGTTAGAAGAGATGGCAGTGCTAGACAGCCATATCTTCTACAAATAGTGTCAAAATAGTTTCTAACCATGAGGCACTATTTGGTCACTATTTGATGTAGAAGAGATGGCTGCCAAATATGTTATGACAAAGTTTCTAACATAGCACATTAGAACTTATGGAAAAGTTCAGTAGAAAATGTGGCTTGGTTGCACTTTTTGGATATTTTGTAGGGATATTGGCAAAGCATGGTGAGGGGAGTAGATATTATAGTGGGCATGTTATAGGCCAAATGGGGACAAACTATTTACCGGAATGTTAGAATTCTTTTTGGCATCTGAGGTGATTAAGAAGGTCAAAATGCTTAATTTTGGTCAGGGATCCCGGGCTGCAAATGAATTTTTTGGCCGAAATCAGTAAAAATAGGATAAAGCCTCGACGAATCTCTGAAAAATTACGAGAAACAGGTTTTTTGCTTATAAAAATGTCATTTTATGCTTTTTGTGGCCATGTTGTGTCCAGATTTTGAACAAATAATATTTCTGTATATTTTATGTAACATAGTAGATATTTGCTGATACTGGATTTCTATAAAATGCTGTTTTTGGCCAAAAAAGGCCTTCCAGAGATTTTTATTTCACGTGGTGCCGTAAGTTCAAATGGCTGTAACTTTTTTGTGTTTTGGTGGATCTGGTTTATATTTGGCAGAAAACTGCCCCACAGCGTCTAGAAACTTATAACAACTAGAATCGCAAGCGATGATAATATGACCGCCGGCGCTGCTGGACGCCTTTTGCTGATCAAGTGCAATCAAGTGTGACTGTGTCGATCCATAAAAGATGAATAACAATTTGTGTTTTGAGTGCAGCTTGTTTGGACCTGGCTTAAAAAAGCTCAGTCGTATAATAATAATAATAAATAGATATATATTCGTTGTTGTCACAGTGGGGCCTCTATTTGACGGGGGGTTTATTCGAGGGGCGTATATGTGTACATCCATTGTGCATGCCTGGGTACGGCCATCGTCAAGTGTACGCCCATCTGTAGCTCGTCTGGCATGCCCATCTGTGTGTTCACGCCAATTTGTGTGTACACACCCATCTGTGTACGCACCCATTTGCGTGGGCATGTCCACCTGAATGCCTATCTGTGTGGGCACGCCCACCTGTACACCCATCTATGTGTACGCCCACCTGTAGGCCTATGCCCATCTCTCGAGTGTATGCCCATCTGTGTTGGTACCCTCATCTGTGAGTGCATGCCTTCTTAGTGTGCACGCCCCCCTTTACACCTAGCTGGGAGTACGACCGTCTGTGTGAGTATGCCAATTTGTGTGTGCACAGCCACCTTCGTGTGCACGCCCATTGATATGGCCATCTGTGTGCGCATGCCCATATGTACAGCCATCTGCATGTGTACGCCCATATCAGCACGCCCGTCAGTGTGTGTAAGCCCATCTGTGCGTGCACGCCCATCTGTGTGTGCATGCCCATTTGTATGTGCATGGCCATCTGTATGCCCATCCCAGTGTGGATGCCCATGTGTGTGTGGACGCCCATGTGTGTCTGCAGGGCCACCTGTGTGTACACACACATCTGTCAGTGCAGGCCCACCTGTACGCCTAGCTGTGTGGGTATGCCCACCTGTACACTCATCTGTGTGTACGCCCATGTGTATGCCCATCTGTGTGTGTATGCCCATCGGTCAGTGTATGCCCATGGGTGTGTGTACGCCCATGGGTGTGTGTAAACCCATGGGTGTGTGTACTCCCATGGGTGAGTGTACGCCCATGGGTGTGTGTGGACCCAGGGGTGTGTAAAACCATTGGTACAGTATATATACACCTTTTGATATATATATATATGAACACCCTTTGGTATAAACTCGCCCATGTCAGTAAACTTTCATGAAAAGTAAGCCAACCGACCTGCCGCCTGACCTGTAATGTAATGTAGTGCTTTAATGCAGTGCTGTAACGTAGCGCTGTAATGCAGTGCTGTAATGCAGTGCTGTAATATAGTGCTGTAATACAGTGCTGTAATATAGTGCTGTAATACAGTGCTGTAATGCAGTGTTGTAGTGCAGTGCTTTAATGCAGAATACAGAAAGAAGTCCAATAACACGTTGCTGTAATGCAGCACAATGATTCATTGTTGTAATTATGTTGTAAAGTAATGCAGTGAGGCAGTGATGTAATGCAGTACAATAATGCAGTGCTGTAATGCATTGCTGTAATGCAGTGCTGTAATAGAGTGATGCAAAGCATGCAGTAATGCAGTATGGAATTATTTTCCGGACAATATTAAACACTATAACGGTAACACTGCAACAGTAACACTACAACAGTAACACTACAACAGTAATGCTGTAACGGTGCAACGGTAACGGTGTAACGGTAACGGTGTAACGGTAACGGTGTAACAGTAACGGTGTAACGGTAACGGTGTAACGGTAACGGTGTAACACTATAAGAGTAACGCCACCAAGATAGTTTTATTACTTAGATTTTTTATGTGACACCTTATAAATGCCAATTGGCGGTGCTTTGTCGAACAGGAGTTCAACAAAATAAAGCCCTCTGTTGCCATTAAAGGACTGTTATTTGTAAATCATTCTATTTATGATGAAATTGATCATAAGGCAAGGGTTTTTCTCTTAATATGAAGCTCATTTAGCTTGAATTAAAATATGACAACTTTTCGTTAAGAACATATTACGGCCACATAGGCATATTGTAATTTGAATCTTATAAAATTGTTTACGTTTTTTGTTGCCAATAACATTTTTGAATCATTAACTTTGATGTTTGAAAAAATGAGGAAATTACAAACTGATGTTCATGTCCACTTTATTTCTTAAACAATGCCATTTATTTTGCATCCACATTCAATTACACAAGTTTGAAACACAAACAATATTCTTTCACAAGTGTGTACAGCCAAAAATGTCTTTTCATTGCAGGAACAATTGCTGTGTAAATGCAAAAATCTAAAAATTAAATTAATTTAATAACATAATCATTTGTTATATATGTGTTTTTTTACCGAGAAATGTATTTCATGTAAATAAACTAACTACAAAAATCACTTTATAACAAATAAATTAATTGAATAACATAATCATATCTTGTATATGTATTTTTTAAGACATTTATAAATATCACCAAGTTATGTATATCATGTAAATAAACTAACTACAAAGTATATAACCATGTAAAGGTTCACTTGATTGAATAAAGTACAGTAGTCAACTTTCGAAGTGGATCAAGATTTTCCATATAATTTATATTAACACAAAATAATATGAGTAAATGATCTTAGCGCAGTATGTTGGTATGATGTCTTGGCAATGTTTTGGCCAACAAAACTTTATGCTTCTCTAATTTTTTACGCTTTAAAACGATGATTGTTTGTCACAAGGTGCAAAATGGTCTGTAACACTATTAAATAAGCAATGCCGACCTTAATTGAAAACAGGTTATCATTTCTTTTGTAACTGTGCAATAAACCAGGCATTGTTTTGTTAACTCAATTGGCGACCTTAATTGAAAACAGGTTATCATTTCTTTTGTAACTGTGCAATAAACCAGGCATTGTTTTGTTAACTCAATTGAGCTCAACTTTTGATTTGACGTTCCACATTCACTGTTTTCAAAAATCTGTGGCTTTTCCAATGGATATGAACAATTTCACCAAGCGGGGGAGCCACCGGCTGGGGCATACTTCATCAAGTGACTGGAGAAAATTTGTTTTTCAATCATATTTAGTAGACAATTGAGGACTTCTTTTTTTAACATTTTCACAGTTTAGGTTCCTTCGGTCCAGTTCGACATTGTTTGAGTGACCATGGCTCTGAAATCACCACTCTATTTTGGTGCTGCTACAGTGTATTCACTAGTGTGTGACAAGTCATTTTGCACCTTGCTTCAAACAATCGTGTCTGGTGACCATCAAAGTCACTGAAGGCTAACAATCTCGTTCAAGCACATTACCAAGATATCAAAGTTAATATTTCACGCAAAATTATGCGGCAACAACGACTGATGTCAGAATTGCTACGACGTAAATTCTTGATACACTTCAAAAGTTGACTACTGTATATCGAATCATATCATATTGTATCGTAAAATACAAAATAAGGAATACATTATGTACAAAAGAGAGTTACAAGTAAGTAGCGGTTCATGCCAAAGTATTTACAAGTCATAAAAATTTTGTTTTAGTACCAATACAGCAGGCAAGAGCACCAATGGACACCATCAGACCAAAATAATTTTTTTAAAGAATTTTACAGTGTGTATCAGAAGTAAGTAATAAAACATAGTCTGCGCGGCAGCATAAACTTGGCATGCAGCAGCTATTTTGCCCCATAAGTCAGATTTCACTGCTCTTATAAATGTTAAAATATTTTATTATAAAATATGGAATTCAAGATATTGTTGGAAGTGTTATAGCCATTGAACTGCATGGATAATTTTCAAAGAAGGGATATGAACAACAAACAGGCATGAATATACTATGTATTGAAAAGATGATGAATTCTAATTACAACAGCTAGGATAATTATTTAGGATAATACATGCAGCACATGGATAGGCATTAGATGCAAATAATACCATTATTATGAACAGATGGAGTTAACAATACAACAAATCAATGCACTAATAATAAAACTCGTAAAATAAGATAGAAATACACAACATTACTGATGAAAATAAATAGTACAACAAGAGCAATATGACGAAAAAAAATAACCAAAGATATAAATTCATTGTCGCCAGCTATACATGTAGAATGACTTAGTATACTAAAAATATAAAGGAGTACATGTATAAAATATATAAACATATAAATTAATATATATATCTATAAATTATATAATATATAAATCTATGTTGATTATAATGAAATGAATTATAACAGCAAATTGTTTTCTTCATAGCAAGTGTTTTACTGATCAATACTGATCATCTATAAAAGATTAATTTTTTTGTTAAAAAATACAATAAAATGGCCATAAATAAAATTTCAAAACCTTTAATTAATACTCTCAAGCAAGCTGTCTTGAACAATGCACATTAGGGCATGTCAATTTTGGAAAAAGTTTGAAATCGCAAAAAAAGCCCCTCCAAAAGGATGACTATGGTCCAGGGGGAGTCCATTGGTACCATTCAAATTGAAATTGAAGGATGTTTAGCTAGGTAAATCTTGATTTAAAAATTGTACGTTTAATTGTATTTGAAAAAAAATTTTTTTTATTTTTTTCAAATAAATCAAAAACTATTGGTCTTAGACCAAAACATTGTATAAAGCTGAATAGGAAAAAGTATATTCTAGAAATTTTGATGCCATTTTCATGACTCTAGCTCCAATATTAACTGAGATATGGCAAATCAAGTGTTTTAATTGGTTATATTATCATTTTTGAATCGATCGGACAAGAAAATTTGGTTTGAGATGTCACCATTTCTTGAAAATTGAATTCTCAGGTATTATTCCAGGAGTGGATACATAGGCATTGTGTACTAGTTAAAGTGTAGTTTTATAAATGCAGCATATTTCAGATAATTTTCATCAAAATCACACAATTTGGTGCTTGGATAATAATTCAACATTATGCATTCTCGAGAAGGAAGCTTGAAATAAACAATACGTCATATCACGTACCAAATGTAGACTGTGAAACCAGTAGATCTTGAGTCTTTTAATAAAGAACACATACAGAGCATTACAGACAATTTTAAAAAGAGGAATAATCAACTAATGTTGCACAACAAAGCTACTCTGTTTTTGTATAGTCAAGCATTTATGATACTAATCTTATGGCATTACATGATGACTGTCCACAAACGAAATAGAATTTGCAATGTTCATTTAAAATGGCATGCTTTTGTAGGTCTGATATTTGTCCTCTTATTATTTCTTGAGCTCAGGTATATGTCCCCCGTGGCCTAATGGTTAAAGTGCCTGACTGCGAATCCACTGTCCTGAGAGGACATGGGTTCGACTCCTGCTCCTGGAACTTCACTCAACATAACTTAAGTTAAGGACACTCAACAGAGGGCAGCTGCAGCTGCAGCTATCAATAGCTATATATAGCTCTTGACTATGTCTGCCCCATGAGCAGTCAGGGAAATTACCATCACATGATGAAAATTGCAATTCCAGCTAAGTCCTGGCCCTGACAGTATGATTGAGTTTCTGGGGTTGATCAGTTGGGTATCAAAAGGAAGTCTGATCTCTGTGCAGCCATCCTCGTAACACTGCAGCATGACAGTAGCGGGACATATTCTATCCCATTTCGCGAAGTACCGCAAAGTCATCAGCAGCTGATGACAATTTCCTAATTTCCTGGAGCCTTTGGGTTCTTTTCCTCATTATGTAATGGATAAGCCTGCCAAAATTTATAGAGCTAGTTGACACTGTGATACAACTTTATTGCAAGTTTGGAAGTGATAGTGGCAGCAGTTATTTTTAAATAGCTTGTCAAAGATGATTTTGAGCACAGCTTAAGTCATGGCTGAGCCATGACACTTTGAGAAGGTCATGGGAGAGAGGTGACAGTGCTGGGGTGAGTGTCATGTGGGGCTGAAGACATTGGTTGTCATGAGCAGATGGTAATTTCCTTAACTGATGAGACCTGAACCGAAATAAACGGAGGTGGTTGTATCCAGTGTTCTATACTGGAGCAACTGAAAGACCCTGCACATCCCTAAAATAATAGGGTATGTGGCAGACTCACAGCCTTACCATCACTCATTCATTATATGGGGGTTGCCATGCTTGCATTGGCCAATATGTGGCCTCTTACATTAAACAACAAGAACTAGATGTCATCACATTTTTGGCAGTGAATACTTTACTTAAAATATTTGATAACCTTCTTAATAAACTGTGCATATTTCTATGTCCTGTCAATATCATGGCCATTGCTGTCAATGCAGTGAAATGCTTGGACTCATCCATGAGTATCATTATTTCTGCTTTAGGGAGGTGGCTGGTACCAGCAGCCTAAAGGGATCTGTGCCTGTGTTGATATCAGGTTTTTTTTTGGTGGGTTGCAAAAAAAGAACTCTTGATTTTGCCATGCAACCTAAATTATCACAGTTGAAGCCAAACTGCTTTTTCACTTAAAGACAGTAAGGATGTCTTACAGGCTACAGCAAAGGCAGTTCCTGAACTTCCTGTTAACAAGGTTTCTGACAGTAGAAAGGGGAGGGAGGGAATACATCGCGTATGTAGGGGAGAACGGGGCACAGTGAGACACTTTTTATATTTTCAAGTCTTCCAAAATGTTGGCAGTAACGATTTATATGAGATCAGGTCCAAATTATAGATAATGACGTTGGGAAAATTATCAAGCAGTTTCAGGATCCTACCTTTTAAAGGTTTGGAGAAACTTTGAGTTATGTCCATGCTCGGCAGGCGAGGCACAGTGAGGCAGGGCATCTGTTGCCATAACCGCCAATCATCAGGACCTGCAGAATTGTTTTATCAATTGTTGCTACAGAAACTGCTGTACTCTAATAAAAGCAGCTGGCTAGGTGATTTTTTAGGTCCTTTTTTGAGCATGTTTTGAAACTTTTTCGCATGGGACACACGCACGACTTATAATAATAATAATAATAATAATAATAGGCATTTGTAATTTTGTATAGCGCTAATTCCAGTAAACTGCTCACTAGCGACTTATTTATCGAGCCGCACCTGTTACATCCTAATCAAAATTCTTCTTTGATGCTTCCCTGTGGATATTACTCACCAAAATCTGTAGTTTATAGCAGGCATTTTGTTTATAATAGTGAATTGTGAGCCATGCATTACATTCAGGTCATTTAGGGTATATTTTGTGATGTCTCACTGTGCCCCGCCTCAAACTGTCTCACTGTGCCCCATGCAGATCTGTTTATGAAATTTTTGAATCCTGCGGACCGGATGCCTGCATTGTGGTTCGTCATCTCACTAAAACAAGACAAATAACCAATGTTTGAATCCCTGGCAATTGATTTGATTTTCTTGGGAATTATAAAAAAAGTCATACAGCAAAATTATTTACTTTTATTGGCTAAAAACCAAAATATTGTAATTCAACTCTCGATATGCTTTGTAGGCATTCAGGATATAGGACAGCCTCTCACATCCTTAATTTTTGTACAATACAAAAAAGGGTGGATCTGTAAACAGTACCAGGTTGATGCTACGGGCTTTGTCTCACTGGGCCTGCCGTCTCACTGTGCCCTGCTCTCCCCTACATTGACCATTTCTGTGAGGCCAAGCTATCCCTAATTCAAGACGAAGGTGGCCCCCTTGCAGCGGCAAAAACTTGCCTTTAGCCGCTACCTGTGATCTTACCACCTGCAGAGGAATTTAAAAGTTTGTGTATGAGCTCACACAGGTGCTGAAGTGACCAGGGCATTGTCAGGATATAGAATGATGCATTAAGGATTATGCAGGATCACATTGGCAAAGTCAAGTGTTCCTCTTATTAAAAAAAAGATGACTGCTGCTTCAGTAAACTAACATGCAATGCAGCAGACACACATCCAGCAACTAAGTAAACTTTAAAAAGGATATTTTATCAATATGTAAATTGTTATTATGCATCATCAAATTGTTGTTACAAATGTTGTCATCTGCACAAGTTTGCTTAGTCTGTTATATTTCATTTGTAACACAATGTGATATAGCTATTTTGAAATTGTTTAGATAATACCTTGTACATGGTGTTCAAGTGTTGTACATTACAGAAGGCAATGTCTTGTCTCATTATCATCATTTTAGTATGTGATATGGCATATTGACTGTTTCAAACAATCTTCTTGAGAAAACAAAATTATTATCCTAGCACCAAAGTATGTGATTTTGATGATAATTATCTGAAATATGCTGCACTTTATGGAACTAAACTTTAAATAGTACACATATCTATGTATCCACTCTTGGAATAATACCTGAGAATTCAATTTCCAAGACATATTAACATCTCAAACCAAATTTTCATGTCCCATCGATTCAAAAATGATAACATAATCAATAAAAACACTAAATTTGCCATATCTCGGTTAATATTGGAGCTAGAGTCATGAAAGTGGCATCAAAATTTCTAGAATATACCTTTTCCTATTCAAGCTGTAACACAATGTTTTGGTCTAAGACCAATAGTTTTTTAGCTATTTGAGAAAATGTGTTTTTTTCGAATAAAATTAAAGGTACAATTTTTAAATTAAGATTTACCGAGCTAAACATCCTTCAATTTCAATTTGAATGGTACCAATGGACTCCCCTGGACCAAAGTCACCCTTTGGAGGGGCTTTTTT
Organism: Platynereis dumerilii; assembly: GCA_026936325.1. Taxonomy (NCBI): domain Eukaryota; kingdom Metazoa; phylum Annelida; class Polychaeta; order Phyllodocida; family Nereididae; genus Platynereis; species Platynereis dumerilii. The sequence continues at coordinate 28,818,891 of JAPTHN010000008.1, read as the reverse complement.
GCGATTTCAAACTTTTTCCAAAATTGACACGCCTTAATGCACATTCAATTCATGATACATCAAAAGACTTTTGAGACAAAACACTCAACTTAACTGCTGTGTCGACTTGAAAGACATAAAGGCGTAACAAAAACTTGGTAAAGAAGGATAAAAATTAAGGCGAATGATCAAAATATATTACAGTAAATCAAGGATTTGCAAGAATTGATGAAATTTACACAAATATTGCCAATCCCACCAAACAATTTGCTCGCATGCAGTCGGTTAAATTGTATTGCACTGTGTGTACATAGTCCACTTTTATAATGATGCAACGGTCGATTATTTGCACCGATTCAACTTCTCTTATGTTTTTTCTGCTTCTCTTTGTGATATTGGTGCTGCTTATCTGTTCCATCTTTGTCACTGTAGTTCCTGGAAAACAAAAAGTATACATATCAATACAAATTTCACTGACAAGCAGTTTTCATTGACTTTGCATGTGGGATAACTTAAGGCCTATATATGTGACATAATTTCAACTTCGTCGTGTTGCAGGGCTGAGAGTGTTATTTCCCAGATGCTTGTGTCATTAGTGATGGAGCATGCTGAAATCAAATTCTAAACTTTGCTTTTGTGATTATGGTAATAAATTCTTAAAGATGGCCATGTTTCCGAGCATTTCAAAATTAGCAGTTTCCCCTTATAGCTCAGAACCTATGGACTGTAGGTTTTAAATATGCAACATTGAAAAAGAAGGAGGGTATTCCCAATTTAATATTAATTTCAAGTCTCAAGGTCAAATTGTGTTTAAAAGGCATTTTTGGATTTTATTCCGAGGAATTTTTCATTAAAGTTGCAGTCCTCGTCATATTTACGAGGAATCTCAACTCTCTTCTGTGCTGTTGAACTGTGATGTCAGAGATGACTCTATTCTCTAGCATTGCAATAAATGTAAATTAACTACAAGCTGTGATGTCATTTTAAACTGGGTCAGGTTCCCTGGCTTCTGGCCAATGTTAATCCACCAAAACTGAGTGTCACAGTTTCAGCAGAATGTCAGAGTAAGCCCTTTATCAGGGATAGCCCTTGCAACCACATCATCACAGTTTGATAGCCAATAGGCAGACAGTATTGCTACGCATCACAGTTTCAACATTGATATATTGAATGAAGACTGTTGATGTGATCCCAATGATCTATCACATGCATGTTTTTTGTTTTATATTGTACCGAGACTAAATAAAGTTTATTCTTATTCTTATTCTTATTCTTGCAATCACCAGTCTTATCTGAAGAAATTGCAGCTTCATGAGCATTCACAGTAGATAACTTTTATAATCCCCTCAGAGTTGTTTGATTAATCTGCAAACTTGCGACTTCGCTACTTTAAACTTCAATGGACCTTGCTATAAACACATGGATTATGTGAGGTATAACCCATTGGCAGACTGGCTGTGATGCGTGTGATGTAGAAGTTGCATGGGATTTTCTAGACCTAATTTTAACTCTGAAACTGTGTTGAAACTGTGACGCTCAGTTTTGGTGGATTCACATTGGCTAGAAGCAGGGGAACCTGACCTAGTCTAAAATGACATCACAGCTTGTAGTTAATTTACATAAATTGCAATGCTGGAGAATAGTCATCTCTGACATCACACTTCAACAGCAAAGAGAATAACCTGAGATTCTATGTAACTATAACAAGGACTGTAACAAAAATGCCAACTGCTAGAAACAGTTACTGTTGAGCTTGTGAAGGTTAGTAATTTTTCCAGTTATGGACTATTTAAAGCTAAGATAGCTTTCCTGAAATATCAATGAAACTGCAGCAGACGACATAGAGACCAAGATACAGGAAATGGAAAATTGGGTTTTTGTGTATTGGTAGAGCAAAGATCATGGGAGCAGTCCATTACATGGCATGGAAATTACAATTGTTTAGGTCTGTAATTGCACTGACTTTCAGCATGATGTGAGCATTCCTTCCCTGCCTCATATATTGGCAATTTTTTTCATACTTCTAAAAATAGTGACATATGGCCAATTTTTGGCAGCCCTACTTTCTCTACTAATTATTCTGACAGCCAATAATCAGCTTTGCAGCATGATTGACAGCTAATTGGAGATTAGCGGCACACAGCAATTTCAAAATTAAGTAAAAACTAGTTCTTATTATGTCACATGTTTTAAAACCTTTATTACAGATCTAGCAATTGATCTGAAGAAGTCAGTTTTTTTTTTCAGCGCCAGAGTGGACCTATGATGTCATGGGTGCATGCTCCATTGCTCAGCACTCGAGGATATGCAAAATTGGTGCTATCAATGATGCCATAGGTTAAACTGGTCAATAGCGTTCGTTGTGGAATGTTTCATCATGGCCTTGCAGCTACATCATTGCTAGAGTGGCAAATAATACCACAACAACTTAGTTGCAAAGTTTGACTACGCCTGGGGAGGGGGAACTCTGTTCAAAAGCTGTCAATTGCCTTATAAATGTTTGCATATTCACACCAGGTACTGTGGTGACCAATAATGCAATACAGGATTAAAGTAGCTGTTTTTTTACACTGTGAGAGACAGCCAACAAAACTGCTAACAATACACAAAATTCTTGAACTTGACAGCTCCATATATCACCGAAGTCTTTTTTTCACATTTCCAAAGGAAAACCATGCAAAGTCATGATAATAACCTTGGTAGAGCTGCAAAAATCATGAATGTCACAGTGTGCACTTGTCTTACTGTAATAATCACTCCTTATGGTTCAAAACTTTAGATACCATTGTCTGCGAGACTGAATATGAATGTAACTATTGAACTTAACATTGATAAAAAATCTTTGCATGTACATGTAATAATATTTCAACTGAGACTTATCAATTTTAGTGAGAAAAATGTTCTATTCTTAATAAATTTGAATGTTGATCATCTTTGCTTCATTTATTGCACATAATCATGGTTTGCACAAAAGTCTCTATGTGCACAATGATTTTGTTCAAAGTACTCACAGTCTCATCAAGGGTGTAATTTTGTTTTGAAGATGAGGTTGGCAGTGTATTTATGACACAAACGAAAGATGTGCTCCCTGTGCATATAACACTCATCAGGCCAAAACAATGACCTTATTTGGCCTTTGGGATGCATGAACTGAATGAAGACATCCTTGACTATGCAAACATACAGCAGCAATGTATTGACCAGCTTTAATTAAATTATTGCTATCAGCTTAGAAGTTGTTGGATTGTGGTACCAAGAGTATCTGATGAAATCAAATTTCAACGCCACATCAACTCTGTGAATGGGCCAAGATCCATTTGAGCAATTCTTCTTTCTTTGTTTAATCACAAAGAGTTCAAAACAACATACTCTAAAACCAAACCAATTCCCACTATCTGCAAAATCGAATCAGTAACTTGAAAACTGTGCCTGGCACAAGAACTCATCATGCCTTTTGAATTATCAATGCCAAACTCTGTATGTACCACATTTCATCGGATACTCTTGGTACCACAACACTATACTATCTATAGTGTCCAAAGGGAAAACCTAGTAAGTCACATTTTGGGCCAAATTCAGTTAAGGTCAAAATAGGACTTCTGAGACGTGTTTCTATATATTTATTAAGTTTAGATTTTCGAGAAGTGGCCCATTAACCCAGAATGACACTGGCAAATCCCTGTTAGTCTATCTCTGCACGGACTGGAATTTAAAAGTCAATTTTCTCAGAATGTCCTAAATGTGACTTGCTAGGTTCTCCCTTTGGAAGCTAGAACACAATCATGATTGGTGTGTAGGCACAGTCAAGGAAATTTACAAGACATATTAATCAATCAATAAATTAGGTTGTCTTCAATCAATTCATTCATCCCAAAGGCCCAACAAGGTCATTGTTCTGGATAAAACATCCTGACAATAAATGAGGCAAAGATGATCAATATTTAAATTAATCTAGAACATAAATATTTACAGACTAAAATTGATTAGTCGAAACATCCATGCTAAGTATTTTGTTCAATGTTAAATTAATGGTTACATTCATATTCAGTCTCTGGGAGCCTGGTATCTGAAGTGCGGACCCCAGGTCTCAAACCATGAATTGTGAATATTACAGTAAGGCAAGTGTACATTGTGATATTCATGATTTTTGCAGCACTGCCAAGGTTAGTATGATGACTTCGTATGGTTTTCATTGGAAATATGAAAAATTTGAATTTAGCGATTTACTTAATTTCAACCCAAAAGATGTTCAACTTAGAAAAAAATCACCAAATTAGTTCTAAGATATGTTTTGTCTCACCCCTTCTTCTGCAGTATTACAGAATATTGGATTGATACCAGGTGTCAGGACCGAGCCCTGCCCCATCAAGGATGACTCGTTTTGACAAAAATTCAATATTTGAACTTGTGTAGTGCAACATATATGATTCAAAAAGCTAACTTTTTCAACCAAAATGTCAGGTCGCTCAAGAATACAACACGAGTCAGAGTATTGAAATATGATCAAATTGTTATACTACAGACATTGTCGAAAAAAAAAATATGAAAAACTGCGAATATGCGATATCTACACTACCCTCCAAAAGCTTAAATACACCTGTGAAGGTCAGGTTTCTGTCAAATACAGTTGATTTTCAACACAATTTTATTTTGTACTTACATAAAACAACATGGAAACTCAAATTGCGGCCAGAAGGCGTGCTTGTTTCATTACTTAAGTCATTTTGGTACAATTTACATAATTTTTATCGATATCCCATATTGTGCTTTTCTGTGAAAAAATGCAACAACAAAGTTATCTTCAGCTATAAAATATATGAGTTTCCCATTTGTTTGACGTAAGTATATAAAATAAAAGGTGGGTTCAAGCTGAAGTATTTTGACAGAAACCTCACCTTTTTGGGTGTATTCAAACTTTTGAAGGGTAGTGTAATTCTGTGAGTTTATTTCAGCCTCTTTCTGGTACCTTTAGGCCTCTCTTAAACTTTCTTAAAGGAGGGGAACCTGGTATAGAAGCAGGGTGGGGTGAACCCATGGTCATTATGTGAACCCATGGTCATTATGTGTCCAACCTCCAAATAGTCAACACCTCCCATTTCTCTTCATAAACAATGGAATAACAATATGATATATTCCATATATTTAAACAGTTTTCATATATTTTGTTTCACTTAAAATTTCGCACAATTAGTGCTAATTCTGCAGTTTCAAAGTACATATTTCTTAAGAAATTAAGGAAAATATTGAATTATTACGGATTTTGTCTTGTAACTTTGATTGGCGGGTCATTTTTCAATTTGATTGGTCATAAATAAGATACCGTTATGACCCCTAAATTATCAAAGCTACTATAGAGCTCTGAAGTTAAAGTATAGCACTGGAAGATTTTCTATCCCCCATGTAATTGGCTAATATCATTTTCAGGAAGCTAACCAGCTCTCTTGACCAATAATTGGCAACTGGTCATTTGATGCACCCTAGTCCAGATGTAAATAAGACAACTAGTTGACTTGAATTTTGCCAGTCTGCAATCTGCAGCTTCACTACACTGCACACTCATTGCTTTACAAACAGCAGACTGGCATGTTGGTCAGCGATTATCATAAGCTTTTAAGAGGAACTGCAGACCACTATGATAATAATCATACCTGTTTCAGTCCTTCCCACAGTCTTCCCCTTCTCATTTCAGCAATATATTTTGGAAGTCAAGGGAATCCCTAAAGGCTCATTGAATATCCTTGGCCTCTGAAACAAAAAACTCATCATGCAATTGCTTGCAGTATGTAACCAAGATGCCCTACACTATATATACACAACAAAAACGAAGAATGATTGTCATGTATCACTGCACTCAAGTTAAAAGGGACACAGAAAACATTAAATCATCAACATGCACTATGGCACATATATTGGTAATCGATTTAGTAAATTATTATGTTGAGTGAACAAAGGTAGATGAAATCAAACTGCTGTATCAGATAATAATAGTCAAGACCTGTTTTAAAAGATTTTATGCACGTTAGAGAACTATTCAAGTGTCAAACATTATCTAATTGCATAAATACCAACATGATAGAAAAAGTTCATTTGGTCTTAGTGATATCGTATAAAGATGTTGTTTAACTTCAATGATAGTCCTTGTTCACATGAGAATGACTTGTGTTACACTGACATGATTGTTTACTCCTTGCAACCATTGGGATCCCCTCCATAGACGGAGTCGACGCAAGATATCAGACACAATCAGAACAAAAATGCACAAGACAGCCACCATGATCAAACAAACGACCTTTCTAACTCCGCAAACACTGAAGTCTAATGACAAGACAATAAAAAAATGAGAAACCTGATTGCGAGGGAATTACTGATTAAACATAGGCAGCAAAACAAAGGGAGGGCTGATCTAAAGAACTTCCACTTTGAGCAACCACCAAAAACAGCAGAAAATTTTAAACAATGCTGGAAGTGCGGCATAAGTCACTTTCATGTGAACAAGGATACAGATAACATCTAAAACATCATTAATGGTTGGGATACATGTCATCTCAATTGTTGATTTGGTGGAATATTCAAGTATTAAAAGTAACAGTCCTTAACAATCAGCATGATCAGTTTTAAAGTAATTGTTGAGGAGTTTTGAGAATCAGTCTGAAACAATGACAATATCTATATCTTTTCCTCCAGCTGCAAAAATGTGTCATTTACCACTGTAATAATGAAAAAATTGCAAAAATTTTAATATTCACACCAAGCTGCTCTTCTGCTAACAGTGGTGTGTCAAGTGAAACAACAGAAGAATTTATTGTGGCATGTGTATACCACTACAAGCCACTCTTCTGATGACCTGATAACAGTGATCTATTGTTTAGTGCATTTATTTTGAGTTGCGACTGGAAAGGCAATAAATCAAAATGAGCCCAGATCTTATAATCAGACTGTCAGATGCAGCACATAGGCAACCACAAAACCAATTCAGTTGCGGTACTAACTTGATAACCACCACTTGACACGGCGGTACAACAAGAGAAACCACACAAATTGATTGCAGTACCTCTGTTCCACTACAAGCTGCTCTTCTGATGACCAGATGACAATGATATGCTGTTAGTGCATTATTGTCAGTTGCAATTGGAAAGGCAATAAATCAAAATGTGCCCTGATCTTATATAATCAGACTGACAGATGTAGCACACAGGCAACCACAAAACCAATTCAGTTGCGGTACTAACTTGATAACCACCACTTGACACGGCGGTACAACAAGAGAAACCACACAAATTGATTGCAGTACCTCTGTTCCACTACAAGCTGCTCTTCTGATGACCTGATGACAGTGATCTATTGTTTAGTGCATTTATTTTGAGTTGCAACTGGAAAGGCAATAAATCAAAATGTGCCCTGATCTTATATAATCAGACTGACAGATGCAGCACACAGGCAACCACAAAACCAATTCAGTTGCGGTACTAACTTGATAACCACCACTTGACACGGCGGTACAACAAGAGAAACCACACAAATTGATTGCAGTACCTCTGTTCCACTACAAGCTGCTCTTCTGATGACCTGATGACAGTGATCTATTGTTTAGTGCATTTATTTTGAGTTGCAACTGGAAAGGCAATAAATCAAAATGTGCCCTGATCTTATATAATCAGACTGACAGATGTAGCACACAGGCAACCACAAAACCAATTCAGTTGCGGTACTAACTTGATAACCACCACTTGACACGGCGGTACAACAAGAGAAACCACACAAATTGATTGCAGTACCTCTGTTCTACTACAAGCTGCTCTTCTGAAGACCCGATAACAATGATATGCTGTTAGTGCATTATTGTCAGTTGCAATTGGAAAGGCAATAAATCAAAATGTGCCCTGATCTTATATAATCAGACTGACAGATGCAGCACACAGGCAACCACAAAACCAATTCAGTTGTGGTACTAACTTGATAACCACCACTTGACACGGCGGTACATCAAGAGAAACCACACAAATTGATTGCAGTACCTCTGTTCCACTACAATCTGCTTTTCTGATGACCTGATAACAGTGATCTATTGTTTAGTGCATTTATTTTGAGTTGCAATTGGAAAGGCAAGGAATCAAAATGTGCCCTGATCTTATATAATCAGACTGACATATGCAGCACACAGGCAACCACAAAACCAATTCAGTTGCGGTACTAACTTGATAACCACCACTTGACACGGCGGTACAACTAGAGAAACCACACAAATTGATTGCAGTACCTCTGTTCCACTACAAGCTGCTCTTCTGATGACCTGATAACAGTGATCTATTGTTTAGTGCATTTATTTTGAGTTGCAATTGGAAAGGCAAGGAATCAAAATGTGCCCTGATCTTATATAATCAGACTGTCAGATGCAGCACACAGGCAACCACAAAACCAATTCAGTTGCGGTACTAACTTGATAACCACCACTAGACATGGCGGTACAACAAGAGAAACCACACAAATTGATTGCAGTACCTCTGTTCCACTACAAGCTGCTCTTCTGATGACCTGATAACAGTGATCTTTTGTTTAGTGCATTTATTGTGACTTGCAATTGTAAAGGCAAGAAATTAAAATATGTCCTGATCTTAAATAATCACAGTGACAGATGCAGTACACATGCAAACCAATTAATTTGGGGTACTATGTAGGTAACCGTTGGTCCATTTAGAGAGACACACAGGCTGCTCTTCTGATGACCTGATAACAATGGTCTATTGTTTGGCACATTTAATGTGCGGTTCAATGGAAAAGACAGTAAATCAAAATTGTGCACTAATCTTAAATAATCAGAATGACAATAAGTCAAATTGTGCCCTGATCTTAGATAATCGAGGTATATATTTTTCACTATTTGACATGTACACGAATTAGTAAACCTGCAAAAACGAACATATACACAAATTTAGCATTCGTGTAAGTGTGAAATATTGCAATTCACGAATTTGTGAAGGTGAAATTACGAACATTGCAACCTTAAACTTGGCTAAAACCAACTCTAAACCTAATTTTAACTCTAAACCCTAATTATATAGCACTTCCACGAATGTTAGGGTTAGCAGATACACGAATGAATAATAAAGCACATTCACGAATGTTAGTTATTACATGTACACGAGCACCTATGGTCGTTTTTTCATGTCCACAAATTCGTACATGCTCGTTTTTACACCTCCACGAATTCGTGAACATGCCAAATAATGAAAAATATATACATGGATAATCAGACAGAGAGATGCAGTACACAGGTTCAATTAAAACCAATTGCAACTAAGCTTATTTTAGGTTTCATGGAAAAGAATGTCCCTATTTGTATATTGTAGTACTTAGTACCAAGCATCAGATACATAACATGATCAATTGTGAAGACTACTCCCAACACTGTGTGTGGAATTTGGAGTTTACTTCTTCCTTTTGGTGCTTCAAATACAGCTAAACAGTTTGCCTTGTCCACTATAATGCTTAGGTGTTTAATCATATACCAGTCAAAGACCGTATTTTCCACTTTTTCAGGAATCAATGTAACTTCATTTAATTGAAGACAGAAAAATATTTTTTGCTACTCTTCCTTTTGTTCATGCAATTGCAGTACCATAAGTGCATGACAAAATATGGCAGCTACAGCTATATTTGACAGAAAGTTATCGACCTACTAACGCGATAAATATGCAGAACTGTTCTATGGTGCACAAGCACCATGAAACATATGTTTGGCAGGGTTAGGTTATTGTCGTAATTTTCGCTGTTTCAACTAAGATTCCAAGAAAGTATTTTCTCAAGAATACATATGTAGGTCCGCAATAAAAAGTGGTTACATACCTTTGTTGATGCTTAATACACCCATTGATCAGTAGTCCATTCCATCTAAAAAGAAAGCAGAACAAATTGATAACTACTTGTCACACATAACGTCTACTATCAACATGAAATGGCCTTCCCTGTGGGATGCAAGTCATGTTCAAATGGTAACGGTACTTATTTAGGTCAATAAGCTCAATATCATCCTTTTCGTCATTTCCTATAACACAATCACTTACATCGCATTTAAAAAGAGCTGTAGTTTAGACACTTAAAAGTAATAGTGCATAGACCAACCCAAAAATTGGGAATCAGGAAGCATTGTAAAATGATGCATGAAAATGTTTGTCATCTGCCAGTTAGCTCAACCTCCTTTTTTTGTAAGAAGCTACACAATCATTTTGGAGACCATCAAGTGATTATGAGATGAGAAGACTGGGAATCTGAGACATACTCCATCCAATAATAGGATTAGTCAGCATGGAACACTGGATAACAAAGTTACTGACATCCATCAATATCCAATGGACTCTGACAAAACTGAGTTCCAACACAAACGTTAACACTAAACTATATATGGCTATAAAAGTTAGGCCACACATAATTGATTTTTAGCTTCTCGGATCTTCTCAAAGCACTTTTTCTAGGGTCGGTCGGTAGGACAAAAAAAAAAGGTGAAAAAAAAATTTTTTATAATGTCAAAAAAAAAAATTTTTTTTTTTTTCAATTTTTTTTTTCCATCGGCGGGAAATCTATTGTGTCGGCGGGTCCGCGAAGCTAAGAATCAATTATGTGTGGCCTTAGGCCTACCGAAATATGCTTAACCAAAATATTTGTTAAGTCTACAAATTTATTCACTAGCATAATTTTGCGAGATGCCAAAATTTGAGAAAAATATCAGAAATTCCCATTTTTCCTTTTTTTTTTTTTTTTTATTAAAATTTCATCAGATTGGCCCTCCAAATGAGTTAAGTTTTTTAAAGAGGTATAATTTAGATATCTAAATGCAAAATTTCAGAGGTCTAACTCCAAAATAGAGGCAATTATGGAGCATTGAAAAAAATTACATTTTTTCCACATTTATGCTGAATTTGCTGTTACTAATTTTTGAACGAGCATATAGACCCCCAAAAGGCACATTGAGGGTATTTAATGCATATTATGGTAGATTTTCATGCCCATAGGTATAACCATTTCGGATTTCTGTTCGGGAAACGAAAAAAAAAATTTTTTTCTTAATATTCAATATTTTACAAAAACTGTACCAATTGCTTAAATATGTACACCAAATGGCACATATATGCTAGAAGACCCATTCATGTGCAAAATATCATATACACAAGTACCAGAGTTTAGGCACAGTGGCCAATACGGCTATGTGTGATGCTGCCTGCAGTGGATCCAAGCAGGTGGTAAAGGAAGACACATCCAAATTACAACATGTCTGCGATTCATTCCTGTGCCAGATGCATGCTCTATAATCCAGCTAAGTGCATGACTTGACACCAAACACCTCCAAACAAAATGGCCAAGTCAGGGCCCAAAAGACGTTCTTAAAATGCTCAAATCTCAAATTTCCCGCCAAAACTTATCATTCTCTTGTGTGACTGCATAAATGGAGATGTGTACACACCTCCATTAAAAATGGCAGCCAAAATTTTCTTTTGCCTACATTTTTGGCTCTATTAAATGTAGGACAACGGTTTTACTGTCTAAATATGCATCTTCATGCATGTGGAATACAAGGGAATTTGTCTTTTTCACTTTCATATTGTTTCATGTATATTTTATTTTCTAAATTACACAATTACAGGCCGTACGCTTAGTTCAAGATCGCAGAGCATTTATTTTGGGAACGGTCTAATCCTGGAACAGCCAGATTTCTGGAAGAAACTTTACCATTTTTCAAAATGGCTGACATTTAAGACTAACTAATTATCAATTTGGCAGGGAGTCAGATTGTTTTGATGAAAGGATACTACTTGGGTCACAAAATCGATAATTCAAAGAGATTTTTATTTTGATTAATTGGCTGTCTCTGAGAAAACCATGCAGGTTGTACAGTAAAGTGAAACGTGGCCCGAGCCGGATTTTAACTAAATTTTCACCAAATGCCCTTTAAACACAATAATGAAGGTTGGTTAAGTCCGTTTTTCTACAATTTCAATTCTCCCTTGATTTTACCACACTTGAAAATAGGGTGTCAAGTGTTGCGCAAAATTCCTTTAACATGGGTTTCAATGGGAAAACATGCCAACTTTAGCACTATAGGAACCAGAGCGCAGAGCATGGTTTGAAAATTTTATGACGGAGGATGATTACACATGACTTGAATATTCTAAATTCACTTTTTGTAGCATGGAACACTCCTTCATAAGCCAGATATAAGCATTTTTAGATAGCGGAGGGTGGCAAATTTCTTTGCGTTTCACAAAAAATGAAAAAATACTAAAAATGTCATAATTCTGCTGAGATTTGTCCAAATTTGACAATTTTAGTGTCTAACTATATATTTTGGGCAATTCCGCACCTCTTGGGCTGATTTTTATTTTGATTGGAGGTCAAGGTCACTGCCCAAGGTCAAGGTCAAAGTCAATTTTTTCTGTAATTTAATGATATTTCAAGTTTTAGTCCCCGATATCTATCAAAAAGTCCCATAATACCAATGCTTATTCAGCATAAACTTATTTTATGAATGTCAAGCTATATGTAAGTATCCTAAACTGTATCAAAAACCTGTTTTTTTTTAACCATAGGGGCACTTTCAAATTTTCGAAATTTTTTCAAATTGCAGGTTAAATATTTTGAAGATGTCCATCGATCATTGTTCATTAATAATTCAGAGTTCAATGGATTGCTGCTATTGCATGAGAGTCAAATAAGGGATTCTGGGCCAGAAAACAGACCTTGGAATATGATATGAATGTTTTCGGCAGCCATTATTGAAAATTTTGTCACCTCAGTTAATGTCAAAACTAATAGAGATAACAGAAAAGTTTTTGTTTCTATACCTATGTTTTCAGGGTCAAGGAATAACACAAAAACATACATTTTTATCATTGTATGTTACCTAATATATGTGTAATTTGGCTGCCACAACAACAACAAAAAGTATATTTTTTGATATCTGCAGAATATTGGAATAATTCTTAGGTCGATACCTATGTTAGCTTATGTTTACATGGTCAGGGAATATGATACAGTCATATTCCATGCTCTATATGCTTCCAAGTACATACATTCATGCATTGATAATTGGACAATTTCACAATACAAAATGGGACGCATAAAGTATTTTGTAGTGTGAGATTTAGGAGTGTTTTTTTACATCAGCTTTTCTCTTAAACTATAATTTTGGGGTAAGTGGTGCCATCTGCGCTTGGGAAAGTAATGCCAAGTCAAAGCTTTTCTGTCAAATAAAATCACTGTGGCTATTGTAAAAAATGCAAGTCACAAAACTGATTAACCTTGCTGTTCTTCACACAATATTTTTTGATTACCACTTTGCTTGCTTGATGGGATGGAAAAAAGTGATATTTGACCTTACCACAATTAAAGATGATGAAATTAATACAATTTTAGTGTCATTGTTGGCCTGCTCCCTATGGGAGCTTTTTGTTAAAATCAGCTGAGTCTTATCTGGCAAGGGTCAAAGGGTCGCTCCTTATTCTTGCACGCCAGTTCTGTGATCAAAAACCTTCCTTATGGCTCAGTTAAGGCCCACTACAAAGTGGCCTGCCTATGTCACATGAACAGTTTGAAAATGATTTCAGCTACAAGTTGGGACGCTTATCTGCAAAGACCTCTAATCAAATAGTTTCTATGCACCATGTTAGCATGTAAATGAGTTTGACATCTGTAAAAAATTTCCCAAAATAATATTTTCCATTTTGTCTTGAATTGTTCGCCTGATCATGGATTTAAAACTGAACAAACATGTACTTTTGGTTTTGCATATTTATTGACACAAAATAAAGTCTATTTATTTCTGATGATAGGCAATATATGCCATGGCTAAAATACCAGTCATTGATAGAAAAGATAGAGAAGGGTAGGGGAGAACGGTGCACAGTGAGACACTTCTTTTATTTTCAAGTATTCCAAAATGTCGGCAGTAACAAGTTAAATGAGATCAGGTCCACATTATAGATAATGACATTGGGTATATCGTCCAGTAATTTCAGGTTCCTACCTTTTACAGGTTTGGAGTAATTTTGAGTTACGTCCATGTCGTTAAATGTCTCACTGTGCCCCGTGGGTGGGGCGCAGTGAGACAGCAGGCGGGGCACAGTGAGACAGGGAACCTGCTGCCATAACCGCCGATCCTCAGGACCTGTGGAATTGTTCTATCAATTGTTGCTACAGTAACTACTGTACTCTTATAAAAGCAGCTGGCTAGGTGATTTTTTAGGTCCTTGTTTGAGCATGTTTCGAAACTACATCGCACAGGACACATGCACGACTTATTTAACCTGCCGCACCTGCTACATACTGATCAAAATTCTTTCTGATGCTTCCCTTTGGATTTGACTCACTAAAATTAGTAGTTTACAGCAGGAATTTTAGTTTTTAAAAGTGAATTGTTAGCTATGCATTACATGTATATTCAGGTAGTTTTGAGTGTATTTTGTGATGTCTCACTCTGCCCCGCCTCAAACTATCTCACTGTGCCCAACGCAGCTCTCTTTATAAGATTTTTGAATCCTGTGGACCGAATGCCTGTATTGTGGTTGATCATCTCACTAAACTAAGACAAATAATCACGGTTTGAATCCCTGGTAAATGATTTGCATTATACCATTTTTCTTGGGAATTATAACAAAAAGTCGTTTAGCAAAATTATTTACTTTTATCGGCTAAAAACCTAAATATTGAAATTCCACTCTCGATATGCAGTGTAGGCATTCCGGATATAGGTCAGACTCTCACTTACTTACTTTTTGTACTATACAAAAGAGGGTTGATCTGTAAACAGTACCAGCTAGACGCTACGGGCTTTGTCTCACTGTGCCCGCCGTCTCACTGTGCCCCGCTCTCCCCTACTTCTGGCATTATTTTACTCGCTGCAATGCCACAGTTGGTCTAGTCACATGGATGTACTCGCTTTCTGGGGATACTGTGTATGGCCAGGCGATGCACCCTATATCACATTCCACCCGCCAATAACCACTGCTCGTCTTGCATATGGAAATATGACCAAATCTAGTTAAATAAAGCATGGCTGTAAAAGGAATGCTCCCTTCTATCTTTGGTTTAATGCCAGAGGGCTTCTTCTGATGGACAGGCATCCATTATAACTGCAATTTTTGGCATTTATAATATTAATGTTTTTAGCAAGCAGCTAGGTGGCTCTACGGTGAGTTGAAATTAAGAGTATTCTTTTTCGGTGTCACTGGTGTTACCCTCAAAAATGGTCTATAATTGTAGAATTTTCAAAAACTGCCTCAGTCATAGGATATTTCCTGTTTACAGGGATCAATCTTTGGCAACACCTGTTCAAATCATTGCATCACTGTGGGAGCAATTGATATTTCAGAGCAAATTGTCACTGGTGTTACCGTCACTGGTGTTACTCAAAAATGGTTAACACAGGCGTCCAATGGCAACACCAGTAATGAATGGTAGCAGAAAATCCAATGAAATTCTTATTTCAGTGGGAAATATTTCAGCAATTATTAATTTGGTCACTGGTTTTATTTTGAGTCAATTGTGTTTTTTTTAACTTTTACTGTAACACCAGTGACAGTTTTGTCTCAGTTATTGTGCAATGACCCAGAGATATTCTCAAAAGTTTTTGCCTGGTCTTTCCGTGTGAATCTGTTGGTAAATGCTGGCTTTCTGACAACATCTTCAATGATCTCTTTCCCAACCCATTTAAAGTCATGCAAATTCAAATCTGGCCAGGGCCGCCAGGCTAATAGTCCTAAGACAATATTTGTCTTTTGATGCGTGCTTCTATTGTATCTGTGAGTTTTGGACTTATCATATATAATAGCTCTGGTCTGTGAAATCTTGCATTGCACTGTTGTACAATTCAGAAGGTGAAGATTGTCATGATTATGTCCTAAGGTTCTGCGGGTTCTGAGCCATCCCACTGCTTCTAGTTGGACAACCAGCGCTCTTTAAAAACCTCATTAAAATTTATTTTGTTACAAGGTTACTATTTCATCCTGCCCACAGTCCCCAGCACTGTTTGCTTTGTCAAACACCATGAAGACAAGGAACAGTTAGAAACTCTCCTGTAAACAGGTTAACATCAAGATGTGTATTCTCAAGGTTGCTCATTCCTTGCAGTTAGTAATGGGCACACTTCAAGTACAGTCCTGGACAAAAGTCTTGTCGCATCCAAATGTTATTGACAAAACTGTTAATAACTTGGCTTGTGATTGCCTGATTTTGGCAAGAAATGGCTTAAATGAAGGCCAAAAGCTTCTGCAACTTGCTTATATTGCAAAAATAAAGTTTCAACCTACTCTGAATATTCTAGAAATTAATAATAAGAGTCTGTCACAAAAGTGCTTGGACAAAAGTCTTGTCGCATGCACAACTTTTAAAATGCTGAAAATTTGTTTTAATGAATAGTGAAACTGCAAAAAGGATGCAAAAATGTTGGAGAATGTAGTCATGGTGTAACTGAACGTAAAAATATCACCTCACATGAATTCATGATCTTTGAAGAAAATATCCCTGGTGTTTGGGCAAAATATCAACATTTTATGAGTAAAAATCATCAAGGATGGCAGATAATGAAGGGATATATCATCAGAAGCTCCTAAATATCCTTCGGAATGATCTTCCCTACCTCCTGTCCCATTTTGGTGGGCATTTGATGAGCGTACATCATTTCAGGTGATGGAGCAGATGCAATTGGAGCATTTAATGATGCTTGTGATAAGGAACATTTATATGTACTTTGTTACAGATCAATTGGGTTTTTGTACTTCTTGCACATGGGTGGTACATCTTGGTGGCAAAGGCCGAGCTGCACAGTGATTAATTTTTCAATTTTTTAATCCAAAACAACATTATAACTGCAGAAAAGCTGCACCAATAATGCAAATGTTCTTTTATAGCTTACATGAATACAATTTATCCAGACTTGACTGAAATTGACCATGATAGTGAAAAACAAAAACACTGTCTCAGAGCAAGAAATTGATCGAGATGGCAAGGGGACAATATAATTAACAGTAGCATTAGACAAGAACAAATTTTAGTCCTAAATTATTGTAAACTACTGCCATGGTGAGGCTTTGAAGCCAAATGGCATAGTTTGTACAAGTGCAGCCATCACTTCAATTTTTCTTGTCAACGTGGTATGTACCATTATACCTGCTCTCCAACCGGGAATGCTATAATCTCAATTTCCATGATCGCATGTCCTCCAAATTAAGTTGGAAGGCAGGGAAGACAACTCCAAAGAATATTTATGAATTTTAGGAAGCATTGGTCTGTATTTATATCACTTTTGATGCTCATTATTGATGCTGTGTTGATATTTCACATGAGTCCTCATGGAACCCCTTGGATATTGTTCTACAAGATCATTAAGTCGAACAAAGTTAGTTTTTTTTATTCTCCTACATCATGACTAAATGCTCTGACAATTTTTCATCATTCTAGGAATTTTAAAATTATTTTAGACAATTTTTCGGCATAACTTCTTGCATGCGACAGGACTTTTGTCCAGACACATTTTGGACACACTGTCAATATTAATTTGTATAATATTCACATTGAGACAAAACTTTATTTTCGCAATATAAGCATATTGCAGGAGGACTTGGCTTTCATTTGAGCCGTTACGCATTAAAATCTGTTCAGTACAAGTCAAATTATTGACAATTGTATCTGTGACATGTGCTAGCGACAGAACTTATGTCCAGGACTGTAGTTGAAATGACCTGCTCTGGCAAATATACATGCAGCTAAGGCTGTCCACAAGTGGACTGCTCTAGCATTGCAACTTCTTTTTCCAGCCTTGGCAGATCATATGCTGTCTTGTGTTGCCACCTAGTGACTAGTGTGCTATTCCATGAGCTCCTGCGAGCGTCCACACCATTTCAATCAGAGGAACTCACACAATTTTGTCTCGAAGAAACCTTGGCTGTTTCTGAGTGGGTTGATGACCTTGTCTACTTCCTTAGAGAATGTGATTGCTGAGTCTGACTCTGGTATACATCAATGTTGAATAAAATTTTGTGAATGTGCAATGAAATTGGAACTATTTCTTCGGACAGCAATTCTGTGGCATACAAAATCAACTTTTGTGCCAGGTGGCAGCAGCATGCAGTTCTCATTTTCACCAGACTGCAGGTAAGGAATATGAAATCCGTGCAAATGTAGGAACCAACCCAATGCAATTGCCTTGATTATCAGCCATGTCGACCATTTCTGATAATTCCGCCACAACAGATGGTTTCACAAATTTTAC
The DNA here is from genome assembly GCA_026936325.1 of Platynereis dumerilii. Lineage (NCBI taxonomy): Eukaryota > Metazoa > Annelida > Polychaeta > Phyllodocida > Nereididae > Platynereis > Platynereis dumerilii. Next base: position 28,800,656 of record JAPTHN010000008.1, on the reverse strand, counting down.
TCATTGCTGTTCCTTCTGTCAGTGTCCCATTAGTACCCAGAAAGTTCATACTAGTATGGAAACCCCCGGAAAAGATAAAAATTCTTATTGTGTGGTGCATCCAGTGATCTCTACGTACATAGAGATCACTGGGTGCATCAATAACAATTTCAGGTTCTTTCCAAGTCAAGGGCTGGTCAAAATTTACCATAGTGTAAAGTTGGAATATGGACAAAATGCATGCCTTGTATCCTGAGTACATATATAGCAAGGGAGATAAGAATGCAACTGAGGGTTGTCAAGGATTTGAACAGCTGGATAGCTGAGTTGTTTGAAAAAGGTTTCCACCTGCTCTACTAAATGTCTTTGCCTGCATGGGTTCAAAGCTTGGTTGGAGAACCCAAAACCTTCAGTGGTCAATGATTAGCAAAATCCTACGTGGATGTCGTTCAGATGAGACATCAAATAGTTGCCCCATGTGTCATCTGTACTGGGCAAGTAAAATATCAATTACATGAGGCAAATGTATAAGATGTTAACCACTCTCAAATCTGATCAATAAGCCTCTCCCGCCAACATTTAAACTGATGCAGAGTTGTGGAGGCCTGTTGGCTCCAGATCCAGATCTCGAGCATCGATCAACCCTCATGACCAAGCACATCTATCTATCTATTTACGGATGCTGTCTGTCCTGATAAATGATGTACATCATTGCCTGCAAATTTGGTGTAACCAGTCTGAAGCCAAGGGCTATCTCCAAAAAAAGACCAATCGTCCAGTCCCAGTTAAATAAAAATTGGAAAATCCTTAAATAATAGCTTGTTTCAAGCATGCTTTGCAAACCTGTATTCTAATGGGTGATTTTGTCATGTTTTCTGATGCTAGTTCCAAGATGTCCTTACAGGGAATAGAATGGTTCAAATTTCAGTGGAAAAGTTGTCTTAATAAAAGTGTCTGTGGCCATATTGGAGTTTAACAGCTCTATAATTGTCCAATGTCTCAATGTGTTCTTACAACTGAACACTTCAGAACAGTGTAAACTGACTTTATGAACAAAGGCGTTTTCATAGTAAGTGGTCATTTATGGCCAATTGCTATGAAATAAATTGAATAATGATGCAAAGAATAATTTTTCTATTTCACTCAATGACATCTAAAGTAGCTGCATTCTTTTAATTGTCAATTGATACAATGATTGACCTAGGTTTAGATGCAAAGATCATCAAATTCGAGTGGATAGTTCCCGAGTTATTGCCATTTGAAGGTTTCGTCGGCCATCTTGGACGCCATCTTGAAAAAAACACATTTCTGATGGTCCGATTTTGGTAAACTTTTAGTTTGTTAAAAAGTACACCTAAACCTAACAGAATCAGGTGAAAAACCTTTTGTAGCAATTTTTTGGGGGTTGAGGGGTTATTTTCCACAAATAGACTGGACTATTTATCCGGGACACAAATGGTGAATTACTGGAAACCTGCCTCCAACTCAAGTCAGCCGTTGATGAACTGTCAACAACTGTGACACTGCTCCACAACAAGGTGAACACCTTATAAACCAAACCAAGTTGAGCAGACTCTTGGCCCTAGACCGGAAACAGACACTGGAACAGAAAACCAGACTCCAGAAATCCCGAATCCCCTTGTGCAGGCCGCAGAAACATGGCAGAATGCATCCCAGGATGGTGGGACGCATCCCACTGAGATAGGTGGTGCCAAAGCAAGGAACGGTGAAGCAACTGAGACAACCAGGGTAGCTGCGACCACCGATAATGGTCGCACAGACTCAGCCATGCAGACGCAGGAGCCCGACACCCCATTTGCCCTTCAACGTCACCAGAGGCACAGAGCCCTGCAAGGACGCTCCTTTGCCAGCAACACCCGACAGCCGGTGTCTGACTCAGCAACAGCCCAGTTGACAATGCAAGGAATTTCCAACTCCAGTGACTTAATGTAAAAATTAAGGCAAAAATTGTCAAAATTCCAAATTATTTAATTCCCTATTTTTGCCTTCATGCCAATTCAGGGCATTATAGGCCTATAAATAGCCTATAAATAGCCATATTTGGCACCCACCCTGGCGCCACCCAATGGCAACAGCTATAATAAAACCAATTTTTTATTTTGTTTTCTAAGGCGTAAAAAACCAATTTTGTGGAGGGACAATTTTGAGATAGCCCCTCATTGGGCTAAATATAGCCAAAAAATCGTTTTCCCCCCAAAATTTCAGCATAGTTTTTGGCGGGAAAACCACGTTTTGCCTGTTTTTAGACAAAAACAAGAATCCATGGATTCAAAACCGGCCTTTGGCAATTGTATATTCGGGATTGAAATCATGAAGAGGGAGATTTATATATCATTACATGGATTTTTTTTTTATTGAGCAGTGATAGCCAGACTGATAGTGTTTGCTGCATGCCATTAAACTTTGAGGGGAACCCCTTAGCAAATGCCTATACCAAATTTCAGAACTGCAAGTGAAATGCTAAAGTCACCGTGGGCAATTTAAAACATGGTGGCCATTTTGGCAGCCATCTTGGATTTTTCCAAAAATTTCTGAGGGGAATCCCTAAGTGAATCCCTACACCAAATTTCATAAATCTAAGTGACATAATAAACTCACAGTGGGCAATTTGAAATATGGTGGCCATTTTGGCAGCCATCTTGGATTTTTCCAAAATAAATATGAGGGGAACCCCTAAGTGAATCACTATACCAAATTTCACAAATCTAAGTGAAATACTAAAGTCACAGTGGGCAATTTAAAATATAGTGGCCCTTTTGGCAGCCATCTTTGATTTTTCCAAAAAAATTTGAGGGGAACCCCCAAGTGAATCCCTGTACCAAATTTCATAAATCTAAGTGAAATACTAAGGTCACAATGAATGGGCAATTCAAAATATGGTGGCCATTTTGGCGGCCATCTTGGATTTTTCAAATATTTCTGAGGGGGACCCCTAAGTGAATCCCTATACCAAATTTCATAAATCTAAGTGAAATAGTAAAGTCACAGTGGGCAATTCAAAATATGGCGACCACTTTGGCAGCCATCTTGGATTTTTCCAAAAATTTCTGAGGGGGACCCCTAAGTGAATCCCTATACCAAATTTCATAAATCTAAGTGAAATACTAAAGTCACAATGGGCAATTCAAAATGTGTTGACAAGACAAGTGGACAAGTGGACAAGAGTCCCATTTCACCTTAAGCTCTCCTCTATTAACCGGCCTTTGGCCGGTTAAAAAGGGCTATCTCAAAATTGTCCCTCCAGATAATTGTTTTTGGAGGCCACAGAAAACCATATTAAAAATTTGTTTTGTTGTAGCTGTTGCCATAGCGTGGCTCCAGGGGTGGGTGCCAAATATGGCTATTTATAGGCTATTAATAGGCCAATAATTGCCTGAAATTGCATGAAAGCAAAAATATTTCCAGCCCGAGACAAAAAAATGTTATTTTTCATGAATATTTTTAAGGAAAATATTATTTTTGTGCCTTTAAAGTTCACTGAAAATTGAGTAATTCAGATATATGGTAATTTTGCCTAAATTTTTACATTAACTCACTGGAGCAATGTGACTCCAAAGTCTGTGTATGCTGGAAGACTTGCTGAGAATGTTACATGTGACTCGTTACGGCAACACCTGAAGGAGGTGGGCGTAACCAACATCACTGATGTCATTGACCTCAAATGCTGTGTTGCAGGTCAATCCTCCTTTTGCATCGTTGTAGATAGTGACCAATGGAAATAAGTCCTATTATCATCACCTCAGCCATGAGATAAGTAGGGTATTGTCATTAGATGACCCATGCAACAACCACCCATAACGCCCTCATTTGCAGGGCCGACAATGATTTTGAGGGCCGACAATGATTTTGAGGGCCGACAATGGTATTGTCAGCCCTGTGATGACGTCATGACTCATGCTGCCTAGCAACCATGAGCATCTGAATCTATAAATAGATCGTGACGTCACCATTTTCAAGGGCATGCAAGTGGTAGCGTCACACGTTTTGTTGAAATCTTACTGACTCAGTGTTGGTTATTTCTTTTTTTCTGAGTCCCTATTTACCTGATGACACTGAAATTAGCACAAGATGTTGAATACAGTACAATACACAAGCACTGATAAGGACATTAAAGTGCATACATTTATTGTGATTTTAAAGCTATGTAATTGGGAAGTTCTGAAAAGTTTTATGGCAAGTGAATTGTTTGAGTAAGAGGTAATAATAGTATTATCACCTGGTTGGCTGTGAATATCACTGTTTACAGTCAAAATATCAGGGCCTATGATATTGTAAAAAATACCAACCTTCAAGGGCGATATTTTTTAACAATCCTTATGACATCACCAGCATTTCAGCTGCTTGATGATGTCACAAACCAAACAAGGGCCAGAATAATGGGATTGTGACATCATGTCCATTGTTGCTCCATGGTGACGTCACAATTTTGTATTGGCAGAAAATAGTCCCCCTTTATAACTGAAAATTTGAGGTAAAACCAGGTGATAAAAACAAAACAACCATGCGTCAGGGCACTTCGTACAATATCACTCGCTGTTGTGTGAATTAATATCACTCTCGCCCTGCGGGCTCGAATGATATGAACTCACACAACAGCTCGTGATATTGTTACTCAGTGACCCTGACTTGGGTTGTTTTGTTATAATATCATGACCTGTGTCGGGCATTATGGGTGGTTGACAGCCCTTGGGCTTGCTTGTCATCCCTACGATTGTCAGCCCTCGTTCCTCGGGCTGACAAGAAATCGTAGGGCTGACAAGCAAGCCCTTGGGCTGTCAACCACCCATAACGCCCTCCACAGGTCATGTTATTGTTATATTCTCTGGACTTTTTGGGTGTTATCCTGGGAAGATGTTTTACTATATACAATCTAGTCAAAACTTTAAAAAAAACTATTATAAATCAAAAACTCAAACCATTTCCATCATGTTTTTATTCCGTCCATTCATGTCATTTATGTATATATTCATCTTTCCAAATAAAGCAAATCAAAAACGGAGCAGAGGAGGCGCTGTATGATCCATGACCACCATAAGAAGTCACACAAATATCTCATTGAATACTCAAGACTTACACATTCACAGCTTCAACTTGATAATGCTGATTCAGTTTGTAAAACCTGTCAGTGTTCTTTCGATAAAAATAGAAACAAAAAAAAAATCTAAAATTACAAATATAGTGGAATGGTGCTAGACCCAGAAGCCGTTTATTTTCAGAAAACAGATGGCTTAACCATTCTTTGAATGGCTAAGCCGGCTAGCCGTTTTTGATAATGGCCGCTTGCGGCTCACTGACGATGTGGCTTGAAATGGCTTAAAGCGGCTAAGTCATCGTAAGATACGTAATTCAGTACTACAAGGCATCGTTACTGCACCTACACTGTAAAAAGTTTACCATGGTTTTCACGGTATTATACCGGCAGCAGAGTTGCCAGGATCATACCGTAAAATCACGGTACGGGAAAAGCCTACCGTGAAAAAAAAAAAACAGCATTATACCGTAATTTCACGGTACCAATGCTGTTAGGTTTTACAGAAGTGTACCGCAGTTTTCACAGTAAAGTTACATTTTTGGCCATACATTACGGTATGGTTGGCCCTTTTTTCCACGGAAAACTGGACTAAATTTTAGGGTAAAGTTATGTTTTTGTGCATGAACTACGGCAAAGTTGCCAGGTATTTTACGGTAATCTGAACATATTTTTACGCTAATGAACTGCTATATTTTCAGCATAGATATGATAAGAACATAAATTTAAACTTCATGAAATCAATTAGCTGATTAGGCCTACTCTCAATCACAGGGTGGGCATACCCTATACATTTCTGGATTCAGACTACAACCATGGCCACAACTCCCAATGTTCTTTGTATAGTCAATATCCTTCCTGCCCGAATTTTTCAAATCTTCGCTATGTTAATTTAATGCTGGCAGTCTGCACTCTGTGATAGTTCACCGAAATATCACAAAAGCAAAAAAGCAATAGTCACTGCAATCTAAAGTTTTAACTTTAAAAGATTGGGTTTTTTTTCACAAGGCTTCATCTGCAACAACTTCAATGTGCTTCTGATATGCTTCATGCAATTTTACTTTTTGGCTGTTTTTATTAAATAGGCTACCACATGACAGGCATAAAATAGAAAGAACATTATGTTTCTGACTATTGAAATTCATTCACTCAACTCAGTACTGACAGTAACTAAGTGCACAAATGTGCCTTCAACAAGCCCTGATTTATGGCACACTAGCATGACACCCATGAAGACATTGTTTAGGAGGAAGGAATATATATGGCAAACATCACTTAAATTTCTGTGACTGCAATTACAATTAGTAGTTTGGCTGGAGTAGCATAAGGGGTCCATGAATTAATAGTATGATAAACATAATCAAATGCAAAAAAATGATGTTGTTTATTCTGACATTGCATTAAGCCAGAATGAACTCAAGGGTCAATAATATGCAGATCTACAGCATGTTAGGCCCTATGACCGTATGGGTTTTCAATTTGCCTAATGCCTATGAGTATGACAGTGCAAGCTAACTACTGTTGGGAATGGTGCCATAGTCAACATCATCAAGAATCATTCTATACTCCAGTTTGGCCTAGCCTCATCTCATTTTGATAATTTTTATACCATCGGAAGCGTCTTTTCGAGCCCTTAATAAACGGCTTACAAAATTGATGACGGCTTATGGCTTGAAATAGCTGAAAGATTTTTCAATTGGCTCAGCCAAAAGATGAAATTGGCTGGCGTGGCGGCTGCTGGCGGCGGCTTCGAGGACTAAATGGTACTGTCCCTATGAGACTCCTTGCATTTTCTTACATGAAAATTGGTAAACAAAATTAGGCCTACATTTCTTCACCAAACACACACTTACTTTAAAATATGAGGAAATGACTGAAGACAAATAAATCCCAAGTCATTATAGTGCTGACGGAATAAAACTAGAACACATGCATCACCTAAGACAAAGATAGACACTGTTACATAGAATGACTGATTTGGCTAAAACTGCAATATCAATCTTCAATGTTTAGGATGATACTTTAATTTTTGGATGATAAAGCAAGTGGAACAGAAATTTTTTAAAGATAACATTCTTCAAATTAGGCCTATAACGTTCCTAAAAAATCGAAAATATAAGGTTTTTGCACAAAATCAAGGTTTTTTGGCTATATCTTAAAAAATAAGGCAGATAGGCATAGATTTACCACGAAAGACAAATATAAACTTAGGGATTGCGAATGATTTGAGCCTATTTTGAAGTCTGTATGTGCATTGGTTCTCGAGATACGGCATTTTTGGGTAATTTTGCATTAGATGCAAAAGGCGTTATCTTCAATGCCTCCGTCCATATGGGTTTTTAAAACCAAATAATGCAATTGAGGTACCATTGGGTTTCTTTTGACCTATATTCTCGTATTCCATCCACAAAGGTATGATTTTCTAAAATTTTTAAAATAACACCCCCCCCCTATCAATAACTATCTCCAACATGAGCTGATGAGGGCTGCAGTGCTACATCTGACTGTTCTGGGTTGTTGCTTGTGACAATGTCTCTACTGCCATTGTGTCTAATAGCAAAAAGTGCTTTTCAAAAGACTTTGGATATTCCAAATAGCACTATGAGGATATTTGAAAAGATCAAATATCCCCCAAGATGCTATTTGGATATTTCATCTGACCCTTTTTCATCAGATGATATTCCATCAGATGCTTTGCCTTACCATCTGAATATTTGGCTGACCGTATGGCTCTTTGGCTGCTGCTGCCAATTATTCTCTGGGTCCTATTGTGACGTTACCATGCTATGCAGTAGAGTTGCTGTTCTTTTTCAGGAAAAACGTGTGATGTTTGCAGCCCTGACACTTGCTTATGACTAGCAGGAAAATTATGAAACTTTGGGGATATGTCAGTCAATACCTTAATTTTCTCACCTGATTTTCAGAATTCATCTACGATTTTTGTAGGCTATTTTATTTAACATAAAAGATTGCGATTTTCACATGCGTCATGCTGCTAACTTTTTTGCAAAACATACAATGTTCAAAAACCTGACACTCAAATACCATGAGCAGGAAAATTATGAAAGTTGGAAAATATTTCAGTAAGTACCTGAATTTTATCACCTGATTTTCAGAATTTATCTACGATTTTTTTAGCAGTCAATAAGGCAATTTCTTTAAACATAAAAGATCGCAATTTTCATTTGCGTCATGCTGCTAACTTTTTTGCAAAACATACAACGTTCAGAGACCTGAAACTCAAATACCATGAATAAGAAAATTACAAAAGTTGGCAAATATTTTAGTAAATACCTGAATTTTATCACCTGATTTTCAGAATTTATCTATGGTTTTTGTAGCAGTCATTAGGGCCATTTCTTTAAACATAAAAGATCGCGATTTTCATGTGCGTCATGCTGCTAACTTTTTTGAAAAACATGCAATGTTCAGAGACCTGACACTCAAATACTATGAACAGGAAAATTATGAAAGTTGGAAAATATTTCAGTAAATATCTGAAGTTTATCACCTGCTTTTCAGAATTTATCTACGATTTTCTTGAGCAGTCAATTAGGCCGTTTCTGAAAACATCATAGATCGCGATTTTCATGTGCGTCATGCTGCTACCTTTTTTGCAAAACATACAATGTTCAGAGACCTGAGACTCGAATACTATGATTAGGAAAATTATGAAAGTTGGGACATATTTCATTCAACACCTGAATTTTATCAAATGATTTTCAAGATTCATCTACGATTTTTTTAGGCAGTCAATAAGGCCGTTTCTATAAACATAAAAGATCGCGATTTTCATTAGTGTCCTGCTGCTAATTTGTTTCAAAACATGCAACGTTCAGAGGCCTGAAACTCAAATACTATGTATAGGAAAATTACGAAAGTTGGGAGATATTTTAGTCAACACTTGAATATTATCACCTGTTTTTCAGAATGCATCTACGATTTTTAAGCAGTCAAAAAGGCTGTTTCTATAAACATAAAAGATCGCGATTTTCATTTGCGTCATGCTGCTAATTTTTTTGCAAAACATGCAATGTTCAGATGCCTGAAACTCAAAAACGGTGTATAGGAAAATTATGAAAGTTGGGAGATACCTCAGCCAACACTTTAATTTTCTCATCTGCTTTTCAGAATTCATCTACAATTTTTTTAAGCAGTCAAAAAGGCCGTTTCTATAAGCGTAAAAGATCGCGATTTTCAATGCCCTCTTGTGTCGTAGAAGAGATGGCAGTCCATGACAGCCCAAAATTCTAACGAAATAGTGTCCCAAATAGTTCCTAACCATGAGACACTATTTGGTGACTATTTTATGTAGAAGAGATGGCTGTCAAATATATTATGACAAAGTTTCTAACATAGCACATTAGAACTTTTGGAAAAGATCAGTAGAAAATTTGGCTTGGTTGCTTTTTTTGGATATTTCGTTAGGGATATTGGCAAAGAATGGTCAGGGGAGTAGATATTCTGACAAAAACCTATTTTATTGTCTGGCATGCAAAAGGCAGCCCGATTTGCAAATTGGGCATGTAGAACTATCGGCTGTAACAGTTGTGATACTCATCTTTATCAAACGACAACTACATGACAGTCGAATGTTGTCGCTGTAACTCTTTGTAGTTGATAGTTGTTGCCCTTGATTACGTTCCACATTGAAATGACTAAACGTAGTCAATATGTAGTCAGGATGTTGTCAAAATGTAGTCAAAATGTAGTCAAGATGTTCTCAAAATGAATAGTGCTGTGGCAACCTAGCACATTTGGGAGATAACCCCAACAGAAGGTATAACAAAGCACAACCTATACCATCTTGTGCAGAATATTGTCTGGGATCTGAAAAATATGGTTGTGGTGATTTCAAAGGTGTCTGACATGTTCAAAAGAGCATATATCTGATGTAAAGTAAGTTACGAAAACGGAAAAAATGAAAAATTACTTTTCTGCCTATATGGGCTCCCCTATGAAACTTAAATGCTTCAAAATGGTCCTAACTGATGCCAATGGGTGTAGAATAGTATATTATAGGTTAGTTATTGTAATATTTTCTATATTTGACAAAGCAGGGGTGTTTTAATGTCAAAAATTATCAAAAAAAATTTCATTTTCAGATTTCCGAGCCAATTAAATTGCATAATACCAGAAAACTATTCATCAAATGTGAACATATTATACATCAAAATTTTCCTTATTTAGTCCTCTATCCAGTGGTATATAACACATGTAGGTCTGAGTAATAATGTAGCCACAAGAAGACAAAATGCTTCCCCTTACCCTTATTTTTCGAAAATCGCATAAATTTTGCATCTGCAATAAGAAATGTGTAAAAAAGATATTTAATGAATAACTATTGACCACATTAGCAAAAGAAGCTCTGATGAATGCAATCCTTCTTTATTCAGTACATTTTGGGTGATTTATGGGTTTAATTACTATATATATGGTAGTTCATGCATACATTATGGCATAGTATAGGAATGGCCCCCTAATCAACACAATCACGACAGCATTTCCTACCAGCAATTACAACTTGCATTTATGTCTGATTTCATGTTTCTCTTTCAAATTATAACTTATTCAATTACAATGTTTCATATTTTCTACATTGTGCGATATCATTCACATGTATATTATAGGCCTTGGTTTTTTATGACCATGAACTCTAAATCAGATGTTGTAATGTCATTATTAATTATTTACATAATTTCATTTGTGCAGTAGGTGTTGTTTTTGCTTTTTTGAAAAAGTCTTCGTGCTTGCTTTAAGAGCTTTTCGAAAAGTGACATAAGATTTTTTGGGAGCAAGTCACACCCCAACAAAGAAAATCACCACCAAGGGCCCTTTACCAAGACACACAAGAAACTAACTTTGCTGAAAAAAGCTTGCATCAGAAAAATTGCAACCTTTTTCAATGCAACAAAATTAGGAGGGTGATATTGCAGATAGGCTGCAGTGACTACCCTACAAATAAGACATAATCCCGGGGACATAATAACTGTCTTGTAAGATTTTGTGGAAGTATCATTTATACACAAGCATAGAAAAACTAAACCTGTTACATGTAGGTGCTACAGAAGTTTATTTCTGAATGCAATATTAGTTCTACTGAACAATAACCAAACACAACCATGTGCAGCTGACATTATCTAAATGCACAACTTGTAAAAATACTCTTGGAACCATCCTGCATCCAACGAAAAGTCTTACAAGAGAATATCCCAGAAATTTGGGGAGAGCAATGTTGTTTTATGTGGAAATCTGAAAAGCATCTTGACAATTCAGAGAGTTTCTTCTGGTCACTGACCACAGAGGCAAAAATTACATTTTGCAGTCAAGTGAAGTCACAATCAAGAAAACACTGCAAAAAGCGTCTGAATTTCTGGAACACATAGCAACTGTTACAATCGCAAACTTAAGAGACATTTTCTAAATGGAAATAAGGAGCTGAACGGATGAGGAAGCTTCCAGGTCCAGACTTGGCTAGGAATTCAGAATGCCATGCTGAAGATACCTTTGTCCGACCAAATGTACCTGGAAGTATGTTTCTCAACATACAAAGGCATACTTACCAGATGGAATATGGTCACAAGCTGTCGAAGAACCATCATTTCCACACTGCATGATTTGCAGTGTTGCTCCATCAACCCAACCAGTGTTGGTGCGGTTGATGGAGCATATTATGTCCCACCACGTTTTGGCAGAAGCATAGATTGTAAATATATTTTTTTTAATTGTGAGGATCCAAGGACCTCGGTCCACGAAGGCTGTTGCCTGATTTTGCCCCACCACTTTAAGAATGAAACTGATGCCCCTGTGATTTGAATTGCACTGAACTTCCTAAAAAAATTTCAAACTGGGCAATATGTGTTCCATTGGAAGTCTAATTGAACAGCGGATGCTGGTGGGCAGTGTGCCCACATCAACCTATGCACCTTGTAAAATTTGGGTGTTAAAAGTTCTCAAAAATCATGGTAGAATCAGGATAATAGCTGGTCCTGACATTCAAAGCAGTTTCAGTAGGGCTGTATATTGAAGCTCTCCAATGATGGTACTTGGATTGCACCAATTGGTACCAAGTCCCAGTTGTCAACAGATTGTCCTGGGGATGAGGCTGTACTAGTACTTGTCATGATGCACAACTTGTCATTGCAATATTGTCTAGCAGGTGCCGATATACCTTGCACATATTGTGGGATGTTAATGGCAGCTCCTACTCCCATCGCATTGAAAAATGGAAATAATCTTCTTACGCTTGCCACTTTAGCAGTGTTTAGATTCAGGAGGATCTTTGTTACAGTTCCCGGCTCTTGGCGGCATGCAATTCCTATTAACAAACCCGGCAACCCTCCTTTACACCATCTCAATGGAATAGTATTGCATTGTCTCTACAGATCCCAGATGAAACATACTCGAAGTGTGGGTGCACTGAGGACTTGTATGCTTGCCCTGTAATGTCCTAAGGCCATTAGCTCGGGGTTCGTCTCAGGAATCCCTGTGTTCATGTTTCCTTGTTAATCACATTCTCAGCAAAATATTATGCGTCATTTCACAGAGGAAACGAGTTGAGTGATCCCTGAATGTTTTTAGAAGCAGCAGAGAAACATTTCAGAGTCAATGGTCAGCACACAGTGATGTAGTGGAGGTAGGTAGATCCGAGGCTGAGCGGAGAGAGGAAAGCGAGGCAGGAGCCACTGAGACTGAGGCCGAGGCCTCCAAAAGTGGCTCAAAGACGCCCGAGACCTCCGACACTGCAGCAAATCACTGACAAATATGGTTGTTGATGTCAAGTGGCGAACTACTACATCTTGTTGAAGCCAAGCAGTTCAGACTATAATGATTATGGAGAAATTGAAGGAATACTCAGAGCAAGAGTTCTGACTGGTCAATAGGAAATGATATGGCATGTCGGTTGTTGTGCACTCCAGTTATGACTAGCTAGTGTATTGATGTGACTACATGATTCTTTGCATGATTTTCCGGATGGCAAGTCATTTTGGTTTGCATAAGTCACACAAAACTATTGAAAACGACACTTTAAATCCAAATGTTTGATCCACACTGTTTTGACAATGTATCAAATGTTGATGGAAAGTAAGCAGTAGACCTACATTTTTCTTTATATTTCATAATAACCAATTTTTACTGTTACACCATTGTCAAAATGTGGTTATTTCTTCTTTCTAGCAAGACAGCAGTCATCCACGTTATGTTGCAGTTGATTCACTTCATTTTTCTCCAAAAAATATTTACTTAAAAAGATGAAATTATATTATGAAGTGTGACACAGAAGCTGGAACAATTGTTATTTGGAAAGCTGCATACGTTGTAGGCCTAAGTACAACAAACCAGATCGTTTCAACACTTTTCTCCATCAAGCCAACTTTAGTTCAAACATTTCACAATTAAATCCTAAATTAAATTATAAAGTAACTACAGATCTGCTGTTATGTGGCAAAAATCAAATTGCATTTTACCCTTGGAACCGTAAAAATGGTGTGCATCCTCACTTGGGAACAACCAGAATGTATATATATTAAATCCTTATAAGCAACAGTCTGCTGTTTTCCATAATTCACTAATATCGATATGTTCCTTAGTAACAAAGAAGAAATTAACAACTCAGCTTCATCAACAAGACTGTCGATCATAATATCTCTTTTGGAATAATGACAAATTTCTGATATTGGCGAAATAAGGGTATGGGTTTGACTCCCTTTGGTCACATACATTAGAAAACTCATGTGTGTCATGTATCACTGCCTGGAGGACAAAATAGGGAAAGCAAGAAATCAGATATATAGGCAAGTTGTTGATTGCCTGGTGAGAATTGCAGTCGTGATTGCGTTGATTAGGGGCCATTCCTATATTATGCCATACTGTATGCATGAACTACAATATATATAGTAATTAAACCCATAAATCACCCAAAATGTACTGAAAAAAAGAAGAATAGCATTCATCTGAGCTTCTGTTGTTAATGTGGTCAATTGCTATTCATTAAATATCTTTTTTGCACATATCTTGTTACAGATGCAAAATTTAGACGGTTTTCGAAAAATAAGGGTAAGGGGAAGCATTTTATCTTCTTGCGGCCACATTATTACTTAGATCTACATGTGTTATATACCACTGGATAGAGGACTAAATAAGGAAAATTTTGATGTATAATATGTTCACATTTGATGAATAGTTCTCTGGTATTATGCAATTTAAGTGGCTCGGAAATCTGAAAATGAAATATTTTTTTGCTAATTTTTGAAATCAAAACACCCCTGATTTGTCAAATATAGAAAATATTACAATAACTAACTTATAATATACTATTCTACACCCATTGGCATCAGTTAGGGCCATTTTGAAGCATTTAAGTTTCATAGGGGAGCCCATATAGGCAGAAAAGTGATTTTTAATTTTTTTCGTTTTGGTAACTTACTTTACATCAGATATATGCTCTTTTGAACATGTCAGACACCTTTGAAATCACCACAACCATCTTTTCCAGATCCCAGACAATATTCTGCACAAGATGGTATAGGTTGTGCTTTGTTATACCTTCTGTTGGGGTTACTCCCTGTTTTAAGCCTCTTTTGAGAATATGCCACAGCACTAGAAGTCAAGATATAGTCAGAATGTAGTCAATACATAGTCAATAAGTAGTCAATAAGTAGTCAATAGGTAGTCAATAAGTAGTCAATAAGTAGTCAATAAGTATTCAATAAGTAGTCAATAAGTAGTCAATATGTAGTCAATGTGTAATCAATATGTAGTCAATATGTAGTCAATATGATATTAATGTAGTCATTTTGACTACATTTCATGTGACTACAGTCCTGGACATAAGTTCTGTCGCTAGCACATGTCATAGATACAATTGTCAATAATTTGACTTGTACTGAACAGATTTTAATGAGTAACGGCTCAAATGAAAGCCAAGTCCTCCTGCAATATGCTTATATTGCGAAAATAAAGTTTTGTCTCAATCTGAATATCATAGAAATTAATATTGACAGTGTGTCCAAAATGTGTCTGGACAAAAGTCCTGTCGCATGCAAGAAGTTATGCCGAAAAATTGTCTAAAATAATTTTAAAATTCCTAGAATGATGAAAAATTGTCAGAGCATTTAGTCATGATGTAGGAGAATAAAAAAAACTAACTTTGTTCGACTTAATGATCTTGTAGAACAATATCCAAGGGGTTCCATGAGGACTCATGTGAAATATCAACACAGCATCAATAATGAGCATCAAAAGTGATATAAATACAGACCAATGCTTCCTAAAATTCATAAATATTCTTTGGAGTTGTCTTCCCTGCCTTCCAACTTAATTTGGAGGACATGGGATCATGGAAATTGAGATTATAGCATTCCCGGTTGGAGAGCAGGTATAATGGTACATGCCACGTTGACAAGAAAAATTGAAGTGAGGGCTGCACTTGTACAAACTATGCCATTTGGCTTCAAAGCCTCACCATAGCAGTAGTTTGCAATAATTTAGGACTAAAATTCGTTCTTGTCTAATGCTACTGTTAATTATATTGTCCCCTTGCCATCTTGTTGTGCCATCGTGGCCTAACGGTTAGAGTGCCCGCGCTTGAATCCAGTAAGGCTCTCAGGGACCGGGTTCAACTCCCGCTCCTGGCACTACACATCAGGGTGATGTATGCGCCGCGAAATGGCTGCAAGTCCCCTGTGTCACTCGCCTCATTATCACACTCATGTCGGCAGAGTTCGGTTAAGTCCGAATTGAAGACGTAAAACCCCCTATCATTTATCATTTATCTCGATCAATTTCTTGCTCTG
The DNA here is from genome assembly GCA_026936325.1 of Platynereis dumerilii. Lineage (NCBI taxonomy): Eukaryota > Metazoa > Annelida > Polychaeta > Phyllodocida > Nereididae > Platynereis > Platynereis dumerilii. Next base: position 28,784,831 of record JAPTHN010000008.1, on the reverse strand, counting down.
AGACAGTGTTTTTGTTTTTCACTATCATGGTCAATTTCAGTCAAGTCTGGATAAATTGTATTCATGTAAGCTATAACAGAACATTTGCATTATTGGTGCAGCTTTAATGTGCAGTGCAGTGCAGTTATAATGTTGTTTTGGATTAAAAAATTGAAAAATTAATCACTGTGCAGCTCGGCCTTTGCCACCAAGATGTACCACCCATGTGCAAGAAGTACAAAAACCCAATTGATCTGTAACAAAGTACATATAAATGTTCCTTATCACAAGCATCATTAAATGCAGGTCCAAAATAATGATCATTGGAATACATCAGTTCCAACTTGGTCCCTATGTTGATTTTTCGACCGATTATGAAGCTCCAATTGCATCTGCTCCGTCACCTGAAATGATGTAGGCTCATCAAATGCCCACAAAATGGGACAGGAGGTAGGGAAGATCATTCCGAAGGATATTTAGGAGCTTCTGATGATATATCCCTTCATTATCTGCCATCCTTGATGATTTTTACTCATAAAATGTTGATATTTTGCCCAAACACCAGGGATATTATCTTCAAAGATCAGGAATTCATGTGAGGTGATATTTTTACGTTCGGTTACACCATGACTACATTCTCCAACATTTTTGCATCCTTTTTGCAGTTTCACTATTCATTAAAACAAATTTTCAGCATTAAGTTGTGCATGCGACAAGACTTTTGTCCAAGCACTTTTGTGACAGACTCTTATTATTAATTTCTAGAATATTCAGAGTAGGTTGAAACTTTATTTTTGCAATATAAGCAAGTTGCAGAAGCTTTTGGCCTTCATTTAAGCCATTTCTTGCCAAAATCAGACGATCACAAGCCAAGTTATTAACAGTTTTGTCAATAACATTTGGATGTGACAAGACTTTTGTCCAGGACTGTACCTTTAGTAGTCAGAACCTGCAATGGTGGCCAATGCTTACTCAACAGGTGATCAAAATGTAGTCAATATGTAGTCAATATGATATAAATGTAGTCATTTTGACTACATTATATGTGACTACCTTTGGTAGTCAGGACCTGCAATGACTACCTAGGCCCTCGTTTCAGGCACCATGTGACTACCTCTAAAACTAGTCATAGTGACTACATTTGGTTTTCAGTGCATTGACTGCATTGTCCTGTCCCAGCCCATTCTATCCTAATTGTGATCCTATCCTATCCTGTCCTATCCTGTCCTATCCTGTCCTATCCTGTCCTATCCTATCCTGTCCTATCCTATCCTATCATGCTGATTATAATCCTATCCTAGTATCCTAATTCTAATCCTATCTTATCTTATCTTATCTTACGGTATTCACTATTCAGGCTATCTATCCTGTAAAGGCTGTCCTATCCCATCCATGCTATCCTATTCAGGCTATAGAGTCAAGGATGGTAAATCCGTCCACTTTTGGCTAAAACTGGATTTCCAGGATAATGGTAATAGATACAGAAATAAAAATTAGCCCACTGGAAGGGGCATATTCCGTACCATCACTAGCAGTCAACAAAGTAAAATATTCAAATAACTGTTGCTGATACCATAGTAACAAAAATTTAAGGTCAGGGCATCTAAATCCGTCCACCCTGCTGGTAAATCCGTCCAGCAAGGATGGTAAATCCGTCCAAAGGGCATAATGCAGCTCCTAACAATCATATCTTGTTATTTGTTTAATGTTTTGCAATTTATTAAGTCTGACAAATGTTTATGTGTCGATTTTAGAATTATCATTCACTGATTACACTTATAATAGATGAATTAAACAATAGAGGTTAAGTTAACTCTGAATAATTTCAATTGACCGCCTCAATTACAATTAAAGATCCTTTTAACCAAATCAAAGTGTTATTACTGTTCCTATCCAATTTCTGCAATGATGGTATGCCATTTATAAATATTTAAAATCACAAAAGTACTTTAAAAGTTCATTTTATGTGGATGGACGGATTTACAAACCCCTAATCAAGCCACTTTTAAAATATGGATGGTCATTCCGTCAATCTTTATTTCCATCACATTCCATTTCAAGGTGTCACAATTTTAGAAATCCTGGAAGAATAATTTAATTTCGCATGTTATTAAATGATTTTTGCCTTTTTACGTATTTGTTTGTTGACAAGAAAAGGCCTTAAAATATCATATATATTAAGGTATTGTTAAAGAAATTTATCAAAACGCTGCCCATTGAAAATATAGTTGTTGGATAAGATGATGATATAGTTTTAACCATTTATAAAAGACCATGCACTTTTTGTCAATTAAGATCGGGCCTTATTTTTCAGTAAACATCAATGTTGAATCCCACAGCCCTCATTTCCGAAATTTGGGTAGGTTTGTAAGAATGTAGACAATCCGGGGGGTGTGATCTGGATTTTGTGTGTTGGGTTAATTAAGTATAGCAGTACCTTCAGCCTTGGAAATACATTTTCTGCTCAGATTTTACTGGGGGGGGGAGTGGGGGTGGTGTGCTCCATACCCCCCCCCCCGACTCTGCCACTCCTATCCCATTTACTGAACTCATCTAGTCAATATTTTCATTATAGTGCTATACTTTTGAAGGGGGTGGTTACCCCCCCCCCAGACGCTCTCCCACCCCCCCCCCACTTTCATGCAGGTTTGGTAGCTACTCCATGGCTGCTTTATCTGGTGTAGATGGGGGGGGGACCTGAGCAATCATGCATTCAAAGGACATCACTTTGGTTAGCTAATCAGTATTTTATATAAGTTTTTGAAATTCACTCTTTTAAAAATATATTATTAATGATATGTTATTTTTATAAGTCATTAAATAAAAAGACATTATATTTGCAGAACTACAGCATAAAATATAACAAAATTTATGTCCATTGAATGCATCATTGCTCAGGTCATTGTCAGAATTATAGGGGTAGTGTCTTATCTCATTATCATTTCTTGTACCCCTTCCATTGTAATACATGTATAATAGCATTTATTAGATAATTATAGCTGACCTATTTACATATCTGCAAGTTATATTCAATATTGATAGACTGTATTCTTATAAATATTACAGACTTGTTCTGAGAACAGTTCATTAAGTTGATTTAGTCATATTTGAATTATTATCAAAACTTTTCCAAAATTTTGACAATACTTCACCAAATTTGGTTCTACTTCATTTTAAGGTGTTCAGACTAATCATATACCAATAATGTTGTTTTACCATTTTGTAAGCATACTATGCTTAATCTTATTTAAATTCTTTATCATGAAAATAATTAGGAATTTAGACCTATTCCCATTTTGGACTTCAGTAGCCTGGGTATCATACATTTCCTTTTAATTTGCCCTGGGACCCACAGGGGTCCACGGCTACCTTTTATTTCTGCCTATTCAAAAGTCTTACAGCAGTTATCGAGCAGGCTTGGTCGGTTCACTGAGAAGACCATACCCAGACTAAAACCATCAAGCAACTCACCATCTATTAAAATCACATTAAAATATCAGTCAAGATACTGCAACTGGTTGACCTTGGAGAAATGTCTTTGTTTTTAAGTAGCCAATGGTCAACTTTTAAGGTCAGCAAAGCAGTTTATGGGTCTACCCAGATGTCAGGGTGGACATTAACAAACTTTCAGTCTAAACGATCTTCTCAGTGAACCGACCAAGCCTGCTCGATAACTGCTGTATCCATTGTTTACTTTCAGTCATGTATAACCACTGAATTAACTAAATTTTATTCTGTATTTAATGTAATAGATACAGTATCTTCATAAAAATATATAATAAACAAATCGTGTTTAATGCCATCAAAAACCAGTGATTTTGTTGGTTTTTTTTTATATTTTTTTTTACTAAGCAATCCACACACTTGGTGGCAATCCCATGGCTTTCCTAGGGTAACAAAACCTATTGAACTCACTTAATAATGAAAAACACGCAAATAGAGACATCCCCTTCCCACCTCAAATAGAGTCTTCTAAAAATATGCAAGGGGGGTTCTAATCCAGTAAATTTGGTAGATGTTTCTGTGGAGGAGGGGAGAATGGGTGAAGGGAGGAAAGGAGAGAGGAGGAGGAGAGGAGGAGAGGAGGAGAGGAGGGAGAGGAGGAGAGGAGGAGAGGAGGAGAGGAGGAGAGGAGGAGAGGAGGAGAGAGGAGGGAAGAGTGGAGGAAGGGAGGAGGGATGTATGGGAGCGAGGGGGGGGGGAGCAAGAAAGTTGGGTTAGGGAGGAAGCTAGGCTATATTGTAAAATTTGATAACTAAAAGCTTGAATGCTTGCAGCTTTTACCAAAATCTGGCTATTGATACATTTCAAGTATATCTAACATTTTTAGAACAAAAGCATTGATTTTTATTTATTCTAGATGTGAATTAAGGCACTGTCAGCTTCCTATTAGAACCCAACAATGTTAAAATGTAAATATTTCGCAGCAGTAAATGTTAGAAATCACATCCCAGAACACAATTAAATGCCCATTCAATTACGTGAAATTCAACTCAAATCTGCTGACATTCTCATCATAAATACAAGGGGCCAATTCCACAGAAAGCAGGTCTATTTTTCGGCAACTACCCTTACCATAGGCATATCTATATCAGAAAATGAATGACATTCTTCATCTTGTACATGTTCCTTCAGAATTTAAAAATACACCCTTCATTTTCAGGTGACAAAAGTCCATGAAGTACGTATTTCATTATATGTGGAGAATGTGTTGATAGATAGATAGATAGATAGATAGATAGATAGATAGATAGATAGATAGATAGATAGATAGATAGATTGATAGATAGATAGATAGATTGATAGATAGATTGATAGATAGATTGATAGATAGATAGATGTATAGATTAATAGATAGATAGATAGATAGAAATAGATAGATTAGAATGTAAATGTTTTAAAGCCGGATTGGTAGATATTGTAAAACATCATCTGGCAGCTGTAATGATTGTCAATTGCTAACAAATTGTGTTATGCAATGACTCAATCAAACCATAGAACTATACAACGTAGTACAGTTCTATGATCAAACAATCAACAAATTACAAATAGCTTGACTGAAACAATCAACAAATAGCTTGACTGACAACCAAAAGGCCGATAGATATCAGGTAGGCAATTAACATGGCACTGAGTAGTCAAACTTAAGCGAGAGGCCTAGCTAGTATGATTGACAGTCACACACAACTGAATTTGAAGTCAAGAAATAGATAGTATTCCTGGTTAGGTACAGTAAAATGATGTCTCATTTATAAGATGTCATTTTTTGAAAGATAAAAAAAATCTGGTTGTTTGTTTACTACTGGTAGTCCTTAGTGCAAAATTGTCAGTAGGCCTAACTCCCTGCTTTTCCAATGGTAAAAATATCAAGGTGAGGTTACTGGGCCTAGATCTGTGATACAAACAGGACATTTCGAAATGCAATAATTAATTTAGATAATGGAAATAATTCAACAAAACACTTAAAAAAGTCTGAGCAAAAGGAAAGCATCAAAAGCATGCAGTAATCAATGGGCATTTGACAATTTACTTTTGCATTTCAGTATATCTTAGTTATTGAAAGTTTGTGTATAATAAGAGGGACTTACCTTGCAATACATGTATGTATACAGCACAGGATAGAGAAGGTAGATCCCATTGAATGAAGTCCACTGAAGAGCTGGAGAGAGACTGCATACACATGTTGACTGTAGGAATCTCAAATGCAGACTGAGATCTTGCCAGGGGTCAGTCTCCCAAAGGTCACATGGTCAGATGGATACAATGGCCCATTGACAGACACTTGCTACTTGACCTCTTTGAAATTGGTCACCCCTTTGAACTCCCCACATTAACCCCCACCCCAATTCATCCCTGATGCTGAGCCCAGACAGGGTTATAAACAAGTAGTTTGAAGTTTATAACTTAAAGGGTAATATTACAGGAAACTTTAAACATAAAGCTGTCTGTATTGCATCATGCTAGAATTATCATTTTTAGTCTTTGATAAGAAATTGGTACTTTTTATATAATATATATATTAAAATATGTTTAAACACAACATTTTCACCATGAAGGGCCTCTAAGTTGTCAAAAATCAAGGAGTAAATCAAATAATCTACAATGCCCTCTATAGTTGCTTATTTTGCCTAATAAAAACTAAATGTTTACAGTATTTAGAAGATCTAATTACAAAATATTTTCTTATTTTTTTCTTGTTTTCTTTTTGGAACTTGTTCATTTTGATTTTAAAAAAAAGGTTATTGCCTGATCAAAATGAAAATAATATAGGCCTTTATTGTGTTTCAAATGTCAAAATTATATATATACACGGAAAAAGAGGGAAATACCACTATATTATATAAACAGCAATTTTTCTGAGTAGCTGCCAGTCTGAAATATCTTAAAGTTATATGTCATGACCAAATGTGAAGCTTTTGATTGATATTTAACTCAGGTGTCAAGATAATAGGCCTATCAAATCTCATTGGTCTGTAGTAAACTCGACACAGAACACTTTGCACAGGGTTAAAATAACTACATGAACTAGGCTACAGATATTTCAGTATTTTCTGTGGGTAACATCACACATCATCAGGTGTTTTATCAGGCAGAGCTTTAAGATAATATTATGACTCAAGTTGATTTTCTTCCTGTAAGTCAATAATCAATCAATCAATCAATCAATCAATCAATCAATCAATTAATCAATCAATCAATCAATCAATCAACCTATCTATCTATCTATCTATCTATCTATCTATCTATCTATCTATCTATCCAGCCTGTCCTCCAGCTAAATTCGGACATATTGTCTCAGTGTCAAATGACCCTAAATACAGACAATAGGTCTGAATGTGTCATTTTTCAGACAATATACCCGAATTTAGCCTATTTCAGCAAATAGATCCAAACTAGCCCTGTAGATAGATAGCCCAGAACATGGCCATTGAAAAGTAGGGATGCTGCTTTTTTATTCAAGATATGCTTTTGTAGATAGTAGCGGCCTCTAAGCATCCATTAAAAAATTGTTTAAGAATAGTTTATAGTTTAATTATATATGCCAATATAGATATATATTCTTACCAATGGTAGGGCCAAACAGATTGCACCCGAAAACCCATCATATTTTGATTTCCTTGAATAACACCAGGGGGAAATGACATGGATGTCATGCTTTATATCCTGCATTTTTGCACCTCATTTTCAGGGGCGTATCTAGCTATGGCCTGAGGGGGGGGCAATACATGGGGTTAATATGGGGTGCTCTGTGGCTTTTCCTATCATTCTCTTCCATGTCAATAGAGTAGAGGGCCCTGGCCCAATGCCCCCCCCCCCCTGAATACGCCACTGCTCATTTTTAATTTTAGACTTATATTCACCTGAGGCTATTGCTGCATCATAATTTTTATTCAAAAATAACCTTCAATATAAACAGGGTTATGACAGTGGATGCTGTTCATCCTGCATTTCTGCACCATCATAATCTTAAAACGTTGTAGGCAGTTGAGGGGGGACAATTGATCTCTGAAAACAATGAATGGAACATTTTCTTAATCTATTAATGGTTGTATTGGTAGTAATTAGCAAGGTTGTGAGCTATGTCAAAATATATCTGTATAAGGAAATTTAGTGCTAAACAATATATTGTATGCCCCCTCCCCTCCTGTTCCATGCCCCATTTTGTTTTGTGCAGATTCTTCAATTGATACACCCGCATATAATTGGGGTATCTTATCAACCCTCTATTGTAACAATGTGTATAATAGCATGGACTTATTAGTATAGTTGACCTGGTTACATAGTTATCATAATACACACATAAATATATGTATACGAGACATTTAATTCAGTAGTATGAAACAAGCCTGAGAATGAATACTGATATGGACACAAAAACTAAGAAATTAATTTATGTTTGCTGTAACTTAACTCATCAAGTGAATAGGTCTCAGATATGAAAAATTAACCCTTTTCTAGCTAATGTTGCAGGCACAAAGATAATAAACTCATGTAACCTTTCATTAACTTCAATTACAACATGACCCTGCACTCCAAGAAAGAAAATGGTACAATGGTTCTTTCAAATACTCCCATAGGGTATTTAGAAATTTCTGTGTGGTATTCCGACATAGGAGCTTATATAATGATCTGGATATTTTCTACAGAGTTCTTTTTGAAACACTCGACCAGTTGCTATGTCCTCCTCCTGTCCTAATTAGCCTACATATAGTGTATAAATACAGGACGTAGAGCCTCGATCATTTATAGGTGGAGCCACATGTGGCATGCATAGCCGTCAACTGAACCAATTTTGGCGGATTGAGGGGGGCCGGGGGAGGGGGGCAGTATATATCCCTGACATTGTCATTAGAGATGGTATCTTTCCTTAGATCCATAGCATCGAGGCAAATTACCACTTTTCTTAATTTTTCCGTATTTTTCCTGATTTTGTCATATATAAATGATCTTTGATTTTATAAAATTTCCCAGGGCAAGGGACAAAAACTACCTAGACATGGGATTTTCTATACACTTTTTTTCAGTGCATTTCTAATATTAATATCACCCCAATACATGCAGGCCTACTTAGCCTAGAAGAATTTTAATGATAACTCCCAATCATATAAAGGAGCGTCCAATTTATTTAGCACAGCGTCCACATGACTGAACATTTATAGATACTCTAAACAATCAGGTGAAATTCAGATCATAGGTCTGAATACCACTAAATACAGACAATAGCTCCGAAAAGTGGCACATTCAGAGCTATATGCTGAATTTAGGTATTTTTGACACTAAGACAATATTTCTGAATCTCCTGGAAGACATGTTGATCTATCTATCTATCTATCTATCTATCTATCTATCTATCTATCTATCTATCTATCTATCTATCTATCTATCTATCTATCTATCTATCTATCTATCCTATTAACAATTGATTTGGTCAGTATTCATAGGATAGGATTGGATAGAAAAACTTGCTATATTTCATTCATAATTTTATTATTTTTGGAAAAACTCTTCATTTGACTACTCTGCAAGGGTAATTGATCAGTGAAAGTTCAATGGAAATTGTGTGATATTACAGGGTAATTAGAATACCAGAGTTACGCACATTTTACCTTTGAACCAGTGGCGTAACTGGAGGGTCTTGAGTGGGGGGGGGGAGGGCACCTGGGGGAGCACGCGATTCTCTGGGGGGTGGGCACCCACTATAGTGATTGTATATTTTAGCAGCCTTGGAAAGTTCATATTGGGGGGGGGGCACCAAGATAAACATAGATCCATAGATAGATGGATGTATAGAATAGATAGATTAGACATCCGAAAAAGGTGGATTAATATGACCTATGCAGGTAAATTGACAAAAAAAAACAGAGATAGATAGATATGTCCGAATTTAGCTGGATAGATAGACAGATAGATAGACAGATAGATAGACAGATAGATAGATAGATAGATAGATAGATAGATAGATAGATAGATAGATAGATAGATAGATAGATAGATAGATAGACAGATAGATAGACAGATAGATAGACAGATAGATAGACGGATAGATAGACGGATAGATAGACGGATAGACGGAAACAGAGACAGAAACAGAGACAGAAACAGAGACAGAAACATAGACAGAAACATAGACAGAAACATAGACAGAAACATAGACAGAAACATAGACAGAAAGACAGCACAAGATAGTTTGACATGTACATTTATAGATAACTAGATAGATTATAGATAGATAGTACAACAAAGGGCCCATTGAAAAACAGTTCTCTGATATGGTAATCCTTTTAAAATATATTCTAAATTAAATAATAGCTGGTTCTCATGACTTTATTTTACATTGGTTAATTTGATCCATACTTGCCAAGTCCAGAAAGCATAGATATGTGATGGTAGTCAGCTGGTAACTGATATTTTAGAAAGGCAGATTTAATTGTTAAGATGGACAAATAATTATGTGTTTCTGTTTGTAAGCTCCACGGGTGATGTTGGGGGTTGCCTGCAAATAGCAAGATAGATAACAATATAGATAGATAGATAGATAGATAGATAGATAGATAGATAGATAGATAGATAGATAGATAGATAGATAGATAGATAGATAGAGTGCCGCTTGATGATCTCAGGGTCTCCTCAATCCAACTTTCATAACATTTGTAAAGGACTATTCAAAATGTCCAAGTTCATTCTTCGGGGCGGGGGGGGGACTTAGTCTTTGATAAACTGTTTGCAGTGTCTTACTTGATTCTGTTAAAAAACATGAGCGTACATATACGCATTAATGACAGGGTTTTTCTCAGTTTTTGGCCACCCCAGCAAATGATGGAGAAGCCCCCCCCCCCCCACCCTCCCAACCAAAATATTCTGGAGCCGCCACTGCAACTTGGCCTGGGGCCTTCTGCCCAAAATGACACTATCATCATCAAGATGGCAGTCTGAATCTGACCCCCCCAAGAATGAACATCTCTCCAATTCTCTCACTTTTTCCCAACTTCTCAAGTCATAAAGCGACTTACAAGTATGCATTTTATATGTACAGAAACATAATTTAATACTGAAACAAAAAGGTAATCTTTAACACAAAAGCTCTTATATGAATTAAGATATTTGCTAAATTATGGAAAATATCACAATTTGCTTGAAAGTTTGATTGGCTGCTCTTAATGACATTTCTACCATTGCCACTAATTGATCTGAAGCTAAATGACCAATCACTGTCCACTCATTTGCATAAAATTTGGAAATGGCAGTGACCAGTGGCGCATTTACGAGAGGTCAATTACATGTAATCTTTGCCAAGAGTGATTAATAAAGGACAATTAGATAGAGAAGAATTATATTTCAAAAAAAGTTGAAAGATTCCCAATTACTCCAATGTGATAGCAAACTTGATAAGCATAAAAATACATTAATTTACTTAATTTATTAATTGGTGCTTCAAATTCCAAAGAAAAAGTGAATTTGGAGAGAGAAAGTTCATTTCTGGACACATGTTAATTAATCAGGTGTGGCTTAATAACCACTGTCCAATGAGAGGCCATTGAAAGTTTGTCCATTGAAAGTTTTGTGACTTTGTGGCCACAATTTCGTTGCTGTGTTATTTGGTCTTTAAAATTGTTTTTATTCGTTAGCCTCATATTTGCAGCAAATAAATATTATAACAGCTTAGTTTATATAGACAAAGGCTACTAAATTCTTTGCAGTTTATCACTGTCAGGTTAGGTGACAAATATGTATGAGTCCATTTATGTGATTGCACGTTTCATATAATTTGAGGAGAAGGGGGTAACCAGGCCTACGACACTTGACAGCTGACTGGAGACCCTCAACATTTTTGCTAAAAACCCAATTTCAAACACTTTTCCTAACTTCAGGTAAAAGCCAATTTTTGGAACAAAATTAAATCAAATCAAAATCACTATCCAAAGTGCAATTTGCGCTTAAATGCTATCAATGTGTAGCCTATACCTTTGATTTGATTGCTGTTTGAATTTCCAGGCCAATGGCAATTGTCAATTTATCCAGCTAAAACTTACACCCCTATATCACTGTAAATTTTGAATTTTAAGTTAGCTGAATTGATTGAGTGAGATGGTTGCACAATTCCTTTGAGCCAAGATAGCTTGTTGTTTGCAAGTTATAACAACATAAAGATTATCATAACTCAAAACGGCAAGCTATCATGGTTCAAACAAATTGTGCAACCATCTCACTCAATCATTTGAGCCAACTCAAAATTTCAAATTTTACAGTGCAGTAGGCCTATTCTAATTGGTATCAGGTCAACAGGTAACCATGCCAACTGGTAACCAAACCAACTGGTAACCAACCAACTGGTAACCAACCAACTAGTAACCAAAAACCCTACCAACTGGTAACCATCCCTTTTTTGAGGATTACCAGTCGTAACCACATATTTAAATCAATTTCATGACCCCACCAAGTCGTAACCACCAAATTCTTGCAAACTACCAAGTCGTAACCAAGGTCACTGACCACCAAATATCAAATATCCAGCCTATTAACTTCTCTTCTAGATGGAAAAGAATTTATTTAACACAGGAAATCCCTGTATATGCATTAAAAACATTATTAAAAATAAACAATACATACATAAGCACAAATATAAATTGTCAACTAATGAGTTAGGGAAAAGGGATATTTGACCCAACCACAATTAAAGAGGATGAATTTAATAAAAATTATTTGTCAATACTGACATGCCCCCTACTGGAGCCTTTTGTCAAAACCTTAAAAAACGATGTTTTGTTCAAATTTTTGAGACAATTGATATGGAATGATTGTCTGTGTGCGTGTTTCTACCATGGGCATGCATAAAACTCCCATAATTTAACAGTTCTGGTTCACATGCTTTGTTTGAAGATGCTAACTCGTAAATTAATTCAAAATCTGCTTTATCATTCACTTATTTTTCAAAAACTTCCATGGGACCTCTTTTGGAAGACTTGTGCCTGTTATGTGTACATTAAGATTAATCCCATCCAGTATGCCACAAAACCAATATCTTATCTGAATTGACAAATCTGTACTCCATATCTCAGTCTATATGAAATGGAAAATTGTATGTTGTTGGAGGCTGTGGAGCTAGGGGGGAGGATATCTTTATGAGACAGCCACTGCTATAATAAGATTACTCAATTAAAGCCCCCCCCCTTCATGTGGCCAAGGAATGCTGCTCAAATAGAGGTCCAGGGGGTGCTTGTTTGATGTACACTCTTGAGGCAAAAGGTTCTTGATGGTATATATATATACAAACAGGAGCGTATCTAGAAATGGCCTGGGAGGACACTACATTGGGGTGAATACGGGGCACTCCGGCACTCCACGGCTTTTCCTATTTCTTCCATGTTAATTTTGGGCCTGGGGGGCATGGCCCAATGCTCCCTAAATATGCCACTGTATATAATGAACCCACAGCCGAAAATTCTAAATTTTGTTATGGGTTCAACAGCATTGAAAAGTTTCAATTCTGGTGGGGTGGCCCTTTGTTGGAACTCTATGCTCCCAACTTGAGAGAAAGGGGTTCCATTGTGGGCTTTGTTTTTGTTTGCTGTTGGAACCCTTTTACAAGTTGAATTAGGCCTAAACTGGAAATGGCCCTCTTACCCCATCCTTAAATTCTATCCCTAGCTTAAGATATGACAGTTTTAAACATATTTAAAAGTAATTGCCAAAAATAATAAAACCGTGTTACGAAAGAATCCCAAAATTATTCAAAGAGATAATTTCAGGCAACGAAAATGTGCCAAAAGGAAGAGAGGAGAAACGAAAAAGAGAAGCAAGAGGAAATGTGGATGTTCAAGTTGAGGAGGAGTGGATAGGGCCATTGCAATATTCAGGTGTCACTGTGAAATGTTGGATTTCACTTCAAAAATAAAGAAAAACTACTTAATTCCTGGCCCTGGGATTTGAAAATGCTAAAAGTTGTGAAAAAACCATATATAAATTTTTGATGTTTTGGTTGGCAATTGAAAGTAGTGTTGAAGATACAGGCCTATATCGATGAAAAAAAAAAGCCAAGGATTTCTTGACGAAATTAGGATTATCAAAAACCACAATTCTGATAAGTTCTATTGAAAAATAACATACAATACTTTAGGAATTTTAATAAAACTCTCAGTGTAAATCCCACCTTGTTCTTCAATCTATGTATCTTATTCTTCTTTTTATCTACTAGGCCTATTTGAAACTCTATTTTGTTCCTTTTTAAACAAGAAAAATACCCTTAAAAAAGGGTACTGTATCGATCTTATCATGAACCTGAGGGTATGTGGCATGTAATAAAAGGTTTTAATGTCTTAAAGTAGGCATTTCTATGAAATAAATACCCTTAGAAAAGCTCCAAAGCCCCTCTCTTTGTTTCATGAAAATATTATACATAGCCAAGGATGTGTAAAAAAAAAAAATTGTTATGTAAAACTACCTTTTTGGATATTAGTTTGTCAATTGCTACATGCATAGTGTACATGACTACATGTTTTACAGTACTAATAGTGTGTGATATCAGACCTGAAAAATACCTCCCCCCCTTCACAAAAAAATCATGAATCTGCCACTGGTTTGCTGTGTTCACTGGAACTTTGCATCATTACAGCGTAATGTGCTGAAAAGGTTTTTGCGAAGTTAATATTGCAAATAGAGCAAAATGAATAAGTGAATTGAATTCGGGGGAGTTTAATTGATATATGCAGGTTTTTTAATTTTGAAAATCGGATGTTTATTAAGGTTTTTAGGCCAAGTTCTGCATTGAAAATGATGTACACAATCTTTGGTGACGTTTACACGCAAAAAATTTCGCCATTGGATTTTCCTCACCTTGCTGAATCGATGTACTGTTAAGAATACTTATAAGGTTTTTTATAGGTTGAGACATCGATACAAAAATGTTGTCCTCCTTCAACGAAAATTACACATTTTTTAAAAACAATTTCCCAAGTCTTTTTTTACCATTTTTCAAATATAAATGTTCCAATTTTGTGACATCTGTCTGCAAAATTTCCCGCAAAATCTGTCCATGGGGTGGGGGGGTTAAATCCCCCTCCCGCACTAGCTGGCTAGGCCATTGTACTACAGGGTTTTCAAATTCTCTCTGCCATCCACCTTACTTTAGCTGAGGAGTGCCCCCTCCACCTTGCTAATATTCACCGAGAGTGCCCCCCCTCCCTCCCAACCCAGAAAAATTTGCAAGTCCAGACTGTTGCACACTGGAGTGTTTACTGTTGCAGCAATACCAAGAATGAATGAACCAACGCCCCAACACCGCAACGCTCCAACGCCCCAACACCCCCACCCCCCCCCCCCACCCCCCCCCCCCCCCTACCCATTATAGTAATACAGCAAGATTTAATTTTGTCCGGAAAATTACACCATAATGCAGTGCAGTTATGCAGTGCAGTTATGCAGTGCAGTTATGCAGTGCAGTTATGCAGTGCAGTTATGCAGTGTTGTAAGCAGTGCTGTGATGTGGTCTGTAATGCAGTGCAGTTATGCAGTGCAAAAAAGCACTGTTGAAATACAGTGCAGTAATGAAGTGTTGTGCTGCAGTGCTGTAATGCATTGCAGTAATGAGGTTCTGTGATGCAGTGCAGTAACACAGAGCTGCAATGCAGACTGCAGTGTTGTAATGCAAGGCAGTGATGCAGTTCAGTTATGTGTCCACGGGGGCATGGCCCCGTGTCCGCGGGGGCATGTCCCCGTGTCCGCGGGGGCATGTCCCCATGTCCGCGGGGCATGTTCCCGGGGGCATGTCCCCATGTCCCCCGGGCATGTCCCCAGGGGTATGTCCCCATGTCCCTGGGGGCATGTCCCCGCGGGCATGTCCCCATGTCCCCGGGGGTATGTCCCAATGGCCCCGGAGGTATGTCCCCGGGGGTATGCCCCCATGTCCCTGGGGGTATGTCCCCATGGCCCCGGGGGTATGCCCTCATGTCCCCATGTCCCTGGGGGTATGTCCCCGGGGGTATGTCCCCATGTCCCCGGGGGTATGTCCCCATGTATGTCCGCGGGGGCATGCCCCCATGTCCCCGGGGGCATGTCCCCATGTCCCCGGGGGCATGTCCCCATGTCCCCGGGGCATGTCCCCATGTCCCCGGGGGCATGTCCCCATGTCCCCGGGGGGCATGACCCCATGTCCCCTGGGGCATGTCCCCATGTCCCCTGGGGCATGTCCCCATGTCCCGGGGGCATGTCCCCATGTCCGCGGGGGCATGTCCCCATGTCCGCGGGGGCATGTCCCCATGTCCGCGGGGGCATGTCCCCATGTCCGCGGGGGCATGTCCCCATGTCCGCGGGGGCATGTCCCCATGTCCGCGGGGGCATGTCCCAATGTCCGCGGGGGCATGTCCCCATGTCCGCGGGGTCATGTCCCCATTTCCGCGGGGGCATGTCCCAATGTCCGCGGGGGCATGTCCCCATGTCCGCGGGGGCATGTCCCCATGTCCCCGGGGGCATGTCCCCATGTCCCCGGGGGCCATGTCCCCATGTCCCCGGGGGCATGTCCCCATGTCCCCGGGGCATGTCCCCATGTCCCCGGGGGCATGTCCCCATGTCCCCGGGGGCATGTCCCCATGTCCCCGGGGGCATGTCCCCATGTCCCCGGGGCCATGTCCCCATGTCCCGGGGGGCATGTCTCCATGTCCCCGGGGGCATGTCCCCATTTCCCCGGGGGCATGTCCCCATGTCCGGGGGGGCATGTCCCCATGTCCGCGGGGGTATGTCCCCATGTCCGCAGGGGGTTCAGTAGATATTAAATGGTTGCCCCCTTATTCTTAGTAATAATGGTCGCCCACTCTTTAGTATATATTAAATGGTCGCCCCCTTATCCTATCTATCTATCTATCTATCTATCTATCTATGTATATCTATCAGCATTGCTTAGTAGATATTAAATGGTTGCCCCCTTGGTTCATACATTCTTAGTAATAATGGTCGCCCCCTCCTTAGTAGATATTAAATGGTCGCCCCTTATCCTATCTATCTATCTATGTATCTATCTATCTATATCTATCATCATTGCTTAGTAGATATTAAATGGTTGCCCCCTTGGTTCATTCATGCATGTACTTTTGTTATCTTAGCACCTTAGTAGATATTAAATGGTTGCCCCCTTATTCTTAGGAGATATTAAATGGTCGCCCCCTTATCCTTAGTAGATACCTTATCTATCTATCTATCTATCTATCTATCTTCATCATTGATTGCCATCATTGATTGCCATCATTGATTGCCATCATTGATTGCCATCATTGACTGCCATCATTGACTGCCATCATTGACTGCCATCATTGATTACCTTTGTCTACGACTCCGCCACATAAATCCTCCGACACCCTCCGACACATGAAATCCCGCCATGTGACCGCATAAAAACAGAGATCAGCCTAAAGGCGATCAATAAGAGTTTGGCTGCTTTTGAGACATCCCCCAGCAGTCAAGCGGTCCAAGCAGGTCTAATCTGGCACAGTGCCAAAAATCACGAAAACAACATTCAGATAGCCAAAATAACAATAAGGTGGGGTGTTTCACTGAAAAATCATGAATCTCAGAAAGGTATGAAAGACCCCTTGGATCATTCTGGTTTTCAGGGGTTGAGTAAAGAATGTCAAGTTATGTTTATATAGCAACTTTCATGATTGTACATTGAGTGTAACTTGTTCTATCCATCCCCAAAAATGTGAGTTAAATGGTACAATACGGGGGTAAAAGCAAAATGACCGCGCCAGCGCTGGCGGCGGTCATAATAATTGTTTCTAGCTGAAGATTTTAGTATTTTCGTTATTGATGCATACATTGTTAAAAGTCAGCCCTACCCCTTAATTCAGCCGATTTCCGAGAATTGCATTTCGGGTGCAATTCACAAAGCCAGTCATCACAAATTGTTTTCCACTACTGTTAATAGCTTTTCCATGGACGAGTGGATGCCTAGCAGCACTAAAATTATCTCTTCAGTGGTTAATTTGGTATTTATACTAATAATGCAGCCGATTAAATCCCATCAACACAGCTACGAGCAGCATGCTGATCATGAAGCAATACAATATATCAAAGTCAGGATATATGCATCTCATTTCAAACTGTTTTCCACTACTTTAAAAAAACGTTTCATTGAATAGGTCTTGGGAATCCTAATAAAGTCTGTAAGACAGATTTTCATGTTCTCAGTGTCAGTTATTGTCCCAAATTGTCTGTAGAGTGGCCATCTTGGATTAGAGTCGAGATCAGCCTAATTTTGGCAAAAATCACTAAATTCTGCACTACTTGTCATGAATAGGCATGTGATACCACGTTTTCTGTGTAAATCAGGCTGGGGAATGGTTTTAAAAGTCTATTTTGTGATAAATCCAATCTGAAGTTCATATATTTAGAAAATTAGGCAAAAATACTCTTTGTATCTGTTAAACATGAAGTGTACATTCCCTGTATGCCAGAAAAGCCAATTCAGAGGCCTAACGCAATGACCAACTTTAAAAGAAAACACTGAAGTGTTTATTTATACAAGCTATTCAATGACCACCTTTAAAAGGAAACACTAAAGTGTTTATTTAGATTGATACCAAACATACTTACTGCACTGTTAGTATAAGACTTTAAGTAAAATTGGTCTGAATATATGCGAAACATTTCCAAACCGACTATGGTTGCACTGTCATCATATTTTCCTCAAGCCACTTCTGAACTGATAGTCATAAAACGGAATAGTTGATACTTTTCTGGAACAATCAGAATGGTAGAGTGA
Organism: Platynereis dumerilii; assembly: GCA_026936325.1. NCBI lineage: Eukaryota > Metazoa > Annelida > Polychaeta > Phyllodocida > Nereididae > Platynereis > Platynereis dumerilii. The sequence goes on along the minus strand of JAPTHN010000008.1, from coordinate 28,766,602 downwards.
AGAATGGAGAGTTGATTGAAAATGTTATGATTTGTGTTGTAGAACATTTTAGCCATTGAAGTAGGACAGTACTAACTGCAGCATCGGCGTATTTCAGCATCATGATCAGACAGAGTCCAAGCTGGAACAAATGCACCAATCCAATGCAAACAAAGCAATGATAAATCTTGACCTCTTGAGAAGACAAATTAACATTGTTGATGAAAGTTGCAAAACCAAAAATTACAACAACATAGTGAGACATTATCTAGTATATTACAGAGCAAGTTGGAGTCCACACGGCACTGATTGGATCAATGCAACACCAAGCTGCAAGATGTGTCACCAACACAAAATAACTGGAATACCAGAGGTGACACTTACTCCATTGTGTCAAGGTCAATTGAGAGTATGTTTGGTCTATTCCAATTGGAAGAGCTGAGTGTATGAAGCTCTCAGACATACTCGTTAAGTCAGACAACTCCACAGGAGTCACAGGACTGGTGACATTTTTGACCTGTGGCAAAATAAGTTGATGGGCCCATGAGCATGAATACCAATAATACCCTATAGACAATACAAGCGTATGCAATTCGAATTTGGAGATTGCAGGAGCAGAGCCATTTTGCAAATAACACACAGATATGGTGCAAATGCAATAGTTGACCTTGTACATCTCACTTATTTTGATAATGTTCTGGCATGCAAAGTATTTTTTCTTTTATAGTATTTGCATATTTTGAAGAAATACAAAACTAGCGGGAGCCTATTCCAAAGTCACATGACAAATACCAATTAGAATACAACCATAGCAGTTATCACAAACTGTTATACATTGTTTGTTACTAAGCGTGTTTTTAGCAGTTAGACATGAGATAAAATATATAAAAATCTGCAACTTATAGAACTAACAACACCCAACAATAACTGAATTTTGAGAAAACGTTTTTCATAGTCAACTGTCAAATTTGATAGAATGTGTGACAAATATATCAAAACACACATGTCCAGGGCATTTCTTGGTCATATGCTGGTATATGGATGGATTAAATCTATTAACAAGCCCTGATATACCATGTCTATCAATGACTGGTACTTCCGCTCTTGGATGCCCCCCCCCCCCCCACATTCCTAGTTTCGACATAATTCCAAGGTGAAGGGGCTCTTTCTGATACAAGGCCCTCTTACATTGGAGCCCTAATCTAAAAGTTTGACTGTATCAAGCAGTCACAAACTTGGTCACAAAGATCGTCATTTTAGCTTTTTCTTGGTTTGTTTTATCTTGGCACCTTGCATTGGCCCCCCTGAGTGACTGGGCCCACGCAGCTGCCACTCTGCCACATAGGCCATTCAAATTCTGGATTAGCTGAGTGCCCAGTGCCCTTTCCTTGTCCTCATTTGTGTACTGGTGTGCCAGGGTACCCCACTAATATGGAGGTATTCTACTGGGTGCCCTCCTTGTTCTCATTCTGGTGTTTGATATGCCAAGGAATCCCACTGATACGGGGTATCCTAATGCGTGTCCTTCTAATTCTGGTAGGCCAGGGTATCCCACTGGGTATCCTCCTTGTCCTCGAGATCATCCTCGCACTGGTATGCCAGGGTATGCTACTGGTATGGTGGTATGCTATTGGGCACCCTCCTTGTCCTCATTTTAGTATTGGTATGCTAGGGTAGGGGTGAGCGGGGGACCATGAGCCACGGGGTACCATGAGCCATGGCCCCTACAAAACAAACAGCGAGATAGAACTGCTCAATAGGAATACCGTATATTCCTTTATTGGCGTAGAGTTAGCTATGGTAGCAATCATAATCTTTCTTTTCAATGTAGGACCAAGAATTAAAAAAAACAACTTTTGACTAGTGAAAAGTAAAATATTGAGCGATGGAACATTTTCTTCTGGAATTTAACTATTTCCAGCATCTTCATAAAACATAGTCTTCTTAGAGAAGGTAAGGCATGTTCTAGGATGATGTCATAACATTGATACTATGATAAACTGGAAAATGTTGATATGCACTCATACATGAAAATTACAAATGGGGCAACATGAGGCACTTGGAGATGGGGCACCATGAGCCACTTTCAATAATGTTTTAATGTACCTCCTTCTTGCAATTAAAGCTGAATTTTAGCAAAAACTCTACTGTTGTAAGTCCAGAACTATAGTGCAAGACATCAGCAGCTGTGGGTATTCCATGTACTGATTAGGGATTATCCCTTTCGATGTCCTTGTTGTCATCATTGTACTGGTATGCCAGAGTATCCCGCTGGTGAGAAGGTGTCCTCCATTGTACTGATATTCAGGGGTTATCCTATTTGTAAGGGGTTATCTCACTTGTCCCCTCTCTTGTATGGGTGTGCCAGGGTATCCCACTGGTATGGGGGTATCCCACCGGGTGCCGCCTTGTCCTCATTCTTATTCTTATACTGATATGTGTGGGTTATCCCATTGGTATGGCGGCTTCCAAATGGGTGCCCTCCTTGTCCCCATTGTAGTACAGGTATGCCAGGTTGTACTTCTGGTTAGAGGGTATCTCACTGAATGTCCTCCATTGTATGGAAGTATCCCACTGAGTGTCCTCCTTGTCCTCATTCTTGTAACACAAGGAGGGTACCATCCAGTTGGATACCCCAATACCAGTGGATACACTGGCATACCAGTACAAGAATGAGGACAAGGAGGACACTGAGTGGGACACCCCATACAAATGGGATACCCTGGCATAGCAACATAAGTATGGGATATACTTGCTTACCCAGTACAAGAATGACAACAAGGAGGATACCGAGTTGGATACCCTAATACCTGTGGGATACCCTGACAAACCAATACAAGAATTAAGACAAGGATGACACCCAGTGCCATACACCCATACCAGTGGGATGCCTATCAGTATAAGAATGAAGAAATGGCGGGAACAAGTAAGATGCCCTAGTACCATAGGGATAACCTGATATACCCATATAAGAAAAGGGACAAGGAGGGCACCCATTCGGATACCCCATACAATGGAGGACACTCAGTGGGATACCTTCTCACCTGTGGGATACCCTGGCATACCCATGGAGGAATGAGATTAAGAAGGGCAACCTGTGAGATACTCCTATACCAGAGGGATACCCTGGCATACCAGTACAAGAATGAGGACAAAGAGGCCTGGGCAAAGAGGGCACCCAGTAGTATACCTCTATACCAGTGGGATACCCTGGCCTACCAGCATAAGAATGATCCCAGGGACAAGGAGGATACCCAGTAGGATACAATCAAACTTTTAGATTAGGCTTGAAATTAGCTATTTTTGACATCAGATTTATCTCTGTAGCTTGTCTAGAAAAATTCCAAGAATTTTCTAGTTAGTGTGCTAACCATTTTAAAAAAATGATCATGTGACTTTATAGGCTACATATATCATCAAATTCTAGACCGAAAAATGCTGTCGGGATTCGTTTTGAGTCAGATTTTGTCGGACTAATCGAATTCCAATCTAAATACCTAATGGACAGCTCCACATGGGTTAGAAGTGGGAGATTGAGAGGAAACAGAAATGAGTCTGTTACTAACTGGTAAATTATCTTCTTTTTCTTTTATTAAAGTAAGATATTTAAGTTAATTCAACTATTTTTATTACTTCAGCTGACAATTTTCCACCCTCCTTGGTCATTGCGTTGTGTCTTTGAATTGGTTTTTCTGGCATACAGGGAACGTACTCTTCATTTTTAACAGAAACGCTGAGTATTTTTGCCTAATTTTCAGGATATATGAGCTTCAGATTGGATTTATCACAAAATAGACATTTTAAAACAATTCCACAGCCTGATTTACACTGAAAAAGTGGTATCACAAGCCTATTCATGACAAGTAGTGCAGAATTTAGTGATTTTTGCCAAAATTAGGCTGATCTCGACTCTAATCCAAGATGGCCACTCTACAGACAATTTGGGACAATAACTGACACTGAAAACATGAAAATCTGTTTTACAGACTTTATTAGAATTCCCAAGACCTACTCAATGAAAAGTTTTTTTTAAAGTAGTGGAAAACAGTTTGAAATGAGTTGCATATATCCTGACTTTGACATATTTTATTGCTTCATGATCAGCATGCTGCTCGTAGCTGTATTGATGGGATTTAATCGGCTGCATTATTAGTATAAATACCAAATTAACCACTGAAGAGATAATTTTAGTGCTGCTAGGCATCCACTTGTCCATGGAAAAGCTATTAACAGTAGTGGAAAACAATTTGTGATGACTGGCTTTGTGAATTGCACCCCAAATGCAATTCTCGGAAATCGGCTGAATTAAGGGGTAGGGCTGACTTTTATCAATGTATGCATCAATAACCAAAAAATTAAAATCTCCAGCTAGAAACAATTATTGTTATAAGTTTCTAGACGCTGTGGGGCAGTTTTCTGCCAAATATAAACCAGATCCACCAAAACACAAAAAAGTTACAGCCATTTGAACTTACGGCACCAAGTGAAATAAAAATCTCTGGAAGGCCTTTTTTGGCCAAAAACAGCATTTTATAGAAATCCAGTATCAGCAAATATCTACTATGTTACGTAAAATATACAGAAATATTATTTGTTCAAAATCTGGACACAACATGGCCACAAAAAGCATAAAATGACATTTTTATAAGCAAAAAACCTGTTTCTCGTAATTTTTCAGAGATTCGTCGAGGCTTTATCCTATTTTTACTGATTTCGGCCAAAAAATTCATTTGCAGCCCGGGATCCCTGACCAAAATTAAGCATTTTGACCTTCTTAATCACCTCAGATGCCAAAAAGAATTCTAACATTCCGGTAAATAGTTTGTCCCCATTTGGCCTATAACATGCCCACTATTATGACAAAGACCTATTTTAGTGTCTGGCATGCAAAAGGCAGCCCGATTTGCAAATCGGGCATGTAGATCTATCGGCTGTAACACTTGTTGGTCAATCTTAGACCTCAACGATAACCAGCAGGAGCTATATGAGTGCGGGAAGGTTGAAAATAAATTTTCGCCAAACCGAGTGCCGCTATTTTCAAAAAATATACTGTTATTCATAAACTAATCCATGTATAGATGCTTAAATGGTACCATTTTGAAGGTATTTAATTCCTCTATCTATTTAGTGCAAAAATTGATTGATTAGGATATCTATTTTGGTCAACAGAATGGAAAACATGCGGCCATAACTCGAAATTAAAAAGAAAATTTCATTTTATTTCACGAAAGTTCCCCGTACGGGTCACTAGGGGTCAGAAGCATCCTGAAGTTTCTTTCACATCATTCTGTACATTCATAGCTTTAAAATGATGTATAACACAACCATGTAACTGCAACAATAGCTTACCTGCAGTCAATTATTCATTATTGCATTTATGTACGATTAAGTCAAATTTTCCGATATAGGGGATGAACGACATAGATTCTGCTGTGAATATATCTTCCAGGATTCTGTGTATCTTTATGAAAACAATTGTAGGTATTTTTAATAGTCTATATTCTGTTAACTATGTTTTCAGGGGTTTTAAAACAGGTATTTTCATGTTTTTAACTTGGTTATGGCAGCCATATTGCAGATTGTCAACCAAACATATTTTCTTACAAACATGTCCGGGTGACCTACATTGATGATTTTCAGGATAAACATAATTTTTCCTGAAATAAGAACTTAATCACAACTGGTTTTTATTTTCTGAAAGGAAGATAGTGCATTTACCCCTTGTTTATTCAAAATGGCAGCCTCAATCCCAGAAAAAATACATTTTTTCTGAATATCGGGTGCCAAATTTCATTATTTTTAACAAGAAATGCTTTATGCCACAAAATTGGCAAAAACTGCCTCAATAGTCATGTATATAACAAAATGTAGGTATCATTGAAACCACAAATTAGTAGGGTACATGATGCTATGTTGATTTACAAAAGAGGAGGGACTGAAATTTGACATGAGGCCATTGTCTTTACCCTACCCCAACATTTTACTTAAAACAAAAGAAGATTTCCACACACATACAATCACTGTAATCAAAGGTAAATTCTATACAAAAGTCATGAATTCAGCCATGGTTAATAAAAGAAGAAATTGGTTATTTATTAAAATATTTCTCATTTATAACAGGAATGCTTATAACAAGAGAGGCCCTTTTTCTTCCCTTACCCAGTTTTTCTTTTGCCAAAAATTATTTTTGCACAGAAATGGTAACAAAGATGTTAAATTAATTTTTTATTATTTTAAGTACAAACCATTATTATTTTAAAGATAATATTGAGTATTATATAGTAATTTTTAATATATTTATCAGGCTACCTGGCACATATAGTTTCATTTTGGACCAAGGGTCCGGACTTTCTAGCCACACTTTGTAAAATTTGGTCTGGACACTCTAGTCAAGCTTTGTAAAATTTGGACCATCGCAGATTTTTGCTAAAATTCAACATCTCCTAAACTGGGAACTGGGTTAAAAGTGGTTATGAAAATGACTAGGCATATTTAATTTTATATGGCAATTTAGTATATTTCCCAGGCTATCTTGCACATGTAGTTTCATTTTGGATCAAGGTTCTGGACACTCTAGTCAAGCTTTGTAAAATTTGGGACTATCACAGATTTTTGCTAAAATTCAACAACTCCTAAACTATGAACTGGCTTAAAAGTGGTTATGAAAATGACTAGGCATATTGAATTTTATATGGCAATTTAGTATATTTCCAAGGCTATCTGGCACATATAGTTTCATTTTGGACAAAGGGTCTTGACACTCTAGTCAAGCTTTGTAAAATTTGGACTATCGCAGAATTTTGCTAAAATCCGACAACTTCCAAAATATGAACCGGCTTAAAAGTGGACATTAGAATGGCTAGGCATGTTTAATTTTATATTGTAATTTAGCTTATTTACCAGGCTATCTGGCACATAAAGTTTGATTTTGGACCAAGGTTCTGGACACTCCATCCACACTTTGTAAAATTTGGGCGATCGCAGATTTTTGCTAAAATTCAACAGCTCCTCAACTATGAACTGACTTAAAAGTGGATATAAAAATGACTAGGCATATTTAATTTTATATGGTAATTTGGTATATTTACCATGCTTTCTGGCACATATAGTTTCATTTTGGACCAAGGTTCTGGACACACTAGTCAAGCTTCGTAAAATTTGGACTATCGCAGATTTTTGTTAAATTTCAACAACTTCCAAACTAAGAGCTGGCTTAAAAGTGGTCATAAAAATGGCGAATCATATTGAATTCTATATGGTAATTTCGCTTATTTGCCAGGCTATCTGTCACAGATAGTTTTATTTTGGACCAAGGTTCCGGACACTCAAGCCACGCTTTGTAAAATTTAGACTAGCGCTGATTTTTGCTAAAATGCAACAACTCCTTAACTATGAACTGGCTTAAAAGTGGTCATAAAAATGGCTAGGCAATAGGCATATTGAAATTTATATGGCAATTTAGTATATTTACCAGGCTATCTGGCACATATAGTTCTATTTTGGACCAAGGGTCTGGGCACACCAGCCACACTTTGTAAAATAAGGACTATCATAGATTTTTGCCGGATTTCAACAACTTCCTAACTATGAGCTGGCTTAAAAGTGGTCATAAAAATGGCCAGGCATATTGAATTCTATATGGTAATTTAGCTTATTTACCAGGCTATCTGGCACAGATAGTTTCATTTTGGACCAAGGTTCTGGACACTCTAGTCAAGCTTCGTAAAATTTGGACAATCGTAGATTTTTGCTAAATTTCAACAACTTCCAAACTATGAACTGGCTATGGCTTGGGTGTCCAGACCCTCGGTCCAAAATGAAACAATACCCTTTCCATGTCCTTTTTTTTAAAAAAAGTACTTAGTAATATATAGTAATAGTTTAGTGTATTAAAATAGATATTAATTCAACTATTTTTATTACTTCAGCTGACAATTTTCCACCCTCCTTGGTCATTGCGTTGTGTCTTTGAATTGGTTTTTCTGGCATACAGGGAACGTACTCTTCATTTTTAACAGAAACGCTGAGTATTTTTGCCTAATTTTCAGGATATATGAGCTTCAGATTGGATTTATCACAAAATAGACATTTTAAAACAATTCCACAGCCTGATTTACACTGAAAAAGTGGTATCACAAGCCTATTCATGACAAGTAGTGCAGAATTTAGTGATTTTTGCCAAAATTAGGCTGATCTCGACTCTAATCCAAGATGGCCACTCTACAGACAATTTGGGACAATAACTGACACTGAAAACATGAAAATCTGTTTTACAGACTTTATTAGAATTCCCAAGACCTACTCAATGAAAAGTTTTTTTTAAAGTAGTGGAAAACAGTTTGAAATGAGTTGCATATATCCTGACTTTGACATATTTTATTGCTTCATGATCAGCATGCTGCTCGTAGCTGTATTGATGGGATTTAATCGGCTGCATTATTAGTATAAATACCAAATTAACCACTGAAGAGATAATTTTAGTGCTGCTAGGCATCCACTTGTCCATGGAAAAGCTATTAACAGTAGTGGAAAACAATTTGTGATGACTGGCTTTGTGAATTGCACCCCAAATGCAATTCTCGGAAATCGGCTGAATTAAGGGGTAGGGCTGACTTTTATCAATGTATGCATCAATAACCAAAAAATTAAAATCTCCAGCTAGAAACAATTATTGTTATAAGTTTCTAGACGCTGTGGGGCAGTTTTCTGCCAAATATAAACCAGATCCACCAAAACACAAAAAAGTTACAGCCATTTGAACTTACGGCACCAAGTGAAATAAAAATCTCTGGAAGGCCTTTTTTGGCCAAAAACAGCATTTTATAGAAATCCAGTATCAGCAAATATCTACTATGTTACGTAAAATATACAGAAATATTATTTGTTCAAAATCTGGACACAACATGGCCACAAAAAGCATAAAGTGACATTTTTATAAGCAAAAAACCTGTTTCTCGTAATTTTTCAGAGATTCGTCGAGGCTTTATCCTATTTTTACTGATTTCGGCCAAAAAATTCATTTGCAGCCCGGGATCCCTGACCAAAATTAAGCATTTTGACCTTCTTAATCACCTCAGATGCCAAAAAGAATTCTAACATTCCGGTAAATAGTTTGTCCCCATTTGGCCTATAACATGCCCACTATTATGACAAAGACCTATTTTAGTGTCTGGCATGCAAAAGGCAGCCCGATTTGCAAATCGGGCATGTAGATCTATCGGCTGTAACACTTGTTGGTCAATCTTAGACCTCAACGATAACCAGCAGGAGCTATATGAGTGCGGGAAGGTTGAAAATAAATTTTCGCCAAACCGAGTGCCGCTATTTTCAAAAAATATACTGTTATTCATAAACTAATCCATGTATAGATGCTTAAATGGTACCATTTTGAAGGTATTTAATTCCTCTATCTATTTAGTGCAAAAATTGATTGATTAGGATATCTATTTTGGTCAACAGAATGGAAAACATGCGGCCATAACTCGAAATTAAAAAGAAAATTTCATTTTATTTCACGAAAGTTCCCCGTACGGGTCACTAGGGGTCAGAAGCATCCTGAAGTTTCTTTCACATCATTCTGTACATTCATAGCTTTAAAATGATGTATAACACAACCATGTAACTGCAACAATAGCTTACCTGCAGTCAATTATTCATTATTGCATTTATGTACGATTAAGTCAAATTTTCCGATATAGGGGATGAACGACATAGATTCTGCTGTGAATATATCTTCCAGGATTCTGTGTATCTTTATGAAAACAATTGTAGGTATTTCTAATAGTCTATATTCTGTTAACTATGTTTTCAGGGGTTTTAAAACAGGTATTTTCATGTTTGTAGCTTGGTTATAGCAGCCATATTGCAGATTGTCAACCAAACATATTTTCTTACAAACATGTCCGGGTGACCTACATTGATGATTTTCAGGATAAACATAATTTTTCCTGAAATAAGAACTTAATCACAACTGGTTTTTATTTTCTGAAAGGAAGATAGTGCATTTACCCCTTGTTTATTCAAAATGGCAGCCTCAATCCCAGAAAAAATACATTTTTTCTGAATATCGGGTGCCAAATTTCATTATTTTTAACAAGAAATGCTTTATGCCACAAAATTGGCAAAAACTGCCTCAATAGTCATGTATATAACAAAATGTAGGTATCATTGAAACCACAAATTAGTAGGGTACATGATGCTATGTTGATTTACAAAAGAGGAGGGACTGAAATTTGACAGGAGGCCATTTTCTTTACCTTACCCCAACATTTTACTTAAAACAAAAGAAGATTTCCACACACATACAATCACTGTAATCAAAGGTAAATTCTATACAAAAGTCATGAATTCAGCCATGGTTAATAAAAGAAGAAATTGGTTATTTATTAAAATATTTCTCATTTATAACAGGAATGCTTATAACAAGAGAGGCCCTTTTTCTTCCCTTACCCAGTTTTTCTTTTGCCAAAAATTATTTTTGCACAGAAATGGTAACAAAGATGTTAAATTAATTTTTTATTATTTTAAGTACAAACCATTATTATTTTAAAGATAATATTGAGTATTATATAGTAATTTTTAATATATTTATCAGGCTACCTGGCACATATAGTTTCATTTTGGACCAAGGGTCCGGACTTTCTAGCCACACTTTGTAAAATTTGGTCTGGACACTCTAGTCAAGCTTTGTAAAATTTGGACCATCGCAGATTTTTGCTAAAATTCAACATCTCCTAAACTGGGAACTGGGTTAAAAGTGGTTATGAAAATGACTAGGCATATTTAATTTTATATGGCAATTTAGTATATTTCCCAGGCTATCTTGCACATGTAGTTTAATTTTGGATCAAGGTTCTGGACACTCTAGTCAAGCTTTGTAAAATTTGGGACTATCACAGATTTTTGCTAAAATTCAACAACTCCTAAACTATGAACTGGCTTAAAAGTGGTTATGAAAATGACTAGGCATATTGAATTTTATATGGCAATTTAGTATATTTCCAAGGCTATCTGGCACATATAGTTTCATTTTGGACAAAGGGTCTTGACACTCTAGTCAAGCTTTGTAAAATTTGGACTATCGCAGAATTTTGCTAAAATCCCACAACTTCCAAAATATGAACTGGCTTAAAAGTGGTCATAAAAATGGCTAGGCATGTTTAATTTTATATTGTAATTTAGCTTATTTACCAGGCTATCTGGCACATAAAGTTTGATTTTGGACCAAGGTTCTGGACACTCCATCCACACTTTGTAAAATTTGGGCGATCGCAGATTTTTGCTAAAATTCAACAGCTCCTCAACTATGAACTGACTTAAAAGTGGATATAAAAATGACTAGGCATATTTAATTTTATATGGTAATTTGGTATATTTACCATGCTTTCTGGCACATATAGTTTCATTTTGGACCAAGGTTCTGGACACACTAGTCAAGCTTCGTAAAATTTGGACTATCGCAGATTTTTGTTAAATTTCAACAACTTCCAAACTAAGAGCTGGCTTAAAAGTGGTCATAAAAATGGCGAATCATATTGAATTCTATATGGTAATTTCGCTTATTTGCCAGGCTATCTGTCACAGATAGTTTTATTTTGGACCAAGGTTCCGGACACTCAAGCCACGCTTTGTAAAATTTAGACTAGCGCTGATTTTTGCTAAAATGCAACAACTCCTTAACTATGAACTGGCTTAAAAGTGGTCATAAAAATGGCTAGGCAATAGGCATATTGAAATTTATATGGCAATTTAGTATATTTACCAGGCTATCTGGCACATATAGTTCTATTTTGGACCAAGGGTCTGGGCACACCAGCCACACTTTGTAAAATAAGGACTATCATAGATTTTTGCCGGATTTCAACAACTTCCTAACTATGAGCTGGCTTAAAAGTGGTCATAAAAATGGCCAGGCATATTGAATTCTATATGGTAATTTAGCTTATTTACCAGGCTATCTGGCACAGATAGTTTCATTTTGGACCAAGGTTCTGGACACTCTAGTCAAGCTTCGTAAAATTTGGACAATCGTAGATTTTTGCTAAATTTCAACAACTTCCAAACTATGAACTGGCTATGGCTTGGGTGTCCAGACCCTCGGTCCAAAATGAAACAATACCCTTTCCATGTCCTTTTTTTTAAAAAAAGTACTTAGTAATATATAGTAATAGTTTAGTGTATTAAAATAGATATTATAGCACCAAAGATCCTTGGTATTATTATATCGATGATTGAGGCAAAATAAATGGCCGCCATTTTGAAAAACGGGGTTAAACTGCACTTAACTTCCCAGGAGAGTATCAAAACCTGTCTTAATGAATTCCTGACCCATAAAAACATATATTTAGACCCAAAAATCATTGTTCTAGCCCAATTAGATCCAGAGATACGGGCGAAACGGTTAATTGGCGGCCATCTTGGAATTATCCATCATGGCCGCCAGTCGTTGAGGTTATATAATGACCAACAAGCAAAAATGTGTTCTCTGGAATATTAGCTTTCCGATGGTATGTGTCTTCAAAATTCCCAAGGGGGGGGGGGGGGGGGGTTATGGTGGCCCGCGGACTATATGTGCAAAATGGCTAAGAACAAGATGTCATGTCAAGAAAAATTAGAAAAAATGGCATTCAATCTGCCACCAAATATAATTCCTCATGCTGTCTGGAGGGCTTCCTGATTGTCCTGTCCCATGTTTTTACCCTTCCTGAAGTGTTCTGCACCCTGTCTGCAGACAGAATGCAAAAGGTCTCAGGAATTGAGCATATGATGGTGAAGATACGCTGAAATGGCCGAATTCGCTTCCCCAAACCTTCCTGGTCTTGTCCTGGCCCAAGTGGACACCTGGTCTTATGTAACCTTCAACTGACAGTTTCTTGTTTTCAGTTTGTATGTTTTGTTTCATTGTTCATTGCTTGAAATGATTTCAAGGCGTCCATTCATTCACATGAAAGCTACTTTCTGATTGGCTGAGCCACCAGAGGGCATAGCAGTTCTTTACTTGACTAAAACCACAGGAAAACCTGTCCACAGGGTCAGAGGCTCACTGGCAGAGCCATTTCGAAGTGAGCCGATGACTACGGGAGAATGATCCTCATATATGTACATGTTTTGTACAAATTTACACAAGAGTAATCATGTGTCAAGCTGCTTGTAGAGTTCTCAGTTTTTGTGTTTCTAAAATAGTTTGGTATTTTTATCTGAAGGAAAGCATAATTCATGTCAGTTTTTAGTTTCTGAACTTCTTTTCCTTTATATCTATATCTATTTTTCTTTTATATCTATATCAATTTTGTCAAGTCCTTGAATTTTAATTCTCCCACAAAAAAATAAAAATACTTGTAACGAAGTGAAAATATAATTGTGCACCTAAACAAAAAAATACTTAAATGTAATTCTCGGTGCAATGTACATTTGGAGAACGTATTAGATCAACAGCAAAATACATCATTTCACTGGGTCAGCTAGACAGACTTTTGACCCCTAATTTTCCATTGGTTTAATTGAAATTTATGAGCTCCATAATAATAACCCATTTTTCTATATTATGCTTTTATACGCACTAAAGTATATTTTTTACACATTAAATATATGCAGGCTCACTTTCACAAACGTCTCACAAAACAAGGTTACAGTGCCGCCTGTAAGTAAGCGAAACACATGACATTGTGCCAATGAATCAATGCTAAACATCCTCATCCATACCGCTTGTGGAAGAATGAATTCTCATCCGATAAAAGGAAAACATATTGGGTCATGAAGGCTGATATGTGAGGCATGTGGGATAGCAATGGTAGCCAATTTTCTTCACTGAAGTTGGTAATAGGTATGGTCAAAGTCTTTGATAGCTATTAACTAAGTGAACCATCCTTCCCTATGAAATAACATTGGGCCCGTGTTTCACTTACTTATCAATGACTTTGACCCATAAGCCTACCTAACTCTGACTACAGCAAAGAAAATTGGCTGCCATTGTTGAGACAGAAGTACCGAATATACGAGAAAGCAAGACATAATTGTGAGTAAAAATTCAATTTTACTTTTATTACGAAGTAAAAAAGTGCAACAAAAAAAATTTATCATTAATAAAAATGAAAATGAACAATTTACCTCTCTAAACAATTCTAAAAGGTGAAAATAAATTTTAAAAAATCTACTTTACCATAGGATCTGAGTATCTACACAATAGAGCAGACTGACTTTAATTAATATTAAATGTATGCTGTACATAACCTTTAAAATGAGACATGCAGTGTATTCTTTATATACATATAAGATAATGTGATGTGTAAAGAACAAATATCATAACTGCACAAAAGGCGCAAAACAGAAATGCCTGGAACAATTATAATTGCATAGTCTTTATCAAGCACACACCGCAGAGGCAATGATATGTACATAGCTATCACTCGTATTTGCCCGGTTGTAAAACCATCTTTATTATAAAAATTAGCGAGGAACAACATTAATATAATATGGCTTAGTCCTCATCATAATCCCAGTGTGGATCCCCTCGAGGCTTGGTTCAGAATGACCGTCAGCCAGTTTGAAGTTGTAACGCTGAAGAAAGTTGGTGGCGAAAATAAACAACTCCATTTTTGCTAGCTGTTCTCCAACACACTTGCGAGGTCCTTTAATAAAACAAAAAATCATTATACAGTTATACCAGCTCATATCATTGATCAATCTGTTTATAGGAAACACTCAATCAGTTACAGGTGTTTTCATTACCATGCGATTCTTGTCATTCACACTTGGCTGTTAGGATTCAGTGCTAAGCCAGCTCTCACTACGTTTGATAAATCAAATGTGTGACGTTCTGTTGTTTCTAAGCCAATCAGATTAACTAAAAATGGCATGTATTTGGTGGGTCTAGAACCTAAGAATCGTGTACTAATGAAATCACCTGTAATGGGGGGAGGAACAGAATGTTTCACGAAGAAATTTGCACTTCCATTAATCATGATAGTGACATGTCTTCATCATACAGTCAACGACTGATGTGTACTTTCATTCAGCTGATAGTGGACATCATGACCTCACCACAGGCCCTATTCATTAAATTAAACGAACCGTCAAATTGTCATTGAGTAACTTGTGACCTTATTGATACTCAGTTGGTGACTTCTTTTGACAACATTGGAAGAATAAGACCTCAGATATTGCTCAAGTGTCATAGAGAATAATGTTGCATGGATACGGGAATGACCTCTCAAGGAGCAGTTCAGTCCTATTCTGTAAGCACTTGACACTCGTCAACTGTAACATTGGTGATTTGATTCCATGATCACGAGGGACATTTGTATTATAACTATTAAATACATACCAATACCAAAAGGAATCAAGTGCTCATCCTTAATGATTTGGTTGTTTGCGTCCAACCATCTGTCCGGTTTAAATTTCAAAGGCTCCGGGAAAAACTTGGGGTCAATGTGGATACTCGTCAGTTGCAGAAGAACTATAGTTTTTACAGGGATGAGATAACCATTCAACATGGTGTCCTTTGCTGTGCAGTGGGGGATGGCTAGAGGAGCTGAAATGTGAAAAAAAGAAACAAGTTATAAAAACTATCAGATAAAATACAGTGTATGAGACACAGCCCACCTTAAATATTCAATTAACCTGGCCCCAATTCAAGGAATCTTTACGTCAAATCTTTACACCATGGTTGGTGTAACACTCAGCTTAGACACAAGTTGTTTATTGTGGTTGTACACAAAATATAACATTGTCTGGTAGTTTTAAGTTCCTTTGTAGTTAACTGTGATGTCAAACTG
Organism: Platynereis dumerilii; assembly: GCA_026936325.1. Taxonomy (NCBI): domain Eukaryota; kingdom Metazoa; phylum Annelida; class Polychaeta; order Phyllodocida; family Nereididae; genus Platynereis; species Platynereis dumerilii. The sequence continues at coordinate 28,750,850 of JAPTHN010000008.1, read as the reverse complement.
TATACTGATTGTCACAGATAGAAGAATAAAGATTTGACCAATTAAATTCACAGATACCCTGATGATGTCACAGTTTAACTGCAAAACAAGGTTTTCAAAAAACACGTAGCTAATAGCTATGAAAACAATAATACATGTAATTGTTTAGAAATGCCAACTTTTCAGGGCATTCAAAACAAACTCACAAGCCCATTCAGGGCTAATTTCTTGTTTGTTGAGATGATGAGTCCTTCCTTATAACCCCATCATCACCAGCATAGAAATACACCAGTATCCAGCTTCCTTGTTATGAGTGGCATAAGTGTTGTTCGACTAATCTCTCATAACGTAGGTATTGTCTGAGACACCTGGACCTCTGTTCGACAAGCAATTTTTTTGGATAACCAAAGATATTTAGCGAGGAAATGCAAGGAATACATACCAACATTAGCTATTCTTTGCAGTTCATGCAGCACTGCAGTCATATATGGCATATACTTTTTGTCCTCCATTACAACTTTGCGACCATCACCAACAACCTTAAAAGAAATGTATTATTCACTTTATAAAAGTCAAAATTAAAGTTTCAGACTAAAATATATGCTGGCATACAAGAATTGTCAGTCTATGTATAAATTTGGTTGCATAGCAGATAAAATAATCAGAAACTAACATAGGCATGACAGTTTCCTGCAGTATTTCGCATTATCAATATGAGTAAACCCAGAAAGTTGAAATTGAGAATGGTTTATCCTACCTCATCAATTTCCTTCTGGCATTTCTCTTGGATCTCTGGAAAAGCAACCATGAAGAGCAAGAACCAATCCATGGACGTTGAGGTCGTCTCTGCTCCGGCAAAGTACAGATCAAGAATCGTCTGGAAAATGTGGGGCTCTGCAAATACCATAATAATACAGATCAAGAATCGTCTGGAAAATGTGGGGCTCTGCAAATACCACAAAAATACAGATCAAGAATTGTCTGGAAAATGTGGGGCTCTGCAAATACCATAAAAATACAGATCAAGAATCATCTGGAAAATGTGGGGCTCTGCAAATACCATAATAACACAGATCAAGAATTGTCTGGAAGATGTGGGGCTCTGCAAATACCATAATAATACAGATCAAGAATTGTCTGGAAAATATGGGGCTCTGTAAATACCATAATAATACAGATCAAGAATTGTCTGGAATATGTGGGGCTCTGCAAATACATGTACCATAAGAATACAGATCAAGAATTGTCTGGAAAATGTGTGGCTCTGCAAATACCATAAAAATACAGATCAAGAATTGTCTGGAAAATGTGGGGCTCTGCAAATACCATAATAATACAGATCAAGAATTGTCTGGAAAATGTGGGGCTCTGCAAATACCATAATAACACAGATCAAGAATTGTCTGGAAAATGTGGGGCTCTGCAAATACCATAAGAATACAGATCAAGAATTGTCTGGAAAATGTGGGGCTCTGCAAATACCATAATAATACAGATCAAGAATTGTCTGGAAAATGTGTGGCTCTGCAAATACCATAAAAATACAGATCAAGAATTGTCTAGAAAATGTGGGGCTCTGCAAATACCATAAAAACACAGATCAAGAATTGTCTGGAAAATGTGCGGTTCTGCAAATACCATAAAAATACAGATCAAGAATTGTCTGGAAAATGTGGGGCTCTGCAAATACATGTACCATAAGAATACAGATCAAGAATCGCCTGGAAAATGTGTGGTTCTGCAAATACCATAAAAATACAGATCAAGAATTATCTGGAAAATGTGGGGCTCTGCAAATACCATAAAAACACAGATCAAGAATCGTCTGGAAAATGTGGGGCTCTGCAAATACCATAGAAATACAGATCAAAAATCACCTTATAGATGTTGAGCTCTGTAAATACCATAAAAGCACAGATCAAGAATTGTCTGGAAAATACAGGGTTTTGTAAAGTCATAAAAATACACATCAACAATCATCTGGAAAAATTTGGTGCCCCAGAAATACCAATGAAATATAGATCAAGAATCGTCTGGAAAATGTGGGACCCCGCAAATACCAATGAAATACAGATCAAGAATTGTCTGGAAGATGTGGGGCTCTGTAAATACCATAAGAATACAGATCAAGAATTGTCTGGAAGATGTGGGGCTCTGCAAATACCATAAAAATACAGATCAAGAATCATCTGGAAAATGTGGGGCTCTGCAAATACCATAAAAATGCTAATATACTGTGGTTGGGTACCTTTTTCCTGAAAATTTGGTCCAAACCAAAACTTTAAAGACAAAACAGGTGCAGTTTTGATAAGGGACACACTATCAAACTGAATGAAATGTTGTCTGAAACACAGTTGTTAAAAATCAGAAAGGCATTTGCCGATTTACCTGAATGATTTTTAGAGATGTGTGTGTGTGTGTGTGTATTTGTGTTTTACGCCTCTACAGCACCTTATTGGGCTATATCGAGGCTTGCTAGGGTGTTATTTGTCTTTGTTTATTTTCCTCATATTTTGTAGTATGTCTGTGTTTGGAACAGAAATGTGATTATGTTTTCTGGCTTGTCTACGAGAAGTCGAAGTGGATTTGTTGGGAGAAGTGCATTTCGTTGTGTTTGAAAATTTCTACAATCCTTTAGGATGTGTTTGATTGTGAGGGGACATTGGCATTCCTCACAAATTGGGGCTGAGTCACCAAGTAGAAGATGAGAATGAGTAAGTCTTGAATGTCCAATAAGACACCTTGAATCACAATTTGGTCTCCGTGTTCTGGAGTTAATTTGTTGAACATCCCTGATACTGGGAAAGATTACTCTGAGTTTATTATTCTCACATGCGTTCCACATAATTTTCCATCCGGATTTTATGTAATTGTTGATTGTTGGACGGAGGTCTGTGTACGGTATTGTAAGATCTTTGGAAAGACCATTTTTTGCCATAAGGTCTGCTTTTTCGTTTCCAGCAATTCCCACATGACCTGGAATCCAGCAGAAGTGAGTGAGTGAGTTGGTTTTTTACGTCTCATCAGCACCTGAGTGGGCTATTTAGAGACATACTTGGTTTGTGTCAAGGTTCTTGATATGTTAAGTGTGTGAGATGTGTCTGTGCAAGGAAATCGTTGGTCTGTTGAGCTGTCTTGATTTGTTGTTTTGGATGGTTTCTTGGACTCAGAAGCCAAAGTTTCTTTCTTCTTCAGTTGTTGGAGTGACATTTTTCTCTGTAGAGCATAGGATGGTTGACTTTGTTGAATCTTTTTACTGGGTGGTGTACGTAAATCAGATTCAGGATATTTCACAGTTTCTCCCGTCTTTGGTCGGTCTGGTGAAGGCGTTGTTCGAAAGACATCCTTGAAATGGTTCTCCAAAAGTTGAATCCTTCTCCGTGGTGACGAATGTAGAACTGGTCTTGGGTAATCTGCATCTTGGTCAATTTTGTTCATGTCCTGTTCAACTATGCGCTTGGCTTCAGGAAACGAACATCCTGTGTCAATCTGAAATTGTACAATTTCCTTTTCTCTCTTGGAGACTTCACAGTTTTGGCTAAAAGCAGGGTGGTCCCCTCTGCAATTGACACAATGCGAGGGCCTGAAACATGGTTTGTCTCTCGAGTGAGTGTGATCTCGATCACCACAATTGGCACAAATTGTGAGCCGTCTACATGTTGTGCTGATATGGCCATACAATTGGCAATTGAAACAGCGTTTTGGTCGAGGAAAGAGTGGGCAAACTCTGCACTTTTCAAAAGCCACAGGTACTTTCTCGGGTACACTGTTGTTTTTGAATGTCAGTTTTATGGATTCATAACCATTTTGTTGGGACAAACGTTTGAATTGGGTAATAGCATGTTTTTGGAACCACTTTGTGAGTTGTGGGTTAGAGCATGTCTTGCTCTCTTTCGAGAAGATAATGCCTCTGCCTGGTTTTGGAAAGGTTCAATGGAGACTTGTGTATTCGCTATTTCTTTGACAAATGTCAATTTCTCTTTTTGTGTGTCATTCTGTGGTTGAATGAGAAACGTTCCATTGACTTGACGCTTTATTGTATCTGCTACTGTTTTGTCACAAATGTCGGCAACAATTTCGTACACAGCGATTGCTGATAGGTTCTCCAGTGATTTTTCAATACCAGTTATCACGAGGCAATTTTCATCTTTTGGCATGTGTGAGGGGCGGTCAGGGTCAATCAAGTCATCCGAGGATGGTCTTGTCCGTTGAAATCTTGGTAGTCCAGTCGCAAATTTTTCGATCTCAGCCTGGTTTCCCGCTGAGGGACGCGCACCTTGGTAACCCGGTTGACGTACGATCCGGTTTGGATTCATGGTAAATGACATATTCATTGATATTCCTCTGTAAGGTAGGAAACACACCGTGCATGCGCACTGTCTCATGTTGGCCACTAAGGATAGAGGTCTTCACCTTAGTGTTACCACCCACCGCCACGAGGAGGCCCGAGACCTGCGGGGGCTGATTTTTAGAGATGCTTGCTTGCTTGCAAGCGGCATCTCTATTGTGGGAGGAAGGCTCTGAAACTTATGACAACTGCCTTGGTCATGCTGTTTCATCTCTGTCATTAAAACTTTGCATATAGTCTCAATAGAATTGTATCTTGCGTTGTTGATAAACTTTTGGGTCTTTCTGAGATGAAGAAATTAATAAAGAAAACAAACAGGCTGACTTTCTGCAGGTCAAAGGTCAATCACCAAAAGTAGGTCACAGACCAGATACCCTCCAGCAGGTCTTAGTGACAAATACCCTTGTGCCGGTCTCACATGCCAGATACCCTTGTGCAGGTGACAGGCTAAGGGGTAGATACTATCATGGGCAGTCTATCTACAAGTTAAAGTGCCTCCACGTTATTTTCTTTAAATTGTCACCATACATGTACATTGATTATCCATTGTACACATATTTATCACTCAAATAAACATTTAGAAAAAATTACCAGTCAGTGTTTCATACTTGTGTCCCTCAGCACAGATCTTCAGGTAGAGATCAATGTAGTCTCGAGTGGCGTTTGGGTCGTAGGTCTGTTTGTGTTCCTCTATTCTATCATAAGTGTACTTCTCCAGAATACCTCTGTTGCGAATTACTTTCTTTCTCTACAAGGAAATGGAGGAACAACAATTATATTCATTCCTAAATCATGCAAGATCTTCTTTTTAAAAAAATGCTTCCACCAGAAATTACATATTTCAAGACTGCCGAGAAGAATTTATTTATTTCACCAAAACTGAGCAAGGAATTATTTATTTAATAAAAACTCCAAGCACCCCCCCCCCGCCCCCGGATAATAAATTCTCTCCCTAAGAGAAATATACTGAATAAACAATAATCATGGGATCACTTCGCAAGGCACATTCTCCATCAATGTGCCAAGTTTTCTGCTTCTACATATAAATGCATAATTACTTCCCTATTCATGACAAATCTGCCCAGCTAGTATAGCTGACAATGACGGAAATCTCACCGGTGTGTCAATTGGCAAATAAGCCAAGAAGGGCAGGAAATTGTCAATCATTGTTGGTCCAACCGTTTTCGCCATGTAGTCCATTTTTTCAAGCACATCTAAGAAGCCCTTGTCGTCATACTCGAATCTACTCAGATAGAAACAGAGAATTATGTTGAGTAGATTTTGTCAAGTTCCTTTTTTAAATTTTAAAGCGGTGTCTTATTATCCATCCATAACTGTCTACCCTTCAATTTTGCTTCATTGACTCAGAGCATGAAGTCATCATTGTCATGCTGAGGCTGGTTATGGATAATCCTTGTGTTTGGCAGTTAAAACTCACTAAACCAAACTGTGTTACTCAATAACACAAATAGGCTTGATATGCATCTAGTTACAAAAAATTATATTAAGCCTGTACATGTCATAGATTACTACAGATTAATTTGGTAATCTTTAAATGTGAATTGTCAGATATAGGGATGATCCGCAAACAGCCTCAGCTTGATATCATGCTCTCTGGCAAAGGAGAAAAAAATAGAAAGAAACATAGTTCTTGGGTGGATAAGGTGTCTCCCATTTTTAACAATCACAGAAATTACAACATCATATGAAATCACTTATGTGGTTGTAGTGCCCAAGCTTATTGGGAAGGACTGCTATTGAATGTACTCTACTACCCAGCGGGCATCTGACGTCTGAGAGACATCAGGAAAATGTCTGCAGTGGCATCCCTATGGGGATGCACAGGGGGGGGGGGCACGTGCCCCCCCCCATATTGGACCTGTGCCCCCCCATATAAACTTCTTGACTTACAGTTAATATAGTGGGTGCCCCCCCCAGAGAATCGCGTGCCCCCCCCCCCCCGCTCGAGACCCCTAGTTACGCCACTGAATGTCTGTGATGTCAGTTGATGTCCCCTAACATCAAAATAGGTCAAATAGCCCAAGGGGTACTGACCTGTCGCCAAAGATAATGCTGAAGATGACATTGGCCACCGCAAGAGTCAGGAGCTGTTTTGGATGAAGAGGTTCCTTTGAAGCAGCCATTTTTTCACAAACAATTTCTGCCTCTGTCTGAATGATACTTTCCAGACTTCTTTTACCAACTCCAAAATCTCTCAGAGCGACGACAGTGAATTTCCTGATCTCCTCCCATTTCTTGCCATTGCAGAAGAGAATACCTGAAATCAGCAAGTATTTGTGTATTTTAATAGAATTGGGCAAAAAAATAAATAAAGAGTGGCCCTTACTGTGAGCAATCGTACCATGACAAGAACAATCCCTCCCATCTGCACTAGATATAAAATTTAATGTTTGAAATTTCAGGTGGATTCTCCTTTAGCAAAATCCCAGTTGGATGAGTAATTTCGGATACCTTGGTGATCATCTTGGACTCCTCCAAATCTTCAAGGGAGCCTACAAGACATCAAATCTATTGGAGAATGTTTAAATAATGCTTTATTTCCAGTACAGTTGCAGCGCAGTTTATGATAACACTACAGTTTAAAATAAAATATGACAATTTTTTATTATTATTTTTTTTGTTGATTTTATTGTTCACTTTGTAAATGGGCCACTTGAAAAACAGTTTTTTTGACTGACAGTCTTATCCATATAAAATATGTTCTAAAAAAAAAAAAAATTATTTTCTCACCATTTCCATGGGTAAACTCAAAGAAGAATTCGTCTATGGGTCTATCCACAAAGTCAGAAGCATTCGTCAGAAGGACTTCTTTGGTTTCTTCATAACCGGTCACCACCACTATATCCTCTCCACCCATCCGCACTGAGAACACAGGACCATACTTGTCACTAATCCTGAATAGAAAACCTCCAAGTTCAGATCTCGCCTCTATGTGGGTCAAAATTTGGTAAAGCTGAAATTCTTGTCTCCAGTGTCTTAGAGCAATTCACATGGACATGAATGTACATACAAGGTTCATAGTGGTCGTTTATTTTAGAGCAACATATCAGCAAAAAATTTGGCCCAGGAAATGTGTGGCAGATAACTTTTATCCTTTCCAAAAATTGAATGAAAGTGCCCTACCCCCCTGAAAATGGCCTTGTCTCCATTAGCATTTTCCTTGACAAATCAGCTCAAATAGTTTTATTTGTTACCTTAATCCACCTCATTTGTACCTCAAATTGGACCTTGACCAACACCCTTTCAAATTCCAAAACCAATGACTTGCCTGATATTGTTACCCAACCACAGGGGGCTCTCGTCTCTTTTTCTCCAATTTCGTGTCATTAACGTCACACCCAGTGATTTTTCTCATAAAAAATCAACTGACAAACATTTTTTTATATGACTTTAATTTTGATGAGCTTTGGGAACCCATCAAGCTGACAGAATCACCTGCAAGTCCATAAACTGCATGGAATATAGATAATTACACTATTTTTAGCAACATGTCAGTTGTCCTACCTATATTTGTCATTAAAAAACGCCCTCCTTGTTCATTTTGGCAATGTGTATCGGGACAAAAATCACTGCGGAACTTCGCTTTGGTGTACACAAGTCTTAATGTAAGCCAAGATTGACATCATATAATGTATTCACTGGAGCAAGGAAATGTTTGTTTAAAATTGTCATTAACGTCACTTGCCATTAACAAACATGGTTTTAGTAAAGTATGTGTCGTACTAATGGCAGTTTTGATGTTATCATTCTAAAATCCCAATGGAAGTGACTCTAGTCATTGACATTGGCAAACATGATGTCACAAGCATTTTGAAAGTCCTGATTTATTTGCACTGTTGCAGCAGTAAACCACTTCAGTAAGTTTCCTGGGTGCAGCATACACACAGAAACAATAACATTTCTTACATTTTCCAATAATTTTTGCACTTATGATATTTTACTAACTTATATGCAACTGCATGCACTAATAAGAGGCTCAGGAGTAATTTTTAAAACCAGCCATTAGTTTCATGAGCATCACATTTTGTCATTAACATCACAGATTCACTGATCAAAAATAGCGAATTTTGGGGCGTTTATTGCTTGATTTTAGGTTCAAAAGTGTTGTATAGGATCTTTTTTCGCAGGAATCATTTGGCATATGTATACTTGAATTCCTCAACGAGTTTGTTGTACTGAAATCAAGTATTGGGAAAAAAAAACTAAATAGAAGGATAGAAAAAATGAAAAATATCATTATTTGCCATTTATTTTCATTGTGGTTGCTGTCACGCAGATAGCAGTACTCCTTTTTCTATATGATTGTTCTGTCTGTACCTCATGCTCCCTCTGCATTAGTCCAGGTGATACAAATGTGTGTAGGGGAGAGTGGGGCATAACCACCCCCCTAAGACAAAATGTCTCACAGGATGATAATGACCAACACAATTAAGAACTCCAATTGGCTATATGACACACTCTTAGAGTACGCCTACTTTCATATCCCCTACCTGCAGCATCAAATGACTCTCCCTTATAGAACAGGGATATGAAATAGTTTTTGGTACAAGGTGGGTGGTTATGCCCCTTGCTCGGGGCATAACTACCCACCCGATAGGGCGTAACCCCTCCCCCAAGGTATGAGCAACAAAAATAACTGGAGGATTTCCATATCTGGTGGAAGGATACTATGTCCCTTTCTGATGAAAATGCAGGTGCTCTTGACTTGGAAAGTATCAAACCATATCAGTGTCCTCATTTTTGCTAAGGTAATGACGTCTGAGATATTTCTCTCCGGGACGCTCCTGCCAATACCAATCTTTATCTTTTTCAAGACAGCCCAAATGACATAATCTTTGCTTACCCTTCCCAAGTTTCTCACACTTTAACAGTTAATTTTTGAAAACCCCCCTCCTGCTTCTGTCACCCCCTACTGTATTTTTTCAAGGGGCGGGTGGTTATGCCCCATATTAGGGTAAAGCAGCCACTACCCCTATTATCACTCATGACATGATTTAATGACAGTTAAATCCATTTTAAAAATTGGTCAGAATATGAACCAACACAATGCCTATCACCGATACCTTACATCTCCTTTATGTAGAATGCCATCACAAATACCGTCATATGTAAAAATAAGATGAAGCGGCTTAAAAAAGCAAAAAATCTAAACAAACTGAGCTGGTCAGTTTGGTTCTGCCTTTTGCTTGCAACCCCTTCTTTTAAAAAGTTGTCTTTCACAAGTAAAATCACCTGCACTAACAATATTTTCACTATGTGGAACCAATCACCTGGAACCACTGGGTGGGTGGTTATGCCCCTGGGGGTGGTTATGTCCCACTCTCCCCTATTCTGAGAAATATTGGGGGTTTTTACAGCGTGATGTTAATGACGCCTAAAAGCATTACACCGGTATTTACCTCCACTGCACATAAAAACTGTGTTTCCTGACCCTTGGACATCAAAGTACAATGAAAGGTGATTGTTTTACCTACCAAAATAAATCAAAAGGAGCTCCTTTAAACATGATCTAAAATCAACTTTTTTCCTGAGTGAAATTATACCGTTTTCAAATTTTGACCCATGTACTCGATGAAAGTTTCAGCTGACCCCAGGAGCTTAGGATGTTTTACGTTCAAGCAAATACTCTAACCACTTGACTACTGAAACAGGTGGATCACAAAGGACATTTGAGGTATGTGGAATGACACCTTTGATAAGTAAGTGAAACAGAGAGTCAATGCAATTTCACTTATCATAAGTGAAATTCCATTGACTTATCAAAGGTAACATCCATGATTTTAACCCAAATGAAACTGTCTGTTTAACAAAGAAAATTGGCAGCCATCTGTATTTTACATGCGTTAAATATTGTCCTTTATTTTCTTCTCATCAGATAAGGCCTAGTTCAAAAATAATGAAGCCAAAGTTTGACATGACCATGAAAATTTTAAAATGTTTATATGTATCAAATGACCTCATAATATTGTAACAAAAATGTCTAAGTTCTAGAAAATGTATTTACCATTTTGCTGTGGTTTGTGGAAATAACTGATAAAAGCAGAATATTTCCAAATTTTATTTACTTTTATTTCCATGGCAGTAAAAGAAAGGTAGACTAAATGGTAACTTGTCTTCTAATTAAATGTAATTCATGTAAAAGTCTCCATGGCTGTTTTCATCCAAATTCACCTAATATTTTATGAGGAAAACATTATTTTTCGAAAATTTTTGAAATATTAAAAAAAAACAATTTACATATTTTCTACTCAGATGTACACATTTTTCTCTAAAATGATTTCACCCGTCCTGTGTTATGCGTCTGTATGTTGGCTTCGAATTGGTACCAAATAAGTGCCACCAAAGTGAATATGAACAGAGCAAATGATGATAGAAGCGAGTTTTTTAGCCTATTTTTCCAGATAAAAAGCCAATTTTGGGTAATGCTGTGACACAAAAGTCAAAAAAGTGTTCTGGTTTTGACCCAAATCAATTTTATATGCATTATCAATAAAAACTGGATGAAGCGTAAGAGTAATTACAAAATTAAAGTGAAATTTGTGTTAGTTGTTGCCTTTTTCCCACAAGTTGGCCCCAAATTTTGAGGAAAGCTTCATAAAGAGCAAAATTTTGATAATGAAACATTGAAACATGCTCCAACTACTGAAATATTGTGTTGATTATCACAACAAGTAATACTAGAATGATCGCGTTACTCCTTACAAGAAAACCTTGAAAATATGATCAATATTTTCCATAGCGTTACGCTTTCGACAAAGCCCCATTTAAGAAATCCTTGTATTTTACCACCAGAAACCACCTGCGGACCAGGATTACTTGATTGTTTCTCAAACTTACACAGATTTTGCAATATTACAAGCCAAACCAGATTTAAACAGAGCTTTTATTGCTCTGTGGCACTACAAAGTATTCTGGGCGTTACGCTTGCGACGGATTTACCTACCCTGCTATTCATTGGAATTTCTTAATGAACTAAATTTCCACAACCATAAGAAGCTCCAAAATGGGTGAACAGATATAAGACTAGGTCTCAAGGGCCAAAAGATTCAACTGACACATGTCAAAGGGACACTAGAGCATCCCAGATCAGTAAGCGTCAAATTTGACTTATTTTTTGGAAGTCAACCTTTGAATCCAAATAGCTCAATAACGTCAACACAGGCAAATATAAATACTTGATTTGATGGATTTATGAAGCCTGAGGATGTAGAGATTCCAAAAAGTGTTGAGAAATTGCCTTAGAATATGTCCAAATCTGTAAAACTGAAAGAATTCAAGTGGTCAAAAATGTTATGTTTTATTTGTGAAAAAAATGCTTGTTTTTCAATGTAATTCAACTCTATCTCAATAAGTATGCGACAGAATGTCGTGAAATTTTCAGGAAAGTTGCACAAGAATGTAATTAAAGCAATGGTGTACCATGAAATTGTCACATACTGCCGCTCTCATATTTTGAGACCCCTACAGAAAATATGCTGCATGGCTTCATTATTTTTGAACTAGGCCATAAGCATCCTTGCTTCCATGAGCAGTTTAGTTGAAGATGTTAGAATAGTCCCAATGACAAAACATCACCCATTTAGCTTACTTACAGAGGTGGCTTCTACTAATATACTTACTCCTAAGTTACATAATGAGGCTCTGGGTGGGGCTCTGTGTCGCCCTGTCCCTTGGCCATTTTACTTTTGAATTCCCCATCCTTTTTTTAAATTTGAACTTTCGAATTCCCTGTCCCTCAGCTCCTGATGGGTATGCATGTCCCCTATGTTCCATTTTAGTTTTTAATTCCCTGTCCCCCATAACCATCCATTCTGAACCTCCTGATATATTGTAGATACTTTATGAGTTCTGAAACTTACTCTTGAAACACCTTGTACTGGGCCTTGTGTTTCATCATCCCAACAATCACCTGAGGCAGGTTTCCCACAAGAGGCCACACGGGCGGTCCCGGGGGAACTCTCCCATCTCGGCGGGAAGATTTCCAGAGAATTCCCGAAAGAAACGTCGTTAAAAACACTAAACATGTTGTAGTGTCAACACACGAAAAGAATGATGGTAAGGTAACCCAGTCCATGGCTGAAATATAGTAACAGTGAATATACATTTAACATAAGTATACAAAAGCAAGCATGTGTCACTGTGCATATGGGGTAACAAGCAGCTGCTTCTACAAGCAGTTTGGATGATAATGCTTAGCATTGTGTTTCAGTTACTTATATTACTGGTGGCGATATAGCATGGTGACATATCCAACCAATTCTGAAAATATAACTTTGACTTCAGCTATAAATAGATAAATGATAAAAAACACTATACTTACTCAAAACTAGTACCAATCTCTCCTATCTCTCCACTACACTCCAGCAATAGTTACACAACAGTCACAAGCACTACTGCACCAGACTTATTATGATGTGTTATGTAGTCTGTAGCACAAATAGCTGTGAACCAGTTACATATTTTACCCCAGTGAAGCTTTGGACAATTTCATAACATGATACAGAGTGCCATGCTCCATTGCATCCACAAAGAATCTCACAAGGGCACAACCATGTTGAGGTTCACTCTAATGTGGGTAATGAATTAAGTCTAATACTGTCATTATTTATCAGGTTTTATACTATTCATACAAAGGGCCAATATTAATGTACTACATGTATAATTATTGGCCCTTAATATATGATGACAGCACACTGCAGGCACCAGAGCAGCTTTGCTGGAGTAACCACTGTTGGCCTTTTTAAAAATAAATCTCTCATTCAACATTTTAAAACTCAAAAGCAAAGACCACAACAATGTCTGCCAAATGACAATCTCATTCAAAACTTCATAGTCGAAGAATAACGAATATTTGTGCTTGATACTGAATGATGAAAAATTAATTCTGTTGTTTAGGGTTATTACTTCAATGACTTCAAACTTGAAAACTTAACTTTCAAGATTTGTTGGACCTTCTTTTCAAATGAATGCAAACTAATCTTCTTAACGATCGATATTTACACCAAAACAGTTCTAAATAAGAAAACATTGTCATTGTGCACGAATGACAAGATAAAGTCAGGGGCACCTCATGAGTCATGACAGTGTCACAGTGAGTTCTTATAACACCCATATCAGTGTAAGGTCTTGGTTGCACAATGCACATCTTTTGTGACATTTAGATTCATTTTTTTAAAGTAACTGGGAGAATATGAGGTTATGTTGCCGACTGGGTTGCCAGCCAGCTCAAGCGTCATTCAGCACCGCCCAGCCAGCTGATATGAATAATTTTTTCCCAGCCAGCCACCTCAACTGCTTGCTCATTACCCTTGGAACTGCAAATTTCATCGGTTGAATGCCAAAAATTGACTCCCCGCTGACAACTTTGCCAGCTGGGAAAGTCCTAGCTGACAGTCTGCCAGCCAGCCGGGCACCTGCTTCATAACAGATAATTGACATAACAGATCATGGGGTGCCCCTGTAAAGTTAGCCGTTATCCTGAGGGAATTACACTGGCGTAAAATCCCTGCAGGATCCATTTCAAACTTATGGAAACTGAATAATCAAGCACCTCAGAATCTCAAAAATTAATTGATTGAAAAAGTTGTAAAATTTAAGACCTCAGCAGCAGGATTCAAAACTAGCACATAGAACATAGTCATATCCTTGACTCAGAAAGAAGATAGACCTTTCTAAGACCCAATATATTATCATTTAATTCATCTTAACCATTAGATTGTCAGTAAATTCCACCATTTATTATTGTTTATTTATTTACATAGATTCAAATAACACTTCTTTTTCAAACTTCAATAAATGCAGATATATTAATCTGGCAGCTGTAAGGGTAATCTATCAATCAACAACAACAATAACACAACAATTTTAATTTTTATATAATTCGTAAATCAATTTATTCTGAACCTAAACCCGGATTTTCAAAAATAAAACAAATGTCAAAGTAATCAAGGCAATCCTTTTACAAGATATGGGTCTTTGTGTCTTCCACTATTATATATTTTAGGCACTCTCCTTCACTACGTCATAAAAGTATTCCAACAATCAGATTACAATCTTCTCCTTTTGGCACGACCCGTCATACTCATTTTCGAGTCATAATTATGTGAGACTCACTCTTTAACTCCGGTCATATTTAAGGCACTCTTTTCAATTTCAACTGTTGTTTTAATATAATTTCAGGCACATTCTTCCACTCTTGTCATTCTTTTAGACACTCTTCAACAACTTCACATTTCAGTCAATGTCTTAAACTCATTTCACACGTAACTATAAAAAACATTCTCTCAAACAGTCATAATCAAGATGCTCTCTTTCAACTCCTGTCATACACACAGACATTCTGTCCAACACAGGTGGCAACACTGTCTTGCTGCTCGCACTCAGATCCAACTCCTTGCATTTTAGAAAGTACAGCTTTTACCATATTTAAGGCACATTCTTGAACACTTTTCATATCTATTTAAAGGCAATACTTGTCATAATAAAGGCACTCTTGTCACCATTGTCAACTCTTATAACTTATTAACTCTTTTCATTCATAACTCCTTTACCATGTCTTTCCATGTGCTTTTTAATATCACTGTTTGCTGTGAACTTCTTATCACAAAAAGAGCACTCAAGAGGAATAGTGCCATCTTCATGCAGTTTCATGTGGTTCAGCAAGGAGCTTTTCTTAAAATAACTTTTCCCACATTTGCATGGGTAGGATTCTTTCGCATCAGTTCTCTTTGAACATGCCGTTTCCATGTGCAATTTGAGGCCGTACTTGGTCGTCAGCTTTTTGCCACATAGAGTACATTCAAAGAATTTTTCGCCGTGCGTGTTCAAGTGGACATTGAGGGAATGCTTGTGTAAGAACCTCTTGTGACATAGGTGACACTCGTACTGGGAATCCCCACCGTGACCTCTCATGTGACGGGCTAACGTCGTCTTCCTCGCGAATTTCTTGTCGCAAATAGGACAAGCGTGTGATTTCTCTCCACTGTGAGTTAACATGTGTTGATGCCACGTGCTGTTGACAGCGAACGACATCCCACAAATCGAACATAAGTACGGCTTCTCTCCAGTGTGTGTCCTTAAATGCAGCACCAGCGAATTGCTGTGCGTAAATTTCTTCGCACACTCCGAACATTCATATGGCTTCTCTCCACTGTGAATTTTTAAATGTACATCCAACTGTTCCTTTTTCTTAAATGATTTCCCACATACCGGACAAACATGGGATCTTTCCGCACTGTGCATTCTAAGGTGATAAGAACTTTTCGCTGTGCTGACAATCTTCTCACATATCAAGCACCTGTAATATCCTTTAGTTGGGAATTCATCGCGATTAGGATTGGAATTACGATTGGAATTGCGATTGGATTCATCGTTGGAGTCCCTCATTTCGTCTTCATTGGTATCAGCAGATAAAGCATCCATATGTCTTTTCATGTGTCCTTCCAGTGATGTAGTATCAGCAAAGTTTTTGTTACAAATATAACAAGATAGAAGATTGGATGCAAAGGAGCTTGAGGCACTTTGCGTGGCACTAAGATGCGTTTTACCATGTTCTAACAATTCAGCCTCACATGAAAATAACTGCCGACATATAACACACTCAAATTCAAATGGTTTAACTGTTGTTGCACTTGCGGGTCTAGCATCGTTCGAGCAAGTTGCAAGTTGGGTGTTAAGAACATCATTCAAATCAGAGGCTACAGTTTTCAATTTGACATCAGTTGAGCAAACGGTTAACCCACTATCACCATAGCTATGAACAGCAGAGGCTACAGTTGTCATTTCGACATCATTAGAGCAAGATGTTAGTTGTGTTTCACCATAGCTATGAAAAGCAGAGGCTACAGTTGTCGATTTGGCATCATTAGAGCAAGAAGTTAGTTGTGTATCACCATGATCATGATCTGAAAAGGCCACAGCTGTCGTTTTGACATCAGTTGAGCAAGTTTTAGTCCCGGTATCGTTGTGGTTACAAAAATTGGAGGAAACAGTTTCTAATTTGATATCCCGAGAGCAAGAACTTCTCCCAACATTGTGACACTGCTCAAATGTCTTCATGGCAGGAGACTGATTATTGATGTACACAGCTTCTGTGTCCCTCATGACGTTATTCGAATAATCCTTCATTCTGATATTACTAGAAATAGAGGTCTTTCCTGCATCACAATATGGATTCTCCACATCGATATCATTCGCACTGACAGTTTCTTTTTTAATGTCAGTAAAATCAAGAGTCTCCAACTCTTTTTTCACACTTCTGTCACATAGAGAGTATGATGCTGCGATTTTGATGTCTGTTGAATTATCCGTGGAGCAGCAGTGGCGATTTCGTGTGTGGTTTTGTAATTCTACTTCATTCACAAATCTTCGGTTACAGTTTTCACATTCGAACTTTTCAGCCTTGATTTCCACACTGGGAAGAACTTCAACGTTTGTTGTTTTTGGAACGAACACAATTTCACCAATTTGTTTGCTGATGCCATCTTGACGAATAGGAAAGTTGATATTACTTCTTGTTTCTGAACTCTCAGAGGATAGCTTTGGAGCAATGGTAAGGTCGAGCGCATCCATCCCCAGAATCACATTGCGATTCTTCAATATATGCGTCAAGACCTGCAACAAGGTAATATATTATTTATATTATACATTAATGACATTTATTTAGTTTCAAATAGCGTTATGCCAATCTTGTTTGCTGATGATAGCAGCTTATTTGTTCAAGGTAAAAATGTTACAGTTATGACAGATATCTTGAATGATGAATTAAGCCATGTGTATAATTGGGTTAATGCTAACAAACTATCCCTCAATGTAAATAAAACAAATTGCATGTTATTTAAATCCAATCGGAAAAATGTTTCTGGTGACTTTCAAATTAAGATTGCTAACAAAGAAATTTGTCATGTTGAGTCTACTAAATTCCTTGGTGTTATTATTGACTCGAAACTTGCTTGGGTTGACCATATAAATTTTATAAGAAAGAAGATAGCTAAGGCCATAGGCATAATATTAAAGGCCAGACATCAGCTCAATTCACATTCATTGCTCAGTCTTTACAATTCTCTTGTCTATCCATACCTTAATTATGCCATTGAGGTATGGGGTTCAGTGCCCGCTACAAACTTGGCTCCAATCCATAAACTTCAAAAAAGAACTTTAAGGATTATATCGTTTTCACCTCTTAGAACGCCATCTATTCCCCTCTTCCTGAAATATGGAGTTTTAGATATTTTCAAAATCTATGTTCTCAAGGTTGCCTTGTTTATGTTTAAATTGCAGAAAGGAGATAGCCCTGACATTTTTAATGACATGTTTCTTTCTAATTCCCAGTATCATGCTCATAATACTAGATTACGCGATAAGTTACACTTGCCCATTTTTAGAAGTAGTTTTTGTCAAAGATGTTTGAGATATAAGGGAGTCATTGTGTGGAATTTTCTTTCTGACGTTATAATGAGTAATCTTACATTATCCACTATAAAAAAACACCTGAAGAAGTACCTCCTTGTTAATGATTTAGATTTTTGTAATAACCAAGGATGATTTTATTAATTCTATTTTTTATTTTTCTTGATTTTTATTTTTATTTTTATTTTTTTTAATGTATATTAAGATTATTATTATTTTGTTTTCAGTATATGTTATAATTTAGTTTGTTAGAAGTTCTTACCAATGTAACATAAAAATTATTTGTATTATTAACTATACGTCAATATATACATTTTTTTGTATCTTGACTAAGGAAAATTTGATTGTTTATAATTGTACATGATTTATGTATTTTGCTAAATAATTATTTTCCAATAAAGAACTTGAACTTGATAACATTTCGATATGTACCAAGGCAAAAGAAGAGGATAAAAAGAGTTAACACAATTAACTCAACCACTTGCAGTTCCATACAACTGTGGTAGGACTCCAGTCATGTATTTTCAGTCAGGGATGGATGGATGATTGGGGCTTTACGTCCTGTATTTCTGCACTTGGTAAGCTAATTAGGTCAGGAGGAGGACATGGCAATGAGGTGAAGGATGATTGAAACAGCCGTCCAACATAAGCCCAGGTGACCTGGCAAGAGCTTGATTCGAACCCTGGACCCAGCGATTGGCAGTCCAGCACGTTACCACCAGACCAACCCTCCCCCCATTTACAGTCAGGGAAATAATCGTCCCATGAGGACTATTACAATTGGCGACAGGATGATTGAGGGTGTGGGGTTGATCAGTTGGGCATCAGTTCTAAGAAAGTCTGAACTCTGCACAGCCATCCTCACCACACAGCAGCATGACACTAGCGGGACATATTCTATCCCATTTCATGAATTAACGCAAAGTCATCACCAGTTGATGACATACCCTAATTTCTCTGGAGCCACTGGGTCCTTTTCTTTGTTAAGTAATTGAGAAGCTCACCAAACTTTACAGATCAATTGAGACCCTAATACATCTCCATGCAAAGTTTGACAATGATAATAGTAGTCTTCATTTTTGAAGTGCCTGTCAAAGTTGATTTCGAGCATTGCTTAAGTCCTGGTTGGGCCAGGACCCTTATAAGGGTCATGGGAGGGTGAAGACAAGAGCTCGGGAGTCCTGTGGGGTTTAGGACATCGACAGTCCTGACCAAACGGTTATTTCCCTTACTGATTTATAATGAAACAGCTGCCGCCAATAAGTGTTCAATCAAATTATCACACTAAACACAAACAGATCTATGCAAAATTTCTATTTGTTGAGAGGCCATACAACAAGACACTATCCAACACAAAAAGTTGAAACTTTCCGCAGTCTCTAAGGAAAGGGGTCAATGATAAATATCTCAACCATTCTACTTGTGGAAGCTTGAATTCCCATCAATTAGAAGCAATGATGCTCATCCAAAAAGAAGAAAAGACCAAGGAAAGTATTTGAGGCGTGTCGGATACAAATGGCTTCCAATTTTATTTGCTCTACCTGTCTACAGTTACATGTACATACAAAAGTAAACCCCCCCCCCTTCCTTCTCATTGAAATAACATTGGCCTCAAGTTTTTCACTTATTAAAGACTTTAACCCATACCTAATCCTTGAGTATAGCAGAGAAAATTGACAACCATTGTTATCACACATGCCTCAAACACCTTTCTGTATGACCCTAATTCATACCTCCACAAGCAGTTTGGCTGAGGATGCTTCAGGGGCCGGCGGGACGATAGTTTGGGGGGGCTATGGATTTTACCCCAGTGGCGAACTATTTTTTGCTCACAACGCATAACTGAACAATTTTTTCGAAAACGATCTAGTGATAAATTTTTTTTCTTTCCTGTCCTCAACAAACCTTTTTTTTTTCATGTGTCAAGTGGAAAAAAAAATTAGTTTAAACCAAAAATCCATAGCTCCCCCCCCCCCAAATACGGGTATTGCAGCATTATGTGCAGCAATGGAGCATTGGGTAGAGCAAACAGGACAAACTTTACTCACTGAGCTTTTTAGTTACATGCATCAATAATCACTCCTCTAAAATAACACACACACTTCCTCATCATGCAAGCCTGGGCATGCAAGTCAAAAAGCCACCTCATGATAACTATAGCGCACAACTCAAATACTTCAATACACAAATCCAATAACAAATACCAGTTGATATTTTACGGACTTACATTAAACTGTCAAAAGTTGACATACAACTGCCTGGTGTGTCAAAGCAGAACAACAACTGTCAGATAATTGCAGGGTAAAAGAGGTACAGAAGGAAAAATAGTATGAAGAGTTGCAACACTAGCAACTGGTATCCACCTAGTGGCAGAAGCCAACATCCAAACAGAATGAGGGGGGGGAAGAGTATGAATAAAGACATCCCAGTGACTGGGGAGGGGCTTTTAACATACAGACCACTCCACTAACACTAGTGGAAACTCCCCAGTTGCAGAAAACAAAGAACAGACCACTTGATTAGCACTAGTGGAAACTCCTCAGTTGCAGAAAACTGAAGTACAGACCACTTGATTAGCACAAGTAGAAACTCCTCAGTTGCAGAAAACTGAAGTACAGACCACTTGATTAGCACAAGTAGAAACTCCTCAGTTGCAGAAAACTGAAGTACAGACCACTTGATTAGCACTAGTAGAAACTGAAGTACAGACCACTTGACTAGCACTAGTGGAAACTCCTCAGTTGCAGAAAACTGAAGTACAGACCACTTGACTAGCACTAGTGGAAACTCCCCAGTTGCAGAAAACTGAAGTATAGACCACTTGACTAGCACTAGTGGAAACTCCTCAGTTGCAGAAAACTGAAGTACAGACCACCTGACTAGCACTAGTGGAAACTCCTCAGTTGCAGAAAACTGAAGTACAGACCACCTAGCACTAGTGGAAACTCCTCAGTTGCAGAAAACTGAAGTACAGACCACTTGACTAGCACTAGTGGAAACTCCTCAGTTGCAGAAAACTGAAGTACAGACCACTTGATTAGCACTAGTGGAAACTCCTCAGTTGCAGAAAACTGAAGTACAGACCACTTGATTAGCACTAGTGGAAACTCCTCAGTTGCAGAAAACTGAAGTACAGACCACTTGACTAGCACTAGTGGAAACTCCAAATCAAATCAAGTCATCAGACTAACTTTTTCTTCACTAGCAAAATATGCCATTGACCAGGCATTTTTTTGCAGCCAACAAGTTTTGATGGGATTCACAAACTTTTGGTACAGAACTTTTTAAGACATCAAATCACCAACATTTTAAGACATTGGGTTTAGGAAGCAACATAAAAAGATGGGAGCCTTCATTTGCAACGACTGAGCATTCACATTTGAGACATTATCTTCATGGAAATTATTATATTCGACAAACTTTTTCAACAACTGTTTGATGAAATTCACAAGTTACTGCGGCGTGCAACTTTTTAATAGTCAACCACTGGAAGACTTCTTTCAAAATTTCTGCTCATACCAGCTTTAGAAGAAAGAATAGCAACTCCACAAAAAAACATGATACATATTAGATATTCATTATTGACATAATACAAAGTGTCATATATATATATCATATATAGCAAATGTTTAACAACTTTATCATTGTACATAAGAAACAAGAAGTGCCTACGACACTATTTCAAGTCACAGAATAATCAAGACTACAAATTAACTTTTCTAATAGAATTGTGTCTTGAAGACTTAAATGAATGCTTAATACATAATATCACATTCCAATGATAATTGAGATCTAGTCCACATAGGCAGTGAGCAGGAGCAAGAGTGCTTTTTAAAATAATGCTTTTCATCAAAATGATGCTTTCGTAATTATTTTGTTATTTTTTGAAGTGAGAAATCTTGCTACTGACAGCTGAGAGAACATGAGATGCATTCCAATACATGTATTTAACGGCACATGTTTTCAGTCAATGATGTGCAGTGTATTCCAATTATGAACAAAAACATGCAAATTACATATTTCAAATCGGGTAATTCTATGCTTTTTCACCCTCCTGCGAAGTGACCATGCTAAATCGAAGCATGCTTTGACTTGATAAAAGCTAGGGGTTTTTAACTGCTCATAAACGGGCCAGTAGCAGCCTTAATTTTGCAGGATACTTATTGGAGGATGTGCTTTTTTCATTACGTTAAGAACTTCAATGTTTCCACGCTGAGAAAACAGTAAAGTATACAATAATATACTTCAGCTCATGTTAATAGTCAGAGGTATTAAAATTCTTGCAAGAAGCAAATTAAAATTATGTCTCATTTTTAATCCAATACTTTTTTGGTGCCAAGAAAAAGGTCATTTTGATGTTCAGAATCTTTCGAGAACTGCAATTTGAGAGACAGAATAAAATTGCTTTTTCATAATCCCTTCAGTTGATGCTGTAGCAAAAGATTATCACATGCAAAATATATTTTAGATAACTTAATTTGTAGTGCCTGTTTTATTCCTCATGCATTGTTTACATACAGCAAAAATTAATTGCAGTAGAGGTCTGAGTAGGATTTATACTCCAAATGAGCCACACTCACTAAAATTCAGCGTCATAAATGACTCCGTAATCAATTGTCTGCATGATTCCTCCTTTGATAGGTAATTCACAAATTTATAATTTATCTTAAGAAACATTCCTGTCATCCAATGACCATTCAGCGGTATCCCTTCAAAATAGCATATTAAAATGCGAATATCATAAATCGCAACTATCATAACCACATTACAGTTTAAATTTTGATTCGATTCATCCGATTCGTATGATCCACATTCCTCTCATTAATCAGTTTTTTCAGAATCGCGTAATATTCCAGCACAATTTCCGTTTTTCAGTTTGTATAGTCACATTTTTGATCTGATACCACTCAAGAGTTTCAGACACAAGTTCTTAACAAACAGACGTGTTTAGTCTGTTCAATTAACACCAGGTTGTGACTGACTATGCACGACTTGCTGCCCAGCGCCATCTGTGGGACCTTGTGAAGGCGGTCTGAAAACGAAATTCAAAATAACCATTAATATTGATTCCGCAAGCAGAAAAATCATTCCATTTTGAGAATCACACATTTCTTGGTACACCCACTTGTTATTCTTATTATCTTGAGTATTTCTTTGAAAGTTTTTAAAATCTTTATTGAAGAAAATATCAGTCTAAAGGTTTTAAAATAGTCATTTGGGTGTATCAAAAACAACTATGAAAAATCCTGCCAGAAATTGTAAGGGCTTAACATTTCATGTTTAAAGTTAAGATGTAACCAGGAAACCATAAGTTAGCTTAAGGAGAAAGTTTAACAAAAATAAATCAAATTCATTAAGTCAATTTCAAATCGCAAACTTATCATATTAGTATGTCTTAAAGGTTACTCAAATTAATCAAAAAATAATATCAGAAGTAATTCGAAAGATGATAATTTGTGTAGTTTTTAGTGCACGTAAGTTTAGTATCACTTAACCGTATTTCATAAGTCAATCAATACTCCATTAATTCCCTATTAATTCGAAGTTTAGTGCATCAAGTGACATTTCTGGTAGGATTTCCATCATCTGAAAACACTCGAAAGTAAGGCACTTGGAGGACGCGGAAAGCCCTAGAAATTAATATTAGTTTAAAGTGGACTGTGCTGTGGTAATATTGGGATAATATGCATGTGTCTTTTGATGTTGCAGTAATGTGCATTTTGTTAACTTGTGCTTAAGGGTACAGTGTCAAATAACAAACAGTTATTCTGCATAATAAATATCAGTGCATCAAAATCTATGCTTTCAATACTTCTTTAGTAAGTGCATGAAAAAAGAGCACTGCATTAATAAATTCTGGAATTCATTTTGCAAAGACATTCGAGTCTTATATCTTGAACTTTCTTGATATGCAATAGAATTGCAATAGAAACGCATTTGATTGGCAGTTTTTGCTTTCGTAATTTCATAATAATATTGACAATAATTTCATGACATGGATTGTCCCAAGACACATGCACTCTGTCCATATTAAACACAGCAAAGTCCGCCAGTCCAGCAAAGAGAAAACGGCGGGAGGGTACAAAATCCTTCGAAGACAAGTGCCCCTCAGTCGAGTGTTCTCAGCATAGTTTAAACAGTGTGCGATTATTGAAAGAACTTAAGTCACCCAGGAGAGACAATTCATGGCATAAATGTAGAGCTCTATGACTTGGACATTTGTTAATATTTTTCAAAATACATCATGATCTATATTGCACAAGCTTTATCTAAAACTTTGTAAAATTTAATTTATTGCAGAAGTAGAAGGCTACATGGCAGCTACACCTGTAGCACTGAGCAAAAATAACAGCACAAATTCAAATTTTGATGCAGATTTAGCTGCATATATTCCAATGATTTAGCTAACATTAGAATCTCCACATTTTAACGTATGTTGCATATCCTGAGTGACTTGTAGATGTTTTTTTAATTCATTGAGTAACTCAAATGAGTCACGTTCATTCATGGTTGTTAGTTAATTTGCAGGCTCAACGAATAAGTGACGATTAATCTAGACTATTTTTTGGAGGGTACCCCCCCGTTCCTCACACTTGTACTCCAATCCTCCCATAATTCCCTCCTCAGCTAGCGATGTAGAATGTTCTGAGGCTGTTGGAGTAAGTGAGGGTAGGGGGCGCTGTGGTGCGACGTCTGAGTATTCAGCATCTGATTGGCTGAACTCTGATGAGTAGGAGCGATCTGATTGGACGAGGAAGTGTTGATGCTGCTAGGAGGCTGCATGAGAGACTCATTCCCATTGGCCAACTGGGATGGCGGCCTGCAAAAATCAGCCAATCAGAACATCCCAGAAACAGTAATGACTCTTCGTTTTTGAAGTTTTAATGTCGCATATCAATTTGACTCGTAATTTACAGATTTTTTTACGGTTCTTAATAAATTAATTCCACTAGTAATTGACCTGACAGAATCCAGTCAAATTCATTAAATTTTCAAATAATTTACTTTTACTTTTAGATCGTTTTTTAATTTAGCATAATACGACAATTTAGTAATATGTTCCAAATATTAAAATGTATAAAATATTGATAAACAAATTTACCAAATCAATTTCAATATAAATTCCAATATAAATTCGGCAATACAATTCGTAACTGTACAGAGCTCTCAAAACAAGAAACAACAACTGAAAACCCAAACTATCAAACCAAGGAATTTCTTGTCTTGTGTATAACAATCTTTTGAAATGAGATAAATAATTCAAAATCATATAAATGGGGATTAAATGCACTATTTTACAAACAGACTGTGGCAGTCTTATCGACAATCTATCCAGACAAAGTTATCGTTCGAACTGAGCTGGAGCCATGACTGCTGTTAGAAGGTTCTTTGGCTGATAGAAATTTCACAAAAGAAAATTCAATAATAAAAATATTACAAATATATCAATGTAACATTAAAATTACATCATAAACATTATATTATAAACAGTTCAAAAAATTTTAAAACCTGTTAAAACCATAAACTGCAAAATGAAACAGTTCTCTGTTAAACCACAACACCAAAATGAGGCTCAAGTGAAATTTGAAAATGAGGCTAAAATTTATAATCATTATGGAAAAATAATTTTTGAGCTTATACAAAGATGATTTCTTGAATATTTTTTTTTTAATTATCAGAAATCATGTTTCAGCTGCATTTTTTAAAAGAAAATATCCTTTTCAGATTTTTCTTCATCTTTTGGAGCCTCATTAAAAATGTTGTGATCACAAATTCAAACTTACCAAGAACAAGTCAATTCTTTACAAAATTGAAATCATAAATACCATACAAAAAGCAGCGATTACTATTGTCTAACTCATCAATACTAATAAACCCATGCAAATTAAAATTTAAGAAATATCTAAATAGCAAAACAATTCGCTTGACCACGACCCATACCAACTGTAACTGATAAAATGTGCAATCCAAGTTCCAAAACTAAAATTAGTTTTTGTTTGAACTTTCCATGAAAAAATTCTCTTATTTTTTCAAGTGTAGAACTACGCACTTTTACTCAGCGCCATACAACATTTTTGCAATCCATGACAAAATACAGCTATTTCAAAATTCCTTTTTTTTTCTTGAAAGCCAAAATTCTTCAGTAAATTTTGGTAAGTCTTTTCAGCTTCTTTCAACATTACAGTTTGTCCCGTCAACATGGGAACTGGTTTTTGGATGGACTGTTCAGCCACTGAAAGTCTCACAGTAGAAACACACACTCTCAGGTAGATCAGCCAATTTTCAGTGTGAATATCACATTTTCGGGTTGATTTGGCATCTTTTTTTTTTGCGATTTTCGAGTAACTTCGTACAGCGGCCGTCGTTTTTACTTATTTGCATTTGTGGCACAACCTGACTGACAGCCACAATTGCCCTGACTTCACAATAACGCACTGCAGCGCCACTCCTAACTTAGTTCCAGTTAGGTTAGTACCAATAACACCCCTCCAAGCTCATGTATTGCTTTTATGCTGAGTGTTGGTCTACTGCTAAATTCCAGTTCGCATGCCAGACAGGACACACTGTAGAACAATTTACTGAAGTACGATCTCCACTAAATTAGCTGCTAAGATTACGAAGTACTCTACAAATCCTATACTCGTAGAACCTCATTATAAACTATGAACCATTGCATAGATTGATACCAAATGCCTAGTAGATGGTAAATTTACAATGCCACATGGAACGAACCAACAAAGATAAGACAATTGTCACAATTGCAATGAATACATGCACAGTAGCACACACACCACAAAATATACATATCATACATATCAATACATAGAAGCAAATATATATTTTGAATATAAGACGTAAAAAAAATGGCCGATAAACACAACCTTACCTGGATGGAGCAGTTTTGGGCCGAGGCATTTTTTGCAGGATTGCGGCAATGTCCTTCTTCTCGTCGAAGTTCTTCCACAATTCGTACAGAGCAAGGATGTACCGGGTTATTTCCAGTATCTAAGGAAGAAATTTTACAATAGTTTTAAATATGAATGCACCGACATCACTATTCGCCTCCAGCACAGATACCACTTTTTGCCTTCCAATATTTTTCGAGTACAGCAATATTGAGTTTTAAGTGCCAAACTTTAATTCTGAGGTCTACTGAAAACTCAGATTGGATTCCCGCCATTTCGCCATTTGAAAAGGGCCGATGTGCAACTTCGTTTTATGTGTATTTTCTCCACTTTGCAAGGCCGAAAATGTTACTAAACTACTAACTCATCCAAATTTACATGTGCCGAGGATAAAACAAGTTCTTTTTGAAGTATTTTGATACTTTAGAGAGGCTACAAAGGTAGGATTTCTCTGGAATCTGTGTTTTTTTAATATGTTGTTAATATGTTGAGTATGCAATGAAATAGCAGATCAATCATATTACTATACATACCACATCCATGTCTACCGTCAGTTCCGCAAACCAACTCTTACAATCCCGTCCTTCTATCACACAAGCCATGTGAAGACAGGCTGCAAAATCAAAGACAACCCTTCAATATTATTTACAGGGTTCCCATTCAAATTTGAAAACTAAATTTAGTGTGCATATATATCAAGACAAATTTAAGAAAAGAAAACACTCACCCAGAGCTATCATGTAAGGCGGATACATTAGAGGAACGTCTGTTCGAAGGGCGTCATTGACGATTCGCCTGGAATTGGAAAAATTTTATGTTTTAACAACATACTTTTCTTTTGTTAAAAGGTTGTATTTCTCAAACAAAATCTTAGGCAGCACACTTCGTCCCAAACTTTTGTTGTAGTAGCATTATCTTCAAAATCAGGACTCCACTGCTGGCAAACAGGTTATAGCTTTGAGAACTTAACAAGATCACATAAAATATAGTATAAATAACTTCAATAGTAATCTAAATTGGTTGTCACTTATATATTCCTTGAACAGCTTAAATATCTTACCACGCTGTCTGGAGAAGTTTGTCATTCTGTTCGGAGTTGGCTCCGAGATCGGCTACGAACTGTGTCAATGGTCGGTAGGGGTGGTAGAGGATCAAACAACAGTCCTGAAGTGTAGAAAAATATGTTAAGACATTTGATTGCATTGTATTGTACATTATCTATACTTTATGCGATAAGCCTTCCAAAATGGAAGCCATACAACCGTGCCTATGGGCAGCGACAGGGGAGAACATTACCCATGGTTATTCCAACATTACTTAGTTTTAAAAAGTAATTCTGTGCCATAATTATGTGTGATACATACAGAATTACTGGACAGTCCTTACCATCATTTCAAGGAGATAAAATTCACATTCCAAAACTTGCTGAATTCTGTACGGAAACTCCTGGTTCCAAGCATAATTGAACTTGTTCTTCACTGAACAAAAAAAACAATAATGACAAAATTGTATTTACGAGAGAAACAGACATAAATTTCGTTAACAAAGAAGTAAAACCAAAATTAAAATGTTTTAAATTTGGTTATTACATTAAACGTCTCTTCAACTTTTTCTCAAGCAAGTTATATACTTACCAACGGACTGGCATGTTGAAATTAATCTGCTGTTGGATATTACACCAGATTCCTGCAAGAAAGGCATAAAATATGTTATTTTCCAATCCAAGACTTAAGGTGAAAGGGAGATTTTAAGGGTTTAGAAGTATGTATAGGTTAAATATTGCGGTTAAAGTTGGCCAAATTTGTGACTTCATCACACGTTGTGTTCTTCCAAACGTGGTTAACAGCAATAAATGCAATATATTAAGTCACATACTCAAGCGTTTCCTCAACCATTTAATGGATGGATGGATGGATGGATGGATGATTGGGGCTTTACATCCTGTATTTATGCACTTGGTAGGCTAATTAGGACAGGGGGAGGACACGGTAATGAGGCGAAGGATGATTGAAACAGCCGTCCAACATAGGCCCAGGTGACTCGGCAAGAGCTGGATTTGAACCCTGGACCCAGCGATTGGCAGCCCAGCACACTACCACTAGACCAACCCTCCCCCCTCAACCATTTAATGGAATCAGCAAGTTAAGAATCGCAACCATACCTCCACTTTTGAAGCCAGAAATATGCAGGTTGGAACCATCAGTAGTGGATCTATGCTCCGTAACGAATTTCTGAAAAAAAAAATTCAGAGGTGAAAAAGGTGATTTTTAGAAATCTGCAAGAAGTAAATTCTTCTAAAGAAATCAAAAGTGCCCTCCTTCAATTTTTCAACAAATTCTAAACATAGTTAACAATTGATTCGAAAATTCCTTTACAAAAAATATAATGGAGAACTCGATAAATTTGAAATTTTCTCAGGAATCTAAACATTTCCCAAATACCAAAAGAGCCCTGAAGCATGGGATATATGAATAAAATATGAATATAATATTAGAGTAACTATTCTCCTTTTCATACCTGGCATAAAATCTTTTGAAGTATACTGTGGCGGTGGCAATAACTTGTTGGCGAACTTTGAGGGCCTCTCCCAGGGCTTGGATACCTGCAACAAGTTAAGTTCAACAAATTACAAAGATAATCAAAAATCAAAAAGAATATTCATGAATATATATAAAATTCTAAACTATATCTGAAATGCCAAATGACACTTATCCAAAATATAAAGTACTGAAAGTGAAATGTTTTAATAGATCTCTAAAATTATCGTAAATATAAATCGTACAATTAGCAAAGAAGATGTGTAATCTTTGGTATTCCTCTTCAGATACGACTTTCAAATCAACTTGGCGGTCCCGCAAAATATCTTGCTTGTCGAGCAACCACTGCTGGCTGGAAAAGAAACATGTATTTTAAAAATAAACACAATCTGCCATCAGATCAAACACAGAATAATCAATTTACGAATATGTTGAATAATACGATAAGCTGTACAATGTGTAAGTCAATTGACAACATTAATAAAGAGCTGGGCTAAAAAGAAATGGTGCTATGAAAGGTTAATTTCTTGATGTCTAAGATCTCCTCTGTCAATGTCTTGATAACTGTGGCTGTGGGCAGTGTGCAGTCTAGGAAATTACCATCACATGGTGACAATTGCAATTCCAGCTAAGTCCTGGCCCTGACAGGATGATTGAGTGTGTGGGGTTGATCAGTTGGGTATCAGGAGAAAGTCTGATCTCTGTGCAGCCATCCTCATCACACAGCAGCATGTCAGTAGCGAGACTTAATTCTATCCAATTTTGCGAAATACTGCAAAGTCATCAGCAGCTGATGACAATTTCTTAATTTCTCTGGAGCCTTCGGGTTCTTTTCCCCATTATGTAATGGATAGGCCTGCCAAACTTTCTAGAGTTAGTTGATACTGTGATACAACTTTATACCAAGTTTGGAAGTGATAGTTGCTGTAGTTCTTTTTAAATAGCCTGTCAAAGATGATTTTGAGCGATACCAAAGTCATGGCTGGGCCATGACAGTTTGAGAGGGTCATGGGAGGGTGATGACAGTGCTGGGGTGATTGTCATGTGGGGCTGAGGACATTGATTGTCATCAGCTGGTGATAATTTCCCTGACTGGTGTGGGGTGTGGTCATTGCACTGGTCAACTTGCTCAGTTAGACAAAACTTGACCACCAGTAAGGAATCTTCTACCTCAATTGATAGAATTTTTCGATCTACACCTAGCATGCAAAACTGGGAAGAAAGTACAAGTGAGGCCCCTATTGGTAACTTAATTGCAAATCACATTTTGTCTGTCCACAAGTCACAACAGAAAAAAGATGGATGGTTGATTGGGGCTTTGCGTACTGTACTTATAAATGCACTTCGTAGGCTACAGAACAAAGAATACTTAAGGGTAGATAAGTTAATTTTTTTTAAAATCATGATTCATATTTTTGTGACGTTTTTTAGAGCCATTTTGCCCGATATTCAGCAATATTTGACAACAGCAGCTCATTCATACAAATGGGACTGAGCGGGGCCCGAGACAGTAGAGAGGCCGATGGCCCGATGGGTGACCGGGGGCTTTAGTAAACCTTTACATCTCGTAAGTTGTATTATGCATATGTAGATGGAGTATCATCCCAGAATGATGAAGTCCATTATCTAATGCATAATATTATATGTAAGTAAATGAGTACTTGGTAGGCTAATTGGGACAGGGGGACACAGCAATGAGGCAAAGGTAGGAAGGATGATTGAATGAAACTGCTGACCAACATGACTGTCACGAGTCTAACTTTCATTCAGGACAGTCAGGTCACTCGATCGGTCCCAATCGCAATGCCAAATACAGGGTGCCCACTGAACATCGCACAAAATATTATAGGAATATAGGAATTTTTTACGGTAAAATATAGGAAAATATAGGAGGTTTTCGCCTACTATAATGAGACAATATAGGAAATATTCGACAGCGAAGCCATCGGCAAATCACGGGATCGCTTCCACCATAAGTCTAAAACTTCA
This sequence comes from Platynereis dumerilii, assembly GCA_026936325.1. NCBI lineage: Eukaryota > Metazoa > Annelida > Polychaeta > Phyllodocida > Nereididae > Platynereis > Platynereis dumerilii. The sequence goes on along the minus strand of JAPTHN010000008.1, from coordinate 28,719,663 downwards.
TGTCGCGGACAAAAACACGTCTAAAAATTCAAATATCTGGGGAGAAAAAACGCTTAAACTTTGTATCGCAGACAAAAATGCGCATATACGCGCGAAATATCTTGAAAACTTGAAAAATATAGGAATTTATAGGAATTTTTCCAAAATATAGGAAATTATAGGAGGCCTTAAAAAATAAAGAATTATAGGAAATATAGGAGTGGGCACCCTGCAAATAAAGTTATCGGGACGGCACCTAGCGACTTGGTACCATAGTTGACTGCGCAAGCCAACCCCTTGTAAAATAGCCCATTCAACTATTCAAGTTATTCTCAGGTTTATGGCACCAGGTCAAAATTGGGTCATCTTGACCCAGATTTTTTTTGTTTTCATGCGGACTCCAGTCTCCAGAGCTGAGTGCAAAATTCGAACTTAAAAGACAAATTTAGACCCTCAACAAGCAGTTAATGAGCAAGAATGAGGGCCAACTTGTTGCACAGAGACTGTGTCACTCATACACCACTCTTAAAACTTACAAATGGCTTGAATGCCAGAAATTCCCTGCCATTTTCAGGCAGGAAATTTGGGCCCTCTTCTTTTCAGTGGACAAATGGCGGTGATTTGTGACTGGTCACATGTTGTCTTGTTGGATTCTGATTGGTCGAGAAATGAGGGCACCCGCATCAGGGCGCCAGACGAATTTCATAACTGGGTCATGATGACCTACTTTCACTTGACAGTGGATTGCATTACTCATCCATGAGTGCACCTGAGCACTGAAAGCAGGCTTTCAGACTGACCAATTAAATAGATAGGCGGGTCTACCCCTGAATCTGTTGCTGGTGGTGTAAACAACCTGCTCCATAATGCGCTTGGCTCTCAGGATGCAAGGTTTGGAGAAGTTGTTGAGGGGAGTTTTGAAGTACAGGGCAGAAGTTCAGCCCACTATGGTGCAGCAGTTCAAAGAATTGTCAGATGTAAGTTTTGGTAAACAGGAAAACAAAAATGTGTGTGGGTGGTTTTGTGTCATTCACAGTATTTTATAGTAATCTGAGTAGTAAAATGTGCTCTTCAATGCAACCATGCAGCTGTCACTGCACTGCATTGACAAAGCCATTGATGCAATGATAGCAGGGCCAAGGTGTATGACAAATAACAATTTTTTTAAGCCCATTGCTATTTTCAGGATGACCCTCATTAACCCTGCAAATATAAGGAAAGTTTCTGTTTTTCGTTTTATTTGCGGGATCAATGCGTCTCACATTATGACTGCATGGCACCTAAATATTTTCAAATGTTTTGGCTAGTCCTGATCGAGGTCCCACTACCGCTGTGCCAGCGCTCAGGCGACTTTGCCAGCGGGAGAAAGCCTGATCACGTACTATAATTCTGCTCCTGAGTCCTGATAAAAGGGCCATTTGCCCACCTTCACATGCAGCCAGGCAGGCCCTTTCAAACGTAACGTCACATCTCTGCTGGAGCAGCTTTGACAACTTATTCAAAATTTTAAGAATTTCATGTGGCCGGTCTTTGTTGTGAATTTGCTCCTATTCTAATTGTAATTGGGTTAGAAACTTCAGGTTTTCAGCATTATAGAGGCCCCTTAATGCCATTGTAAATCAACGAAAGTAGATACCCAGATGATATTGTTGTGTTGGCCAATCAAATGACAGAACTTGCCACAAAGGTCATTTTGTGATTGGAAAAAAATTGGTATTTCAAATTTTTCTTTGGTTGAATTTGTCTTATTTTAGGACAAAGCTGCATGCACTTTGCATGTCCTAATAAATCCTTCTTCTGATGAGTGATGAAAATGTTGAGGATGCAAAAAGATTTGGACTCGCATAATGATAAAAGTTTTAAAATAAATTTATATATCGTGTATATATGCATGTCAGGTTCAATTAAGGCCAAAAATCACACAGTTACTATTCTGGGTTTTAATTTGGGTCAGTGACTTTGTGGAATTTACAGTTTTGATTAGTAAATTCACATCAAAAGCCCACTTGTCAAAATCTTGACAATAGGGGAGGGGTAGAATTTAATATTTATATTAACTGAGAGCCCATGGTTATGCATTGGTTCTTTTTGATAAAAGCAGAGACAGCAATTCATTGCAGCTTCAATACCAGTGGTTAGCACTGGTTTATATCATGAAAATTACTTTATAAAATATGTTTAAACTGATATACATGCGAAGAGCCCTACATGATGGGGGAACATCAGTCATGACAACATAATTGCCCGACTTTTAAAAAGTTAAAGCAAACATTGAAGTGTTGGTGAATAGGCTTTAAAAAAAATCAAGTGAAAAAGTATCTCAAAAGCAGAGAACTTTGGCTGTGAAGTACATATGTTTTGCACTTCAATGTCGATAATTGAAAGAAATGTTATGGCTTGTTCCTTCTCAACCTTTGATGCTTTTGATATTTTTTTTCTTTTAAAATGTTTTTTCTTGCATTGAAGCTTGAGCGGCCTGAGCATTTGAGTGATTTTACACAATATATAACAGAAAATCCGAAAATTACATGGCCATAATTTTTTTAAACTCTACCTTTTAAGTACATATTGTACCGAAACCATCGTTTAACCATTTCCCTTTTTGCACTAATTTTACAGCCGAAAGCCCTGGTCTTCTCATGTATGGACAGTAGAGTTTTGTTGACTCGCGTTCTTCAGTCAGAGGTCGGGGATATGTTTTTGGTAAGTTTGTTTAACAGTTAGTACAGGTAACACTGAAAATAAATTAGTTTGGAGGAGACGAAAGGAGGAAAAGATAATAGGAGAAGTGATTTCCCGTCACTGCTCAGAGTCGGAACTCCTTGCCACTGTTTCTCTCCACTCACTAATTTTTCCTCACTGCCCTTCCTCCCTCATTGCTCCTTTCCCCTCACTGCCCCTTTCTCCTCACTACTCCTTCCCCCCTCGCTGCTCCTTTCCCATTCACTGTTCCTTTCTTTTCCTTTCTTTTCACTACTCCTTTCTCCTAACTGCTCCTTTCCCTTACTACTCCATTCCCCTAATTGTTCCATTCCAGTCACTGCTCCTTTCGACCTTTCCCCTCATTGCTGCTCTATTCCACCTCATTGCTTCTCCCCCCTACTGCTCCTTTCCCCTCACTGCTCCTTTTAATCCTTTCCTTGGACCTTGTTGACTGCTCCTTTCCCCTCACTACTCCTTTCCCTGCACTGTTCATTTTCCCTTACAGAGCTCCTTTCCACTCACTGCACCATTCCCCTCACTGCTCCTTCCCGTCACTGCTCCTTCCCCTTCACTGCTCTTTCCCCCCCTCACTTTTCTTTTCCTCTCACTGATCCTTTCAACTGACTGTACCATTCAACTGCTCCATTCCTCTCACTGCTCCATTCCCCTCACTGCTCCTTTCCCCTCACTGCTCCTTTCCCCTCACTGCTCCTTTCCCCTCACTGCTCTTCTGTACTCACTTCTCTTTTCCTCTCACTGATCCTTTCAACTCACTGTTCCATTCAACTGCTCCATTCTTCTCACTGCTCCTTGCCCTTACTGCTCCTTCCCCTCACTGCTCCATATTCCTCACTGGTCCTTTTCCCCTTTGCTGCTCCTTTCCCCGTCGCTGTTCCTTTCCTCCTCACTGCTCCTTTCCCCTCTCTGCTCCTTTCCACTCACTGTTCCTTTCCACTCACTGCTCGTAAAATTCCTCTCAATGCTCCCTTCCATGTTCCTTTCCCATCAATGCCTCTTTCCCCCACAATCCTCCTTTCCCCTCCTTGCTCCTTTCCCCTCAATGCTCCTTTCCTCTCACTGCTCATCTCCACTTACTGCTCCTTTAGCCCCAATGCTCCTCCCAAAATGGTTCCTTTCCGCTAACTGCTCTTTTCCTCCCACTGCTCCTGCCAACTCACTGCTCGTTTACCCTCACTGCTCTTTTCCCCCTCACTACTCCTTTCACCTCTATGCTCCTTTCCCCTCTATGCTCCTTTCTCCTCAATGCTCCTTTCTCCTCACTGCTCCTTTCCCCTCACTGCTCCTTTCCACTCACAGCTCCTTTCTGCTCACTGCTCCTTTCCCCTCACTGCTCCTTTCCCCTCACTGCTCCTTTCCCCTAACTACTCCATTCCCCTCACTACTTCTGTCCCTTCGCTACTCCTTTGCCCTCGCTGCACCTTTCCCATGACTGCTCCTTTCCTCTCACTGCACTTTTCCCCTCAACACTCCTTTCCTCTCACTGCTCCTTTCCCCTCCCTACTCCTTTTTACTCACTGCACCATTCCCCTCACTGCTTCTTTCCCCTCAATGCTCCTTTCTTCGCAATGCTCTTTTCCTCTCACTGTCCTTTCCCTTCACTGCTCCTTTCCCTTCACTGCTCCTTTCCCTTCACTGCTCCTTTCTCCTCAATGCTCCTTTCTCCGTAATGCTCTTTTCCCCTCACTGCTCCTTTCCCTTCACTGCTCCTTTCCCATCAATGCCCCTTTCCCCTAACTACTACACTCCTCTCTGCCCTTTCCCTTCACTACTCCTTTGCCCTCGCTGCACCTTCCCTTCACTACTCCTTTGCCCTCCTTTGTCCTCGCTGCATTTTTCCCCTCACTGCTCCTTTCCCCTCACTGCTCCTGTACCCTCACTGCTCCTTTCCCCTCACTGCTCCTTTCCCCTCACTGCTCCTTTCCCCTCACTGCTCCTTTCTGCTCACTGCTCCTTTCCCCTCACTGCTCCTTTCCCCTCACTGCTCCTTTCCTCTCACTGCTCCTTTCCCCTCACTGCTCCTTTCCTGCAATGCTCCTTTCCCCACTGCTCCTTTCCTCTCACTGCTTCTTTGCCCTCACTGCTTCTTTGCCCTCACTGCCTTTCCCCTCACTGATCCTTTCCCCTCACTGCTCCTTTCCCCTCACTGATCCTTTCCCCCCTCACTGCTCCTTTCCCCTCACTGCTCCTTTCCCCTCACTGCTCCTTTCCTCTCACTGCTCCTTTCCCCTCAATGCTCCTTTCCCCTCACTGCTCCTTTCTGCTCACTGCTCCTTTCCCCTCACTGCTCCTTTCCCTCACTGCTCCTTTCCCCTCACTGCTCCTTTCCCCTCACTGCTCCTTTCCTTCACTGCTGCTTTCCCCTCACTGCTCCTTTCCCCTCACTGCTCCTTCCCCCCTGACTGCTCCTTCCCCTCACTGCTCCTTTCCCTCACTGCTGCTTTCCCCTCACTGCTCCTTCCCCTCACTGCTCCTTTCCCTCAGTGCTCCTTTCCCCTTACTGCTCCTTTCTGCTCACTGCTCCTTTCCTCTCACCGCTCCTTTCCCATCGATGCTCCTTTCCACTCACAGCTCCTTTCTGCTCACTGCTCCTTTCCCCTCAGTGCTCCTCACCCCTCACTGATCCTTTCCCCTCAATGCTCCTTTCCCTCAATGCTCCTTTCCCCTCAATGCTCCTTTCCTCTCACTGCTCCTTTCCCCTCAATGCTCCTTTCCTGCAATGCTCCTTTCCTCTCACTGTTTCTTTGCCCTCACTGCTTCTTTGCCCTCACTGCTCCTTTCTGCTCACTGATCCTTTCCCCTCACTGCTCCTTTCCCCTCACTGCTCCTTTCCCCCCTCAATGCTCCTTTCCCCTCACTGCTCCTTTCCTCTCACTGCTCCTTTCCCCTCACTGCTCCTTTCCCCTCACTGCTCCTTTCCCCTCACTGCTCCTTTCTGCTCACTGCTCCTTTCCCTCGCTGCTCCTTTCCCCTCACTGCTCCTTTCCTACACTGCTCCTTTCTCCTCACTGCTCCTTTCACCTCAATGCTCCTTTCACCTCAGTGCTCTTTTGCCCTCACTGATCCTTTCCCCTCAATGCTCCTTTCCCTCAATGCTCCTTTCCCCTCAATGCTCCTTTCCTCTCACTGCTCCTTTCCCCTCAATGCTCCTTTTCTGCACTGCTCCTTTCCCCTCACTGCTCCTTTCCCTCACTGCTCCTTTCCCTCACTGCTGCTTTCCCCTCACTGCTGCTTTCCCCTCACTGCTTCTTTCCCCTCACTGCTCCTTTCCCTCACTGCTCCTTTCCACTCACTGCTCCTTTCCCCTCACTGATCTTTTCCCCCCTCAATGCTCCTTTCCCCTCACTGCTCCTTTCCTCTCACTGCTCCTTTCCCCTAAATGCTTCTTTCCCCTCACTGCTCCTTTCCCCTCACTGCTCCTTTCCCCTCACTGCTCCTTCCCCTCAATGCTCCCACATACTTTGAATGCTTTTTTCCTCTCTAACTGCTCCATTCCCCGCACTGCTCCATATTCCTCACTGGTCCTTTTCCCCCTTGCTGCTCCTTTCCCCGTCGCTGTTCCTTTCCTCCTCACTACTCCTTTCCCCTTTCTGCTCCTTTCCACTCACTGTTCCTTTCCACTCACTGCTCGTAAAATTCCTCTCAATGCTCCCTTCCCCTCAATGTTCCTTTCCCATCAATGCTTCTTTCCCCCACAATCCTCCTTTCCCCTCCTTGCTCCTTTCCCCTCACTGCTCCTTTTCTCTCACTGCTCCTTTCACTCACTGCTGCTTTCCCCTCACTGATCCTTTCCCCTCAATGCTCCTTTCCCCTCCTTGCTCCTTTCCCCTCAATGCTCCTTTCCTCTCACTGCTCATCTCCACTTACTGCTCCTTTAGCCCCAATGCTCCTCCCAAAATGGTTCCTTTCCGCTAACTGCTCTTTTCCTCCCACTGCTCCTGCCAACTCACTGCTCGTTTACCCTCACTGCTCTTTTCCCCTCACTGCTCCTTTCCCCTCACTGCTCCTTTTCCCTCTATGCTCCTTTCTCCTCACTGCTCCTTTCCCCTCACTGCTCCTTTCCCCTCACTGCTCCTTTCCCCTCACTGCTCCTTTCCCCTCACTGCTCCTTTCCCCTAACTGCTCCTTTCCCCTCACTACTTCTGTCCCTTCACTACTCCTTTGCCCTCGCTGCACCTTTCCCATCACTGCTCCTTTCCTCTCACTGCACCTTTCACCTCAACACTCCTTTCCTCTCACTGCTCCTTTCCCCTCCCTACTCCTTTTTACTCACTGCACCATTCCCCTCACTGCTTCTTTCACCTCAATGCTCGTTTCTTCGCAATGCTCCTTTCTTCGCAATGCTCTTTTCCTCTCACTGCTCCTTTCCTCTCACTGCTCCTTTCCCCTCACTGCTCCTTTCCCCTCACTGCTGCTTTCCTCAATGCTCCTTTCCCTCACTGCTCCTTTCCCCCTCACTGCTCCTTTCCCTCACTGCTCCTTTCCCTCACTGCTGCTTTCCCCTCACTGCTGCTTTTCCCTCACTGCTGCTTTCCCCTCACTGCTCCTTTCCCCTCACTGCTCCTTTCCCTCACTGCTCCTTTCCCCTCACTGCTCCTTTCCTTCACTGCTGCTTTCCCCTCACTGCTCCTGTCACCTCAATGCTCCTTTCACCTCAGTGCTCCTTTGCCCTCAATGCTCCTTTCCCTCAATGCTCCTTTCCCTCAATGCTCCTTTCCCCTCAAATGCTCCTTTCCTCTCACTGCTCCTTTCCCCTCAATGCTCCTTTCCTGCAATGCTCCTTTCCCCTCACTGCTCCTTTACTCTCACTGCTTCTTTGCCCTCACTGCTTCTTTCCCCTCACTGCTTATTTCCCTTCACTGATCCTTTCCACTCACTGCTCATTTCCCCTCACTGATCTTTTCCCCCCTCAATGCTCCTTTCCCCTCACTGCTCCTTTCCTCTCACTGCTCCTTTCCCCTCACTGCTCCTTTCCCCTCACTGCTCCTTTCCCCTCACTGCTCCTTTCCCCTCACTACTCCTTTCCTCTCACTGCTCCTTTCCCCTCACTGCTCCTTTCCCCTCACTGCTCCCACATACTTTGAATGCTTTTTTCCTCTCTAACTGCTCCATTCCCCGCACTGCTCCATATTCCTCACTGGTCCTTTTCCCCCTTGCTGCTCCTTTCCCCGTCGCTGTTCCTTTCCTCCTCACTACTCCTTTCCCCTTTCTGCTCCTTTCCACTCACTGTTCCTTTCCACTCACTGCTCGTAAAATTCCTCTCAATGCTCCCTTCCCCTCAATGTTCCTTTCCCATCAGTGCTTCTTTCCCCCACAATCCTCCTTTCCCCTCCTTGCTCCTTTCCCCTCAATGCTCCTTTCCTCTCACTGCTCATCTCCACTTACTGCTCCTTTAGCCCCAATGCTCCTCCCAAAATGGTTCCTTTCCGCTAACTGCTCTTTTCCTCCCACTGCTCCTGCCAACTCACTGCTCGTTTACCCTCACTGCTCTTTTCCCCCTCACTGCTCCTTTCCCCTCACTGCTCCTTTCCACTCTCTGCTCCTTTCTGCAAACTACTCCTTTCCCCTCACTGCTCCTTTCCCCTCACTGCTCCTTTCCCCTCACTGCTCCTTTCCCCTCACTGCTCCTTTCCCCTAACTACTCCATTCCCCTCACTACTTCTGTCCCTTCGCTACTCCTTTGCCATCGCTGCACCTTTCCCATCACTGCTCCTTTCCTCTCACTGCACCTTTCCCCTCAACACTCCTTTCCTCTCACTGCTCCTTTCCCCTCCCTACTCCTTTTTACTCACTGCTGCTTTCCCCTCACTTCTGCTTTCCCCTCACTACTCCTTTCCCTCACTGCTCCTTTCCTCTCACTGCACCTTTCCCCTCAACACTCCTTTCCTCTCACTGCTCCTTTCCCCTCCCTACTCCTTTTTATTCACTGCTCCATTCCCCTCACTGCTTCTTTCCCCTCAATGCTCCTTTCTTCGCAATGCTCCTTTCTTCGCAATGCTCTTTTCCTCTCACTGCTCCTTTCCCTTCACTGCTCCTTTCCCTTCACTGCTCCTTTCTCCTCAATGCTTCTTTCACCTCAATGCTCCTTTCCCCTCATTACTCCTTTCCCCTCAATGCTCCTTTCCCCTCAATGCTCCTTTTGTAGCATGCTGGACTGTCAATTGCTGGGTCCTGATTTCGAATCCATCTCTTGCCAGGTTACCTGGGCCCATGTTGGATGGTTGTTTCATCATCGTTCACCTCATTGCTGTGTCCCTCTCCTTTCCTAAATAGCCTACCAAGTGCATAAATACAGGACGTAAGACAGGCTTCAAGATCTTGGTCAGGAATTACTGCCAAACTCACCACTTTCTAGCATACACAAAATTTATTCCAATTTTAACCTATCTTATGTAAAATTTTCTCAGGAATTCAATTTTGAAGAAAAAAATGCACCCACTCTTTTATTTTGGAAGTTACACCCCTATTTGTAAAGCCCCCCTCAGTGGGGCGCGCTAGATACCCCCAAAATATTATAAAATTTTCTGTAGGTCTGTGGCTTCAGTAATAAAGCTGCACTAATACCACTAATAAATATACTTGAATTCTATGATGATCCATCAAAAAATAAGATGACTACATGGGTATGAATCTTTAATTTAAATGACAAACATTTTGTGGTGCTAAGTCGCGGTTTCTTATATTTCGCTTAGTATTCATTTCACAGGAATAATTTTTTCACCATCAATCTCAGCAGAAAAGAAGCTTCATTTTGAGTACCAACAACCTATATTTCCGAGAAGTTTAGCCCAAACCAAGGAATTACCTTTTTCAGAAATAAAATTCTAAATAACTTGCATTTTTTTATGGAGGCAGATATCGAAAAAATAACACAAACTCGTTTTAATGCAAATATCTGCGCATAACGAGTTTGACTTTCAGACCTGTATGACAAAAATTGACGAAATGCAAGTTATTTAGAAAAATGACATATTTTTTTCACACATCCAGAACTGAAAAGCAGCGGCTTCATGTTTTGTATGTGTGAACCTAAATACGCAAAGAAAGGACATTTTTATGTAATCTGATGCCTTCATCTGGTCCTTCTGGACACATTGGTATATAATTCATGCCCATAAACATCTCACTGACATTGAAAAATTAATAATCAAATAGGAGCTTCACCCCATTTTAATAAATTGTTTTTACTTTTGTCACTTGACTTCGTTTCAATATTCTGTTCAGAGACCCACATATATTGGTGCAAATTACTAAAACTGGATGCCATTTTAAACTTTGGACAATAGGGAACGTCATGGTACTTTCAATAATCATGAAACTTTGATATCTATCAAGAGAGAGACAGTCAAACTTTGATGTCTGAAAAATGTGTCACCAAAAATTAGCATTTTTCGCTCGTTTTTTCACTTAAATGATAGGATAGCAACTTGAGATCATTATCAAGACAATTAAAAAGGTCACCATCAGAAAGAGCACAATTTTTTACACAAGATAGAATATATTTTAAAATCTATGATAAGTTTTTGTGGCCTTGAGAATTTTTTCACACTTGTGGCAGTAACTCCTGACTAAGATCTTGAAGCCTGTCGTAAAGCCCCAATCATCCATCCATTCCCTCACTGCTCCTTTCCCCTCACTGCTCCTTTCCCCTCACTGCTCCTTTCCCCTCACTATCTTTGCCTCTAAATAGTCCATATGCAGATTGGACGTAAAACACAAACTCACTCCCTCCCCTCGCTAGCTGCTCCTTTCCCCCCTCACTTCTTTCCCCTCGCAGCTCTTTTCCATTCAGTGTTCATTTCCCCTCATTGCTCCCTTCCTCAGACACTCACAGCATCTATCATTATAATCTATTATATTTCTTAAACTTAGGGATTTTCTTGGAACTTACTTTCATTCCATTCCTCATATTTTTCTTAATTTATCAATTTGTTTTCCAGGTTCGAAATGCTGGAAACCTTGTCCCTCATTCCAAACTGGTGGACCACAACGCCATAACAACTGATGCTGGTGCCTTGGAACTCGCATGTGTTGTCTGCAACGTCAAGAATGTGATCGTCTGTGGACATTCAGACTGCAAAGTATGTCAAGTTTAGTGTTTTAAACTTTTAATGTTTAGGATGGGAGATAAATCCATACCAGCAATGCAACTTAGTAGTGCATCACCCTTTTGTGTGAAGTCTTTGAAATTCTGCATGAATAATAAATTCTTGAATGTTAATGCAGGAATTCCTTTTTCAAAGATAGCATATTTTAATTGCATATAAAACATACTTTTTGGACAAAGATATGAGTAATCTCACAGTAGTCCATGTTTATAACAACTCAGTGACATGACTGAGAGTTCACTTGTTGATTCGTCCCTAATAGCTGGAGCCATTATGACTCTTTGGTATGACAATGATACTCCTCCATTCTTGCAGGGGACCCAGGTTTGAATCCTGCTCCTGTGGCTGTTACAATGTTACATATGAAACTGCATTTAAAGTGAAATTTGCTTTCCCTTGCAGGCTATGCACTTGCTGTATTCCATCCGCGACCAGCTGCAAGGATACAACGACTCTCCGCTGCAGACCTGGATGCGCCGCCATGGTGGCGCTAGTGTCACCAAACTTGAACAACTGGAAGTACACGGAAATGAGGCTCCCCTGAAATTTACCCCTGGCCCCATTGAACCTTTCACTGCCCTGATCGACCCAGAGAATCAGTTCAACATCCAGGACAAGTTGTCTATGGTACGTTTGATTATCTTACATCATGTACATGTATTGTTTGGGTTTTCGGGGTCGCATGGGTGTTCTTCGACTTCTACGGTGCGATGGATCTCCAATATCCATGCTTAGTTGAATAAATCTGGAGGGTGTGCGGGCGGTAGCCAAAGATTGGCGGCAGCTCCCATGAGACGCCATGACAATGGTTGTGACGCAGTGATTTTAAGGAGTGAATAATCTCACTGGAACTACTTTTAAAACGTAATGTTGGACTTGAGCCAGTTAATTTTACTGATACCTGCAGAACAGAAAGTGTGATGGGGGATTATAACGTCTTCGTTTTAGACTTATTGTATCAATTTGATATATAGATCTTTGATTTTTCTTTAAATGATGCATCGAAAATATCTTGCATGATTTTTAAATCATGTTTATTAACTTGTCTGCTCAGAGAAACTTTGGAGGATTCCATCACTCACCATAGTCTCTATGATGACTATGTAAATTTATCTACTTTATCTTACAGGTGAATACTCTTCAACAGGTCACAAACATCGCCAGTTATCCGTTCATGCAGGACAAGTTGAAATCCGGAGATGTGCGCGTCCATGCCATGTGGTTCGACGTTTACACCGGAAACTTCTACTTGTTCAACAAGACGGACCAGCAGTTCACGATTGTTACGGAGAGCAACTATGATAAACTGATGGTTGAGGCCCTTGGAGCAGGAAAAAAATAAGTTTTGCTGCTCCTGTGAAATTGAAGATATTATATTCCATAATTTTGTTTATACAGCTGCTTTCAAAAGTTTGGACATCCTTCTTCGGATATAGCAAGTATGCCTACTATGTTAGATAATTGGGTCCCTGCGGCGATTATCATAGTAAATCTTAATACCAGGAATTGCTTTTTGCTCTCTCAACATTTTAAATAATTAACCATTTAATTTTTTGACCCTATTGTTGATTTAAAACCTCAAAGAAATATTGTATTTAATCAGAATCTAATGATGTCTTCAGGCTTTATGTTAAGATTAAATTGGGGGAGTTCGGATGTCCAGACTTATGATCATGACTGTATAATACTGTTTGTTATTGTTAAAGTATATCTTGTTATGATATATTATGAAAAATAGATTTTATATACATATCAATATATAGCACTCTGTTTTATGCTGTGGAGCAATATAAACTGAATTAATGTTGCATTTATTAAGAATGCATGCATTTATATAATCGTGATACTGAACAATGTTGAAGAACAAATCTATAGCTTTATGTTTGTAGTATTTGATGAAAAAAGTATATATACTTTAAATCAAAAGCTGCATGTTTAGCTTTCTCAAGCCACGACTATGCCATTTATTTTTACTTTTAATTGTTACTCATTGAGTTAATTGAATTATGTATAGTGTATTGTCTCTTAGTCGTTATACTTATTTATTCAGACTTAAATCTTAATTTATCTTCCTCTTTTTTGGAGCACTGTTAATTTGACACCTAAAATGACATTCTAACCTCATTAAATTATTCATACATAAACATTCTTATATTCTTATGTAAATTCAATTGTTTTGTGGCAAACGTTTTGCTTTTTCATACTGAAAATTAATACTCTCGCTTACTCAGGTACTTTGAAAATATATTTCTTTTGGTTATGGAATATTTATTCTTGTGTATATTCGACTAATAAGTAGTAATTGGCACTGTCAGCAATGATTAATATGCTTTATAGTGGCTTATAACAGAGATTTGGCACACTATAAATTTTTAAATACTTCCAAATTTTATTTGTGTGACCTGTTAATTTCAATTTTGGTGTTAAATTCAATTACAATCAGTTTGCATTTTATCTTCAATTTCAATACTGGACCAATTTTTTTTTTTTTGATGCATGTGCAGTTTCCTGAATGGCTTGTAATTTTTGTGATGCCATATATAACTATGTGATAAGTGTGATATGATGTCTGACCAGATTTTGAAATTTTAGACACCCAAAAGTGCTTTGATATTTTTTCCTGGTGATGCATGATGCATCATTTATTTAATTGTTATTAAACAAGTAATGTATATTTAGTATAGACTTACGTAAGATTTGCTTTTAGATGCATTCCTTTTTTCTGTTCTTTGTTTTTTATAGCAGTCTGTTAAAATATGTCTGTGCCATATTCTGTTAGTTCTAGATAGAAGCTCATTACATACACACATGTACACTGTAAGTAGAGCCATTGTGTATGGATTACATAGATTATTAATTTGATCGATGAATGCACCATGTTATAATTGAAAATTTTCTTAAAGTACACAATGATTGTTAACGTTTTACAGTGTTAACTTATGTTAAATTAATTAAGTATTGTGTAGAGCCTTAAATAATAAATCTGTTGGATAAACGATGCCTCTAGAGGTTTCAAAGAGAAAACCAAATTCCTCAATTTAATTTTACATAGATTTCCTGAATAATTATTCACAAAACTTTTTGTGTCTGTGGCAATCATGGATCTGTTAATTGTTTTAAAATTTTTGTATGGTGTATGGGGTCAATTGGTTATTATTCAGTAATAAATTGACAGTATTGATTTGTATACAAGTACTTGTTTTGTTCTTTAAATATTGCTTCAGGTTAAATTTTCTGCAATTTTAGCTTTGTATAGGCATACATGTATTATTTTGTGCTTATCAGCTCAGGCACATTTTTGCAATTTTAGCTTATAAAGACCAAGTGCTAGCTGGTGGTCCAGTGGTTAGGACGCTTACCTTGCTTAGAAAGGACCTGCTGGTTTAGGGCAATCTTGGCTGTGCATTTGATTGGTCGAGGGAACAATGTAATCCACATCCCCTGATTCAGAATTGTTTTGTGACATCTCCACTACCTGCTAGTCCACTGAATAGAAACGAGTTGGGGTTTAGGGGGGGGGGCATATATATTATAAGCTTAATTGGGATTTTCATTGAGGGGAAATTAGTTGTTTCAGAGTACCATATATAGCTATAATAAATTCTAATGAGCAGTCGACCTTAATTCTTCCAGAGACTCCAGGGTGCTGCAAAGAAATAATTTATATCATCAAAACAAGGAAATTTTTTTAAAAATCCAAGCCCGGGAAGCGGTGAGGGCACGGAGGCTGGCGTCCCTATTGGGGGGGGGGGGACAGCTGTGCCCCCATAATATGAACTTTTCAAGTTCAACCATGCTAAAACTAGAATTTGTGTCGCAAGCGGAACACATGCGAGTTCACTATGCGTATGTTGTTTTGCCATTTTTGTGAGTGGATTCTTGGGGAAAATGGTGTAGAATTTGGGGCCTAGATTTTCATACATGATCAGAGAAATAGAACAGACAATAAACTTAGCAGTGGTATCACCAGGAGGGGTGGGCGGTGCAGTAAAAAAGAAAGTACAAGCGGCTTACAACAAATTATGTCAATAGCAGGAAGGCCAGATCTAAAAGGTATTGAGATCAGTAGCATAACCATTAGGGGGGGGTGAGAGGGCAGGGGGGACAACTTGCCCCCTGAACAGATTTTGGGGAAATTTCTGCAGATGTATTAGCAAGATTAGAAACGAAAATGGGGAAATGGTAAGAAAAATGGAGAAATTATGAGCAAAATGGGTAAATGGTAAGCAAAACGTGGAAATTATAAGAAAAATGGGGAAAAGGTAAGAGCCTTGGGCTCCCAATTGTTGGGACCCAGGTTCGGAAGCTCTCCACAAAATATTTTTTGCTTTGCTGAAACAATTCTTTGTCGCATCCCTCGTACAGGGTGAATTTCCTATAAATCTAAAATGGTAAGTTTAAAAATGTATTTAGGAGTCGTCTGTAGGACTATATTTCTTTATGCATCTTCAAAAATGCCACAGTCTTGTGAAGCAATATTGGCAATAATTTAGTTACTCGATTGATTAAAACTGTAGAAGACTCCAAATGATCCATTATTGACCTATTGAATATGCAATGACATCACAGTAACAAAAGCAGATTGAAGTAATCACTTGCACTTCCCTGACTCTAACTACTCAAAGGGTGTGACCTGGGTGTCTGCCAGTCCTTGAAAAGGCTTGAAAAGCCTTGAAAAAATTGCATTTACCACAAAAGGCCTGGAATCTGCTTCATACTAATAAAAAAAAGAAACACAGCTGAATATTTTGCGATTTCTTGTGACAGTCAGGTCGCCGATACATTTTTACTATCAGAAAAAAATAATCTGCATTCTCTGGAAGATTGGCCTTGATTTTGGGAAAATTTGGGCCAAGAAAAGCCTAGAAAATCCTGGAATTTGATTCCAAAAATGCTGCAGACATCCTGCACTCAACACAACGAGACTGCAATGCAAGGGCAATAATGTTCTTCTAAAATTGAGTTATAAAATACAAGAACTTTTCTGCTGACTTGACTTGTGTTGTGCTGGTATACCCCGGCTGACTTGACTTGTGTTGTTCAGTTGATGTTGATAGGCTAGTAACCGTGGTAACTGTTACTGTATCCACATATTCATAACATTTTGTCAAGGACCAACCACTGGTATTTTCATTTTATGCACAATATTTCATTAACGTCTCTCTACTCAATCACCCTTAAATTAACAAAATATGAATGCACTATTGCAATGCGCTGAGTGAAACCTGCCTTATTTGGCTGTCCTATCAAGATGTGTGTGCAGAAGAAAATTTTGAAATGCTAATCTAGTGCATTAATAAAGCACATAGAAGCTTGAAAATGATCTTATAAAATACCTTGTATTTTTAGCTGTCAACCCCTTCGACAATTTTCCGAGTTTTTCATTGTAAATAGCTAAAAAGTGAGTTACAAAGACAAAAGTGAGACACCAGTTGGTAAACATATATCAAGATGCCTGGGGTTATTTCTAATATAATTTTTCGTTCAGATAAATGTCACTGCAATAATTCCTTTCATTTAACATTATAGTATGAAAGCCACTATATGTACATTGTTATTTTTATTCTTTTAAAATATGTTCACTGCCATATTTGCCTGATAACTGCCGTTGAGTCTGTCCGTTTGTACAGTGTGACTCTTCAGGCTGGCTTGGTAGTCATCAAATAAACTGAATTGTACAGCAAAAAACATTGTAACAAAGAGTGTGCAGCTGTGGTTCATGTGAAAAAAAAATTCACAGGACTGTCATGTTAAATTTTAATTGAGTGGATTGCCTCCCCCCAAAGATGGCATTGATTGCTATGAGAAAGTTCACTTTTACAATGGCCTTCAATGATGTGGGACTTCTTAGAAGGTGTTAATTTAAATATACTAACTCAAGGTGTGAATGGCAAATTGGCTAATTGGTGAAGTCTTAATTGCTATTCTGAATTGCCTGACATGCACAGTGCATCCTGGGGAAAAAATATATAGGCCTATGCATTTTCAACGAATTCTCAGCAATTAATTGAGATATCTTCATGAAAAAACGAAATCATAAAGATTAAGGCACCAGGATTCAAAAGAGCCTAAAATTCTAATTCTAGCCCTAATAGAAGTGTCTGAAAACTATCGGGAAGACATCGAACCTGTTTCGGCCAATCAGAGGGCAGTAAAACAATAACAAGAATATTTCTATTTCCTGTTTTGCCGTGATTTGGTTGAAACTAAAAACTTAAATTGCAATTAAACAAGACACAAAAGACACACAAAAAAGCAAGACGCCTCAAGTTAGCCTGTTCTTCATTAATTTCATGAAAAAGAAACTTTGATAAGTGCTTCCTTGACTCTCACAAACGATCCAAAATTTCTGACTACCCCTTATTTAACTGGTTCGCTCACAAATGCGAGTGAACTCGCAAATAAACAATTATAGTAGGCCTTTACATAGTTGGGAGATAGCTAGCACCTACTAGGACAGATCTAACACGGGCAACCATCTGGGGAGGGAACCAAGAAGAGGGGGGGGAGCAAATAATATTATGGTACTAGCATTCACCCGTGATAAAGGATATACTTTGGCAGTGTTGAGAAAGAGTGAATGAATGAAGCAATCAAATCAATGTGGGTATAGATCTATGTATCTATCTATGTATGTATCTATCTATCTATCTAGCAGACTATCAATCTATGTGGATTTATCGATATTTCCTGATCCATGGCCACAGGCCAGTAACTTGACCTAATTTCATAGGCCACAGTGAAATAGCAAGGTCACAATGGGCAGTTCAAGGATGTCAGCCATTCTGAAGTGGCCATTTGGTGGCCAGCTTGGATGTCTCAACATGTTCCTGATTCATACCCACAGGCCAATATCTGTACCAAATTTCGTTCTCTAAGCGAAATATTTAGATCACAATGGGCAGTTCAAGACATGAAGAAAGATGGCTGCCAAAATGGCTGCCATCTTGGATTTCTCAACATTTTGCCGGTCGATACCCACAGGCCAATACCTGTATCGAATTTCAAAACTCTAAGTGAACTATTAAGGTCACATTGGGCAGTTGAAGAAATGAAGAAAGATGGCTGCCAAAATGGCCGCCATCTTGGATTTCTCAACATGTTCCTGGTCCACACCCACAGGCAAATACTTGTGGCAAATGTCATAAGCGTAAGTGAAATATTACGGTCACAATGAGCAGTTCAAGAAATGAGGAGAGATTGCTTCCAAAATGGCGACCACAAAATGGCCACCAGCTTGGATTTCTCAACATGTTCCCGATCAATACCCACAGGCCAATACCTGTACCAAATTTCATAACTCTAAGCGAAATATTGAGATCACTATGGGCAGTTCAAGATATGAAGAAAGATGGCTGTCAAAAGGGCCGCCATCTTGGATTTATTAATATGTTCCAGATCAATACCCACAGGCCAATACCTGTACCTAATTTTATAACTCTAAGCGAAATATTAAGGTCACAATGGGCAGTTAAAAAAATGAAGAAAGATGGCTGCCAAAATGGCCACCACAAAATGGCCGCCATCTTGGATTTCTCAACATGTTCCAGATCAATACCCACAGGCCAATACCTGTACCAAATTTTATAACTCTAAGCGAAATATTAAGGTCACAATGGGCAGTTAAAAAAATGAAGAAAGATGGCTGCCAAAATGGCTGCCATCTTGGATTTCTCAACATGTTCCTGATCCATACCCACAGGCCAATACCTGTGCCAAATATCATAAGTGTAAGTGAAATATTAAGGTGACAATGGGCAGTTGAACAATGAAGAAAGATGGCTACAAAAATGGCCGCCATTTTGGATTTCCAAAATGCCCGCCATCTTGGATTTCTTAACGTGTTCCTGATCCATACTCTCAGGTCATTACCTGCAACAAATTTCACTACTGCAAGTGAAATATTAAGGGCACAATGGGCAGTCGAAGAATGAAGAAAGATGGCTGCCAAAATGGCCGCCACAAAACGGCAGCCATCTTGGATTTCTCGACAATTGGCAAATCCATACCCAGAGCCCCACACCTGTACCAAATTTCAGGGTATAAAATAAGAAAATTTGATCACTGCACATATTGTGTCGCGGGAACTATTGTTACCGCCAATATCCACTATTGTGCCCAATAGGCCTATTGGGCATGGATATTATGCCTTTGGGCAAAATATAGGGTCTTTTGGCAAATTATAGGGTCTTTGGGCAAACTATAGGGCCTTTGGGCATTACGAATCCTTGTGGCATGACTTTCCCAAAGTCATCGCATCCTTCAAAATATCCGCGAGGCCTTTGGGCAAAATATAGGTGCTTTGGGCACATGCCTAAATCACTCATTTTTGCTCACTCTCGACTATAGTGGATTTTGGCAAAGATCTTATACTTTGGATAATTACCCAAGTCACTCGCAATAACTCTTTTATACTATTGTGGATTTTGACAAAATTCAACTTTGGATAATGGTGAACAGACCAATGAGAATACGCCCTAATATCCACAGTAGGGGGCACTGTAGTTAATAGATTGTCCAATGAGAATGCCACCTAATATCCTGTCCAATGAGAATCCAGAAAAATATCCTAGCCAATGACAGTCAAGCCTAATATCCACAGAGCTATGATTGGCCAGTGGATATTAAGCTGCATTCTCATTGGACACACTGAGAATTCAATGAGATTCCAATCTAATATCCAACAGCCAATGAAAATTTAGCCTAATATCAAATAGGCTAATAGTCAAATAGGCTCTTTTATTTTTTTTATTTGGTCAAAGTCAAAAGACTAAGCCAAAATCCATGACAGTCTTTTGTGGATATTTGTGGATATTTGCGAGTGATTATATTTGCTTTGGGCATACACAACTATCGCCATTAATATGGATAGCCAATCAATGTTCTTAAGGGCTGGCATTGCGATATCAAGCGTTACAAATTTCCGAAAGATGACAAATTGACCATCATCAGGCAGACAAAATTATAAAATTGGTTGAGATACAAAGTATTTTGTGGGGATTTTACAGTTCACCATAATTTAGCACAAAAAGGGTGAATTTGATCACTGCGCAAATTTGGATTGATCACTGCACATTTCAGATTGATCACTGCACATTTTGGGATCGTTGCACGCTTATTTTATACCCTGCCAAATTTCATAACTCTAAGTGGAAAAATGAGAAAGCCTTATGAGTGAGAGTAAAAACTGCCACACAAGATGGCCACGCAGAATACTATTATAGGATAGACCTATAGGGGTGTTATACTATATTTTCTTTGGGGGGAGGTTACAGGGCTGAGGGTTTGCTGCTGCGCAGCCTATGGTATAAAAAATAAATATTATTTTTATTTCAAGGTGAATTTTTAGTCCAATTTTGTAGGGACCATCATGATAAACAAGCAATGTGCTTCTATTTGTTTATTCCGAATTTTACTCCCCTCCCCGGCACAGCATTTGTTCACGAGGCAATCAACTTTCAGAAGCCAAACGCGAAAACAAGCTCAAAAAGCTGGCTAAATTTTCCCAATTGCGGCGATTATTGAAGAACAATGCACGTTAAAAGGTATTAAGAAAGTAAGGTAAGGAACAGGAGATTCTTTAGAGAGTAAAATCAAGGTTAAAATAGCGAAAAAACATGATTTTTCAACGCGGAAAAGTAACCGGCACGAACTGTCAAGTGCATTTCCAGACGCCAGCTTGAACTTGGTCTACAAATTGTACGGTCTGCGGTCAACTGGGCGACAAACCAACTGGGCGACAAACCAACTAGGCGACACCTTTCAGTACCAACTAGGCGACAGGAAGTTTAGAAATCTCATTCCAGTGACAAGCAGTTCCAACTAGGTGACACAAATTTACACAGCACAATCTAGAGCTAGCTAGATGACAGGAGTACACAAAACACATCATGATCCAACCACCTGTCCTGATCGGTAGTTGAGAAATACATTCCTAATTGACCACCATTTTGATCTGTCACCTGGCTGGTATCCCATAGTCATCGACGTATGCAATGAAAGCTTCATTACACCGTGGGAGGTCACAACCATATATGGTTAACGTCATAACGACCTAACAAGTCTACAAGTGTTGGACGGCTCCAAGCGACTGCAAAAACCCACCACCCCCCCCCCACTGACACATGTTTGTTTTTACTAGAGATATACTACAACTGAACTGACTACTGAGCTACAGGTCACTTGCAATTGTTGTCTACGAATGTCTAGCAGGAAGTGCATTGTCGCCTAGTTGGATGCGTTCCTCTGCCAACTCGTAGACAAAATCTAAAATCATCCTTTTCTCTTCCAGCATGAGCGATGAGTAGCAAGGGACGAAGACGTGTCACAGTGGACAGCAGCAAAGCGCTGCCCGAAAGTTCGTCATCATCAGAGAAGCGAAAGCCGAGCGTCTTCGAAAGACTCGGACAGGCGCCGAGGAATTACGATCCGCCAAAGGGAGAGGTGAGGAAGTGTTTAATAAGTAAATATGCTCATTTTGCAATGTTGGCAGAAACGGTTTATAAAAAAAGAAAAATCTATTATCTAAAAAACCAGTCTGAGAGATTTTTGGAAAAAAGTTTTCCCGCCCTTAATACAGGTGTGGATGTGGTCAAGTGGGCCATTTTGTGTTCATAAAGAACTGAACTAAAATGCGTTGTGGAATTCGGGATAGTTTGTTGTGATTTTTATTTTATTTTTTATTAAAAAAATTTTTTTTAAAAAATATTTTTTTAATTTTTAACCGGCCTAACAGCGGAGGCCGGTTAATACAGGAGCTGTAAATGGATCAGGTGAAACCATAAACAGTAGGCATAAACTGCAACCACAACCAGATGTAAACCACGGTTTTTCCCCATTGTGACCTTAATATTTCACTTACAGTTATGAAATTTGGTACAGGTATGGGACTCTGGGTATGGATTGGGAACATGTCGAGAAATCCAAGATGGCGGCCATTTTGTGGTGGCCATTTTGGCAGCAATCTGTCTTCATTCTTGAACTGCCCATTGTGACCTTAATATTTCACTTACAGTTATGAAATTTGGTACAGGTATGGGACTGTGGGTATGGATTTGGAACATGTCGATAAATCCAAGATGGCGGCCATTTTGTGATGGCTATTTTGGCAGCCATCTTTCTTCATTCTTGAACTGCCCATTGTGACCATAATATTTCACTTACAGTTATGAAATATGTTACAGGTGTGGGACTCTGGGTATGGATTGGGAACATGTCGAGAAATCCAAGATGGCTGCCATTTTGTGGCGGCCATGTTGACTGCTATCTTTTTTCATTAATTGAACTGCTCATAGTGACCTCAATATTTCGCTTAGAGCTATAAAATTTGTTACAGGTATGGGCCTGTGGGTATGGATCAGGGACATGTCGAGAAATCCCAAGATGGCGGCCATTTTGGTAGCCATCTTTCTTCATTTCTTGAACTGCCCATTGTGACCTCAATATTTCACTTAAGAGTTATGAAATTTGATACAGGTATGGGGCTGTGGGTATCAGACGGGAACATGTTATTGAACTGCTCATAGTGACCTCAATATTTCGCTTAGAGTTATAAAATTTGTTACAGGTATGGGCCTGTGGGTATGGATCAGGGACATTTCGAGAAATCCAAGATGGCAGCCACTTTGTGGCAGCCATCTTTCTTCATTCTTGAACTGACCATTGTGACCTTAATATTTCACTTACAGTTATGAAATTTGTTACAGGTATTGGCCTGTGGGTATGGATGAGTAACATGTTGAGAAATGCAATATGGCGGCCATTTTGACAGCCATCTTTCCATTTTAGGAATCTGTTCAAACTGCATTGATTCTATACTAATAGTCTAGCATCTTCCAATCAACTATTTCTCCTATCTTCCAATATCAGTTGCTCAGTGGTTTAAGCAATGGCACCTTCAATTTCATTGCGCTAGGTCGGTTTTGAATCCGCGGATTCTTGTTTTAATTGTTTGTTTGTGTCGTGGATCATTTGAGTCTTGAGGGGCTGTTTTCAAGCTGACCTTGCATTATAATATCGCCCACACGACGATCTTCCATGCGTTTCAAGGAAGGCCAATAATGCATTTGGTAATTGCTTTTTGCAGTGCATCTATTCTCAGAAGCAGTCTAACAATGCAAATTGCAAACCTGCAATTTCTAAAGCCTTTCTTCACCCTCAGTTTACCAAATTGCCATTGAGAAAGCACTTGAAGTCAATCTGACAGGTGTCAAATCTGATTGCATTCCGCAGTGTAGTGCTACTTTGATCTTGCATCCATGGATCTTATGCTTAATTGCTAATTCCGAACAGAACCCAGGGTTTGAATCCTCGGATTCTTGTTGAAATCAGGATTCCCACAGTCCTTTTAAATCCTTGAAAGTCCTCCTATCTGTGGAAAAACGTCCTTTAAAATCCATTGTTTCATGGATGTTGAGTCACCTCGAATGTGCCTTCAATGTTCACAAGACAATTGACAATTAGTTTATGTGGGAAAATTATTTCAGAATATACTGAATTAACTGAAAAGCAATTTTGAAAATTTTCGTCCTGAAACATTCCTTGAATTTAGTTTTCAATTGTTTCAGAACCCTGTTAAATAGATATTATTGATTCAGGTGAAAATTGAGGATAATAATAGATCTTCTTTTCAATGCATTGAAATTATGATTTAAATTGACTTCATTCCAAACCAGCCATGTTCTTGATCGTTTTGTCTTAAATTCCCTCCTGTCCTAATTAGCCTACCAAGTGCATAAATACAGGACGGACGAAAAGCCCCAATCATCCATCCATCCATCTTATCTTAAATTCTGATGCTAACAATGCTTTCGTTTTTAGTGCCACCACTGGATCAAGACGGGGAGATGCAGTTACGGAAAAGCCTGTAAATATCCCCACCCCCCACATCTGGCAGCTGGGAAAAGGTGAGAAATTGACAAAATATAGTAGCTGAATTGTAAAGTGGTCTCTTGAGACTTCGTCTGCTGCACTGTGGGACCATATTCATCCTCAGAATCTCGGTATTTGGAGGACACCCAGCTGTGCAAAATCATTGCAAAATACTGGTAAATTCAAGGCAGTTTGCCAGTATGTGAAGAGGAAAATATGTAACCACTGTGTGGCTGTGTAGCACGTACGGTCTTAGGTTACATCTCTGGTATGGGCACTCTTTATCAATATTTAATATGTTTATGCATGTCTTACTGGCCATTCCTTGCTGTACTACAGTTACTGTATATCGTTTGAAAACTATCTTTGTAAAAACGTATCGGCAAACTTTTGTGTAAGTTTTATACAGCATGCCATGCTTCACTGGTGCTGATGAGGCGTAAAAGACAAACTCTGTCACTTACAAAATATGTGTTCCCTCCTAATAAAGTGCACAGTTTATCTTCAAAGTATTTTATATTGCAGGGATGATTTGAGACACAGAGTCAGAAAGAGACACAGAGAGTCAGACTCTGATGACGATCGAAGCAGCGAGTCGGATTCAGAGGACAGCAGGGTGAGTGGACACCATTGATTTTGGCTTGTTTGTCTTTAATGCTTGATTGCTTGAATAAAAGAAGTCTTAATCTAATCAATCTCTGCATAGATGAGGGGTCAGGGTAATCATGAGGGTATCTGCCGGACAGGGAAAACCGAGAAAATGGTGAAAAAAAAGTTCCTGATAAAACCGGGAATTTGAAATTTGGCCCCTAATTAGGGAAAACATAAGGAATTTTGGTTTTACAGGTGTTCATGAGTGAAATGAGCTCTCTAATTTAAGCCTATATCAGTAAAAGTTATAATTTAGCGGCGATAACAACGATAAACTTGAATAAAGTCAGGGAATTTGCTTGCCTGGATGTTGACTTTGTGATAAAGCTCTGAAAGAAATAAACTTTCAAGTCTGTTACTTTAACAATCTAATAACAACTTAATAATATGAACATTGTTATTTATATTAATCAATTCACCTTTTCAGCCCAGAGAAAAACAGAGTAAGAGCAGCGTCATTTCAAAGAGGGAGGTGAAATCGCAAGTTGTCGTCACAAAACCTTACAACGATAGCGACAGTGACATGTCCGACCCCCAATCAGCAAGTATGTATTGAACCAGACCTCTTGGCTCGTCATGAGTCTCAATTCAGTGTTCCAGCTTGGCTATTTGAGCATGTTGTTGCGCTATGCCCGACTCTCGTCCGCCAAGCCAAAAATTGTTTAGTTGTAATATGTTATGCTTTGAACACTCACTGCTTCCATGATTTATAGTATTTTACCCGTTAAATGTTGAGTTCGGTAGATTTAGAGATATTCCGTTCGAAGACAGATTATGTTCTTTATGTACTGATAATTGTATTGAAGATGAGTATCTTATTCTGGAATAGAATATTTAGAAGCTAATTTCAATACTAATGACTCATTTGAAATTTTATTTTCATTAATAATGAGTATCAAATTTTATTAGCAAAATTTCTACGAGAGGCTCTTCTATTACGTAAAGACCTTTTGTATATTTCAGTAATATTTCTTTCTTTGCGAATTAGTTTGAACTGTTATGTGTAAAAATATAAATATATGTTACTCGATTATTCCTGTTCATTTTGTTGTGTTATGTGTTGATGGATATATAAGCCCACTGGGGCTGGGTGGTTACATTTACTGTTTCATATTTTGTTAGATTGATATTTGTATAGCGCTTGTCTTTTTAATGAAAAAAATAAAAATAAATAGGCCTATATTGTCCCTAGATAGACGGTATTGGACGTAGGCCCTACTTCTACCATGGGTGTAACAATAAGTGATATTTTACCAAATTCAATCTTTACTTAGTAATTTGTCAGAACTGAGCAAATCAATGGCTGCCCCCTGTGTAATTTGTGCGGACAGCAATTTCAATCATCCTTCGTCTCATTTCTGTGTCCTCTGGTCCTATTAGCCTGCCAATTACGTAAATACAGTACGTAAGGCCCCAATCGTTCATCCATCGCTTTGTTTCTGTGCCCTCCTCCTGTCTTAATTAGCCTGCCAAGTTTGTAAATACAGGACGTAAGGTCCAAATCATCCATCTATCCATCGTGTAATTGAAGTTTGAAGTTTCTTTTGACAACATAATAATTCAGTTTACAATATATATTTGAAAATAATAATGAAGTAAAAATCAGTCATCAAAAAGGAAACTGACAGAGTTTTAAATAACTTTTTAAAGTAGTTCCCTTTAAAAATAAATTTGTCTGTCTTTGTCTTGCAGCTTTATTGGACAGAGATACAGAGATGTTGCTGAAACAAAGACAGATGCTGCAGAGAGAGCTGAGTCAGCTGTCTAAGGAAGAGGATGGGGAGAGTGATAGGAACAGCCGCAACAGTGGACGCCCTGAACAGGTTGGTAGAACTCTCATTTGACAAGGAAAATTCACTGGCACAGAAATTTATGAGCATTGCCGTGTCTTCGCCGTGTCCTAAATAGTGCACTGACGTGCATGAGTATATTTGATGTATAGCCGCAATGCCTTTCGGGGTAAGGGAAAACAGAATTGGGCTTTGCTGTGTCCTCCTGCTGCCCTAACTAGCGTGCCTAAGTGCAGTGCATAGATGTGGACGTTAAGTTGTAATCACTTACTGCAAAAGAAATACATCAGCATTGCTGTGTCCTCGTCCTGTTTTTATTTGCATATCCAAAGTGCATAAATACAAGACGTAAAGTTACAAACATTCACTAATCAAGGAAAACAAAAAAGAGCATTGCTGTGTCCTCATCTCCTCCTGTTCTTCTTAGCATTCCAATGTTAAATACAGGATGTAAGGCCACAATTACTCACTGGACAAGGAAAACAGAAATAAGCATTGCTGTGTCATCGGGTACATTCGTTTCGCTGCTCCAAAGTGCTCTTGGAGTTGAGTAGTTCACTCCAGATCATTCGTTTTGCACTTCCGGGAGTAGTTTGGAGTAGATTGGAGTAGATCGGAAGTACTCCAAGAAATTGGGATATCCCATGACGTATGATTGTTTACATAAATAAATGACACTTCAGAAGCTTTCATTTAGTGGCTGATTGCGTGATTTCGATGTGGATTGCTGCAATTTCTATTGACACAATTAAAGCAATCAATTGGAGGTGCCATTTTACAACATAAATTGCTATTAGCAAGAGAATCCTCGTAGCAAATAATGACGTGCCTAAGTACTCCTTTTCATTCGATTCAGACCAAGCTTGGAGTGAACTACTCCAAGTTGGAGTAGTTTACTCTCAGAGTAGAAACGTCACTTCCTGGAGTAGTTTGGAGTGATTTAGAGCAGGTGAATCGAATGTACCCATCCTCCTATCCTAATTCACCTACCAAAGTAGATAAAATACAGGGTGTAGAGCCACAGGCCCACACTTCAGCAAAGCCTTCAGTGAATAAATCAGACACGCCCCTAAAGATGGCCAATGAGCAGGCCTTCACACAAATTATGCAAATGAAGCTGATTTTGCTATTTCGCACACTTCCGCAAGTGTTACATGCGTCATTCTTATATGGGCAGATAGATCTCTCTGAGACCTTCAAAATGATAGGTCATACGTCTCTGAGAAATTAGTAGTTGCGTCGTAAATCGCCGGTAAACTTTCGAAGTGGAGAAGAATCCTGGGCGCTGATTGGCCATGACGCTCATGACGTAAATCAATGATAATATGCGGCGATTGAAGGATTCGTCTAGGGTAGATTCTCTGGGTGCAGGCCCACAGTCACTCACTGAATGAGGAAAACAGAAATAGCATTGTTGTGTCCTCCTCCTATCCTGATAAGCAAAGTGCATAAATACAGGATGTAAATTTGCAATGACTCTGGACATTGAAGTGGAAAATGAAAAATATAAGCTGTGCACATTGGTTAAAATTGGCTATTATCATCATTAATTGTATACTTGATTTTTAATAACATCACAGCCTGTTCAACAGCTTTCACACCTGAAACTTGTGAAGCTGTGATCATCTACGGATTAACACGATTTTAGTGAAGATGGCAATGCTTCTTTGAAGACTTGTGTTTTACAGTCTAATTGAAAGAAATAGATTTCAAGAAAGTTCACTAGTCATTGTCTTTGTCAGTGGTTCTTAAATCATCCAATTTTCTTAATAAGAAAAGTCATCTCTTTTAATGAATCTAGAGATAGATACTCTGTGCTCAAGATTAAAATCTAGTTTAAAACAAGTTTTGTGATTCAATTGGATAACTGTATTCAAGATGGAAATGAGTTTTGCAATTATTTTGTGATTAATTCATACAGGTTCACCAGTCTTCGAGTGAATCATCAAGCGACGTGGCGACGCCACTACGTCTGAAGAGCAAGCACAAACCGCGGGCGGAAGAACCACATCCGAAGAAGAAGTTAAGCGATAAGAAGAAGAAGAAGAAGGTCAGCAAACAGAAGGGTCACAGGTCGCCAAGTTCCGATTCTGGGAGGGAGAGGTCGAGAGAGAGAATGGTCGCCACCCCCAAACAGGAGAAGGAGAAAGAGAGAGAGATGGAGAAAGAAAAAGAGAGGGATAGAAAGGAGAAGTATATCAAGGAGAAACCTCACAAGTAAGTTTATTTTTGTTATTGTAAGTTTTAATATGTCTTTTTTTTTGCAACTCATTCTGATGGTGAGGGAGTAGCTCAGTTGGTGGTGCTCTGGGATTACTTTTGTTGAGTGCCGAGTTCGATTACCTCTCTTGCAAGGTCTTCTTATTGCTGTGTCCTCTTCCCGTCCTAATGAGCTTACCAAAATGCATTATAAACACTGGGGGTAAAGTCCCAATCATCTATTTCTATTTTGACTTGTGATGGTGATTCCAGAGAGGTGGCTCAACTATGTGATCTATTTTTAGTGTGGGGAAAACCCTATTTTTTTGATGACATAATGTTATGGAGTGTTGGGAAACAAAAAAGCTGTGAAAATATCAATGGTTTTCACACTGTCACAGTTTGTCATGGGTATGTTTTTAATCTTTTACAATAAAAGATTACGGACAACAAGATATGCAAAACTGAAGGGAACAAACATGTCACATTCATGTGTGAATATTGTAAGAGTCATGGAGAAAATGCAAAAATATAGTAAAATTTCTGAGTTAAGATGTCCTTACTTTTTAGGAAACACAAGGAGCGTGCTAGATCGATGTCTTCTGACGACAGCCGCAGCCCGAGTCCCCGTAAGGAGCGGAAATACAGCGACTCATCGAGCGACGAGCCAGAGCCGCGTCCTCCTCCAGTGGTGGAGAAGAAGAAGAAGTCTTCCGTTATCAAGAAGAAAAGTCCCGAGAAACGGCACATTTCTCCCGATAGCTCACCTCCGAAGGTGCCGAGAGAGAGGGTGAAGGAGAAGCCTCGCAAACAGCAACAGCTTAGTCCTGCGGTGTACGAGAAAAGCCACAAGAAGCAGGCGGTCTCCCCTGATGTCCCTCGGGAACAGCGCCACAGCCGCCAGGAGTCTGAAGATAGGGGCAGAGCCAAACAGAAGAGGTGAGCTTACAAATTTTAATGTGTGTTTTGTTTTCCTGAAAACTTTTATTTCCTCGAATAGACATCTGATCTCAAATATGCACCAGTTCAGTGAGGCTCTACTCAAATATTGTATCAAATGTAGTGCGGTCTGCACTAATAGGCTATGAGGGTTAATTTATTTAAATGGTTTGCATGCTGCCAGTGCCCAGGTGTTTTTTGCTTGTTTGACTAGGCTAGTCTCAATTAGACACTGTTCCAGTATAAACGGCCTGGTAACGATTAAATTAATCTAACATAAATTCCAGTCTTCCATACGAAGAAAAACAGAAATTTTTATATCACATTGTATGCGCATTTATACTTTTGTACGAAATAAAGATTTTACATTTGTAAAAAATAAAATTTTACATTTATAAAAATAATAAAATTTTACAATCTTACACATTAATGGAGATGTTAAAACACATCCTCTGCAAAGCGGTAATGAATGATCAATATTGATCTTCTGTAGGTCAATCACACCCTCAGAAGAATTCAGACACAAGAAAGTCGTTGAAGTAGAGCGTGAACGAGTAAAAGCGAAGCAATCCGTTTCACCCCACGAGGGTCGACAGTATCTTGAGGTCAAAGCTGAGAGTCGGAAGTTATCGAGGACCCCAGAGCAGAGACGTGTTGCTGCGAGGCAAGAACGGTCTGCGTCACCTGAACCTGTGAAAGGAAAAGAGCTGAAGAGACCAGCAAAGAAGTCGGAGAAAGTCGTAGAACGCTCGGAGAAAGAGAGGAGCAGAGAGAGGACAGAGAGAACGGAGAGAGTGGAAAGAACAGAACGAGTGGAGAAAGTAGAGAGAGTGGAGAGAGTAGAGAGAGCAGAGAGAGAGCGTGCAGCAAGACAAGAAGCAGAAAGACACGAAAGGGAAAGACTAGAGCGGACGGAGAGAGAACGGTACGAGAGACAGAGAGCAGAGAGGACAGACAGAGAGAGACCAGAGAGGGCAGAAAGAGCAGACAGAGAAAGGTACGAGAAAGATAGAGAAAGACCGGAGAAGGAACGGACAGAAAGACATGAACGCCACGAAAGGCAAGAGGAGCCAAGTAGAGAGAGATTGGAAAGACACGAGGTTGCAGAAAGAGCGGAAAGAGAAAGATATGAAGCTCAAGAAAGGGAAAGATCTGAGCACTCGGAAAGAGGAGAGAGAAGGAAAAGACAAGAAAGAACTGAGAGGGTAGCTAGGCCAGAACGGACAGAAAAACCAGAAAGAGTAGAAAGGACGGAAAGAGTAGAGAGGGTAGATAGAGAAAGGACAGAGAGGGAGAGGGTAGAGAAAGAAAGACATAAGTCTCCCTCATACAGTGGGAGGTCAAAGGACAGAGTTCAACGGGAAGTGACCCCAGAGGTCAAAGGTCACAAGGGAGAATCATGGGAAAAAGTTGAACCCGAGGCTCCGAAATTAAATCCCGTTCAAGAAAGGTTAAAGCGATTAACAGAAATGTCATCTATAGACTTGGTACCCCTGAAAGAGGGCGCCAAAAGCTCAAGGGACAAGAGCAGAGACAAGGCTGCACGGGAACCCGAAGAAAGGGTTCAGAAAAGAGGGCGTGAGCGCAGTCGCAGACGAGAATCCCCCGATCTCCCCGAACCCCAAACGACGCCAGAAAAGCACGCCTGGAGGCAGCGGCAACAGGCTCAGGCAGCTGTCGCCGCTCCGAGTGGTAAATCAGAATCTAAACGCTCCAGGAAGCACCCGAAGGAGGTCGCCGCCAGGTCTCAGTCTGATCGAAGCAGCGACCGAGAGAGAGAAATGATCATCAGTGAAGATCTACATGATCCCCGAGAGGTCCTAGAACGAGAACCGAGAAGTGAACGGGAAATGCGGGAGATGCAGAGACAAGCGCAACTCTACGAGCAAGAACGGGACCGTCTGCACGCCCTCGACAGTCGCAGAGACATAGAAGGCCACAGGGGGCGACACATGTCTCCTGGAGAAATGAGGGCACGTCAGATACCATTTGAAGAATATGAGATGCTAGGACAAGGACTGTCACCTGCTAGTTATGACCGATACAGTAAGACATTTTTTATTTTTCTGACTTTGAAATATTTTAATATGTTGACGATTTATCCCAGTCTGCTTGTATGCATCAAAAGTAAATATCCAATCAGCTGTTATGTGATAGATTGCGTATATATTAAGTATCTCAAGATATTTTACTTGGCTTTGTGTTTAGAAGAAATATTTAATCTCATATTTTGATAGCTTGAAATGGAGTTATGAAAATGTCACTTTGAAGATTTGCTATTTAACAGTTGGTTGCAATTTATGATGATGGTTTTCAGTGAGTCGTCGAGGCCGAGGGCGATATGACGAAATGGTCGAGGTTCCACACGGAATGGAAGCAGCTTACCCAGTCATAGACGAGAGGGAGGAGAGATACTTGAGAGAGAGATACGAGAGAGAACACGAGAGAGTCATGCTCGACAGACATGGCCAGCCACGAGAAGGTAATTGGAGTTTATAACATGATGCTGAAATTGTGTCAACCAGATCTTGATCTATTTTGGCTTCACATGCTAATCACAACTTAAGTTTAAGCTTGGATCTGCAGATTCGAAAAATTTATATATTTCTCACTAGACATGATTATATCATTTGTCATATAGTGAAACTTGGAAATGGAAAAGGATACCCAATGTGAATTATTAACTGTTCATTTGGAATATGTTTCGAATTTAATGTAGGTAGTTCATGAGAAGGCAGAGTTTGATGTGTTTATATTTATCAGTGCTGTACAATGCAAAGCTTTTGTGGACCCCTAAATGTAAAAGGCCTTAGTTTGCTAAATTATTAGACTAGCAGTAGCTAGTCTCTTGTATTACTAGGCGTCATCCAGATCCGAGTCGTCCTTTTGCATGGCAACCAAACTGTGTCCAAAGCAAGGGCATGATAAGGCATTTCAAACGATCGTTCTTATGAGTGAAAACCACCGTTACATACCCCAAATTTCGTGTCAAACTCTACCTTGCATCTTTATTTCTTCAAATAACAGTAAAATTTTAAAATCCACGCAGTTAAACGCTGTATTTTAGCCATGCTTTTACTCAAATTACTGGCATAACTTCCACTGCGTTGTTGATCGCCAGTGGCCAGTGCGCATGCGCACGTAAATTATGGATTGCCCCTGGTGGATCAGCAGTGAAACAGTCTAATCTTTGCATTGCCCAAAGATTAAGTTGGACAACCTCCTCCAGCATGTTTTGGAGAAGCATCACGGCAATTAAGCAATCATATCACAGACAGCCGTGCTAAGTGCCGGTCTGTTTATTCAGACTGCAGGAGCAGTGCTACAATTCCAAAAACGTTTCATGCACGGCGTAAACTAGGTCAACGTGACCTAATTTTCGCCATCATCTTCACAGGCTCATTAGACTAGCAGTAGCTAGTCTCTTGTATTACTAGGCGTCATCCAGATCCGAGTCGTCCTTTTGCATGGCAACCAAACTGTGTCCAAAGCAAGGGCATGATAAGGCATTTCAAACGATCGTTCTTATGAGTGAAAACCACCGTTGCATACCCCAAATTTCGTGTCAAACTCTACCTTGCATCTTTATTTCTTCAAATAACAGTAAAATTTTAAAATCCACGCAGTTAAACGCTGTATTTTAGCCATGCTTTTACTCAAATTACTGGCATAACTTCCACTGCGTTGTTGATCGCCAGTGGCCAGTGCGCATGCGCACGTAAATTATGGATTGCCCCTGGTGGATCAGCAGTGAAACAGTCTAATCTTTGCATTGCCCAAAGATTAAGTTGGACAACCTCCTCCAGCATGTTTTGGAGAAGCATCACGGCAATTAAGCAATCATATCACAGACAGCCGTGCTAAGTGCCGGTCTGTTTATTCAGACTGCAGGAGCAGTGCTACAATTCCAAAAACGTTTCATGCACGGCGTAAACTAGGTCAACGTGACCTAATTTTCGCCATCATCTTCACAGGCTCATTCACATTTGTGCAGGCTTTTATAACCTATTTAAGTACTTGTAGTCTATCTGGGAATACCTGTTAGTTCTGTTGATCACGATTTCAAGTCTATAACTCACATTTTGCAACTTACTTTTTACTTTGTTTGCTGGACTCTGATTGGCCAATGTCTGGCCTACACTGCCTTATGATTGGCCAATGTCTAGCCTAGAATTCTGTAAGCTAGGTGCTCATTGGCCTTCTTCTTCTTCTTCTTACATTTGTTGCCTTCCCACAACTGAGGTATTGACAGCTACTGTCAGTAACAATTTACACGGGGCTTCATCTAGGCCTAAACAATTAAATGCACATTGTGTCTAATCATTTACATTTAAATGTTTTGGTGAGATGTTGTGGTACTTCAACAACAGTAAATGTAACACTGTGATGACATGTTTTGCAAGATGATGTTTCCATCAAGCTAAATAGACCTGCAACACATACATTATGGTGGGAATCCTTACAAAGCTTCCTTGAGTTCACACTGTACACTAGTGGGCATCCAGTTAGGGCAGACACCTTCAGTTTTTTTGCATTTTCAGTTTTGCAGTACACTTGTCAGTGCCACAGTGGGTGATAATTTTTTAATTAATTACAAATTTTTATGACTATTTCTTTCTTGAGTCTCTTGGCAAAAGTATGACACATTTTCAATCAATACATGTACCAAAAGTCACTGATGACATTTAGGTCACTTATGCTGCTAACCTGCTAACCTGCTAACCCTTTTCATATCTTTCCCATTTACTTTTGGCCCTGACATAAGGCTATGGCCCAAAGGCACCCCCCCTAAATTGGCCAAGGCCTGCTAGTCTTCCAAATTGTAATTTGGCCTCATCTAGTTTATAAGTCAATTTAATACTGCAAAAAAGCCATTGCATGATCATTAAAATTTCTAGAAGGACTCATTTCTGTGGTCCTTGCTTGTCCTGTCCACTTTAGCTTTGTCATTAAAAAAAAAGAAGATGTACAGCCCTATTCCCCAACCATGTGTGATGTAGAATTGTTTCTTAATTTAGGACGAGATGTAGAGGCGGATGTCTACTACGAGGGACTCTACCGTGGAGACCCGAGACGCCGAGAAAGAGTTGACCCACACGGGAGGCCTCGGGAGCAGTACCCTGACGGTAAGACTGAAATATTTAATAAGACTGAAATTTTTTAACTATTTTTGGCGTTAAAGTAAATCGGGGGACTCTATAGATATTTCTCTTGGATGAAAATAGTGTGCTGGGCTGGCAATCGCTGGGTTAAGGGTTCAAATCTAGTTCTTGCTGGGTCAATTCGGCCTAACTTTGGCCGCAATTTCAATCATCCTTATTCATTGCCGTGTCCTCCTCCTGTCCTAATAGCCTATCAATTGCAAAAATACAGGACGTAAAGCCCCAGTCATCCATCCATCCATCAGGAATATACGTGGAAATGGTCGCTCGTTTGTACTGCCCTGGGTTCCAGGTTCCATTGGGGCTTTGACCGGGTTGGCAGGTCCGTGTTGGACAGCAGTTTCAATCCTCCTCCGCCTCATTGCTGTGAACTCCTCCTGTCCTAATTAGCTTTTTCAATTTACCTGATTGAGTAAATACATTTAATACAGGACATAAAGCCCAACCTACCATGTTGCATAAGTGCAGGAAGTAAAACCCTAATCATCCATCCAACTAATGAAATTATCTTTTCGTATGACATTGTGTTCTAGCAGGGTTCAACATTAGCGGGAGTCCGTGAGTCCGAGACTCCTTTATTTGTTCACGGACTCCCTCTTGGTGAGCAGTAAGGAGTCTGTGGGACTCCTACACTTTGAAAGCAGCCAAATTCACGGCATTTGGGGCTGTGAATAATAGCAATTGACTTTGAATGCAGCCCACTCAGCTATCCAGTGTCATCCAATCCATTAACATCATCAATCCAATTGGGGTCAACACATAGGATTGGGGTACATATATGCAATCGATTGAATTGCAATCATCACATTTCAGCAAGCATCAGAGGTGTGAATGGCTGATAGGACTTCTTTGGTCACTTCGAGCTAATGAATGAATGGGTTAGGTAACTCAGGTTTGCACTCTCCAGAACATTGCAAAGAAAACCTAGAAAACTAGAAGGAAAATGGAATTTGCAAGTCCATTTAAAATTACCAAATTATTCAATACTAAATTATTGAAACAAAGACTCCTATATTAATTTTGTCCTTGGACTCCCTCTAGCTAAGATGTAATGCATCCCACTCAGTTCCAGACCCCCTTGTATCACCCAAGTAAGTTGAAGTAACCAATCCAATTAAGATGTTTTTTAGGATTGTTCTGGAAGTGTCAAATTTGTATTGGACTGCCATGTCTGAAGGGTCGTCCTGAAGTGCAATTAATTTCCTTGCCTTCAAATATAATAGAGCTGCCAATTGTACAATGCGATAAGCCTATAGCCACATACAGATTGATGGCAGATTGTCTTCTCTGGATGATTGCAAACCATTTCATATTTCCTATATATATCTATATTAACTAATAGACTGATGTTTTTGGAGACCAAAGATAAAGAAATATTCAATATCGAATCTCTAAAAAAATCCACCTATCTAAATACTAATTCTCATGTTTCTTTGGACTCCCACATCTTCATACAGACTCCCAAAATCTGAAACATAGGAGTCCGACTGACTCCCATCAAATTCATGCTAATTTCGAACCCTGTCTGGGCGGTACTTCATTGGACCTTAGAGTTCGACTGGAACTAATAAATGATTATGAAATTTGAATTTGACTTGTTCGATAGATATAAGAGTGAAAGAATTTACTATTGTGTTGTTCATTCTTGCAGAGGCCCTAGTGAGAGACAGAGGCAGATATGATGAGAGATACAGACATGGTAAGTCGCTGGATTAGCGTAGTCTTTATATCTGGACCAATCAGAAGGAAAAGTGGCAAAGTTATCATCCATTGACATCCAATAAGATTGAAGTACTTAAAAAATAATTTTTCTGTACGATTTCAGAAGCCGAACAGTATGCCCTTGAGCAGGCGACAAGACGCCAGTGGGAAGAGCGGGAGGCGAGAATGGCAGTACGGGAATCTCGGGAACCCAGGGCTTATGACCGCAGAGGAAGGTAGGTATTATTTTTCATTCGGGTTAAGAGTTCTCGGACCGGGAACTTGATGAGCAGCTGCTAAGTTGACATTGTGTCCTGAATTCAGTCATCCAATGCTCAAATCGACATGACTATTGTTAGCTCAGTTGGTAGCTCCGGGCTCTGAATCGCTGGGTCCGAGGTTCAATTCCAAGCCTTGCCGAATGATCTGGAGTTAAGCTGGACAGTAATTTTAATCATCCTTCCCCTCATTGCTGTGCCCTCCTCCTGTCCAAGCAAAGTTAAAGCTTGATGTTGTTCAGATGAGACGTTAAATTGGCAGCCCCTTGTATCAGTGTCTGTGCTGAGCGAGTAAAGATCCCTCACATGGGGTAAATATGTAACATGTTTTGGACTCCTGCTCTCTCTCCCATCTTGTCAATCAACCCTCGTGAGCGGCCAGAACTGAGCTCAGAGGGCTGCACTTACCATATCTATCTATCTATGTACTGAGTCCAAGTGCATTAATAATATTTATTAAATACAGGATATAAAGCCCAAATCATCTAGCTGTCACTTATAAATAAGGGCTATTCCATTTAAAAACCTGGGAGGGGGGTGGTCAGGTTGATTTATTTTTCGTAAGATGGATGTAGGGATCGACGGAAGTTCGCTTCAGATGTATGGAGGGATGCAAAAGAAATCGCTATAGATGTATGGGGGGGGCATTATCGCTCCATGAAGGCTTACGCATTGTAATAATAAAATTTTTATTTGATGCATGTGGGGTGGGTAAAAAATTTGCATTTAATGCATGGGGGGTTCGAAAATAATTCACTTTAGATGCATGGAGGGGGTCAAAAATGTAACCTGACCACCCCCCCTCCAGGTTTTTAAATGGAATAGCCCTAACTGCAATTACCGTTATTTCAGACGCACAAATGAAGAAGAGGTCCTCCTTGCCCAGTCAGTGAGGGTCCACCGCGATGGCTCCCCGGCAGGATCTCACCACAGCGCAGGAAGCAGGAGCAGAAACAGGCCGGATGTCATGGATAGAGACATCATCAGGGAGCGCGAGCAGTACGCCAGGGAATGGCAGCAGCAGGAGGAAATCCGCTTGAGACAGGTTGGTGTTGACTAGCAATATATCATAGTCCTTCAATGATAAATCCACCATAACATAGTCATAGTCCTTCAAGGATAACACCACCATAGTCCAGGGAATTGACTTTGTGAAGAAGCTCTAAAAAAGAAACATACTTTCAAGTCGGTAACTTTAACAGGGGGAGGGTTGGTCTGGTGGTAGCATGCTGGGCTGCTAATCGCTTGGTCCAGGGTTTGAATCAAGCTCTTGCGGGTTCACCTGTATCTATGTTGGATGGCAGTTTCAATTATCCTTTGCCTCCTGTAATACTTAGCCTACCAAGTGCAATTAGTGCATGAATACCAGACATACATCCCCAATCATCCATCCACTCTCTCATACATTTTTAAGCACTTCGTCAGATTGGGCTCATTTATTATAAATTAAAAATTTGATCCATTCTCCCATTTCAGCTTCAACAGATGGAAATGGTTGATGAACGTGGAAATAGGAGAGACAGGTCCAGTTCTCGTTTCCGTGATGAAAGCAAACGGCGCAGGTCTCCTTCCATGGACCAATACATGGAACGCAAGAGAACTCGCATGGAGCACGAGGGAATGCCTCCTGGTAGGTTGTTGTGTCCTAATTGTACTGTTTGATTTCATATTACCGGGGATGTCATTGAAAATGACACTTTTCCCATGCAATAATCGACAAAAACTCAATACATCAACGTATCGATGCCTTTTCACACACCAAGAAACGGCAAAATCCTAGCTTTATTCAGGTAAAAAATCACACGAGAATTCTGAATTTTCATCACCAATGTCCGCCATATTGAAACTGATGTAAACAATAAGAATTCCACTGGGTTTCTCGCAATGTATCCCAATAAATATGCCAAATGCTATTGAAATAATATGTTTGATACTTGCGGGATTGTATCGATACGTTATGGATTCGGACTACTTTTGCAGTACATCAATTTCTGGCTGTGTCGATAACTTTCCTACATATTACATGGCAGAAAAAAAAGAAGTTCATTGAATCATATTTATAAGCGTCTTAACAACAATGACTCGTTGATTTTAGAACGTAGAGAAGAGGGATTACCCCCGACAGAGTGGACGGAAGAAGAGAGAGAAGAAGCTCGTTTGAAGGAGGAGAGGAGACACAGGGTGGTAAGTTGGAAAACAATGTCATTTGTATTTAGCATGTGTTATTTATATATCACCCACGTTCTGTAAAACCTGTGCTTGGAGTGGAGTTAAGTTTCTCCATTTGAAATCTGAATTGAAAAATTACCCTATTGTTTGCATTAGGCGCCCGGTGGGCAGATATAATGATGAGATGGGCGATTAATCGTTTTTTGCATAGAAATACATAGAACGGACATGAGGCTGTATGAAGCCACCTCAAGATGAGGTCACCAAATCCACCATATTGGAACTGCCCTGAGACATGACGTCACAATAGACTAATTATGATGTGACGTCATACCATTGTTATAAGTGACATCACTGTTATTGGTGACGTCACAGTACCATTGTTTCAGGATACAGGGCAGTTCCAAGATGGTGGATTTGGTTGCTTCATCTGCCAGAGCCTCATGTCCGTTCTATGTATTTCTATGGTTTTTTGCGTTAAAAACTTTTGATAAAGTCTTAATTTGATGGCATTTTGATTGAAATCGGTTCTTTTTGGAGGGGGTGGGCTTAGATTAAGGAGTGTGCTTTTAATAAAGAAAATACGGTATCTGGTGCTCGACTGCTTTTACGTTTACACTGCAAAGAAACAACACGAACCATGTTAGTAAGGAAGTCCAAAATGGTTTAGAAAAACTATGGTGTAAGGATTGGGTGGTGCGTGTCTCCTCCCAATAATTGCCGAAATACTGAGGAGAGGTGCCTCCCTCTAGTGGATAAAGTTACTCGCCAGTTATCAAAAGTTCTCTTTAGAAATATTCATGTAAATTACTAAAATTTCAGGAGGAACCACCTCCCCAGGAACCCCCTCACAGAATGTTGGAACCACGAGAGTCCCGGGAAGCCAGAGGAGGTGAACCCCGAGAGGGACGCCCCCTAGAGGCACGCGAGGCAAGGACTTTCGAGGAAAGAGTGCGGAGGAGTCCGAGCAGGAGCAGCTTGGGAAGCAGGAAGAGCCACAGGGATGAAGCAAGGTGGGTGAATCAATGTTATCTATTGCAGGGTTGCCAAATGCCACAAGGACAGAGATATTGTTCCTAGTGCACTTGGTTGGCTGAGGGGTAACATTCCCTTCTGCTCTGCTGAAGATCTTTGCCTGCATGGGTTTGAACCCCAATTGGAGAACTCAGAAATTTTCAGTGGACCTTCATGAGAAAAATCCCAGTTGGATGTTGTTGAGATGGGACGTTAAATTGGTGGTATGCTGTATCAGTGTCTGTGCTGGGCAAGTAGAAGATCCCTCACATAGGGTGAATTTGTAACACGTTGAGGACTCCCGCTGTCTCTCTCATCTCATCAATCAACCATTGTGAGTGAGCAAAACTGGGCTTAAGAGGGCTGCATGTACCATATCTATCTAGATATCTATCCATCCATCCATGCAACGATAGAAGTGGGTCTTCAGGTGGTATGAGAGCTATGTACAGCATGACTCCATCATATGTTTTAAAACAGAATTTTGACTTTTCCAGACGTGCAAACGAGAGCAACAAAGAACCTGCAGCTGTTGAAAGATCTGACAACAGGGAAGAGGAGAGAGAAAGAGGAGACAGCGAGAGGGAAAGAGGAGACAGAGGAAGGAGGGAAAGAGGAGAGCAGTGGGAAAGAGAAAGAGGAGAAAGGGGTGGAGAGAGAGGAGCAGAGAGAGGTGGAGAGAGAGGAGGAGAGAGAGTAGGAGAAAGAGGAGGAGAGAGGGGAGGAAGAGGAGCAAACTGGGAGAAGAGAGAAGAAAGGTGAGATGGCAGCCATACATTTTTAGCCTGGCTCACCAGGCTAATTCAGGAGTAATGGTCTGAAAATATTGTCTTTCAACTGTGCTGTTCAATAACTATAGGTTCAATATATCTGTTTTTGTGTTTTATTGGTTTGTTAGGGTAGCTAGATGTATGGAAATTACTTTTTTTTTTCAATTTCAACTTTTTTTTTTTCCCAAATTTTTTTTTTTTTCAACATTTGAAAAAAAAAAAAAAAAAAATTTCAACTTTTTTTCAATTACACTAATTTTTTTTTTTTTCGAAAAGAGGAAATCGTGCAACTTCTGTTTTTCAAATTTAAACATTTTTTGTTCAAAGATTTAAAATTTTTTTATCCTAAATCAAAAAAAAGAAAAAAAAAATTTTTGGCTCCAAATTTTTTTCAATTTCGCCAATTTTTTTTTCAAAAGAGGAAATTGGGCAACTTCAAGATTTGAAAAAATCGTACACATTCTTTTCGTGGTTATTTGGATATAATTTTGTACATGGAGCAACTGCAATAACAACACTTCACTTGCCGCAATTCAGAACCACCTTTCGCTGCCATTTCCAAACCATAAAGTAGACTTAGTAACTATTTCACCAGCATTGCTACATATTTTGCCGTCATCACTGCCACTTGAGCCAGGCTTTGAATCCCCGGATTCTTGTTTTAATAGAATTCATTCCTTCAAAAGAAAATAATGATATATAATTATTCGGTTTGTGAAGAGAAAAAAACCTGACAACCAAGCCAAAAACATTTGATAATATAAATTAAATCACTGAAGATAAATCCAGTCACCGTAAAATGACTGTAATGCTATTTTTCAGGCCTCGTAGAAGCACAGAAGAAAATGCCAAAGAGGGTGCTGAAGCTGATGCCTCTGGAGCAGCCCCTGCAGTCACCCCACTGATGGACCTCCCACCACCTCCGCATATTTCCGACATCGATGTTACTAAGGAACAGGTGCCGCCACCTGCTGAGTGTGAGTGTAGTTTGAGCTTTTATTTGGAGTGGTTGCTTGGGGGGAGGGTTGGTCTTGTGGTAGCGTGCTGGGCTGCCAATCGCTGGGTCCAGGGTTCGAAATCCTGCTCAACCGGGTAACCTGGGGCTATGTTGGATGGCTGTTTCAATCATCCTTCGCCTCATTGCCGTGTCCTCCCCGTCCTAATTAGCCTACCAAGTGCATAAATACAGGACGTGAAGCCCGAATCATCCATCCATCTATTTGCAGTGGTTGCTAGCCAACATGTATTATCCTCTTGCTATATTCTCTATCTTTATTGTGTTAAATTGTTAATTCTTGGAATTGTCTTTCAGCTGTGGAAGAGCAAGGCTTGGAGGAGATTTCTGACGATGACCTGGATGACCTCATTGAGAAGGCGAACGCTGAACAGGACGATGTGGACGAGGATGCGCAGAGTTAGTATTGCAATTATTGGTTCTTCATGTATATGATAGGGGGAGCCTCGGGTAGGAGGGTCTGTTCAATGCACCATCCTAGACCCCGGAGTCAAGTCATGCTTGGATGACTGACTTGATGTTCAATGACTTGACTTGACTGACTAAGTTGACTTAGTCATCTTCTGTGACTTGACTTGACTAACTATGAAGTTGGCTGGCTAAGTCAGCTTGGCTGACTAAAACAATGGATGAACATTGTTAATGTGGGTAAAATCAGATGGGCTTAGGTGGTGTGACCAACTTCTCAAAAAATTACAGAAATATTCTGTCTTAAAATGCAAACAATATGGCCTTGTTAGGGCCTGAGTCATCCTATTTTGACAATTTTGGTACCATTGGAATCGTCTTTTCAAGACAATCCAAAGGTACCAAACTTTTGTCGACGGCTCCGGGATCTACACCATCCAGTTCTCTGGGTGCTACTCCCCTTTCCATGATTCTTTTCGGTCTGTGAATATCAATCTCCACATTAAGTGCATTCTGCTTTCTTGTGAATATCGGGGGGGGTGGTCTGGTGGTAGAGTGCTAGGCTGCCAATCGTGGGGTCCAGGGCTCGAATCCAGCTTTTGCCGGGTCGTCTGGGGCTATGCGGAATGGCAGTATCAGCCGTCCTTTGCCTCACTGTGGTGTCCTCCTCCTGTCCTAGTTAGCCTACCTAGTACCTAGTGCATAAATACAGGATGTAAAGCCCAATCATCCATCCATTCTGATGGAGCATAATAACTACTAATTTTTTGTTGGCGTTAAAAAAAGAGAGTATTTTGTCATGAACTTAATCTTTCAGTTGCTACATGTCATTCTTTTCTTCCTTTTCCAGCTGCTGTGGACATAGTTGACATAGATTGGAAGAGCTTGATCCAGAGCACCAAACCAAAACCAGTCACGGAAAGTTCTGCTTTGAAACGATTCGCTCCACACGTCGTTCTCGCGAGTATTGGGGTTTCCCAGTCGCTCGCAGGGGATTCCCTGATGGCGAAGGTGTTGGCCTTGTGTCAGAAGAACAATACGGAAAATGAGAAATCTGTACCAGCGGAAGAAATGGAAGACGTCAAGAAAGAAGAAGTGCCACCTTCTGGCATGCCGATGCAAATGCAGGTAAAAGTGACTTTCAATAACACTAACATCAATTATGATCAATAAAGTATAATGGCTAGCAAGCCTGCTTTGCAACCATGAAGATGCAGGTTTAAAGTGGTGGTAGCTCTTCGGTCACTTTCAAACAATTACTTGTGAATTTTCACAGTAACTTGTCACCTTTCACAGCAACTTGTTACCTTTCGCTGTTACTATTTACAGGAACTTCTACTAGGCCAGTCATGACTATCACAAACTTCTTAGCTTTCAGTGACCTGTTGAACTTTCTCAGCAACTTGTTAACTTTCAGTTACTCATTCTCCTTGTCTCTTTCAGATTAAGCAGGAGCCTGTGGATGACGTTGTCTTGGAAATAAAACCTGAGAGTTCTGATAATGAAGACAAAGGTAAGATGGTTAAATTTATTTATATCGCTGACCGATTTAAATCAAAGCAATTTAATTCGCCGATTATATTGGGATTTGATACACAGAAATCATGATCTATTTTAATTGAATAAAATGTATAAATATTTACTTTGAAAAAAATTGTTACTTTTTCATTTCAGAAGAAATGCCTGCTCAAACTCAAGACCCAAAACCGAAGGTGGCAGCCGGCCCGAGATTTGAATTCCTCCATGAACTGGCAGGATTCCACGCTCTAGCAACAAGAAAACGGCAAGAACGACTCGGACTACTCCCCAATCTAGGACCGTACAGACGTGCTCTTTGTGCTCGCAGGGATCTCAAGATCAGACAACAGTTGTGCCATATGGAGAAGGTAGGTCGAGATAAAGCCTCGATTTGTCTGTCCTCTTTCACTTTTGAGTTGTTCCTTTCTCTGTGTAGCTCCTTTAATATGAGTTGGAATAACTTTTCGCTGGTGTCAAAATTATTGTTAATTTAATTGCCTGTAATCTGGCAGAAGTCAGTAAAAAATAATTCTGAGGTATTCTATGCCTATATACGAAAATACTTAATGCTTGAAAAGAATCGTAATCCGCAACTTGAAGGTTTTGCAATTTCACTCAAGAAAAGATGCCAAAAGCCCAGACTTGAGTTTCCAGACCGAGGCCCACGAAACGTTCAGAACATTGTCTAGCCATGGGGATTGAAATTTCTATTTTAGCTCAAAGAATACAATGATTATGAGTTAAAAATCGCTCTCAATTAATTCATTTTTTTTCCCTTCAATTTCAGGAAGTGGAGGGCGACCTATTTCCAGCTCAAGTTGTCGATCAGGATCTCTACAAACAGAGCCTTCAACTGTTCAAACACGACAAGGATTTGGTCGCAGTCTAGCGGAGAAAGATACATGTATCATTTCCATTAAGACTGTCGCATGGAAGATATGGACTGTGGCAAAGTATTCTGGCATCTGTGCTGATGCACTATAAGATGCCAATTTCAAAAAGGAAACAAGTTGTTTCAATAATTGACTGTAAGTTTAATAATAGTGTATCGCAGTAAATTATAAAATAATCAAGCTTATTTTATATATAAAATAAAATCAATACG
Organism: Platynereis dumerilii; assembly: GCA_026936325.1. Taxonomy (NCBI): domain Eukaryota; kingdom Metazoa; phylum Annelida; class Polychaeta; order Phyllodocida; family Nereididae; genus Platynereis; species Platynereis dumerilii. The sequence goes on along the minus strand of JAPTHN010000008.1, from coordinate 28,675,266 downwards.
AGAAATTCAATTTTGTTTTCATTTATTGCATTGTACAGGACTTGAATAAATTAAATATATCATGGAAATGATTAGACAGTATTTCAATAGAAATTTACGCAATTAATTTATTTACAAGCATTCCCTGACTTAGAAGCAGCCGGTTAACTAAAAGACCTTCTGTCTGTTCCAGGCATTTAAATAATGGGCAACTGGAGTCTAATGATTTGACCAAAATTTGGAAAGTGGTCTATCGACAAGATTTCTAGGCCTAACATATTTCAACCAGAATAAGAACTTAATTGCCTTAAAAGCTCTTATCTTTTTTTCTTCATGGAAGAGACTGGTTCTTTGGATTGAATATTGCGAGTCGTAAATATTAAACGGGAGTTCAGAAAATATTACAATGTATGTATCACTGAGCCACCCTCCACATTCGATAAATAAACCCTGTAGACATTGTCCTTGTAAGAGTACTACCTTTTGAAGGTATGCAGACTGAGCCTACTTATATATACTACAATACATACATGTATATTTTCAATCTAGAGGATAAAATAACCTGGGCATATGTTTGATCGTAAACCCCCGAATATATACTGATAAAAGTAAACATTTTGTCCAAAACGGGTTGATCAGTGTCTCCTGCGTAGAATAAGACAAGTGTCTGACAACAAATTTGAATGAAAATATTAGAAAAGTATTTAAAAAGTATGCCGGGTATTTTCTCATAGTTTCAAGTTTGCCCAAGACATAAATGATGCCATAAATACTAGAATTACCTCAGTTACAAATCGCTGTTATCATAAATACCGTTTCTCATGATGAATACAGTTTACCCAAATAAGTGTCCCATATATATATACATACAAATAAATTAATAATAAAAACCCAAAATTACGGTTACATCCATCACATATTCACAAGTTTTTTCAAATAAAAAATTTGCCCAAATTGCTGTAGGCATCCTCCTGGTATAATAGTAAAGGTGAACACAAGTAAGGACTGCGAGTATCGACCAATCAAAATTTATCACAAAATATCTCTAAGATGAGACTCCATTGGAATGTCCATTTGTAGCAGCCTCTGTTGGCAATTTGTTTTCTTTCTCCAAATTCCGTTTTTTCGAAGGATTGCTCTCTGCCATCCACAGTTTCTTGATTATTTGATTTTCCTCGATTCCTTCCACGACCTTCGTGACCTTGACCTTGAGTTCTGCTTGAAGGTCATCGATCGATTTGCTGGCGTCTATTTCCTGTGAATTAAAAAGGAAATTTTTGTGTGCGATTTGATTCAATTGTAATTCTTGGGAGTATCAGGAAGTGTAATAACACAATAGAGAGTAGTTTTAACCCTTGTAGCCGCAATGGGGGCCTCGGAGGCCCCCCTGGGACTTTTCGCTTTAATATCTCACACAATATTTGGTCAATCACGTTGGAGATTTCGTGTAATCCTAGTCCAACTAATTGTAAACAACATCCAGATGTTGCGAATTGATTGATATTGAACATGGTCACTGACGATAGTTTGAGCATTTTTCTGCCACAAAGCCGCAATGGGGGCCTCGTAGGCCCCCACCCTTGTGCATGTCATATGAGTTTTAGAAAAATACTGCAACTGTGCTGATACTTATTACAGATCAGATTATGGTCAATACAGTCACTTTTGTATGTTTGGAGAGCTGATATAAGTCTGTCAGTCCATTTCAACACAATTAAAAATAGGCCTATATATATTCGCATTTCGAGTAAATTTCTGATTAATTTACCTAAAAAGGGACAAAATTGACCTTTTAGTGATCTTAAACCTACAAAAATGAATTCAGCATCATCAAAAACTCCTACAGTGATGATTTTGTAAATGTAGCTGGTATGATAGAAGTGCAGGCCCTTCATTCTCAGAAAAAAACTGGCCTGAAATGGACACCGGAAGGGATGGATCTTGCAGAGCAAGGGCCAAAATGGCCATTTTTAGTGCTCCTTTTCTCATCTCTTGACATTTTTAGGGCACAAAATGGTTTATAATGACATAAAAAGACATTCCCAATACTTTACAGAATAATTTGGTCTCAAAATAACTTAAAAATACTGAATATTCCAAAAAATGCATCAAAATGGACAAAATTGCGAAAATTTAATGAAATCTTGATATCGTATTTTTATCAATAAGATTTCATTTTTTTCCAATTTCACTGCCACTATCCTCCATTTTGACTTAATTTAATATACCAATACTATATTTGAAGTAAATTTTTTGAACCACTGTATATTTGAGGCTTGAGAAAGGGAGGGGGCCTCAGAGGCCCCCATTGCGGCTTTGCGTACTCAAAATTGGTTGCGGCTACTAGTGTTAAAAGAATAGGCCTAAAATAAAAAGTTGCGTTTACCTGCCAATTGGACTCTTTCAAGAGTTGGTAATTTTGAGCAACTTGTTTTTGGAAGTCTGTTTGTTCGTATCGCTCTCCTCCGTACGACCCTCTTTTGGCGGCTTCTTCGGAATCTAACGTCAAATAAAAGACGGCATCTGGTTCGGGGAGACCTATCTCTGGTTGTTTACACCAATCCAAGTCCAAACCCTGAAGAAGAAAAAGTTCAGTTGGTTAGTCATCTGGTTCTATCTTTCAGCAAAGAAATTGGTCACGTTTTTGGGATGGATGTATGATTGGGGCTTTACGTCCTGTATTTATGTACTTGGTAGGGTAATTAGGACAGGAGGAGGACACGGCAATGAGGTTTTTGGGAATACTTACTGGTTTTGCCGCAGTGAAAGCGACCCCAGAAAATGAGTATCTGTCCACAATTAAAGTTGTTCCTTCTTCCAACAACTTCTTCATGGCTGGCCTGCAATGGAACAAAATTGCAATTGAGGTTCTAAGATGAAAACAAGAATCCACAGATTCAAACCAGAGCTCAGCATACAACAATATTTATTTTAAGCCATAGCTAGGGACATATACAATGGAACAGATCTATGATCTTTATGGTTGGGAGATGGTCAATCTGACGCCCTGGCAAACTGGTTACTAAGTTTTAAACTTTTTTTTTGACAACTTAAGAGATTGAAGGAGTGTAGGGGTCAGACAATCAGAGGTGGCGGAACGCTTCGAAAAGTGGGGGGGGAGGGGCGCACCGGGCACCTTGTCTATGGTAATTTTTAGGAGGAAAGGGGCAACTTTATGTATGTTTGGCCGAAAAGTGGGGGGACACGTGCCCCCAGTGCCCCCCAGCTCCGCCACCTCTACAGACAGTGTGGTCATGCTATTGGTGGAGCCACCTATTGGTGGAGTATGATATGACATAACTTACACAGCTTCCCATCTGTTGGCGGCAAACAAAAGATGAACTGCGTGGTCTTCAAGTTCACATTTTTTCGTAAGGTAATCATTGATGACTGAGCCAATTGCAGTTTCCCTGTCTGAAATTTTTAAAAAAATTACAAATTTAGGATAAGATACACGCCAGGCCACCAGAAAATCATGCAGAGGTGAAATGTCGTTGCGGGGATATCTAGTTCTCTCTTGCCACCTTGATTGGACAGCTCACATTTGTGTGATGAGCCTAGAAGAGGCATAGAATTTTTTGGCGGAGGCTGCAAAAAATCTAAGTAAAATGTACCATGGAAGACTTCTGATTTCGACACGACAGTTGAGTTCGACATGTACACTGGGGGCTCTCAAGTGTATTTGACAGGTGCTCCAGCTGTAGTATACTGTATAATTCGGTGTAGTGTGCGCCAAAATTGCTGGACTGATTGGACCACTTGCCAGGCAGCTTGGGGAGTGTCGAATTCAACTGTTGTGTCGAAAATAGATGTCGTTTCTGGTACTGGAAAAAATTGGTCTGCGTGGCACTTTAGGATTTTACGCAATTGTATGCAGTATGCACAGGCTCATGGCACTAACTGCCATTGACAAATAAATAAACTAGCACATATACGACCAGTGAAAGCAAGCATGTAAGGAAAGGAAAATAAAGGGTTTTTGTAATGGGCTATGCCGCTATGGTTATTTTTTGGGAAAACATCACCTCAATTTCTGTGACTGTAATTTGAACATCAAAGCCGGCTAAGGACATCGTCAAGAACACAGAAAAGCTGCTGGAAGTTTTCATAACTGGGCAATCAGTAGTTTGGTTAGTAGCGCAAGGCCAAGGGGTCCATAAATTAATACTCGTATGATAATATTAACAAGATTAATTTGCAACAGCACACCACGACAATACTTATGCCTTAGATCGAAAAATTCTATCTTATTCAAGACAGCCAGAGACTACGTTGTTGGTCTTTGTCGGACTACTTAGGGACCGTTCAGAATTTATGACTGGGGGGGGGGTGGGAGTTTTGGCCGGGGGGTACTAACTTTTCACACGTGTTTCAAGGGGGGTATTAATTTTTGACAACACTTCCAAGGGGGGTAAGAAATTTTCACAAAGAAAAATTTTTTAAAAACACGCATAAACTAATTTTATTTGGACTTTTTTGCGAGCAAAAGTCCGTGAAATGACGCAAATCTGTACGCGTGGCAATGTATAACAGTATATATATATGTGTGTATTGCTTTGTATGTCGAGGGGGGGTACTAAAAATACGCGTGAAACCTGAGGGTGGGGTACTAAAAATCCGCATGAAACTCAAGGGGGGGGGGTATCAATTTTTGACTTCAGTCTTCAGTCTTCAGTAGATAGATAAGTCCTCAGGGCTGTTGCCGTCCTGGACGGGAAGTTCAAAACTCGCACCCCCCCCCCCAGTCATAAATTCTGAACGGTCCCTTATGCCTACGTGTCACACAATGGCCACATATTATGACATTGATTGCTATGGTAAACAAAAGAGAATGTAAATGTTCATTCACCAGGGAACCTCCACATTTTGCAAGGGATTCCTTCCTTGTTGAGACTGTCCACCAATTTTCTGCATTGCGTCGTCTTTCCTGCTCGATCACACCCTTCAAATACAATGAAGGCACCTCTTTTGGACTCAATGTTGCCTGGCATGCTGAACTTTCTGACAAACTTGACAGCGAACGATGCCTTTTCTGACAGTTCCCGCGTTTTCGTTATCAAACGCATTCTAGGGGGTTTCCTGGGGATTCCCTTAGCCGTGACTGCTGATCTACCGTGACGTCATTTTTGACAGTGGCGCTTCAGGCGGAGGGTTCGGAGAACGGATCAGAAGCAACTTTCTCAACTTCGTTGGCGGAGTCAGTCAAGCAAAAATGACAGAAAACACGTCGTTTTTTCGTTTTTGACAAACATTTTTTGTGTATTTGACATCTAAAACTGAAAAAGAGGTAGGTATAATGGAAATTTGTGGCTAAGCAACAGATCAACTTCGTTTCTTACCTGATAGAAGTTATAGATTTGTTAGATTCGTCATTTTAGACACATTTAAATTTTAGTCAATGACAAAGTGACCAATGTGAGAGTACTGTACTACTGAGTAGACTTGCAATGCAGTCCCAAGCTAGCTTGGGGACTTGCCTATTAGTGCCTCTCAGGCTGGTGAAAGTTCGCAAGTGGATACGATGTCGCCGCTAAAACACAGTGCATGCTAGTTAATTACTTGTTCTGGAGTGTCCAGGCTGACCAGAAGGGTCAGTTTGTGTCATTTGCCGATGAATTGCACTTCAGAGAACCTTGGATTGGTGAAGTACAATCAGCAATCCTTTGACCAATTTGCTCTGTTCTCCAAATTGCAATTGAGTGGCAGCCATTGTTGTTGATAATTCCCAATCCCAGAAGGCCCATAATCTTAAGTTTGCATATTAATTGGATGATTTGGATCAGTGAGTCAAATAGTGCCTTCTTTTCAACCAATCACACTTAGCTAGATAGACCACATGACAAGGAACTAATTTGACCTAATTGTAAAAAAATCCTTGGGCATGGCAGCCATGATGATTATCATGATGATGACCACTAAATGAGTAGTGCTCGGCGATTCCCGACATTAATCGATTTAATCAATCGACCAGGCTTTTGCAATAGAATAATCGATTATAGGAAAGTGAAAATCGATTATTCCTGATGTAATGAACACAGTGCAGTATTTGGTGAATTGCAATTGCATTTCTGAAGCACAAGATGCCTGTCAGACTTGACAGAAGTCCTAATGGCAATTAGGAAACACAAAAGGCTTTTCTACACCCTGTAAGGTGTGAATTGCAATTAACCAACTGATGCCAATCATCATTGTGAGATATTTCAGTATGCAAACTTCAATCACCAACCAGTTACATGATTACTAGTTATTAGGCTGTAACATTGTATCTTATTTAACAAACTTACTTGATTTAAATTATTTTGGTCTGTGGCCATTGGGAGCTATTGGGACAGAGCTGATAAAAAACACAGCCCACTTAGTTTTATAGGGAAACTTTCAAAGGCTGACCTAGTAAGGTATTATATGAGGAATTGAAAGGAAGAAAAAGTCACATCTTGGCTGATTTATTTCTAAATGTTTGAGTATTAAAACTATTTTTCATGAAATTGACTTATGAAACTTCCAGTTTGATGTACTGTTGTAATCAGTATGTCAAGGATACAATATAGAGAGGAAATACTGTTCAATGTGTTCATCATGTCATTTCTTAGGTTTTTCAGAAAAATAAAGTATTTAAACATATAAGGAAAATAATCGATTATTAATCGATAATCGATCGGTCAGGGTACCCGATTAATCGATTATGGATTTTCCAACCGATTCCTAGCACTATAAATGAGATGAGATTACAACTGTTAAATGGCATCAAGTGCCTGACATCAAAGGGTTTCACATGTGCCAGTGGTAACTAAACAATGTTATGGTCACAGAATAAGGAGCTGTTTTAAGTGACACATTCGTGTTTCTTTCTAGGCAGCTGTAACTTTTGTAAACACATTTTTTCTCTCTGGTTTTTTGCATGCTCAGAGTTGAAACCCTTCACAGACGAATGTCAGTGAAGGTTTCAGAGGTGAAACTAACTACTGAGTGTGAGTAGGCCTACAATACATGATCAGCTATCGGCTATGGTCAATGACAATGTTATATAACCATCATGAAATTTAGACAAAGACTTCTAATGCGTATTATAATTTTTTCTTCATGTAATATCTTGATAATTTTGGAAATTATGTTCACTAGGTCTAAATTTGTGTCTTTTTTTTTAGAATAATTCTCTAAAGATATTTTAAATAGCCTGACTTGTTTGCAGGGCTCAAGATGGGTCGATCACCGAGCTCTTCCCCAGATCGCAGAAGACGACCTGTGAAGAGATACTCGTCTTCTCCATCTCCTAAGAAAAAGCCGCGTTCCTATTCCTCTGACAGCTCAAGTTCACGTTCACGCTCACCTGTCATCAAGTCCAAAAGGAGGCGCTCCAGTAGTCGTAGTTCATCCGATTCACCTTATAAAGGAAGAGGGTCGAAAAATGTCAACGGAGCTGCTCGCAGGTACAGCAGATCTGGGTCTCCTGTTCAACGAAATCAGCGTAAAAGAATTTCAAGAAGTAGGTCAAGGTCGCCTGTGAAGTACAAACGATCACCAGTCAGAAAGAGGATCAGCAGAAGTAGGTCACCTGTCAGAAAAAGAATAAGCAAAAGTAGGTCACCTGTCAGAAGGAGAATTAGCAAAAGTAGGTCACCAGTAAGGAGGAGGATCAGCAAAAGTAGGTCACCTGTCAGAAGGAGAATTAGCAGAAGTAGGTCACCGATGAGAAATGAAAGGATGACCCGAAGAAGTAGGTCACCCCAGAAATACGACAGAATGCCCCCGAGAAATAATAGATCGCCCCAAAGAAATATGCGGTCTCCTCAAAGGAACAGGTCACCCCGAAGAAATTACGAGTCAAGGTCGCCGTTACAGTCGCACGGAAGACCATCAATGGACAAGGGTCGTGCAAGGTCGCCCAAGTATGAGAATGATGCATCGGACATGCCAGCATGGTAATTTATCTTTAAACTTTCTAAATAGTATGAATGTGATATAATATGTGATATTTATAAAGTTTTTTTCTCAAAATTGTTCTGAAAAGTTCATTGAAATTTGACGTTACGTCATGATGATTTCTTTCACAGGAAGCCAAACCAGGCAGATTACAACAATACATACTTCTCCAGAAATTCAGAGGGAAACTTTAAGGAAAGGTAAGAGTGAAAACTTTTTGATAATTTTTTTGTTTTATTCATTGTGAATATCCGTCCCTATTCTTTAGTCTGTATTTCCCAATCTCCCTTTTACTTCAGCAATCTTATATCTTATCGTCTTTATTATCTCATCTTATTAATTATTTCAGAAAACGACCACGTGCACATGAGTTTGGTGGTGACTTCATGGAAAGGTAAATTTCTTAATTAATAGTCTCTAAAACTTCTAGGTTTTAGTTATAAATATAGCCGAGCTAAAAACAGAGAGTCCAGACTTCACAATTAATTGTTTTATAAATATTACTTAAGATTTTGGAATTTCTGTTTGTTGACTCCTAAATCATTTTGCCTAATTTTGACTTATGATGCAATTGATGAAGTACTTATTATATTTATTATATATCTGAATTCTAAACAATGTAAAGTCTTATTAACCACCATATGTAATGTTTTCAGGCGGAGAATCCAAAGAGAGCAAATCAATGAGGCTGGGGTCCCCGAAGTTTGGCAAATGTCTCCGAGGTTACATGATATTCCTGGGTAAGTCTTAGAGTGCAGATACATCTGTAAATCTATCAGCATTTTCTAAGGAAGATGTCTTTGCCTACTAATTGACTTCTGAGATAACGGCAAATTTTTCCGTTAGATGTTACAGGTTCTATCACAGTGAGGTGGGAAGCCAACTAAATCTTTTGCATATTAGTCAATTAAATGAACTTCCAGTTTAATAAAAGATATTTGTCATGTAAATCTGAATAAGGATGGGGCAATGACAATGATTTTATCATTCGTAAATTAATACAAAATGACTTTAAAATCGAAGATTTAAGTTAATTATATTATCAAATTTATGGTCATCCAATGAAATTGAAATGAGTATATTACTTAGTGTAATTTTATATCAAAATCCTTTCTCAATTTGTTCAGGAGTGATGACGATATGGACAAGAAACAGAAAAGAAACTCAGACTCAGACGATTCGGAGCCGAGAAAGAAAAGCAAAAAGTCGAAGAAGCGAAAGAGCAAAAAGTCACACAGCAGCAAGAAGAAGAAAAAGTAAGTAGCCAGATGGAATTGAATTTTAAAAAAACCTTAATTGTAATGGACATCTGTGATCCATCCAGGTGAAATAACCAGCAAACTCGCTATAATATATCCTTTAGCAGAGCTAAAAGAATGGATATGATATTATAAGGAGTAATACTGTCCAGAATTAATAATCAATTTAATAATTTAAAAAATGTTCCTACTATTTTGATAATCATAAAAGTCAGGCTTCCCACAAAATGTTACAGCCAAAATTCCATGACTTTTCCATGAATTTCCATTTTGGATTTTCCATGACAAAATCTTTAATTATTATGGTCATTGGTCAAGATGCATCACGAAACAGATTCAAACATTATTTAGATCTGAACATAGAGGCTCAGAAGCCTGCGTTCAGTATTTTACTTTACTTTACTTACTTACTTACATCATAACATGACATCTGTCTCCATCAGGTCCACCACAAATTCATTCACCACCGAAATCCATAAAATCCTTCACCACCGAACTCCATAAAATCACCACCGAAATCCTTAAAATCTCAGCGTGAAATAAGGGCAAAATTTGAATTTTCCATGACTTTTGACAATTTTTTGCTTTTCCATGACAATTCCATGACTTTTACATGACTTTCTATGACCACAAATATTTCCATGACTTTCCATGACTTTGGGAACTCTGAAAAGTGCATCTTTGATCTGTTTGATTGATGCTATATTCATCACATTCCTTCTCAGGAGGAAATCAGCCAAGAAACATCGGTCGAAGAAGAAGAAGAAGAAGTCTTCCAGTAGCGACGACAGTTCATCCGATTCAAGCAGCGATTCAGGATCCGATTCGGAAGTTGACGTTGATGCGGCCGTGTGGATAGAGAAGGGAATTAGCGTGGACGAACGTAAGTGGGGAAAGTTGTGGAAAATTTGAATTTACAATATCTGAACAAGTTTACAATGATTTACTTCGCAATTAAATGGATATCAATCAGAACTGCCTTGAAATTTAATGATGTATTAATAATGATAAATGACTTACATGTTCCCTAGGGGTCTCAACATTGGTCATATCTGTTGAAGCTCATTTTTGTTTATTTTATTTTAAAGACTAAGACTGATCAAATTTAATTGTATTTATATCATTTTCTTGGTTGAACTTCCATACATTAAGAGCGATTTTGCAAAGTATCCAACCAAAAATTTCAAAACTATGATGGGTATGTTGTAAAAAAAGGCCACAACAATTAAATTACAAAAGTGCTATAATCTAACATTCATTTTCAGCTTTGGCAGAACCAGCGCGTTTAGACGATGATGAAGTAGGACCAGTCCCTGAAGAGGAGGACTCAGGAGCCCCTGCTGCTAAACTAGAGTAAGAATCTAAATATTGTTCGATTTCTATTGCATAATTTATTGCTTATAGTGCAACTTCAATGAATAACTTAAATGATATGTTTTAGCAGGACTTTTTAAATGTTCTTTGTGTCTTTCAGTTACGGCAAAGCTTTGTTGCCAGGAGAGGGCGCTGCTATGGCTGCCTACATCGCAGAGGGTAAAAGAATCCCCAGACGTGGAGAAATTGGTCTTACGAGTGACGAGATTGTTTCCTACGAGGATTCTGGTTACGTCATGAGCGGCAGCAGGTAAGAATGCTTATGTAACCCAACAAAATTACTGGTTTACCTCAGCTAGTGTTGTGTCGGTTCCCGAAACTGGGACTGAACCGCGGTTGTACCACTGCAACCGAGCAGACTCTACGAGTCCTCTGGAGTTAGGCGATAGCATGCTGCTCATTGTCGCCTGAATCACGTCTTGTAGAGACTGGCAAGCGAGACTCAAGCGAAGTTCAATCTAACAACGGAGCCTTTCCATCGTCATATTTTCTCCCTTTTATTCAGAAAACGACAAGTATTGCCAGAATTGTGATCTTTTCACTCTTCCCAAACACATGCCAAGTTACTAGAACCAAGACTGCAAACAAACCGAAAATAGATATTAAATGACTTCGGAACAACTCTTTTTCTTATATTTCGAAGTTTGTTTAAACTATATTCATAGACACAATCAACTGCGCCACCAGTGCAATCAATCTCTGTAGATAAAGTGATATTCTTTGATATGTAAAAGTGCAGCCCTCTAAGCCCAGTTCTGGGTGCTCACGAGGGTTGATTGATGAAATGGGATAGGAAGCCGGAGTCCTCAAAATGTTACACATTTACCCAATGTGAGGGATCTTCTACTTGCCCAGTAGACACATTCAGACACTGATACAAGACACTGATACAAGACACCACAAATTTAACGTCTCACCCTAACAAAATCCAACTTGTATTTTGATCGTTGAGGTCCACTTAAAATTTCGGGTTCCAACCCGGGGTTTGAACCCGTACAGGAAAAGACCATCAGTGGAGCAGGCAGGAACCTTAACCACTACACCCAGATGCCATTGAACCTTATTCATTTGATTTCATCTTAATTTTCCAGACATCGTCGCATGGAAGCTGTCCGTCTGAGAAAGGAGAACCAGATTTACAGCGCGGACGAGAAACGAGCATTAGCCAAATTCAATCACGAAGAACGGACTAAACGAGAGACGAAGATCCTCAACCAGTTCAAGGAATTAGTCCACAAGAAGCTCAAGAAAAAGAGCTGAATCATCCTCACCAAGTATGAAATGTGATGAAAATCATTTTAGCCAAAGCAATGACAGCAAGAACATTGATGCAGTATAGGACTTGTACAAAAGATGCAATTCAGACAATATTAGTCCAATTTGGATTTTGTGCTGCGATCCTATGAACAATCATTGAACAATTCTGTTTATGGCATGACAGGTATGTAATCAACTGATTGTGTCATTTTATATGAAAGCCTGTTACTGCTTTTCTTCCTTATTAGCCTCAGGCTAATAGCCTGTCAGTGTGGAGATACAAATTCATCAAATATTGCAGAATCCCATACACCATATAAATTTATTGCGAGAAATTGCTATATAATGACTTCTTCTGGAAGACAGTCTTGTGCATGGCCACCATACGGCAACTGTAGAGCCAATCAATTAATGATGCCGTTTTATGACATACAAGCTAAATTATTAATTGCCACATTTGTAAATATTAAAGCTGTAAATAAATTTGATTTTATCAATCAAGAAATTGACAAGTACATTTTTGTATTGTAATGTATTTATTCAAGTATAGCAAAGATCATTCAGTTCACAAAAGTCATATGCTTCTACCTATGAATAGACTTTGAACTTTTCAAGAACTGCAAATTCTTCCAATGAATCGACCATTTCTGGTTTTAACACAGTCACAGTTCAAAAATTAATCTGACAAAACTCCCTCAATATTACTTTTTAGTTTGAAACTCAATTCTGAAATGGCAAATCTTTGAAAAGATTGTTCTCCTAAACATGATAAGTGTGATGACACCAATATGATATAACATTTAATGTCAAAGCTATTGCAATCATTGGGAAGGTCTATGAACGCATTAGTAAACACTATTTCAGATGGTTCATTGACACCCATTCGAATTACAAGAATCCGCGGATTCAAAAGCAGAGCTTGGCATTTCTGTAGGAGCAGCCTTATAACACACTCTGACCTTTAATTGGGCATGAAGGGCTGGTGAAAACTGAGGTTTACCGAACCGCCAGAATTTTTACCAGCCCGTCTTATTTTATGAGTTTTGCATTATTTGGCAACATTTTTGGCAATGGAAAGAAACCCGTTTTAGCCAGGGCCCGCCCAGGAGGCGCACACAATCGGATTGGGGGCGTCCTCCATACTAACTATATTTTAGCCAAAGTCAAGAAGTTCATCTGGGGGGGGCACATGTCTAATATGGGGGGGGGGGATATGTACCCCCCCCCCCTCCGGTGGCCCTGCCCTTACAAAATCATGAGCAATTAAATAAGACAATTTTTCACTTCAGCAGAGCCTTCAGTGAATCAGTCAGACACACCCCCAACTCTGGCCAATGAACAGGCCTTCACACATGTTATGCAAATGAGGACGATTACGTCTATACTTGCATAACCGTAAGTCAGTCATGTACGAGCTCAACTGCAATAGATAGATCTCTCTGAGAGCTTCAAAATGATAGGTCATACGTCCCTGAGAACTCAGCAGTTGCTTCGTAAATTGCCGGTAAACTTTTGAAGTGGAGAGGATTCCTTGGCGCTGATTGGCTCTGACGCTATGACGCAAAATGTTATGATCATGTGCGACGTTGGAGGGATTCGTCTAGGGTAGATTCTCTGGGTGCAATTTTTATGCAAATTTGGTGAAATTTTGGATTTGAGCAGCCCACATATTCTACTACTGAGGGCAATAGTTTTGGTAGAACTTTCACAAAGATCGGCACATTAAAAATTACTTTTAAATTAGAAAAATGCAAAAAAAATTAAGAAACAACAATCAGCCTGGCTTTGGTGTGTGATGTCACCGATGACATCACTAAAATCACCTATGACATCATATGTAGAGTGTTTCACCTCGGCCTGTCGCATAATCACTTGCCAGTCGCATACCACCACTCGGCAATAAACACTAGCCCTGGCTTTGAATCCATGGATTCTTGTTGTATAGTATAGGCCTATCACAAGTCATTTAAGGTGGCTCGATACTCGTGAACTTTCCAAGATAGGATTTCTTAAAAATACTTTAAAATGATCCAAAATATAGTTTATAGCAAGGATATATAAACGAAAGTGGTCGCTACCAGCCTTTCTTCCAAAATATTTGAGGTTATGTAAAAGAAAGTCAGTCCACGCAAAGCTGAAAAACTCAATTTTTTTCTTAATTTTTTTACTGTGAAGTTTTCCTTGCCTTTCAGTGGCCATTCATCCTATTTTATTGAATGAAGCATGCATTTAAAGAGGACAGTTTTATGGAAAAGCTGATTAAAATTCCAGAAAGATATATTTAGTTTAAAGAACTTTTCTGGGGTTCGGATCAAAAGTTATGATTTTGAAAATTTTATTTTTTTTATGAACCATAGCGCTAAAAAAAAATGACGAGATAGGATTTTTTATTTCTTTGTCATTTGCTTCCAAATGAAGTAAGGAACAATGTAATGATACAGACATACGGCCCTACGGGCCTGGAAATTGATATAAACGTTTATTTGTGTTACAGAGTCATTTTTGAGAAATTAGACCTGTTTGCCGAAAATTGCCTGTAAAAATTTTCTATTCTGTGTATCAAGCTGACACTCCGGTTGTGTGTATTCCTCTTCATAGCGCATCTAATGCTTCAAACGAGGAGTCTCTAACCCCAATAGAAGTGGCGCAAATTGTAAACGAATCGGCCGACTTGTGGAATTATTAGAATTGAAAAAAGATGCTAAAACAGTGTCAGCAGAGCTCAGCTGCTGTGGTGACGTCACGACAGATAGGACCTGCATGGCTGCGCGTGAATGTGCGCTTACTACCACTTTGCATGAGTAGCGAGCCACCTTAAGTCCAGAGACATATATGCTACGGTTACTACAGACATGAAACAATTTTCTCCAGACTCAGCAGGGTTGAAGACTTTTGGTTGCGATTTATTATTTGATGTTGCTTAAATCGCAAATGGCAGCAAAATCTGACAGGTCATCATGCAACAAGCTACTGCAACAGTGAAATTTAATTGTCACATTGAGTCTGGTGAATCAAATATCTTCTATACTATTAAAATGATGGCATCCAGAGTTTATCTTAATACATCCAGAGTTTATGTCAATTTCTATTCAATGTCTGGCCTCATAAGTTTTTCTGTGCCTTTTTTTGTGGCCTTCAAGGCAGAACTCTCCCCTTTTCAAGGCCAAACCACTCCTCTGAATGTCCTAATCAATTATGATCAGTTTGGACCTGATCCATATACAATACACAAGAGGGCAGCACCTGCAAGCACTCTACCAGTTACAAATCACATGATCAAGTCACATGACTGACCCTGGTGAGGAAGCTGATGATACTGAATTGGCCAATCAGCACACAGAATATTACAACCTAGTAATTTCCAACTTTCTGATTGGTTAAGAATTGTCCCACCAATTGTTATTGCCCATACATGGCCCATTCATAAGAATAGCAGTGATTGTAAAAAAATGATTCAGTAACTATACAATACTGCATCAAGAGAGTTTTTTGAAGCTAGAGAACTAGAAATTACTTGCTTATTAGGGATCTTGAATTTGGAGATGCTACACACCAGGAATTGCATGAATTTGAGAAAAAGGAGAGTTGGCCATTCATGAAAATCATTTCCAGTTCCCTTTTGTCTTGACCAACAGTAAAAAGCAGAGCGATTACTCGCTCTGCTTAAAAATGTTTATCCAGTACATCACATTGATATCACCCAACATTGCCAACAATGAGCAATTTAGGGGACATGATGAGTCATTGACCTGTTGGGGACAGAATTCATAATTGGATATTACTCAGAAAGATTGAATTCTGGTGTCCTAGTGCTCACTGCGAACACAATGCAGAAGACTGCCCAAAAATGCATAAGGGCTATTCCATTTAAAAATCTGGGGGGGGGGGGGTGGTCGGGCTACGATTTTGACCCCCCCATGCATCTAAAACGATTTTTTTTTACCCCCCCCCATGCATTAACTTCGATTTTTTCACCCCCCGTACATACATCACAAAAAATTTTCGTTATTACAATGCCTAGGCCTGAATAGAACGATAGTACCCCCCCCCCATACATCTAAAGTGAATTCCGCGAGTGCCCCCCTTGCATCTACAACGTATTATCGCTCACCCGTACATACATCATACGAAAAATAAACCAGCCCGACCACCCCCCCCCCCCCAGATTTTTAAATGGAATAGCCCTAAATGAAATGGCAATTGGATCAAGACCAGCAATATGAAATTGAATTGTATGACAATAGTATCACAGCCAATAGTCGTTCAAGTTTATAAGTTTCAAGTGCTTATTTCTGTGAGAAAAATGCTTCACATTCATGATTGCGAGACTAAGATAATTGATCGACATATACCTGGATACATGCAAGGACTGACTGAGTCCACAAACTTGAGAAAAAATAATTAGAATACAAATAAATAATACAGAAATTTTGTTAAACATTATGCATGAAAATCGTCTTGACTCGTAGCACTTAAAAATAAATGCAAGTTCAAATAAATACTGATACAGAGCTAAAAGATTCATACAATAAATAAAGGCATGCATTAAATTATATATATAATTCCTTATGACTAATTATACAAACTGAAGCAACATAAAATAAATGCAAAGTTTTGCACCCTAAAAGACAAAATATTTGCTTAACAAAACTTACGCAATCAAATTTTACCAGAAAGTTACTACTGGTGACTAAACCTTTGAAAGCTGTCCCACTCTAAAGCAAACATGACAAGTGATAAGTGGCAATTACCAGTCTCTGAGGACTGCACTAGTCATCTGTCTGTTCATCAATCTGTAAATCTACTAATCAGCTGATAATGTCTGGTCTTATCTATCTATCCATCTTGCGTAGCTAAGTTTTGTAAGTTCAAATTTATCAGTTCGTCTTTTCTGAATGTAACAGTATTCAACAATTTAAACAATTTTTAAAACTAAAAAATACCCTGTACTGTTTAACGATACATAGCATAATATATATATATAAATCCCAAAAAATATATACACAATATATAAACCCCTGAGAAAGAATGAGAATAATTAAAAAAGGACTACGACTGATTTGGTGACAATTTTCTTAACAATTCACTTGTGAATTATTATGATTCGAACAAACAGAAAGTTGCTACCAGTGACTAAACCTCTGAAAACTGACCATACAACATTTATATAATATGAGGTTATACCATGGGTAGGTGCAGTACATCCCCGGTATACTCCCCGAGACCCCAGTATATTCCCGAGACCCGAAGGGTCGAGGGAATATACTGGGGTCGAGGGGAGTATACCGGGGATGTACTGCACCTACCCATGGTATAACCTTTTTATCCCATGTCTAGGCACATTTTTGAAATATAAAGTTAAACGGTCATGGAACTAAATAAATAAACGTCGATTCAAATCTATAATTTTACGACTGAACTGAAAATTATTGTTTCAGTTATGATTTTTTTGTGGCATTAGTTTTTGAGATATCGCCTTGAAATTTTGGATTTGTAATCTGTACTATATGTAAAAAAATACTATAGAATTTAGTAGGTCTGGTGCTTTCATGTCCTGAGATATAAAATAAAACGGCCATGGAACTAAAAAAAACGTTGACTCAAATCAGTTATTTTACGCTTGAAATGAAAATTCTTGTTTCAGTTATGATTTTTTTGTGACAAGAGTTTTTGAGATATCGCCTTGAAATTTTGGATTTGTAATCTATACTATATACTCAACAATACTGGAGAATTTAGTAGGTCTGGTGTTTTCAGGTCCTGAGATATAAAATAAAACGGCCATGGAACTAAAAAAAACGTTGACTCAAATCAGTGATTTTACGCATGAAGTGAAAATTCGTGTTTCAGTTATGATTTTTTTGTGGCAAGAGTTTTTGAGATATCGTCTTGAAATGTTGGATTTGTAATCTATACTATATGTATAACAATATATGCTAACTTTTATACATCTGGGTTGATTAGATCCAGAGTAATTAAATAAAACGGCAGTGGAATGCAGAAAAACGTTTCTGAAATTAATGAACAACATAGCTGAAACTATACCAATAAACTGAATTTAACATCATTACTTTGTCATGTGTTGCAAAATACTGTCTAAAGCAATATAACAAAATAAAAAGGGGTCCTCATCACGATGAATTTTTTTATAAATCAGTATTTGTACAACAAAGTCATTTTGGAAAAACTTAACAAATTTCCCGAAAATCGCCTAGGAAAATTTTCTAGACCAAATAGAAAGTCAAAACTGCACCAGTTTAATGCATTTTTTTCTTCTGGATCTAATGCTTCAAACCGCTAGTCTCTAGCCCTAATAGATCCTTCTAAAAATGGAAAAGACTGTTAATTTTTTTGTGTCGTCAAAACTACAAGAAAAGATGTTGAGCAGCAGCAGAGATTGTGACGCTATTCAAGATATGTGGGGGTGTGTCTGAATGCTGCTCTCTGATTGGTTGTTTTCAGTATATTCCCTGTAATTAGAGGGAAAAAACGTCGTATACAGGTCAGGTGACCATATACTGATTTTCTCCCTGATATTGACTTTTTGCCTGCTGTATTGGCCAGGGAAAAACACAGTATCGGGGAGAAAATGTGCATAGACATGGGATAATAATATTTAATGTCCAAATATATATCATAACTCACAAGGCCCATGTAATAAATTTTACAGTATAGGCCTATAGCACTAAATAACATAGATTATCAGATATGACACATTTGTACCCCCGTTATAAAAATACAGTTATCCCAAATATAATATTTCATTTATTGCCCATTAAAATATAGATTTTTTTATCAAATAGAGAAGTATATCATTGGTTACACAACATCAACACTTCTATATTTTAACATTAATAAATATTCTCAATTGTGAACTTTATAAACACATGATAAAGCATTAATAATAAAATCCTCTTTTAAACAAATCCACAATTGTTTTTCACCTCAATATTTAACCACTACAATCCGTCACATTAAGAAAAGTTTCTTGAAAGAAATGACCCAGGCTTCTTACAAAATAATCCAATCCTGAGCTGCTATTAGCTAAAGAATACTTTCATCGTGTAAACCTGTTTTCATTTACGAAATCTTCTTCCATTTTCCAGAATTAAAAGCAAGCAAACTGAATATGTTTGCATCCAGTGCCAACTACACTGAAATAGTTTTCTTTGCCATTATAAGCCTCCAGTTTTTATCCTAATTCAAATTGTGAAATTGTTAAATCAGTCCTTTTTACGTACACATATTCAGCCATTACATTTCACCACATTAAAACAGAACCATAGTAATTGCACCAAATAAAAGCTAATAAACATGAACACATCCAACATTTTATTACCATAAAACAGGGTAAAGTTGGCAATCCCGGGTTAAGTTAGCACGCTATTTTGACCCACTTAATGGCAGAAATGCCAACTTTCCTCACTGACACAGGTATCTTTGGCAAAGTTGCCATGCGTGTCAGTGAGGGAAAGTTGGCATTTCTGCCATTAAGTGGGTCAAAATAGGGTGCCAACTTTACCCCGGATTGCCAACTTTACCCCGTTCTATGGTACATGTAAACAATCACAAGGGTGGAACTCTGCAAAAATTTCTATGCTCTAGTATCATCTGGATTCAGAGCCAGAAAAAATGTGAATTTCCATGGCAATCTCATATTAAAAGTACAACAAAATTTTCCACAAATGGTCACGAGTCAAGTGAGTACTTCCGAGTAAAATATTTGGACCTCTCTTCAAAAATTTCCAGGGAGACTGAAAATTTCCAGGCCATGACAAGCCCAAATTGCCTACTTTTTCCTGGCATGTCGCGATCAAATCTTATCCTCCTTGGACACAACTGGTTTCGCTTGTTCCTTCCTAATCAGCCTCATCGTGTTGGATCCCTCGGGCCACGCACTTAGGGCGCCCTCTGCAGTCGGCCATTTGTGGAAGTTACTCTCCTTGCTGAACCATTCAACTGCAAGAAATGTAGAGATAATGTCATGGAACAGTGCAAGTCAGGGCTGCCATAGGCTGGGATGAATCCTAGAGGGGGCGGCAGAGACTGGTCCAGACACCGGAGGCATGTACACTCTAGAAATTTCAGGAAAATTTGAAATTTTTAGGTTTAATTCACCTATTTGGCAAAATTCTAGGGGGGGGGGGCTTTGCCTCCCCCCTACCTTGTAGGCTACGACCCTTCAACTATATCATGCTCTCATTATTACAGAGTTAGGACAGAGAGGAAGGATAGACAGAGATGAGGATAGACAGAGATGAGAGATGAGACAGAGAGATGGATCATTGATGGGCTAGAAAGATGAGATAGAAAGATGAGACAGAGAGATGAGATGGGATAGAGAGATGAGATAAACAGATGAGACAGATGGGACAGAGTAACATACACATTGAAAGGGCCACCCATGCAGCTGTAACCCTTTTCAAATTCACATCACACTTACTGGTTTTACTGAGTCCATCCTCCCATGTGACATTGGGCGTCCATCCCAACTGTTGTAGTTTGCTTGAGTCCATGGGGTAACGTAGGTCATTGTACGGACGGTCTTCAACAAATTCCACGTACTTGTGTGCTTCCTCGCCATTCAGCCCTTTTACCTGCAATGTTGATTTGCGTATTTGAATAACACCAACCAGTTTCTAAAAACGATATCACTGATAATTTAAACAAGACTCTCTATTATTGAAATCCAACTCCATTACAAATATTTGTTTGATAATCAAGCCATCACACAGTTGGGTTCAGCATGGTATGGTAACAGGACTAAACAGAATTAGAGGGGAGTGGGTGGGAATTTTGCAAATTTCAAAATTGTATTTCCGACAATACTCACCTTCTTAATAAGCTGTTTAGCAAGATCGTAAATGGATATTTCGTAATTTGTCCCGATATTGTAAATCTGGCCTGACTCTCCCTTATGCATAATGACGTCAAATGCTTCTGCGATGTCCGTCACGTACAAGAAGTTACGAATAACTTCCCCGTCGCCATGGATACAACTGAAAATCACATTATAAACTTCAATTTCAATTTAATTTTGCATATTATGTAGTTTTCAACAAATAAATTCAAGATCTTTGAAAATACAATATCTATAAATAGCATTGCTATTTATAGAGCTTTCATGTCTCACCATTTTCTGTCTCTCAGCAGCCTGGCAATGAATTTAGGAATGACTTTCTCAGGATATTGGTGAGGTCCGTAAACATTGTTTGATCTTGTGATGATCACAGGGAACTGAAGAAAAAAAATTTTAATTTGGAATATCACCAAAATAAAGAGACAGCCACAGGCCCCTCATATCAAGTTCTACTTCATTTACTCAGACAAATATATACATTTACATAATTTTGTGAGACAAATAAAATCGAAAGACAAGAATCCGGGGATTCGAAGCCTGGGTAAAGGGATGTGTGCGCAGTTTTCGCTGTTTGTAGGATTTTTGGAGGAGGGGTGTATTTATTATTTTTTATTAAATTCTGATATCACATTTGAACAACATACTACACTAGTAGCACGACATAGGCCTACCTTGAAGCTTTCCCAGTATGACATAACCATACACTCAGCAGCCGCTTTACTCGCAGCATAAGGATTGGTGGGGTTCAACTTTGCTCCTTCATTCAACATCTGAAAATTTTAATGATGTGTACCCATATTAATATCAATAAATATACTCTTAATTATTTGATACCTTCACAAAATATGAATTCAGACATTTCTCAAATGATTTATACGGTTAATTTGTGTGATAAATTCAGTTCAATTGTAAGTATGCCATCTATCCACTGCCGAGTAAAGTCTCTTTTTTACATTAAATGCGACAACGGGACTTGGCTGGATGGATGGATGATTGGGGCTTTACGTCCTTTATTTATGCACTTGGTAGGCTAATTAGGACAGGAAGAGGGTGATTGAAACAGCTGTCTAACATAGGCCCAGGTGACCCTGCAAGAGCTGGATTCGAACCCTGGACCCAGCGATTGGCAGTCCAGCACGCTACCACTAGACCAACCCTCCCCCCAACGGGACTTTGCTATATTCTTTACTATAATCAGATAAATCTGATTAAGTTCTCAAAATCAAACACTCCTCAGACTAGATTCTTTAAATCTTTTCCACTAATTTTACATACCACTTTACTGTGTCCTCCATAAACTTCGTCCGTACTGACGTGGATGAACAACTTGACTCCCACTTCATACGCAGAATTAACCAGGACATGTGTGCCGTAAACATTTGTTTTTGTAAATCCTAAAGAACTCCAGAAAGACAAGTCTGAAAATTGGAAAAAATAATTTCCATGATAAGGAACGGCCAAATCTCACTATCTTGGGTCGTGAATGCCTCCTCCTTATTTTATTTGGCCAATTAAGCTGAAGATATTCCAGGTAAAATTGATTCCAACTTACAGCACTGGTTAATTTCAAGTTCAGCATGTTCAGGCATTTACTCCTATTACAAATTCATGGATGTTTTACGCTAGTCCATCCAAACCAGCTCAGTAACTAGAAGCCAATTTCACTTCCTGCAAGAACCTTATCTGGGTTTGCTCCCATAAACTTATAATTATTTTTTCATTATCCTTATAATTTTAGTCATTCCGGTCGAGCATCATTATTCTCCAATCATCATGTTTCATTTTCATTTCAATCTTTTTATCCAAATTTTTAGGAAAAAACAAAATTACTGTTGACCAGTTTTTTTCTTACCAACGTGAGTTTGCGCAGCTAAATGTAGAACAACATCAACTTTTTCAGCTTGGAAAAGATATCGCATAAAATCAGGTTCACAAATATCGCCCTGGAAAGGAATCATAAATTTTAATAACATCAACTTTGATGGGTTTATTGGGTGCTTTATGGCTATAAGTCATCAGCATAATAATCAATCAATAGTCAGCACTAATGGATGTACAATATCAAAATGACATAGCATTTTAAATTGGCTAGAGTAGTTCATTAATAATTTATCAACTAATCAGAGTCCATTGACATTTGGAGTCTACCAGGTTTTCCAAATTTTCTGTTTCCATTTATTATGAGCCAATCATCAAGCATATAAAGAAAGAAATTATTTATTAAGATAGATACTAATTCATATACCTGTACAAATTTGTAGTTTGCGAACGTCTGTATTTCGGTGAGATTTTCCACACTGGCACAATAATCCAACTGAAATGAACAAGACAATTTAGAATAGCATGATTAGATTAACTTTCTGACATCACTTTGTCTGCCTAGCTCATATTCATACAGCCCTAGCTGACTAAGAGTCATGTGACTGGCATTAAACATCATCCGAAGTTGAAATTCAAGAAATGAGATATCAGCCAAGTTTGAAATTTCAAAATTATGTGTATTTCCAAACTTTTTCAGCCCCCAAACTGAGGAATTTAACTAATTAAAATGCATTGCATTAATCTATTTAGTATTTTCTAAAAATATCTTACAAATTGGCATTATTTCCACATAAATAGGGGGTCATTCAAAAATTATGTATTGGGGTAATACAAAAATTGGACTTTTGAACCCTTACTGGACTGAAAGGACATTTATGGCATCCCTAGCTAGCTGCCCGAGGGACCATTTATGTCCCTAAACAACAGCTTGTGACGTCACAATCTTCCTGGGAGATAGTTTAGTTTGAACAGCCCAGTCCAGTAAGGGTTAAGACTCTCCCATCTCCCATTCGATAAACTTTGAACATAACGCCACAGGGGCTCCTAAACCAATGTACATGACGTTTACTTATATATTGTATTCTATAATGTATGTGCATGAACTTGGTTCAGAAGCCCCTGTGCATAACGCTGGATGATCACAGCTTCACAAGTTTCAATGGCCCCTGGTCATAGTCACCATGGCAACTACACAGTTTCACAATTTGGTGATTTATTTATCGATCAATTAATTTTGTTGCTTTATCAATCATTTACAATATTGTTTATTACAGTTTTAAACTTTAAAAAAAAAAATTTCCCTTCCTTTCTAAATTTTAAATGTCCCTTCCTTTCTAAATCACTTTGACCCTTCTAGATTTTCTGAGAAAATAATTGATTAATGTTATCCATATTTTTGGCCAATTCTGCTTCCCAGTAAGTCCAAGGAAATATTTGCATGCATCATCAATCTTTTGTGCTCATTGCCATGGAAATGCTGACATGGCACCTTGTCTCAATGAGGAATTGCAGAAATTTACATGTCATATGTATGTCATAATAAGCTCATTTATTTGATAGCTTCTAAATTTTGACCCCCAGGAAGAAGGCCAATGCCAGCTGTATCAATAATATAAATAAAACAACTGTTGAATATTTTTTAAAATCTGTGTTCATCATAATGTGTTGCGATCATTGATTCAGTGCTTTTTGCATGCATTTGTGGCTAATTTGCATGCAAAATATGTAATTTTCATCAGCCACATGGAGGACACATTAGCCAATGCTAATGTGGCTAATGGTTAGGAAAAGCACTGTTGATCATAACATAGTAAGCATACAATGGCAAATCTGCCATGCTCTGCTCACACAGCACTTCTCTCAGCAGCTTAGAGCATTAAGCATAATTAGGCCAGTTAAATTGATTACTAGTTGTCGCTGAACTGAGATTTATTTGATCAAAACCAGATTTACTTAGCAGATGTCCTGCTACTTCACATTGATTTATTCTGACCACCCAGCGAGTTGAAAACTATAAATATATTTAACTGTTTAGTGTTTCGGCTACAGAAAACATATATCGATCAATATATTCATTTTTTAACTTAGCAGAGTTGAAATAATGCCACATTCAAATACCAGTTCTACTCTTTCATCTTTCGCCATGTTCACTGATGAACTCAAAATGCTCAAACACAAGAATAGACATACATGTACAAAACAGAATAATGGATGGATGGATGATTAGGGCTTTACGTCCTGTATTTTTGCACTTGGTAGGCTAATCAGGACAGGAGGAGGACACGGCAATGAGGCAAAGAATAACGAAAACAACCGTCCAACATAGGCCCAGGTGACCCAGTCAGAGTTATTCGAACCCTGGACCCAGCAATTGGCAGCCTAGCACAGCACGCTACCAGTACCACTAGACCAACCCTCCCCCAACACAACAGAATAATAGACACACTCAACAATTACATAGGAATCAATTAGATTTATTTCATAATTTCAGTAATTATTCACAAAAATACAAATGTTTCAGATATTTATGCATACAGCACAGGCACTCTCCTGTATCAGTCAATTGATATTCAGTATAAATATGTGATTTCAAACAGACAGTACAGTCAGTTCAGGTAACTGCCTGTGCAATGTGTTACAGGCAATTATGTTCATAAATTGAGTCAATTAACACAACTCATGTCATGAAGTATAACACTAAAAGGTATTTACAAATCATAAACTTCAATATTTACAGAGACAATTTTGTCATCACATCAGCTATAAGACTATAACTTAGTATAGGGCAAACTCTTGACTTATTCATTAACTCAATTGACAATTGAGTAATGAGTATTTTAACAAATTTTCCATAAAATTTAATACAAATATCCCAGAGCTGCCAATATGACAATAAGTTTGATGCAACATTCAACAGGACCACGAAATTGAACACAACATAAATATTACATGTTAAAATCTTAATGAGTTAATAGTAAGTTAATACCTACGTAATACGTAGCCTAATGAGACAAAAATATAAATAAAGCCTGATACAGGCTAGAGATCAAAGACATAGTGACATCTTTGAATTATATAAATTACTTTAAAATAATTAAGTACTTTCAACTTTCCACAAACAAATATTTGTATTTTTGCATCAGCATTTGATTACGCCTCATCAATGCTCATATTCTGTTTTGATTTTAAAATATATCTGCATTAAACATTGTTAGGCCACACATAATTGATCTTTAGCTTCTCGGATTCGTCTCAAGGCACTTTTTCTGTCGGTAGGACAAAAAAAAAAGGTGAAAATTTTTTTTTTTATAATGTCAAAAAAAATTTTTTTTTTTTTTTCTATTTTTTTTTTCCATCGGCAGGTAATCTATTGTGTCGGCGGGTCTGCGAAGCTAAGAATCAATTATGTGTGGCCTTAAATACATTGATTGCATTGTACCATACTGTTTTACAACAGGGTCAATAAAATATTTAAAGTTTACATAATGACCTTCGACAATTACTCACTACAAATCTACAAAGATAGCAAAGGAAAACTTTCCGAAAACTTTTTTTTTTTCAAAATTTTGTTACATTCGATACATTTAGAAAATATGTTATCACATTTATAATAAAAATCCTCCTTTAACATGCAAAATGATCATATATAATCAGACATTATCCGTAGTTGTCAACAGCCCTTAATAATTCATCTTCAGGTAGAAGGTCAGCAACGTATTGATCAAATCTACCACGTTTTGTAGCTTCCTTGTTTTGACGTTTGTGTTTTTTATGCTTTTTGTGCAATTTCACAACTATTGTTCCATTATTTTCTTGTTTTTCTCCCACCGGAGGGTGATCTTGATGATGAGATGGTTTTTCTCTGTGTTCTAAAATTTCATCGCCATGGTGACGCCTTGATTTACCGTGTTTTGGTTTCACTTCATCAATTCCATGTTCTCGTGTTTTCATTCTTTTTTGACCACTTTGAAGTCTATCGTTTGTGTTCCCAGACAAAATTTTTAATGAAACCAACGGTTCAGCATGGTAAAATGTTTCTTCTTCTTTTATACCATGTAAATTTCCAGCATTCAACCTTCCAAAATTGCTTGAAGTATTGACATGATCCTTAACTTTAAACAAATATGGCATTTCTTCAATTTCAACAGTTTTTCCAGTATCTTTTTCATTTGTTCCAGTGGCATTGGCTGCATCTCTTAATAATCCATTGTTTCCATGGTTACCGATTGTCTTCGCATGCGCTAGTGACATCTTGAGGATGACTTTTGACTTCATCTGCTGATCAACTAAAATCGCCATTAGCGACAAATGCATCACTATGGCAACAAAGATCAAGCAAATAAGTATTCCATAACGACAACGTTTGCTACATCCATTTTGATTAGTTTGAGTGTGGGTGGCTGTGTAGAATTTCATTTTTAGAGGTGTCAAAATTAACTAATTTGAAATTCTTAAAAATATCCTGGAGGTTAGAACAGAAGTAGAAAATTTGTTCTTGAAACAGAAATAATGTCTTACAAAAAATGGCAACAAGTAACTTAAGAATTTCAGCAACAGGATTATTTTGGATTTGCACTTGTAAAGAAAACTAAATCTGCTACAAAATATTTTTTCACAAAAGTTATGAAGCAATCTGAAACCACAATATATATTGAAGATTCAAAATGAATTTAAATAGCCTTTTTTCTGTGGTTGTGTCAATTTGGCATTAATTACTGTGTAATGCAACCCAGCAGGAAATTTCAGTTGTCAAAATTCATAGAATATCTGTCCTTGGATTTATGTTTACCAATAAATAATAGTTTTCATAATGTCCAGGTCAATCCAGGTCAAGTAATAATCCACTATCTCAGCAAATATAAGGATGATTAATCCGTAAATATTGCAGATAAGTCCCAATATATTGACCTAATAAATCCAGTATTATAGTCTTTGTAAAGATAGAGTCACTGTTATATGTCCAAAATTATCCTACTGTAAATCATGTACTTTAAAATGGAGTAGTCTTTTCAGGTAAAGTAAGTCACTAAAGCAGCCTTTATACCATTAAAGTATACTGAAAATTGATGAAAATATGCTGCTCATAAATTTCTGGTGTCTAATCCAAACATTTTACAACATTCATGATCAGATGATAGTTTGTTGCCTATTTCTGCAGTCAATTCCAAACTTTCAAAGTTTTTTGAGCTTTTAAATGTTCAAGAACTGAGCTGAACTGTGCATTTTATAATGAAATTTGCTTTACAAGAAGGGCTGAGATTCACACATGTTTTACAAACAAATGTACAATGTCATATTATATATCCCTCAGTTCATCATGTTCATACCACATGTGTTGGCCAACTCTGTCATAAGCAGAATATCCATGGAATTACCCAGTGCAGAAAAATGTCATTGTTTTCATATAAATTTAGAAACAGTGATGTGGCATAATACTTGCCCGTCCAGCACTGAGTACTTTCTAAGAAGGATTATGACATCATCCAGGTGTGAGCCAAATTTTGAGTAATCAAAAGCAATAATTTATGAATCTTGTAATAGCTTATACATTATAATTCCCAGGTTGTGTTAAAACATTACCAATAGTTCTGTTGATTTTTCCAAATATAATTTCAGAACTTCACAGGTGATGAAGTTTGCCTGTAAGTTGCAACTTCCCTGTGTAAAATAAATCCTGAAGCTGTTTTTAAAACTGGTCCAATTTCTTGATTTTCCCAAATGTGAAACAAGTTTACTACACACTTTTCAAAGTATTCATGTAGCTAGGCCTACTAGGTAGTAATTATAATTCCTCCATGTTTATGAAAGTACAAATGACACAAAAAAAAAATCCACAGCTATTTTATGTGTCATCACCAGAAATGAACATCTACATGTGTTTAACTAACCATTACCATGGTAACCCTTTACATCAAAGGGCCTAACATTATGTAGCAGGTCATGTGACCCCTCCACTGACTGTGACATCAAGGTCATGTGACCTGTGGTTTGAACAATGCTTCAACAACTTCAGATCAATTAGATAGCTAGATAGGTCAACAGAATGATCATTTGATTGTCAAAATGAACCACTGAGTTCAAGTTACTAATTAAACAACTATTACCATAATTACATAAGATGTACTATAGGTTAAGTAATTCTAATTACTAAACCAACATGTCCACACAGCTTAATTGGCAATTTGGCATACATGTTGCTCAATGGTATATGGCTTAAATCATGATACATTGGTAATACATAAGCATGTGGCTTTATTCATGACTTCAAAAGAAGAATGTATGTGTTGTAAATGTTAGAACCCTTGCAGAAATTTCTTATTTTGGATAAGAATAATTTGTGAAGATCTAGCTTATTAGGCCCATATGGGTAGGAAGCAGGCAGCTGGTGGGGCTGCAGCCCCTTCAAAAATTTTAGAAAAGACATTTTTCATACAGTTTTGGGCAAAAAAGTTTGTCCATTTACATTTAAAGGGTAATTTGGGCAATATATTTTTTGGGAACTCCCCCTCCAAATTGTTTGACCTCTATGCCTCTGATTAGGCCCAGATACCAACACCCATGTACTACCGATCACAGGCATTACAATTGTCTACAGAAACCTCATTGATCAGCAATAAGTCAGACAGCTCACCCCACTAAACTTATCCAGAACAACATAGCCTACATGCATGCAAGACAAGGTTGGAAACTCAAGTTCCCAGGTTTCAAGAATCCCTGCTCCAATACTGTCTCAACACTGCTCAAGCAGGATCATGGTTTCTCAAACGAGGAATTGCCAAACTTTTACTGTACACAAAACACATCTTGAAATATTTTAAGCACTCACCTTATCCAAGTTGATGATCATATATTCAGGATACCTCTTCACCAGCAGCAAGATCACATGGGAGCCTCTGGAAATGAAGAGCAGGAACATTGTGGTAAAAATGTTTACTATTTCGGCCTCACTTTTTAAAACAATATTTATTGTTTAAAAATAAATAATTTAATAATATGAGCCGTATTAAGGGGGAGAGGCAAGGGCTAAGATATTTCAAGCAATAAATTACAAATTCAAATGTTTACATCTACAATGCAAGCACCAGCTCCAGAACCCCTCTATTTGACCCTTAATTAATCAATTCTCCAACCAGGGTTCGAAATTAGCGGGAGTCCGTGAGTCCGAGACTCCTTTATTTGTCCACGGACTCCCTTTTGCTGAGCAGTAAGGAGTCCGTGGGACTCCTAAACTTTGAAAGCCGCCAAATTCACAGCAATTTGGGGCTGTGAACAATAGCAATTGAATTGGCTTTGAATGCAGCCCACTCAGCTATCCAGTGTCATCCAATCCAATTAACACCATCAATCCAGTTGGGATCAACACATAGGATTGGGGTACATATATGCAATCAATTGAATTGCAATCATCACATTTCAGCAAGCATCAGAGGTGTGAATGGCTGATTGGACTTCTTTGGTCACTTCAAGCTAATGAATGAATGGGTTAGGTAACTCAGGTTTGCACTCTCCAGAACATTGCAAAAAAAAAAATCTAGAAAACTCGAAGGCAAATGGAATTTGCAAGTCCATTTAATATCACCAAATTATTCAATACTATATTATTGAAACACAGGCTCCTGTATTAATTTTTACCATGGACTCCCTCTAGCTAAGATGTAATGCATCCCACTCAGTTCCTGACCCCCTTGTGTCACCCAAGTAAGTTGAAGTAGCCAATCCAATTGAGATCAATTTACCAATTCAAAAGTGTCTGATTGTTTTTAGGATTGTTCTGGAAGTGTCAAATTTGTATTGAACTGCCATGTCTGAAGGGTCATCCTGTAGTGGGGGAATGGTCAACTCGCCAGGGGAGAACCCGCCAGGCCCACTACCCGCCAGTTGTCTTCCCGCCAGTTCCCCAACCCGCCAGGTTACCTATTAGCACTGATTAGAGCCCCATGTGTGGTTGTTTTAACTCGTTAATCTAATAACAGTTATGAAACTTTAATTGCCGATTTAATAACGGCTATTTGCAATACACTGTTTCAAGTCTGTTTGGCAGTGTTTGCTATTTGCAATGCACTGGTTTTTTTTTAAAATATATATATATTGTTCTAATTATACATGCACTATATATGGAAACACGGCATATAGGCCTATTTGTGTGCAAACGACCCACAACATGAACATAATGTTGATTTATTAGCTATTTCAAATTATCAAGGCCTATTGTCAATTATAGGCCTAAATCGATCTTGAGAATGAAACAGTGTAAATTGAATATAGTAGGCTATAATCAAAAAGATTTAAAACCTGAAGAAGTGCATAACAATTAGGTAGAAACACTATTACGGGCATACTAGGTAACTTGGACAAGTTAAATAAAGTTTTGTTATACTTTGTTAGAAAATTGTTACAAAACTACAAATAAACGTAAAATACAGTTGAAATATAAAAGAAAACTAGAATTAGCTAAGGCCCTGTATGATGAAATAGCAATTATTTTCACAAAACATTTCTTTTTCACTGTTTTAACTTAAACTTTAGAGGATTGTGATAAGTTGATAGTTTTAAAGACTGTTGTTGAAAAAAAAAGGACTGTTATAGACTCAACAAATTACCCTTGTCAAATATTTTATAACATTTGGAAACATCTATCTTTCTGCACAGGTGAAATTGCAAATTACTGGAAACTAAAAAGCAAACATATTTATAAGACGATTCTGCATAATTTCTGTTAATAAATTAAATGCTTTAAAATCGTATTTCTAATTTATTTAATTTTTGATAGGCGACATGCAGTCCAAAGTGATGTGGGTCTTTGTATTGTTCTGGAAAGGTGTTAAAAATTGAATTGCATTGCATTGACACTGTCGTTTGTTCAATTGAACAATCAATTACATAATAACAGAAAACATGTCAAGTTAATTGCATGCCTTCTGGAAGACGTTGAAGGATTAGCAATTAAGAGACTGTGTAGGGAAAAATAATATAAATTTAATATTCACTAACTTTTATTCGACAAGCTTAATTGATATCAAAAGAGATATGTGTCAAATTAATGAACTTTTATGAAATCAGAAAACTATAGTTAATTTTTTATGGACTTACACACTAAATTTGTACATTTAGTATATATTATATGCCCTATAGATCTATCGGAATTTGAAATTCCATTTATGACAGATTTTGTCCTTTAACTCAAAACAGAATAGAACGAAAATGAAGATTTATAGATAGATCTACCTATAGCAGCATTGCTATAATTACAGATCGAGTAGGCCTAGTTTAATTAAAAATGTGAATAGTAGGCCTATCAGGACAGGTGCATGCATAAGGCAAGCTATAGGCCTTATATGGACAGATAAAAGATTATAGCTCCAGATAAATGGATTGGAAGTCAATCAATTACCAATCTTACATTGTTGAATTGAGTGATTGGTTGATTGGAATGATAACTTGGTCGATTGTTTGATTGATTGACTGATTCATTCAAGTTGTTTAAAAATGCGGAAAAGAAGTTAAAGAACTGTCAAGAAATTTTGTTGTTGTTGGGCATAAAAGTGAGTGTAAATCTGATTTGATAGATGAATAGGAGAGACAACTATAGGCAGATCTTTTGTGCAGAACGTTTTCCCGTGTTTTTTGTCACTTTTTAATTTTAAACTCGATTTTGAACCACTTAATTCTAATTGTCCTATTGACTTAATTCTTTGACACAAAGATGATCATGTAATATACCATTCACATAACACTAACAATCACTGTATAGGCTAATACAAATATGAACTGGCGAGTTTGTGGCCTGGCGAGTTTTCACCTGGCGAGTGTGTGCCCTGGTGAGTAGTCACCTGGCGAGTTCTCTCCTGGCGAGTTGACCCATGACCCTGTAGTGCAATTAATTTCCTTGCCTTCAAATATGCTGAAATTCTTAATAACAGAGCTGCCAATTGTACAATGCAATAAGCCTATAGTCACATACAGATTGATGGCAGATTGTCTTCTCTGGATGATTGTAAACCATTTCATATTCCCTATATCTATATTAATTAACTAATAGACTGATGTTTTTGGAGACCAAAGATAAAGAAATATTCAATATCGAATCTCTAAAAAAAATCCAAGTACTAATTCTCATGTTTCTTCGGACTCCCACATCTTCATACGGACTCCCAAAATCTGAAACATAGGAGTCCGACTGACTCCCATCAAATTCATGCTAATTTCGAACCCTGCCAACTGATCATTTAATGAATGTTTGTAAACAAATAAATAAAGCCATACATTCGACAGGCGTCCCTATGAGGGGGCATGGGGGTGCACATGCCGATTATAGGACGTTTCACCGCTAGGACGTTTCACCGTCAGCCGTAGTGGGACGTTTCACCGCTGGTTTATAACAATGTTAGCCAATAATTGCCTTATATAAGCTTGATAAGCCATAAATAAACAAAAACACGCAAAAACATTGTCTGTGTTGCTACTCAATCTACATGATCTATGATTATCTAAGTTTTTTGTTACTTTGTACTAGAATAACAAAGGATAACAATATTCACTAAAACAATCAACTAAATGATACTTCTCAACTACTTTAATAACCAAATAGTGAGATTAACTGGCGGTGAAACGTCTCTGACTGCCGACGGTGAAACGTCCCAGCGGTGAAACGTCCTGCTACCCACATGCCATACGGGGCCTTTAAAATGCCGGAATCTTTGACCTCTTTATTATTACACCCCGGAGGTCACTAGCTGAGACAGCCCAACTAGGTGGTCATTGTCTTTAGCTATATCTTTTGCATCAAAGGGGAGGGGGGGGGGAGTAACGATTTCATGGGTTGAAGGGATGCTTATTTGGTTTTTTTAAAGGATGGGCCCGGGGGGGGGAGTACTCGGTCGGATTTCGGTACGGAAATTTGTACCCTATGGTCAGGTTCTCCGGGCCGAAATTTCATACCCTATGGTCAGGTTATTATATAGGCCCTAAAGCCTATTATATAGACATAAAAGAGAAAAAGTCACCAGAAAAGGTGTGAAAACTAAATTGCAATTAAGAATGACACCTAACACCTGCAAGTTCAATGCAAATTAGACATTACATAATTGCAATTTTAAGGCAAAACAACACTGCCTGCTGTCCAATTGAGACATGTACCCTGTGGTCAGGCTCTCCTGACCTCAAAAAATGACCCTGTGGTCAGGAAATCCCCTTAAAAACCCCATCTTTTGAGCGGCACATAGGCAGTATAACTTCAATGTGAGTGCCCCCCCCCCCCCCCGGGAGGATGGGCAGTAGTTAGGAAAACGCCTTCAAGCTTAAAAGCATTGTCCACGAGGCTGGACTACAGGGGCGGCACAAGAGGACTAGTGGAGGGGGGGGGTGGATGGGCAGTTGGGGGGGGGGTGGATGGGCAGTTGAGGGGCACTGGGCAGTGAGAGCTAGTGAGGCCCATGGGGTGCAGTGGGGGGGGGGGGTTGTAGTTTGATAATATGGGGAGTGCACAGTCACAGCTAAATTTGCTGAACTGTTTAGCACACTACCAACGTCTGATAGTTGACAGTTCGTCACATTCACAACAAACAGAACTCACATGAAGCCAGCTCCCCCAGTCACAAGGATCCTGCGAGAAAATCGTCTGCACGTTTGACAGCTGGCTGACATCTCCATGATGAAAGTCACCCTGTCAGAACCGTACACAAATGTCCCTTGATTCTAGGAGATGTATTTCATCTCTAGGCAAAAGCAACCATAGCGTAGATTGAATGAAAACCATCAACTTCTGTTACTCAACTTCTCTGAAGCTTCATCGATTTTCTGAACTCAGGCCAACAAAGCAGCCCATTTGACAGGGGGCGAAACCTGTCATCTGACAGGTGCTGCCACCAATCTACCAATGAGCTCCTTTTTGTTTATCTTTACTTTCAAAGAAAACAAATAAATGAAAATCATTCAATTTAATTTTGGTTTCATAAAGTACATTGAATGTATTGGTCTAAGAGTTTTGGTCTCCATTTGGTCTGCATCTTTAGTACTTTGGTCTGCATGCTTAGAATTTTGGTCTGCATCCCTAGAATTTTGGTCTGCATTCGATCTGCATGATTAGAATTTTGGTCTGCATGATAAAAATTTTGGTCTGCATGATAAGAGTTTCGGTCTGCATTTGGTCCAAGAAACCAAATTAGAGTGTAAATAGATTAAGTAAAAGTGTAAATAGACTTCATTAATTCTGAGATAATTTAGAATTGTTCTGTTTCTTTGTCTGTTGGGACGTACCTTCTCGCACTATTTTTTCTCGAAAGTATTGGACCATATTATTACAAAATTAAGTTTGATTCTGGAAATTATCGAAAAACGTGTTGTTTATTCAAGTATTAGTTCTGTCGAGGATAATTTGTTGACATTGGTTGCGGTCGGTCCAGACTTACCTGTTAAATTAATAAAATCCTCGACAGTGGTACTGTATACGTGAAGTAATTTTTGATTTTAAAGAAAAATTAGCATTTTGTGTCTAGCGGTCAGTCTAGACTCTAGTACGCAGTTATTATCATCTGAATATTAAGGAATGGTCCTCTCCAGTGGCGGATCCAGACAGGGTCATCTAGGGGGGGCCCGGGCGTGTTTCGGCATTCGTGGGCCCGCGTCGCAGCGTATTTTCTTCAAAATGCTATTATTAATCTCAGTGGTCTAGGGGGGGCCCGAGCCCCCTAGGCCCCCCCCCTGTATCCGCCACTGCTCTCCTTAATTGGTTAAAACTCAATATCTTCCTATTGGCTGATGGTTCTAGCTGAACTGATTGGCCAATGAAAAAGACAATGAATAATTATCTCTGTCGCACATAACACTTAACTATACATTGATCAACTTTCAGAATAATATACCCAGCTATTAAAACAAAAGTGTATCTTTTGAAAAAAGTGGGATTAATTTTGGATTTAACTTAATTTGCAATTTTCTTTGGAGTACCATGTGCCAGGTTGTAACAGGTTAGTGTTGTTTTTTTTTGCTGTTTTTTTTTCTATCTTGCATACCAAATTGCTATGATGCACCAAAATTTCTATGAATGCTCTTTTGATAGGCCTAATTGCTATTTAAAAGGTTGTAAAAGTTATTTTGTCTAAAAACAGGTTGGCCCAAACCTCCCTGCTGCCCACCTCTCCCCATGCTGACAGGTCCAGTCTGCAGTGTGTGGTCTGCAAGCTATTTGGTGCGCATTTGGTCTGCATTCTTTACCCCTCAGTGTTGTACTATTGTAGCTTCTATAGAAATGAAGCTACGACTGTTTGTTTTAGAGCTGGTCTGCATGGTCCGCATGGCTCGCATGGTCCGCATGGTCCGCATTTTACACTGACCCATAAAATCTCACGAAAATGTCACATGACCCGCTCTACCGTAACTAGGGAAGCTGTCAAGGATTTCTTCTGGAAAATTATGATATTGATCGCGTTTATGGGGGGTATTATGATATGACAGCTTGTGACAACACCCCATTTTGTGAGTACAAGTTCACAATGACCAAATGGCACCAATGAAATGTCAGAATAACAGTCTATTGTTCCGATCCAACACATTTTTTTAACACCAACTTCTCAGTGTTCTGTCAATTTTGACATTTCAAACTTCCAGTGACACTGTGTAACTGTTCTGCTTCTTGCCAATACCTGATATCTTTCACATTCACGCCAATATTTCTGCCTGTTGCATAGGGCTGTTGCGGTGAAAGTGCTGCTTATGACTTGTGGTAAATTCAGAATATAAAAAATTGCCACCTGGCCCCCACTGACTGAGTCATAGCCATAGGCCTAGACATAGATGTTGAGTTGTTGAGAAAGTTAACAAATAATGTCAAATAAAATATCAATATCTGTATGCTGAGTATCCAGTTATGAATTAGACAATTACGAAGATATATACCAGGTACAAGAAATGAATATAGCTTGATGCAAAAATGTCTGATGACGAAGCCAGTGTACATGAGCATTCAGTAGAAATAGAGAGAAGTAGACCACGTCCAAGTACGAGCTCCACACGGTTAGAATCTGCGGGGTCAAGACGAGGTTCTGCTGCGTCAGCAAGACCCAGCACTGGATTCTCGGCCAAAAATTCACAATATGTGAGTATTTTTTCTTGCAAACAGACTCTTGATTAATTGTCAATGTCCTTGTCTTCTAGCTACTCTATTCTATTCAACTGGCTCCATTTTTGGAAGAACATATTTAGTTTTGATTGTACCGTCACCTTTACATTTTTTACCATCCTCACAATGTGAGAGCCACTCGAACGAGCTTGCTTCGCTGTGCCAGCTCGCAGTGAGCCTCTGACATGTGAGAATGACTTGACATACTTTATTAGCTTATTAAATTTAAATGACACTGACCTTTTTCCAGGGCGCCAGACCTCCCAGTAGCAGATCCAACAAAAGCCATGATGAATTTCAAGAGCAGTTGCCCCCCATTGACCCGGAGGAAGATGACAGGAGGAGCGTGGGAACAGCTGGGTCCAGACGGAGCTCTGTTGTCAGTAAAGGTGTGTGTCACAAACTTGAGACAAATCTGTTTGAATGCGTTTTATTCATTGTCAGTGTTCTTGTTAGGGTTCAGAATAAAAGAGTCCCTGGGAT
The DNA here is from genome assembly GCA_026936325.1 of Platynereis dumerilii. NCBI lineage: Eukaryota > Metazoa > Annelida > Polychaeta > Phyllodocida > Nereididae > Platynereis > Platynereis dumerilii. Next base: position 28,638,197 of record JAPTHN010000008.1, on the reverse strand, counting down.
GCATTGAGATCCAAGAAAATCCGTCCCTCCTTTATTGTGTTGAGGTGCATATTTCAGAAGCATAGCTGAAGACTCGTTTTATTGGTTGACATTTAATTACCTTTTTGCTTAATTTGAAAAGCCTCCATGGCTGGAAGTCAAAGGAGTTCCCAAATCCGAGGAACAAGGTTACCTGCGATCATGAGGTTCCAGAGAGAAACTGAATCCAACGATTACCGACCAAGCAGTCAGTCCCACAAGGTTTCCTTTTCAAGGTGAGGTTTAAACTCAAAAAAGTTTTTAAAAACCTTTTAAATTGGATAAAAAATTTGCTGAAAAGAGCCATCCTATTTTCATAGACAAGAATTGATAATTTGAAAACTGAGAGAGAGAACTCATTGACCAATTATGATGAGAGAACTCTCCAGGTTTAAAATCTTTGACAGACTAACTGCCAAGACTTGTCAGACTATAAAATGGATAAAAGTCAGGAAAAATTCTCAGAAATCAGGGAAAATAGAAGACATTTTGTTATCGAATTTTAGTTGTTACCTTAAAAGTGTTTAAACTTTTAATATTAAATTAGGTCTTTCTCAAATTTGATACAGTGTACTTCTTCTGGCATAAGTTTGAATGTTGACATTTATACAGTTAGTGGTATTGTGTCAAACAAAAGTCAATTTTTTTTGTCACACTAGACACTGAGAAATCTATCAAATTTTATAGGGCTATATTTGGCCTGAAAGGCTATTCGAAGTTTTGTAATTAACTTAATTTTTCATCTTTTCATGAATTTATAGGAGGCCCTCCGTAATGACTTCCAAGGAGACTCAAACGGAGTGGAGCTGGCTGGAGGACATGAGGACGGTGCAGAGAGGCTCCGCTTCGTCTCACCGCATGAGACGCTCCTCATCCAAAGCAAGACTGGATACTCGTGAGGACATATTTTGAATTATAAAAACTAAACCTTTTGCTTGCAAACTGTTTGAAAATACGGAACTCCCATAAAATTTAAGGAAACTCAAGCTGACAATTAAAGACAGTTTAATAAGTTATTTATTCCACTGTTTTAATTAGATTATTCGAAGGTTGAAAAAATAACTGAATTCAATTTAAATTGTTTTTAGATGCTGAGGACAAGGCAGAAGAAACTAAAGGTGATTGACCATATGTGACCTGCTCCACCAAAATGGGTTCTAAGTCGGCCTGATATCATATTCAGTGGTGAAAAATGACTTTGTTCTATTTGAATGTGGCTTTAAAATGATGTTTCATTTATTTTGATATCTCAATCCAATCAAAAGATATGACACCTCAAACATAGATGATACGAAACATCGAACTTTGAGAAAATGGCATTTGAATTTCCCGCCATTGCAATGAAAGAACTAAGAAAATCCAGAAGGATGCACAATTTATATAATTCAAAATCAGTTTTTGGTTAAGTTGGTCTTAATTAATAAAAGCAAATTACTTTAGCTAAAATGTGGTACCAACAGTAAAAAATCATCAAGATGTGACCTTTTTACACATTTTGCTAATTTCTGGAAAATACAGATTGCCTACTTTGAACTCATTTTGGTGGAGCAGGTCACATATTTTTTTAATTGAACACTTTTAGATATTTTCTTTCTAGATTTTTTGCTGTTATCAAACTCATTCATTGTCCAGGGGAAGGGTTGGTCCAGTGGTAGCATGCTGGGCTGCCAATTGCTGGGTCCAGAGTTCGAATCCAGCTCTTACCGGGTCCTGGTTATAAATGCGTACATCTTTCTTGATTTTCAGTGAAACCAAGTACAGATCATCCTCCGCCTGTGTCAACTAAGCAGTCAAAGAAGCCAGGAAAGGAAGCGGAAGATGTCACACCAATTACAGAATCGTCAGATGTCCCTGCTCCGGTGTTACCTGACGACACGTACGGAATTCCTGTGTTGGAGATGGACACATCCAGTGACAGTGACGTGAGTAGGGTATTTTATTCAGCTACTTTTTATAGCGATGTCTTAACCTGGAAGAAAACATTTCTTATAAAAAGTTTATTACAATATAAGCTATAGGAAGATTGTCAGGCACCACTGGCGAAATTTTTTGCGCGTGAAATGTCATCAATATGTGTGTATAAATAATTTGGGTTACATACCTTATTACATGTCCAATTTTCAAAATTTAAAAACCTGCATATATCAAATGAACTCCTCCGTATTCAATGCACTTATTCACTTTGCTCTATTTGCAATATTTACTTCGCAAAAAGCTTTTCTGAGTATTACGCTGCAATGGTGCAAAGTTGCAAAATCTTAGTTACCACCACTACGAACCAGTGGCAGATCAATGATTTTTTTTTTTTGTAGGGGGGATTTCTTAGAAATTCCTAATTTAAGATATCAAAACCTTTTATTTAGACTTTTTTGGATTTTCATGAATAGGCCTAGGCCTAGGCCAATTCCAAATCAATGGCTAGCGTATTGAGACAGAATATTGGAGTTGACAAATATATACATATTAGGCTTATAAACCATAGATAGTTTTGTGGCTTATACAGAAATTGTTCTATCCAGTTACCATAACAAACCATTGCCATCACCAGGTTTTATTTTATTTATTTTTTTTGGGGGTGGGGTGGGTTGGACCTTTGCATATTTAAAAAAAATGTTATTCCAGCCAAAATGCATCAGAATAACAAGATTCTTTTTTTTTTCAGAGATGGGTAACTCCATAACAAAATAACTTATAAATTAACCCTAACAGATGCATTAAATTATTTGCAGGCTGGCTCATTCATTCCGTTACAGTTTTTAAAAGAAGGCAAGACCAAAGTCGCTATAGTACCCTTTTTTAAAGGGTACTTTTCTTGTTATGGTGGAATTGTGAATGTCACAGTACAATGTAGTCAGAGTCGGGAATTGAAGTCAAGATCCAGGAGTTTGAGTTAGGAGTCGGAGTTATGGAGTCTGAGTTTTTTGGATGGTATCGGAGTCCGAGTCTGAGTCAGGCTTTGATTTTCAGTGGATTTGGCAGTCTGAGAATCGGAGTCGAAAATTAATTTGGTGACTCCTGACTCCTAAATATAGCCCTGGTAAATATCAGTGCTACTCTAAAGTTGGTCCACACTATAGGATCATACTTTTAAAACTTGCTCAGGCACTCAGAATCAGCATTTACCACTAGGCCTATTTGTGTTAGCTGTTTTAAGGAAGGACTCCCACATCTATGTAATCTGTAGATTTTTAGCAAAGTTTTAAAGTCCCTAAGTTTTACTGACTTAAAACCAAAAACTACTCTTTTGTCAGTGTCCCTCAGACTACCGACCTTTCAAAAAAGAAGTCTCCAAGTATTCTTTGCTGAATTATGGACTTTTGAGATTGGATTAGTACATCATTTGATTTTAAATTTGACTGAGTGACATAGACTTTCAGCAATATCATCAATATCATAAAATAATCAATTTTCAGTTCTCCATGTCAGAAGGAAGTCAGATGTCTGAAGACTTCTTTGATCCAACAAACTTACCCAGCGTTGGACCTCCTCAAATCTTGCAGGTATGTTGAGATATTTTTTTCAGTCAAAAATAAATTTTCAGTCAGTTTTGATCTGTATTTTTACACTCTCCGGCCCTGAGATGATTTGGCTAATTTTAGCTTTATCCCCCCTCCCAAAAAAGTAAGGACAGGGCACTGAATTCCTGTCCATACCATGTTATTCTCTGTGACTCATTAGCAATTTGTGAGGTCATATCCTATACTTGCAATGCTATCAAAACAAGTCACCCACTGAGTTACAGCACTCATCAATGAGGTCTCAAGTTACTCAATGACAAGTTGACAGTTCATTTCAATGTGATGCATAGGGCCTGTTGTGAGGTCACTGATGGCCAGAAACAGCTGAATGTAAGTACTCATCATTCTTTGAGGGTAAAGGGCCGACCAGATGATCTTTGGGGGGCTATGGATATTTGGTGAAAAAAAAAGATTGTATCCCACTTGACACTGAAACAAAAAGTTTGTTCAGTACATGAATAAAAAAAAAAGTTTGTTTCCACCTGTAGCTAGTGCACCGTAATGTTAAAATTCCGATAAAAAAGTTTGTCGCGAGTGCTCATGCGAAAAAAATTTTCGTCGACGTGCCGCGAACGAAAAAAAAAGTTTGTCCCGGGGGTAAAGTCCATAGCCCCCCCCCCCCAACTATCGTCTGGTCGGTCCCTAATTTGTAGTTGTAGCACTGGTCAGAACTTCAACCATTTCACGTTCCTTCCATTGCAGTACAATCGAGAGTCTGACACGCCAGAATTAGACATCCCGCACAATCCAGACCTATTAATAAGCGAAGATGACATGAATAACATGGAGAAGGAATTTGAAGGAGGCCTCTTCCAAGGGGTCTGCGAGTTCTGCACTTCTCCTGTCAAACCTTTTCCGAGTCTTGAAGATCAGAAAAGTAAAAGTACAGAGGAGTTGTACTGCTGCGAAGATTACAAGTGAGACATAAGGCTTTTTATGTTAGTGTTTACAAGGACGAATATCAACTTGGATTTTGCAATTTTAATTCACTTGAATGGCTGCTCGCAATCTGTAGCTGAATGGTCTAAGACTAAGAGTAAACTAAGACTGACCTATGTTGGATGTTAACATAAAACATGGCGGTGTGGAGCCAAAGATACACTCTTGTGCCTGCTTCACCAAAACGGATTCAAAGTCATCTATGTTGAGATATGTCAATTGTATCCAAAAAAATGGCTCCCTGAACATTCATTATACATGTGTGAACCATCACAATTTGAGAAAATGGCATTTGAATTTACCACATAACAAAGAAAGAATTAAAAATATCAAGAATGACACCCAAATTAAATAGGTTTCTGTCAATTTCTGATAAAAATGATTTAAAATATTCAAAGAAAATGCGTTCTCCAAGAAAGTTGTACCAACAGTAAAATAATAACCAAAATGCATCTTTCTGACACGTTTTACTCATTTGAAATATAAATCCCTACTTGAATTCATTTCGGTGGAGCAGGTCACAACTTATTTGAGTTATTTCAGCACCTTGTTTGAGATGGTTTAACTCTTGAATGCTTTCAGGAGTCTTCTGCACTTCATGGTAAACCATCCTCTGCACGAGCAGTTCAGCGGCACGGACGTCATGATCGACATCTCACCCCACAAACCGTACGGGAGCCAGAGAGCCAGGAAGGCCGCCAAGGAGAGGGCTGTCATGAAGTAATCAGGGTTTTCGTTGTTCTTTTCACGCTTTGAATGGCTGTGATGGAATGAAGAATTACTACTATAAACTCTCCTATATTAACAGACTTAAAAGTTATTATGTCCGCAGATTTAAAAGACTGTCAGCTGATAGATTTGTCATATTTAACAGGCTCTAACCACAGAATTAGGTAAATATTATGCTGTATGCAAGTAATGGAATGGACTACCATCTAATATTAATTAAACTTCCATTAAATAAGGACACTTATTACTCAGCATTTCTCCTCAAAAATGTAAACTTATGACTTTTTCATGGCATCAAAAAAATATGTTTTGTTAACATTTCTGGCATAGCATTGCTCTCCTGGGGTAATAAAATAAATTAAACTCACCAAAGTCACCTGAGGATGACCAAGGCCAAGGATCGGGCATCTGAGACCGAGATCATCAAAATATTGCCCAGGGGCCGGCCTCGAAAACTCCAACAATGCCAGGGAGACTCGAGACCCACTGCTACATGTTGGTTTTATCCCAATCTTGTAAATTACCAGAATATTTGTCTTTTCCAGAATGAAGGAGAGACAAATAGCAAGACAACAGACGTCACAATCCAATACACAGGGCGCCAACTTCTATCAGTGTAAGTTGCTTTCAAGTTCAAGGCTGCTTCAGTGCTGCTGCATTTTTTTTTTAAGCCCTGTGTCGAATGTCGGCAATAGTGATTCCTTAGTTTTGCATGTTTTGACTGTGCCAGCCATGTACTTTATCAGTATCACCATGCAATGCAGTCTCAATTTGGACTTGAGTAATTTTCTCACCATTTTCTGTTCTCAATGTACGAGTAGGTGCCTATACAAGATCGATGAATCGTAATAACAACGTACAGGGTTAAGGACTTCAGAAATTCTTCCTCTTAGAATTCTTACTTTTCAAGCAATCTCATAATGAGCAGAAGAGGAAAAAGACCCATACATCTACTTTTCTTAATTAATGAATTTGAATATTTCAGTTGCAAGAAGCATGAAGACAATAAACTATTCGCTGTCCTCCCAGAAGTGCCTTGACGAGGGATGGACCATCCGACCCCCTTCTCCTGAGGGAACTCCAGAACCTAAGAAGGAAGTTTACGAACCAGAATCAGCATTGCCTTCATGGGCCGACCACGGAGCTAAGGTTGGTATTGGTTATATTATTGGCAGTCACAACTCAGGAGAACTTTATGTTATTACCAGCAGGGCTTTGGAGACAGGAGTCAGGAGTCAGAGGTTTTTTGGTGGAGTTGGACTCAAACTTTGATTTTCAGGTGGAGTTGGGACTCGGGAGTCGACAATTAATTTGGTGACTCCTGACTCCTAAACAGAATTAATATAATTTACACAAACATCTGATATGTGTCCGAAATTTTACATAAATCTTCTCAACAAGCATTCATATACAAAATCCTATGGAAACTTGTAGAAGTACTTCCCTCCCCCCCCCCATTAACCACATATAGTATTTGTGTGAAATAATACCAATAAGCAGAGTCTGGAGTCGGAGTTGTAAGTCTTTAGAACTAAGGAGTTGGCGTCACTCCTCAGAAAGTCAAAGGAGTCTTGAGTCGGAGTTGGTTCACTTACTACCGGACTCTGAAGCCCTGATAACCAGCATAGCACCGAACTGCCTACATCGTGTGGATTTATGCGAATGTAGGCCATACATGAAAAATATTTTCAGACATTTTTCTTTATTTCAGACTCAGCGAGAAGGAGGCCTTCTTCAAAAGTATTATGACAATGGCAATCCTTTCATCGTCATGTTTGAAGATGGAACTGGAAATATATTGTATCTTTTAAAGTTTGAGTCGTTGCGATGAAATATCCCTCAAGTAGATTTGTAAAATTTCAAACTGGAATCTTCTATTTTTAGCTTGTCTGTTTTCTTTTAAAAATGAAGAGCTATTGTAGTCGCTCGATCGTCGTTGTTGTCCCGGTTAAGGTTTGTGTAAATGTCCAATTGTGACCTTAATATTTCACTTAGAGTTATGAAATTTGGTACAAGTATTGGTCTGTGGATTTGGATTTAAGAACATATCAAGAAATCCAAGATGGCAGTTATTTTGTGGCAGCCATATTGGCAGCCATCTTTCTAAATTCTTGAACTGCCCAATTGTGACCTTGCTATTTCACTTAGAGTTATGAAATTTGGTACATTGGCCTGTGAGCTGGATCAGGAAGATGGCAAGAAATCCAAGATGGCTGCCATCTTGTGTTGGCCATTTTGGCAGCCATCTTTCTTAATTCTTGAACTGCCTACTGTGACCTTGGTATTTCATTTACAGTTTCGAAATTTGGTACAGGTGTTGACCTGTGGGTATTCATTGGGAAAATGGCAAGAAATCCAATATAGCTCAGTGGTAGCATGCTGGACTGCCAATCGATGGGTCCAGGATTGGAATTCTGCTCTTGCCGAGTCACCCGGGCTTATGTTGGACAACAGTTTCAATTATACTTCGCCTCTTTGCCGTGTCCTCCTCGTATCCTAATTAGCTTAACGAGTGCATAAATACAGGAAGTAAAGCCCCAATCATCCATCCATCTATGTTTTCTCCACATCTTTGTGATTTTTAAAAATGAATACCTAAAATTTTCTCTTTATCTCATCCCTACACCATCCAAGTATCCATGTAGAGTAGTTCTGTTTTTCCTTAATTTTTCATACAGCTATCCATCAGGCAGAGTAGCAATTTCTATGATGAAACTTGAAGAATCTTCAAATTTACTGACTTACGCTGTTTCGGATGACATTGAAGATCGACCCACTCTGTTGGCTCTCTTTGAACCTGATGGGCATGGTTCTACATATTACAAGAATGGGGATATTAGGTAAGAAGCAAACTACTTTGATCATAAAAACATAATTTGGTTCTTGTAAAAAATTGAAGATTTATCGCTGTTTCCATTCAAAAGTAACTTTATACTGGAAGAAGTAAGGTGATCTTTGTGACATTTTACGCAGATCCTGCAGCGTGTTGTTTCCGAGCGTTTTCTTGCTGTGAGCTCAGGTCATATCCGAAAGAAAGAAATTATCAATAGAGAGCCAAATTCAGTTTCTGATTGTGTAATGATACTATTGATTAACTTGCATAATTCTTGTCACACTTTTATATTCTAATCGTTTTGTATGTCTAACTGTGTCAATTTGTTTGCGGCACAGAACTTAAATGTATTTAAAATGTCATTGAAATTATGCAGAAAACTTGATTGCGGTAAGAAATATTATATTTTCGTACTTTGTTGTTGTGATATTATTGTCGCTCTGTTGTGTCCCCTCACATTTTAAACTTCTAGATTTGACATTTATATTCAATATCTTTCCTTTTTATGCCATTATTAATGATTGTAAGCTACTTGTCTTGAATTTTCATAGATTGAAAAAATTGTTGGTGAGATATTTTAAGCTCGAGTCATTTGAATTTTTACAAGACCGCTGACATGCTTCCGAAAAATTACATTTTTGTGCCTTTTAGACGTTTACATCATTCAGAAACATTTTCTTTGCTGCAAACCTTGATGTTAATTGCAATTTTAAAATTTTATTTATATCTGTCTCTTCTCCTTATATAATCTTTATTAGATTTAATAATAAATTAATGTTGTGTGATGGAAAATGATTTTGGATTTCATTTGACAATAAGTTGTAGAATCAAATGGCTTAAATTCAGTAGGCCTAAACACTACTGAATTTAAATAGATAAATGATGAAATCTAAATGGATTGGAATTCCGATAAAATTTTACTCACACGGAGTATACATCATAGATCTGTGTGAAATATCAAATCAGAGTTGCAAGTTCATCTTCAGATTTTATACGTGTGGAAGGCAGCCAGTCATATCATTGTAACATTGGGACAAAACGTGGATATGTGTCCTTCAAAAATTCAAGATGTCTGGCTGTCAATATGTCAGCAACATTAAGTACTGGGTGATTTAGAATCTAAGACTATGATCTTGGACCCTGATCCAAATATTTTGCGTTTCCCTTACAGAGTGTGCATGGACCAGTATGGCGGCATAGAACTGGCTGCTCAGGGCCACAAGAAAAGGCAATGGTCGTGGAAGGAGAACGTCAGCCATGTCCATGCTCCTCCCATTCAGCCTCTGACTTTTGCATTGAACGGCTACGTTGCTGTCCGCATTAATTCCCAAGAAAATATCATTCTGACTTTTGTCGCTGGCCAGAAGAATTGCAGGTTCGCTGTTGGTGCCAAGTTGAAGGTGATTATGAAAGTTAAATGTATGTGTTGCTAAAGTCCAGTTGTACTTGCTTCCCTTTCCCAAATAATATGTCTGGATTCTGGGGAGGCTTTGACCTACCTCATGGAGTATACCAATCTTAACCTATAATAGTTATTCCTATGAAACTTAATGAAACTTTCACAATATTTCCCTAAATTTATCTGTCTGAAGTTGTAAACTTTAGTAATTTATGTGGTAGTATGTTCGATATACATACCTGGTATATTATGTCGTCCATTTGGAAATTCTGTTGGGTCGGATGATCCGAGAAGCTAAAATCAATTATGTCTGACCGAACAAAAACTCATTACCTTGCAGTGTGTTGCTCCTGAGAATGTGCCTCCCTTGGAAATTGACGAAAACAAAACTTTCAAGGAAGAAACTGTCATCAGAATACAGTAAGTTTGATTTAATTTTTATGGCGGATATTGAACTCTTTTTTATGAAAATTCACATTTTTTGGTGATTTTCCTGCTGCAATAAAAACTCGGTGGGTCATAAAATTGGAAAAGAAACATTGCCTCTAAAGAATCCATCAGAATGCAAAAACATATTTTTGCCTGGTTCTATCAAAATGTGTTATTATTAATTTATCTTATAATAGATCTATGGTAGTTGCCCCTTTGTATAGTATGATTTTATACAGCCCCCGTTCCAGATAAATCTGATCACAAGCGCTCGACATAATGAATGGCAATCATACTAGTCATTATAGTGACATCCTCTGGACATGGCCGGAGGGGGTTTGAACCCACATCCTCATGTGTACAAGGTAGACATGCTAACAACTGTACCACGGAGCCATATATTCTAGAGTTTCTTATTGTCTTAATTTGGCTATGAACTGTTATAACTAGTTTTGGATGTATAATGATGAATTTACCTTCAGGAGATTTGACGAAAGTTTTCAAATATTTCGACGATTTCGCATCGTCTTCATCAGTGATTGTGTTGTGGGGCTGAGTCGTCACGTGACTCGCGAGAGTCACGTGACAGGAGCGCTGAGTAGACGGGCGCGAGTTCGAGTCCTCTGTCTCTGTTTAGGGAAGGCTGGTGTCTCTGGATCTGGATGGCTTCCTTGATTTTCCTTCTGTACCAGTGTTCCTCTTTCTCCAGGATTTTGACCTCATTGATGGAACATTTGTGGCCTGTATCCTCCAGGTGTTCTTTGATCGCAGAGTTGGTTCCTTTCCTCGATGTGTGTTCCTTGAACCTTGTGTTCAGTTTCCTCCCTGTCTCACCAATGTAGGTGTTGTTGCAATCTTGGCAGCTGATGTGGTACACCAGGCCACATTGGTTCTCCTTGGCTATTTTGTCTTTGGGGTTTACCAAAAGACTCTTCAGCGTGTTAAAGGGCTTGTGGTAGCTGGGGACATTATAGGATTTAAACAGTCTTTGAAGGTTTTCCGAAAGGCCTTTAACATAAGGAAGGGCAATGGGTGTTGTGCTGGTTCTTGATGTTCGGTCCGAAGATGTATTTTCTTTCTTTTTCTTATTCGGGAGTTGGAAGATCCAGGGCTTGTATCCATTGGCCGCTAATGCTGTCTTGACATGGGCAATCTCCTTGGCCTTATCCTCTTCAGATGTTACTAAGGAATCAGCTCTTTGAACGAGGGTCCGGACTACCGACCTCTTATGCTCGAGATGGTGATAGTTTGGGATGGTTGGCTCATTATGGCTCACTGACAGGAACATTGTATTTATGCTGGGTTACGTGTATTTGAAAGTAAAAAATTTCACATTTCCTCATGATTTTCCTTTCTCTTCCAGGGAACTCTTGGACAAAGTATCAAACTTACTGAAATTCCCAAAATCTCCAAAATTAGACAGACTACCAACGCCTTTATATCTTTCAAACCGAGCTGTGCGGGTTGACCAAATGAAAGATGGCCGAAAGTCTGTTGCCAAGGGCAAAGAAAAGCCTGATTTACTGACTGTTAATTGATATATTAATGTAGTTATTTATTTATGTATTTATTGTTAAGATTATTTTGATATTGTTATTTATTGGGCAAATATTTTCAACTTTATGTTGTCCCGAATTTGAACAACCATGTCACTTACTGCATAGAAAATACCGTCTAAAATGTATACCGATTTTATCTTTCTGTGTAATTGTTAAGTATTATCAATCTGCAATACTAATTGATTCACTTATTAATTTATAAATGAGACTTTCAACACCTGAATCTGTGCAACCATGTTTCTTACTGTGTAGAATTCAGCCTCTAAAATTTATACCTGTTTTATGATTGCATCATCATAGTTTAAACTATCATTATATATAATTATCTGTGATACGGATTGATGCACATATTTATTTATAAATGAGACTTTCAACACCTGAATCTGTGAATCTGAACAACCATGTTTGTAACTGTGATGAAATTAGCCTCTAAAATTGACACCAATTTTATGTCTGCATCATCATAGTTTAATCAATTTTCTGCAATACTGATTGATGCACATGTATATGAATTTATGAGATATATTCTACACCATTAAAATATTATTTTGATATTTACATGCACTCATAATGGTAGAAATATTGAATGTTTGTGTGTTTAAGTTACTGTAATTTTTGCCAAATCAGACATGCCTGCTTATGAACAGTATTTTTTTAATTGTATGCACCTATTATTAATATATTTACATGGCAACCGGACTTTCTGCATTTTTGTGGTCATTGTTAAACTATACATTATATTTATTATATTTTATAAGGTTTCAATCTTGAATCAAATGCAAATCAGCACAGCTGTGATACTTATTTTGACTGTTAATGCATGCTCTATTTCATGATTGCTTTTTCAGTCGGCTTATATAAAATTCAGATAAATAGTTGTTTTGCGGTTCGAGTTTTGTTGCTTTTGGAAAATCCTATTTACTATATTTTTTGAATAACTGCACTTAAGATAATAGCAGTTTGTGAATTTCATCAAAAGGCATATATGGTCTGTTTCTGCAATGGAGGAGAAATTTAGGGAAAATGACCAAGTGTTTTGGTATGGATTTCAACTTATTATCCATCCAATAACTATGTGTCCTTCGATTTTTTTCCTCAGACTGACAGCATGATTGCATGCTGGTTCAGGATAGCTATTGGTCTAGCAGCTCTGTGATGTGCAGCTGAAGAATGAGTGTAGAGCATGATAACATGCTGACAAGCAAATATAATTGGCTGCTAAATTAGCAACAACAAACAGTTAAAGCAAATCCTTAACAGTTTCATGTCATTGGAATTTTGTTGGTTTTTGTTATTCATTGCACCTGAGTATTCAAACTGTTGGTCAAGTTTCAGTTACAGTTGTGGGTTCATGGTGATTTAGCATGGTGATACACTGTATTGACCTTCAAGCTGGAATTCGCCCAACTGTGAGATTTGGTGAAAGTCTTGTTTGTGTTTTACAGCTACAGTCTACTCACTAAACTCCTTCCCCAGCTGAGTGACATGCATTCTCTTGATGCATATTGAGGACAGATATTTGGATCAGCTGTTCCCTGTTACATATTATTAAACCTTCCTCTTCTACTTGCCATCTTTATAAGATTCCAAATCAAGCCACCCTGGCATCACATGGCTGCTTTAGTATCTATGTATGCCACTGACCAAAAGATAATGACACTGGAGCTTTCACAATGTTAATTTGGTGCAATTTTAGCAACTGCTTGATGTCATGCAGCTTACTCCCCCGACCAATGAGAATGTACAAATAGCTTGACATCACCAAAAAGCCTTGCATGACATACAGTTTTTCCACTCACACCTCAACTGACCAATAGCTACCCAGTCTCAGCATGACATCAAGCTTTCAGTCTATGAAAAAAAATTGAAGGATACATAGTTATTGGATGGATAATAATTGTATTCGGCTTTGGCATGAAACCTTGTACGGATTGTATTTGTTTATAACTGAGATCACTTCGGCAATTGTTGAGGGTGCCCACTCTTACTATATTTCCTATAGTTCCTGTATTTTTTTTGGCTTCCTATCTATAATTTCCTATATTTTGGAAAAATTCCTCTATTTTCCAAATTTTAAGATATTTGCCCTGAATATGCACGTGTTTCTCCGTGAAACAAAGTTTAAGCATCTCATCTTCATAGACGCAATTCTGTGATTTGCCGATGGTTCTGCTGACAAATACTTCCTATCTTGTGCGGTTCAAGTAGGTAAAATCCAATATTTCACTGTCAAAAATTCAGATCTTCCTATAATATTTTACGCTATGTTGGGTGGGCATCCTGATGTGTAATATATACATGCCACTGAGAAAGTGTTCCTTCTGCACAACGTGATAATCATCTAATTTACAGCTATTTTTAGGCCACCTGGGGTCTTGGTCACTGGTAGAGTGCTTAGGCTGCCAAACTAGGAAGGGTTCACTTGCTTATCAAAGAATTTGACCAATACCTGACTCCGACTACAACAAAGAACATTGGCTGCAATTGTTATTTTACATGCCTCACATATTGGCCTTTATGACCCAATATGTTTTCCTCTCATTAGATTAGAATTCATGGTTCCGCAAGCAGTTTGGTTGAGGATGTTTAGCATTGATGCAATGGCACAATATCATGCATTTCACTTATTAACAGGCGGCACTGTAACATGTAATCAACTGTTGTGTCTTTGCAATTGCTCAAGGCACGCTTTGTTGGTGAACTATAACAGATAACACACAAAACCAAGCATTGTTGAGAGAATTTTTCTTATGTGAAATTCAACATACCTTGTCAAGTTAGTGATCACTAAAAGCTCCAGGTGTAGTTAGTAAATATTCTTTATTTGAAGTAAAATATTGTAAATTGGCGCTAGAAGCAGACCTTCTAATTCAAAATACAGAATGTTAGAAAAAAGATTTTAAAAACTGAAAATAGAAGTGTATAAATTACCAGGGAGCTTATCTCAAGATGCAGATAACATATATATTGGTTACAGTAGCTACCATGTGCATGCACTTTTTACAAAGTACCATGAAATGTAGTCTGCCTGTTTTTATAGATTGGGAAAAGTGACACACCCTGATTTACACTTTTTAGAGGTGCTTGCTTGGAAGCCAACCTCTATTTTGGTAAGGAAGGATGAGAAAGCTTGTCAACACTGTCTCACCGATCCCATTCAGACTAAAATGTTCATTTTTGGCGCAAATGTCTTGCTATGATAGCATCAGCAACAGCAGCAGCAGCAGCCGGATCTAGTGTTTTATGAATTCCACGTGACGGAATCACAGTTTGCATGCGATTTTCTTTTTTTATCTTATTACAAATAATATACATTTAGTGGTATGACACATGACGATGTGTACAATGAAGTAGTACCATTCTCTTAATGAAACTGAAAAGTTATAACTGCAATTTAAGGAAAAAATTGTGAGATACACTCCATGAAAGGTAGCGTGACGGAATCACTTCAAATAGAACACCAATCTGAGGAATTCTCGTAAAGTGGACTCTGTTAGCTCTCACATATTAAGAGCTATTAAGAATCGATCATTAGCTCACTTTATAAGATATTTTAGGATATCTGGTATAAGGCAGAATATTGATGGTATTGCTGCTGAACATTACAAAAAGACGCCTGGAAGTTTGTGACGGAATCACAATTTCTTCGTGACGGAATCACAAGTGAAGATGGGTTTCTGAATGGTACAAGAGACAACTAAAAAATCCGATAAAATAACACCTTATTTGCTTGAACCTTAATACGAAGCTCAGGAAAGCAAATTTGGGCACATGCTAAATGGCTAATGAGTGTAATTGCAATGTACAATCCAGTAATATACACAAATGTATGCACATTATTTCCTTTGATTTGGTCATGTGCTCTTTCATGGGCTTTTCTTGTGTATAAATAAACCTACGCTATAATAGAACTCACAAAATCAATTCGATATTGCGTATATCAAAATACTATCAGCTGTGTTCATAAATAACGTAAAAGTAGAAATATGTGATATTGGTCCTCGTTTGTTCACCTCCTTCATTACCATTCAGCATCTTGTCAAAAGAACGCTTGTTTTGTCATATGAACAAAATATAGGCCTAAGTAATTATACTAGTCTGCAAAATTTTGTACAATACACATATCCTTTCAAGTATTTATAAAGAGAAATTTTACTATGATGTAACCAGGCCTATTGCTGCAAATCCAGATAAAAATACCTGCTGACACAAGTGCAACCCTCGGCCAAGAGTTATCATGTTGGCCCAACATTAAGTTTTTCAAGTATGGCTGCCAAGGTCACAGAAATTGTTCAAGACCATTCTTCTTAGAACTCATTCTATGCCTTACTGTGATACACAATCCCTGTTAGTTTGGTGATCCAGTGATAAATACAAATGGAGTTATCATGTATAAAAGCTTTTCACAAATTTGGTGCCAAGGTCAGAAAAATTATTCAAGGTCACTCAAGTCAGAACTCCTGCAAAATCTTTATACACAATTCCTGTTAGTTTGGTGATCCAAGGAAAACAAATGAAGTTATCATGTACACAAGCTTTTAATATGGCTGCCAAGGTCACAGAAACAGGTCAAGGTCACTAATGTCACAACTTTGTCAATGTCTTACACTGATATATAATCCCTGCTAGTTTGGTGATCCCCTGAAAGGAGTTATTTTGTACACAAGATTTTAACAAATATGGCCGGCAAGGTCCTCCGAAAAATAAGTCAAAAGTCACTGAAGTCAGCACTCCTCCAAGGTCTTACTGTGATACACAATCCCTCTTAATTTTGCCTATGATCAATACAAATGGACTTATCTTGTAAACAAAAAGGTGGACAGATGGACGGATGGACGGACAGACGGACGCCGCTGCCCTCTGCAATACCCAGGCCAGGAAAAGGGACGAGGGTAAAGAGGGATACCAGCTCCTTTTTTGGCAGATCCCATTGAATTTACATTAGTTAATAAACCAGATTGGCTCAAAATCCGCAAAGGCATACATGTACTGGACATCAATACCATATGTATCTGCTGTTACTGTGAAGGACAAATTTCTAGACTTTTTAATATATTTTAGGAATCCATACATATGAAGCAGTTGCAAAATGGGAGTATGTCCGAAATCAAGGTTTTCCAGAATGTTTTGTTTCACAATTAGAAGTGGTCAACTTTTAAGGTTGTCCTTGGCAAGGAAAAATTCAATTTAATTCACAAAAATTATTAACATTTCAATTAAGTGATTCCGTCACATGTGATTCCATCACGATGATTTTTCACATAGAGTGAGCTATCAATTGGAAATTTCACCCCAGTTGTATAGTTTACTGCATTTTTTAATAGGATTATGCCATCACATACCATTTACTTCACTTTCCGAACAAGAGGAGAAATTATTCATTCTTCAGCGTGACGGAATCACACTAAAATTATTTTCTCAGTGCTGACATTTGTCATGATATTTACACAATGAAACAACTGTTTTGGGCAAACGATCATAGCCATTTAAAATCACTAGTACTAATGGATTAATTCAGTATATATATGAAAAGTATGCATTCCATTGTAATGGGTAGAACAGCAGATCAAAGGTCGGGTCTGCAGCCACTGCTTTTCAGACAGAAAGGTTCTATATGTCTGATGAAATGAACGGCATCGATGGAGACTGAAAAATCAAAATTTGAAACATTTCTGATCGGATTTTTTTCGTACAAATAGTTTTTGATCAAAAAATACAATGAAATTTTTCTTGGCATCAATTCTGAAATTTACCCTCGTGGTTGAGTTTCATATGGAATTCATGGTTTACAAATTCAATAGAAGGAATGAAGGAAGGAAAGAAGGAAGGGATGAAGGAAGGAAGAAGGAAGGAAATAATGGAAGGAAGGGAGGGAGGATATACATGTATAGATAGATAGATGTGTCGATACATCCTTACAGAAAAATAGATAGGTATTTAATATTAAGTAGATAGGGGTGAAAGCACCGTAATTAAGCGCCTCCATATTTTGCCCCTATGAGATAAGAATTATTTTCATCAGAAGTGCAAGTGTAGTACATAAATTTGACCCTAATAATGTGTAGAATACAGAATTATGTTTGTCTATTAAATCAAGACAGGTATTTGCTGGGCTGCTAAGAACTACATTATGCAAGTTCCATGAAAATCTAGGTTTTTATGCTGAAATGGTTCCATGAAAATCTAGGTTTTTCTGCTGAAATGGATCGTTGGTTTTTCGAAGGTTTTCGCTGATATGATATGGACAGTTTGCATGAACTGTGACAAATTCAACTACTGAGCCTTGTCAGCATTCACTAAAAAAATCTAAATTCGTCACTATACATGGTATCCCTGCTTTATTTGTGACATACCAGACCTCCAAACATCAGTCCCCAGACTAATTTTAACATTTTTGTGGACGTAATGGACGGACATTTACACTTTTTAGCCTGGTGTCCACTGTAAAAGTTAAATTCATTGTGTTTTTAACTTTTCCAATTGCATACATAGGTAGAGAGAGATAGACATGCATTTCCATCTCATTTGACGTGTTAGCTGGTCTTTAATTCATTTAAATCACCAAAAAATCATTTGTGGACGTAATGGACGGACATCGATTTTAGCTATTAAAACTTCTTGTATCTTACAATCATCAGTGGCCATTGGAATTATTTTGCTGAAATTCATTAAACCAATATCATATCTAGGCAAAAGCACCAAATTCGGCTAATTTTTACATAAAAATACCCTCCAGCCAGCCCTTTGAACCCCTGACTGTAAATTTGCAAAAATGTGGCTACAAGCAGACCTTTCCTTTGGACGTCATGGCTGCCGTAATCATCTTATTGAAAAGTCAGCCAATGGTCCCTAATGAAGGCCAGGGATGTACAGTAAACACATAATGTCACCGGCAGAATGTCAACTAAATATTAGGCTACAGCATTGCTGCAATGGACGGTGCTTCAGAAAAAGGGCCACTGGTTACATGCTAAAATTGACAAATTATACCCACTTTAAAGGTTCGCCCAGAGCACGGTTTTAATTGTATGTTCATGATAAAAGCCTAAATTTCTCAGATTTACTTGTTGATCAAGCTTAAATACTGCACTGTTTCTTCTTTATGTCAGAAATTGGTTTCTTGGACCCTAAATTTACTTTTATCTGATCAAAACGCAATTGAGGCCTCTACTGTGCTTTCACCCATAGATATTATATCTACCAGCTCCTTTCAAAGTGCTTGCATGTTGTTTTTTGTTTATTTTTAAGTTAGGGAGGGAAAGTAACGTTTTCTGAGATTTGCCTGTTTTGTTGGTCAATGGCTGCTTCGGATACCCAGATGATTAATGCTGTGGTAACAATGAGGTACACAGCCAAACAAAGTCTGTCCAAAATCTCTGCAATTCTTTTCCAGTTTCTTTTGACGGCCACATCCGTAGTTACTCCAGTTGAAACGGGCTCCTTCTGAAAGTGAAAGATGCCAAAGAATATCATAAGTATTTACTATAGACGGACGATCTACATTGCAGTGAAACCTCTTAACTTAGGTAACTTAGGTAACATTCTAGTCCCAGAGCTACAGGGGTTTTATTTATGTTTTTGAGGCTAAAAGGTTCAATGGGTGGGTTTTATGCGGAAAATTCTCAGGATTTCAAAAGTGCAAGTCTTACAACTGTAAAGGTAGACACAACTTCACAATATTCATTTGAAGTAGGGTACCTCCTTATCTCGTTTTTCAGATTTTTTTGGGCCTCGGTTTCACAAAATATGTTCCTAAATCCATTCAGTGTGAGAAAAATACATTAGAATTGACTTTCCTGGTCAATTTTGTGATGCTGATTCCAAATCTGTGACTATTTTTACTCTAAATAAATTATATGACCCCCTAATTTGCATTTAAAGATGGCCGCCAATCTAAAATTAAAAATCGAAGGGTGTTTCAATGTTGACTATTCCAGCAGGTCTCTATGAATTTCAAACCAATATTGTCAATACATCAATTGGAAAGTACAAATTCCCAGGATTTCAAATATGTATAGCATGTGAACCTATCTATTCTCTTTAGCTCCCTGCATTAGTTTGAAACTGTAGAAATGTCTGACGTTTTTGTGAATTTTGCACCTGAAGTACAGAGATATACCACATTTATTCATTAAGATAGACACAATTTCACATTTGACATTATCCAAAGTTGTCTGACTTGTTCTTTCACCTGGGAGGGGAGAGAACTACGGATGCCTTTTAAGTTTAGTTTTATAGCAGGTGGAATTAAGTACCAAGAAACTCCTAAGATTGTAGATTTATCACAGCGAAATCACTTTCTGTAAGATGTTGGTAATTTTTGCTTTCATTAGTCTTGCTTTTGTTTAGTGCTTGATGTGACTAACACAGCTATCAATAAATATTATATCTGTATTTATGTGTGTGTGTAGATGCTTTGGTGGTAGTAGAAGTGTCAATGTTTGCATGACTGACATGTTTTTCCTTTACTAATATCAGACATGTTTTTCCTTTATGATATGTAGAAATAATTTCTCATCAACATAAAAGTAATGAATGGCTATCCGTCCTCTGATGGGAACAAAGAAGATATACTTCTTTCAAATGATGCCTGGACAAAGAAGAACAAGAATTGTCCATAAAATCCATGCCACTAAACTTCCTGAACAGCAACAGTATTTGTATCACCTGTAGTGATACCAGAATTTCACTGTAGCACTCACGAATAAAGAAGTAATGGTTGCCAAGAAGTAACAGTTTTCTCAAAACATTAATTTATAGGTTTGAAGTAATGAAAGCAATATGTATTTGGCATTTGGAGGGTTGACAGTTGTAGTAACTAGTAAACCAAGGTGCCAAAAGAAAGCTGGTTGGGAATGTGTTATTCAAAGATCAGGATAAGAGGAATTGAAAATACATGGCTGGATTTTGTGCTTCCGAGGAGATTTGTGATACTGATAGCAACATTTATTTAGCTTTTGGGGGGTTTACAGTTGTAATAACAGGGAAACAAAGGCACCAAATGAAAACTGACATCAAGGGCTATCCATCCATATCCACTTTGGTTGGTTAGAAATAAGTCATGTATTGATTAGGACTGGTGGAATTGAAAATACATGGGAGGATTTTGAGTTTCCGAGGAGATTTTTAACGCTGATAGCAACATTCATTTAGCTTTTGGAAGGTTGACAGTAGCGATAACAGGGAAACAAAGGTACCAAATGAAAGCTGACATCAAGTGCTATCCATCCATATCCATTTTGGTTGGTTAGGAATGAGTTATATAGGGATTAGGATAGGTGGATTTGAAAATACATAGGAGGATTTGTTGTTTCTGAGAAGAAATTTTTGATTCTGATCGCAACATTTATTTAGCTTTTGGAAGGTTGTCATTACCAATAACAGGGAAACAAAGGTACCAAATTGAAGCTGACATAAAGTGCTATCCATCCATATCCATTTTTGTTGGTTAGGAGTGAGCAATATAGGGATTAGGACCTGTGGAATTGAAAATACATAGGAACATTTTGTGTTTCCGAGGTAATTTTTGATTCTGATAGCAACATTTATTTAGCTTTTGGAAGGTTGACATTAGCAATAACAGGGAAACAAAGGCACCCAATTAAAGCTGACATAAAGTGCTATCCATCCATATCCATTTTGGTTGGTTAGGAATGAGTTATATATGGATTAGGATATGTGGAATAGAAAATAAGTGCTATCCATCCGTATCCATTTTTGTTGGTTAGGAATTAGTTGTATAGGGATTAGGACTTGTGGAATTGAAAAAACATGGGTGAATTTTGTGTTTCCGAGGTAATTTTTGATTCTGATAGCAACATTTATTTAGCTTTGGAAGGTTGACAGTAGCAATAACAGGGAAACAAAGGTACCAAATGAAAGCTGACATCAAGTGCTATCCACCCATATCCATTTTAGTTGGTTAGGAGTGAGTTATAAACAATTAGGATAGGTGGATTTGAAAATACATAGGAGGATTTGGTGATTCCGAGGTAATTTTTGATTCTGATAGCAGCATTTATTTAGCTTTTGGAAGGTTGGCAGTACCAATAACAGGGCAACAAAGGTACCAAATTGATGCTAACATCAAGTGCTATCTATCCATATCCATTTTTGTTGGTTAGGAATGAGCAATATAGGGATTAGGACTTGTGGAATTGAAAATACATGGGTGAATTTTGTGTTTCTGAGGAGATTTTTGATTCTGATAGCAATATTTATTTAGCTTTTGGAAGGTTGACATTAGCAAAAATGGGGAAACAAAGGAACCAAATTGAAGCTGACATCAAGTGCTATCCATCCATATCCATTTGGTTGGTTAGGAATGAGTTGTATTGGGATAAGAACTTGCGGAATTGAAAATACATGAGAGGATTTTGAGTTTCTGAGGAGATTTTTGACAAAGAGAGCAATATTTATTTTGGTTTTGGAGGGTTGAAAGTTGTAGTAACAGGGAAACAAAGATACCAAATGAAAGCTGACATCAAGGGCTATCCATCCACATCCACTTTGGTTGGCTAGGAAGGAGGTATCCAGTAATTAGGATAGGTGGAATTGAAAATACATGGCTTGATTTTTTGTTTCTGGGGAGATTTTTGATACTGACAGCAGTATTTATTTAGTTTTTTGATGGTTGATAGTTGTAGTAACACTGGAACCATGATGCCAAAGGAAAGATGGCATCATGGGCTATCCATCCTCATTCTGTTTTGTTTGGTTAAGAATGAGTCATCTAGTGATTGATCAAGTGATCTCCTGATTGGCAAGATGTGAAAAAATGTGCTTTTTCAATTTGCTTAATATTAATGAAGCTGGTAGGACAATAAATTCGAATTATTAAGGACATTTAAATAATTTTAATGCATGCCACAATTCCATATTAGGCAAATGCATATAATAGTACTATTGAACAATGACTCATTATAAGACTGTGAACATAGTTGAATAGCTATATCATTTTCCACGCTTTTGCAGTTGTTGACCATCTTCTTTTAGTTTGTGTGCATGGAGAACCAGCATATAATAGTACATCTTGGGGACTTCCACCTGCTATAAAATTAAACTTAAAAGGCATCCATAGTTCCCTCCCTTCCCAGGTGAAAGAACAAGTCAGACAACTTTGGATAATGTCAAATGTGAAATTGTGTCTATTTTAATGCATGAATATGTGGTATTTCTCTGTACTTCAGCTGCAAAATTCACAAAATCGTCAGACATTTCTACAGTTTCAAACTAATGCAGGGAGCTAAAGAGAATAGATAGGTTCACATACTATACATATTTGAAATCCTGAGAATTTTTACTTTCCAAATGACTTATTGACAATATTGGTTTGAAATTCATAGAGGCCTACTGGAATAGTCAACATTGAAACACCCTTCGCCTTTTTTTTGGCGGCCATCTTTAAATGCAAATTAGGGGGTCACATAATTTATTTAGAGTAAAAATAGTCACAGATTTGGAATCAGCATCACAAAATTGACCAGGAAAGTCAATTCTAATGTATTTTTCTCACTCTAAATGGATTTAGGAACATATTTTGTGAAACCGAGGCCCAAAAAAATCTGAAAAAGGAGATAAGGAGGTACCCCACTTCAAATGAATATTGTGAAGTTGTGTCTACCTTTACAGTTGTAAGACTTGCACTTTTGAAATCCTGAGAATTTTCTGCATAAAACCCACCCATTGAACCTTTTAGCCTCAAAAACATAAATAAAACCCCCGTAGCTCTGGGACTATTCTGAACACAGGTTTAAACTGTCTCAAGCACACTGTCTTGTGTCATTGGAGATGATTATGGTATATATATTTGAGTAAATGTTCACTGAGATCAGGGACAAAATAAGTTATCTTCTGTTGGATTCCAGGTCAGGTGGATTTTGCCGGAAACGAAATGGCAGACACTATGGCCAAAAAAACCCTCTCGAAGGATATAAATAATGATACAGTTCCATACACAGATCTGCGTCCGTTTATTAATGAATACATAAAATCTGGATGGCAAGTTATGTAGAACACTTGCGAGAATAATAAACTACGAAGTATATTTCCCAGAATCAAGGAGGTTAAAAGTATTAAAGCCAGAACACGGAGGGATCAAATTGTGATTCACAGATGTCTTATTGGACATTCATGACTAACCCACTCTCACCTTCTACTAGGTAATCCAGCTCCAATATGTGATGACTGTCAATGTCCTCTCACAATTAAACACATATTAAAAGACTGTAGAGACTTTCAACGACAAAGAGACACACTTCTCCCAACAAATCCACTCCAATATCTTACACACAAACCAGAAAACATAATTTAATTTTTGCATCAAACACAGACATATTACAAAATATGAAGAAAAATGACAAAGACATATAAAATTTTAGCCTGCCTCGATATAGCCCATTAAGGTGCTGCAGAGGTGTAAAACACAAACACACACACACACTGTGTTGATCACTATTTATTTTGCCATTATTTTCATTTTGCACTTTAAGTGCAATGGCATCAGGTTGGATCATACATCACAATCTTAAAACTTTGAATTACCGGGAAAAATTGACAAATCGTCTTTTCTGGTCCTGGTCTGTCTCCTTTCCCCAAGATGTTAACCACCGTGACTGACATTGCTGTGGCTATCGCCAGAAGTGTCACACAGGCCATGATGAATTTGCCTAAATGGAAAAAATTTATAAACAACAACTTCATAACATTGAGGACTAACAATAATAGCATGACTTTACACTGCCTCCATTCCTTGAGCTTTCCTAATAACATCTGTTTATAAGCGCTCATCGAAATTAATAGCAATCATACCAATTATGAATAATTGTTTTCACTTTGTGAAATCAGAGTTTACGCAAAAGGATACTTGAAAAATTAAGCATTTATGATAAAATTTCTAGGTTGCCACGATATGCCATACCTGGCATCCTTCTCATCTATTGTCGTCAATGTGAGAAAATAAAATGGAAGTATTACAGCGAAACACTTTGATATAGAATTAAAGTGGACTGTGGCACTGTGAAAATTGCACTTCATGTGTCATGCTGATGATTTTTCATGATAAAACCCAATACTTTCAATGTCAATTTGATTGAAGGAGACTTATCCCACTTGTTGGTGACAGCCAAACGAAAGGATTAATGCATCTGATTTTCACTCTGAAATTTGTTAGGTATTAGTTAGACACCGATTTGGAGGGTTCTAACATGCATTTTTGTCAGTTAGATCCCGACCGGAGGGAGGGATCTAACTGACAAAAATGCATGTTAGGACCCGACAAAGAGGTGTCTAACTGACTTAGACATCATATGCTTCTTCTATTATACATTTTAAGTTATAATTTAGGCAAAATAAACAATAATCTGATTGTTTGTTTGCTGTTGTAAACTGAGTTAATCCCTACTACCCTAGCCGGGCGCTAACATGCAAAATTGTCAGTTAGATACCAGCTTTTCCAATGGTATAAGTATCTTGGTGATGTCTAAGAGAGGTTAAATGGCTTACTCTTGATCATGACTAATCAAACAGCCTCTTTGTTTCCCATGTTGAAAGTAGAAAAGATGACACTTCATCGGCTATCATGAGTCATGAAGAGCCACTTTCACAGTGCAACAGTCAACTTTAATTATATCAAAGTGTTTCGCTGTAAAAGAAATACAGGCTTGGGGTGAAAAAGGTTATTGTTAAAGATGTCAATTAGAAATGTTTGCCTTTGTCAAACATTGGAACATGTTCACAGTGGATAATTTTAAGAGCTGTCAAAAGTGTTCAATGTTCATGAAAGAGTCATCAAAAGAACTCAACAAAACATTTGGAGAAAATTCTTTGAAATATCAGACCCACCAAGGAAAGGCACTCCACTTGAGACAGCAGGAACACTGTCCATGACAAGCTGCACCATGACTGTCATCGCCAGAAGAATTGTGACCGAAAGTGAAACTTTATCTTCTGAATCAACCGGCAGAAGGAAGGTGAATGATCCCACAATCACTAGGATGAGGCAGGGCAGAATCTTTGGGTGTAAAAATAATACTCATCATTACAGACAAAAATGTAGGCCTCTTTAAATTAACTTTATGGATGATGGATGGTTTTGGGCAGAAAAATGGGGCAAGCAAGGAAGTTTTCTTCAGTTCGAGCAAGTAAGAAATACAATATCAGGAATGATGCAGGATAAAATTGAATTGCATATGTAGTTTAGGTAGTGATTTTGTCTTTAATGTTGTAAACTTATATCATATTCGTATCAATGAAAGCGTTGGTTATCAAAATTTATCAGGTTTCCAAAAAAGGAAATAAGGATTCAATTCATGGAAATTTCCAACTGCATCAATGAATAGTTACAAGCATATCCATTCAATTAAGAAATTTACCAAAGCATTTCTTGTCACTCATTTATTCCTGAAATGCATACCATGTTGACAACGTAGAAAAATGACTTTCTCTGAAATACCAGGGGACATGCTATGCCTTGATAAGTACCACTCTCCAGTATTTCATAAATGAAACATGGCCTACTGTGTACAATCCAAGCACCCTTAGATTCATCTAAATTTCTCAGGGCAACAACTGTCAGGTTTAGCTCTTCCTTCAGTAGCGACCAAGACAGCATCATAACTTGACAGTTCTGGGTGTCGAAAGGGAAATTCTCAGTCTGGAAAAAGATAATGAGAAAAAAAAAAAAAACAGTAAAATTATGTTTTCATATCCCAGATATATAAATGCTTCTCATGCAAAAGAAACATTTTCACTTGGAAGATTTTAATGGCTCAGGTTAAAAAAAATTATCACTTTTCTCAAACATTCAAGATATCACTGGGTCCATTTTCTGCATCCCAATCGTCAATGGATTTAACTTTCTCACGTCAAAAGAACACTTTTTCACATCAAAAGAACACTATTTCACATCAAAAGAACACTTTTTCACATCAAAAGAAATATGTTAGCCTATATATGCCCCTCTAGCTGGAAGTCAGACCTAATATTGATAGATCTGATGGATTGATTAGAAAAAACAGGTTATGGCCTCTTAGATCGGGTTTTCATAAGAAAACACCTCGATCTGGTTTTCATAAGATAGCATGTAAGTACTTTACCTTGTTTATACTATGCATTACTGTCACAAGCAAACGTTTAAACTCACCTCTACAGCGCAATAGACATCAAGAATGGTATTTGGCGACCATGTCACAGTGCCATCAGGATAAACAATAGCCCCTGGACTTTCATTTGCTGTAATTTGATTTCCGTCATCCAAGCTTTAAAGAACAAAAAATAAATAAATACATGTTTTGTAAAGCTGTAAGGGAGAGCAATTTGCCGCCATATACGGAAAATTGCTAAGGCTTAGCGATCCTTCACACATATTGGGCCAAGGTGGGGCCATGTGCGCAAAATCATGGTAGTGGAACATTTCAGCAAAAACGTTGGATCACCAACTCTGATTTTCATAATATGGGTGCCGATATTGTTTTCTAAATGGCCTACTGCGCAACACGAAAACCCATTCGTTGCTTCTTAACAATGCAACATTGAGCACGGCAGTATTGTAGAAGTGCCTGATGAAATATATCAATAACAACCAACGCAGTCTCAAGCAAAATGTCCACAAGCAAAAACGACCACAGACCATTTTAAAACAGGTTTTATCAATATATATATGTAAACTCCTAAAGCTAGGTAAGCAGATTTTCCTTGCAACCCAGAGATGGCTGAGAAACTGCTTCAAGTCAAATTGTTAAACGTATAGTTCATTTTCAAAATCAAACTTTCTTGAAAGGGTGAAATATTCCTAATAACCATACTTTGGCATTGATTGCACAGACATTTCAGTCAAGATATGCATCTGTGTAAACTCTTATAAATGACTTTTTGGTAAGCATGAACAAAGAAACACCAGAAACTTTCAGTTGGTGACTGGTCTAGTTCTGGGGAAGGGCATCCTACTGCGCATGCCTGATGTCTAACAGGAATTCCTGAAGTCCTTCCATTTTGTCTTTGCACGAGATTTTAGTACATGTCTTTATTGGCCTAGATGTTTTTACTTGAATTTTTATCAATTTATAAACCAAAAAATGGTAATTTTGAACATTTCATTGATCAAGAAACTAACGATGTGTTTATGCATTTTAACTTTGCATAAAATAAGCAAAATTGTAGTTCTGTTTTATCTTATGATGTGAAAAATTGCTGGCATTTTGAGGTATTTCTGACTTATAATGTGAATACTTACATAAAATACCTTGACTAAGCCTTGTGTACATTGTGCAACTTATGTGGTAGAACAAAATAAAACTGTCAAAGAAGATTTTACTCACGTAGAGACAAACACCAGTTCAGGAATCCAGATGTCAGAAGGCTTGGGGTGTAATCGTTTTGTGTTGTACTTAGTTTGATTGAAGACTAGGAATTCATCAGTCCATTTCTATAAGTAAAAAAGTCGCAAATTGAAACTTCAAATGTTATCATTGCTTTTACTCACAGGAATAACATAATTCATGATAATGATTTAGACTCATAGAATTAAGCATTTATGATAAAATTTCTAGGTTGCCACGATATGCCATACCTGGCATCCTTCTCATCTATTGTCGTCAATGTGAGAAAATAAAATGGAAGTATTACAGCGAAACACTTTGATATAGAATTAAAGTGGACTGTGGCACTGTGAAAATTGCACTTCATGTGTCATGCTGATGATTTTTCATGATAAAACCCAGTACTTTCAATGTCAATTTGATTGAAGGAGACTTATCCCAGTTGTTGGTGACAGCCAAACGAAAGGATTAAGCATCTGATTTTCACTCTGAAATTTGTTAGGAGAAGTTAAATGGCTTACTCTTGATCATGACTAATCAAACAGCCTCTTTGTTTCCCATGTTGAAAGTAGAAAAGATGACACTTCATCGGCTATCATGAGTCATGAAGAGCCACTTTCACAGTGCCACAGTCAACTTTAATTATATCAAAGTGTTTCGCTGTAAAAGAAATACAGGCTTGGGGTGAAAAAGGTTATTGTTAAAGATGTCAATTAGAAATGTTTGCCTTTGTCAAACATTGGAACATGTTCACAGTGGATAATTTTAAGAGCTGTCAAAAGTGTTCAATGTTCATGAAAGAGTCATCAAAAGAACTCAACAAAACATTTGGAGAAAATTCTTTGAAATATCAGACCCACCAAGGAAAGGCACTCCACTTGAGACAGCAGGGACACTGTCCATGACAAGCTGCACCATGACTATCATCACCAGAAGAATCGTGACCGACAGAGAAACTTTCTCGCCTGAATCAACCGGCAGAAGGAAAGTGAACGATCCCACAATCACTAGGATGAGGCAGGGCAGAATCTTTGGGTGTAAAAATAATACTCATCATTACAGACAAAAATGTAGGCCTCTTTAAATTAACTTTATGGATGATGGATGGTTTTGGGCAGAAAAATGGGGCAAGCAAGGAAGTTTTCTTCAGTTCGAGCAAGTAAGAAATACAATATCAGGAATGATGCAGGATAAAATTGAATTGCATATGTAGTTTAGGTAGTGATTTTGTCTTTAATGTTGTAAACTTATATCATATTCGTATCAATGAAAGCGTTGGTTATCAAAATTTATCAGGTTTCCAAAAAAGGAAATAAGGATTCAATTCATGGAAATTTCCAACTGCATCAATGAATAGTTACAAGCATATCCATTCAATTAAGAAATTTACCAAAGCATTTCTTGTCACTCATTTATTCCTGAAATGCATACCATGTTGACAACGTAGAAAAATGACTTTCTCTGAAATACCAGGGGACAAGCTATGCCTTGATAAGTACCACTCTCCAGTATTTCATAAATGAAACATGGCCTACTGTGTACAATCCAAGCACCCTTAGATTCATCTAAATTTCTCAGGGCAACAACTGTCAGGTTTAGCTCTTCCTTCAGTAGCGACCAAGACAGCATCATAACTTGACAGTTCTGGGTGTCGAAAGGGAAATTCTCAGTCTGGAAAAAGATAATGAGAAAAAAAAAAAAACAGTAAAATTATGTTTTCATATCCCAGATATATAAATGCTTCTCATGCAAAAGAAACATTTTCACTTGGAAGATTTTAATGGCTCAGGTTAAAAAAAATTATCACTTTTCTCAAACATTCAAGATATCACTGGGTCCATTTTCTGCATCCCAATTGTCAATGGATTTAACTTTCTCACGTCAAAAGAACACTTTTTCACATCAAAAGAACACTATTTCACATCAAAAGAACACTTTTTCACATCAAAAGAAATATGTTAGCCTATAAATGCCCCTCTAGCTGGAAGTCAGACCTAATATTGATAGATCTGATGGATTGATTAGAAAAAACAGGTTATGGCCTCTTAGATCGGGTTTTCATAAGAAAACACCTCGATCTGGTTTTCATAAGATAGCATGTAAGTACTTTACCTTGTTTATACTATGCATTACTGTCACAAGCAAACGTTTAAACTCACCTCTACAGCGCAATAGACATCAAGAATGGTATTTGGCGACCATGTCACAGTGCCATCAGGATAAACAATAGCCCCTGGACTTTCATTTGCTGTAATTTGATTTCCGTCATCCAAGCTTTAAAGAACAAAAAATAAATAAATACATGTTTTGTAAAGCTGTAAGGGAGAGCAATTTGCCGCCATATACGGAAAATTGCTAAGGCTTAGCGATCCTTCACACATATTGGGCCAAGGTGGGGCCATGTGCGCAAAATCATGGTAGTGGAACATTTCAGCAAAAACGTTGGATCACCAACTCTGATTTTCATAATATGGGTGCCGATATTGTTTTCTAAATGGCCTACTGCGCAACACGAAAACCCATTCGTTGCTTCTTAACAATGCAACATTGAGCACGGCAGTATTGTAGAAGTGCCTGATGAAATATATCAATAACAACCAACGCAGTCTCAAGCAAAATGTCCACAAGCAAAAACGACCACAGACCATTTTAAAACAGGTTTTATCAATATATATATGTATACTCCTAAAGCTAGGTAAGCAGATTTTCCTTGCAACCCAGAGATGGCTGAGAAACTGCTTCAAGTCAAATTGTTAAACGTATAGTTCATTTTCAAAATCAAACTTTCTTGAAAGGGTGAAATATTCCTAATAACCATACTTTGGCATTGATTGCACAGACATTTCAGTCAAGATATGCATCTGTGTAAACTCTTATAAATGACTTTTTGGTAAGCATGAACAAAGAAACACCAGAAACTTTCAGTTGGTGACTGGTCTAGTTCTGGGGAAGGGCATCCTACTGCGCATGCCTGATGTCTAACAGGAATTCCTGAAGTCCTTCCATTTTGTCTTTGCACGAGATTTTAGTACATGTCTTTATTGGCCTAGATGTTTTTACTTGAATTTTTATCAATTTATAAACCAAAAAATGGTAATTTTGAACATTTCATTGATCAAGAAACTAACAATGTGTTTATGCATTTTAACTTTGCATAAAATAAGCAAAATTGTAGTTCTGTTTTATCTTATGATGTGAAAAATTGCTGGCATTTTGAGGTATTTCTGACTTATAATGTGAATACTTACATAAAATACCTTGACTAAGCCTTGTGTACATTGTGCAACTTATGTGGTAGAACAAAATAAAACTGTCAAAGAAGATTTTACTCACGTAGAGACAAACACCAGTTCAGGAATCCAGATGTCAGAAGGCTTGGGGTGTAATCGTTTTGTGTTGTACTTAGTTTGATTGAAGACTAGGAATTCATCAGTCCATTTCTATAAGTAAAAAAGTCGCAAATTGAAACTTCAAATGTTATCATTGCTTTTACTCACAGGAATAACATAATTCATGATAATGATTTAGACTCATAGAAATACATAGAACGGACATGAGGCTCTGGCAGATGAAGCAACCAAATCCACCATCTTGGAACTGCCCTGTATCCTGACACAATGTAACCGTGACGTCACCAATAACAGTGATGTCACTAATAACAATGGCATGATGTCACATCATAATTAGTCTATTGTGACGTCATGTCTCAGGGCAGTTCCAATATGGCGGATTTGGTGACCTCATCTTGAGGTGGCTTCATGCAGCCTCATGTCCATTCTATGTATTTCTATGTTTAGACTCAACAAAATGTCCCTACCAAGTTCACAATGCACTTCACTGTGAGAATTTGGCTTTTGAAGTCCTGAAAATAAAAGAAATTGAACGGTCACATTTTGTCTGTCTTGGATGATGGATGGATGGATGGATGATTGGGGTTCTACATCCTGTATTTATGCACTTGGTAGGCTAATTAGGACAGAAGGAGAGCCAGGTGATCCGCCAAGAGCTGGCTGGTTAGTAGTAATGGTGGGAAATTCAAATGCCAATTTTTCGAAGTGTGGATGTTTTGTATAATGAATGTTTGAGGTGAAATACCATTTGGACAGAATTGAGATATCAAAACGTATGAACCATCATTCCACTTTCCACTCATTTTGGTGGAATACATTATTCTTATTCAGTGTTGCATTGTATCATATCATTTGTGGAGAATCAATACTTGCCAAGTCAATGATTTTTTCGATAGTTAGTCTCACGTATAGGTTGATAGGAGTGATTGGATCGTAAACTGGATGCACATTTCGATTGTAATTTTCAAAAAGGTCCTTCCATATTTGAATGCGAGGAGACACTTCTGAAATATATATGAATGATACACAAGCCTGCAAAAGTATGCAACACTTTATTTTAGCTCATATCTTTTGCAAGTAAATTTTTAAGGATGTTCTTTTTATACATGTGTAAAATAATAAATTTGATAAAACGGTCCTTATAAAGACAGGAAATGGTCGCAGTTGAATGACTTTTGGTGGTACAATTATGCTTGTTGATGATGGAATCAATTCCATCTATCTGGTTTTGGTCAAAAAAAAATATGTGCAAAAATATGAGTTAAAATCAAGTATCTATAGCATTGTATTTCTTTTGCTGGTGAGTGTATATGCTGCTAAAAGTTCAGGAATGTATATTGAAATTAAACCTAAAAAACGATCATCACGCAAAATCCATAACAAGAAGTGGTTTGATAATAATTGTGCAGCTTTAAGATCTGAGCTTGCAAAAATCAAAGGTAGATATCGTAGATCTGGTAGAGCAGTAGATAAAAATGCAGTAAATGAAAAATCGAAGCAATATAAACAAGCCCTTATCAAAGCAAAAAAACAATTTAACAGAGAATTGCATAAAAAGCTCAGACAACTTAAGTCAACAAACCCGAAGGACTACTGGGCAATTATAAATGACAGAGGCAACAGTAATCAAGCAACCATCTATAGACAAATTAGGAAAAGATACTATTTATGAACATTTTAAGAAATTAAGTTTAAATATTGAGACTGAATCACAGTGTGATGGGAATCTAAACCATTCAATCCGATTAAATGAAACTGAAGAACTAAATGAAGAAATCACTTTGGAAGAAACCATCGCTTGTATCAAAAGGTTGAAAAATAGCAAGGCCCCTGGAATAGATTTGATAGCTGGATGACAAAGATCTCAGTGAACTTGTTTGCCTTTACGACTCCATGAAAGTAATACTTGACAAGTGACGTTACCATTTTCTGTTCTCTTTTTTTTAACCGCATGGCAGCCAGTAATTTGCTATTTAAATGAGATCTAATGCAGCTAGAAGCATAATTATTTGTCATTGAATGCACTAACATCTATTCAATACTACTATAAAGTTTCAACTTCTCAACTTTATCCAAAAAATTTTCTCAGTTAATTTCAGTCAACTGTGTCAAAATTGTCTTTATTTATTTAAATTGACATTGGCACAGTCATGGCACTGCAGTAAAAAAATGGCTCGGTGAATTTTTTTTATTTTTTGCCATTTGTTTGACAATAACTTGTTTATGATACAGGCAAATTTTTAAAAAAATCTGTATGATCGTTTTCCTAAAATTTGATTACTGCCAAAATTTATGCATGCAAAATCTGCAATTAATTAGTGTGTTGGTGCCCTTTAAGCTCTTACAGAAAAAAATATTTTAACCTTTTTCTTCAAATTTATGGCAAATGTATTGGTGTAAATCCTTGGGAAGACATTTCTGACATTTTTGTGTGTAAATGCATGTAATGCTTTATTCTGTGGTACATAACCAAAAAGTCAATTTATGACTTTTAAGCAGTCATCAGGCAAAACATGCCGTTACCATGGCAACCTAACGAGTCGGTGAAATTTTTTTTTTTTCATTTTTGGAATGTATGGGTCCCATAGACTACCTGTGCAAAATTTTAGAAAAATCTGTATGATCAAACTACCATGCTTGAGTCACCTTAAAACATGCGAAGTAACCCTGCGCAAACCTACTCCATTTAACAATGCCAATATCAAGATTCTAAAATCAGCAAAGAGGAAAGCAGAGAGATTATGGAGGAGAACCAGACTTGAAAATGATTGGGAGTCATTCAAAGAAAAAAGAAATGCATTGAATCTGCGGCTAAGTCACCTCAAATCGGAAGATCTGCGAGTCAAGATTAAATATTCTAATGGTGATGCAAAGAAGTTGTTCAAGTTATGCTCCATTCTCACGGCAGCTCCCGGAGAACTTTTTGAATCGGCGGCGAAGTATTTTCAGGAGAGACGGAAAAATATTTCCTCTTTTTACGTATCGCGCAGGGGCATTTTAGCTTCCCGCCGGACATCTTTTGGTTGCGGGCCGTCGAGAATCCTGCTTCTTACCGTCACTTCAAATCGCCACGGAGCAGAAAAAAAGTTTCAACCAGTACAAATTTTATTAAAATCCACGGGGGAGCAGACCAGATAAATTGTTCGACGCCGCGATCAGAAAAGTAAGACCGCGTCGAAGTTTTCGCGCCACTGAGGGGCAAAAAGTTTCCCGCCGATTAGTAAAACGAGCGGGATTCTCTGCGTGGCGCCAAACAGGTCGACACCGCGGTTCTTCTGCACTCCGCCGTCAAGGAAAATGCTCCGGGACGTGTGCAAAACCTTCGCGCCGTCGTCTGGACCCCCTCCTGGAGCAGACAGAGTGGCGCCAGAGGGGCTATTTTTAGCAAAATCCTTTGTCCGCGGGGTACTGAAAGCATCACGGCGTCGACCTTTCGTGCCACGGCGGGAATGGGGGGTCAGCCATGGAGACGCACTGGCGCGCGCCTCGCATATAAATAGAAGAGCAGCCACTAGAGCACCATAACCACTCTGAACTTCAAGACGAACGCATCTATACTCCATGACACTCTGCTTCACAGCCTACTGAATTGCTGCTTCATTGCTGAATCGCTGCTTCATTGCTGATTGATCCTGCTTCATTGCTGATTCATCCTGCTTCATTTCTGATTGATCCTGCTTCAAGATGGGACCCAGAGGAAGAGGGAAGAAGACCTTGAGGGCACCAACCAAGGGCAACATTCCAGCCACCACTCCACTGACCACTCCATCTTCAACTCCAGTTGGTTCACCAGCTCCTTTCATAGACTACACAGCTGTTACATTGTCTCCAAGCATGTTCAGCTTGCAGGACAGCATCGTGGCAGTGACCACTGCTACATCAACAGTGACCAGTGAGACCATCTTCGAGGGCGCCCCACCACCCAAAGTGCTGCAACAACCTGATGAGGAGGATGAAGATGATGATGAAGAAGCTGAAGATCAAGTCCTGGCCAAGCTTGCTGCTGCTGTCAAGTCTCCAACCAAGCGTGGCAGGCCTGCCACTGCTGCTGCAGCCAAGAAGAAGCGTCCCAAGTCTGCTGATGCTGATGTCAAGTCTCCAACCAAGCGTGGCAGGCCTGCTGATGCTGCTGATGCTGCTGCTTCTGTCAAGTCTCCGACCAAGCGCACCCAGTCGGCTGATGCTGCTGTGTTCAAGACTCCCACCAAGACTGCTCCAAGGGGAAGGCCTCGCACTCCTGGCAAGTCTCCTTCAGCCAAGCGTCACGCCACCTCCAAGTCTCCAGCCAAGTCTCCAGTCAAGCCTCCAGCCAAGTCTCCAGTCAAGCCTCCAGTCAAGCCTCCAGTCAAGCCTGTCACTCCAGCCCAGACCCGAGCCAAGACTGCAGTCCAGCCTCCACCTCCACCTCCAGATGATACTCCTGCTGATGAAGATGATGACTGTGTACCAGTTCTGACAGCTGCAATCATCCACCAGCAGACCCTGGACTCCGACTACGATGCCACCACAGAGGAAGATACTCCCAAGAAGAAGGCTGCCAAGTCCAAGGGCAGCAAGGGGAAGAACCAGCCAAAGGAAGATTCTGACAACACTGGATCTGAGGTTGAGCTGATCCAGGACTCCGATGGCCAGTTTGTCCACAAGGAGAAGAAGGGCTACAGAAAGAAAAACTCCAGGGACCTACTGGGCATCACAGAAGAGCAGGAGGATGAGCTGATCGACTGGTACCGGGATAACAAGCAGCTGTACTCCAAGGGCTCCACAACCTTCAAGAGTGGACAGAAGGACAGACTGGATGCAGAGAAAGCAGCAGAACTTAGTGGGGAAAGAAATCACAGCAGCTAAAGTCACCAAATGGAGGAGCAACATCAGGACTACCTTCTCAAAGTGCATCAGACCTCAAGCTTCTGGAGCTGGCAGAAAGAAGCTGTCCGACCGAGACAAGTACATCCTTGCGAAGTGTGAATTCCTGAGGCCCTCCATCATTCCCAAGGGTGCCGTGGAAGTCTCCAGCTTCACTGGACCAGGAGGAAGTAACCGCCTGTCGTCCGATTCTGATGGCCCCATGGACTACAATCCTATGCCCGATCTTGATGACAGCCTCCCAGCCAGCCAGCAGCAGTCCTCCCAGGAGATGTCCCAGCAGTCCCTCCAGCCATCCCAGCAGCAGTCCCAGGTCTTCCCAGGACGAAAGCCATCCAAGAAGAGGAAGGACACAGACCAGGAGATGGCCTCTGCCCTGACTTCAATTGCTGGTCACTACACTTCGGACAGGCCCAGGAAACCAGCACCACCTCAGCCGGCAGGACCATTCTGTGACATGTGCCCACAAACTGCTCACAGGCTGGATCCAGAAGTACACCAGTTGCAGAACATGTGCAGGAGTATCTTCACATCTGGGAAGAACATGAACCGTGCCCTGAGACTTCGCCTCCTGCACTCCTTGAGCCAGACGGACCACTACTTTGTACAGGCGGCCGTCCAAGATAAAATCCTGATGATGCAGCAAGAGAATGTGGAGATGATCCTAGGGCAGCAGCAGCACCAATACATCCCTCCTCCTGGTCCAGCTCCATCCTTTGTCAACGAGGACTTGCAGCAGCCTCCAACAACTCAGCAGCAGCCCCAGCAGCCCCAGCAGCCTTCGACAAGTCTTCTTTCGCAGTCCCAGCCTCCACGCCAGCAGTTGCAGTCCCAGCCAAGCAGCAGCAGCCTGTTCCAGTCCCTGCAGCCAATTCGAAGCCAGACTCCAGCCCTGCAGCAGTCATCTTTAAGCTTCACCCAGCTGATGCTTGACAGCCCCCAGAAGCTTGGCTTCCCCGGACCCTCTTTTGGGCAGCAGCAGCAGCCACTACAGCAGCAGCCACTACAGCAGCAGCAGCAGCAGCCTCTACAGCAGCATCAGCCACTACAGCAGCAGCAGTCTCTACAGCAGCAGCAGCCACCACTACAGCAGCAGTCTCTACAGCAGCAGCAGCAGCAGCAGTCTCTACAGCAGCAGCAGCAGTCTCTACAGCAGCAGCAGCAGTCTCTACAGCAGCAGCAGCAGTCTCTACAGCAGCAGCAGCAGCCGACAGTTGTCCACCAGCGGCAAACTCCATTGTCGTTCCAGTGGAGCCAAGTCAACCTGCCCTCTCCAAGGAAGTGATGCCTGTTCAAGTCGTCTGAAAAAAGAAAAAAAAAAAACCCCTGGCCCTTTTAAGGGCCACCAAATCCTCCAAAAAGAGCTGGCCACGTACACATCTTATGTTGACTAAAAAAACTCTTGCGATGACAAACAAGAGCAAAAATGAAAAGAGCCCCAAAAAAAAAAGTTGACAAATTCCCCAAAAAAAAAATCCGGTCCTGGCCCTTGTAAATTTTAAACACCTTCATAAAAGCAAGGTGCTATTTCCCTTCTTTTTTTTTTGGCCCATTTTCACTTTCTGCTTAACCAGTACAGGTGGCATTTCTGCTTTCTTAATTAAAGTTTTTTCACCACTTTAATTAATATAGATAGATAGATAGATAGATAGATAGATAGATAGATAGATAGATAGATAGATAGATAGATAGATAGATAGTCAGACAGATAGTCAGATAGATAGATAGATAGATAGATAGATAGATAGATAGATAGATAGGCAGATAGATAGATAGATAGATAGATAGATAGATAGATAGATAGATAGATAGATAGATAGATAGACAGATAGATAGGTAGATAGATAGGCAGATAGATAGCTAGATAGAAGAAAATATTTGGACGTCGCATATACACTGCAGCAAAGAAAAACGAGTGATCGTCATTTTGCAGTGATGACACTTGGATAGATAGATAGATAGATAGACAGAGATAGGCAGATAGATAGACAGATAGATAGGCAGATAGATAGACAGATAGATAGGCAGATAGATAGGCAGATAGATGGCTAGATAGAAGAAATATTTGTACGTCGCATATACACTGCAGCAAAGAAAAACGAGTGATCGTCATTTTGCAGTGATGACACTTGGATAGATAGATAGATAGATAGATAGGCACATAGATAGATAGATAGATAGGCACATAGACAGACAGATAGACAGATAGACAGATAGACAGATAGATAGATAGATAGATAGATAGATAGATAGATAGATGGAACACAATGCTCGTTACATATATACACTGCAGAAAACAAAAGCACTTATCGTCACTTTGCAGGGATTGCACTTGGATAGATAGACAGATAGATAGATAGATAGATAGATAGGCAGATAAATAGACAGGTAGACAGGCAGATATATAGCTAGATAGATAGCCAGATATATAGCTAGATAGATAGCCAGATAGAGAGGAAGTGAAAGTGATTTAAATGGGTTGTACAGATAGATACAAAGCTAAAAATTTGCTATTTTATGTACGTCACAAAATATGTAGTTGTTGCAGGGAGGGCTTTTTTTTTTGGGGGGGGGGTTTGTCAACATAAAGATGTGTACAAGGCCTGCTCTTTCTGGAGGAAGTGGTAAGCCCTTACAAGGGCTGGGTTAATTTGTGGTTTTTTAAGGGGGGCATTGAATTGCTGTTGCTGCTGCTGCTGCTGCTCTGCTTCATCTTCAAATTCTGTCCATCTGCCAGGGGACACTTCCTGCTGGGCTGTTCACGTAGTCTCGTAGGTAGTCTCGGTACTGTTTGGCTTGTCTTGTGGCATTTCCATATGCTGGAGCGAATCCAAGGTCATGCAAGGGGTCTCCTCTCCACAGTCCTTCAGTGACTTCATGGGTTGCAGGATCTTCTCTGTCCATTACGTCGTTGTCCATGGCTCGATGAATTCCTATTCTGTCTCGCAGAAGATTGTGTAGAGTGCAGGCTGCCAGAGTGATGGCTGCCACTCTGCCGGGTTTCTGGGGCATCGTAGTTAGGAAGCATCTGAACCTGTGGGACA
This sequence comes from Platynereis dumerilii, assembly GCA_026936325.1. NCBI lineage: Eukaryota > Metazoa > Annelida > Polychaeta > Phyllodocida > Nereididae > Platynereis > Platynereis dumerilii. The sequence goes on along the minus strand of JAPTHN010000008.1, from coordinate 28,599,200 downwards.
GGATACCGAAGGCATTCTCCACCACTCTCCTGGCTCTTGAAATTCTGTAGTTGTAGACTCTGGAGGGGATGTCAAGGTTTCTTCTTGGAACAGGCTTCAGCAACCAGCTCTTCAGGGGGAAGGCCTCATCTCCAACGATGAAGTATGGAAAAGGATTCCCAACTGTGCCAGGTAGAGGTTCAGCAGGGGGTAGCCCAAGTCGTTCTTCTTCCAGCAGGTCCCTCAGCCTTGTGTCCAGGAAGACTCCTCCATCCGATGAGCTTCCTTGGCATCCAGCCTGCACGTAGAGGAACTTGTAGTCAGAATCCACCAAAGCCATAAGCACAATGGAATGGAAGCCCTTGTAGTTGAAGTAGATTGACCCAGCTTTCCGAGGACATCTGATGCCAATATGCTTCCCATCCAGTGCTCCGATGCAATGGGGCATGTTCCACCTCTTCTCGAAGCCCTTGGCAACTTCCTTCCAGGATGCTGGATCCATTGGCAGGGCCAGCAGATGTTCGTAAGCTCGCATGATGGCAATGCAGACACTGGGGATAAAATTGCAGATGGTGTTGGGAGCCACTCTGAAACCGTAGGCCAAGGACTTGTAGCTCTCTCCTGTCGCCATGTACCGTAGGGTGACTGCCAACTTCAATCCAGGTTCCAGAGCCCTCCTCATGTTGGTGTCTTGTTTTGTAATTGCAGGAGCCACAGCAGCCAGGATTTCAGCAAAAATGTCAGGAGGCATTCTGCAGAAGTTGTAGTAGCCAGAGACATCATTGTTGGCCAATTCAGGCAGCAGCTGGTAGAAATGGCCATGTTGTTCCCTCTGCAGCAGCCAATTCCGAATCCACCATCTCTTCATCCTCCTCCTCCTCCGTATTCTTCTTAGATAATAAGCACCAGCAACAGCAGCAACAACAGCAACGTCAAGGTCTTCCCCAGCATCTTCATCAGCCATCATGTCTGTCCAGCATCCAGGAGTGTCCCCTTCAAAGGTCAAGCAGCAAGTGAAGCAAGGCGGCCCTCTGCGGCCCTTTTTATTGGCTTTCGCAGCGCCCTCCTCCGCCGCGGTGCCCTTGACAACGGCGTCATGCTTTTCATTCCCGGCGATGTGCCCTCGGGCCTACAGACATCCCCGTGGAGAACAAAACCATTCCCGCAGTCGTAAAAGCAATCCCCGGCGTTGTGAAAATATAGTCCGCCGCGGTGAAATAGGTTCACTGAGGGGCAGTTATAGGTTCCCTGCGGGGTACTTTTTATATCACGGGGCGATATAAAAGTATCCCGCAGGAGGAGGAAATTTCTTTCCCCCCGGCGAACTTTTGATGACGGCGTACAACTTTTCTTCCCCGCAGGGAACAAAAAGAACCCCGCCGTGGCTTTCGTTGCATGGTTATCGATTAGCCTTAATTGATTACATAATTGCCCTTCGCGCCGTCTTAACTGAAAATCTTGCAAGAATTCGTCTGGCTCTGCGCCGCCGTCGATAAAAAGCTTACCGTCATCTCCCGTGAGAATGGGGCATTACTGAACTCAAGTCTGAACAGGAAACAGCAACTACCTCTCCCACCACACACAAATGAAATCGACTTGGCAAATGATTTTAACAAGTTCTTTGATGAAAAGATTAAAACACTTAGGTCTCAGTTGGACTCTACACATATTGAGACTGTTAATGACATTGAAACTACCGCTCATACTCTGCGACACTTCAGACGCTATAACAAAACAACCCAAGTCAGGGTCACTGAGTAACAATATCACGAGCTGTTGTGTGAATTAATATCACTCGAGCCCGCAGGGCGAGAGTGATATTAATTCACACAACAGCGAGTGATATTGTACGAAGTGCCCTGACGCGCGGTTGTTTTGTTTTTATCACCTGGTTTTACCTCAAATTTTCAATTATAAAGAGGGACTATTTTCTGCCATTACAAAAATGTGACGTTACCATGGAGCAACAATGGATATGACGTCACAATCCCATTGTTTTGGCCCTTGTTTGGTTTGTGACGTCATCAGGCATCTGAAATGCCGGTGACGTCATAACCATTGTTAAAAAATATCGCCCTTGAAGGGTGGTATTTTTTACAATAACATAGGCCCTGATATTTTGACTGTAAACAGTGATATTCACAGCCAACCAGGTGATAATTGTCTCAAACTGACATAAAGAAATTGATTGGGGAAATGCCAGTTAAACACTGCCAACTTGATCCTATTCCCACATGGCTTTTGCTTGAATGCATTGATGAATGCCTTCCAATTATAACCAAGATTGTCAATAAGTCACTCACACAGGGAGAAATGCCCCTTGAATTGAAGCATACTTTAGTGAAACCTCTTCTGTAAAAATGTGGACTAGATCTAATCAAAAAGAATTATAGACCAGTATCAAATCTGTCTTTCCTTGGCAAACTAATCGAAAGCGCTGTTATTAAACAATACACAGACCATCTTGCTCTTAACAACCTGGATGATGAGAAACAGTCCGCTTATAGAAAATTTCACAGCACTGAAACCCTCCTGACGAAAATCCATGATGATATAATGTTGAATATGGCCAAAGGTGAGGTAACGATGCTTGTACTGTTGGACCTTTCAGCCGCGTTTGACACAATTGATCACAAGATTCTACTGAAATGTTTGGAAAGTAGATACGGTGTTCATGATTCCGCACTATGCTGGTTTAAGTCATACATTTCTGAAAGGTTCCAGTCAGTGATAATTAATAACAAAACATCAAACAAACTGCGGCTCAAATTTGGAGTTCCTCAAGGCTCAAAATTAGAACCATCCTATTTAATTCATACATCGCTCCATTAAGCGAGGTGGCTACAAAACATCAAGTCAATGACCAAAAGTATGCCGATGACAAGCAACTTATTCTCTCCTTTAAACCAACTTTCTTAGATCAGAGAAATGCAGTAGTTAAAATGGAAAAGTGCATTGCTGAAATCAGGAAATTTCTCCATGGAAACAAGCTTTGTAACAATGGAGAAAAAACAGAACTACTGCTCATTGGCAGTCCACACCAACTTAATAAACTCCAAGTATCATCAATCCATGTTGACAATGTCAAAATTAATACAGCCGATCATGTAAGAAATCTAGCTGTAATCTTTGACAAAAAGACCATGGAAAAACAAGTCAACAAAATGTGCCGGAATGCCAATTTCAGTCTGAGAAATATCTAAAAAATTAGGAAGTCATTGGACAAGAAACTCAGCAGTTCGACTCATTCAAAAATTAAAAAAGCATGACAGTGTAAGCTAGCATAGGAAACTGCTACACTGGCTACCGATTCCAGCTAGAATACAATTCAAACTCATGTTAACAACTTGGAAAGCAGTCAATGGACAAGCTCCTTTGTATATTCAAAATCGGATTCAGCCGAAATCTGAATGAAACTTCAATCTGAGATCAATAACAAAATGCTCTTCTATGAACCAACTTCCTACAATAAAAACAAATATTATGAAGACAGCGCCTTTTCGCATAGTGCTCCAAAACTATGGAACCAACTCCCAGAGATTGTCAAGGCCTCAAAAACTTGTGACGGCTTCAAGAGAAATCTTAAAACTCATCTGTTTAAGAGTTTTTACAAATAAATCCATCATGCACAAGCGCTACTGAGCAGTTTTAAACTGGAATTGGCACTATATAAATGTCTATTATTATTATTATTATTATGAGTTTTTGAAAAACTGTCCAGAGAAGTTATTGATCATTTTAGTAGCTTTCTTTAATAAAGTATTCTTATTTGGTCATGTTCTAATAGTTTGGACCATGGGGCTTATTAAACCATTGTATAAAGGCAAAAGGTTCCCGAGAGATTGCGGACAATTACAGTGGTATTACATTATTAAGTTGTATAGGGAAACTTTTTACGGCTATACTGAATACAAGAATAACAAATAACTTAGAGGACCATAGAATATTAGGAGAAGAACAGGCAGGTTTCAGAAAGGTTATAGTACCATTGATCATGTTTTCGTACTTCATTCGTTAATTTCCATTTATTTCCATCAGAAAAAAGGAATATGTTGTGCCTTTATTGACTATAAGAAGGCTTTTGACTATGTTGACAGGGCCTCTCTTTGGGAGAAGATCTTAGGACAAGGCGTTAATGGAAAAGTTTTTGATATTATCAAAAATATGTATGAAAATGCAAAATCATGTGTATCACTTGAGAGTTCAAAATCTGATTTTTTCAGTTGTAATGTAGGTGTTAGGCAGGGTGAAAACCTGTCTCCTATCTTATTTGCAACGTATTTAAATGATTTCCAAAATTTTGTTAGTGAAGGTTATAATGGTCTCTCACACATTAATAATCAGATAATGGAAAAACTGAATGAATACATCAGATTATTTACACTTCTTTATGCTGATGATACTGTTATATTGTCAGAAAGTGAACAGGAAATGCAGAGAGGTTTGAATGCCTCAGCTGATTATTGTAGAAAACGGTCATTGACAGTAAATACTACCAAAACTAAAATAATCATATTTTCAAGGGGTAAGGTCCGTAGATATCCAGATTTTTTGTTTGAATATCAAGTCATCACAGTAGTTGAGGAATACAAATATACCTTGGATGCAAATTTAGTTCAATAATAAATTTTCAGCTGCCAAAAATATGCAAATTCAACAGAGCCAGCGAGCTCTATTTAGTTTAAAACATAAAAGTTATGACCTAGATCTTCCTGTTGATATTCAGTGTGAACTATTTGATCAGATGATCGCCCCAATTTTGCTCTATGGATGTGAAATTTGGGGTTATGAAAACTGTAGCAATATAGAGGCTTTTCAAATGAGGTATTGTAAAAAAATACTTGGGGTTCACAAATATACACCAAACTGTTTAGTCCTAAGAGAATTGGGACGTCATAACATTGTACAGACAATAGAGAACAGAATGTTCAATTATTGGGTAAAATTATGCACAAACAAAGAAGATAAACTTAGTCACATAACATACAAATTGCTTAGAATTCTTCATGAAGATAATTCTTATAAATCCCCATGGTTTGAGAAGGTGAAGAGTATATTGAATAAAACAGGAATGACGTACCTGTGGAATCTTCAACCATCCCAATTTCAAAAACATTGGCTAAAAGTTACAATTCGAAACAAATTAAGGGATGTATCAAATCAAGAATGAACTGCAGATTTACAAGAGAATACTCAATGTCTTACTTATAATGAAATATGTTCACTAGATTATAAAATTGCCCCTTACCTTAATATAAAGTTCTTACTAACAGGTGTCTTAGAATGCCATTAGTCAAAATGAGGTGTCTACACAATAAATTACCAATTGTAATAGGTAGATATCAGAATATTGAGAGAAATGTAAGATATTGTCCATTGTGCTCAGCGCTAGGAAATCAAATACAGCTAGATGAGTACCATGTTTTAATGGAGTGTCCAACATTTGTGAATGACAGGAGAACTTTATTATATTACTATCACAATCCAAGTATGTACAAAATGACTCAATTGTTTAGAAAAAGAGATTTTGCTTCACTTGCTAACCTTTCAAAATTATGTAAGATAATCTTGAAGAAATTAGAAAACTCATAAAGGTCATATTATTTAGCAGTTTCATAAATGGATTTCCATGTTAGTATTGATTTATGTTAAATGTTTAAAATGATGAACCTTGCATTTGGCTATAATATATATGTTTTAGATATAATATAACATGATGTCTTTATTTCCCATATTATGGACATTTATATATATATATCTGTTGATGAACAAGTCATTAGTTATAGGGTCATTCCACAATAACTGAGACAAAACTGTCACTGGTGTTACAGTAAAAGTTAAAAAGTACAATTGACTGAAAGTAAAACCAGTGACCAAATTAATAATTTTTGAAATATTTCATATTGAAATAAGAATTTCATTGGATTTTCTGTCACCATTCATTACTGGTGTTGCCATTGGACACCTGTGTTAACCATTTTTGAGTAACACCAGTGACGGTAACACCAGTGACAATTTGATCTGAAACACCAATTGCTCCCACAGTGATGCAATGATTTGAACAGGTGTTGCCAAAGATTGATCCCTGTAAACAGGACATACCCTACGGCTGAGGCAGTTTTTGAAAATTCTACAATTACAGACCATTTTTGAGGGTAACACCAGTGACACAGAAAAATAATACTCTTAATTTCAACTCACCGTAAAGCCACCCTACTTGCTAAGAACATATAAATGCCAAAAATTGCAGTTATCATGGATGCTTGTCCATCAGGAGAAGCCCCCTGGTGCATTAGACCAAAGATGGAAGGGAGCATTCCTCTTACAGCCATGCTTTATTTAATGAGTAACACCAGTGACATGTTTTCTGGTGACGAGGTCATTTTGTTTTCCACAGTATACACAGAAGAGGAAAAATTCAGTCGGTCTTGGGATACAAGTATGTGGACTCATTGTGGAGTAGTTGTCCTGAGATTTAAACCCACCACAAATATTTACATTGATTTGTCATGGTTAAAAACATATGATAATTGACAGAAGAATTTTCTGGCTATATTTGGGATATTGTGAAGGGTGCACAATATAAGCAGTAGCTGATAATTTCCATTTGACAATGAAAATAACTTCTTTAAAAGAGGGGAAAGGCATATGCTTAGTAACAATATCCTAATATTATGATTTTGCCGTAAACAGCTTGAGTGACACAAAAGACTCAGTTATTGTGGAATGACCCTATATATATTATAAATTTATGTAAACTTATGTAAATATCTTTTGTTGTATGTGTTGTCATCTATATATATATATATATTTTTTTTTTAATTATATGATTTTGTGGCTCCATGCCATTGTAGATGGTGAGCAATAAACAAATTGAATTGAATTGAATTGCATATCAACTGTAATGTAACCAGCTCACCATACTGTTGCTTGTTCCAGGTAGGCCTATGTATGTGTAATTTTGGTGATATCGCAATTGAAAAGGTAATATCACACGTCTAAAAACTCCCTTGTTCCAGAGCTTTCACAAATAAACTTGCTTCCAGTGTTAATTTGCAGCTCTTATATTGTATTATGTCATTATGGTTACAAAGAAAATTTACCTGCAAAAACTGATGACAAACCCATTGCAAGTAGTGACACCATCCACATGTTACTAATGCCCTGGCATCGAAACTCAAATCGCTGATAGAAAGTTTCCATATTATTAGTTCCTCAATGAGCAAAAAATTGAGAAATGACTCGATTGAAGAAAATCCTTTTTTATCATCATTTCTCTTTTGGCACGCTTTGTTGGTGGCCTCACGAAAAACACAAAAACCTATTGTTGACAAAATGGTCCCTTGTGTGCAATTGCTATGCTGTCGCTATTGAATTAGTTATCACTAAAAGCTCTATGTATACTCAGTAAATATGCTTTATTTGAAGCAAAACATTGTTAATTTAATAGTTCTTAATTTAAATGTCTGCTACTATTGCTAGTTTACAAGATTTTACTGCAACCAAAGAATATTTACCAACTACACCAAGAGCTTTTAGTGATCCCTAGCTTGACAAGGTAATATTGAAGTACACAAAAAGAAAAATTCCGTCAACAATGCTTGGTTTTGTGTGTTATCTGTTAGTTCAACAACAAAGTGTGCCTTGAGCAATTGTAAAGACACAGCAGTTCATCACATGCTACTTTCTGGCAGGTGTGACTTCACTGTGTTGTCATTCCAGTGGCTGTGGCAGTAACCAATTCATGTATTGGGCAGTAGCCAGGCCTTGTAGCCTATCTGTATTGGGCAGTAGCCAGGCCTTGTAGCCTATCTACAGGTGCTGCTTTTAATTATTTGCGGACTGGGTTACGCCTAAGCCTCCTGCATGGTTAAAAAAAGGTGTGATTTATACAGTGGTACCTTCTTTATAAGACGGCCTGTTGTAAGACCAACTTACCTTATGTGCTAGCCTTCCTCCCGCATCAAGTAATGCCAAGAAGGTTTGTTAGCGTGCAACATTGTGGCGATGTTGTCACAACATTGTGACGATGTTATCAAAACATCGTAAAAAATCCTAACATTGTGTTGACATTGTCTCAGCATAATTTCCACCGCAGGCCTACAAACATTTCTAAGTGACGAAAGACAAGCCCACTGCCAATTTTAAGACAACGTTGTTGGGCAAACATAACAAGAAAATCTTTTTAAAAAAAAGATATGCTGGTTGTAGCAATGATATCTTTAAAATGTGAAAAAAAACATTATCTTTTACAAGTAGCTCTTTTATTTGATAAACATATCTATAAATTTAAACATTATACTAGAAAATATAAAGTATTTTGTTAAATTCATAAATAAAGTAATTTTTGTGGCCTAACCTGGAATTGAACCCTGGCCAGTGGGGTGGAAGGCAAACTCTCTACCTGCTTCGCCACTGGGCCAGCCATACGACTTGTTCCTAAATATAGACTTTGAATCCTCATATAGGCCTAATGCAAGAATAAGAAACCACGCCCTCCACTTCCAAACTTCTCAGGCAAATTTGACACACTTCTACTCCACTTATTGACATTCCGAAAACTGCTCCGTGTTTATGAGATGTTCTAGTTTCAGAAAAGTGGTGAACCAGGCATGTACGACAAAATTTCGAGCTTCAGCGGCCCTGTTTATATCTCTGAAAAAAGCAGCAGCAGTGCATATCCTGGTCACATGACAGGTGTCGTCCACTTGTCTATATCAATCATGACAACTCACCTCCAGCTTAAATTGTACTAGAATAATTTTTGGTGGATCAATCATCAATTTCCGAACTGGTAGGTGTATATTGAGATTAAATGAAACAACTTGAATTATTTGCAATGATAAGTTATTTCCTAGTGCTCCACTTTATATCACTAAAGGCTGAGGTGAACTTGTGTTGACACTTTTCAGTATGGGGTGCCCAGTAAACTGCTGGTATTAATGGCTAAAGATATGCCATAATACATCTTTTCTTACAGCCCAATGGAACCAGCATAAAAAAACAGGGTTGATGTTAATAGTATTAGCCAAAATCATCCTTAAACATTATACCCAAATACAGAACGCTCCCTGTGTTGTCTTTAATAAAAGATTTACTAAAAAATTACTATCATGTACAAATTAACAAGATTTGGCTTCAAATAAAGTTGATTTGCCAACTGTACCCAGAGCTTTTAGTGATCACTAGCCTAATAGCAATAACATTGCAATTCCACACAAAGGAACATTTTGTCAACAATTGGTTTGTGTTCTGTTTTGGAGTAACAACAACAACACAGCGTGCCATAACCAAAAGCATTGGCATCGCAATTCCTCACATAATGATTAAAGGATTTTCTTCAATCGCGTCATTTCTCAATTTTTTGCTCATCGAGGAACAGATATGGAAACTTTCTATCGGCCATTTAACTTTAGACGCCTGCGCTTTGGAAGCGTGTGGATGATATTATTATTTACAATGGGTTTATCTTCAGTTTTTGCTGGTATTTTTGTTTTATGGTTATCATAATTAAATAATACAATCGGGCGGTGAAAATTTGTATGGGAAAAATCAAGTCTCCTAAAATCCTCAATTTGAAAGTAGAAGAAACACCTTCAACATTTTTGAAAAGTCGACTATAATATTTAGAGGTTACTCAAAGCCTTTGAAGTTTAAAATGTAATTCCCCATTCAGGTAACTGAAAAATTGGTTAATATCCCGGATCTTTTTCCAAACCAAGATCGAAGTCAGAGAAATTAGAAGAAAGTGTTTTTTGAACTCCCTATAATAAATATAAAGAATGTGTAGCATACAGTACAACCCAATAAATTTTCCGAGCTCATGCTCACCTTTGCACTCACCTATACTCCCAGGCACATCCACAACTTTGCCCTCCCTTGCCTGCCTTTGCCCTCCTGAGCAAACAAAGACATTAACCCCCAGCCTGGTGTCCCTCTACTGGAAAATGTAGGAATCACCTGGTAACACAGGTGTTGGTGATTCAATGAAGGCTAATAGGTTAATTGCAATTCACAGTGCTGCCCCCCCCCCCGAAAAGAATTTACTGTGTGGCCAGAGACTAAAGTCTATTTTTCTTCAGTATGTCGATGAAATCTGCTTTAAATATTATTTAAATATATATATAAACTTTTAATGACAACAGAAATATCAAATACAGATACATGTGTCAAAAAGATCACTGATATGCCTGGACTAAATTAAGTCAAACCATGGCAGGTCTTGTACCTGCCATGGTCAAACAAAGAAAAGAGACTAATTTATTTTAAAATGTTGATGTGAATTTCTTCATCAATTGCCTAGAAATCATAAGCATGGATCTTACTACCTCTATGTAATTAATAGAAATGGTTGTAAACAATTTTAATTCTAAATGCATTAAGAAGGCCATCTGAAAAGTCTTAATCTAAAATAAAATGATTTATGTAAATTATTAAGTGTTGCAAGGTCACCATAATTTCGATGTTGCAAAACTTTTATCACATTCATTCAATTTATTAATGTCTTTATGGTATAAACAAATGAAATGATTTGCATTAATTTTTTTCATTTCCGTAATCTATTTAAAAGCACAATTGACAAAATGCTGTACCTGTTGTATATATACCAGCATTAAGTAAAGGAATTAAAATTGTTCACTGGAGTGTGGAAATACATTGTTCAGGTGTGATGGTGATTTACCCAGCTCAGACAATTAATTTCATGCTTCACTAGCTTTATTGTTACCCCTTCAACTATTCTTTATAACACAGCGAATGGTTGGCATTGGTCAAAGTCAAAGATTTCTTACTTGTCAGGTTGTGAATTGTCTTTCTCCCAAATGACCACCAAAACTGCTTTTTAATTTAATTTATGGCTGCTTAATCAACAGATTTAAAAGATGCTCTTCAGATAGACTTCAGTCACATTTGACAAATTCTGCTAATCGCGAAAAAGAAGATAAACTTCTTTGAAAATGTAAACAACCAATTATTGATGCTGTGAAAAATCCGTGTTTTGCTTACAGATGAAGCATTGCAGGGCTCTCCTTTTGAAAAAAGTATTGTTAACTTATAAATTCCATTAAACTCACTTAATTATGAAAAAAACACACATTTTTTAATGGGATTTTTAAGTTTTTACTTTTATAAAGAATATAATATAATTCAAATTTCAAGTTAATATTAAAAACTTGAATTTTGAATTACAATAAGCAAATTTAATAGCTTAAAGGGTGTCAATTGACATTTAAATAACAGATGGGGATTCCCTATATTGACAATATCCTTCATCTAATTTCAATTGAGTATAACACCCATTTACAGCAGAATGTTGAATTGATTGGAAAATAAAGCGTTTTAAACCTGTTTGCTATCATCTCTTTGCAATCGTAGGCCCTATTTAAGCATGTAACTCCCAAACGGAGCCTCCATTCGGGACTTCAGGGAGTTACGGGAGTTGACAGGAGTTACCGGGAGTTTTGGGAGTTAGTGGGAGTTACCAGGAGTTATGGGAGTTAGCAGGAGTTGTGGGATTTAGCGGGAGTTACGGGAGTTAGTGGGAGTTACGGGAGTTAGCAGGAGTTAGCAGGAGTTATGGGAGTTAGCGGGAGTTACGGGAGTTAGCAGGAGTTAGCGGGAGTTAGCGGGAGTTAGCGGGAGTTCGCGGGAGTTATGGGAGTTAGCGGGAGTTACGGGAGTTAGATGGAGTTAGCGGGAGTTAGCGGTAGTTAGCGGGAGTTAGCAGGAGTTAATGGGACATAGCGGGAGTTGCAGGACGTCAAGGAGTTCCGGGAGTTACATGCTTAAATGGGGCCTACATAGTAACTATCCTGCAATAATGGCAACATCTGGACTCTTCAACCTTGGATTAATAAGACATGGATTGGAAACAAATGCACTTCAAAGGTACACTGTGCGTTTCGGTATAGTCCTAATGACCATTTTATTGCCTTGAAACAAGAGCAGCAATTACCTTGATTTCCCTCTCAAGATTCAAAAGAACAATAGACTGGATGCCAAAATTATTAATTTTTAAAATTCATAAGCTATTACAATTTTCACACACTTGCTAAACTATGACAAGAAAACAAAATATTTTGAATGATTTCTAAAATGGGGTCTGCCATTTATGTGGCCTCACTGGTTCTGAAGTTGTGATTTATTGACCTCTGACCATTTTCATCTGAATGCTCAAATTGACCATATTTAAATGCTTATAACTCAATTCGAGGAAATTCGAAGATTAAGCCATTATTACCACCACAAAGATCTAATTCTCAGCTTTCTAATAAATGTGGTCTCATCTACGGCATTTGATGGATTTGATGGTTTATTAAAGTTTAAAAATGTGTCTTTTTCTTCAATTATACCCATTTTGTTGCCTCAGTCGGGAAATTACAGGCCTACAGTCAAAAGAAAAATATGTCTGGAAATGTTAGAACTTGGTGAATATATCAAAGTGAGTGATAAGTCCAAGGCACAAAAAATAAGAAAATATTATTAGCAGCATCTTTTTCAGAATGGGGTGAAGATGAAGATGCTGAGTGTTCACTGAAGCGCAGAGTGAACATCAAACAAAATATGTGATTAACAATTAATTAGTGATTTTGGGCCAGCTCTGGGCCAATACGAAACTTTGTTAATGACCAGGTAATGATAATAGTTTTACAACTTAATGAAGTCTCCATTCCAGGTGCTTATTCTTCCAAGCTTCAACGGTTCAACTTGAACAGAGAAAATTGACAACCTTGCAGGAAATTTATCAAGCAAAACTTGTAGCTCCCTGTACTAGATTGTGAGACCGCTATTCACAGAAGTTTATAATATAGGTACATGTATGTTTCCAAGCAAATGCTTTGAAGTAATTCTAAGATTAATGTACCTGGTATAAATATAATAAATTTTATATATAAGCAAAGATAAAAATCATCTATTGCCAAATATGTAAAATGTACATGGAATTTGTCATACAAATTTAGGGTCAGTGTAAAATGCGGACCATGCGGGCCATGCGGACCATGCGGACCAGTCCTAAAACCAACAATCGTGGCTGTGGGGTAAAGGATGCGGACCAAATGCGGACCAAAGAGCAATGCAGACCAAATGCTGACCACACTTCAGATCACTAGTGCTGTGGGCTATAGGCTATGTATTTACCATTAAATTGTTTTTTATTGATAGGGGAAGCTTGGGAGAGTTGGGCAGTGAGGGTTGGGCCACTAGCACTAACAAAAGAGAAATTTTGATAAAAATAATTTCCATGGACTTTGAAAAAAAAAAATTATCCATTTTATAAATGTTGGGTTTAATACATAAGTTACAAATTATAGGAATTTTGGTCTGTATTTGGTCTGCATGATAGAATTTTGGTCTGCATTATAGGAATTCTGGTCTGCATGATAGGAATTCTGGTCTGCATGATAGGAATTCTGGTCTGCATGACAGGAATTCTGGTCTGCATTTGGTCTGCATTCTATCAATTTTGGTCTGCATTTGGTCTGCATGATTTGGTCTGTATTTGGTCTGCATGATAGAATTTTGGTCTGCATTATAGAAATTCTGGTCTGCATGATAGGAATTCTGGTCTGCTTATGTAAATGTTGGTCTGCATTCTATAAATTTTGGTCTGCATTTGGTCTGCATTATAGGATTTTCGGTCTGCATTCTATGAATTTTGGTCTGCATGCTATAAATTTTGGTCTGCATCATATAGTTAGCTAGTAACTATCATAATAATAATGATAATAATATTTGTTTATTTATATAGCGCTAGTTCCACAGAGACCTCGCTCACCAGCGCCTAAGATCTACAAGTGAATCACCCATAGGATGCAAGAAATAATTCTGTTTTAAGTCCCTTTTTGAAACTTTCCAATGAGGATTTTTTCCTTAATGCCTCTGGGAGTTTGTTCCAGATCTTTGGACCCGATACTGTAAAACTTCTGTCTGATGACCTGAGTCGATTGTGGATGACAGGTTGATCAAGAACTAACCTATCATTTGTTCTCAAAACCCTAGGTGGCCGGCGGACTGAGATGAGTCTTTTAAGATACTCCGGTGCTTGGTCATGTAACACTTTCCAAACAGTTGTAGCAACTTTATATTCGATTCTAGCTGGTATCACGCATTTCCATAATCTAGATGAGGTGTAACAAGAGCATTAATAATTGTCTTTGTGTCCTCTAAATTAAGTCTTTTCCTTATTTTGGCAATATTTTTCAGATTGTAATATGCTTTTTTGCACATATTATTAACTTGTTTTTCCATAGTCATGTGTTTTTCCATAGTCATGTGTTTGTCAAAGAAGACGCCGAGGTTTTTCACATTATCTACTGCTTTTATAACAGTGTCATCCGCATTAATGCTGTTGATGTTTACAGTTTTAAGGGCACTTTTTCCACCTATAAGCAGGAATTCCGTTTTGTCACTATTATTACAGAGTTTATTTCTTAGTAAAAAGTCTCGTATGTCCTTAATGCAATTTTCCATTCTTCTTAATGAGTTTTTCTGGTTCGGGATAGTAGGTTTAAAAGATAGAATGAGTTGCTCGTCATCCGCATATTTTTCATTTTCAATACCATGTCTTCTCACCACATCACTCAGTGGTGCAATATATGAATTGAAGAGTATAGGACCTAGTTTGCCTTGTGGGACACCACAATTGAGTTCTGACGTATATGAAGATGAGTCATTTATAAGGACAGACTGAGTTCTATTTTCTATTTATCAACAAAAACCTCACTTTGGTAAAAGTACAACAAATTGAATAAAATATTGATCTTCACCCAACTGGAGCTACCTGGCAATAGTGAATAGTCTGAAATTAGATTTAAATCTTTAATTAGTAATTGTGTGGCCGGATCTTGTAATCAGTGGATTACAAAGAGTAGGAATTATTGATTATGGCTAATAGCAATTAGTAGAAACGACCTCGATTGGATGACATTCTAGATTATAGCCTGCACTTACAATGCATAGTCTTTAAAAAAAATTAATTTTGTAGTCAGAACTGAACATGATGAAGAAAAAGAACAAAAAACATAGATTTTTATTACATTAATAGGACAAAAAAGAAAAACTACCGAATAGATGCAAAAACACGGCCGTGTGTTCTTAGTTAAGATATGGTAAATATCCCCTGCTTATTTGCCTTTTGTTAATAAATATAAAACACAAAATCTGGTCTGCATGTCAGTCTGCATTCTGGTCCGCATCCTGGTCTGCATTTGGTCCGCATGGTGTTGTTTTTTATTAATTTGAACTCCCATAAATGGGAAAAATTGAAGATACAATAGTGTAAACATAATAAATAAACAGTTTGTATACGATAAAACCAACAAGTGTAAAAACAGGCTAAAAAGCTTTAAGTAACAATGTACAAATAAAGTGCTCATCACAGTAAGGCTTCATGAAGTTCTCATGCATTAACAAGTACTTTAAACTGTCCACTACACCATCTTGAGTATTGCTAGGAGGTCTAGGGGCAGGTTTTGCGATGAGATCCATGGGTGAATGTCCTGATTTAACAAGTCTGTCCAGCAGCGAGTTCTTAATGGTAGTACCATGTAGCAAGTAATTAGCCACTAAGTGGCACTGTAATGTTCGAGCAGGGGAGTCAACTTGGAAAATTCTATGGAACAGACCAGACGTGTTCCTGTCCACGAGATCAGGTATAGTTGGGATCTGGAGAGCTTGCAGTAAGTTGGAGTGTCGTGATCTCTTACTGAAGCCCATTGCCTTCTTAATAATGGTGCCTTGGGCAGATTTCACTCTCTTTATATCTTTTGCTGACAAGGCAATGCTGTCCATGCCATAGGTCATAGTCGGTGCACCAATTGTATTCCATAGGTAAGCTTTAACATCTGCAGACAGTCCGGGATAGGACATACCTATGGAAGTAAGCCCATACATCTTACGTCTGGAGGAGGTAATCCGCTTATTCACATGAGTGTCATAGGACAGGTCTTTGTTGAAAGTGACCCCGAGCACCTCTAATTCAGTCTCTGTGGAAAGTGTGCAATCTCCAAGTTTCCATGTTGGTGTTGATGTCAGGAGCTGCTTTCCTATAACAATGCATCTTGACTTTTTCTGACCAAACTTGAATCGGAATTTCTGTGCATAGGAATGGCAGATATTAATGAGCTTTTGTAAGCCAGGAACAGATGAGCAGAAAACTGTGACATCATTATTAGCAATTAAGAATAACTTCCTTGCGATTGCTCTGCTTGTTTAACCCCATAAACCCACAGTGTCTGTTTGTTTAGTTGGTGGTCTGCATGGTCCGCATGGCCCGCATGGTCCGCATTTTACACTGACCCACAAATTTACGTATGTCCATAAAAGCACAAAAAAAAAAAAACACATTTAAAAGCGGAAAACAGTATTTAAGTTACAAAATGTTTTGCGAATTTTATGTAACATGAATGACATACCTCTCTTCCACAACAGATGACTGAAGCCTATGTACAGTCTATAATGGGGTCATTCCACAATAACTGAGACAAAACTGTCACTGGTGTTACAGTAAAAGTTAAAAATCATAATTGACTGAAAGTCAAACCAGTGACCAAATTAATAATTTTTAAAATATTTCATATTGAAATAAGAATGTCATTGGATTTTCTGTCACTATTCATTACTGGTGTTGCCATTGGACACCTGTGTTAACCATTTTTGAGTAACACCAGTGACGGTAACACCAGTGACAATTTGATCTGAAACACCAATTGCTCCCACAGTGATGCAATGATTTGAACAGGTGTTGCCAAAGATTGATCCCTGTAAACATAACATATCCTAAGACTGGGGCAGTTTTTGAAAATTCTACAAATACAGACCATTTTCGAGGGTAACACCAGTGACACCGAAAAAGAATACTCTTAATTTCAACTCACCGTAAAGCCACCCTGCTTGCTAAAAACATATAAATGCCAAAAATTGCAGTTATCATGGATGCTTGTCCATCAGGAGAAGCCCCCTGGTGCTTTAGACCAAAGATGGAAGGGAGCATTCCTCTTACAGCCGTGCTTTATTTAATGAGTAACACCAGTGACACGTTTTCTGGTGACGAAGTCATTTTGTTTTCCACAGTATACACAGAAGAGGAAAAATTCGGTCGGTCTTGGGATACAAGTATGTCGAGTAGTTTTCCTGAGATTTAGACCCACCACAAATATTTACATTGATTTGAAATGGTTAAAATCATATGATAATTGACAGAAGAATTTTCTGTGACATCACTTTTTGGCTATATTTGGGATATTGTGAAGGGTGCACAATATAAGCAGTAGCTGATAATTTCCATTTGACAATGAAAATAACTTCTTTAAAAGAGGGGAAAGGCATATGCTTAGTAACAATATCCTAATATTATGATTTTGTCATAAACAGCTTGAGTGACACAAAAGACTCAGTTATTGTGGAATGACCCAAATTTGAAAGGCTGTATATACGTACAAACAGTCATTTTCTAATTTTGCCCCCCCTAAAGCTTTTGTGCCTGAGTTTATAGTGCATGACTTTAAAGAGCAACAGCTATAGCACTAGGGTAAAACTTTGAGCTACCCATGCAATAGAAGGGTATCAGATAACATTAGGGGTTTGAGTTTACTCAACCCCAGCATATCTAACCAAGGGTGCCGGAACAGGGGGGGGCAGGGGGGGGCAATTGCCCCTCCTGCCCTTGTCCAGGGGGGGCAGGGGGGGCAAGGGGGGCAAGGGTGCCCTTTAGATATTTAAGAAAAAAACATTATAGGGCCTTATTTTACTAGTTTTAGGCACAAATTAGTAAGTATTAGTAAGTATATTTTCAAAATTATTAGAGACTCTCTAAGTAACTATATTAAATTTTGTCACGCCAAATTGGTGCGAATATGATTTGCCCTTTTCATCTGAGCGCCCCTGCCGCCCGCGATTCCTTCCGGCACCCCTGTATCTAACATTATTTTATAACGAAACGCCCTAACACCAACAATGCGACATGTTCTGCATCTTCACCTAAAGCGCTAATCTCATCAAATTAATTTTTTTTTAACGAGAAGGGTATAGGTGATGCAGTGGATCTATTTTTTTTTTCTCACTGCTGCAAGACGGGGAACATAGGGCATGATTGGAGCTAATTTCAAACTTTGAAGGTTGTCAGTTGGTTATGTATTGCGCATTATCCTTTCAACTAAGGTTGCATCCATGATAAAATATCATAACCTCTAGCTCGCCCAGAAGAAAGATATTATCTTCCAGCAAAAATCAATTTGGGGGAAAAAAAACAGTGTGACTCAATAGTTACGGCCCTTGCTGGTCATTTGAAATATGTGGCCCAACAGTTACGGCCCTTGCAAGTCATTCAAAATATGTGACCCAATACTTATGGCTCTTTCAAGTCATTTGAAATATGTGGCCCAATAGTTATGGTCCTTGCAAGTCATCTGGAATGGCCAAATAGTTATGGCTCTAGCAAGTCATTTGAAATATGTGGCCCAATAGTTATGGCCCTTGCAAGTCATTGAAATATGTGGCCCAATAGTTATAGCCCTTTCAAGTAATTTGAAATATGTGCCCCAATAGTTAAAGCCCTTGCAAGTCATTTGAAATGGCCAAATAGTTTTGGCTCTGGCAAGTCATTTGAAATATGTGGCCAAATAGCTATGACCCTTGTAAGTCATCTGAAATATGTGGCCAAATAGTTTTGGCCCTGGCAAGTCATTTGAAATATGTGGCCAAATAGTTATGACCCTTGTAAGTCATCTGAAATATGTGGCCAAATAGTTTTGGCCCTGGCAAGTAATTTGAAATATGTGGCCAAATAGGTATGGCTCTTGAAAGTCATTGAAGTATGTGGTCCAATAGTTGTGGCCCTTGCTGGCCATTTGAAATATGTGTCCCAACAGCTATGGCCCTTGCAAGTCATTGAAATATGTGCCCCAATAGTTATGGCCCTTTCAGGTAATTTGAAATATGTGTCCGAATATTTATGACCCTTGAAAGTCATTGAAATATGTGTCCCAATAGTTATGGCCCTTGTGAATCATTTGAAATATGTGGCCAAATAGTTATGGCTCTTGCAAGTCATTTGAAATATGTGGCCAAATAGTTATGGCTCTTGCAAGTCATTTGAAATATGTGGCCAAATAGTTATGGCTCTTGCAAGTCATTTGAAATATGTGGCCAAATAGTTATGGCTCTTGCAAGTCATTTGAAATATGTGGCCAAATAGTTATGGCCCTTGCAATCATTTGAAATATGTGGCCAAATAGTTATGGCTCTTGCAAGTCATTTGAAATATGTGGCCAAATAGTTATGGCCCTTGCAAGTCATTTGAAATATGTGGCCAAATAGTTATGGCCCTTGTGAATCATTTGAAATATGTGGCCAAATAGTTATGGCTCTTGCAAGTCATTTGAAATATGTGGCCAAATAGTTATGGCTCTTGCAAGTCATTTGAAATATGTGGCCAAATAGCTATGACCCTTTGAATCATTTGAAATATGTGGTCAAATAGTTATGGCTCTTGCAAGTCATTTGAAATATGTGGCTAAATAGTTATGGCTCTTGCAAGTCATTTGAAATATGGTCAAATAGTTATGGCTCTTGCAAGTCATTTGAAATATGGTCAAATAGTTATGGCTCTTGCAAGTCATTAGAAATATGTGGCCAAATATTTATGGCTCTTGCAAGTCATTTGAAATATGTGGCCAAATAGTTATGGCCCTTGCAAGTCATTTGAAATATGTGGCCAAATAGTTATGGCCCTTTGAATCATTTGAAATATGTGGCCCAATAGTTATGGCTCTTGCAAGTCATTTGAAATATGTGGCCAAATAGTTATGGCCCTTGCAAGTCATTTGAAATATGTGGCCAAATAGTTATGGCCCTTTGAATCATTTGAAATATGTGGCCAAATAGTTATGGCTCTTGCAAGTCATTTGAAATATGTGGCCAAATAGTTATGGCCCTTGCAAGTCATTTGAAATATGTGGCCAAATAGTTATGGCCCTTTGAATCATTTGAAATATGTGTCCAAATAGTTATGGCCCTTGCAAGTCATTTGAAATATGTGGCCAAATAGTTATGGCCCTTGCAAGTAATTTGAAATATGTGGCCAAATAGTTATGGCCCTTGTGAATCATCTGAAATATGTGGCCAAATAGTTATGGCTCTTGCAAGTCATTTGAAATATGGTCAAATAGTTATAGCTCTTGCAAGTTTTTGAAATATGTGGCCAAATAGTTATGGCTCTTGTAAGTCATTTGAAACATATGGCCCAATAGATATGGCTCTTGCAAATCATTTAAAATATGACACCAAATAGTTATGACCCTTACAAGACACTTGAAATATGTAGACCAATTTTTATCACCCTTACAAGTCATTTGAAATATATGGCCCAATAGTTATGGCCCTTGAAAGTAATTTGAAATATGTGACCAAATAGTTATGGGCCTGACAAGACACTTGAAATATGTGGCCCAATTGTTATGGCCATGCAGGTCCTTTGAAATTGTGGTGGCTCCTGCCAAATGATTCGTAATAATGGTTATTAGAAATATTCGTCCATTGGCTATGAATGTTTCAAGTCATTTGAAGCATGTGGCCTTATGACTATGACATTGCAAGTCATTTCAAATATATGTGGCCCAATAGTTATGACCCTTGCAAGTCATTTGAAGTATGTGGACAATGTCATTTAAGTTTTTTACAACAACACATGTATACATGTTCGATTCACAGTATTTTATTTAAAACATGATCAAATTCTACATAACAATAGAGTATGATAAAACATTCATTAATACAAGGTTTCAATTTACGCAGTGTATCAATTGGCCCTAATACAATCGATTAAGAAATACCACTTCTATCACAATATTGCTGAAATTATTTTCAAATTATAATTTTTCCATTTCTACTTCTTTTTCTTCTTTCCTTTGCCAGACTTCTTCCCTTTCGCTCCCTTCTTCTTCTTTTTCTTGTTATAAGGCCCAAATCCATTGCGAACCATGACTCCCCTGAACCAGGCTTGAATCTAAAAAATAAAAGACAATGTTAAAATGGCAAAAGTGTGATGAAATGTTTGAGCTATGTAGCTCCATGTCTTACCTGGATGGCATTTGGATGAGAAATTAAATTGGGGGCCCTTCAAATTTGTTAGATTCCACACTATTCATGAATATAGTTTACAAGTATGGTATTCTTCTCTATTGAGTAAAATTAAACTTCAATAACTACATAGAACTAACGCAGCAGCAGCAGCAGCACAGTGCTTGCAAGTTGCTTGGCTCAGACAGTTAGACCAAATACTAAAGCAATAAATCAGTCATGAGGTAATGGGCATTCATTGACAACAGATATATTTTATAACTGAAGCTTTCCACTGGTATTAGAACTATCCTGAAAAAGTGAATTTCAATTATTGTTCTGAAAAACCTAATTTACATTGTCAAAGGAAAATGAGAGAATCAAATAACTTACAGCAATTGTAGCCTGTAGTTCTTCGGCCATCTGTTCAGCTTTTCGTCTCGCCTTTTCTTTCTCTATTCGGTCCTCCACAACAACTTGTTCATATTCAGCATACTGAAGAAAAGGAAAATACATTTTTGATTTTGGCGATGGAGAGTATTGAAGTTATAGTGATCATGACTGGTCATGTGAAATCTATATATATATATGGAGTATTTCTTACAGTGTCACAAGTACTCACAACAGATAATTTTGAACTGATGATTGACCTAAATGAATGAACTTACTAATTTTGTAGTCTCGTGTAATTTCTCTAAATCTTTAGCCCTTGAAGCCTTCAACACGTCCAGTTCATGTTGTTTCTGGTCGACATCTTTTTCGTACTTTTCCATCCAATATTCAACTTGCTGTTCTAAATCCTACGAAACAAAAATTGATTTATGAGTTAGTTAGATAGATAGATAGATAAATAGATAGATAGAAAGATAGATAATAGACAGACAGTAGGATAGATAGTTGGATTGATTGAAAGAAAATGAGATAGATAGATAACTGGATTGATTGATCGATTTATTGATTGATCAATTGATTTACTGATTGATTGATTCCGAAAAGTAGATGACTTTCAAAAATAACCAAGCAGTATTTATTTTGTACTGTTGATTGGATTCGATTCAATTCAAATGTTACCTTTTGGTGTGACCTCAAAAATGACTCAATTTCTGTATTGACTCTGGTTTCTTCATCTATCTTTTGACGAAGTGCCTGAAAATAAAAATTAAGAAATACATAAATTTTTTCATGTAAACAGCTTTTTTTAGATTAATTTATAAATATGTATTATTGAGTAGCATTTGAGCAATTCTAAACATGTGGCAACTGAGGAGGTTCAGGAAAGTCTACCGCATCAATCTTATACTTGTGAATGCAAATAATTTCATTTTATTTACAAAACTTACAGATATTTCTTCCCTTAATTCCTTTTCGCTCATGTTGCATCTCTTTTCAGTTTGAGCAACGGAGACATCCGCACATTTTCGGATATACTTCATCTGGAGAGAAAATCAAAAGAGGACTTATTTAATTCTCTATTCCAATAATTGTTTGAACTTTACTTTTAAAACACTGTCAGGTTCATAAAATGATAGCAAATTGCCTATTAATGCCTTACAAAATGTATAACAGAATAACAATTCAATGTTAAAATTTGTAGGATACTACATGTATTTAAATGAATTTCATGAACTGACAAATTGCTAAATATGGAAATTACAGCTTCTCATAAGATAGGTTTATCGTTTATAGAAACATATTTTTGGCAACTTCCTTCAATACTTGAAGAGGAGCTTGTAAATAATTAATTAATTTTTTAGGACTTCTGGAAAAAAAATTCTGAGGATGATCTGATAATGAAGTTTTTATGCTTTACCTCCATGTTAGTTTTTGCCTTCATTTCTTGAAGCTGATCTTTCAAATGAGCGATCATTTCATTTCTCTGTTGTAGTGCTGATTCTTTTTCTTTTCTGACTTCTAATATTTTCCGCTGCAATTCCTTCACCCTTTTTCTTCCTTCCTCTTCTCTGGAAATGATAAATTCAATAAATTATCATTTTAACACAAATTTTAAAAAATTTCAACAAATTATTCAAATCAACTTAAAATTTTATCATTTGTCTCTTAACTTCTAGAAAAACCCTGACTTGCGAATACCTAAAATTTTACATTATAAAATTTTAAAAAATAAATAAGTCTATCTTATCCATCTAAATTCAAAACTTACTGCAAAATAGTTTGCTGGAGCTGTGCCTTTTTCTCCTTCTTATTCTGGACAGCAGTCACCAAACTGTCGAAGCTCCCGTTTTGAGATAACTCTGCCAATGTACTGGAAAGGACCTGCTCGAGAAATGCTCTGAAAATAATGAATTTGATATAATGTTGTCTGTTTTGGAAATTGTTTTAACAGGGTCCTCAAAGTTTCAGTGTGCAAAATTTGAGACATTAATTATCAATTGAAAAAATCTTGCACTTGAAATTTTTGGACAACGAGTAATATGAGGCTTTCAAAAAATTGATTTAAAACATCAAGAAAGAGCAGACTTCTATACAATATAGATCATAGCTTTTTATGCATCTGTAATTGTGTAATGTCTATATTAGTACCATACTACAGTACATACCCTATTGTTTGCATTAGGCACCTGGTGGGCAAATGTAATGATGAGATGGGCGATTAATAGTTTTTTGCATTAAAAACCTTGGATAAGTCATATTTTGATGGAATTTTGATAAAAATAGGTTCTTTATGGAGGGGGTGGGCTTTTATTAAGGGGTGTGCTTTTAATATAGAAAATATGGTATAGACACAAGCATTGATACAACTTATGATTAATTTTCTAAATTTTCTTATTGAGACATTTACCTGTCAGCCTGCACCTTGTCTAAGTTGTCAGGAGTCAATGGATTTTGTTTTAGACTTCTTGCAACTGTGTGGGTGCTGTTCCGCAAATCTTTTCCTAGTGCAGATTTTCTTCCCGATTTCATACCTTGGTCTTGTGACATCACTGTTTCATATTGGTTTTCCAAGTTTCTTTGGTTTGACATGAGTTCTGATATTTCTTCGCCAACCATCTGCAGCAATATATTTTCGTAGAATGATAACCAGATATTATGTAGCAGAACAATTAGTTTCTTATCCCTGTTTTATGTTTGCACATATACACGTAGTATGTAACAAATAAGCATTTTCCCTCTTTGAAAATCGAACTGGTTTTCAAGCAGGATGTGAGCTGTAAAAATTCACTTTCTTTAGCCAAAACTTATACATATTAGATCTTGAATTTAATTTCTCAAACATTTTTGATAGCCAAAGCAATAAATGTTTCCATTGTACTGTCAGTTTTCCTTCAACTTTTCCAATGAATTTTTAATACATCCACACCATGAAACAAATTTACTCATTAGGCCTACTGCCGCCTACATTTTTGATAGACAAAGCAGTAAACATTTCAGCTATACCATCAGTTATGAAACAGAAATTTATAAAATATTGCATTACCTCATTAGCATTTTTCTTGCCCTCATAAGTGGAGGGCATAATCCGACCCAGAATAGCCAACTGGTCAACGCAGTCCTCCAGTACTGTGGCTGTGTGGATGGCCTCCACCCCACTCAGGGCTAATACTGAATCCATCTTTGATTTGTTTGGAGGATGGAACTACTCCTGCAAAAAGAAAGAATTATTAAACCCATGACATCGGAACAGCTACGGACAGGGGATTTACTAAAAAGCGGGCTGGGCCGTAGCGGGTAGCGGGTGGCGGGTAGATTCTGATACAACACAGATGCTGCTTGATACAACTCCACCCGCTACCCCTCCATCGTAGCTTCTTCTGCTACCTATCCCCGCTACCTCTGCCCAATTAGGCCTTCAAATGTAGGCCTATGTGTCAGTGGCGTAGCTAGAAATCCAGGAGTGGGGGGGCCAAGGGGGGGCCAGGGTCTGAGCTGGGGGGGCCCACTTTTTGCGGCATTTTTGGGGCAATACAAGGGTAAAAATTAACGCTGCGACACAAGCCCTCTTTACAAACATCATAGGAACATTGACGCTCTTTTCTTCTGGCATACACTTACTGCATTTATTATTCAATTTAGATGGTACAAACCACTAAATATTCTTTTTCAATTACTTTTGAGAGAGAAATGACTTTCCATAAAACCAGTTGGACAAAGTGCAGAATGTTGATTTCAGCCGTTCAATTTGTAATGCACACAGATTGAGGTAGGGGCATTAGTTTCATTTTAAAGTGGTGGGCAAATTGGGCCAAAGCCTTCACGGAATTGGGTCCCGGGAAACGCTCAAAATTTTTCCTTAAACAATACCCCTTTTTTGGCCAAAAAGTGGTGCTGCAAATGTTCCACCAGCCCCACCTACACTGATGCCACTGGAATGAGAGGACAGTTTGTTCTGAAAATAGCACTTACTGATTCATAATGCGGATGACTCTCAAGATCATCTCATGAAAAACTGAGCAGTTTTTACAAAGAAAATCACTCTGGATAATCAGTCCTCTCCAGAAATATTCCAAAGGCGCAATATTTCTTTGGCTCAACAATGGCAAAGGAAAGATTTCCTAAAATCACAATATTTTTGAATTTGCAAGGAACTGCAATAGATACTTAGGCATACCGGAGGAGGGGGGAGGTTATAATTTGGGAAACACTAAGATTTTAGGCAAAAAGGCAAACAATTTTGGGTGGATTATTAAATAAAAATATATAAAAACTATTTGTATCCACAGGATTTCTTTTGAGATTGTTTTAAATCAGGATCTTGAAAATTAGGCCAAATGTCTAAAGGTCGCACTAAAAAGTTCAGATGCAGGTATTCCTATTGCCAGATAATTTCAAAGAAAATAAAAAATTGTCAAATGCCTTAGAACTTTTCAAAGGGCAACTGTCATTCTGGTGAGAATCCGTTATAAGTAAGCGCTGGCTCAGGTCACAAAGACGGACGTGCTCTGCTCAAATAATTTTTCAAATTTCTCAAATCTGAACTGATTTCAATATTGATTACCCGGTATCCAAATTCGCTTGCTGCTTTTTACCCATGTATGGTACTGGTACATATTGCTTCATTCCAAATTGCGTAACAGGTATCATCATTGTTCATGAGCATATAATGTGGAACATGGCATAAAGTTCAAATGAATCGATCGTTTTTCCCTAACCGGTCAACTTTCAAAGGATAGATACTCCTTTAGTCCTTTTTAAAGCTTGTGAACAGCTCCAGAGGGGCCTATTTCAGGAGAATGCCAGTGATCTGTTACTGGGCAATGCAGTTAGTGCCCAATAGTGGGTTTGACAGCTGTCACTGTCAATGTAAGATCAGAATTTACAAAAATCACTCCCTGAAAAACTCTGCTTTCTCGAAAAATTAGCAATGTCGGCCATTACCTACCCTTTCTAATTGATGACACCTATTTCCTCTCCACCCCTGCTGTCCCGATCACTTGCATATTCCTTCAGAGCTCCCTATAACTCTGTTTTATCACGGTGAGCTTCACGGAGTCCACATCTTGATGTTTTGTTTACATGGTTTCTATGCGGTCTGCGCATGCGCGAAAACCACTTTGTACCCAGAATGCCATGCTTCTTCCTTTTTCCGCCATCACCAACGCTGATCGAGGTGTGTATTTGAAAACATTGAAATTAATCTCGATTTCTCAAGCTATTTTACTCCCAATAAATACAATAATGGTGCCATTGGTCAATGTAGTATATTTGTATTGTTGTGTACAAGTTTCAAAGTCCGATGACGCCTGATTCCTCTGATTTGAGTGGATTGAATTTTGGCATGTTACCACTCTCGAGATTGTGGAATATCGCTCTCTGCTGTCAGCTGTCAGTGAGGAGTTGTCAGCCTTCTTTGAGGTTGGCATTAGTGATTCACATTGATGTAGTAACTCCCTGTCGATATAATCAAGGTTATTGTCTACTTTGATGTGCTGTATTCACTGTTGATTGCCTGTGGCCCACCATCAACAACACTGCCACTGCACTGACAGTTCTGCATCACATCATGTTAAAATGTGTCACATTGTCATCATTCATGCCCAATGGTCATTTAATTGAGCATAGAACAGTTTCTCCAAATCATTGATTAGTCTGTGCTTGTTTTATTCAGGTGGCCAGTAAGATCTAACGATGTCCGAGGAGGCAAGCACCGCAGTACCAAAGGCCAGCCGCTCTGGCAAGACAGCCGGCAGGTATGTAATAGACTCCCTGTCCTGTGAAAACTGTATTTGCAATTCAGTTCTAAGTCTGTAAGACTAAGGCAATATCGAATTCAAGTTTTCACACGCTAAAGACAAGTTAATTGATCTGTAAACTTTAGAATGTTGATTTGTCCATGTGTTGATTCTATCGGCAAAATACTTTTTTGCACTCTCAGTTTACCCCATGACTGACATGAAGCTATCTGTAGTCACTGTTTGTGGTTTGTTTTGTCCAAGTAATCTCTAAACATAATTGAATTTTCAGGTTGTACGTAAAGGCCGTCTTCACTGGATACAAGAGAGGTCTACGTAACCAGCGCGAGAACACCGCCCTGTTGAGAATTGATGGAGTCACCACTAAGGGAGAGACAGATTTCTACCTTGGCAAGAGATGTGCTTACGTCTACAAGGCCAGAAAGTGAGAGAAATGTTATAATCTTGGATTTATTGTCAATAACTTGTTTTAGTTCACATACTTTGTCTGCTCAGTTGAAGGTCCACCTCCATTTTAACTTTTAATGTGTGTACCGTTCTATGCACAGAGCAATAATTATTAATGACCCGGACCACTGTATGGAGTTTCATATAGTTTTGTTACTGTTGCATTGTATCAATTAACATTACTGAAAACTGAACAGTTATTTTCTTGCAAAATGAAAAGTTGTCGATTCCATTTTGGTCATGGGCAGGGTTCCCACAATCATGGAAAGTCATGGAAAGTCATGGGAAAAATAGTGGTCATGGAAAGTCAAGGAAAATCAAAATATTCTGAGAAGTCTTTGAAAATTCAAATTTTGACTATGATTCGCGCTGAAATTAAACACATTTGGGAGCTTATGGTAGTTGGAAAGTTGAGTGGATGTCCGGACAGTGAAAGATGGTCATCGCGTGAATTAGTTTCGGTGTGAAACTCAACCTCAATGAGTCGGCCATTAGTCATGGAAAATCCGAAATTGGTCATGGAAAGTCATGGAAAAGTCATGGAATTCCCATCGTAAGATTTTGTGGGAACCCTGTCTTGGGGAAGGAGTAGGCTAGCTCTGTTGGGCACTCTGGGGTCCCTGGTTGGAATCCTGCTCTTGCAGGGTCACCTGGTTCCACATCAGTCTTTGTGAAGATTGTTTTCAATTGATCCGGCAATCTAGGCCAAAATATTGCAATTGGATTCATGTTAAAATTTTCTAAAATCGCCCGATATCCATTTCAATCTGGCAAGGGATTTTGGATCTTCGCAAAAACTGTTCCAAGTTGGACACTAGTTTCCATCATCGTTTGCATCATCGCTGTGTCCCCTTCCTGTCCTGATAAGCCAACTTGTCAAGTGCATAAATAAATGACATGATGCCATTTATAATTGTCCGTCTACCCTGTTTAAAGCCTGAATCAGTGTAGCAACCAAAATTGGCAAAATCAAAAATATCATTTTTGGACAATTGTGACTGTGTGTACAATTGTTTAATGCTGTGAAAAAAATTGACAACGCATTAATTGCATTCACAGTAGCAATAAGGTGGTTGAAATAGGTTAGATTTAAGTCAATCGTATTACTAAAATATAGATCTCTGCTCTTTTTGGTATGATTGCGGACATCACCGTTTGACAGACTTGTTAATAGTTGTATGATGCTCAGGGCTCGGCATTAACACCTGTCCTACTGACCTGGACAGGTTAAAGTTCCTGTAGGAGCCTGTAGGACAGGTAAACCCATCCAGTGACTTGTCCCAGTGGACAGGTAGAAAAAAACCTCCCAATTTTGCTTAAGAAATTAAGGAAGAAGCGGTTTTGTAGGCACACAAACTAATTTACGAAAAAGAGATAAATGTCTATGCATAGAGGACACTTTAAGATAATTTAAATATTTTTCAATTCCTCGATTCATAAAGAAATGCGCAGATATATGATTTGGGACAGGTGACATGGTTTTTTGGACAAGTAAAATCTTGCCAGCATCTGTCCCATGGAGAGGAAGCTCAGTTTTCGTGTCGAGCCCTGATGATGCTCATAGCTGGCTAATGTTCAATATATTAGCTGTAAAAGCTTGAATTTGTCTGTTGTTGGTTTTAGTGCTTGAACAAGATGATGTTCAAATTGCATTCCATTTCAATTAAATAGAAATATTTACAGCTTTTTTTCGTGAGTGTAGAATAAACTGGTTCTGTAGAATTGAACTTCTATAACTGCATACTCAAAATTTTCCTTTTCCCGTTTACAGTAAGACAGCCTGCCCCGGCCACGACAAAGCCAGCAGAATCAGGGTCATCTGGGGTAAAGTAACACGTTCCCATGGAAACAGCGGAGCTGTCCGTGCCAAGTTCAGGAAGAACCTTCCCCCAGTAGCCATGGGCCGACGAGTCAGAGTAGTAAGTAACATATTAAAATTTGGGCTCATGATTTTTTTAAATGTCTTCCCTTGATACTACCAAGATGTTATAACTAAAAGTTAGCATCCTGAACTTTGAACCTCATAATTAGTTTTTGCAAAAAGGTATAAATTTCATCCATGTACCATTTTGTGGGAGTTCACTTCACTCTCCGGTCACATGATTCTGTCCCCCATTTGCTCTCATGTGACCCCTGTGTAGTCATGTGATCCCTGATTGCCATGTAATAGCTGACAATGTCTATTATGAGAAGGTTGAAGCTCCCATTTGTGGGCGAAATTTTGAACCTTCTGTGAGTTCAAAACTGAATGGATGAAACTGCAGTTGTTTAATGTTCAGATTGGAGATTTTAAAATTATAACTAATCTACTGTGCTGACACCATACTTTTGGAACAGTGATGAAATTCCATAGACCTATTTTGTTTTTTGTTTGATTGTTGTTGCTGGCTCTTTGTGAAATGATGAATGCTTTGTCTTTAAATTTATGAAAAGTATTAATTAATAAACTCGTTCGTTAAAGGACACAGTATATCGATATTGAAGTTTTAAAAATGTTGCACCTGTTTTTAATCTGTTTCTATACCTTGGCTCTACACTTACTCTTAATAGTTATTGCTCACTATATCATTCTAAATATTTTCTTTTTTTCTCTTTCAGATGATGTACCCATCAAGAATTTAAGGTGTTATGAATTTACAAATAAAAAAAGTCTCCCAACAATTTTGTATTTGTCATAACAAAAAATAAGTATTTGCTACTCAGATTGACAAGCCAATTTTGAAGACGGGCAGTAGACTAGAATTGGACACAGGTGTTCTTCTGTCAGCAGCATTTGGATGTGAGGGTTGGGCCAAGAACCGAGCACCTGAACTTTTAAGTGTAGCCTCAGATTATTAGCAGAATTTAGAACTTGTTATGGGCGGTGGCTAAAGGCCATCCCGCCCATATTGCTGTAGTGTGAGGTTTGGTAGTCTCAGTTGTCCTCCCTATTGATGATGATTTCACTTTGCACAGGCTGCCCCAGACTTCCAGTATGAGTCAAATACATCAAATACCTTGACATCTCGCCAGGCATAACTTATGAGTGATCTTGACCTACATCTGTGACCTTGGCGGCCATATTTGTGACAAGCTTGTGTATAAGATAACTCAATTTCTATTAATCCTGGAATCATGAAACTAGCAGGGATTTTGAATGACAGCAAGACCTTGAAGGATTTCTGACATGAGTGACCTTGACCTATTTCTGTGACCTTGGCGGCCATATTTGTGAATATCTTGTGTGCACGATAACTCCTCTTGTAATTACACTAAGATCACCAAACTAACAGGGATTATGTATCATTGTAAGACCTTCAATTAGTTTTGACATCAGTGACCTTGACCTATATCTGTGACCTTGGCGGCCATATTTGTAAAAAGCTTATATACACGACAACTCCATTATTATTCTCCCTCGGACGACCAAACTCACAGGGATTTTGTATCACAGTGACACCTTCAATGAGTTGTAACATGGATGACCTTGAACCATTTCTGTGACCTTGGTGGCCATATTTGTTAAAACTTTACGTAGGCCCTACATGATGACTCACAAGCAACAGAATTTATGGCGGTGGCCGTGGATAGGAGTCGGTGGATGGGAGTCGGGGGTGGATAGGAGTCGGGGGTGGGTAGGAGTCGGGGGTTGATAGGAGTCGGGGGTGGATAGGAGTCGGGGGTGGATAGGAGTCGGGGGTGGATAGGAGTCGGGAGGTGGATAGGAGTCCGGGCGACAGACAGGAGTCTGGGCGGTGGCGGACAGGAGTCGAGGGCGGCTGATAGGAGTGGGGCCGGCGGATAGGAGTGGGGCCGGCGGATAGGAGTGGGGCCGGCGGACAGGAGTCGGGTGCGGCGGACAGGAGTCGGGGGTCCGGCGGATATGTTTTTTGATAGTTTAAGTTTATTCAAGCCTGGTTCACATCTTGGTGATTTCTAATTGTGACTGGTGTACGTCAGAAACAAGGTGAAATTGTTGATAGCCCTGTGCACTCAGCCATGACAACATGGTTACAGTTGGTGTCTACATTGCGATGCATTGACGATGCATTGACACTGCCTTGCGTATTGAAAAATGTTGGCTAAAGTCATGCATTTCACTTCAGCCTCTCTGTCGCAACCAAGACACACTGTGTCACCATAGTGACGCACACAAGAGGGGAACAAGACACAGTGCTGCTAAGCAACGAAAATGTTAACACAAAATGCACGTGGACACAGCGCACTCATTACGCAGACAGGCCACAAAGGTCACGGCAACTGGTAAATGTTTCTATGGTGACATATATTGGTCTCAGAGTATACGCACGTCTGGCTTAGGTGTACATTGTGTTGAATCTAAGATGCATCTGCGTTGGCACTGGGTTTATTTTATCACAGCCCTGTCACCCTCAGAATTTCGACCAGCCCAATTTTTTTTCTTGACCCCGCGTCCACTCTGTGATTGCCTGCTTCATGCTTCATTGAGCAGCGTCCACCTTACGTAATGCTGGGTCTCTAATTGAGAGTACTCCATGTGCAGTCTGTGACAGGCAGTGTGCAGTCTGTGTCAGACAGTGTCCATTCTGGAACAGGCCACTTTGCTTGACGCAGACCACTGTCAATTCCAATCACCAAGGTGTGAACGGGGCTTTACACTAAAACTGAAATATATACCACCTTCACCTGTGCTCAGCAAAGCACTCCATGCCATAACTACCGCCCATTGCACACTTGTGTGCCTTCTAGTTTTAAAATGATTTGAGAGGTTTATATATATGCTGACGGTACAAACCAGTCTGACAATTCCTGATTTTTGCAGGAGGGGTAGATATAATTGTCTGCTAGAGTTAATGTATTGAGACCTTTGTAATGGTTCCATGAATTTTGATGAATATTAAAAGGTGTAGTTACAATTGCCTGTGAATTTCATCAAATTCAAATGGGTTGTTACGGGATATTGTTCTGTGAATGTATTTGAGAAAGATCCTTCTATGCTATCACAATCTAGCTTTTGTTTGGGCTATGGTATGTATGGTCTTGTTACTGGTGACGTGCTGTTACAAAAGCACTGCACAGACTTGAAATGGTAAACTAAGTTTTGGTCTGATGCTCATCTGTGATTCTCATTGCTGTTGGAGCACATGTCAGCAAGCTGTTGGTTTAGTTTTCACGTCAGAAATTTGCTTGGTTTCTTGCTTATGTTCTTGGGGACATTTTCAATGGGATGTTCCACAGTGTTTTGCCTCTCGCAAGGTTCTTACTCGTTCATACTTACCTGAGCCCTTCGTTATTAACGATATGGATAACCTTCTTAATACCCTCGAAAACACTGCCTCCCCTCATCAAAAATGGTCTCTCCCACTGGCGTGACGTCACTTCCGCTCGGACGCCTCCATTCCAGTTTCCTTCTGAGCACGCTAGCGTGCGGTTGTGTTATCACAAATTACCCTACGAAGACTTTTTTGACGGTGTTGACGGTTTTGGGTGATGTATAACTCTTTGTAACTGTTTCTAACGTCGTTTTGGCACGTTTTAGTGTCGGTTTCGCTCGTTTTTTGGCTGTTTTTCGTCGTTTCTGGCGTTTGACAGCTCGCACGTGCGCCTAAACATGGCGGCCATGTGTCGAGCGTAACGAAGTTTTTTCGCTTTTCGGCGATTTCTGTTGAGTCTAGACCCCTTCTGGGGGTTGTTTATGACTCCTACTCTTACTGAATGATAGATTTGGTTTCTTTTCTTCAGTTTTTACTTTTCACCGGTTTTAACTGTTTGTTTTGTATCTTTGCAGTTGAACTTTGTGTTTGTCATCATGTCAACAGTGGCTGATGCTGAGGACCTGGAGGAGTACAGTTCCTGTCCCAATTGCTCCAGGCGTTTTTACAAAGATGACCCCCATGTAGAGTGCATGCGTTGTAGGGGTGAGAAGCACTCCTGTACTTTGTGTCCCTTGATGGGGCCTAAGAGTCAGGGCCGGCTCGAGGTTTGGCTCGCCTCCCGCAGGCCTCCTAGCCAAGCCCAAGCCTAGCAAGGTAATGTTTCTACGGCTGTTTCTACCGACTCGCCTGGGTCCATGGAGGGCCTGAGGCAGTCGATATTATCTGATGTTCGTACTTTGTTCCATGATTACATGCAGCCGCCACCTCAGGGAGGGGTTTCGCGGCCTGCACCAATGCCACTGCGTTCCATTACAAATGTGCCTCAGACTGCACCCAGGGAGGGTGCCGAGGAGGTCCTATCTTTACACCCGGATGACGTCCTGTCCTTGGAGGACGACGGCCAATCCGTACATTCCAGCTGGAATTTTAAGCGACCGGGGCATGACGGGGATGCCGCGTCCGTGGTATCTAATCTCAGTGCTAGTGCGAGTGCTGAGGGGGCCCCCATGGGGAAATCAGATTCTGATAATTATGTCAAGCTGATCACGACAATTATCGCAGATTTGAATATTTCTGACGGAGAGACTGTGGCTGAGGCTAAAAGTCGGATCCAGTCCTCCCGGTGCCGGGACACGGGCGCGCAGGCTTTCTTGCCCTTTGATGGCACTCATTCGAAGGTAGTTGACAAAATTTGGAATGCCCCTGGTGAGACAAGTATCTACAAAAAAGTGACCAAGGACCGTTATAAAATTGTGGAGAAGGACTTCCTCAAGTATCTCAAGGTGGGCCGAGTGGCTGATGACTATCTAGTTCAGGAACTTGAACGTTCGGGTGTCCGGGTGCAAGTCAAGGCCCCCAAGTTACCTAATAAAGATTTAGCCCCTATTGAGCGGAAGGTGGCTCATGTGGAGGCCCAGAGCCAATTGGGTCTTGCCTGTTCCGTGGCCCAGAGTTGGATGCTAACTTATTTAACCACCAAATTGCAGGCGGTTGATCACGTCCTATTAACCAAATTGTCATCTAGTGATTACAATACGGTGTCCGATGAGTTGGATTTTCCCGTCCTCGCTGATGTCTCAATCCTTGCGCAAGACGCAGCCATGGATAATATCGATCTCCATGCCCGTGTGTCGGCTGAGGCCAAGTGGATTCGTCGTTCCCTCTGGGTTGATCAAACGGCTTGGCCTTCCACAGTGAAGACCTCGGTAAAGCGTTTTCCCGCGGTCGGTGACGGCTCGATTTGTGGACCGCTTCTGAAGGAAAAGCTAGAGTCCTACCGCCTCACCAGTAAGGCTTTGGATGCCACGTCGGCTGCCGCTCCAAAACCTCGTCCTCCTAAGCGACCTTCCCCGCAGGGATCTGGTTCAATGGGGCCACCCGCGAAACAGCCGCGGCGTTCGAATGAGTACCCCTCTCGCCAGTGGCGGCATGACAGGGGAGGTCACGGGGCCCCTAAGTTCCAAGGTCATCGGGGCCGCCAGAGGAACAATTTTTCTCGCAAATCCGAGAACCACCAGTCCTCAGGGTAACTGGTCCTGTCCTGTCCCCCTTGCCCCCGGACCGTATGTTAGCCGACATCCCAGTGGGAGGCCGGCTGTCTCTTTTCAAACCCTTTTGGATGTCCCATGTTCGGGACAACTGGGTTCAAACCATCGTGCACTTGGGTTACAAACTGGAATTTCTGCGAATGCCGCCGTTCACAATGAGGCACACTGTAGTGCCATCGCGGCATGCCGCAGCCTTACAGACAGAAGTCCAGGATTTACTGTCCAAAGGGGCCATCGTTCCAGTCCCTCCTCACCAGGAGGCCGAAGGGTATTACTCGACTTTTTTCCTGGTTCCCAAGAAGACTGGGGATCTCAGGCCAATTCTCAATCTAAGTTTCCTAAACAAGTTCCTGAGGAAGGAACATTTCAAAATGGAAACCCTCCAGGCAGTCATCAAGGCGGTACAGCCAAACGATTGGCTGGTATCCCTCGATTTGAAAGATGCATACCTCCACATCCCCATCCATCCGGCGGATTGGCAGTTTTTGAGGTTCAAACTCCATCACCAGTCTTACCAATTTCGAGTACTACCCTTCGGCCTCTCGGCGGCTCCAAGGGTGTTTACCAAAGTTCTGGCACCTCTTGCGGCTCTGGCCCGGATGAGGGGCATACACGTTTACCCCTACTTGGACGACTGGTTACTGCGCGGCCCAAGTGCACAAGTGGTTTCAACCCAGTTGACCCAGCTTATTCGCATCCTGACGGATGCCGGTTTTATAATAAATTACAAAAAGTCGTCGGTGCGTCCGACGCAAGACCTTGTTTTCATCGGGGGGCATTTTCAGACCACCAGGAATCTGGTCTGTCTGCCACCCGCTCGCCTAGACGGGCTGCTCAGCTCCTTACAACGTTTTCAGCTGGGCGCCCAGGTTACGGCACGCGATTTCCTTCGCCTTCTGGGAGTCATGGCGGCGATGATATCTGTAGTCCACCTCTGTCGCCTTCACATGCGCCCAGTCCAGCTGTATCTGCTCAGTTTTTGGAGGGCCCAGTCCCGGGATCTGTCTGCCAGAATCCCAATCCGCCAGCCGTTGCTGGACCACCTGGCTTGGTGGCATTGCCGCGAGAATCTCCTCAAGGGTTGTCCCCTCAATCCTCCCCCTGTCGAAGCCATAGTCACCACCGATGCTTCCACCCTTCATGGCTGGGGCGGTCATTTTCAGGGAATGAGTGTTCAAGGGACTTGGGAAGGCCCCTGGATCACCAAACATATCAACCTCCTCGAGTTGGAGGCGGTTTCGCGCACTCTGTGTCATTTCCGATCTTGGCTGCAGGCCAAGGTAGTGCTGGTCCGTTGCGACAACTCCACCGTAGTACACTACATCAACAAACAGGGCGGTACGCGGTCCCCGACCCTTTGTATGGCGACTTGGCGTCTCCTCCGTTGGGCCCAATCCCTTTGTATGACTCTTCGAGCAGAGTTCGTTCCCGGGATCGAGAATACTCTGGCCGATCGGCTCAGTCGCCAGATGGCCTCGCCTCTGGAGTGGCAACTCCACCCCCCGCTGGTACGTCAAATATTTCAGATACTGGGGACTCCGGTAATCGATCTGTTTGCTTCGGAGGCGAACCGTCAGCTCCCCGTTTACAGCTCCCGCCGACCAGAGCCGTTAGCAGTCCAAACCGACGCGCTGTCGATGGATTGGACGCATGTGTTTGGTTACGCGTTCCCGCCAGTGTGTTTGGTTCCTCTGGTGTTGGAACGGGTGGTCAGGTATCAGTGTTCCCTGATACTCATTGCTCCCAACTGGCCCAGGAGATCCTGGTTTCCCCAGCTGCTCGACCTGGTGGTCGAACCTCCACTGGTGCTGCCCAACCTGCCGTTTCTGTTAACTCAGTTCCGCGGTTCTCTCCACCATCCTTGCCCAGACTTCCTGAACCTTCTGGCATGGAAGGTGAGCGGCAACGCCTCTTGTCAGAGGGCCTTCCGGACGCGGTTGTTCACACAATTCAACAGTCAATTCGCTCTTCCTCAGCTAGGCAATATGAGCGACTGTGGCAGATTTTTGTGCGTTGGTGTGGTGGCCGACAGACCACTCCTAGCTCAAGTTCTATAGCTGAAATTCTTACATTTTTGCAATCCCTGGTGAATCAAGGTCTTGCGTATCGGACTGTTGGTGTGTACCGATCAGCAATTTCACATTTTCATATACCGGTATCGGGGGTACCGGTGGGGCAACACCCTACCGTTTGTAGGTTTATGAAGGGGCTGTTTCATAAGAACCCGCCTTCGCGCACTCTAATTCCCAGTTGGGATCTTAAGGTTGCACTGAAATTTTTGCAGGGGTTTCCCTTTGAACCTTTAGGTCGGGCGAGTTTAGAGGCTCTGACGTTTAAAACTGTTTTTCTTGTAGCCCTTGTTTCGGCCCGGCGTTGTTCCGAGTTACAGGCACTAGCCCGCTCCTCTCCTTATATTCGGTTTGAGAGTGAAGGCATTAGAATACGCACTGTTCCTGGTTTTCTGCCTAAAACCGCTAACCCTACGCACCTGGGCGAGGATATTTTTCTGCCCTCTTTCCCAGCTAATTCCAAGTTGTGTGTCGTTCGTTGCCTTAAGCAGTATTTACAAATTACTAATGCACTAATGTCCATCAAGCATATCAGTCATAATCATCTGTTCATTTGCTATGGTCATAAAAACAAATTGAAACCTGTTTGCAAACGTACCCTGGCGGGTTGGTTGGTCAAAATCATTAAGGCTGCCTATGTGGATGCCGGCAAGCCTGCTCCTTCTGCGAAGGCACACTCCACCCGTGCCCAGGCCACTACTTGGGCTCTGTTTAATGGTGCTCCTCTGGAATCTATCCTCAAGGCTGCAGACTGGCGTCGTCCTTCCACGTTCATACGACATTATGGTTTAGATGTGTGGCACTCATCGGCGGCTTCCTTCGGTCGGGCGGTCATGAAGGATTGAAGGTCCCTCCTGAGCAGTGAGGTGAGGGACACAAATTTTTTACAAAATTTTCTCTTAAGTGGTTACCCACCCGCCTCCCTGGGTGAGGGACACAAATTGAGATGAGAAGTAAGTTTTGCTTTGGTGTTTGCTGAGCCTCCCACCTTCCGGGATAGGCTTTGGCACTCTATCCATATCGTTAATAACGAAGGGCTCAGGTAAGTATGAACGAGTAAGAATGCTCGATTATCCCGATAGTCGGGATTCTTGAAGAGAATACTTACCTGAGCCCTTGCTTCCCCCCCGTCCTCCCAGCAGCAAACATTGAGATCCGAGTCGGTGCTCAGTGCGGAAACTGGAATGGAGGCGTCCGAGCGGAAGTGACGTCACGCCAGTGGGAGAGACCATTTTTGATGAGGGGAGGCAGTGTTTTCGAGGGTATTAAGAAGGTTATCCATATCGTTAATAACGAAGGGCTCAGGTAAGTATTCTCTTCAAGAATCCCGACTATCGGGATAATCGAGTATTATTGTTGCAGGAAAGTCGGGTCTATAATTTTCAGGGTGTCTGCCAATCCTGGAAAAGCCTGGAATTTGTTTTCTCAATTTCCAGGCCTGGAAAAGCCTGGAAAAACCAGCATTTTGAAAAAAAGCTGGAAAAGCCTGGAATTTGGTTTGTGTGGAAAGAAAAATAGTCCACTGCTCAATTTTTGGCAATTTTTAGCGATGATAGCACCAAAGGATAAATGTCGTGTTCAGAAAAAAAATGTGTGTATCGTGTCGTTAATTGGTCAGCTCATCAATAAATTGGCCTGGAATTTTGGTAAACTTGGCCTGGAAAAGCCTGGAAAAAGCCTGGAATTTGGTTTCTATAAAGCTGCAGACATCCTGATTTTGGCAGTTACCGTCAGATAAGTGACGCTGCACCCATGTTACAGGAATTCCGTGTCCAATAATATGGAATCGTAATTGTAGGCGGCATTGCCAATCCTGAACTCTGAAGTCCGGGCACTTCTATCCCTGAAGTGACTGCTATTTTAGTCAGATGTGCTATTGCGCATATTCAAAGAGTCGCAACTGGAGCTGATGCATATCTTGTGAGATTTACCATGCCTGCAGTTAGGCCAGACAAAAATTGAATTTTAGCATCACGGATCGAATTATTTTGCATGCCAAATCCAGCCATATAATCTGAAGGTTTCTGTACTGGAAGGGGCTGCTAATCTCAAGACATTCAGCTCCATTTGGGGCCATTCCATGCCAAATGGACCAAATTCAAGAAATTTTCCCACATCATGTTTTCCAATTTTGATGAAATTTTAACCTGATATACATGTATATGTTTAATGAACACATGCGAAATATTTCGGACATATTCCACACATTTTGCTTTTGACAGCATTTTGAAAATGTTGGGCTTTCAACATAAAATTGATTTTTCATCCTTTGATATATTTGAAAAAGGCTGCTGAAGGTTCATTTTTCAAGATATCGCCACAAAACTACTCATATATCATGGTGAGATGTAGAGCATAATATACGAAGAATATAATGTAGATGATGCTTTCCATCTGTTCGCACCAGCCTGATAAAATTGGTTAATTTTTGCTAAATTTGGGTAAATTGTGGGTTTTTGGAATTTTTTCACTCAGAAACCAAGCATTCAATAAACCTGAAACTTGGCATGAATTGAGGCAGTATCGAGTGCAAATGGTACGAATTTATTCATATTTCTAACACCAATACTTATTATGCACATGAAGAAAATCTCAGGACGATTCCTAAAATTGACTAATTTCAAGTGCAAAAATGGCCATGTGGGACAGGTGATAGAAACTTGAAATTTATTTTTTAAGCAGTTTATGAGATCATCTTGTATTTCTGCAAAAATGATAGAGGTGTTATTTTTCATTTTTATGGAAATAATTTTTAGAAATTTGGAGAAAAGCCTTATTCAAACACCAAGTAGGAGCCTTCCAAGAGCAGGTGGAATTCAAAATAAAGTGCCTTTTTTTTTAAAGTGCCTCAAATTGCCTTCTGAACATTACAAATCAGTTTTATTTAGAATCACCAGGATTTTTTTTTGTCGAATTCTTTTTGTGTGATATCATGTCAGACTCCAAGACAACAATGGAATGCATTACTTTGTTACCATCATGGGGTCCCTTGGGTATATATTCTCACATACTTAATAATTATAAAGCCACATTTGCTAAATTCTGGTCATCCGTCACTAGATGTTATTTCCAAAACTGAAATTAATGTCACTGCACATGAATTTTACATATTTTTCATCGTATTGTGATATTTTTTAAACATATTGATAACCGAAGATACCTTCTCATATTTAACATCATTAAAATCTGTCACAACAGTCCCATATTGTCAATTTTGAACTTATTTGCAAAAATTCACTCAACATAATTTTTTTTACTATTTCCTTTTGTGAGAAACCAATATACCTCTGTAAATTTTGGAATTTTAAAATTCGTCCATCTGAGGTACTTTCAGAAATAAATTCAGCTCTTTATTTAAGGTTCCACCTGGTCTTGGAAGGCTCCTACATGCGATATATAGCATAAATAAGGCTTTTCTTCAAAATTCTAAAAATTATTTCCAGCAAAATGAAAAATAACACCTCTACCATTTTTGCAGAAATACAAGATGATCTCATAAACTGCTTAAAAAATAAATTTCAAGTTTCTATCACCTGTCCCACATGGCCATTTTTGAACTTGAAATTAGTCAATTTTAGGAATCGTCCTGAGATTTTCTTCATGTGCATAAAAAGTATTGGAGTTAGAAATATGAATAAATTCGTACCATTAGCACTCGATACTGCCTCAATTCATGCCAAGTTTCAGGTTTATTGAATGCTTGGTTTCTGAGTGAAAAAATTCCAAAAACCCACAATTTACCCAAATTTCGCAAAAATGAACCGAATTTAACAGGTTGGTGTGAAGAGATGGAAAGCATCATCTGTATCACCTTCGGCCAGCAGCATTTTATATATCTGAGCTTGATCTGTGTACAATTTTATCACAATATCTTGAAAAACGCAGTTTCAGCAGCTTTTTGAAATGACTTGACAAGCGGGAAATAGAAATTTTAGTTTGCAGACCTTAATTTTGAAAATGATGTCAAATTCAAAATACTTGGAATACAGGGAAGATATTTTGCACGGCTTCATTAAACATGAACATGTAGCTTGTGTAATAATTTCATTAAAATCTGAAGCCATGATGTGGGAGGCATTGGTCCATTTGGCATGGAATGGCCCTTTGTTGATGAACTCTTCAGTAATTCATGGGTGAACCAATGGTTCCTGTTGACATCATGTAGTACAGAAAACTAAGGGTCATAACGGATTAAAACTCATTTGCCCATCAAAATTGTCATTAGCCCATCTGGCTCTAGGTGACATAAAACTCTCAAACAAGCCACTTTTTGGCCGTCGACCTATTTGTGCATTGCAGGCAGAGGACTCTCCCAGCGATAGAGGTCGGCGCCGCGACCTATCCACCACAGGACCAATGGTGGAACCTAATATTTCGATCCAGAATCAATTCCGAAATGGGTTGAAATGATGCAGATGATGGTGGAAATACCTAACAAAAGTCATTTTGTGCCTTACCTGGGGTGTATAGGGTCACACAGCCTGTGGAACCCTCCATTCCACCACAGGACCAATGGTGGAACCTTCTTTTTTTCAACCCAGAACCAATTCAGAAATGGGTTGAAATGATGCAGATGATGTTGGAAATACCTATCAAAAGTCATTTTGTGCCTCACCTGGGGTGTACAGGGTCACACAGCCTGTGGAACCCTCCATTCCACCACAGGACCAATGGTGGAACCTTCTTTTTTCAACCCAGAACCAATTAAGAAATGGGTTGAAATGATGCAGATGATGGTGGAAATACCTACCAAAAGTCATACTGTGCCTTACTTGAGGCCTATGGGGTCACACAGCCTGTGGAACCCTCCATTCCACCACAGGACCAATGGTGGAACCTTCTTTTTTTCAACCCAGAACCAATTAAGAAATGGGTTGAAATGATGCAGATGACGGTGGAAATACCTACCAAAAGTCATATTGTGTCTTACTTGGAGCGTATCGGGTCACACAGCCTGTTGAACCCTCCATTCCACCACAGGACCAATGGTGGAACCTTCTTTTTTTCAATCCAGAACCAATTCAGAAATGGGTTGAAATGATGCAGATGACGGTGGAAATGCCTACCAAAAGTCATACTCTGCCTTACTTGGGGCGTATAGGGTCACAGAGCCTGTGGAACCCTGCATTCCACCACAGGACCAATGGTGGAACCTTCCTTTTTTTCAACCCAGAACCAATTCAGAAATGGGTTGAAATGATGCAGATGATGGTGGAAATACCTACCAAAAGTCATATTGTGTCTTACTTGGAGCGTATGGGGTCACACAGCCTGTGGAACCCTCCATTCCACCACAGGACCAATGGTGGAACCTTCTTTTTTTCAATCCAGAACCAATTCAGAAATGGGTTGAAATGATGCAGATGACGGTGGAAATGCCTACCAAAAGTCATACTCTGCCTTACTTGGGACGTATAGGGTCACACAGCCTGTGGAACCCTCCATTCCACCACAGGACCAATGGTGGAACCTTCTTTTTTTTCAACCCAGAACCAATTCAGAAATGGGTTGAAATGATGCAGATGATGGTGGAAATACCTAACAAAAGTCATTTTGTGCCTTACCTGGGGCGTACAGGGTCACACAGCCTGTGGAACCCTCCATTCCACCACAGGACCAATGGTGGAACCTAATTTTTCGATCCAGAATCAATTCAGAAATGGGTTGAAATGATGCAGATGATGGTTGAAATACCTAACAAAAGTCATTTTGTGCCTTACCTGGGGTGTACATGGTCACACAGCCTGTGGAACTCTGCATTCCACCACAGGACCAATGGTGGAACCTTCTTTTTTCCAACCCAGAACCAATTAAGAAATGGGTTGAAATGATGCAGATGACGGTGGAAATACCTACCAAAAGTCATATTGTGTCTTACTTGGAGCGTATGGGGTCACACAGCCTGTTGAACCCTCCATTCCACCACAGGACCAATGGTGGAACCTTCTTTTTTTCAATCCAGAACCAATTCAGAAATGGGTTGAAATGATGCAGATGACGGTGGAAATGCCTACCAAAAGTCATACTCTGCCTTACTTGGGACGTATAGGGTCACACAGCCTGTGGAACCCTCCATTCCACCACAGGACCAATGGTGGAACCTTCTTTTTTTTCAACCCAGAACCAATTCAGAAATGGGTTGAAATGATGCAGATGATGGTGGAAATACCTAACAAAAGTCATTTTGTGCCTTACCTGGGGCGTACAGGGTCACACAGCCTGTGGAACCCTCCATTCCACCACAGGACCAATGGTGGAACCTAATTTTTCGATCCAGAATCAATTCAGAAATGGGTTGAAATGATGCAGATGATGGTTGAAATACCTAACAAAAGTCATTTTGTGCCTTACCTGGGGTGTATAGGGTCACACA
The DNA here is from genome assembly GCA_026936325.1 of Platynereis dumerilii. NCBI lineage: Eukaryota > Metazoa > Annelida > Polychaeta > Phyllodocida > Nereididae > Platynereis > Platynereis dumerilii. The sequence goes on along the minus strand of JAPTHN010000008.1, from coordinate 28,555,748 downwards.
GCCTGTAGAACCCTCCATTCCACCACAGGACCAATGGTGGAACCTTCTTTTTTTCAACCCAGAACCAATTCAGAAATGGGTTGAAATGATGCAGATGATGTTGGAAATACCTATCAAAAGTCATTTTGTGCCTCACCTGGGGTGTACAGGGTCACACAGCCTGTGGAACCCTCCATTCCACCACAGGACCAATGGTGGAACCTTCTTTTTTTCAATCCAGAACCAATTAAGAAATGGGTTAAAATGATGCAGATGATGGTGGAAATACCTACCAAAAGTCATACTGTGCCTTACTTGGGGCGTATGGGGTCACACAGCCTGTGGAACCCTCCATTCCACCACAGGACCAATGGTGGAACCTTCTTTTTTTCAACCCAGAACCAATTAAGAAATGGGTTGAAATGATGCAGATGATGGTGGAAATACCTACCAAAAGTCATACTGTGCCTTACTTGGGGCGTATGGGGTCACACAGCCTGTGGAACCCTCCATTCCACCACAGACAGACAGACAGACAGACAATAGACGTTTATTTACATAATGAAAATAAATATATACACATTCATTTATAGGACCACACATATATGCAAAAGAAAAGAGACAAATCAATTCAGAAATGGGTTGAAATGATGCAGATGATGGTGGAAATACCTAACAAAAGTCATTTTGTGCCTTACCTGTTGTGTACATGGTCACACAGCCTGTGGAACTCTCCATTCCACCACAGGACCAATGGTGGAACCTTCTTTTTTTTCAACCCAGAATCAATTCAGAAATGGGTTGAAATGATGCAGATGATGTTGGAAATACCTATCAAAAGTCATTTTGTGCCTCACCTGGGGTGTACAGGGTCACACAGCCTGTGGAACCCTCCATTCCACCACAGGACCAATGGTGGAACCTTCTTTTTTTCAACCCAGAACCAATTCAGAAATGGGTTGAAATGATGCAGATGACGGTGGAAATACCTACCAAAAGTCATATTGTGTCTTACTTGGAGCGTATCGGGTCACACAGCCTGTTGAACCCTCCATTCCACCACAGGACCAATGGTGGAACCTTCTTTTTTTCAATCCAGAACCAATTCAGAAATGGGTTGAAATGATGCAGATGACGGTGGAAATGCCTACTTAAAGTCATACTCTGCCTTACTTGGGGCGTATGGGGTCACACAGCCTGTGGAACCTTCCATTCCACCACAGGACCAATGGGGGAACCTTCCTTTTTTTCAATCCAGAACCAATTCAGAAATGGGTTGAAATGATGCAGATGACGGTGGAAATACCTACCAAAAGTCATATTGTGTCTTACTTGGAGCGTATGGGGTCACACAGCCTGTGGAACCCTCCATTCCACCACAGGACCAATGGTGGAACCTTCTTTTTTTCAATCCAGAACCAATTCAGAAATGGGTTGAAATGATGCAGATGACGGTGGAAATGCCTACTTAAAGTCATACTCTGCCTTACTTGGGACGTATAGGGTCACACAGCCTGTGGAACCCTCCATTCCACCACAGGACCAATGGTGGAACCTTCTTTTTTTTCAACCCAGAACCAATTCAGAAATGGGTTGAAATGATGCAGATGATGGTGGAAATACCTAACAAAAGTCATTTTGTGCCTTACCTGGGGCGTACAGGGTCACACAGCCTGTGGAACCCTCCATTCCACCACAGGACCAATGGTGGAACCTAATTTTTCGATCCAGAATCAATTCAGAAATGGGTTGAAATGATGCAGATGATGGTTGAAATACCTAACAAAAGTCATTTTGTGCCTTACCTGGGGTGTACATGGTCACACAGCCTGTGGAACTCTCCATTCCACCACAGGACCAATGGTGAAACCTTCTTTTTTTTCAACCCGGAATCAATTCAGAAATGGGTTGAAATGATGCAGATGATGGTGGAAATACCTAACAAAAGTCATTTTGTGCCTTACCTGGGGTGTATAGGGTCACACAGCCTGTGGAACCCTCCATTCCACCACAGGACCAATGGTGGAACCTTCTTTTTTTCAACCCAGAACCAATTCAGCAATGGGTTGAAATGATGCAGATGATGTTGGAAATACCTATCAAAAGTCATTTTGTGCCTCACCTGGGGTGTACAGGGTCACACAGCCTGTGGAACCCTCCATTCCACCACAGGACCAATGGTGGAACCTTCTTTTTTTCAACCCAGAACCAATTAAGAAATGGGTTAAAATGATGCAGATGACGGTGGAAATACCTACCAAAAGTCATACTGTGCCTTACTTGGGGCGTATGGGGTCACACAGCCTGTGGAACCCTCCATTCCACCACAGGACCAATGGTGGAACCTTCTTTTTTCCAACCCAGAACCAATTCAGAAATGGGTTGAAATGATGCAGATGACGGTGGAAATGCCTACCAAAAGTCATACTCTGCCTTACTTGGGGCGTATAGGGTCACAGAGCCTGTGGAACCCTCCATTCCACCACAGGACCAATGGTGGAACCTAATTTTTCGATCCAGAATCAATTCAGAAATGGGTTGAAATGATGCAGATGATGGTTGAAATACCTAACAAAAGTCATTTTGTGCCTTACCTGGGGTGTATATGGTCACACAGCCTGTGGAACCCTCCATTCCACCACAGGACCAATGGTGGAACCTTCTTTTTTTTCAACCCAGAACCAATTCAGAAATGGGTTGAAATGATGCAGATGGTGGTGGAAATACCTAACAAAAGTCATTTTGTGACTTACCTGGGGTGTATAGGGTCACACAGCCTGTGGAACCCTCCATTCCACCACAGGACCAATGGTGGAACCTTCTTTTTTTCAACCCAGAACCAATTAAGAAATGGGTTGAAATGATGCAGATGATGTTGGAAATACCTATCAAAAGTCATTTTGTGCCTCACCTGGGGTGTACAGGGTCACACAGCCTGTGGAACCCTCCATTCCACCACAGGACCAATGGTGGAACCTTCTTTTTTTCAACCCAGAACCAATTAAGAAATGGGTTGAAATGATGCAGATGATGGTGGAAATACCTACCAAAAGTCATACTGTGCCTTACTTGGGGCGTATAGGGTCACACAGCCAGGACCAATGGTGGAACTTTCTTTTTTTCAACCCAGAACCAATTCAGAAATGGGTTGAAATGATGCAGATGATGGTGGGAATACATACCAAAAATCATTTTGTGCCTTACCTGGGGTGTATATAGGGTAATACAGCATGTGAAACCCTCCATTCCACCACAGGACCAATGGTGGAACCTCTTATCCACCACAGGACCAATTGAATAGTTAGAGTGAGCTTTGATAAAATGCCTGTAATATATCTCTTAAATGTCATTATGAGTAATTAGTTCAGTATGGGGATATATGATTGCGGAACCTTGCAATCCACCTCAGGACCTGTGGTGGTTCCTGACCTCCTGTGCACTACAACCCTAAATATTTGATTATTTCCAATAAACATCTCCCCATAAATGCCCAAACTGACCAGGAACATCACCTTCCACCATAGGACCAATGGTGGCACCTGACCTCCTGTACAGGGAAACCCCCAGTATTTCATTATTTCCAATAAACACCTCACCATAAATGCCCAAACAAACCAGGAACCTCATCTTCCACAGTAGGACTACCCTCAACATTTCATTATTTCCAATAAACGCCTGATAATAAATACCCCCAAAGGACCATGAAACTCCTCTTTCACTACACAATCAATGGTGGAACCTAACTTGCAAATTCAAATAAATTCAAATTCAAATAATTTTATTTATACTCGATTAAAAATATAATTATGCAGCACAAGACTACCCTCAATTTTTTTCATTTGCTGCAATAAGCATCTAATATTAAATGCCCATGAGTAGGGGAGACCGGGGTAAGTTGTGCCATCTTTTGCGTCAGGCTGATTTTCCGAAAAACCTAAGCCTAATCAAGTAATCTGAAAGTCAGACATCAAAATACAATACGTTGGCCAGAATCGACCAAAGTTTCAGAGCAATCTGACCATTGGGAAGGTCATGGTAGGCATTTCAAAAAAGTAGGGGCCGGGGTAAGTTGTGCCGCATGACGGTGTAAGTTGATCCGCTTAATTTATTCCAAAAAAACCTTGTATTTCACCCATTTCTTAAGATAGATCATTTGTATCATAGTTTTAACTTATGGCTGACATGTTACATGTCATTGAAACTTATCAAACACTAGATTTACCCATGATTTGGGGCAGGCCTATAATGGGGAATAATTAACCCCCCCCTCTAAATTTATATATCATGTTACAAAAGTGGTGGTTGAAATTATAATGCAGCATAGAACTTTAGATGGCATGTATACAAAGATTTGCCATGTTTACCTGCATTGGCATGTGGCCCCGTGTTGGATGCTGAGCATGTGAAATGAGTAATAATTGGAATTTAAGTAAAGAGTGGTTGTAGAGGAATTGAAGTTGATTGTATTTCATATCCTTTTGACATAAAATGCTATGAGTTATGGCATATTGATGAAGAAAGACTGGAAATGTCATGCCCGTATGGAAAGGAAAAGATATGTTTAAAGGAAATGTGGATTGATGGAAATTTATGGAATTAGGCAAACAGGTAAAAGTGTATGGGCATCCAGACATTGACAGATGGAATGGGCTTGAGAAGAGCTTTAAAATGAGGGTAAGATGAGGAAGATACAATGAGTAGAAGTGGTTGAGCCAGGTAGGAGTGAAGAGCAGTAGGAGAGAGTGAAGTGTGTGGAACTTTTTGGCGGGAAGGCAGACGGTGGCGCCAGTCCTAAACTTGAGCAATAGCGGAAGTACGATGGAGATTCATGCGCCCCTGGTGGGGAACAACAGCAGAGGCAGAAAACGTAAATAAGGGAGCTGTTTCACTGTTATTTGTTGTTATCAGAAGGACAGGATAGATCAATAAGGATAGGTGGACAGTTTAGGTGAGTGGCATTGCTCGGGGAGGAGTTTTTAGCTGTTGTGGGTGTGAGCAGAGTCCGCGAAAAGTGCCGGTTTGCCGGTCAAAACCGGCAAAAATAGCGTCTGACCGGTAAAAATAAAGTGGTTACCTGCCCAAATGTCCGACAGATAAGCTGGAGAGTCAGTGAGCTGACATAGCAATCAATGCAATGATTGCAGGCCTTTGAAATCTCAAGTGCTATTAGCAAACACCAATGACACAAATTGGTGACAGAAGTGTCAGATGGATTGCAATTTAACAGAGTAAGTGTCAGTAGCTCAGACAATTGCAATTAGCAATGTTCAACAATAGCTAGTATGTATCTATTCACAATTTGAGGCCCTGCAAGTAAGACAACATTATGGCAGGAGTGCTGACGGGTTTTCTGTAAAATGCGAAATGAGTTATGCACACCATAAAATGATGAAAACAGAAAGGAATGAATACTAATGAACCTAGAAATAAATTATAACCACTTTGAAATAATAAATATTTTATTATTAGCAATCAATATGTCGGCTCCATTAATACTGGGAGAAGTTGGAGTAACATTACATTTTAGCAGTTGGAGTATCATTACATTTTGGAAGGTATAACTAACTCCGGAAAACCTGTTGAAATTAATGAAGGCAGAATTTCGGGCAGCTAGAATTTTATTCTGGCAGGTAAAATTAAGGATCTACCTGCCCGAATGTCCTGTATGACAAAAGCACTTTTCGCGGACTCTGGGTGTGAGCATGTCACCCATGATTTTTGCATCTTATACCCGGCAGGGATTTTATGCAAAAATGAAGACGAGTAAAGATGAATAAAAAATGCATTCCTATGTCATACCATCGGCACAACTCACCCCAATTATCAAAATGGCACAACTTACCCCAAATTGATTTTCTGGATGAAACTGGTTCTCAAAAATAAATAAACAATGCAAGAAGAAATCTAACAACACAAATGTCGAGATATACCTCCTAACTCCATCCTACCAGAGGGGCATCATCTCATTGTAAATACCAAATGACGGAGAAACAAGAATGTCAGTCCTCGGCATTTTTTCAGCAACAAAATTGAATTTATGAGTGTAGCTTTTCATACCATTATATTTGGTAGTTTTTTTCTTGGTGCCAAATGATGTTGACCAAGTGGGTATATATGGTAGGCATTGCCTTCTTTGCCCAGTTCTTCATTTCACCTCAACAGTGGGCGAGACAACTTACCCCGCGGCACAACTTACCCCAGTCTCCCCTACAACATTTAAATAATGCCTTGTAAATTTTACATGAACTCCGCTGCATCCAATGGGCAGACGACATTAATACAAATCAAAATTGTGTACCTACAATTTAATCATGAATATATATTGCCTTGAACCATATGTGTCACAAGATTCATGAGTCGTACAAAGAACGCTCTTTTCTTGCACTGTTTAGGACAGGCGTACTTCCACTGGAGATCGAAAAATGATAGATGGTATTGCAAAAGTGTAGAGGAATATTTGGGTAAATTATAAAAAGGTGATGTTGAACACGAACTTCATTTTCTTTTACAATAAGTTTTTTGAGGAAGAATGAAATTATTAAAGTATTTTAAAAGCTCAAAACGGACAAAACCACAAGTATATTTTTTGAAAACTGGAGCATCTAGAAAAATTTGAATATTGATGTCAGAAATTAAAGTGACTGCTAAATCTATCGTTACTTGTAAAAGAAATTAATTTCTCTTCTGCTAGAGCCATGTTGCAAAAGATGCAGTAATCCCTATTGTAGTAAGTTTTGTAATTACATTATTATCCTGTTTGAAACTCAATGAAACTAAATAATATTAATGCATAAAATCTTCTTGAAACGTTTTAGTAATTGGATTTATCTTCTGCTGACCACATGATGATGTGTAGCAGATAAATTGATTTGAGTAACTATTATATATATATATCAAATTATTCTTCTTAAAATATTTAGGGGAAGAGGTTCCAGCATTGGTGCTGTGGTGGACGAGGAGGTTACTTGAATGTATAGCCTCCATCATTCCATATTTAGTACCAAGTGGTAAATTTTAAAAGTGGTCCTCTTGAGGGGAGAAGGTCCCAGCATTGGTCCTTTGGTGGAGGAAAAGATCAATGATTTGTGTAATCTCCATATTTATATTTAGCTCAAGTCAATAAATTTAACAATGTCCTCTTGAGGGCAAGATATTCCAGCATTGGTCCGCTGTATGATGAAGTTCCATACCTTGTGCAGCCTTCATAATATTATATATATCTATTCCAAGCTATTTTAAAAGAATCAAACAAATGGATAGAAACAGGGAAAAAATACACCCTGCTGGGCTATTTAAGTGGTATTAGTTCATAGTCATGTAACAATCCTTGATTTTGATCCCACTACTTAATTGGTAAGTTGATCTAGACTAGAATTATAATTAGAATTAGAATTTATTGGTAAACAAAATACAATTACACTTCAACGAATCAACATAACAAATAGCAGAATTATAATACCAATAAAAAAAAAGGAACTGACACACTGAATGTGTGTATGTTCCCTAGCAATTTCACAATATAATTTCTTAATCTTTATGGAACAGTGAATGAATATATATTATAGGAAATAAAAATTAATAAAAATACTGATAAATTAAAAACATTAATAGGCACTATCATATATACAAAAGTGGTAATGACAATAATCTTAATAATAGTTTTGTATTACAGAATAGCAAAAGATATTCTAGGTAGAAACCACAAATTCCTTGAAATATTAGTTACTTTCTTTTTAAATGTAAATTTACTACAATTTAAATCAATGACATTCACAACAGAATTCCAAGTTTCCGCACCTTTAAAACTGACATGCATTTTAACAATTTCTGATCTACAAAATGGTAATCGAAGGTTATTCATATTTCTTGTTCCGTAATGATAAAAATCAGCTGGATAATTGAACATATCTGAAAACATTCTCGGCATTTCACTTCTTACAAACTTATACATAAACATCATAATTGAAACTTTATACAATTTAGGTGGTTGTACAATTTTTAAGTTAATTAAATATACTGTTCGAAGGTGTTCTTCGACTAACACCTTTAATTCTATGAACCGCCTGTTTTTGCAAAACTTATAGCGAATTAATATAATAAGTATAAGTATTTCCCCATATTTCAAGTGCCATCACCGTACTATGGCCTTGTTATTGTAAACCTGGCCAGGCTGGTGCTGTCACCTTAGCGTTCAAAATACCATTTTGACCCAACATCCAAATACCTAACTCAAATTCATCATTCAACTAACAGAATTTGAATCTTAGATGTTGTGCGGTGACGGGGCCAGGTCTATAGAGCATTAATTATCAGGCATTTCTGAATAATCAAATATTGTTCCTTCCAAATATTAATTTTGTCCTTTGCAGGAGGTTAGGTTCCATCAATGGTCCAGTAGTGTAAGTTGAGGTTCCCTGTCATTTGGGGCATTGAATAGTAGATGTTTATTGAAAATTATAATTATAAAATAGTCTAGTCAGGGGCAGAGGGTTAGGTTCCACCATTGGTCCTGTGGTGGATAGCACGGTTCCATCATCCATGTAACCCCACACTGACCTAATTACTCAAAATTACTGCTAAGAGACATATAACAAGCATTATATCAAAAGCTGACTCACACTGTCCGATTGGTCCTGTGGTGGATAAAAGGTTCCACCATTGGTCCTTTGGTGGAATGCAGGGTTCCTTCATCCGTGTAACCCCACACTGACCTAATTACTCAAAATGACTTTTAAGAGATATATAACAAGCATTTAAGCAAAAGCTGACTCAAACTATCCGATTGGTCCTGTGGTGGATAAAAGGTTCCACCATTGGTCCTTTGGTGGAACGGAGGGTTCCCAATGCTGTGCGACCCTATACACCCCGGGTAAGGCACAAAATGACTTTTGGTCGGTATTTCCACCATCATCTCAATCATCTCAACCAGTTTCTGAATTGGTCCTGGGTTGAAAAAAGAAGGTTCCACCATTGGTCCTGTGGTGGAATGCAGGGTTCCTTCTTCCGTGTAACCCCACACTGACCTAATTACTCAAAATGACTTTTAAGAGATATGTAACAAGCATTTAAGCAAAAGCTGACTCAAACTAACCGATTGATCCTGTAGTGGATAAAAGGTTCCTGTTCCTGTGGTGGAATGCAGGGAGCCTTCATCCGTGTAACCCCACACTGACCTAATTACTCAAAATGACTTTTAAGAGACATATAACAAGCATTTAAGCAAAAGCTGACTCAAACTATCCGATTGGTCCTGTGGTGGATAAAAGGTTCCACCATTGGTCCTGTGGTGGAATGGAGGGTTCCCCATGCTGTGTGACCCTATACGCCCCGGGTAAGGCACAGAATGACTTTTGATAGGTATTTCCACTATCATCTCAATCATCTCAACCAGTTTCTGAATTGGTCCTGGGTTGAAAAAAGAAGGTTCCACCATTGGTCCTGTGGTGGATCGGAGGGTTCCCATTGCTGTGTGACCCTATACACCCCGGGTAAGGAACAAAATGACTTTTGGTCGGTATTTCCACCATCATCTCAATCATCTCAACCAGTTTCTGAATTGGGTCCTGGGTTGAAAAAAGAAGGTTCCACCATTGGTCCTGTGGTGGATTGCAGGGTTCCATCATCCGTGTAACCCCACGCTGACCTAATTACTCAAAATGACTGCTAAGAGACATATAAGAAGCATTATATCAAAAGCTGATTCAAACTATTCGATTGGTCCTGTTGTGGATAAAAGGTTCCACCATTGGTCCTGTGGTGGAATGGAGGGTTCCCATTGCTGTCTGACCCTATACACCCCGGGTAAGGAACAAAATGACTTTTGGTCTGTATTTCCACCATCATCTCAATCATCTCAACCAGTTTCTGAATTGGTCCTGGGTTGAAAAAAGACGGTTCCACCATTGGTCCTGTGGTGGAATGCAGGGTTCCTTCATCCGTGTAACCCCACACTGACCTAATTACTCAAAATGACTTTTAAGAGATATGTAACAAGCATTTAAGCAAAAGCTGACTCAAACTATCCGATTGGTCCTGTGGTGGATAAAAGGTTCCACCATTGGTCCTGTGGTGGAACGGAGGGTTCCCAATGCTGTGCGACCCTATACACCCCGGGTAAGGCACAAAATGACTTTTGGTCGGTATTTCCACCATCATCTCAATCATCTCAACCAGTTTCTGAATTTGTCCTGGGTCAAAATTTTAGGTTCCACCATTTGTCCTGTGGTGGATGGGTCGCGGTGCCAACTTAGTTGCTCCCAGCAGGTTGATTGCAGTCCTCTGTGACGTGACTATCTGCAGCCTGGCATACATTCTATTGGCTAACTGGGCTGTGTGCCAGTGTGTGGTCTACAATTAGGCCAGACATAATTGATCTTTAGCTTCTCAGATCGAGTGATCGAACAGATTTTCTGCCTGCAAAAAAAGTTTACCCACAATGTTTCTTCAATTGACTTTTAAAAATATAATTTTTTTTACTTTAGAAAAAGTGCTTCGAGAAGATCTGAGAAGCTAAAGATCAATTATTTCTGGCCTTTCAGAAAAATCAAGACGAATTGAGGTCACAGTCGTTTATTATCACATAACTTTTCATTTAGCATTATTGCACCATCTGGCAGCTTAAAAATTACATCTGGGTTAATTAAAAATTATCACAGGCAAGTTTGCATCATTTGCTATGTACGCTATAAATATAATCAACATCAGCAGTCACTAATTGCATACCTACTTGTAAATAAGTGCAATTTACAGTCGCATAAGAAAAAATATAGTACTTGAGATCTCTTTGAATATATTATTGTGTACAGCAGTTAAAAAGTAAAATGATCTGCATAAGAATAATTCTGCATTATTTTAGTTTGCATAATTTAAACAGTGTAAAATCATGTGCTATAAATATTAATTGCAAGTACAAAATTGCTTACTAGTAATTCTCACTCAACATATATATTGGCAGCTCACTGTAGGCATGAAAGAAATGTGAAAAGAATATGTGAATAATATTAATTGTCCGTACTATTTTGATGGAATAAAATTTGCTATAAATATTAAGTCATTGTTTTGTAAAAATTATTTGAAGAGTATAAAATTATATACACTATATTGCATAAATTGTAAAAAAAGTTGAATAAGTGATTACATGATGATATGCATATTATTATGTACATTGAGTAATTTTGAAAATGAAAAGCGAAACATTTATGAAAAAATCAACAAAATTGTATAGCATTTGTACATGTTACACTTGTTGCAGTTGATATATGTGCAGAATCTATATCATGCAGAAGACTCATGCTCATCAATTGCAATGAATGTAAGCAGTTTTAACTTTAATCCAATTTCTATTTACACAATACACTTATTGCAATTTATCATTTCAAATATGGTGCTGAAATAAACGTAACGAAATATAACCAAATTACGTAAAAGCAAACATACTTGCTCTGCATGTGACTAGCTGAATACAGTGAAGTAATAAACACAGATTATGTACAATTTAATAATATACATGCTATTTAAATTTAGGCCACACATAAGTGATCTTTAGCTTCTCGGATTCCTTTCAAGGCCCTTTTTCTAGGGTCGGTCGGTAGGACAAAAAAAAAAAGGTGAAAAAAAATTTTTTTATAATGTCAAAAAATTTTTTTTCAATTTTTTTTTCCATCGGCAGGAAATCCATTGTGTCGGCTGGTCCGCGAAGCTAATAATCAATTTTGTGTGGCCTTAATGTTAGAAGCATTTTGGGTCACACAAATGGTGTATAATTATTAATGTGCTGCATGCTCGCAAACTTATCTATACATTGTACAGTTATGCATACAGATCATGTGATTGATTCAAAGAAACATAATATAAATGAAACAAAAAAACTTAAGTACTAAAAGTATGAAAATATTGATGGTTTAATGATCAATTATACAAAATGAAGAATGATTTTTTTAATGCAAAAATATTTAAACTTCAACCAAACATAAGTTGAAGGGCAACATAATTTCAGTAAAATTGCTTGTAAATACCTGGCCTGGGGTTCATGCTCATACTTTTCACTGATAGTCAAGTTTCTGCATTCAAATGATTTCTACTGGGATTAATTAAGTCTTACTAACACAAGTTAACCCAGCTAAATGACCTGATGAAGGGTTATATATGCTGTCCTAGATGCCATGTAATTAATAGAAAATGGCAAGAACTATCCTTTCGGAATCTTGTGCAGTTGCACCAATTGAAAATTGCAGAGAAGTACTGGATCGCTGTGTTGAGTTTCATATATATGGCTGGGTTTCAGGTTGGAATCCAGCTCTGGCTGGGTTACTTGGACCTATGTTGGACAGCAGTTTCAATCATCCTTCGTCTCATTGCTGTGTCCGCCTCCTGCCCTAATAACTTAGCCTACCGTAATGCATGGATTCTTGATGTAAGCCTCAAATCATCCTTATCCGTCTGTCCATTGAAATTTATATTTTTGTATGTGCATGAACCCTTCAGACAGTAATCTTAATATCTTAATATATATATACAAAATCAAAATCTGGGGCAAAAATAAATTAATGTAACTGAACAATAAGCAACCAAAACCTTGCAATTATCACACTACATGTGTGTCATGCTGAGGGTGTTGACAAATCTTATAACTAGCATGCATGCAAGACAATGGAGTGTCAAAAGAGGTTATACCTTCCATAATATGGTTCCAGACCCAAGTCTATATCTTTCTGCAGTACAGATTGCATCATAGTTTGTATCTCCTTGACAACATATGGTGAAATGGGATAAACTTTTGGCAGCTTGGCTTCTATGATAGGCCCCTGGATGTAGTACCTGAAAATGAATTAAATTTATCTTGTTAGAATTTGCATACTGAGAGGAGATTGGGAGCAGCTTAATTCACGCTCTCCACTATTTTTAAGAGATTCGGAGAGTCCTGTGTGTGTGAAAAGCCACACAAGTCAGTTCAACTAGTCGAGAGTGGAAGGTTTGGTGGAAAATTCAAAATTTGAAATAAAAATCCAAAATTCTGTGAGCTCCAGCGAGCGGTCAACAGAAACTGAGCGTGAGGAGCTCACATGACTTTGGAAGAAACCAGGACTGTTTCTGATTATGCTAATGGCCCTGTCGCTTTTTTAGAAAATTTGATTGCCTGGTCTGACTTGAGTTTACCCGGATATTGAACAGAAACTTTGTGAATGTGCAATAAAATTGGAACTATTTCTTGCAGCAGCGATGCTTCAGCACACAAAACTAACTTTGTGCCAGGTGACAGCAGCATGCAGTTCTAATTTTCCAGGGACTGTGAGGCTCTGTCTCTCAATCTTAGCCCGAACAGACAGAGAAAACCAAGGACATCTTTGACGAAGATACAGAAGCTTTAAAAAAGGTGTCGAAGAAGATAAAGACCATGGAAATTCAAAGAAGTGCTGCCCCCAATAAAATTAGATTGAGAAACCTGGATGAACCAGGAGAGCACACAGGAAATTGATAGATAGTCTTATCAGTGTAGCTCTGACCCCTGAAATCTTTCAATTGCCTCATATCAATCCCAACATTGCTTTGCTGACTTTCAATGCAATTATTCAAGTTTATTAGGACCAAACACTGTAAATTTTGAATTTTGAGTTAGCTTAATTGATTGAGATGGTTGCATAATTCCTTTGAGCCAATATAGCTTGTTGTTTGCAAGTTATAACAACATAAAGATTATCATAACTCAAAACGGCAAGCTATCATGGCTCAAACAAATTGTGCAACCATCTCACTCAATCATTTGAGCTAACTCAAAATTTCAAATTTTACAGTGAAGTAAAGCTGTTGATCTTGGCTTCCATATGCATAATATTAACTTACTTAAATTCTTCGTAGAAGTTGTTCCTTATGAAGTCTATGGTTTTTGGACTGTACTCAAGCAAGCGATTGAGAAAGGTGAATTGGTAAAAGAGCAGAACAGCACTTGAAGCCGGCAGTCTGTACCGCTCGGAGGGCGAGAGAATCTGGACCACTTGAAGCAGACATCGGTTGACATACTCTTCCTGGAAATGGAGCAAAAAATTGAAATTGTATTTTGAACCAGGATGGTTTGTAATGGATATCGATAGAAGTGTGTAACCAGGCTACAACTCTTTTACTATGGATAGATGGGTGATTGGGGCTTAACGTCCTGTATTTATGCACTAACTGATTAGGTTGTATGATGAGTGAGCAGGAACAACGTTTCAGAAGGACTTGTTACATGTTACATTGTTACATGTTACATCAAAGAGTTTAAAAGCATAGATTCTTCATCAGAATGATGTAAGTGTAGGTTAACCACGGGAGAGGGAATATGTGATTTATCAACCGAAGGTTAGCCTGTGTTGTGATAAACACATATTCCCGATCCCATGGTGAATAACTGGCTTATACCATGAGACAAACACTCAAACAGTCAAACATGAGACGATAGGTGGACAACAAAGAATAAGGGAATTATCGCCCTGAAATACTGGCATGCGATTGGCTGACAGAGGTGTCGAATGGTATAAGTGCATGAATCATTGACAGCTATTGGTTGAGAGGGTCTGTATATGTAACCAGTTGCATTAGCATGACATAATGGTATTCTCACAGCTAATCATTATTAGGTCTGTTTGACTGTTATTATTGATCCAATCTAATGACCTGAAGCATAACATCCTCAACCACTCTTTTTGAAAGTTAAAATTGATATAATTACCGTGAAGGATAAGTCACTGATGATTTTCATCATGTTATGGATGTTCAAGAAGCTGTTGAGATCATCTTCCATGCTTGCCTGTTGCAACATTGAAAAAGAACTTTTTTTGTGATCATTTTGTCGTAAAACTTCTGACCGCATCACTTCCGTTTCTTCATGCAGTTTCAACAGTGTCACAAGACAATGACATATCGCCAAAAAATTATCATTAGCGTCATGTGTGAAAGCACTCATCAGCTATTTATATAAAAATATGTACAGAAACAAGTTAAATCTTTTACCTGATGAGCCACCAGTAAAAGTTCATGCAGTAGTTGGGTGGCAACATTTGTAAATTCCTCTATGGTCGCAGTCGGCTGAAAAAAAATACGAATACAAAATTGTACTGATCTTGCTGTTTAAATTTGCTGTAAATTGTTTTACAAAAAAATTTTTTTGTTAAAGAGTACAGATCTAAGCCAAAAAAATTAAGAATGTATATAAATTTATCATCCATCCAATATTCATCTATCTTTCAAATATGCTTCATTAACTGAGAGCATGATGTCATGTGGAGGCTGTTTGTGGATTACCGTTGTGCTTGGTGGTTTAAAAGTTCTCTAAAATCAAACAACGGTCATCAATAACACCTACCAGGCTTATAATTAATCCATTCAAACAAGTATAGGTTATTCACCTAGGGAGAGGCAATATGTGATTTATCCAGCGAGGGCGTTAGCCCGAGCTGTGATAAACACATATTGCCGATCCTGCGGTGAATAACCGGCTTATACCATAAGACAAAGCTGAAAGTTGTCATTTGTTGCTGTGTTTTTTTTTTCACAGCTTCACTTATTATTCTCCCATGGGAGGATAACTGGACAACAAAGAATATGGGTTTTATTGCAGTGAAATACTGGCTCATGATTGGCTGACAGAGGTGTCGAGTGGTGTAATTATTCTTAGCCTCTGCATGTTAATTAATTACCACTGGTTGGTTTAGTTATCTTTAAGTGTTGAACACAAGGATGATCCAGAACTCATGACATCATCATGACATCATCTTTTAAGTCAGTGAAACAAATATGAAGGGTACATAGTTATTGGATTAGTAATAAATTAAAAAAAAATTATTTGATGTTTAGGTCTATTGACAAATCTTCAACAGTGAGTGAGTTTGTGCTTCATGTCTGGCAATTGTTCACTCTAAAAAATTTCAGACAAAATTGGTTTTTTAGATTCAAAATGGTTTTTTGAAAAACCAAATTTCATTGCAAAAAACCAACATGGATTTTTTCAAAAATCCATGTTGGTTTTGCATTGAAATTTGGATTTTCAAAAAACCATTTTGAATCTAAAAAACCAATTTTGTCTCGACATTTTTTAGAGTGTTCAATCAACTTACAGTTTGCTGAGGAGTAGCTGGGGTGCAAGTGAGGGCGGTCAGAAGCGATTGAAAGACCTTGGCCCCACTTATCCTGATGCAGTGGATTCGAGATGGGATGACTTCTGTCTCTCGGAGCATCACGCAGAGGACATCCGCTAATAACATCACATATCTGAAAATGAGTTACATTGTTACAGTTGACAAATTACAAGTTTTTACGAAAATGCACCGAAATGTTCCTTGTGAGGTCCAGACGGGTGATAACTTGCCAAAAGAAATTGATTACTGAGGTCATATCCCCACCCTTGCTATGTAACCTATGTTATTCTTGGTGACTCAGATGTAGTTAACGAGGTCATATCCTATACTTGCAATTCTATCAGGGCAAGGCACTGAATGCGCCACTCCACTCATCAAGTGCTGAGGTCACAAGCTATCCTATGATGAATTGACAGTTCATTTCTGCGTGAAGGATTGAACTTGTAACATCATTGAGGTCCCCAAGAAGCTGAATGTAAAGACTTGTAATTCTTTGGCTCTAAATGGGATTTTCCAATATAATCAATATTATTCTGGCTGCTCAGAGGTTCATGGAGCAATCATCTTGTGTCTCCTGTGGATACTGTAAGGCATGCGATGTATTGAGGCATGGTATAGGATAGACGTGGTATCGCTTGCTATTGAGTTCGAGATCAATCTTAATGTGAGTAATTTCTCACAAGATGATGTAGATTCTGATTCATCCAGTTAGGTAATCCAAGAGAGTGAATTATAAATCAAATACTGGAAATTTTGCTTACTTCACAACGTTTCATCCATAACCTATGGACTTCTTCAGGTGAATGAGGTGGAATGGTGTCGGTAGAGGTAATAAAGGAAGCTGCAAGAAAACTGACACCTCTACCGACACCATTCCACCTCATTCACCTGAAGAAGTCCACAGGTTACGAACGGATGAAACGTTGTGAAGTAAGCAAAATTTCCAGTATTTGATTTATAATTCACTCTCTTGCGAGTAATTTCTGTATGCATATCCCTTGATACAGGTCCAAAATATTTAGTGTGAACATTCTGTTGGAATAACTTCACATTCTGGAATAACTTCACATTCTGTTGTTTTGAAGTGCCTTATTTTTATTTTTATACTCACTCTATTTGATCGACCCTTTCCTCCGCTTCTGTCTTGGCTTTTGGGGGGTCTGGTAGGTAAGTCTTCAGTTGTTTTACTATGAACGCATACATCTCTGGAGTCTGAAATAGATTACAAGTGTCATTGAACAGCAATCATTGAAGCACAGGTGACTGCCGCTGGGTTGGGGTTGGGGTAATTTCTGGGGGTTCGGGCAATTTCTGGCATGATGCTCACTAACCTCTATTAATAGTGACAAGGTTGCTCACTAGCTCATCAAGTGATCCTGCCAGAAGCCCTGGGTGACCTCAGTGTCTCATCTAATTGGTAGATCAGATCTAGGTCGAAATATTGGGACAGCAAAGGTCATGAAGGCATTCAGCCAATGGTTGAGTGTCTTACTGATTGATCAACCTTGACACAGCTTTGACAAAGTATTCAATAAATATCACTGATAAAGCATTTGCTGATCCTATTGTGATTGTTGGTTGTGAAAAACAGAAACAGCCACAAACATATTAACTATCATCAAACCATTAAAAGCTTTCCAAGTATCATTGTGATACTGATCTGCCAAAAGAGTCAGCTGCACAGAGTTTCTTTTAAAAAGAACATATTGGCATTGTAAATACAACTATGAGAAACAATCATAATTTAGGCATTCAAAATATGTCTATAACAACTAACCCACTGGCCTGAAATAACTACTTCTTCTTTCTTATCTACTTTTCTCCAAGCAATTGAATTACATGTAGTACTGATGCACTGTGTATTGTATTAATATTGCTTTTTTGATAGTAGAATGCCCAGGTCCTAAAATACAAAGAAAAAAAGCCTTGTAGAAAGAATTCTATTGTCTTTGCAAAATACTACACAACTGAGCACTTGAAATGATTCAAATATCCTCACATACAGGGTGGTCAAAAAAAAACTTTACACTTATGAATAATTTTTTGGATGAGCTCATTGTAACAAATGCTTATTTTTCAATGCAAAAACAACTTGTATAGCAAAGAATAACTCTTTTAGAGACAATTCGTTCATTCGGAGGTCCTTTTGGACTGATGACTTTTCTGCAGTGGGCCTAAATGATGCAGAGGTGTCAAAAATGTAACTTTGTGTCCGTTTTTCCCATACAAACGTAATGGATGCCTTTATTGGGCAACTAAGGTCTGTGGTGTCTTGCAGGGATCTGCCTCTAAGTTTGCCCGTCCAGAATAATCACATTGATTGAGATCTTGTGATAACAGGGGCCGTATTGTCCCGCTGAGAAACTTGACAGAGCGAACCTTGATCCAGTTCTGGGCTTTCCAAGGGAGTGTGGCTGATGCCCTGTCTTGTTTGAAGATCAAATTATCTGTGGCACTGTATGTCTTATCTATCCAGGGCTTTAGATGCTCTTTCAAGATGTTAATATGTACTTTTCATGTGATTTCAACACCCTGATCATCCACCTTCCGACGGCTTTGTTTTAAAATCTTATAATGGCCATAGTGAAGTCTGAATTTGCTCTAGCACCTTCTGGTTTGTGCTGAATTGTGCCTCTGTCTTCTCAATTTCATTTTATGTTGTATTTATTTTGTCCTGTGAAGCTCAGTAGCTTCAAAATTGCTGATGGGCCATGAACAACCCAGAGTAGTAAAAACGCAGGAACACTCCCGGCTTCCATTTTGTCTGCTATCAAAAAAGTAATGAACCGTTTTGATTATTAACCAATTTTCCAAAGATCTAACATACTTGGCTTGTATACGCAATAAGTACCCAGGCAGTGCAGGCACTGACTCAATCATGGCAGCCTGGAAAATGAAATATCAACTGTAAAGTTTTTTTTTGACCACCCTGTAGGTGGCACCACCTTCTGGAGAGCATTCTTGCTAAAACTTCTTTAACACCATATGTTGCAGGGTACTTTGATGGAAAGATCAAAATCTGCAGGTGCATAATTAAAATGGAAAATTTCCTAACTTCATATATGTATTTCCTTTTCTCTTCAAGAAAGAAAAACCATACACATTGCAGTGTTGGAGGTGAAATATATTCACTTTTTTTGCTAAGATAACTTAACTCAGAACTTGAAATGCTGCCTGAAGGATATATTTTAAAAAGTGGCTTTGCGTTATGGTAGTGCCCTGCGCCTAGTCCCTGAAATAGAAAAAAAACAGGACCCAGGCATTTATTTTCATGAAAGGAAAACCCCATTAATAAACCGTTTATAGCCCTTTTTCCTAGTTAATTTTTTCTTTTTTTTACCAAACAAATATTAGTTGTTGCTATTAAAACAGCAACATATGTTGTTTTCTTTTTTTGATAGAATGATGTTGGGGAAACAAAAAATCATTCAATTTCAATGAATTTGATTCTACTTAAGGTGGCTCACTACCCACGAAATTACGTCACCTGCACACATTTCCGCGCAGCCAGGCAGGCCCTATCTAGTCTAGTAGGAACGGGGGGTTCCCATGCACCCGAAAGATATATTTTTTTAACTTTGGTTTTCGGAATCCTCATAATGTGTAGAAAATATTTTTTTATGTTCCCATCGCCAATTATTGTCCCATGTCATCCGTACGGCGGCCATCTTGGATTAACGTCGAAAATGCCATAATTTTGACAAAAAATCACTAACTTCTAAACTACTGGTCACAAATAGGTATATGATACCATTTTTTCAGGGTAAATCCACCTGGAGAGTTGATTAAAGAGGTCTGTTTTGCGATTTGTTCAATTCTAAACATATAAAGGTAAATAAATAGGCAAAAATGGTGAATTTTTCACCAAAAAATCGATGTTTTTTTTAATACAAGTAAAGACAATCTCTTCAGACACATTCTGATGGACAGATAGGTAAGAAAAGACTAGCTGTGTATAGATCTATGCAAGACGTTTAAAATGACACCAAAATTAATAGTTTACTATGAGTAGAAGCAATTCTAGGTCAAAATAACTGAATGTAAGCGATTCAGTAGCATCGCTGACGGCACAGTTTTAAATCTCACCTGGACGTCACTTCTCAAGTACTTGTCATTTATTGGCATATGATACCACTTTTTCAGGGTAAATCAGTCTGGGAAGTTGATTAATGAAGCCCATTTTGTGATTTATTCAGTTCTAAGTGCATTAATGTGAAAATTATTCAAAAATGGTAATTTTTTGTTTTTGGTCTTAACCAACCGTGCAATTCAAGAAACATCGATTTCTGCAGGCACCGCAAATGGAAAGCTGCACTTGAAAATGTTATATATATTTGTATCCCATTCAAGACATTTAAAATGAAACTGAAATATATAGCATGCTATTTGCAGTAGGGATTCTCGGTCTGAATCTATGTTGGTAAAGATCATCCATGGTGACGTTGTCATCAGTTTTCCTCGAAGTCACACCCAGGTCTGGAATTGTTGGTCTACATCAATGATTGGACACATGTAAATAGAAATTTAGAGGATGTCTGGAAAACGTAATTTGAATTGGTCATAGAAATCAGATATGCAAATTAATGGTAATTATTGAATTTGGTCTTGAATATGCAAGGAATTTACTTTCTTGATTTTGAGACAGCAGCCTGAATCGTTTTCGGAAAAGGAATGTCACAAAGGCCTATATACATTATACAAAACTAAACTAGGAAATCGGAAGTGCTCCACGAAGGTAGTCAGGGTTGCATGTTATGGAGAAGTGTGATGTTTAGCCAGGTGGAAGTCCAGAAAAGGCTTGTTTTTTGTAGAGTAGGTCAATTATGAAGTCAACATACATTTTGTTGATTTCTTATGATGTCACTAAATCTAAAAATTGTCCCCCAGGACAAGATTCCTTGAGTCAGACATCTTGAAACAGCCAACTTACCTCTATTGGTTACCTATACCTGGATTTGGTACCAATCTTTTGCTTAAGACTTCCTCTATCCATTAGATATACCAGGAGATGGTGACAGCCGGTAGGCCTGTTTCAGTGCCGCTAACAGGGACTGGAAACAGGGTGAGGCAAAAACCAACCAAGCCTGTTGGTAGGGAGCCTGAACTCAGAAGGTAGGCCAAAGAAATGCGATCAACAGAGCCACTGGGTTGCCGCCATTAATGCACCATGGAGGGGCAGCAACCTGAGCTAGGCAGAAAGTAAGGGAACCTCTGAAGGGTCCCCCTGCTACAGATGTCAAGGCACATCTGCCGAAATAAGGCCGAAGACGAAGTGGGGATGAGGCCAGGACCCGGACAACAGGCCAAGGATGACCATGACCAAACCTGCACTAGGTCCGTCCTCTGCCGCGCGTCTATAGGACCCTGGGTGCTCTCCTCCCCTCCCAGTGGTGGAGGCCCGCAATCTGGGGTTGTGGTCGGGTTCCAGTCTTCGATATCCTGCTGCCCTATGCATACTCTGTAGTCAGTCACTCTTCAGCTAGGGGTCCAGTCCATGCTTGGGTGATAGCAAGAAATGGCTGACCAGGGCCCCAGGTCTCCCGCCTTCTGCTTACTCAGGCCTGGTTGTGCCCTGGGCTTGGAAGTGCGAGGGGGGGGATCCAAACGGGGGATAGCCTCAAGAAATGCTTGCATAACACCTTCCATTCTGGGGCCTCTGGGCTTGGTCATGACGAATGGGTTTGCATCTGTTTCGGGCTTCTTCACTCAGATCAGCCTGCCTCGGCCGCCCTCCTCCTGCTTTGCTTTGAGGGTGGTCCTACTTCAGGCCAACGGGCTTTGGCCATTCCACCCTGCTGCCACCTCTGAGATATGATGTGCCGGGCCTGCCGGCCATTGGGAATCCACCCGAGTGCCTTATCAGTGGATGTTCCTTTTCTGGTCCCTCAGGGAAGAAAATTCCGAGAGCCCATAAATTGGCTGGGACATGTGGCCTGGGATGTCCTCACAGGAAGAATGTTATATGCCATCTGCTTGGGCAGAGTGACCACAGGGAAGTCTGGGGAAAGAGGAATTTGGTCAACCAAACAGACCTAACGGGGGTCCTGGCCAGAAGGTTCAAGGTCACACACCAGGAAAGTGCCACACTCGAGAAGAGGAGATACACGTACCACAACGAGGCAGAGGTACCAAGGACGATCACAGAAGGCATCCAGGAGTGGCTCAAGGGCCAACACTGCCAACAGTGTCAGTTCCATCGTCGGCAAAGAGGCAACTGACCATTGAGAGCAGAAGGACCACCCTCAGAACAACCGTCAGGGAGACCAGCCCCAGAACAGAAGAGGCAGGGCATTCTGGAAGGATAGTCCGAGACCAACTGTGCACCAAGGAGACTCCAGGAGATCCCTGCGGCCAGTGAGGCCCCACCAGACGAAGGGCGTTGGCACACTTGCAGCAACAGTGGCCATGGACTAGCAGGGAAATAAAGAGCCCAAGTAGGAGAGGAGTGGATTAATAGACAACAGGTCAAAAGAGGCCCCACCCAGGGCAAGTCAACAGCGTCAGAAGAAATCTCCCTACCCAGGCAAGGGAATAACAGACAGGGCTTAAGTAAAGGAGACCTCCAGCAGCTGAGCGTGCCAGCCATCAGGAACAACACCTAGCAGGCCATCGGGGAGCCTCTGTGAGACACGGAGACCAGCTGGTCATGCCGCCAGGAGGGCCAGCATCTAGAGGCACCATCTGACTCGGGCCATGGGAGAGCCTTAGATGGACTAAGGAGAGGTATTGCATGATAGGGGGGGAGTGGGAGGATTTCGAGGCAAAGTCACAAGACAAAAAGGCCAGGTGAGGAACAAGCAAAACAAAGGCCACCAGGCCACCCTAACTATCACCCAGGTGAGCAGTGCTAGAGCGAAGTCTAGGTCCAGGACTCCACTTGCCAAGGGGAGGCTGCCCCAGAGCAGCTCAAAGGTGTGGGAGGCGGGAAAAAAAGCATGAAGCCCAGGTCCAATGCTGGGGGAGAATGGGCTGAAGGGCAAGGAGCCATCCCCCAGCAGGCATGAGGGAGAGGTCTTGCCTAGGCTGGAGTCCAGGCCAAGATTGTGAGGGTCAGAGAACCCACCCAATGCAGTAAACAAACCCCAGAGGGCAGTGAGTGAGTGAGTGAGTTTGTGTTTTACGCCCCATCAGCACAGGTGTACCCCAGAGGGACAGAAAATTAAGATGTTGAGACAGGGAGACATCAGGAGGAGCCTTGACAACCCACAACAAAAGCAATCGAGTCGGAAGACAACAGCCCAACACTCAACTGACATGAAAGATGACTCAGAAACCGCAGCTAGATGAAGAAGCAGCCAAAGAAGAGGCAGCCAGACGACCAGGCAGCCAGTGAGAGGCCCTCGCCCGATGTCCCAGCGGCACACAAAAGACCATGCACACTGCACAGGGTAAAGCCACCACTGGCAACCCAGTCATATGAGGAGACTAGGACAAGGAAAAGACATGCCAGGGCGAGATTGGAAATTTGAGGACCAGCCAGGATGCTAGGACAGCCTCGACTCAAGACGAGGGATATGAGGGCAGCAAGAGAATTTCACGGAAGAGGGCCAGCTTCTGCGGAAGGAGACCAAGGTCCCCAGCGGTAACCACGATTAGTCTAGGGTGGAAGCCCACCTAGTGTGGGAGCCCACCCAGACGCGTGGAGCAGCCGCTCCAGGAGGAGCAAAAGGGCCAAACAGCCTGGCAAAGGGAGAACCTGACCAACCAGGGAAGGGAGGCTCCACAAGATGAGTCTTGTCAGGAGAGAGGACCTGAACTTGAGGACACCTGCAGCTACCGAAGCCCACTTCCAGAGGTGGCACCGGGGGCCCTTCGACACCCTGAGCAATGATGCCCAAGGCAAGAGCCAAGCAGAACAGTGGTTGAATGGATGTCCCCAGAGCCATATGGGACCATGAGGGTGGGGGGACTCCCAGCCTGCTGAGGGATGGAGGGTTCCAGCCAACCAGGAGGCAGAGTTGGGCAATGAGTAGCGACAGAACAGTGGCAGGGGCAGCCCAGAGCAGATTCAAACAGCAGGGCCAAGGATAGGGAAATCCCCTGGATTCTCCCCTTGCCCCCTCCAAGGTGAGTCAATGTCTTGGAAGGCAGACAGAGCCAAAGCAGCATGGGGCCCTGGCTAGCCAGACAGGACCCGAGATGAAGAATGGTGATGACCAAAAAGTAGCCTGCAAGCCATGGGACCCAGAGTCTAGCAGAGATCGGCCCCAAGGCCAGAGTCCCCCACAACCCAGCAAACAGGGCAGCAAGGAATCCACAGAAGGAAGGTTTCATGGCACCAATAAGCACAATATTAAAGAATAAGAGCAAGTACAATGTCTAGAATTTTGTCCGGCAGTGGAGGGGTGGTACCCAAAAGTTCCGGTTAAAGTTTTTTTCTCTCTTGATCCTGTATCTATATGGTCCAAGGAACATTTTCAGGGGGGGTGTGAAACTCTCACCCTTGAGCATTCCGAGAAATCCAAGATGGCGTCCAAAATGGCCGCCGGACCCGAAATTGGTCATAAATTGGCTCCTAATTCAGCTAGGATGATAAATAAAACATCAAAATAGGGGTTTTGAGGGTCAAGGATTCCAGAAAGAGATAAATCAAACTCATAAGATCGCAATTTCTAGCTTAAATGGCCTAAATTATGCATTTAAACTATAAAATTTGCGTTGAAAATCAAGATTAGGCATATGTGACCTGCATTTGATAACTCATTCCTAATTAACCAAAATGGATGTGGAAGGATAGCCCTTGA
Organism: Platynereis dumerilii; assembly: GCA_026936325.1. Lineage (NCBI taxonomy): Eukaryota > Metazoa > Annelida > Polychaeta > Phyllodocida > Nereididae > Platynereis > Platynereis dumerilii. The sequence goes on along the minus strand of JAPTHN010000008.1, from coordinate 28,530,916 downwards.
TGTCAGCTTTCAATAAACCTTGATTTACTTGTTACTCCAACTGTCAACCTACCAAAAAGCTAAATAAATGTTGCAGTCATTATCGAAATTCTCCTCCGAAACACAAAATCCTCCAATGTATTTTCAATTCCACTATCCTAATCACTAGATAAATCTTTCCTGACAAACCAAAATGGATGAGGATGGATAGCCCTTGATGCTAGCTTTCAGTTGGCACCTTGGTACCCTCGTTACTGCAATTGTCAACCCTCCAAAAGCTAAATAAATGTTGCTGCCAGTGTCAAAAATCACCTCGGAAACACAAAATCCTCCCATGCATTTTCAATTCTTCCTGTCCTAAACACTGGATAATTAATTTCTAATCAACAAAAATGGAGGTGGATGGATAGCCCTTGATGTCAGCTTTAATTTGGCACTTTGGTTTTATTGTTAGTACAACTGTCAATTCTCCAAAGGCTAAATAAATGTTGCTGTCAGTGCCAAAAATCTCCTCGAAAACAGAAAATCCTCCCATGTATTTTCAATTCCCCTGATCCTAGACACTTTGTAACTTAATCCCAACCAACCAAAATGGATGTGGATGGATAGCCCTTGATGTAAGCTGTCATTTGACACCTTGGTTTCCTTGTTCCTCCAACTTTCAACCTTTGAAAAAGGTAAATAAATGTTGCAGCCATTATCGAAAATCTCCTCGGAAACACAAAATCCTTCAATGTACTTTCAATTTCACCTATCCTAAACATTAGATAAATCCTTCCTAACTAATCAAAATGGATGAGGATGGATAGCCCTTGATATCACCTTTCAGTTGGCACCTTGGTTTCCTTGTTACTACAACTGTCTACCCTCCAAAAGCTTAATAAGTGTTGCTGTCAGTGTCAAAAATCTCCCCGGAAACAGAAAATCCTCCCATGTATTATCAATCCCCCCCATCCTAATCACTTGGAAACTTAATCCCAACCAACCAAAATGGATGTAGATGGATAGCCCTTGATGTCAGCGGTCATTTGACACCTTGGGTTCCTTGTTAATACAATTGTCAACCCTCCAAAAGGTAAATGAACGTTGCTGTCAGTGTCAAAAATCTCTTCGGAAACACAAAATCCTCCCACATATTTTCAATTCCACCTATCTTAATCACTAGATAAATCCTTCCTAACTAACCAAAATGGATGAGGATGGATAGCCCTTGATGTCAGCTTTCAGTTGGCACCTTGGTTTCCTTGTTACTACAACTGTCAACCCTCCAAAAGCTTAATAAGTGTTGCTGTCAGTGTCAAAAATCTCCCCGGAAACACAAAATCATCCCACGCATTTTCAATTCTGCCTGTCCTAATCACTGGATAACAACTTTCTAACCAACCAAAATGGATGTGGATGGATAGCCCTTGATGTCAGCTGTCATTTGGTACTTTGTTTTCCTTGTTACTACAACTGTCAACCCCCCAAAAGCTTAATAAATTTTGCTGTCAGTGGCAAAAATCTCCTCGGAAACACAAAATCATCCCATGCATTTTCAATTCTGCCTGTCCTAATCACTGGATAACAAATTTCTAACCAACCTAAATGGATGTGGATGGATAGCCTTTGATGTCGGCTGTCATTTGGCACCTTGGTTTCCTTGTTAGTAAAACTCAACCCTCCAAAGGCTGAATAAATGTTGATGTAAGTGTCAAAAATCTCCTTGGAAACAGAAAATTCTCCCATGTATTTTCAATTCACCCCATCCTAATCAGTCGGTAATTTAATCTCAACCAACCAAAATGGATGAGGATGGATAGCCGTTGATGTCAGCTGCCATTTGGCACCTTGGTTTCCTTGTTAATACAATTGTCAACCCTCCAAAAGGTAAATAAATGTTGCTGTCAGTGTCAAAAATCTCTTCGGAAACACAAAATCCTCCCATGTATTTTCAATTCCACCTATCCTAATCACTAGATAAATCCTTCCTAACTAACCAAAATGGATGAGGATGGATAGCCCTTGATGTCAGCTTTCAGTTGGCACCTTGGTTTCCTTGTTACTACAACTGTCAACCCTCCAAAAGCGTAATAAGTGTTGCTGTCAGTGTCAAAAATCTCCTCAGAAACACAAAATCTGCCCATGTATTTTCAATTTCGCCCGTCCTAATCACCGGATAACTAATTTCTAACCAACCAAAATGGATGTGGATGGATAGCCCTTGATGTCAGCTTTCATTTGGCTCCTTGGTTTTCTTGTTACAACAACATTCAACCCTCCAAAAGTTAAATGCATCTTGCTGTCAGTGTCGAAAATATCCTGTGAAAAACACAAAATCCTCCCTGATATTCTCAATCCCAATCACTGGACAATTCATTCCCAACCAACCAAAATGGATTTGGACATTGACAGTCCTGTTAAATTTTTTTTTTTTGTTCAAATGACATTTAATTATTCTAAAGGATATCAAAAAACTTGAAATACATGGATACAGAGGGGCCACTTTGACCTACTTTAATTGTTGTCTTTTGCAACTTTTGTGAGGGCAGAGTTAGTTTCATGTGAATGAGTCAATTGGCTTTGACCTCAACGACCACAAATTAACCGTAAAATTCAAATCCATAAGTGGTATCAACCCTAATCCTTTTGTCAAACCTATTATCTATCTAACTGGCATAGATACCTTCCATTAACAATAAAGCCTCTAACAGTACAGAATCATGTACATTGGCTGGTCCACTAAAAGAAGCCAAAGTGACTGAAGTTCTCAAGAAGGCGGAGATTGGTCTAGATAAGAGCAATGTGCATTGCTCATATATCTCAAAAGTCATACTTAAAGGATATTTTTACTATTGTAAGAGGCATTATCTTAGTGCATTTAAATCCATATACTTCAGAAAACAATTAACCAACCTTTGTTCGTTTGACATTGTTTGGCTTGCAATGTAAAGGCCACTTTCTCAAATTCTGCAGCTTCGTTATTCACGTTGTTCACGGTTTTTGACATGTCATTACTTTGGATGCAATTGACATGTACCCACATATGACCCATCATTTGAAAGCACCTTTCAAGTAGATTCAGAGTAAGCCACAGTAAAAGATACTTTGCTTATTCTTTAAGCACATTTTGGTGGAGCAGGTCACATATGCCTAATCTTGATTTTCAACGCCAATTTTACAGTTTAAATGCATAATTTAGGCCATTTAAGCTAGAAATTGCGATCTTATGAGTTTGATTTATCTCTTTCTGGAATCCTTGACCCTCAAAACCCCTATTTTGATGTTTTATTTATCATCCTAGCTGAATTAGGAGCCAATTTATGACCAATTTCGGGTCCGGCGGCCATTTTGGACGCCATCTTGGATTTCTCGGAATGCTCAAGGGTGAGAGTTTCACACCCCCCCCTGAAAATGTTCCTTGGACCATAAAGATACAGGATCAAGAGAGAAAAAAACTTTAACCGGAACTTTTGGGTTAGGCCCAAAAATGGCATTTTACTGCCGGACTAATTACTCAAATGCCCACGAAAATGTCAAAATTCATTCAATCAGCTGTAAGCAAGTGGCTGTCCAGCACACGTCTGACACGTTGAACAGCCGAGAAGAAAGAGGAAGGTTAAGCGCAAGGGACTGTGGGTATTAGGAGGTGTGGCAATGGTGCCAAATTTTAAATCTTGCCTGTGAAAAAGTGTGAAAGCTTGGTCGAGAAAATATACGGACAAGTAAGCGTTGTCACTCTCTTAGATGAGTGACAATAAAGCTGTGGGGCCATGGGTGAAGTTAGAGATTACCATTTTTGTAACATTTGTTTACATTTATGCACTTAGGACTGGATAAATCACAAAATGGGCTTCATTAATCAACTTCCCAGACTGATTTACCCTGAAAAAGTGGTATCATATGCCTTTAAATGACAAGTACTTGAGAAGTGACGTCCAGGTGAGATTTAAAACTGTGCCGTCAGCGACGCTACTGAATCGATTACATTCAGTTATCTTGACCTAGAATTGCTTCTACTCATAGTAAACTATTAATTTTGGTGTCATTTTAAACGTCTTGCATAGATCTATATACAGCTAGTCTTTTTCTATCTATCTGTCCATCAGAATGTGCCTGAAGAAATTGTCTTTACTTGTATTAAAAAAAACATCGATTTTTTGGTGAAAAATTCACCATTTTTGCCTATTTATTTACCTTTATATGTTTAGAATTGAACAAATCACAAAATAGACCTCTTTAATCAACTCTCCAGGTGGATTTACCCTGAAAAAATGGTATCATATGCCTATTTGTGACCAGTAGTTTAGAAGTTAGTGATTTTTTGTCAAAATTATGGCATTTTCGACGTTAATCCAAGATGGCCGCCGTACAGATGACATGGGACAATAATTGGCGATGGGAACATAAAAAAATATTTTCTACACATTATGAGGATTCCGAAAACCAAAGTTAAAAAAATATATCTTTCGGGTGCATGGGAACCCCCCGTTCCTACCCAACTAATATGTGGTAACGTCACCATTGCAGCTGATCTCTGCTGTCATCTTTTTTTAATTCTGAGAATTTCAAGTGTCGGCCGCTTCGTTTGCAATTTGCGCCACTTCTATTGGGGTTAGAGACTTCTCGTTTGAAGCATTAGATGCGCCATGAAGAGTACTATATACAGCCGGAGATTCAATTTGATACTCAAAACAGAACATTTTTACAGGCGATTTTCGGCAAGCAGGTCTAATTTTTCAAAAATGACTTTGTGATATAAATAAATGTTTATATCAATTTGAAGTGTGGTAGGAAGGCCTGTCTATATCATCATGTTGTTCCCAACTATTTTTCGAAATAAATGACAAAGAAATAAAAAATCCTATCTCGTCAATTTTTTTTAGCGCCATGGTTTATAAAAAAAGTTAAAATTGTCAAAATCGAAACTTATATTCCGAGTCCCTTGGAAAGTCCTTTAAACTAAATATATCTCTTTGAAATTGTAATCACCTTTTCCATGAAAGTGTCTTCTTTAATTTTATGCTTCATTGCATAATATGGGATGCATGACCACTGAATGGCAGAACAAACTTCACAGTAGGAAAAATAAGAAAAAAATTTAGTTTTCCAGGTTTGCGTGGACTGACTTTCTGGTACATAACCCCAAATATTTTTTTCAAAAGGCTGGTAGCGACCACTTTTGTTTACATATTCTTGTTATAAACTATATTTTTGATCATTCTAAACTGTTTTTAAGAAATCTTATCTTGGAAAGTTCACGAGTATCGAGCCACCTTAAGTCAATTAGAATGTTTAGACAACAATGGTATGTTGATTGTCAAACTGTTGAGCATGTTATTCACAGCTTCACAAATTGACCCAAGTGCTAACAACTGGCCAATCACAATGCCTCTAACAATGAGCCAAGTTTATTTGGGTGTGTCAGAAAAAATTGACAGCCAATTCTAATTGAAGACAAGGAAATCATTAAAGGGTCCCTTGGTCAACTGACTTAACTGGATCATACATAGGTCATTCTGGGCTGCTGAATTTCTCATTGAGGTTCTGGCCTTCTGCAGCACTTTCAACAGGAATAACAAGATGCTGAGGACGATATTTGAGCAGGTAATGATTCAAAACGTTGTCAAATATTGTTAGAAACTTGTGCTAGCCAGATTAATTATGTTCTCTACATAATAGTCTCGTGGGAAGCCTAAAAGTAACCCTTGTTGATTTGAGTGATGGGGTTGTGAGCTACATTGTCACTATTATTAGAGGTGAGTGAGCATCATGCCAAAAAAAGCCCCAACCCCCAAAAAATACCCCTACCCCAACCCAGCGGCTGTCACCTGTGATTGAAGTATCGTACAATGTCATATTCTCTTGTCAACATTAAAGATGACTAATGAGAAGAATCACATGTGCTGCTACCACCAGAAAAACCATTGATGTCTCCATGACTGGCCGAAGATTTGGCAATAATATGTTTTGGTATGATTCCTTCAGCCATGGACCCAATTCCTGTCCTTGTTGCGGTCTTAAAATTATGTGATGCAATAGCTGAATATAGAAATTGTGCTAGATGTAACATGTCAAGTCACTCATGTCACTTTTGAAACTTGTGTTACTAAGATGACACAAAATGTTCTCAAGGTCATAGTTTCTTATGATATGGAAGACAAGTTTATGATGTAATGCAATAACTTGTAAATACATAATTAGTTAACACTATTTGAATTATTTCTAAAATATTGTTTGACATACCTTCCAGAATAGTTTTCTCAGAGTGAAGTTCCTCTCAGCAGCAGTCTTCAATTCAAGCATCAGTTCGAAAGTGGCCTCCATATTGTTATTGCTGTCCAGGATTTCTCCCTTTAATTCATTGTAGAGCTGGTTCATTTTCTCACTGTTTGAGGTAATGTCAAAGCAAAGAAAAATCATTTTATTGATGACAAAGGCAATATTTTTTAATGGTCATGGAATGAGCTCCTCATTTGAGGGCACAAAATGTCTTATGGAGGAAATATTTCAACTTACAAAAAAAAGACCTTTTGTAAAATTGTTATTTATAGTGATAGCAGAATTCATTTCTCGGAAATGTTTGGAAGAAAAAGCATGCCATATACTTTTTTTTTTCAAAATTGACTAAAAATGAAACACGCAAAGTTGGTAAGAAAATATTCTTTTGAAGCTTTAATCTATGTCAAACCGTATTCGCAGAAAATACATTTTTGAGTAGATCTCAGTCGGCGTGTATTTTATTTATGTGATAAGCAAAGTCTCTGTACAAAAGGCACGCAAAATGTTATTCTGAAAGCATGCTAAAAAGAAATCGTAAGAGTAGAATTTTACAATCATGCTGATTACTGAAGCATGCCGACTACTGAAGCATGCCATAATTGCCATTTATGTACATTTTTGTAAAAATTGGCTGAAAGGAAAATTAAACATCGCGAAGTCGACAAGCTAGAAATGTTTTTTTCTATGTTAAAGCGTCTTTGTAGAACATTTCTTCACTCTAAAAAATGTCGGGACAAAATTGGTTTTTTAGATTCAAAATGGTTTTTTGAAAAACCAAATTTCAATGCAAAACCAAAATGGATTTTAAAAAAAATCCATTTTGGTTTTTTGCATTGAAATTTGGTTTTTCAAAAAACCATTTTGAATCTAAAAAACCAATTTTGTCTGAAATTTTTTAGAGTGTTGAGTATATCTCATGCAGTCAGTGTGCATTTTATTGATGTGTTTATTTTCAAAGTCCCGATATAGAGAGCACTTCTTTTTTTGGTTAAAAAGAATCCTCAGGAAATAGCTGAAGAGAATTTTACAATCATGCTGTCATGCTGATTGCTGAGGCAGCTACGTGTATTGAAGTCAGATATCATGCCAATTCTTCATATCAAAGAATGTGCAAGCGAGAATTTACAGCAAGAATGTTTAAGCAAGGTACAAGCAGAAAATAGCAGTATGCAGAGATTTCTTGATAACTAATAGTAAATATATTCTACTTACAAAACACCTTTTCTGAAATTGTTGGAGAAATTTAACTGTACGTTTCTGTGTTAACACAAATATGTTACCATTAACTGGATAAGCATTGAGAATTTTCATTGATTTCAAAGGTGTAAGCCATTGCCACTCCTACCCTGGACTTCTCTTGATCCTGTTTGTCTTCCTGAAATATTCTTCATCCAGTTCCAAAGTTGCTCTCTGGAATAAAAAGATTAATAGTATTTACGACAAAGTTGTGAATTAAATTATCCACTACAGTTTCAACTGTTTTTCCATTGAGTCAAGATTTTTTTTATCATACAGCCATTTTTCTGTGAAATATATGAAGAAATATGATGAAAATCAAAAGTATGCAAATAATTTTTGTGTGACTGTATGTTCCATCTTGGACAATTTTGCATTTATTTATATATATTTTTACTTACAATTAAATAGTTGCTCCAGGCAAACCTGGTGAGGATGAGCAAAGGGGAAGAATTGTTGACAACATAGAGATGAAGAACTTCCTTCCTCCATTCTTCCCCTTCCCATATTCCATCGTCTGTGAAGTCAGATCTAAAGAAGAAAAATGTTAATAAATTTCTGGATATTTCAGATTACTACAGTTCTATTATGACACATATACAACAAAGAATTCTTTCGTAATGATAGAAAGAACAGTGGTTCCTGTTTTCTAAAGACAGTTCCTCTTACGGTTGTTATTCGCGTTTTGGGCATTCTCTCTTCAGGAGGCAGAGAGCACTGTGATAGCAATGTATGACAATATAAGAATTACGTTATTGCTTATTTTCGTTATTGTGCATTTATTTCAGAACATATATTAAGGTCTGTACAGCAGTGTTCAATGTTCATGCTTGTTCAATGTTCATGCCGGTGATACTGTACTAGACTTTCGACTTGTGATATACAGCCCTTTTTGAAGACAACTGTTCAATCATGTCATATATTTTATTCCATGGCATTTTACATATCAGCCTTCGTATCGTGCCCTTGAGACCACGTATCGGCCCTCGGGATTGAATATTGGTCCTCTACATGGTCATGCTGATACGCAACCATCAGGGCCGATACTTGGCTCTCGGGCATGATACGAGAGCTGATTTGTGAAATGTTTGTGTGATAACATATACAAATATTATTGCAACATGACGCGAATAGGACATGTATCTGATTATCCATTCTTCATGCATTTCGGTTATCCATGTTATGTGCACAATTTAGTTGCTATGAGTTATCTATAGAATGGTGTTAAACTAACACAAAAAGACGTTAATGTCAGTAAATTTTTTTGCAAACTCAAGCCCCATTCCTGTGCGCATTCACTGATAGCCAGCGCAAGCAAGATGCACCATGCTAGCAATATAGCTTTTAGTAATTCATTACTAAATATATTTAGCATATGTAAAATACAGTCTATAATGAGAATGTAGCTCTACACTCCGAAGTATCTAATTAGTGTGTCAGTGGCAGTGAATATCATGCCATTCCATAAGATGTTTGTTACTATGTCAGTGGTTATGTCTATGAATGTCAGTTCTGTGAGATTTTGTCAGTGATTGTGAGTATTTACATCCTATTTAATCTTTCACTGACATCTGGCTGTGAATGCCATGCCATTCCATTAGATGTTTGTTAATGTGTCAATGAATGTAAAATGTTAGATTTTGTCAGTGATTTTATCAGTGATTGTGAAATTTGTGAGTATGCACGTTAGGGGTACAACTTTTTTGCAACGTCACAACCCTGTATCATATTGTGATGAGCTTTTGCTAGAAAACACTGAAAATCAATGTCTTTTTGGTATTTGATCAAAAAAGTTCACCCATGACTCTCATTGAAATTTTTGCATTTTGTGTCAATTTGGCGCATTTTCCGAGAAATGTAAATGTAGTTGGATCATTGATGAAATGGCTTATATTTTGGAACCATATAACTTTTAGTAACTAGAAGAGCTACACTTTATATTTCAATGCAACTATAAAGCAATTCATACAGAGGAAGGTTGCAGAATATGGATTTTTTAAGCTACAACAAGTCATAAATTAGAGTGAAGTGCAATCGCAAGTTTCCTTAGTTTTTGCGTTTGGTGTGCAGTTCTTTCATGACCTTAATTGTTTGTTCACTACATTGATCTTATTTCTGCTGATGTTCAGTCTTGATGGCTCTTGCTTTCAGTGATTTTCAAACACTTCAAAGTGTCTTGCTAGAAGGCTTACTATACAAGGCTTGTGAAAGCTTCACATTCTCTCCAGCTTGATACATTTGATCATTGATCCAGTGGTCTGTCCAGTTATTAGAGATAAACTGACAGACTGCAAGCAGTCTTTCCCTCAAATATGACCTCAGATAAAAGGCCATTAGAGCTAGGATGTCTCAGGAATTCCATTTGGCATTAATTTTACTGATACTTGGAACTTCTGAAACCTGAAAGGGAAAGATTTGTTTTCGTCAAAGAACAGAAACTTCTTAATAATTATTTCTCCCACCAGTTTGATCATCAATGACATGAGTTCCATTCTGGAAGGACCCTTGGAGTTCATAATGTTTTATCATAAATCTTTGACAAATATGTTATACATTTGGTGACTTCATTCGGTCCACCGGCTCCTGATCCATGAAAATGCATGGATTTCACTCTAAAAAATGGTGCTGACAATTCACAAATTGTGACATACAGCTGCATCACAGCTTTGGCTCACATACTATTTCTGTAATCCAGGTACTTACTTGCAGCTTTGCTTGACAAATAGCCCACTTTGAACTTTGATAGAATACAGCTTAAATTTGTCATCTGCAAGAGCCATTCAATAATTGTGCTACAAGCTCATATTTTTGTTTTTGCGCTAATATGTCAATGTAGCACATTTTCGAGCTTGGATCATTTCACTTGCTCAAAAATCATTGGAAAGTTAAGTTTAATTGTCCCCAGCTGTATAAACTCCGTTGATAATTGTGCCAATCAGTCTTTTCTGACTTCAACTGACTACCCAAAAAACAGGTACCACCAACAACCTGCTTCTTGAGAGCAATTTCACTTCTGCAGGCCAGTCAGATTTCTTTTCTACAGGCATATCACTTCCAGATTAATGGGAATGGACCTATTTCTCTTCCATTTCTCTTTGTTCTTCTGAAAAACTTCAAACAAAACTTTTTTGATGGATAAACCCATCATGAGCAGTAGCCGACAACATCTGAGAACACATTTCATGAGTGAATATTGTTTACATGGCCAAAGAAGCAAAATTCCTGGAATTTGACAATTTACAATGCTGCAGAGATAGTTTTAATACTCATATATTGTGTAAAGGACTAAAAGACATGCATGTGAATACCAGAAAAGTCCTGACAGTGCCTCAAAGTTGACAAATGTGTAAGTTTAATAAGAAAGGTTGGTGAGGTCTCTCTTGACACTTGAAAATCCTTCTGCAGCCTGTGCATCTGTGCTATCAGTGAGTTTCATCCTCACTCCAATTTAATTTTGTTGATATGTGGTGGCATAAAATAATAATATAGCATTGTGTTTTTCATCAGGAACCTCTAATAATGCTATAGCACAATTATTTGCAAAAGAGTTTACAAATCCACCAAATTTTCAACAGAAAAATGATAAAATTGGAAGAAAAATGCATAATATTAGCTCACACAGGGTAACATGCCATATGTGAAGTGCCTTATATGATCCCACTGAAAAGTTAATTTCATATGCTTTAATTTGGTATTACTTTGGTTGCTGTATCTTCAATAGGTAAAAAGTTATAAGATAAAATAAAGTACTCCACCGGCGGAAATTGCCATTTTCTGACTATAATAAATGGCCAACACAAAAATGAGTTCATGGGTGAACTTTTTTGAAGATAGGTCAAAAATGACTTAACTACAGTGGTTTTTATACAAAAACTCATCTGGCTATGACACAGGAAATTGATTTTGAGGGAAAACATTGAAAAGTTGTATCCCTAATGCACGTCCTATTTAACTCTCACTGACATCTTATGTTGATCATTTAGTGTGTCAGTGTCTGTGAATGTCATGCCATTCCATTAGATGTTTGTTAATGTGTCAGTGATTATGTAAATTTTGTGAGATTTTGTCTGTGGTTGTGAGTTTTCACATTCTATCTAACTCTCTCAATGACATCTTATAATAATTCAGTGCGATAGTCATGCCATTACATTAGATGTTTATTAATATGTCTATGAATGTCAGTGTTGTTAGATTTTGTCAGTGATTGTGAGTATTCACATCCTATCTAACTCTCACTGACATCTTATGTTCAATGATTGTTGGTTCCTTGCTGAAGCATGGAAGTCCTCTTTTTTTCTTAGTTTTCTTGGGCGTCGCCATTTTGTCATTCTGAAGATCTTTTTTCATGTTGTCTCCTTCCCGAAATGTTATGGACTGTTGTTTCTTCTTCTTTGACTTGCTTAATAGAAGTGCAGAATAATGATATTGTAAAGGTATAGTATGGAGAAGTTGGTTTCTTATATTAATTATCTGAAGGTTCATTTTTCGTTGCAGTAGGATTTATGATGTTTTTCAAACCTTTGACCTTTTTGGATATTGTGTCTTCACTGATCTCAAAGGTTGATTGATTACAACTTACATTTATTTCTTATCTCTTGGTGTTCTTACTTAAGGAAAAATGTGAATCACTTCATGTTTCTCATTGCATTGATAAATTTTGTGTATATTCAAGGATAGGTAGTCGATGAAAACCAATGCTGTGGAGTCGGAATAAGTTTTGTGTATAATTTGGCATAAATTTCACACTTTTGTAACTGTGTTTTTGTAAATTATATCAATTATTTTTAGGAGTCAGGAGACACCTTTTTGATTTTCGACTCTGACTCCACCTGAAAATCGAAGTGCAACTCCGACCAAAAACCTCCGACTCCCTGGCTCCCCCAAACAAGTGTTCATGCACGGAACCCTATGAAAACTTTTTAGAGTTAATATTTCTCCCCTGTTAACCATGTAATATTTGTTATTATTATTATTATTATTATGACATGTTATAGTACATTATCTCATGCGATTCTAATGCACTTTACAGGTAATTGAAATTAGATAAAATCGAAATGAAATGTTGAAGTTAAAAGCTAGTGATAAAATTTGTGTGCAATAATGTCAATAAGTGGAGTCGGTAGCCGTGATTCAAGATATCTTCGGAGTCGGAGTCGCTTCTTAGAAAGCCAGAGGATTCGGGAGTCGGTTTACTTATTACCCGACTCCAAAGCCCTGATGAAAACTGCCGAATAGCATTTAGAAATTGCAGAACAAGAAATACTGCCTAGTAAAAATCAATATGTTGCAAAACTTCATGGTTACTAAATGTTAATATATATAATTGTGTCTTACCTAGATGTGAATATGCTCCCATCCTCTTCATTGTCCAGTTCTTCCAGGTTGAGCCTCAATTCTTCACTAAAGTCATCAACAGTGATTGTGGGGACCTCTAGTGAGGATGATTGAGTTTTGGATAATTTTCGTCTGCTTTTGGAGTTTTGTCTTGATATTCCATTGACTGGGTCATTTTCTTTGCCTGAATTTCCTTCTGTGGATGTTTCGCTGTCTTTTGAATCTTTTCTTGAAGGTTTTCTTTCTTTTTTTCTTTCCTTTTTGCTGTCTTTTTTGCTATCTTTTTTGCTTAATTTTGATTTAGTTTCATTTTCACCATTTGTTTCATTCTCATCGTTATCAGGATCAGTGTTATTGTTATTGTTCGATACCCTCATGGACGAAGATAGATCAGTGTGTATACTCTTAGATCTAAACCTTGGCGTTGTGGATTCAGATCTCAGAGTCTCGGAACCTGCAGCTATGGTAGATCGTCTTGTCGGAGAGTAAGAAGACTGTCGAGAGAATCTCGCTGTACTCTGGCCCAAAGTTCTTGAAGTGGAAAGCGCCAGTCTGTCATCAAAGCTTTTACGACGGTCATCTCTTGTCAACAGAAGACCGGAGTTTGCTAGAGATGCAGTCCTCGTACTGCGAGCGCTTCTTTTAGAAGAATTTCTCCTTCGTCTGCCTTTTGGGGGTTCGTTCGTCAAGAAGTGGATTGCGATGTGCTGAGTATTTTCTCGCTCTTCTCCTTGAAGGAAGTCTGGGAATTCATTCACCTGAAAAGGTGAGGTTTAGACTTTAGACACATCAAAAAAATCATTTTAGTGTATAAAATATTACATATAAATGACAGTAGATTAAGGTTTTGTTACTAAGTTATGGTCGTAAAATGTTAGAAATACAGTGAATGGTAATCAGGCACCTAATGTATGCACAAATTATGAAGTAAATTCTTTGATTTCCTCTCCTTGGGAACGATAAAACATGTGCAAATAGGCTGTATAATTCACATTTGTTGTGCTTCCAGAAGTGAAAACAGTATGTTTGTGAATGGAAGCCCATGACCTTGTTCATAAAAAATATAGAAAAAAGTTAGACAAACAAATTTTCAAGGGCACGAGCTTGCGATCAATGGAGGTTTAATATAGACTAGTAGTTTAGCCAATAAAACTGCAATTATTGGTCAACACTTGGTGAATGTTTGAAATGGTTGTCAGGACTATAGGCAGTTTCTAAAAGATGAGAATGTCGAACAGATTCTGACATTGATCATACAAACTTTAAATACGAAGTTGAAATGTTGTCAACAATCCTTGAACTTTTTACCTTCAGCGAACGAAGTTCGAAGAAGGTATTGTAATCACTTGGGTAAAAATGTTGTCCGTCCGCCGGGCGGGCGGGTGGGCGGGCGGTCGGGCGGGCGGCGGGCGGATAGATCGTTTCCGGGCCAGCACTCGGCCTCTGTTGAGTGGACATGGATGAAATTTGGTACACATATAGCCTGTATGGTCTAGTTGTGCCTTTTGATGGTCTAATTGATAGATATTCAATACCTTTTGAAATAATTGAGAAAATATAAAAATTATTTTTGTTCGTTTCCGGGCCAAATCTCAGTCACTATTGCATGTGCACTTATGAAATTTGGTACAGATGTGGCCTATATGGTCTAGTTGTGCCTTTTGATGGTCTCATTGATAGATAATCTATACTTTTTGCAAAAATTTGGAAAATAGAAAAATATGTATTTTTTTAGTTTTTTGGGCTGAGACTCGGTCACTATTGCATGTAAATGGATAAGATTTGGTACACACATGGCCCATAAGGTCTAGTTGTGCCCTTTGAAAGGTCTGGTGGAAAATATTAAATGCTATTTGAAATATTGAAAAAAAAAGAAAAAATATATTTTTTGTTTCTGGCCCAAGACTTGGTCACTATTGCATGTACATGGATAAAGTTTGGTACACATATGACTTATGTGGTTTAGTTGTGACTTTTCATGGTCTGACTGATACATATTCTATACTTTTTGTAAAATTGAGAAAAAATATTAAAAATACTTATTTTCTTATAGGAGCCAAAACGTGCCCACTATTGCATATACAGCAATGCCATTTCCTACACGTATCACCTATAAAATGTAGCAGTGCTTTTTGCCTTGTATTTAACACTTTTTGAATGATCGGAAAAAAATTGGTGCATGCATAAAACCGTACCATAATATAAGTAAATTAGTATAATAAGGCCTTTCCCTGCTTTTACAAACCCTGGCAAGCACACAGGTAGATCGCAGGGCAGCAGGCAAATAACAGATAATAGAACGCCATTACTCGACCACTGTTGCATACCTATAATATACGGAATTTGGTAAACACACCAATTTTATGATGTAATTGTAATCTTCTAAATGTGTTATTCGCTGAAGGTTTGCTGCTGCGCAGCCTATGTTTAAAATTATGTTGAGGACTTAATTTAAATGCATGGTTATATGGTTATATAATATTATGTCTATTGCATGCTGCAGCTTATTTGACTATGCTTGCTGTAGGCCATCGGGCTAAATTTAGTTTGTCCTAGACAGCTAATTTCCATGAAATTTTAATGAGGGTGCTATGGTTACTTTATGCTTGATTTACTTTCTTGTCGTATGTCCCATGATTTTTATAATAGGACGGTTGTATTCATAGTAAAATATGCCAACAACAATTTTATGATTTGAGATTGTGTTAAAATGATAACCCACCTGGGGAAAAAGTATTGAAGCCAACTTGTTGGGGAAAGGTTTGATTTTTACTTTCACTCGGTAAAAAATGAAGAGAATTTTTAGCTAAGTCCAATCTGACCAATAATGCTTAGGCCAAAAAGGGATTATGTGGTACAACTTTGTGTTAAAATTTGAGCAGGTGACATTGGTATAGGTTATTCACCACGGAAGAGGGAATATGTGATTTATCACCCAAGGGCTTTAGCCCGAGGTGTGATAAACGCATATTCCTGATCCCATGGTGAATAACTGGCTTATACTGTGAGACAAACACTGAAACATGAGAGGATAACTGGACAACAAAGAATATTGGAATTATTTCCCTGTAATTCTGGCATTTGATTGGCTGACAGAGTTGTCGAATGGTATAATTTATGATATTTTATTGTGGACATGCGAATTGTAAGAACAAATACAGAATGTTTTGATATCAAATTTGTCAATAAAAGTGCAGGTCTATAGTAGCTTTGGGGTGCGAATGGAGGGGAGCTCAGAGGGTGAGTGTTTGGGATTTACCACCGACACCTGTCTCGTGACGATACTATGATATCTATATTTATTTATGTCATAGTATCGTCACGAGACTGGTGTCCGTGGGATTTACGTCCTGTATTAATTAGGGTTTGCTAATTTCCCGGTTTTCCAAGAAACAGGGAAACCGGAAAATGATGTGCCCAGAACCGGGAGTCCCGGGAATCCCAGTTTCGGTTTTGGTCACAATCAAACCTTGAAATTCATGGGACGTTTTGCCAAATTCAACTTTTCTTTTCATCAAAAACTAACAATTCATGAGCAAAGGAAATTCTGGATGACCAATTGCAAAAATAGGGTGTTAATGGGTATTCAAACAGGCCTTTGTGTGTGATTCATCACTCCAATGGAAATATATTTTGATTCTTTACAAACTGTTGTCTTGTATACATTTTCCCATAAAACATCTTCAGATACTTTACAAATTATCATCTACTTTAAGACCTTTAAGAAATTAAGGTGATACCAACTGAAATGCTTTATTGAGCAATAAATTATCACATTTGTTTGAAAATAGCTGCCAGCTGATGTTTCCTGTTAGTAAAACAGAGTATAAATAAAATTGATTTGATTTGATTGATGTGTGTTCCAAATGATTATTCTTGAAAGAAGGACTTACAATTAAATATAAATTTCTGGACATTAAACAGAACATTTTGCTTCGGCACAACAATGTAATGACTTGAAATATGTTGAATTACAAGGCCAGTCCAAAACTTTGTCCGCAAATGTAGTGACTGTTCATGGACAACAAAGTTTTATATCCACATATAAAATGCTCCACTGAACATTGCCTGATACAATAATTTATAATTTTTTCATCACTCTATATCACTGACGATCTAATTTTTTAAGAAATAACGAATCAATTTCTTTTGAAATAAACAAAAATTGCTGAAAAAGATCATGCCATCAGGTATTGTGGGCATATTAATTAAGATCCTTATGACAATTTAATGACTTTTCATGTTGAAAATAACAAGGCCAACCCAACATTTTATCTCCAACAGTGACTGTAGTGACTGGTCTTGGACAATAGAGTTCTATGTCCATATAAAATCCTCCACTGTTGCCTGATACAATAAATTTTATTTTTTGCCACTCTACATCACTGATAATCAAATTATTTCAATAAATAAGGAATTAATTTTTTCCATTTCTTCAAAAACGCTGTATCCAGTCCCGGTTTGTATTTCCCGGTTCTCCCGGTTTCAGTTTTTTGCCCATTTCCCGGGAATTTCCCGTTCCCGGGAGTCCCGGGAACAAACCCTAGTATTAATGCGCTCAATGCACCAGACGGGGAGAAAGTAATGAGATGATGAAACGTCCATCTAACATGAGTTGCCCAGCCGGAATCGAAACCCAGGTCCCAGAGGTTAGCATCCTAGTGTGCTACCCGTGCTGGGCTGCCAATCGCTGGGTCCAGGGTTCGAATCCAGCTCTTGCCGGGTCACCTGGGCCTATGTTGGATGGCTGTTTCAATCATCCTACGCCTCATTGCCTTGTCCTCCTCCTGTCCTAATTAGCCTACCAAGTGCAAAAATGCAGGACGTAAAGCCCCAATCATCCATCCCAGTGTGCTACCACTGAGCTTGGCTCAGACTCTGGGCATGAGTGGACTTCAAGCATTGTGATGCAATATCATAACTTGGTCCAAATCATTTAATATGAATTGGTATTCTCTAAACAAGAACAGGTCTTATAGGTGTTGATGAAAACAACAAAACTTGTTTTGAACTATCATTTCTTTCAAGTTTTCTGTAATTAGCATTACATGAGATGCACAAGGGTCAGGGGCGGACTGGCCCCACAGTGGGCCCCTGGGCAAGATCATTGGCGGGCCCCAGGCCCTACTATCACAATAGTGGCATACCATCGCAATCGCGGCATTTTCAGAACATAGATTTGCCTTACCCGCATGTTGTGATACGAAATTAGGAATAGTGTACATGTAGTGTGAAATTAAGCAAAAACGTCTGTTTTCTAAGAGAGGGTGGCCCTTGTTTGAGTGACATCACGAACTTGAAAATTATCATCATGTAAAAAATGTTTAAGTCAAAAAGCAGAGGAACACATTCATCCCTGCAGCTAATTAAGGGGCAGAAGGTAGGTGATTCAGATAGGGGCATTGGGGGCCCATACAAGGAGGACCTCTGAGTGTCAAGGCATAATCTCAGGGCCTCTATACTAGTGGACCATATCCGAAATGAGAGAGGGGCCCCTTACTTCATTGTTTTTTATGCTTGTCTAGTTTTAATTGAAGATTTCTTTGTATCCCTATCAGAGCCAGAATTACATTTTGACCTCTTTACGTAATTTTTCGATAATTTCGATTTTTTAATGATGCTGGTGGGCCCCCCTGAGGTGTTGGGCCCCAGGGCACTGCCCTCTGGCCCATAGGGCCAGTCCGCCCCTGACAAGGGTCTTTAATAATATGTACCACATATTTATCAGAAACTCTTTGAATCATCAGATTCTTGTTTTGACTTTTTCTATTTTACCTAATTTACACTATACAATACATGTATACCATCAACCTATTATACTGTATCGGGCACTGACAATTACAAAATTATTGATTGTCAATTCCAGTTTGATTTAGGTTGAGTTTCACTTATTTGGGTTGCATGATGCACTGGACCAGGCTGCAGAACATTTGTTTATTGATCTCTATGGCAACCAACAGTAACCAAGAGCAACAAAACATGTGGTCAACCCCCTGCAGATTAGCACTTGGCCATCTCCCAGGAACCTGGATAAATTCCATCTGTGTCATTAACAGGTTTTAATTAAAATGAGTCATTGATGAAATTATTTGGTTAAATGTACGGTTGAGGTCAGAAGTAATCATACACCAGAATTATTTTATGGCAATCCATTTGAAAAAAAAAAAAAAATCAGGTGATGGCTAGTAGTAGCAGTTGATTCTAAATCTTGTTAGCCATAAAATCAGGTGTACACGTACATCTATAATAGTCAATTGATGACATTAGCTTCGTCAAGTAGGTATCACTATAACACTTTGTTCATATGATTGTTGTGACATTATGGATCATAAAGTTCAGAAGTAAACGTACAGTCGTACACTACTGGCCAAAAGTTTGGAAACAGTGTGCTGTTTCACCATTGGAATATATCCAATGAGATCAGTTGAAATGTTCAAAGCAATTGGAAAATAGCATTGTTTGAGAGGGCTCTCAATAATCCAGTGGAAACCTCTCAAGATCATTGTTAATGCAGATCTACAGACAACCCAACGGGTACACAGTGTAAATACAACATTGCTATTTGTGGCAGGGATTGTCTGTTGGTCACATAGAAAGGTATGGTGGAAATGATGTTGCCACAACGTTAACCCAGGGTGGAGATTTTTTCACAATATTATGACAGTGTTACCCCAATATCTCTTGCTTACGTCATATCTTGATGTTGCTTCACAATGTTGTGGCAGCGGTATTCATACCGTTTACACTGACAATGCAACGTTGTCACAACATTGTCACACCGTTGCTGCAAAGTAGGTATACCCAATTGGGAACTGACCTTTCATAGAAATAAGTTCTATGTATTTATTTCTCTAAGGTCCACAAGTTCGGATGGTGGTTTGAATTACACAAATGCGAATAATCTGTAGTTTGTATGGCTGATTCCTTGCATATGTGGAAGCCTTTTAGGCCCAATTTGTTCCGACATGAGCTAAGTTGGAATTTGAGAAAGTGGCACATGTGTATATACTTCTGCAATCTGCATTTGATCAAAGACTATCAAAGACTGAACATTTTCTTTGTTAACTAAAATAATCAGAGTATCAAAGGACAAGACAAATAAGAAAAGCTCTTTAAAAATGTATCACTGAAATTAACAACATGATTGCATACATTTTTGCACTGCTTTTGATACACAAAAGAATGTCAAAATGCATGAGTGTTATTGGTAGCAATAATATTATTGAGAAATAACAAGACTGACCAGCTCTATCTTGACCACATCAGCAAAGTGCACACATGGGGTGAGCTTTTTAGGGGGGTTTTCCGTCAGGTAAATCCATTCATCACTGATAATGACGTATTTGTAGGCTTTTTCTTCAATGCAGGCTTCGTGGGTTCTTATTCTTTCAAAAACGTCTTCATCTAAATTCCTTTTCAAGAAAGCTTCCAACTTATTGTTCCTTTTGACCAAAGCATCAGGTCCACTGCGCGCCATTTTTTCATAGCAGACGATCTAAAATTCACTGGAGCATGAAGTTCTGTGTATCTTCCATTTCAGGCATTTGGAATGCATCAAGTTTGTCAAAATGATCATCCTTAAGAAGTGTCAATCCAATTAAAGGATGTATAATCCATTTTACTTGACCAATGTTATGCATTGCTCTGAATTGTTTTCTCCATTTTGCTATCAAGATCAGATATTTTATCAGCAGCCAATGAGCAATGGGTTTCAGTTATGGTGTTTTGAGTCCCTAGCAACAGAAACAGCACGTGCCCACCAGGTGCCTCTGTAGTCATGCTTGATTGATTCTCTGGATCAATATTTTGATCCCAGTGGCATGGCATGCATGCATTGGCAAACTGCAGTCTAAATTGTAATTTAAACTATAGTCTAATTTGCTAATGTTTAGTTAAGCAGTTAAGCTGATAATGGAATTAATTGCTCATTCATTAGTAACTGTTATGAAAAGGTTTATCACACCTTTAATGATTTACTCCTTTGTTTCTGACCTGCAGGAATTGTCATAGTGTGCCAACCAAATGATTGTAAATCACTGATTTAATTAATTTGTTGTTCATCTTGTTTATCACCAGTACATTCTTTCATTTGTTTGTCACTGCAATTGTTATCCTTGAAACATTTTTCCCAAAGAAACTTCCTGATAGAAAGAGAGACCCAGGCCAGACCCTCAGCATCTAGTCTTTTATTTCAGTTTATGTTTATGTTATCTCATTGCCATTTAATTGAAGTTCAGGCAAAAGTTTTGCGATATGAATAACAATATAAATTTGAAAATGAAAATTTAAATAAACTGAACAATGTGCAAAAAATGAACTGAACAATGAAATTATTCAATTGTATTGAACAACTGAGCAGTCTCCTCCTCTTTAGGATTTTGATTTTGATATACATGTTTATACACACTACATCTGTATTCATTACTGCATGCAATTTGATAGATGGAATATTTGAAATGTAAAACGACAATAATTTTCTCTTTCAAAGTTCCTAGTTGCCAATTTTAGATTTTTTCTTGAGTTCACACCAAGGAATATCTAATGAATATTCTTAGCTACTGTGTGACACTATGATCTGGTCCACTCAGAAGAACCCCTGTCCCTACCTCGCTAGCTGTTCCTATTTTTATGGCATTGCAAAAGGCATTAGTGGATCCAGAGGGAGGGGGGGGTTAGGAGGTTATTTGGGCCTGTACATGTTTATGCAAAAATAAAAATAAAGATCCTGATATTTTTAGTACATTTCCATTTGTAACCCCCCCCCCCCCCATCCAAAATTTTCTGGATCTGCCCTGAAAAGGGCTTTACAATGTAAAATTTGAAATTTTGAGTCTGCTTAAATGATTGAATGAGATGGCAGCATAATATGGTTGACCTGACATAGCTTGTTGTAAGTTATGATAATCTATCTGTTGTCATTACTTAAAACAGCAAGCTATGTCAGTTCAAATGAATTGTGCAACCATCTCTCTGAATCTTTTGAGCAATTGAGCTGAATCAAAATTCAAATTTTACAGGGGACAGGGGCTATGCGAAAATCATGCAATACAATTGTCATGCTTTTGGCTTTCTTGTCCATTGCTGCAGGTTTATAGGCTATTTTAAGTCACACATGAGTTAACATTGTACCTTGACACATGTGCAAACATCTAACCTTGGAGACCCATGGTCAGATGAGTAAGTGGACTGTCGACTTTGATATACAGCAACAAAAAAATCTAGCTTGCGATATGTATTTAGAGACATTTAGATACCCAGTTTATCTTGATAATGATAATATGGCATTGGATTAATCAGATATGGTCAGATAGTGCTATCTGTGGATAGATGATAAGTGACATGTAATCAACCATTGGATGCTGTGGTGTTCATTTTGTGGAGTAAGATAGTGGCACTGTCCTCCTTGACCCATCTGATGCTGGAGTGAATTGTTTACTTGTTTTGTCATAATATTCTCAATTATGGGTAAACTTGGTAAAGCTTTGGTGTGTCTGGCTATTTTTGGAGGCATATATGCTTGGATCAACAGTTTCAAAGTACCCGATGGATTTTCCGAACCCGGAAAGCTGCGAATCAACTTTGTGTTTATTACGCTTATCATGAAATTGGTATGTAAAACTCTATACTAATAACAGTTTTGTTCAAATTATGACTTCTTGATCAGCTATTCTAAATAAAAATCTAGATGGCAAGGTTGCAACTTGATTGCCTTACCAGCCAGGAAATATTTGTCAATCAGGGAATCTTCCTGATAGCTGAGTTATCATTTCAGGCTATCTGACGGATGTTAAATTTTGTTTTCCAGCAAGGCTGCTTTGAGAATACTTCACAGAAGTTGTATAGAATAACTGATGATCATTGTGAATTTTTGAAATTGTTAATTTTGTATGTTCATAATCAAGTTCACATTTGTTTTGTCTTCAACTACAGAGTGTGGGGTCAAGCTTTACTGTAATGTACCAAAATCCTCCTATTGAGGTCATATCTTATTATTGAATGTTGGGCCTAGCTATGTATGAAGTTGGTCAAACCAGAAAAAATAATTACGTAGGCCTATTTGCATCAAACGAAAACATATTACAAAATATGAGGAAACATTTTTTGAGGTCATATCTTATTCGCCCGTAAGGTCAAGTCACGTGTCTCGCAATGGCAAATTAACCACTGATTTCAATGGGCACTGTAATGAAATAATTGATATCCTGACACAACTAAATGTTATACCATTCGACACCTTTCAGCCAATCAGAAGCCTGTATTTCGACGCAATAAATCCCATATTCTTTGTTTTCTACTTATTTCATGTTTGACTATTTGAGTGTTTGTCTCATTATATAAGCCGGTTATTCGCCATCGGATTAGGAATATATGTTGTGTGACAAACCACATATTCCCTTTCTCATGGTGAATAACCTTTTCTTATACCATTCGACACCTCTGTCAGTCAATCACAAGCCTGTATTTCACTGCAATAAATCCCATATTCTTTATTGTCCACTTATCATTCATTTCATGTATTACTATTTCAGTGTTTGTCTCTTGGTACAAGCCAGTTATTAGACGAGCAGAGCCGTCTATTGAATTACTAGATTCTGTCATTTTCCTGTTTCCAATCACCAGTCAATGAGTGCAAATCTGTGTGCTCAATTCTGCGCTGAAAACGTCATATGAATGCATTGCTCACCTGGCCAAAACCTCATCTAAACTCTCAAGATGCAGCATGCCAATTCTGGAGTATATCTAATACTTAGTTCCGTGTTTAATGGCTTTATTTCAATTGTTTTCTTGGCATATTTCTCACCACTCAAAGGTTGCAACGAAGCTTTCTCATATCCGCTAGAGGGCAGTATAGAGGGCAGTATTTCACACAACCTCCACCTGGTGGATAATTCGTTGGTGGCTAGAAAGCAATGAAAGTGTGTTTCAAGTCAATGATGGCAGTCAATGATGGCAGTCAATGATGGCAGTCAATGATGGCAGTCAATGATGGCAGTCAATGATGAAGATAGATAGATAGATAGATAGATAGATAGATAGATAGATAGATAGATAGATAGATAGATAAGGGGGCGACCATTTAATATCTACTAAGGATAAGGGGGCGACCATTTAATATCTCCTAAGAATAAGGGGGCAACCATTTAATATTTACTAAGGTGCTAAGATAGATACATACATACATACATAGATACACAGATACACAGATACATAGATACACATATACACAGATACATAGATACATAGATACACAGATAGATACATAGATAGATTCATAGATAGAAAGATAGGATAAGGGGGCTACCATTTAATAGCTACTAAGGAGGGGGCAACCATTTAATATCCGGGGACATAGGGACACGGCCCCAGTCAATGATGAAGATAGATAGATAGATAGATAGATAGATAGATAGATAGATAGATAAGGGGGCGACCATTTAATATCTACTAAGGATAAGGGGGCGACCATTTAATATCTCCTAAGAATAAGGGGGCAACCATTTAATATTTACTAAGGTGCTAAGATAGATACATACATACATACATACATAGATACACAGATACACAGATACATAGATACACATATACACAGATACATAGATACATAGATACACAGATAGATACATAGATAGATTCATAGATAGAAAGATAGGATAAGGGGGCTACCATTTAATAGCTACTAAGGAGGGGGCAACCATTTAATATCCGGGGACATAGGGACACGGCCCCCGGGGACATGGGGACATACCCCCGGGGACAGGGGGACTTACCCCCGCGCACAGGGGAATTACCCCCGGGGACATGGGGACTTACCCCCGCGGACATGGGGACTTACCCCCGCGGACATGGGAACTTACCCCCGCGAACATGGGAACTTACCCCCGCGGACATGGGGAGTTACCCCCGCGGACATGGGGACTTACCCCTCGGACATGGGGACTTACCCCCGCGGACATGGGACCTACCCCCGCGGACATGGGGACTTACCCCCGCGGACATGGGGACTTACCCCCGGGGACATGGGGACTTACCCCCTCGGACATGGGGACTTACCCCCGCGGACATGGGGACTTACCCCCTCGGACATTGGGACTTACCCCCGCGGACATGGGGACTTACCCCCGCGGACATGGGGACTTACCCCCCCGTACATGGGGACTTACCCCCTCGGACATGGGGACTTACCCCCGCGGACATGGGGACTTACCCCCGCGGACATGGGGACTTACCCCCGCGGACATGGGGACTTACCCCCGCGGACATGGGGACTTACCCCCGCGGACATGGGGACTTACCCCCTCGGACATGGGGACTTACCCCCTCGGACATGGGGACTTACCCCCTCGGACATGGGGACTTACCCCCTCGGACATGGGGACTTACCCCCTCGGACATGGGGACTTACCCCCGCGGACATGGGGACTTACCCCCTCGGACATGGGGAATTACCCCCTCGGACATGGGGACTTACCCCCTCGGACATGGGGACTTACCCCCTCGGACATGGGGACTTACCCCCGCGGACATTGGGACTTACCCCCGCGGACATGGGGACTTACCCCCTCAGACATGGGGACTTACCCCCGCGGACATGAGGACTTACCCCCGCGGACATGGGGACTTACCCCCTCGGACATGGGGGACTTACCCCCGCGGACATGGGGACTTACCCCCTCGGACATGGGGACTTACCCCAGCGGACATGGGGACTTACCCCTCGGACATGGGGACTTACCCCCGCGGACATGGGGACTTACCCCCGCGGACATGGGGACTTACCCCCTCGGACATGGGGGCTTACCCCGCGGACATGGGGACTTACCCCCGCGGACATGGGGACTAACCCCCTCGGACATGGGGACTTACCCCCGCGGACATGGGGACTTGACCCGCGGACATGGGGACTTACCCCCTCGGACATGGGGACTTACCCCCCGCGGACATGGGGACTTACCCCCTCGGACATGGGGACTTACCCCAGCGGACATGGGGACTTACCCCAGCGGACATGGGGACTTATCCCCGCGAACATGAGGACTTACCCCCGCGGACATGGGCACTTACCCCCTTGGACATGAGGACTTACCCCCGCGGACATGGGGACTTACCCCGCGGACATGAGGACTTACCCCCTCGGACATGGGGACTTACCCCCGCGGACATGAGGACTTACCTTTGCGGACATGGGGACTTACCCCCTCGGACATGAGGACTTACCCCCGCGGACATGAGGACTTACCCCGCGGACATGGGGACTTACCCCCTCAGACATGGGGACTTACCCCCGCGGACATGAGGACTTACCCCCACGGACATGGGGACTTACCCCCTCGGACATGGGGACTTACCCCCCCGGACATGGGATCTTTTCCCTCGGACATGGGGACTTACCCCCGCGGACATGGGGACTTACCCCCGCGGACATGGGGACTTACCCCCGCGGACATGGGGACTTACCCCCTCGGACATGGGGACTTACCCCCGCGGACATGGGGACTTACCCCCTCGGACATGGGGACTTACCCCCTCGGACATGGGGACTTACCCCCGCGGACATGGGGACTTACCCCCGTGGACATGGGGACTTACCCCCGCGGACATGGGCATTTACCCCCGCGGACATGGGGACTTACCCCCGCGGACATGGGGACTTACCCCCGTGGACATGGGGACTTACCCCCCCGTACATGGGGACTTACCCCCTCGGACATGGGGGCTTACCCCGCGGACGTGGGGACTTACCCCCGTGGACATGGGGACTTACCCCCGCGGACATGGGGACTTACCCCCTCTGACATGGGGACTTACCCCCTCTGACATGGGGACTTACCCCTCGGACATGGGGACTTCCCCCGCGGACATGGGGACTTACCCCCGTGGACATGGGGACTTACCCCCTCGGACATGGGGACTTACCCCCGCGGACATGGGGACTTACCCCCGCGGACACGAGGACTTACCTCCGCGGGCATGGGGACTTACCCCTGCGGGCATGGGGAATGAACTAAGGAGGCGACCATTTAAAATAAAACATTAATACAGAGTATTTAGAGTAAGATAACAAAAATACATAACAAAAGTACATGTATGAATGAACTAAGGGGGTGACCATTTAATATCTACTAAGAGGGAGGGGGGTTGTAGCCCCTCAAATGGGCCCCTCAAAATGTGGCCTCTCACATTGAGCCCCTCAAATAGGGTCCCCTAAAACGGGCCCCCTCAAATGGGCCCCTGCGAATGGGGCCCCCTAAAATAGGGCACCTCCAATGAGGCCCCCTGAAATGGGTGCCCCCTCGAATGGGCCCCTCAAAATGAGGCTCCCTTCAAATTGGGCCCCTCAAATGAGGCCCCTCTCAAATGGGGCCCTCCAAATTAGGGCCCCCTCAAATGTGCCCCTCAAAATGGGGCCCCTCAAATTGGGGCCCCCTCACATGGAACCCTCAAAATGGGGCCTTCTTCAAATGGGGCCCCTCAAATGAGGCCCCCTCCAATAGGACCCCATCACATTGGCCCCTCAAATGGGTCCCCCTCAAATAGGGCCCCTGAAATGGGGCCCCATCAAATGGGTCCCTTCAATGAGGCTCCCTCAAAATGGGGCCTCTCACATGGGGCCTGGCCCCTCAAACTGGTCCCCCTCAAATAGGGCGCCTCAAATTGGGGCCCCTCAAAATGGGGCCCCTCACATGGGCCCCCTTCAAATGGGCCCCCTTATATGGGCCCCGCTATATGGACCCCTCAAATGGGCCCCCTTCAATGAAGCCCCTCAAATGGGACCCCCTCAAATGGGGCCCCTCACATAGGGCCCCTCACATGGGCACCTCAAATGAGGCCTCCTCAGATCAGGCCCCCTCAGGGTCCCACAATTTGGCCCCCTCACATGGGGCCCCTCAAGTGGGGCCCCCTCAAATGGGGTCCCCTCACATGGGGCCCCCCTCAAATTGGATCCCTTGAATAGGGCCCCCTGAAAATGGACCCCCATTGTAGACTCCTGTAATTTCCCCCTCAAACGGGGCCCGCTGCTCGTCTTGCATATGGAAATATGCTCCCATCTAGTTTTCCATGGGATTGGGAATATATGTTTATCACACCTTTGGGTGACAAACCACATATATTCCCTTTCTCATGGTGAATAACCTTTTCAAATCACCATTCCTTCCGTTGCTGTAAAAAGCTCATGGGAAGTTTGTTCCTGAATAATGTACTATAACAAACCTCGTCCTAAAGTTCAAGAAGCAAGCATAAAAAACCTTGTAATTCTGCTTCTCATTGACATTTGCAGGATCGTTTCATCGGATCATTCAGTGACTTCAGTATCTTGGCTTCAATGAATGCAAACAAAACTCTGAATCTTCCACCCTCTGTGACAGTAAGTTCACTGAATTGTACAATTACTTGCAGGTTGATGTTTGTTTTGAGATTGACCCCTTTTGCAATTTCATGAAGTTGTCCCTGTCATCGACATGTTGTGAAAATATTGGTCTTTTCAAATTGTTGATACTCCCTCCATCTGGAAGATCTTTGGAGTTAGTGTAAGTACAGATTCACTAGGTGGCAGTACAGGGTGGGGAACCAAAATTTTCCATGAACTTCCTTGTGCTAAAAAAGCATCTCATATCTACAGGAAAATTGTGAAAACAATACCGCACAATCATTAAGGTATCAGCCATACCTGTGGAAGGTTAGAATGAGCCATGATTAAAAATGACTCCACAGGAGACAAAAAGGAAGAGGTGGTCAAATTTGCTTCAGTGCCAAATGGACGAAAAGACAATCCCTGACATAGTCAGAGTGACCTCACAACCGGAATACAGTATCATGAAGGCAATCGATGATGTGAAAGGAATAAGAGGGAAGTCTGGGAGTTTGTGGAGATAATTAAGAGAGCAATGGAGCATTCTTGGAGTCACTGACGACAAAACTGACAAGGTACCTGCAACGTCCATGAGAGAGGTGGTTGAGGAGCATCAGGTGGCCCTCAAGGCTGCCAGAGCGGCTATGCAAAAGGATTTTGGCCTGAAATTATATGTCAGGACCCCAAAGACACCATTTGGCCTATTCCATGATGGCCAGAAGATAGAAATAGTGAAAAAATGTTGGGCTACATTAGAAAGCATGGCCCAATATTAAATTTTTTTTTTCAAACTATAAACGTTTGGCTGTGGATTCTATTGTCAACAAAAGAAATGGCACATTTTATATAAATCAATAGAAGATGTCGATGGGACATTCAGGGCAAGGTATCCAGCTCAGGCAATGGTTTCGGGAGTCATGACTTAAGATAGAAAAATTATGCTTTATTTCTTTTTCATGCGAGTAAAGGGGGACGGACCTGATGCACACTACTAGGTCCAGTGATGTCATGTTTTGCCATGGCTGGATGTGAATTACCCCAATGGCATCTATAGGCAGACTGACAAGGTACCTGCAACCTCCATGAGAGAGGTGGTTGAGGAGCATCAGGTGGCCCTCAAGGCTGCCAGAGCGGCTATGCAAAAGGATTTTGGCCTGAAATTATATGTCAGGACCCCAAAGACACCATTTGGCCTATTCCATGATGGCCAGAAGATAGAAATAGTGAAAAAATGTTGGGCTACATTAGAAAGCATGGCTCAATATTAAATTTTTTTTTTCAAACTATAAACGTTTGGCTGTGGATTCTATTGTCAACAAAAGAAATGGCACATTTTATATAAATCAATAGAAGATGTCAATGGGACGTTCAGGGCAAGGTATCCAGCTCAGGCAATGGTTTCGGGAGTCATGACTTAAGATAGAAAAATTATGCTTTATTTCTTTTTCATGCGAGTAAAGGGGGACGGACCTGATGCACACTACTAGGTCCAGTGATGTCATGTTTTGCCATGGCTGGATGTGAATTACCCCAATGGCATCTACAGGCAGACTCAGGATGGTTCCCCATGCCTTATGGCCAAGAAAGTTCAGGATTTCCACTTAAAGAAATTTCGGAGACTTCTGGGCGGCCAACTTTTGGCCCTTCTCCAGCTCGGACCTTAATTCCCCTTACTTTTCCGTGTGGGGCATCATAGAATAGTTGGTCAACAAGACCTGTCACCACGATGTTGTTGTCCTCCTTACTGTCTTCATGGCTCACGGCCTCAAAATATGAAGGTGCTTTTTTTCAAAACATCACCAAGTTTAGACGGCCATATTGAATTTTTGATTGGAGATAATACAAGTCAAACTTCACAAAAAGGATCCTTTTTGTCTTGTTTCTAAGGCCTGAAAATATGAATTCGCTATGACTTAGCAAAACCTTTCGACTGAAGTTTGAAATATTCCAAATTTTGAAAAATTTGGTTCCTCACCCTGTAATACAACCATTTTGGGTGTTCCAACGTGAATTTTTTACCAGAGAGGAATCCAACTGACAGAAATGCACGATAGAACCCATAAGTAGATCTCTAACTAGTTTTCTTTATTAAAGAAATCTATAATCAGTGTGATTTTGTTTTTCAAGAACGAAGAGCGATACATTGAAGGAATCCGGACGCTCATCTTCAGACCATCTGGTGAATCTTCCAATCGTCCAGCTATTGTTTATTATCACGGAGGAGCCTGGATTCTGGGAAGCCCTGGTAATAGCAACATTGGTCACAGAAGGTTTTTTGCTCAAAAAGTAGATGCATTATTAAAAATGTCATATATTGCAAGAAGTCTGTTGGTATTTTTTTACATTTTCACTTTGATGTTTTTCACTGCCTTTGGAGGGTTTGTTTGTCAGATTTTAGAATATTCAGATGAACGGGATTTCTTGCATAGAACGTTTGAACTTCTGATTTCGACGTCCGTTTTCACTGGTATTTTGCTGCTTCAATGTTTCAGAATCAATGGTTGATCTAACCGTGGACTTGGTGAATGATCTCGGTGCAGTGATCATCTCTGTTGAGTAAGAAATCAATTTTAATGTGTTGCAGAAATTAATGTTTTTTTTATCATTTGCTATTTACAAAAAACTAAAACATTTTGGTGAATTTGAAACTTTGAATTAGGTTTTTGTTGAAAATGGACCTTTCAAAGTCTTTGTTATACGGTTGGCCAATATGTATGTATCAATATGGTTTCAGTTTCTAAAATCTGAGAAGGTTTCTAGATTTAAAGATTTTTTTGTTGGGTGAAAAGTCCTTACTGAATGGTACTGGAGATCTAAATGTTGACTGTGACAAAGTTATATTCTGATTTTATTTCTAAGCAAAAATTATCTTTCTCTTTAAATTTCAGCTACCGTCTAGCCCCCAAGTACACCTTTCCCGCAGGATTTGACGACTGTTACAAAGTGACCAAATACGTTCTTGCTAACACACAGGAATTTGGTATAGACCCTGGAAAGATTGCTATCGGTGGAGACAGTGCTGGAGGAAATCTAGCCGCTGCCGTGTCAACAAAACTGCGGGATGAAGGGTTGGCTAGTAAAATCAAAGTTCAACTTTTGTTAATACCAGTGCTGCAAGCTCACGATTTCCAAACGCAGTCATACAAAGCTAATAAGTATGACGGTGTTCTCAGCCAAGACTTCATGGTTGTGGGCTGGCTGAAGTATGCTCTTGGAAAAAATTACAATCAAGATCTTGTCCAGAGTTTAACCGAGAACACACACGTACCTAAAGAAAAGAGAGATGAATTTGTCAAACTTTGTGGCAACTCTCCTCTGCTGACCAAAACTGTAAGCAAACCAACAGATGTCACTGCATGGCAGAAGTTACAACCATATTTGGAAAATCCATACTTTGCACCCCTGGTGGCCAAAGATGTCAGTGGATTGCCGCCTACGATTTTAGTCACAGCTGGCCAAGATGTACTGAAAGATGACGGTAGAATTTATGCTAATCGTTTGAGAGAAACTGGGGTGAAAATGACGCACATTCACATGGCTAGCAGTTTTCACGCAATATTTCTGATGAAAGAAGGTCTTGCTGAGGACTATAACAGAGCTTACCAATCATTTTTACCTGAATTAAAGAAACTTTTGTAGCTTTCAATATTAAAATTGTTTGACATATATGAGATTATTTTGTAGTTTTCCCATTTATGGCTGTATTTGCTATTTTGCCTTTTTGCTTTTTGTTGTTTTACAAAATAAATTGGTTGCGCTGTTGTAATCGTTTTCAATGAATTTTTCTTTGTATTTCAAGACGACAATATACCTCAATTTTTGTCTTACACCTTAATATATTTCTGATAAGTCCTACGGTGGAGACAAATACCAGATTGACAGTTTTTAATTGCCGCCGCAGGTTTCGGGCCTCCTCGTGGCGGTGGGTGGTAACACAAAGGTGAAGACCTCTATCCTTAGTGGCCAACATGAGACAGTGTGCATGCACGGTGTGTCCCCTACCTTACAGGGGAATATCCAAACCGGATCGTACGTCAACCGGGTTACCAAGGTGTGCGTCCCTCAGCGGGAAACCAGGCTAAGATCGAAAAATTTGCGACTGGATTACCAAGATTCCCACGGACAAGTACATCCTCGGATGACTTGATTGACCCTGACCGCCCCTCACACATGTCAAAAGATGAAAATTGCCTTGTGATAAATGGACTTGAGAAACCTATCAGCAATCACTGTGTACGAAATTGTTGCAGACATTTGTGACAACACAGTAGCAGATAAAATACAGCGTCAATTCAATGGAACATTTCTCATTCACCCACAGAATGACACACAAAAAGAAAAACTGACACTTGTCAAAGAAATAGCGAATACACACTTGAACCTTTCCAAAAACCAGGCAAAGGCATTATCTTCTCGAAAGAGAGCAAGAGATGCTCAGACTCTCAACTGTCCAAGTGGTTCCACAAACATGGCATTACCCAATTCTAACGTTTGTCTCAACGAAATGGCTATGAATCCGTAAAACAGACATTCAAAAACAACAATGTACCCGAGAAAGTACCTGTAGCTTTTGAAAAGTGCAGAGTTTGCCCACTCTTTCCCCGACCAAAATGCTGTTTCAATTGCCAGTTGTATGGACATATCAGCACAACATGTAGACGGTTCACAGTTTGTGCCAATTGTGGTGATCGAGGTCACACTCACACGAGAGACAAACCATGCTTCAGGCCCCCGCATTGTGTTACAGGTGATTTCATTAGTACGAGATCCTTAGGTTCTAGACCCAACAACTACATACCACTTTTAATTAATCTGATTGGTTAAGAAACAACAGAACGTCACACATTTGATGTATCAAACGTAGTAAGTGCTGGTTTAGCATTGATTCTTCACAGCCGAGTGTGAATGACTAGAATCGCATGGAAATGAAAACACCTGTAATTGCATAGGGGACCACCCTGCGTTTAGCCACAACTGTCAAGTCTTCAAGAGAGAAAAAGAAATTGTACAATTTCAGATTGACACAGGATGTTCGTTTCCTGAAGCCAAGCGCATAGTTCAACAGGACATGGACAAAACTGACGAAGACGCAGATTACCTAAGACCAGTTTTACATTCCTCACCGCGGAGGATGATTCAACTTTTTGAGAACCTTTTCAAGGATGGCTTTCGGACAACGCCTTCAGACCGACCAAAGACGGGAGAAACTGAAATATCCTGAATCTGACTTATGCATACCACCCAGTAAAAACATTCAACAAAGTCAACCATCCTCTCCTTGTGCTCCATGGAAAAAACTGTCACTCCAACAACCAAAGAAAAAAGAAACGGCTTCTGAGTACAAAAAACCATCCACAATAACAAATCGAGACGGCTCAACAGACCAACAATTTCCTTGCACAGACAAGAGAAACATGACAAGCAACAAAAAAACACCTGTCACATCTCACAGACTTAACAAATCAAGAACCTTGACACACGCCAAGTATGTCTCTAAATAGCCCATCCAGGTGCTGATGAGGCGTAATAAAACCAACTCACTCACTCGCAGTTTTTAATTGTTTACACTTTGTGATCCACCAGTCACGTTTTGGTCGGCTGTAAGGCTAATCCTCTTGAAGTCAAAATATTTAAACGAAAATAGCCCTTAAATACGACTGTTTAAAGCCGTGACCAATCAGAGAATCTGCAAGTGAAATTTTAAACTTTTGTTCTCAACACACAAAAATGAAATTCTAACCTGCAAAGTGTAAACTTTTACTTATGGATTACAACCAACACAGATGAATTTACATAAACATACCAATAAGAGAAGCTTTTAAAGAGAGTTTAGGTTGGGCTCCTGAATAAGGCCATGTGAGAAGTTTGTCACCTTCCTAATACATTTACTAATGTTGTCGATAACACTTGACATAAAGGTCAATACCTGTGTCTGCAAGCACATATAACTACTGTATGCAATAGACATACAAAGTAGTACCTGTTGAAAATTAGGACAATGTTATCTCAAATTAGGACAGTGTTGTCTAAAATTATTGCAGTGTTATCTATTAGGACATTCCTATCCTACTTTTTCATGTATGTTACAGTGCATAAATGAAGCTGTCTTGCAATAGCGTTGTCATTGTCATTTAAGTGAAGTTGCCTACGTTGATGCTTTAGTGACTTATGTAGTCTAAAGAATGGGTACCATAGGCAAAGTGCTATTTGGTCTGGCCATTTGTGGAGCTGTCTATGCCTGGATTCAATGTCACCAAGTGCTCGTTGGTCTGGCCATTTGTGGAGCTGTTTATGCCTGGATTCAGAGCCACCAAGTGCCGGATGGATTTCTGGAACCAGGAAAGCTGAAGCTGTTATTTGCGATGATGAGTGTCTTCAAGAAACTGGTATGTATGACGTTATACAACAAGATGGGCTATAGCACTCTTAAGAGTGCATGGTGCCACCGCCGCTTCAAAGTAATGCAACAGTCTTACACTTGGCAGCAAAATTATTCAACCCCTTCGATGTTTTCTCATAGATTTCAATAGTACAGACTTGGCAAAAATGAGTGTGGTGACATCAGTCTGCATCAAATCTTTAAAAATATGACAGCATCACGTATTAGACAACATGTAGTAAATCTGCTGTGAATCATAACTATATAAATCTGGCTGGCAGGTCCATTTCACGTATGGGTCAAAAATTGTAAAAAATTATTCCGTACCCTTCTCCATCTCTATTACAATGGAAGCAAGGGGGTTGAATAAGTTCTGAAATATTTTACACTCTAAAAAATTTCAGACAAAATTGGTTTTTTAGATTCAAAATGGTTTTTTGAAAAACCAAATTTCAATGCAAATACCCAACATGGATTTTTTAGATTCAAAATGGTTTTTTGATAAACCAAATTTCAATGCAAAAACCCAACATGGATTTTTTTAAAATCCATGTTGGTTTTGCATTGAAATTTGGTTTTTCAAAAAAACATTTTGAATCTAAAAAACCATTTTTGTCCCACCATTTTATAGAGTGTACCCTGATGCGAAATGCAAAGAGCCTGCCAGATTTAGGTTTCCTTCACATCAGTTGTATATCATGTTGTCTAATATTTAATGTTATCATATTTTTCATGATTTGACACTTTCTGATGGCACCACACCAATTTTGCATGACTCGTTAACTATTGAATTCAATGGAAAACATTAAGGAATTTAAGGGGTTGAAAAATTTTGTTGGCAGTGGTTCATAAAAAAGGTTATCTTCACCAAAATCGTGTCAGTTCTTCATTGTGGTTGTTTCATTAGAAAGCATGCATGGGAGGGAGAAAGAATTTTCCTCAATCTTGTAAACAGACCTGTAGACAGACGAACAGACATTGGCCGGCTGATGAAATATTGATTACACAGCATAGTATGATTTTGAATACATCAATTCTACACCCATTATTTTCTTCTTATCTGCACCTACCATTGCTTATCAGGCCTTGTGCTTATCAGGCCTAATGGTTCATTCACAGATTTCTGTCCGACTGTGTATAGGCGTCTGTCTGTTATCAAGGTTTAGGAAATACAGCTGGGCGCTTTCTAATGAAAATCTGCGGTATTTCTCCAATCACCACAATGAAGAACAGATTAGATTTGGTGAAGACGTGGTTGTGCCACTTGACCTACTTTTTGAAGATGCCTGCCATGATCTTTCTAACACAAGCCTTTTAGTTGAGGATGTTCAGCACTGACCAAATGGCAAAGCATCCCCCCGTTTCACTTACTAAACAGGTGGCACTGCAGATACTATCACAGACTGTTCATATCAAATTATTGTAAAATGATAAAAAGGAAATATCTTGTGATCTGTGATTCACTTTATTAAAACTATTATTTCTATCGATTTGTATTTCAGAACACTGTTGTCAGTCTTTTCACTGACAGTGACCCCCTTGTGGCAGCCTTCACAAGCATGCAACCGGATTTGCCAACTTCAGTTACAGTAAGTTTTGTAACAAGAAAAGTTGTGGCTACTATAACACTATTCACTAACAAGGGGGGTACCCTCGCCTTCAGGGTAGCCATTAGCCCATTACAACTCCTGATTCGTGATTTCAAAGTGAAATTGCCAGAAATCTCAGGGGTGTGAGGTCTTCAAATTGTGAAGGTGGCTAAAATGGCTCGTGGAATGAATGATTGCCAAATGCCAGATTCAAGTGTTCAAGATAAAGTGAGACAATTATAAATTTAGAAATCACTCAGGAAAAATGGTAGGGCGAGGGTGCAATCATTTTGGGCGAGGGCACCAACACCTTTTTTGGCGAGGGTACCAACCCGTAAGTGGTGAGGGTGCTGCAAGATTTGGGCGAGGGTCACTTCCGGTTTGGCGAGGGACGCCAATGGTACCCACCGAAAAAGGAACTGGAGAGGGTAATGCAAGATATTGGCTGAGCAATCAGAGCAATCTGAGAAAACAGTCTCGGAAGAAAAGCATTGAATCAGCTTATTCAATTCGCTCTTTGTTGCAATTTATAACAGCATATCCTTACACATGATTGCACTTCTGAAGTAATAATTATACAAATAAGTGAAATAACCCAATAAGGTGCTGCAGAGGTGTTAAACCCAAGCACACACGCACCATGAAATCTTCGATTTTATAATTTTAGAAAGAAGAGAAATACATAGAAGGAAGAAGGACGGTTATCTACAGACCGGTTGGTGAATCCAAGATACGTCCCGCCATCATCTATTACCATGGAGGAGCCTTTATTTTGGGAAGTCCCGGTAAATATTGAGGTGTATTTACATTGAGGTTTTCATTTTTTATACAGCATTTTTTATTACTTCAATTTCTCTTGAAGCAACTAAAAAAAATTCTCTCCAAAGCAAAATCCATTATCCCTCAAAAG
Source organism: Platynereis dumerilii (assembly GCA_026936325.1). Classification (NCBI taxonomy): domain Eukaryota; kingdom Metazoa; phylum Annelida; class Polychaeta; order Phyllodocida; family Nereididae; genus Platynereis; species Platynereis dumerilii. The sequence continues at coordinate 28,493,879 of JAPTHN010000008.1, read as the reverse complement.
GAGAGATAGAATTAGTAACATAGCGCTGTGTCCAAAGCTATCCATATCCATTAACTTGTACTCACTGCTATCTGTCTTCCCCTTGTAAACCAGAACATCTGTGGATAGCTACATGTATAGATGGATGGATGATAAGGGCTTTACATCCTGTATTTATGCACTGGGTAGGCTAATTTGGACAGGAGGAGGACACGGCAATGAGGCAAAGAACGATTGAAACAGCCGTCCAGATCAGACTGGTGATTGCCAATGATGGATCATTGGGATCACATAAACATTTATGTTCTGCTTATAGAATAAAATGTCATACTTTCTTAAATTTGTCAATGTTTAAACTAGAAAAGAACTTGGAGATTCCACGTAAATATGACAAGGACTGTAAAAGACCAGCCACATTTAAAATGCAAACGCTGACATTGTGTTGACACTGATTCTCAGTTGAGGTGGATCCTCATTGGCTTGAAGCCAGGGAATCTGACCCAGTTTAAAATTACATCACAGGTTGTAGTTATTTTGCGTATATATTGCAATGCTAGAGAATAGAGTCGTCCCTGACATCACAGTTCAACAGCATAGACAAGAAATTGAGATTCCACGTAAATTTGACGAGGACTTTAAAAGACCACCCCCGCAGGTCTCGGGCCTCCTCGTGGCGGTGGGTGGTAACACTAAGGTGAAGACCTCTATCCTTAGTGGCCAACATGAGACAGTGCGCATGCACGGTGTGTCCCCTACCTTACAGGGGAATATCAATGAATATGTCATTTACCATGATTCCTAACCGGATCGTACGTCAACCGGGTTACCAAGGTGCGCGTCCCTCAGCGGGAAACCAGGCTGAGATCGAAAAATTTGCGACTGAACTACCAAGATTCCCACGGACAAGTACATCATCAGATGACTTGATTGACCCTGACCGCCCCTCACACATGTGAAAAGATGAAAATTGCCTTGTGATAAATGGACTTGAGAAATCGCTAGTGGACCTATCAGCAATCGCTGTGTACGAAATTGTTGCAGACATTTGTGACAACACAGTAGCAGATAAAATACAACGTCAATTCAATGGAACATTTCTCATTCACCCACAGAATGATACACAAAAAGAGAAACTGACACTTGTCAAAGAAATAGCGAATACACAAGTCTCCATTGAACCTTTCCAAAAACCAGGCAAAGGCATTATCTTCTCGAAAAAGAGCAAGACATGCTCAGACTCTCAACTGAAGAAGTGGTCTAAAAACATGGCATTACCCAATTCAAACGTTTGTCCCAACAAAATGGTTATGAATCCATAAAACTGACATGCAAAAACAACAATGTACCCGAGAAAGTACCTGTAGCTTTTGAAAAGTGCAGAGTTTGCCCACTCTTTCCCCGACCGAAACGCTGTTTCAATTGCCAATTGTATGGACATATCAGCACAACATGTAGACGGTTCACAATTTGCGCCAATTGTGGTGATCGAGATCACACTCACACAAGAGACAAACCATGCTTCAGGCCCTCGTATTGTCTCCATTGTAGAGGGGACCACCCTGCGTTTAGCCACAACTGTCAAGTCTTCAAGAGAGAAAAAGAAATTGTACAATTTCAGATTGTCACAGGATGTTCGTTTCCTGAAGCCAAGCGCATGGTTGAACAGGACATGGACAAAATTGACCAAGACGCAGATTACCCAAACCCAGTTTTACATTCGTCACCGCGGAGAAGGATTCAACTTAATGGGTTCTTTTCATGGATCTCTTTCGGACAACGCCTTCACCAGACCGACCAAAGACTGGAGAAACTGTGAAATATCCTGAGTCTGATTTATGCACACCACCCAGTAAAAAGATTCAACAAAGTCAACCATCCTCTCCTTGTGCTCCACGGACAAAACTGTCACTCCAACAACCAAAGAAGAGAGAAACTTTGGCTTCTGAGTACAAGAAATCATCCAAAACAACAAATCGAGACAGCTCAGCAGACCAATGATTTCCTTGCGTAGACAAGAGAAAAATGACAAGCAACAAAAAAACACCTGTCACATCTCACAGACTTAACTAATCAAGAACCTTGACACAAACCAAGTATGTCTCTAAATAGCCCACTCAGGTGCTGATGAGACGTAAACAACCAACTCACTCGCTCACTCACTTTAAAAGACCAGCCACATTTAGAAATATGAACTGTTAGTTGGTTATCTAGTAGGTTGGTAGGCTTATATATTCAATTGAGTAGCAAAAATGCTCTACAAATCATTTTGATCATGGTTTTTCTCATTACTTTCACAACTCTCTGACAATTGTCTTCAATATATTTTTCCGAATCGTTATAATTCATGATTGCATTTTGTCATTTATCATTCAGAAGGGGAGCAGACTTTATTGTCAGACTATGTGAACGACTTGGGAGTAACTGTCATAGCAACAAGGTATGATTTTTTTTTTCAGAAAGAGAATTAAGACAAGATTTGATACACTGAAAAAAAGTGATGTTGCTTTTACTCTCATATTATTACTTATTATTACTTATAAGTCTAAAAAACATAGTTTATACCATTTGAAACGATGGTCTTTATAGAATTTACAGTCATATGACCATACAATTATATCTGAAGGAGAAATTATATACATTTTTGGCTGTCTCAAACCCTCTTCGAATGACAAACTCATTGACATACCTAATTTAATGTTTATTTAGTCTTCCTTGACATACCTAATTTAATGTTTATTTAGTCTTCCATGTAATTAACTCTTTTTCAATCTCTTCCACTGACCTAATTTCTTTTGTTTCTGGTAACTATTTTTCTACCTCTTCCCCTGATCAAATTTCCTTTGTTTCAGCTACCGACTAGCCCCGGACCACCCCTTTCCTGCAGGGTTTGATGATTGCTACAAAGTTACAAAATACATCCTGGCCAATGCAAAGGAATTCAACATTGATCCTAAGAGAATACTAATCGCTGGTGCCAGTGCTGGTGGAGACTTGGCAGCTGCAGTCGGAACAAAGCTCAGAGATGAAGGATTAGCAAAGAAAATCAGGGGACAGTTGCTGCTAATACCAGTGATGCAAGCTCTTGATTTTGCAACCAAATCATACAGAGAAAATAAATATGATAGCCTTTTGACTCAAGAATTCATGATTGAGGGCTGGGCCAAATATGCTCTTGGTCACAAGTATAAGGATGCAATGCAGAGTATGATAGATAACACTCACGTCCCAAAAGAAAAAAGAGATGAATTTGTTAAACTTTGCGGCAACTCTCCTCTGCTCGACAAAACTGTAAACAAACCTACAAATTTGGATATATGGAAGAGGCTACAACCATATTTGGAAAATCCATACTTTGCACCCCTGGTGGCAAAAGATTTAACTGGCATAGCACCTACAATATTACTCACTACTGGCCAAGATGTCTTGAGAGACGAGGGATTGATATACGGAGAGCGACTGAGGAAAAGTGGAGTAGAAGTGTTCAGTTATCACTCTGCTAGTTCCTTCCATGGTACGCTTGGGTTGAAGTCAATTTGTCCTCTGGATTATGATAGGGAGTACCAGGCAATTCTGCCTTATTTGAAGAAACTTTTAAACTAATCTTTGATCGGCATGTTAGTCCAAAGCCATAAGTATTAACATGAAGAGATCCGCCACTCAGACCACCAGATGCAGCAGTGCTCCCATCATTCTCAGATCGTTGATACCTCAAGGAACAACTTTGACACAGTTTAGAATGCCCTCATCCTATAGGCTAACAGCATTGCTATTTTTGTTATAGTGCAACACGTTTTTTGGAGGCAGTTTTTATATGCAGTTTAACTATGGTTTATATGAATTTTTAGATAATAAACTTCATACATGAATATCATTGTGTTTGTATCATGTCTCCTACAAGATTTTTTTTGGACAAATAAAAAGGTGGAAGTGGCTCCACATGAAAAGTTAAACTCAATCCAAGGAGTGATACATTCATTTGATAGCCACGAGAACACTAATGCGGAGCTCCTCGACTGGTTCGAGTTCCGCAAAATTCCGGTTGTCTCCATTTACAGAATGTCGCAAAGAACAACAAAAGATGGCTCGATAGTAGAGACTCTTTGTCTCACCTTTAAGGGAAACCGGCTACCGGAAGCTGTAGAAATTGGATTTGAATTCTGTAGGGTGCGCCCCTACATCCAAAATCCACGGCGCTGTTACCGATGCCAGAAATATGGTCACATTACCAAGACATGTAAAAGCAGAGTGGAGGTATGTGCCAACTGTGGAGGCTCGGATCACACCCATACTAAGGATGCTCCGTGTGGTCTCCCTCCAAGATGTGTCAACTGCAAGGGAAACCACTCATCGTTCAACAAGTCATGTCCTAAATGGACCTACGAGAAACAAGTCCTTGAGATCAAGGCAACCTCAAATGTCTCATTTCCTGAGGCTAGACGAATAGCACAATCCCGATATGGAGCTCAAAGTTATGCTCAGGCCGCTGGTGAAGGGAATGCAGAACTACCAACGGGATCACAGTTGTCCCATGGATCTTCCATTCACCGCCAAGCTGGACCCAGTTCATTTCCTCGCACAACGCCAAGATTAAGAGTAGACCTGGATCCAGATTTCAGCTACTCAAAACATTCTCTGACAAATAAAGACACAAACAAATCCAATTCACAAGAACATGATGACAAATTCCTTAATCTTTTTGAACACGCACATATGAATGAACTTCATAACGTGCACGAAAGACACTTGACACAAAATCGAGAGAAAACAGACAAAAATCAACAAAAGGACCTGCAGAACAAACCGACAAAAAGGAAATCTGATGACAGAAATTCTGACGAGAGAGCCCCAACGAAGATTCAAGTGACAGAGGTCGAATCTGACCTAAATTCCTCTTTTGAAACGGTTGACTCCCAGCCATCAGATGAAGAAAACCTAATGGAACTGCAAACACCTCCTACAGTTCCCGAGGTAGTTAAGGCCGATGCTGGTTCTCCCACCAAGGTGGACAAACCAACTGACAACACCTCCCAGACCCCATCTGCTGCTCCAACAGGTCGAAAGCAGGGTCAGGGAGGTCAACCAGACAAAACAAAAAACCCTACACAGGACAAACTGCAACGCAGAACCCCGACAACTCAAACACATCAGCAAAATAAAAGTCCCGACTCAAAGAACACGAGTCAAACACATCCAAAAAGTACAAAAATACCTGGCCCACCAAACACAAATATGGGGGGAAAATCTACTAACACCAATCAAATTCTGAAACGTGACAAACATAAAGTCACGAATAGAGCCCCGTTAATAAGATAACATCTATGACTGAACAAACTCATTCCATGGACAACATAGTTCAGTGGAATTGCAGAGGTTTAAGAGCAAATTTTGATGAAATAAAAATATTGACATCTGAGCATAGGGCCAGCATCCTATGTCTCCAGGAGACTTACTTAAAACCATCCGACAACATTACTATCAGAAATTATCATATGTATAACTCATATGGAGACATTGTCCAGGATAGGGCAATAGGTGGTTCTGCCATTCTGGTCAGGCAGGGCATAATACATACTTGCCTTAATCTGACCACCACTTTGCAGGCAACTGCCGTCCGCCTAACGTTACGTAGAACGATTACCGTGTGCTCCCTTTACTTGTCACCGAGTTCCCGGGTGACCCTACAAGATCTAAATAACCTATTTGACCAATTACCTGCCCCCTCCATTATTCTTGGAGATTTTAATGGTCACAGCCCTTTATGGGGTAGTGCAGACCTGAATAGTAGAGGTGAACTGATAGAGGACTTTATAAATGGAAATAATCTTTGTGTCTACAATGATGGGTCAGATACATTTCTACATTCAGGACATGGCACTTACTCTGCTATTGACCTAAGTATAAGTGACCCAAATTTGTTTTTAGATTTTGAATGGAAAGTACTAGAGGATACACATGGAAGTGATCATTTCCCAATCCTATTGAAATCGTTAGATGTTGGTCCTAACTCCGGTTTATCAAGGTGGAAATTCAATAAAGCAGACTGGAATCTCTTCTCAGAACTCTGCAACAAAAATATTACCCAACAGAAATATGCAGATTCTGATTCCCCTGTAGACCATTTCACAAAAGATATTATAGACATAGCAAATAAAGCGATACCGAAATCTCAAGCCAATCCTCACCATAGCCCTAAACCTTGGTTTGACACAGAGGTCAAAGAGGCTATCAAAGCCCGCAAAAAAGCATTACGTGCCTTTAAATCTCGCCCAACATCAGAAAATCTAAATCAATTTAAAATCTTCAGAGCAAGAGCGAGAAGGATAATAAGACAAAAGAAAAGGGCTACCTGGCAAAACTATGTCTCTAAACTTAATACCCGTACACCTAGTTCAAAAGTATGGAAAATGATAAAGAAGATACAGGGTAGAGATACATCCACACATATTCAACATCTTGTCATCGACGAAGAAGAGATAACCACAACTGAGGAAATTGCAAATAGAATAGGTGACCAATTCGCATTTAACTCCTCATCGAACAATTACACCCAAGAATTCCAACAATTTAAAGAGAGGGCCGAGCGACAAAATTTGAATTTCCAGTCTGATAACTCTGAAGCATATAACATGCCCTTCTCCGTGGAAGAGCTCATAGCGGCATTGAATAAGGCTAAAGACTCTGCTACTGGAGCAGATGAAGTTCATTATCAACTACTAAAGCATCTACCGGAAGGAAGCCTTAAAATTATGCTTCAGATTTATAATAGAATATGGGACTTTGGTACATTCCCAACGCTGTGGAAGAAAGCGATAGTAATACCAATCCCAAAACCTAACAAAGACCTCAGTGATCCACTTAACTATCGTCCGATTGCACTCACCAGTTGTCTTTGTAAGACCATGGAAAGGATGGTCAACAATAGACTAGTATGGTATTTGGAATCAACTGAAGCCATAACAGAATATCAGTGTGGTTTCAGGTCCAAAAGAAGTACATTGGACCATTTAGTATCATTAGAAACCTACATAAGAGATGCCTTCATTAAGAAAGAACATGTAGTTGCAGTATTTTTTGACCTAGAAAAAGCTTATGACACCACTTGGAAATTTGGAATTATGAAGGACATTCATGAAATGGGTCTCCGGGGAAGGCTTCCTCACTTTATAAATTCATTCCTTCAAGATCGAAACTTCCAAGTCAGAATAGGAAGCACACTATCCAACAATTTTAACCAAGAAATGGGAGTTCCTCAGGGAAGTATTCTCTCTCCGACATGTTTTAATATTAAGATTAACAACATAGTCCGACATATCAAGGAGAATATCAAGTGCTCTTTATACGTTGATGATTTCCTTGTTGCTTTTAGGTCAACCAAAATGACAAGTGTGGAACGACAACTGCAACTTAACCTAAACAGGTTGCAAAAATGGTCATATGAGAATGGTTTTAAATTCTCCAAAAATAAAACGGTGTGTATGCACTTCTATCCTCCCAGAAGCTTTCAGCCGGATCCAATCCTAATGTTAGAGAATTCGAAAATCAAAGTAGTAAACCAGTACAAATTCTTAGGAGTTTTACTGGATTCTAAATTCTCTTTTATTCCACATATCAAAGAACTTAAAGCTAAAGGTTTAAAATCTCTTAATCTTCTCAAAGTAGTCAGCAAGCTCAGTTGGGGTGGAGACACCACTGTATTGCTACGACTATATAGGGCTATAACCCGATCACGTCTCGATTACGGGAGTATTGTATATGGATCAGCAAGACCGTCCTACCTCCGATGTCTAAATACAGTACACCACCTGGGCATTCGCCTGTGTCTTGGAGCATTTAGAACATCGCCAATAGAGAGTCTATATGTCCTTGCGAAAGAACCACCATTGTCACTACGGCGTATAAAACTTTCGCTGCAATATTTTGTTAAACTGGCAGCATGTCCAACAAATCCGGCTTTTTACCCGGTATTTCAGCCAAAGTACCAACAAATTTATATGACTAAACTAAGTGTTATAAAACCCCTAGGGCTTAGAATGAAACCCTACTACGACATAATAAACAAAGACAACTGCATAGTTGCTGAAGTGCAGGTTCCATCCATATCTCCGTGGACCCTGCCTTCACCAATTTGTATTCTAGACCTGACAAGTCTTAGAAAATCTTCTACAAGTCCCCTGGAATACCAGAGTAAATTCCTCATAATAAAATCCCGGTATCCATCATACAAGTTTCTTTACACGGATGGGTCCAAAGATGGACTTCTGACTGGTTACGCAGTCACCTCCGCAAAGACAAGTTACTGTAATGAACGTATACCTGATGTGTGCTCGATATTCACAGCGGAACTGACAGCTATCTACAAGGCGGTAGAAATGGCAGCCAACTCAGAAACTAACAATTTTGTAATTTGCTCTGACTCAAAGTCTGCATTGCAGGCAATAGCCAACAAGCAGGTGGAAACCCCTCTTGTATTAGACATTCTTTTTACCTTAGCAGCAATGAAAGAAAACAAGGATATTATATTTTGTTGGATTCCAAGTCATGTTGATATCAAAGGAAATGAGATGGCTGATCTTCATGCGAAGAGAGCCTTAAGTAAAAACTTAACGGACTATGTTGTCCCTTATACGGATTTTAGAAAGCATATCAATGATTTTACCAAGTATAGTTGGCAAGTACGATGGAATGCTTGCCAACGAAACAAGCTACGCACAATACTACCACACGTCATGAAAGATATAAAAATTGATGTGAACTCACGCAGAGAGCAAATCGTAATTCATAGATGTCTTATAGGGCACAGCAGATTAACCCACTCACACTTATTAAACAATGATGCAGCACCAATATGCGAAGGGTGCCAAGTACCACTTTCGATCAAACATATCTTGATAGAATGTAATAACAATCTACAGCACCGACCCTTTCAATCAGGTAATCTCAAACACTTATTCTTAGAAAATTCAGCGTCCAGTATAACACGGTTCCTCAGAGATAACGACTACTTCTACAAATTATGAGAAATTAGTTCCAGGATAATCTATCTAACCAATGTTGCCTCTAAATAGCCCACACTGGTGCTGATGGGGCGTAAAACACAAACTCACTCACTCACTCACTTTTGACAAATAAAGTGAGCAACAGAAAACTACAAAAGGTTTACAAATATTTTTTTGTAAGAAAAACTTTAATTCCACCATTTCAAAAGTATACATCTTGTATATCCAAACACAGAATCAGTTTACTAATCAATCAGGCCAGTACCATTTAAGACATTCATTATTTTGTTACCATCAATATGTCAATATAATATAGAATTTATGCCATAATATTGTAATATCTATGCTGACCTGCATGGTACGAAACTTTTGTATGTCAGATGGAATATCAGGACTGGATTGGGTATATCCTGGACACACTACATGCAAGATTTGCTAATACCGATGATTTTGAGGTCTGCTGATGGGCAATCGCAAGTTTTAAAAACCCTCAACAGCTTTGCGCCACCTCTATTAATTGATTTTGCTGAAATGTTTACAAAATAGCTTCTGTCCATGCAAGATCAGAATCCAAGATTCAAATTAGAGAAATTTAGAAGAAAGTGTTTTTGGACCACCCTTCCACACTACTATATATATTGTTTTACTGCTTATAACATGCCCCTGTTTCTCCTGCCATCTTTCGTATCCAATCTTTTCACAATTTAGAAATAAACTAGAGGTCAACATGATAGGGGCATAGGAAAAGTGTATGTAACACTAATATATGTAACACTAATGGGTACGGGATGCTCTGCAGCAATTACATGTAGGGACAGTGCCTCTTATACAAACTGTTTGCAGTGTGTGATTCAGGTTCCCCCGTGGCCTAATTGGTAAGTGCGCTTGTCAACTGGCTTTGAGGGCGTGGGTTCAAATCTCACCCCGGGAACTCACTTTAGTCCGAGCCCATGGGACGTTAAATGGAGGCGGGTTGTATCCAGTGTTCTGTGCTGGGGCAACTGAAAGACCCTGGGCATCCCTGAATTAATAGGGTATGTACCGGACTCTCAGTCTTCTCATCTCATCATCATACGGCGATCGCCTGCCTCGATATAGCCCACTAAGGTGCTGCTGAGGCGTAAAACACAAACAAACAAACAGTGCACATGTGTGATTCACTGCAGTTATCTTACACGCCTTTTTTGACGGAGCCATGAAGTACTGCTGCTTCTTGTCATTCAGCCTTGTATCAAGGGCAGCTTGAAATATACTGTCAGTTGTGTGTGTTTCAAATTTGACACACAGAGCTGTTGAAGCCTAATTGAGAAATTGAACCAAGAACGTAGTCTGACTGAACCAAATAATAAATCCTCCAGGAAGTGGAAATGCAATCAATGGTTTATCAAGAAGAGCAGTGAAGTGTGAAAAATTCAAGAGAGAATATCTATAAGTTACTTTTTTGGTGGAATTGGCATCTTCAGTCTTTTGACTTGCATTCTTTGGTTGGCGTTGCACTTTCTGTCTTTCAGTTTTACTAGCAGCATTGCCATGTTTTGATTGTGGAGGGCCAAAAAACTTATTTCTTTATTTCACCAAAACTGAGCAAGAAAATAATTATTTCAAAGAAACTCTCAAGCGTCCCCCCCCCCTAGTTATTAAATGATCTCCCCCTTATGTGATCAGGTAACCATTAATAATACTTTTATTTCTTTCTTTTTGCAATGTATGGCTTGATACTATTAATAGTAGGATTAATGTCTTCATGGGCTTTATGCTAGTTTTTTTAATAAAACATAGGCTGCGCGGCAGCATACCCTCGGCTAATCAGTGGGTATTCTGGAGGCAGTGAAATCAAGTGGCCCTCAGGAGGCACGGGCTTTGAGGGGGGGAGGTCCCCAAAAACTTTAAATTGATGTCCGTTTCCACCAGGTCACAGCAAGTGCCATAATGAAAATCTGTAAAAATTTAAGCGAGAATCAAGGCCAAAATTTGTTTTGCCAATTTGTTGAATTTCCATCACCACAATGTTTTTCATGAGTTTCCCTGACTTTCCGTAACTGCAGAGCAGACACTTAAATACAGTTAAAAAAAACTTAAGCAATACTTGATTTGTAAACAAAGACAGGGTTTTGAGGGGGGAGGGTTGGGCTAGTAGTAGCGTGCTGGACTGCCAATCGCTGGGTCCAGGGTTCGAATCCAGCTCTTGCTGGGTCACCGGGGCCTATGTTGGATGGCTGTTTCAATCATCCTTTGCCTCATTGCCATGTCCTCTTCCTGTCCAAATTAATGAGCCTACCAAGTGCATAAATACAGGATGTAAAGCCCCAAACATCCATCCATCTTAAGAAATACTGTTCTTTTATTGCATACAGAAGTTCATTTTAAAAATTTTATTAGAATTTATTGGATATGACTGAAATTTGTCTACACCCATTCTATGAAATCTACAGATCTAATAGTAATATACAAATACTGTATGTCATTAATGCAATATTAAAATCCAGTTGCACAAGGAAATTAATTAGTTGATCAGTCAGTCAAACAATTAATTAAGCAATCACTCAATCAGCAGATGAGTCAATCAAACCACCCTTAAACAATCACTCAATCAGCAGATGAGTCAATCAAACCACCCTGGTTTTATACCAGGCTGCCACCCTTTAACTTCGGATAAAAACCAGAAATTTGGTTGAATCTGTGATAAGTGATAACACATGGAAAGAGACCTTTTTTTTATTTAAAAAAATCGGTTAAAGTCAGTTTAAGGATTCCATTAACGCAGCAATAAATGCAATTGATGTCGGGGAAAATATGTCTGGTGAAGCAGGAACAATCACGGAAAAACACAGAGAATTTGCTCCAAAGCTTACTGTGCACTAAATTATATAATTTTAGCTATCTTTATTTAGTTTCGTTTGAAATATTAGCTCCAATAGGCCTACATGAAAACTAGAAGAATAATTCTAATAAAGCATCTTCCAATCTTATGCTGGAACAACCTTGCTGACCACATTTACAAATAGATAATACAAACAACCAGGGCCAGGCGACAGTCAGATTATAGGTACGAATAACAATAACAACGACCGAAAGCTCCGTAAAGTGGCACATTCAGTCCCATTTGCTGAATTTAAGTGTTTTTGACACTAAGACAATATGTCTGAATCTCTTGGATGACATGTTGATCTATCTATCTATCTATCTATCTATCTATTGCATACAGAAATCCATTTTTAAAATGAACTATATGCAAATTTTATCTATTATCTATCTATCTATCTATCTATCTATCTATCTATCTATCTATCTATCCATCTATGCATACATGCATCTATCAATCTATCTATCTATCTATCTATCTATCTATCTATCTATCTATCTTTCTATCTTTCTATCTATCTGTCTATCTATCTAGTCTATCTAGTCTTAACTATTCTTATCATAAATTACAAATATGGAATATGGGTCTAAAAACATAAATTATAGAAAAGATGTCTCCAACCAAAACCATTGTAAATAGTAAGACTAAAACAAGGTTTATGCCAGTATATATATATATATATATCTTTTAAGACTAAGCAAGTTGCTAGTTAATACAAAGTTTAAATGCTGGTCAAACTTTGAAGAATAACAATAGCTGTAAAGAAAAACAAAACAAAAGAAACATGTCCCAACTCTGTAAATTTCTTTATTTGTTCAATATAAAACTACAAAGTTGGTGTCAATGCAGTTTGGACATATTTCTAGGAAAAAAGAAAATTTGTTAAAAAGTTGAGGGTGCTGTGCACTGCTTTTGTGCTCCTTTGTTCCTAGCTCTGGGGACTGGAGAGGATTAGTGACACAATGTTACATAACATGAATGGCTGGAGGGGAGGGGTACAATGAAGCACAGACATAGTGTCTCCAGGCCCATTCAACAAAAACTGGACCCCTTCCAATGATGACACTTTTACCCCCTAAACAATATTTCTTTAAAATGCTAAAAATACAATTGGAGTGAGTTTTAAAATAAAATAAAAGACAGATTTGTCCAATAATGTCTTAAAATGTGAAATTACACACTGAAATATGCAGAAACGGGGTTTGCATGCCAAGTAATTTTCTTTTATAACCCTCTATATATACATAGTGGTCTTATTGCCAGTCTGTCTTATATGTTCATATTTAATTTTCATTAAAGACCAAAATAAAAGTAAGCTGACAGTACTTCATATGTTAAAATGTACATAACGGAGGTTAGATTTAAACCATTAAGTTAGAATTGAGAGTTCAAGATTTCTTGTCAAAGGATTAGCAGGGAAGACAATTACCAAAACCAAAATTTCTTTAAAATGCTAAAAATACAATTGGAGTTAGTTTTAAAATGAATTAAAAGACAGATTTATCCAATAATGTCTTAAAATGTAAAATTACATACTGAAATTTGCAGCAATGGGGTTTGCATGCCAAGTAATTTTCTTTAATAACCCTCTATATATACATAGTGGTCTTATTGCCAGTCTGTCTTATATGTTCATATTTAATTTTCATTAAAGACCAAAATAAAAGTAAGCTGACAGTACTTCATATGTTAAAATGTACATAACTGAAGTTAGATCTAAACCATTAAGTTAGAATTGAGAGTTTAAGATTTCTTGTCAAAGAATTAGCAGGGAAGACAATTAACCTGTGACATAACATTACATAATCAAGACTTCTCCAGTGCTCCATTCAACAAAAGCCAGTCTGCCTGATTCATTCACATTTAATTTTCATGCAAACAACTAAATAAAAGGGGCTGACATTACTTTATCATCTAAAATTTACATCACTGAGTTAAGATATTAACCATAATTAGGAGTTAAAGATTTAGTGTCAACATTTTAAAATATTAACACACAAATGCATGTTTTTGAATATACTTAATTAATGTTTTGAAAGTCCACATATATATAAAATTTATATATTTCCTATTGATAATATTTCATGAGGAGAGGTAGAAAAAGTCAAATTTAGACATTATTGTGGCAAATTTGATTGACAAGGGCCAATATTTACTGATATAATTATGATTATCTGAAAATCCTTAATATTTATCTAATTTTGTTAATATTGACCTCTGCTGCGAATAAAAATTTTTATATTGTTCAAAATCAGCATGATGATGATGTGAAACATGTCAGGTTTATTTTGACAAAAAAAATGTCAAAGTCTGGTATGACATCAGAAGGAAATGGAGAGTAAATAGACATTTTAATGATTTTTTGCATTTTTTAAATCATACATTTCAATGGAAAAAATTTGCAACAACTCATGCAATGGCTGTGAACATTAGTCAATAGTGTGTCTAACTACAATAAGACCTAAAGTTAAATAACTTACCCATTACCATTTGGCTTTTCACGCAGAAATGTTGGAAAATTGGGATTTTTTCGAATTTTTGGGTTTTTATAAAAATTCATAGGACCAACATTCCAACTGATTAGAGATGTTTAAAGAGGCATACGTTAGACACCTAATTGGAAAATTTCATAGATTTAACTTCAAAATTGACTGAATCATACAAGTTTAAAGTAATAGTATTTTTTAATATTTTTGGTAAATTGTCGCTCGTTCAACTTTCTCAGAGCATTTAGACCCACAAAAAACACATCTTGGGTATTTAATACATACAATGTGCAAATTTCAGTGTCAAAAGTACTGCAGTTTTTTAGTTCTGTCCCAGAAACAAAAAAAAAACAATTTTCACATTTTTCAATGATAGTGAGAAAAGTATTAATGTCATGGGGATTAGACCTATGAAGGGCTCAACTGGGATAAAAGATACCATATTTACCCAAAAATGATGAATATGCATGCCATAGTTTTGGCTTGACACCCAATACACAAAAAAATATTTTTTCACATTTTTCGGACAAATTTTCCCAAAGTAACTACAATACCCGTCGGCAATGTATACATTGCCGAGGGTAAAAAAGTGTACTGAGAATGCAATGATTGAAATAAAATTGTTTAAATTTGTACTTTATTATTTATTGTGATCTAATGAGGTATATATATAGAATATATTAGAACTATAATTTACTAATATAAAAGGGGCCTATGTGATACATATATGTCATTGACTCAAAAGACAGGTTCTTGAAAAATGATTGCTAAAATAGCCTAGTAAATTCCTAGTTTGCCATTTATTGCCACAATTGATGAAAAAAATTAGTGCCAGTTAAGTTGAGGCTGTAAAATGTAAAAGCTGAAAACGTAAGGAAATTGATTGACATTGGAGATTTTTTTCTCAGCACAGATTTTGTCCTGAATCTGTTTTCAAATTTTTCCACCAGGCAGAGTTTGGTATAAAGTCCTACTGGACGCCACCTGTGCTGCTCAAGCAATTGATGTTAACAAAACCATGTCACAGGCTTTTTGGTAATGAGCCATTTGCAGCCCTGATTGGACAGTACTGGAGAAGGGGCGGGCTTTATTCATGATTGAGGAAAGAGGGGGTGTACGAAAAAGGAAGGGGCAGAATTTCGAGTGTGGACGAAAATGAAAGTGCAAAGATTGACCAGAAAATTCCAGTTTTTAAGCATTTATGGAAATGTGAGTTGATTGATAATGTATTTGAAGGTCTTACACATTGGGGTGGGGGATCTTTGGAAACATATTGAAAGGGGAACATTGGAAGTGAAGGCAGGATGCAGCATGTCTGGAAATTTGTTGGAAGGGTTTAAATTCTGTCAGACAAATCATATACACTTCAGTCTGCAGTGAATAAGAAAGAAAAATTAAACAAAGTGGCAGCACTCTGTAGAACGCGTAGTTGGCCGCCTGGATTAGTTTCTCTCTGTAACCCAGAGATGCTCTGGAGCATTCATACGCGATGCTAAATGCACTAAGTGCAAGATAGCTAGTATCTCCCGTGTGGGCCAGTGTGGCGGGACTTATGATGCAGCATGTAGTCATTGTAGTGGCTCCATTCAGTTCTCGAGGCCGGCCTCGTCCTTGGGGCCGTATTTTGATGGCCTCGGCCTTGGCTCGGATGTCAAATCCTTGGCCTTGCCTCGGTCTCAGGTGTCTTTGGGCCAGTGGTGGGAGCCTCAGTACCAGCCTCGGTACACCGGCCTCGAGATATATATTTTGATGGCCTTGGCCTTGGCTCGGTCTGGGATTCCAAATCCTTGGCCTTGCCTCAGTCTCTGGTGACCTGGCCTACATCACTGGCTCCATCTGTGCCCAGTTCTAATGTTACTGACCAGAGATTACTGTTTGCTCACTGCTCACTCATGCATAATGCATAAGCAGGAACCTGGCCATTTTAAATTGATATTAAATATATATACTAAATTTTTGCATTAGGCGCCCAGTGGGGGGGGGGGGCAAGACGCCCATGGCTGCCAGTCAGCTGGAAGTGCATGTGCTTACAACATGGCAGTGCTAGATGATGAAGCTGCCCCCGCCCCCTGGAATTCTCGAAAAGTGATTGATACACTTGTTGTGGTGATTGGGTAAATCCAGTTCCATTGAGATTTTGTGAAACCGTGTTCCCTCTTGTGTACAGACAAATTATAGGCTGGTCTTTAATTTCAATATTTGGAAAAAAAAAGCAAGACATGATCTTTGCAGAACTCCATCCGGTACTTTGTGGCTTTGAATCCTGGCATAGGTAACTTAATATGTCCTGCTTAATGACTATCCTATAATTTCAGCATGGCCAAAGTATGTGGCAGTTGAAATCTAGACATTAAATTGTCCCAAAGAATATTGACACTAGTTGTACATATTTGTTCATAAATATTGAGTTTTATTTGGAAACAATTAAATTTCAATATTTGGTAGAGCATGTCAACTAGTCCAGAAGCCAATTCTCAAAAGAGGCTTAGAAAAAGTTTCAGTAAACACCCCTGAGTAGATTTAGTTTGACACTTTATGATGTTAGGGTACCCCAGCCTGCATATGGCCAGGGTGGGTTTACTCATCAACTGTGGCGCATAACCTGGTAATGTGGCCATATGTCTGGTTACGGACAAAATTTATAGAAAATTCCAAATATTGAGGGCCTAATATTGACTGAATCAAACTGGAATTGGTTCAGATATGTGTAGAATAATTGGTTTCATGTTACTAAACTAAAAAATGTTACATAGTTTCTTTATTTTGTGATTCATAAGGAATCTATGGTCATTTTCATGGAAAATTCGCTTCATTTTCAGCCGGGCCTAATTGCAAGTCTCTCCAGAACTTCAGTTCTAATACAGATATCAACATGGTTCAAACTGCAAAAACTTCCCCTTATTCTCAGCTTGCCAGTGGTGTTACATTCATGGCACTGTGATGGATACTTTCTCTGCTATTAGACTTTAAAGTGATAAAAGTTACCCTACCCCCCTTATTTTCGAATTTATCACATATTCAGAGATTAGCAGAAAATTTCATCCTTAGCTTCTTTGTAACAAATTAATTGCTTAGGTATGCAAATGTCCCATTTAGAGAGACTACAGGTGAACTCAGAGACCATGTATCTATTGCTAAGTAATTAGATATTATGTTTTTATGGCCATTTTTATACCAATTTCCTTCGTTTTACGGATAAATTTGAATATTATGTCAGTGAAATGAGTAAGATATCAACATTAGATTGGTCCACAACTGTAAAAAAATATATGCCCATATATATATATATATATATATACTGCATCAAAAATTTAAGGCTAATCATGTACCAGATGATCAGTCACATGACAAGCCAATAACTAATGATATAGGTGTCTTAAAAGTGTAATTGGTGTGTGGAGAGTGATATTGGCATGCCCCTATGCTCTTAGCAGCAACAATGCACTTAATTGCCTGTTACTTAAGGGAAGGCCTGGGTAGGAGGAAATCTAAATTCTTGAAATTTCAATCTGTCATTTTATAGATATGCCCATTGTAAATAATGGGAACAATTAAGTATATTTCATATTAAAAAAGTAGACGTCTTCAGAAAAACCAGTATTTTACAAATATATGTATCAGTCTGAAAATTCTGGTGCAGAATATAACAAATAGTAGATGTTGAGTGGATCAATATTGAGCTTTATTGGTCTTAGCTGGTAATATTGGTCTCCTCACCTTCCACTATCTGTATGGTATGTGAAGAAGTTCAACAAGTCACTATTTAAATTTTGAAACTTCACAACATACTCTTATATCTGTGAAATGAGCGACTTGCGATGTCAAAGCATTTCCCATGATAAAGAAGGTCAAGAACGAGCATAATTTTGCAAAAAAATGTTGTGATTAAGAAATCAATGGATAACATTTAACAATAAGCCTAAATCCAAAGTTCAAAACCAAGGGGACCACGGGCCTACAGTGTTCATGAAACCATATTAAATAGCATATACTTCTTATGACCAGCCATACACTAAAACAAGAAGTGATATTAGTTTAGACAGAGCCATGACATTGTAGTGGTCATCCTTCCTGGCTTGCTTTCTCTGAAGAAAAGTTGGTTGATGTCTGTTGAGGAATTACAACCTTGAAGTACAGCCATCAAAGTTTCATTGGCATCAGTAGTATTTAGAATTAGTTCCTGATTGTCTTCAAGGTAGGCTAGTTCTCTGGGCCAGTGTGGGTCATTAGCTATGATACTCTTTGATTTCTCCTGCCTCATTCACTTAAACAGCACTGTTACACATCCTGCAGTTTATGAACTTGAGTGCTGCCCAGTTTGTGTGAAATGGGGCTGATACTTTTGTATCTTTTCTGCCCATGACTTCAGTCTTCAGCCACAATTCTGATTTTTTGCTGGAGCAGATTTATTGCAGTGTCCTGTGATCACTGATCAGCTAATAAACTTGTCTATTGTTTTTGCTGTGTAATGAGCAATTGAGCATGCAATAAAAAGCAGGGATCAGCCTCTTGATGGACTGACCGAAGATCTACTAGGTCTTCAACTGTTTGGTGACCTGACATTCTACAGTCTGATGCATTACTGAACTCATAACTGCATGTAGTCACAAAATGAATGCCACTGTGATCCAAATGTTACTTTGACATGATTTTTCCAGCTGTTTGGGCGATGGGTGTTGTTGTTTGTAATCACGAGTGGGGTGGGGTTCATTCTGGCATATTCATGTGATTTTATAGACAGTGTTGCCTCAAATCTGTCAAAAACTCAAAAGGTAAAACACAATATTCTTTGTCTCAAAAGTTTGTTGTCAAAGATGCTGAAACTTGATGTTCTGGCAATACCATGCAGGCCCTGAAATCAGAATTGTGGCTGAAGACTGGTGTCAAGGACAGAGATAGACGCATAAATATCAGCACCGTTGCACACAATGTGGGCTGCACTGAAGCTAAGCCAATATTACCAGTTAATGCACTAACATGATTCAAAAGTGAAGGCAGTTTGAATTAGTAGCAGCTGGTAAATATAAAGAGTATGGTAGTACATTGATGTGGTCTCACAGCCTTATTTCATCATAACATCTGCCTCCGACAGATGCTAATATCAGCTAAAATAGCTGCAGAGCCAGTAACATTGAGTCAGAATGGACATTGCTGGTGATCCAAACAGACATTGATATTTTTTCGTTATCATCTCTTCAATCAAGCTGTAAAGAGCAAGCCAGAAGTGATATGCTTTTTTTTTTACTTCCCCAGATGAAAGGTGCAGTTTACAAAGAGTACACATTTCCATTCCTAATTGCAGAAAAAGGTTTAACATCCTTTGCTTGGAAACTCAATAGTCATATGCTGATGTTCCATGTTTGTCCCACTGAACTTAATTAAATATGATGCGATTTCACTCCTGTTCACTTGTTGGATGTTTGTCTGAGAATGGGACTCTTGACACCCTTGTAACTTATAACTAGCATGAAGTTGCACCAAGTGTATTACTGCTCTGACTGGATGTGGTTGCTCCACCAACTGAACTAAAGACTTGGAATTGCAGAAAACATGACATTTCTTGGGTTGAAGCTTACAATTCCTAAACAATGGTGACTGCCAATACATTTTTGTGGCATGAGCCATAACAGTAACAGCCACTGTAACTCTGAGGAATATTGATGATGTTCTCTCTTGACTTGGTTTTTGGGAATTATTTTTGCATTTCTGAATTTTACAGAGCCAAATGAACCTCAGCATTTGCACTTATTTGTGTTGTCTTCTGAAAAATGGATTTTCTGTTGCCACTATTATCAGGAAGTCATTTTCTAGTAAAGTTTATAACACCAATATCTGGACACATATAATGTCATTGCCATGCTTGTTTTGTGCAAGTGATCATTAGAATAATTAGACAATGTACTGATTTTTCATGATACACCATAGGCCTGTATGTCTCCCTGTGATATATGATTTAAAGTAATTTAAGAGACATGTATGATGTATCTACATAGTCTATTTTATTTTTTAATCTTGAAATATGCATTTCAACATTGTGTGATCTTTGGCAAAGTTTATCACAGCCAGATATGGATACTAGACATTTTATAATTGATATCTCGCAGGCCTATGGGTACAGATTAATTAACATCGCATCGAATTAGATATTTAAAATTAAAAGAATGGCGTAACTTAAGTAACAAATATTACAATAATACAGTTTATATTTGTATGAGAACCATGTCATGTCACAAGTCAATAAAGAATATCTAATCTAATATATTGGGCATTGGGCAGAGCATTGGGTTTGACAGTTATCTACCAAAACACAGAAAGTTCAGCTGCTTAAGAACCTTCCAGTACATTGATATGTACCAAATTATATATAAATAGTTTAACTCATATTTGAAGTCAAATCGATACCACGGGTTTGCAAAATATATCTTCAACCTGATAAACTTGACCTGAACTAAAAAAATCAGAGAAAACATGTTATATCCTATCTCTGAGCTATGAAAAAACACTATGCACCAACTTGGTTTTATGGATACTGAAGATATTGAGGAGGTTAAGATAATGTTGAACTGAAGATCAAATAAATGCACAGGCGGACAAGCTCTCAGAAAGCCAACTCAGCCGAACTAAATGTGCCTGTTTCAACTGGTTACATGAAACGTTTGGCATCGTTTGCGAACTTTCAAAAGTTAATTGTGATTTGAATACCTATCAGATGCCATACAAATGTGTGTATATATTTGTAACACTTTTGGACCAATCTTATATCTTACATTTTACTCATTTCGCTGACATAATACTCAAATCCATCCGTAAAAAGAATAAAATTGGTATAAAAATGGCCATAACAACATGATATATAATTAATTATCAATGTATACATGGTCTCTGTGTTCACCTGTAGTCTCTCTAAATGGGGCATTTACATACCTTAGCAATTCATTTGTTGCAAAGAACCTGAGGATGAAATTTTCTGCAAATCTCTGAATATGTGATAAATTTGAAAATAAGGGGGGTAGGGTAACTTTTGTCACTTTAAAGTCTAATAGCAGATAAAGTATCCATCACAGTGCCATGAATGTAACACCACTGGCAAGCTGAGAATAAGGGGAAGTTTTTGCAGTTTGAACCATGTTGATATCTGCATTAGAGCTGAAGTTCTGGAGAGACTTGCAATTAGGCCCGGCTGAAAATGAAGCAAATTTTCCATGAAAAATGACCACAGATTCCTTATAAATCACAAAATAAAGAAACTATGTAAAATTTTTTAGATTATTAACATGAAACCAATTATTCTACACATATCTGAACCAATTTCAGTTTGATTCAGTCAATATTATGCCCTCAAAACTCAATATTTGGAATTTTCAATGAATTTTGTCCGTAACCGGACATATGGCCGCATTACCGGGTTATGCGCCACAGTTGATGAGTAAACCCACCCTGGCCATATGCAGGCTGGGGTGCCCTAACATCATAAAGTGTCAAACTAAATCTACTCAGGGGTGTTTACTGGATGTCACATTTCTGGGTTTGGCTTCTGGACTAAACAGGGTGAGTGCAAACTAACAAAAACAATTTTAGGATATTACATGCTTGAAACATGGGAGAAGAATAGAATAACGTCTAGTTCATGTTTATTGTTTCTATTTAAGAACTGTGCTCATATAATACTAGGCCTAACTGGATATAACTTAGAAATGTTACTCTAAAAGTTTCTTTAAATGAGGCATTACTTCTTTGTATGCTCTATCGTAATCCAGCGGAACAAAGTTCTTCATAGCAAATGACCCGTGGAAGGCACTGGCTATGTGAACACTGGATACTTGCACTCCACTTCTCTTTAGGCGTTCTGCGTAGATCAACCCATCGTCTCGTAACACGTCTTGGCCAGCGGTGACCACTATTGTAGGTGCAATTCCAGATAGGTCTTTGGCCACCAGGGGTGCCATGTAAGGGTTTTCGAAATATGGTTGCAACCGCTTCCACAGCTTCTTATCTGTTGGTTTGTTCACAGTTTTCGTAAGATGAGGAGAGTTGCCGCAAAGTTTAACAAAGTCATCTCGCTTTTCTTGAGGTACGTGGGTGTTGGCGACCAAACTTTGGACAGCATCGTTGTCATTTTCTCCCAGAGCATATTGAACCCATGCTGCAATCATGCCCTCTTGGCTCACAAGACTGTCATATCTATTTTCTTTATAAGATGTGGTTTCAAAATCATGAGCTTGCAGTACAGGCACTATCAACAATTGACCTCTGATTTTCTTTGCTAATCCTTCATCTCTCAGCTTTGTTCCGACAGCAGCTGCTAAGTTTCCCCCAGCACTGGCACCACTGATTACTATTCTCTTCGGATCAATGTTGAATTCCTTGGTGTTGTCCAGGACATATTTTGTAACTTTGTAACAATCATCAAAGGGTATTGGAAATGGATGCTTTGGGGCAAGGCGGTAGCTGAAAAGTAAAATAAAAGTTTTATAAGTGATTGACTTTGGGGGTATTAATGAAGTTTTTATGGATAAGGAAACTTAGATGGCTACCAAGACAAAGAATGCCCCCTGATCAGTTAATTGGCAACTAACACCAGTAGACATTGCCTCTTACATGGCCTCAATCATGTCACTGGCGGGCCTGTTTTTTACATGTACATTGAAATGAGTGGTTAATTTGTCTTTTACATTGAAATTAGCAGTTAATTTGTCTTTTACATTGAAATTAGCAGTTAATTTGTCTTTTACATTGAAATGAGTGGTTAATTTGTCTTTTACATTGAAATTAGCAGTTAATTTGTCTTTTACATTGAAATTAGCAGTTAATTTGTCTTTTACATTGAAATGAGTGGTTAATTTGTCTTTTACATTGAAATTAGCAGTTAATTTGTCTTTTACATTGAAATGAGTGGTTAATTTGTCTTTTACATTGAAATGAGTGGTTAATTTGTCTTTGTTTGGAAGATATTTCACCTTCCTGGTAAGTGCTTTGATCAAGTCAATGCAATGTCTGCTAGTGTTTACAGTTCGGTTACTCATTAGGGGGCATTCCATGTCTTAGTAGCCACCTATATTCCCTTATCTTAAAAAATTAATATGAGTTATTATAATTTGTTTATTAAGGGAATGTGTGACAATCGGTGTTTTTAACAATGAATTGACATCACTCAAATTTTGTAGGTAGGTATTAGGTAATCACATGTACTTCCCTAGCTTTAAAAAATTTGTGAACATGTATGGTTACTCACTCAATGGAGATTACAACCACTCCAAAGTCATCAATGAGATCAGAATGGTAAGCTTCGTCAATCTCTGTATTGAGAAAAATAAGAAGGTTAAATCCTTAGAGAAAAAGACATGTCCACACTGTAAAGCCAGCTCCCATCGCTATTACGGCAGTTACCGTTAAAAGAATGATACTTGTCATTAAAACTATGACTTTTTACCGTAAAATGACAATTTTTAAAAAATTCGTTACGGCAATAGACACAGCTGGTTTTACAGTGTACAATTTACCTATATCAAAGAGACACAGCTGATTTTACAATTTACAGTGTACATTTTACCTATATTAAAGAGACACAGCTGGTTCTACAGTGTACATTTTACATATATAAAGAGACACAGCTGCTTTTACAGTGTACATTTTACCTGTATTAAAGAGACACAGCTGATTTTACAATTTACAGTGTACATTTTACCTATATTAAAGAGACACAGCTGGTTCCACAGTGTAGGGGAGACCGGGGCTAGTTGTCACAATTTTTTTTACTTCAAGTTTGACTGTATCTGAGAGGTCTCTAGGTTCAGGTTGTCTGCAAACTTCCAGCGCTGTAACAATTTTGAAAGTCTTGAGAACATTTTTATTCAGCCTTCGTCCTGATTTATCAACCATTTGTTTCCCTGTATGTCATGTTGTAACTCAAAGTCATTTTTGTGAAAATGTGACAACTTGCCCCGAGCCCGGGGCAAGTTGTCACACTCATATGGCCAATCTAACATCTCTTGACAGATTTTCTGTAATCCAAGCTTGCAATACATCGGATTCCTTTTGGAAAACAAAAATACACATCTTGTGAAGACTTTGGATGAATGCCATCATAAATCAGGGCTTATTTACCAGAAAATTTTTTCTCAAGTTGGAGGACAATGAAATGATTGAAAAATTTCTGTTGAAAAAGTCATTTTTAAGAAGTCCACATATCACATGACAGATTATACTTTCTTTCAACCACATCATATAAAAAGCTTAGCAAACAAACAGATCTTGAAATTTATTTAATAACGACAGAACTGCTGCCACCCATAGCCAAGTTATAAGCATTGTGACAACATGCCCCTGTGACAACTAGCCCGGGCCCGGCCTATCCTCGTCATGATCACGAAGTCAATCCGATATCTTGGTAATCAAAAGAGAATATATTCTGTTTCCACTTAGAAAACACAGACAGATTGTTCACGGAGACTATGGATTAATGCCATCATGAATCAACGCCTTAATCTCCCAAAAAATTGTCTCAAATTGGAAGACAATGAAAAATTTGAAAATTTTGAAAATATTGAGTTTGAACTGTCATTTTCAGACATCTTCACATAGCACATGACAGACTACACATTTGTGTGATATCATCACAAAAATATCCCCCATGTCAAAAAATATCAAAATTGATTTAATTGCCATGCAGCTGCTACTATCCATAGCTGAGTAATAAGCATTGTGACAACTTGCCCCTGTGACAACTAGCCCCGGGCTCCCCTACATTTTACATATATAAAGAGACACAGCTGCTTTTACAGTGTACATTTTACCTATATTAAAGAGACACAGCTGATTTTACAATTTACAGTGTACATTTTACCTATATTAAAGAGACACAGCTGCTTTTATAGTGTACATCTTACCTATGGCCTATCTCAAAAATAATGAAGCCACACAGCTGGTTTTCACTGAGGGTCACAAATTTTGATAACCGCTGTATGAAACAACTTCATATTACAGTCTTGCCTTAAATACATTCTTATGCCAAAATCCTGAAAATTTCATGGCAATTCGTCAAAAGGTTATTGAGATAGAGATGAAAGTATATCGGAAAACATGCATTTTTTCACTTATTTAGCGTGACATAGACTTTTTCACCTGATGAATTCTTTCAATTTTACAAAGTTTGACATGTTCCATTGCTATTTCCTTTTACTTTTTGGAATCTCCACATCCCCAGGCTTCATAAATCCATTGAAACAAGCTCTTCCATCCACTTGTTTTGACATGATTGAGTTATTTTGGTTCAAAGGTTGACTTTGTAAAATTGAGTCAAATTTGAATGTTCCTGATCAGAAATGCTCTAATTTCCCTTTAGCATATTTCAGTTGAATCTTTTTGCCATTGAGATCTAGTATTACATCTACTTAGTTGTTTTGGAGCTTTTTATGATTCTGGAAATCTAGTTCACAGAAAAATTCCAATGAATAGCTGGAAAGGTGAATGTGTCGCACGCGTAACGCTGAGAGTACTTTCAAATGGTACAGAGCTATGAAAGCTCTGTTTTTAATCTGGATTGGCTCAAAATATAATACATCTACGAAGTTTTATTAATCTTTGAACTAACCCAAGTTTTTGACTGGTCTCTGGTGATTAAATCCAAAAGTTTTGTTCATCGCATGCGTAACGCTCTGAAAAATTTTGATCGTATTCAATTTTTTTTCTGACAAACAGTGAAGCGATCATTCTAATATTATTTGGAGTGAAAATTAACAATTAATTTCAATAGTTGGAGTATGTTTCATTGCCGAATTACAAAAATTTTAACATTTATGGAGCATTCTTTAAAATTTGGGGCCAAATTGTCTAAAAAGGCAATAAACAGTAACAAAATATTTTTTATTTTGTTAATGGTTGTAGTTTACCCCGGCTATGATTGATATTTAATATAAAATCGATTTGAGTCAAAACCAGAACATTTTCTGAAGATTCATATCACGCCAGTACTTAAAATCAGCTTTTTATGTCGAAAAATGGGCAAAAAATCACACTTCTATCATCATTTGCTGAGCTGACATTCACTTCGGTGGTACTTATTTGGTATCAATTTGAAGCCCACATATAGACCCATAACATAGGGCAGTTAAAATCATTTTAAACGAAAAATATGCTTCTGGGGTTAATATATGTAAGTTTTGAAAAGAAATTTCCGAAAAATTTTGAAATATTGGGTGTTTCTCAAAATATATTTGGTGTATTTGAATGACAATCGTCCAGAAGACTTTTAAAATGTGCCAGTTGTTGTCAAATAAAGAAAACGGATTTAAGTTCATGACAAATTACCATTCAGCCCAGTTATGTTTCACTGCCATGAAAAACAAACTTTTAAAAATTCTGTAATATTCAGCTGTTATCAATTATTTTCACTCATCAAAGCACCATGGCCAATATAGTTTCTGGAACTTAAATATGCTCTTTACAATATGCTTAGGTCATTTCATACAAAAATACATTTTAAAATTTTGATGGTCATGTCACACTTTGGCTTCATTATTTTTGAGATAGGCCCTATATTAAAGAGACACAGCTGGTTTTACAGTGTACATTTGACCTAAATATCATTGGCTTGATGCACATAATTGCAAATGGTGTATAAAAGTTTGTTTAACCGCATAAATCATAAGTCAAAACATTGCGACAACGTGGAATAATACCTGGTCTTCCCATTATCCAGCCTCCGCCATGATAATAGACAATGGCAGGACGAATCTTTGATTCCCCAACCGGTCTGTATATCACCGTCCTTATTCCTTCTATGTATTTCTCTTCTTTCTTGAATTAAAAAGCATGTAATATGTCTGTTATGTGAATTGTTCCTATATAGGAAGATTAGAATAATTGACAATGTTCCTAAATCCCGTTCAATACATTTAGCAAGTCACAAAGATAAATATATTGATTTTATAATTTTCTCATTTCATTCCACAATATATATATGTATACAATGTATATCAGATCACTATTGAATTGCATTGGAACATAAACTCTTGACAAATACAAATGTTGCAGTGTGATTACAGAAGAATAAAGACTAGGAATATTAAACACTCTTTACAAGATATATATTTGGAAAGAATTGGCTGTGAGGTCGTGGGTTCGACTCCCACTCCTGGAACTCAATTTGGTCTGAGCCCATGGGACATTAAATGGAGGAGGGTTGTATCCAGTGTTCTATGCTGGGGCAACTGAAAGACCCTGGGCATCCCTGAATTAATAGGGTATGTGCCAGACTCACAGTCTTCTCATCTCATCATCATACGGCGATCGCCTGCCTCGATATAGCCCACTAAGGTGCTGCAGAGGCATAAAACACAAACAAACAAACAAACAATTTGGAAAGAATTTGATTATTTTGCCATTGTAAAAAGCGTAAAAGGAAACTCACGGTAAGTGATGGAGGAAGGTCCGTTATAACCAAAGAATCCATTGGGAGACCTTTGCCCGTGAAAAATGTCATGATGCCATTCTGGAAAAGGGACAGTTGCATATTTGTCAAAACCAAAGTGAAAGAATATCTACATCAGCCGTACACTCTAAAAAATGTCGGGACAAAATTTGGTTTTTTAAAAAAACCATTTTGAATCTAAAAAAAACTAGAGTTTCGATCGGGACCGATGCGAAGGGAGAGCTCTCGCATGTCGAGTGGGCGTGGTGTAGTTAGGTTGATGTCACCTTTTCGTCACTGGGAATGAGTATTAAAAGAATAGTGTGTATCTTTCATTAGATATATTTCAATGTAGCGAACTGTGACTCTGTTGCATATGCAGCATCAGTAACAAAGCACCCGGGACTAGTTTTTGCACTGTATTTGGCATTTTTCCGAAAGTATATATAGAATGGTCTGCATTTGGTCAGCATTTGGTCAGCATTTGGCCTGCATGATGAGAATTTTGGTCTGCATTCTCCTAATCTCCTAGAAAAATTCTTGGTTATTTATGCTCATTACCTTTTTTTTAAACTACCACTTAAAAGACTGGATTTTATTATTTTAAGACAGGGTCTTGTAATCAACTGTGGATTACAGAGAGTGGAAATCATTGATGATGGCTTAAATGCAATTAATAGAAACAACCTCTTGGATGAAATTCTAGATTATACAGCCTGCAAAACAAAATTTGTATAGCCTTCTTGAAATAAACTTTGTTGATAGGGGTATACATGGGTCTCAAAAACAGATGGGGTGTCAAATGTTGGAATTTAAAGGAAAAATGAATGTCTCATGTCCCATTTTATCGAATCATAAATGATAAAGAAATGTATCAAATGTTTGTCACTTTTTATTAGTCAATCTGTCAGTGTCTCTCGATTTTAAAGAGGGCCAGTGTCCCTGTGTCACTTTTTAAGAAGGGCAGTGTCCCCATGTCGATTGTTAATTGCCATTGATTATTGAACTTCCTCAACAGCAATAGGTCAGGTGTCATCTTCAAGTGAACTAATCCACTCAATTACAATTAGACAGTTATGTTTTTCCACTTTTCTGAGTTGAATAAAACAAGTTTCCATATTTTTTATTTCAATTTCTTGTAGGCCTATATAGGCCTATAATAAACAATTCTAAGAAATTGTTGTTTTTTGGCAATCTGTCATTTTGAAGAAAAATAAAGTCCTGATATTCAGTCATAACTGTCCCCATGTCCCCGGGTGTTACATCCCCATGTCCCCGGGGGTTAAGTCCCCATGTCCCCGGGGTTACGTCCCCATGTCCCCGGGGGTTACGTCCCCAAGTCCCCGGGGGTTACGTCCCCAAGTCCCCGGGGGTTACGTCCCCAAGTCCCCGGGGGTTACGTCCCCAAGTCCCCAGGGGTTACGTCCCCATGTCCCCGGGGGTTACGTCCCCATGTCCCCGGGGTTACGTCCCCATGACCCCGGGGGTTACGTCCCCATGACCCCGGGGGTTACGTCCCCATATCCCCGGGGGTTACGTCCCCATGACCCCAGGGGTTACGTCCCCATGTCCCCGGGGGTTACGTCCCCATGTCCCCGGGGGTTACGGCCCCATGTCCCCGGGGGTTACGTTCCCATGTCCCCCGGGGGTTACGTTCCCATGTCCCCCGGGGGTTACGGCCCCATGTCCCCGGGGGTTACGACCCCATGTCCCTGAGGGTTACGGCCCTATGTCCCGGGGGTTACGTCCTATGTCCCCGGGGTTACGTCCCATGTCCCCGGGGGTTAAGTCCCCATGTCCCCGGGGGTTACATCCCCATGTCCTCGAGGGTTACGTCCCCATGTCCCCGGGGTTACGTCCCCATGTCCCCAGGGGTTACGTCCCCGGGGGTTACGTCCCCATGTCCCCGGGGGTTACGTCCCCATGTCCCCGGGTGATATTCAGTCATAACTGTCCCCATGTCCCCGGGTGTTACATCCCCATGTCCCCGGGGGTTAAGTCCCCATGTCCCCGGGGTTACGTCCCCATGTCCCCGGGGGTTACGCCCCATGTCCCCGGGGGTTACGTCCCTGGGGGTTACGTCCCCATGTCCCCGGGGGTTACGTCCCCAAGTCCCCGGGGGTTACGTCCCCATGTCCCCGGGGGTTACGTCCCCATGTCCCCGGGGTTACCTCCTCATGACCCCAGGGGTTACGTCCCCATGTCCCCGGGGGTTACGTCCCCATGTCCCCGGGGGTTACGGCCCCCATGTCCCCGGGGGTTACGTTCCCATGTCCCCCGGGGGTTACGGCCTCATGTCCCCGGGGGTTA
This sequence comes from Platynereis dumerilii, assembly GCA_026936325.1. NCBI lineage: Eukaryota > Metazoa > Annelida > Polychaeta > Phyllodocida > Nereididae > Platynereis > Platynereis dumerilii. Next base: position 28,463,837 of record JAPTHN010000008.1, on the reverse strand, counting down.
CGGCCCCATGTCCCCGGGGGTTACGACCCCATGTCCCTGAGGGTTACGGCCCTATGTCCCGGGGGTTACGTCCTATGTCCCCGGGGTTACGTCCCCATGTCCCCGGGGATTACGTCCCCATGTCCCCGGGGATTACGTCCCCATGGCCCCGGAGGTTTCGTCCCCATGTCCTCGGGGGTTACGTCCCCATCCCCGGGGGTGTGTCCCCATGTCCCCGGGGGTATGTCCCAATGTCCCCGGGGGTATGTCCCCGGGGGTATGTCCCCGGGGGTATGTCCCCGGGGGTATGTCCCCGGGGGTATGTCCCCGGGGGTATGTCCCCGGGGGTATGTCACCATGTCCCCGGGGGTAAATGGTCGCCCCCTCCTTAGTAGATATTAAATGGTTGCCCCCTTATCCTATGTATCTATCTATGTATCTATCTATGTATCTATCTATGTATCTATCTATGTATCTATGTATCTATATATCTATGTATCTTGCTATCTTAGCACCTTAGTAGATATTAAATGGTTGCCCCTTATTCTTAAGAGATATTAAATGGTCGCCCCATTAAATGGTCGCCCCCTTATCTATCTATCTGGCAAAACAACATACACATAGAACTCGCATGTGTTCCGCTTGCGACACAAATTATAGTTTTGTTTTCAATGTGTAGTCCCCCCCCTGTCCTAAGCCCACTCTGCCCATTATTTGCAATGTCGGAGAAACTTTTCTTGGACAAGAGGAGTGACCATTGGTCAGGCTGTCATTGCACATGCCACATTAACAACAACCACTTACAAATGCAACCATTGGTTAGGCAAGATCCTTGTGCCTAAATTGACAGCAGTACAATAATCCAAATAGGCATGTAGTGCGTGTTTACTTGACTAGAAAACAACCTGTCAATTTCAGCTGCAATCATTAGGGGAAAGCTATCGCTCTCCCAATAATTTTGTCTGAATTTTTTTGGAATGTATTTAAAGAAAGCCGTCCCGCTGTCCATTTGTTCTAACAATTACCAAGCTGCAGCAAAAAACTGATGCATGCATTATTTCTGACAAAAGTCTGCACACTTTTTCCATTTGCCATACAGTACAAATTTCTGGATGTGGCTCAATTTAGCTGTCCATAGTTATACATAATATTAATAACATAACCAGTCTTATCCATAGCTATCCATAACTGTCCACTTATATTCTTTTGTATAATGCTGAAATCCTTCCACTTGTTTAAAGTAATTGTGGATAGCATTGGATAGCTAGGGATAGGTTTAGCTAAGTTTAGCCTACAATAGCTATGGATAGATAGCTAAGGCTAGATTGTAAATGTCGAACAGCTTCCAGAAATTTTTACTGTATATTGAAGAACTGATTTTTTTTAATGAAGATAATGTGTTGAGAATACAGAATTGTCACTGGATGTTTTATATAATGCAGATAGTTTAATTATTACTTATTTAGATAAAGAAATATTTGTAAAAAATCTGCCTACCACAGCACCGAAAGTCTTTATCATAGCAAATGCCATCCTCAACTTCCCTGGCTCAATAAATCCATCTGGTACTTTCATGCTTTGCATCCATGTGTATAGAACTGCTGCAGAAACTGCTGTAGTTATTGCAAAGAAGACCAGAACTTTGCCTATTGCACCCATCCTAAAACTGGCCAAACTGTGATCTATATGCTTGTATTCATTGAACAAATATGATGTCCTGAAATAAAATGGCTTTCAGTATCTCCTTTGCAACTGGGGCATTCTGATAGCAGAATCCAAAGAAACAGGTGACCTTCGTATGCCCTGGTTTGGCAAATATTTGTGAATTTCATATGTAAACTGGAAGAACTATATTTCCAGTTCAGCCTACTGTTATAGTTATTCCAGTTGTTTCTAAGGTGTCGAGGAAAGCATCATGGGATCACTCTCTCGAGAGTTAAAGTTTGTGGGCTCTTTGCACTTTACCACATTTGCATTTTCAGGTTTAAGCCCACATAATTGAATGATTAGTGTTTACCAAATTTAAATCCACCACATACATACTCCAACCTTTATACGCGTACTGTATGCGTAGAGTGGTGGCAGAAGAGCCCCTGCTAAATTTTTTGTGAACACTGAAAATTATAAGGAGGCCAAAATATCTATTTAAGATATGCTATTTAGAATGGTAAGAAATATGGATCATGAAATTCGGGCGAATGTCACTCACTCTCCCAAAAGTCTGCTTGTCTATGCCATTGCCAACCCTCTAATACCCACCATGACCCACATAGATCTAAAACTAGGCATTTGGAGCCCATGTCCTCCTTTTTATTAGGGCGCTCTCTGCTAAGAGAGCTCCCTGTTGTCATTGAAATCCTGAAGAATCTTGTGGGTCGATTTATGGCCAAATTACAGCTCCAATTGACTTCAAAACTTCACACATTGCATTATATCAGCCAAGAATGGATTGATCAACTTTACAGGGACATGCACATAGTTTAAATACCATTTTAGAGACCCAGGAAAAACCATCCCAGAAAAACTGGAAAGAGAGATTCCTGTGATGTCATTCAGGGGGTTTCCCACACCAGATCAAAACAACAAGAGGTCAGCAATTGGGACAAAACACCTCTGCATGCTTCATCAATGTGTTGCTACCTTTGTATAATATGTTATGTAGTAGCAACAGTTTAAAAACAAGATTACCAAGACTTCAGATCAGTTAGCAGAATGCCCTTTAAACTTTACAGATGCACAAACATACTTTAACTACCATTCTCAAGGGCAACAATAAAACAAGATTGGATAGGCTCAACAGAATTCTTTAATGACATGGCAGGGAGGGTTTCCACAATCTATTTATAGCTCATGGCCATGCAGAGGTACAGCATACATTTTGAGATTGTTCAGAATCATTTATTGTAATGAGCTTAAAAAGGCATTTTGAGATGAAATAAAGTACATTTTTATCAATATATGTATCACATATTATCAAAGTATCAAATATATTATTTGCAAATAATAAAACATATAAGATATGGGGTTACAGGTGAAACTTGGGAAATCCATGAGTAGAAATAAACTATGAATGAAAGATGGTTATGGACAAAAAATAAAGTAAACATACTGTAGTAAGTTAGATGGAAAGATATGAGGAAAGAAAGACAGATAGATCGATAGATAGATAGATAGATGGGTAGAAACATAGAAACACAGCTAGAAACACAGCATGACTGACAGCTTGACATAGAGAAAGAAGGAAAACAATGAAACAGTGAAATGGATTAGATGGTTAATCGTTTCTTTGGTTTTTAAGAACTTGCAGTGTCATGAGTTATAGGAGCGCCCTTTAAAGTGCCTTGTGCACGTAAATTTTAGTTCCTTAAAATTCTAGAACTGTAAATACACCCATTACGGTAATGCTGCCAAAGGTGAATTATTTTCTTTTTGTAACTCAGAAAAAATATGATGGTTGTAGACAATTTATGGCAGTGCCTTCTATCCAGAAAATATACTTGATTTCCATATCTAAATATACATGTAATATCTTAACCAGTTCTTTGCTATACCCTTCAGAAATAGATAGAAGTGATTAAAATGTATTTACTAACATTTAGAACCGTGATTTATATTTTATGTCTGCAACTGAACAGCTCAGAATGTCCCAAAAAGCACACTTGGTAATTATGTGGGACACGACCTATATTTGGTGAGGCACTTTCTATTGTTATTCCAACCATGACAGAGCTCTGCCAAAACCCAAGATGCATGCTGTCTGAGCGATTTTCTCTCCAAAATGGTTTGGTTGGAGATAATTGTGAATAGTGATTTATATTTTATGTCTGCAACTGAATAGCTCAGAATGTCCCAAAAAGCACACTTGGTAATTATGTGGGACATGACCCATATTTGTTGAGGCACTTGCTATTGTCATTCTAACCATGATAGCTTCTCTTCAAAATGGTTTGGTTTGAGATAATTGCAATAATTGTGATTTGTTTGGCTGTTGCTAAAGCCGGCCATGCCTGGATCCGAAGTCACCCCGTCCCGGACGGATGTCTTGAGCCAGGAAAGATGAGACGTTACTTCGCAATGATGACTGTTCTTGTAAAACTTGTATGTGGACTCATTATGGAGTGCATTTTTGTAAATTTTGTGTTAACTTCATAATATTTCTTTACTGCGTTATTGTCGCATGAGTGCATGTGGTGCAGAATCTAAAAAGCCACCTTCGGTTTCAAAATCAGCGAGCTAATTTTCCTGTAATTACCTATTAAATTGCAAAATTTCACCATGTACATATGTATTAATTGAACTATGAATTATTAAAGAGAGAAAAAATCACATTTAAAAACATATTACTTGCCTCAGTAGGCTTATACTTTAGTAATATAGATTTTAGAGAAAATCAGATGAAAAATAAAATAAATTTTATTTCTTTCAGGACCGTCTTGCAAAGTTATTCACCGGAAGAGGCCTCTTTAAGGCCTTGATGAAAATGCAGCAAAAACCTCCTCCGCCTTCAATATCTGTAAGTTTTGAGATAGTCAGCGTGCAACTGCATGTAGGGGAGACCGGGGCTAGTTGAATCGCGGGGTTAGTTGAATATTCGCTCATATTCCCCGGGGTTGAATTTTTTTACCCAAATTTGACTTCTGGCAGATTATTTATTCGTCAAGGCATGACATCACTTCCTACATGAGCCATATTTCGAATTGTGTACTTCACTAGGCTGTTAAGTAGATTTTTGTGCTCTTGAAGTAAATATTTTGAGTCGAACTAATTTTGACCTGTATGCTATTTGAACTATTTAATGCAACGTTTTTTACAACAAATTGGAAGCCTTTGGTATTACAAATCAACAGGCAAAGACAGTTTTTGGTAAGCCTTTGATTAAAGTGCTATAATGGGTGACCCAAACCACATGGTAGGTTGGGGCTAGTTGAATCATTTTCCGTGGGGTTAGTTGAAACACTGAAGCAATGCTGTGCACATATCTCGTTATTAACGGCGAAGTAAATAATCATTACTGCATTGTATAGTTTGATCCTATTGGTGTTTTTTTGCTGAAATAACATACATCAGAAAAAAGGAAATAGATGAGTGCCTGCTGAAATACCCAGGCAGCCCTTGAAGAAGCCTTAATTGCTAAACGATAATGTTGAACAGTAGCCCAAGAGTGTTATATTCTTCAGGCAACAATATATTATTTATTTATACAATATCAGTGTCTTAAAGCAGAAAAAGAGAGGCTTTTGCACTGGTCATTTCAATAACCGAGTTATTACCAGCAGCCAAGCCCGCCATTTGCTGACATTGTAATGAAGCATTCACACCTTAATACAATGCAGGAAAGAGACAGCATCCAAAAAGCCATTTCCCCGTTGGCTATTCTCCTCACAAAGATCTTTCTTCTCAGTTAACATCACTGTCTGAATTACTTTTCATACTGCACAACCATCTCATTATATTCAAAGATTTCAAAATTTTCTTTCAAGTATTTGATATTGCTGCTTTTTATACGTTTTGTATTAAATTCTGAAATACTTAATTCCCAATGTTAAAGTTATACCCTATCAGCGTGCCTCGGCGGCCCAACGTCGGCCCAAAGCCAGTCCGATGCTGCTGACACCGACTCCGGACCGACGCCGGACCGCCGAGGCACGCTGACGGGGTCGTTGCTATTTAGGAATCAGTTGTTGTACTATAAATGTTTATCGAACAAATTTTTACCAGTTAATTTGATTTTTGCTACTTTATTCTCAATGATTCAACTAACCCCATGCGGAGTTTCAACTAACCCCGGCCCCGGGGTTAGTTGAAACACTTGGTCTCGTGGTACATTCAAGCTCATAGTGAGAACTTGTCAATATTTTAAACAAAGCTGTTCAGTGGTATGTTGAAGCTAAAATATTGTACCTGTATCTACTACCATATGCTCAGTAGAACGCGACAAAAAATTGGCGATTCAACTAACCCCGGTCTCCCCTATCTGCAGTAGGATACTTCTTGACACTCGCTTGATACAAAAGCTAAAGAGCATCGTTCCATATTTTGCAGTCTAGCAGTTTTGTGCAAATTTATCCCGATGGAAATGGTTACAAGTTTACCTGGTGCACTTTATACGTCTTCATTGAATTTTAAACCATGATTCAGTGGTTCAATTATATGATGATGTAGAATTATAGGCCTATCCATAAACTGGTTAATACATTGTAAGTGCTGCTTACAGTATCATGTCTATGACATGTTTTTCTTTTATTTGATTTGCAGAAAAATGAAGTGTTCATCGAAGGAATACGGACGGTTATCTACAGACAAGCAGAATCTTCAAATCATTGCATTCGTCCTGCTATTGTGTTTTACCATGGAGGAGCTTGGATAATGGGGAGCCCAGGTTGATTAAAAAAATATGTATCATCCTTCATCATTGGAGTAACAGCCTGTTGTATTTTTACACCAAGTACCAAGTTATTAGGCAGAGAATTTTTTTAAAACTTTTTTGCCGATTCTGCAAAGATATTTTGAATATTTTTATGTCCCTCACCCACGCCCCCGCAGGTCTCGGGCCTCCTCGTGGCGGTGGGTGGTAACACTAAGGTGAAGACCTCTATCCTTAGTGGCCAACATGAGACAGCGCGCATGCACGGTGTGTCCCCTACCTTACAGGGGAATATCAATGAATATGTCATTTACCATGATTCCAAACCGGATCGTACGTCAACCGGGTTACCAAGGTGCGCGTCCCTCAGCGGGAAACCAGGCTGAGATCGAAAAATTAGCGACTGGACTACCAAGATTCCCACGGATAAGTACATCCTCGGATGACTTGAATGACCCTGACCGCCCCTCACACATGTCAAAAGATGAAAATTGCCTTGTGATAAACGGACTTGAGAAATCGCTATTGGACCTATCAGCAATCGCTGTGTACGAAATTGTTGCAGACATTTGTGACAACACCGTAGCAGATAAAATACAGCGTCAATTCAATGGAACATTTCTCATTCACCCAAAGAATGACACACAAAAAGAGAAACTGACACTTGTCAAAGAAATAGCGCATACACAAGTCTCCATTGAGCCTTTCCAAAAACCAGGCAAAGGCCTTATCTTCTCGAAAGAGAGCAAGACATGCTCAGACTCTCAACTGTCGAAGTGGTTCCACAAACATGGCATTACCCAATTCAAATGTTTGTCCCAACGAAATGGCTATAAATCCATAAAACTGACATTCAAAAACAACAATGTACCCAAGAAAGTACCTGTAGCTTTTGAAAAGTGCAGAGTTTGCCCACTCTTTCCCCGACCAAAACGCTGTTTCAATTGCCAATTGTATGGACATATCAGCACAACATGTAGACGGTTCACAATTTGTGCCAATTGTGGTGATCGAGATCACACTCACACAAGAGACGAACCATGCTTCAGGCCCCCGCATTGTGTCAATTGCCGAGGGGACCACCCTGCGTTTAGCCACAACTGTGAAGTCTTCAAGAGAGAAAAAGAAATTGTACAATTTCAGATTGACACAGGATGTTCGTTTCCTGAAGCCAAGCGCATAGTTCAACAGGACATGGACAAAACTGACCAAGACGCAGATTACCCAAGACCAGTTTTACATTCGTCACCACGGAGAAGGATTCAACTTTTTGAGAATCTTTTCAAGGATATGTTTGGGACAACGCCTTCACCAGACCGACCAAAGACGGGAGAAACTGTGAAATATCCTGACTCTGACTTATGCATACCACCCAGTAAAAAGATTCAACAAAGTCAACCATCCTCTCCTTGTGCTCCACGGACAAAACTGTCACTCCAACAACCAAAGAAGAAAGAAACGGCTTCTGAGTACAAGAAACCATCCAAAATAACAAATCGAGACAGCTCAACAGACCAACCATTTCCTTGCACAGACAAGAGAGAAACATGACAAGCAACAAAAAAACACCTGTCACATCTCACAGACTTAACAAATCAAGAACCTTGACACAAACCAAGTATGTCTCTAAATAGCCCACTCAGGTGCTGATGAGACGTAAAAAACCAACTCACTCACTCACTCTGTCCCTCACCCACAAGATGTGGTTGGGATAGAAGATTTTTCTGTGCCATAAAACTGCCATTTTTTGTTCCATTCCGTTAACTCTGAAATCAGAAGTTATGACATACATTACAGGTTTTAGGTGTGCCGAGTTGTAAGGTATTTTGGCACATTAGAGGATAATAAAGACAACATTCTTATAATCTCACATGATAATGGGCTGGATGTATATTAACAGTCCTAAAGTCATATTCAGACACTAACATGTATGCCTTCACTTGTAAGCAATCCCTGTTATTCTGCCGCAGACGTGGTTATGACATAAATCATCAGATAGAGTAGGTCGGGGCATGCAGCCCCCCTTAACTTCGAGGTGCGATTTGACCTACTTTTTATGTTCGATTCTTCGAATGCTTATGCTGTCAGGAAGGGATAACTTGACTCTATTTAAAACTAGCGAAACAAATGTCTAATAATTTGAATAAAGCAGTTATGGCCATTTTTATAAAAAAATTTAAATGGCCTTCTTGCCCCACCCATCGGGTGAGAAGCCCCCCTATTGTAATCCTATGGCAATTCTTTTTTGCGAGTGCATTCAGCTTGAAAGTTATTTCTTGGGGTTCTTCTATCATATTTAAGGCATTCTTTTCACTTTTTCTGAATTTCAGAATTTTTCTGTTCATTCATTTATTTATTTTGCCCTGTTTCAATTTAGGCCGTTTTTTTTCTATTTTAATTAGCTTTTCTATCAAGATTTAAGTTAAAGTACACATTATTAAATGGTTCCTGAAGCAGCTTTGAGGCCCCAGCGTAGGGGGCCTCATGCCCCATGCCATGTGGGGCCTCTCGCCCCAAACCCACATATTTTAATTTGACCTCTATATTTCAAACTAAAATGCAAAACACATGATCCAAATCATATTAATATGATGGTCTTAAAGTGAAGAAATGCAGATAACCATTACACTTTTAAAAATGTCCATGGTTATTTCTTACAACCACTTTCAAAGAATTAGTCAAAGTTACAAAAACCATGCCCTTTTTTTAGTGTTTTTAATTTCTACTATGGTTTGGTGCTGTTTGCCTTGAAAATTTGTGACGTCACTTAAAAATCTCTAGCCTCGAGCCTATCAATAAGAAAATACACCAAAAATGCAAGTTTAGATATAAACCTGGGGGGGGGGGGCCTCTCACCTAACCTGGGCTTCTTGCCCCGACCTACTCTATAAATTAAAATATTGATTGGGTTTTTTCTGCTGTAAATACTTTGTTGGATTTTGCTTTGCAGAATTGGAGCAGGGTTTCTTGGTTGACCTCATCCACGATCTGGGAGTGGTAATATTTTCTGTTGAGTAAGTATTGCCAAAGACAAAAATAAAACATATTCCGTTTTGATTAAATGTTTCATTTGCATATATGTCTATCTATCTATCTGTCCCCCTAACTGTTTGCAAGATTGAGGAAAAACCGCTGGACGTCTTCTAATGAAACTCTACAGACCTTTTTCAATCATCACAACGAAGGACTGCTTAGATTTTGGTGAAGATCTGTGAAGCTTATATGCCAGAATCACAAGATAGAGTTTTTTTTATATTTCTCATATCAATCTTGACTGGCTGGCCGACCTATGCGTGGCTGATCACTCTCTTCTCACCACTATAACACATTCTCCCTCAAGCCCCCGTAGGTCTCGGGCCTCCTCGTGGCGGTGGGTGGTAACACTAAGGTGAAGCCCTCTATCCTTAGTGGCCAACACGAGACAGTGCGCTTGCACACGTCTCCCCGACGGAAATGGGGCAACCTGTTTGCCGTGGGTTGCGACCCGTGTTGGAGGATGAAGGGGTCCTGGTAGTTGAGTTGGGTGGGCCTAACTTGGTCCCTCCCATACAATACACTACTTTGGCCTGGATTTCTCCTAGACGGGAGGCTGGATTGGCCCGGTCCAGTCAATCGGCTTGTCATGCTAAACCGATAGGACTTCTGCCCTATTGGACATGGCTTCTGAGAGTATATCCTTCATGTATCCCTGGGGCTAGGGTACTGGGCGCTGCCCTATCTTTCAGTCTCCCCCTGTTGGGCTCCGTGGTGGGTGGGGAGCATGAAGGATGAATCCCTCAATCTCATGGCTTCTAACCAAACTTCCACGCGTTCGCCAGCGGGAAACCAGGCTGGGCTCGCAAATGTGGCTGCTGGAATATCACCAGAAGCGAAACGCTTCAGACAGTCACCTGACCTGTCAGATTTAATGAATAACACATTCATTCACCATTGGCCCAAATTTATCACAATTAGTGGGACCAATAAGGAACTTGAGTCAATGTCTTTTATCAAGATTCATGACATTCTAGAACATTTAATCGGAACTGTTGAAAGTGGAAGGAGACTCCGAACAGGAGACATCCTCATACAGACAAGAACAAGGACACAAACTGAGAAATTACTGACACTAGCAGACATCGATGGAGTGCCGGTTGAGACCGAACCGCACAAAACACTCAATTCAACCAGAGGGATTATTATTTCAAGGGAGAGCCACAAAAGCTCGGATGGAGAACTTCACAGTTGGTTTGGGAAAAGAAACATTGGTTTCATAAAACGAATAAACCTGAAGAAAGAACCACTCCAACTCCTTACTCTAAGTTTCCCTGGAAAGTCCCTACCAAACAAGACCCCTATTGGATTTGAACAGTGCAGAGTGAGACCTTTCATCCCGAATCCACAAAGGTGCTATCGTTGCCAGAAATACGGACATGTGATATCAAGATGTAAGGGGCTAGAAAGATGTGCAAACTGCACATCAACTGAACACACACACTCAAAAGAACAACCATGCCATGAACCACCAAAGTGTGTAAACTGCCAAGAAACTCATCCCAAATGGAAGGAGGAGAAAGAAGTTCAACGACTAAAAGCAACAAAGGACATCAGCTTTCCAGAAGCACGTAGACTGGCACAACAAACCACAAACGAAGTCACTTACGCAACAGTTACATCAATGTCACCAAAACAAAGAAGTACTCCACGCCGCAAACTCCAGCTGGACTCACATTCTATCTCGAGAACCGAAGCATTCATGGGACAAGCCTTCTCTCAAACAGACAATTTCAGCCTCCTACAAAATCATATTGCAGCCAAACTTCCTGCACAATCACAAGCCACGACTCAACCCAAACATCCAGCCGAAGACAGTACCAGCAACCAGGGATCCGAACATTCCGAGGATCCCATGGAAACTGGTACACAACAAACAGTCAGTCCGTCTAGGGCTGACCGGCGGGACCAACGTCCCCCACCAAAACCATCTGATAAAACACCATCGAACAATCCTCCTCCTAGACCATCCTCATCTACCACCTCTACACCCAAGTCCTCTAGAGGACACTCAAACACTAGGGGAAGAGGTTTAAATAGAAACAGCTTCAAAATTAATCAAAGTAGAAAATAACATCTACTACTTAAAACACCCTCATAAATCATGGATAATATAGTCCAATGGAACTGTCGCGGTTTCAGGGCCAATTTTGACGAAATTAACATCCTATCTCTTGAGTTACAACCATCCATCTTCTGTCTTCAAGAGACCTATCTGAAACCCAGCGACAGTTTAAAAATAAGAAATTATCATATTTACAACAACTATGGAAATATTGTCCATGAGAGGGCCTATGGCGGCTCCTCTATTTGGTAAAAGAGGGCATTATTCATTCTAGTGTCATCCTTGACACAAATTTACAAGCTGTTGCCATCAGAGTAACAGCACATAAAACTTTTACCATATGCTCCCTCTATATCCCTCCAAGCCATCATCTTACAATCCAAGAATTGACTAATCTTTTCCAACAATTACCGGCACCATGCCTCATCCTCGGAGATTTTAATGGTCATCATCCAATGTGGGGAAGCCAACAAAGTAATGACAAAGGTCTTATCATCGAGGAATTCCTTTCGTCAAACGATCTTTGTGTTTTTAACGAAGGAACTTACACTTATTTACACCCTGGTCATGGTACCTATAGTCCCATAGACCTAAGTGTCAGTGACCCTGCCCTCTTTTTAGATTTCAATTGGTATGTCTTTCAGGACAGCCATGGAAGTGATCATTTCCCTGTTATACTAGAGCCCACATCAAACTCCCAAATGCCAAATCATCCCCGTTGGAAATTAGATAAGGCGGACTGGGACTTGTATAGCAAACTGTCAGCAAATCTTCATCTTCATATATACTTAAACAGTGACTCTCCTGTAGAAAAGTTTGCTAAAGATATAATAGCAATAGCCAACAAGTGCATCCCTAAAACAAAAGGAGGAATTCCACAAAAATCAAGACCTTGGTATGATACTGAGGTAAAAGAGGCTATAAAAGAAAGAAAGAAAGCACTTAGAGCCTACAACACCAGGCCAACTAGTGCCAACTTGGAGAATTTCCGCATCTTAAGAGCAAAAACCAGACGTCTGATAAGACAGAAAAAGAGGGTTACCTGGAGAAATTACATTTCTAATCTAAATGAAAGAACACCATCATCTAAAGTGTGGGAAATGATTAAAAAAATTCAAGGGAAGACGTCGACATCTAAGATCAGCCATCTCATAGTTAATGAAGAAGAATATACAACGTCGGAGCAAATAGCAAACAAGCTAGCCGAAAAGTTCTCATATAATTCTTCTTCAGAAAACTACACTCCAGAGTTCCAACATTTTAAAACGCAGGCAGAAAGACTGGTTTTAAATATACGGTCAAATGACCTGGAAGAATACAATAGTTCTCTTACTATGGAAGAACTTCTGACGGCATTACAGAAAGCTAAAGATTCAGCTGTAGGGCCAGATGAAATCCACTATCAACTGCTGAAACATCTTCCTCCCCCATGCTTAGAGATTCTCCTCTACATCTTTAATATAATTTGGGATTATGGAACCTTCCCTGCCTCCTGGAGGGCAGCAACAATAATTCCAATTCCAAAACCAAATAAGGATCATACAGATCCTACAAATTACAGGCCCATTGCCTTGACAAGCTGTCTTTGTAAGACAATGGAAAGGATTATTAATGACAGTTTTGTCTGGTACCTTGAGTCAAATGACTGCATTTCTGAATTCCAATGTGGTTCTCGAAAACAGAAGAGCACAGTAGACCATCTGGTCAGATTAGAAACATATATAAGGGATGCGCTAATAACAAGGAGCATGTAGTAGCTGTATTCTTTGATTTAGAAAAAGCGTATGATACCACCTGGAAATTTGGCATCATGAAAGACCTGCATGATTTTGGATTGAGAGGAAGACTTCCTCACTTTATTGGCTCTTTTTTAGAAGATCGATGTTTTAAAGTTAGAGTGGGGTCAACACTTTCAAGTGAATACACCCAAGAGATGGGTGTCCCCCAGGGAAGCATTTTATCTCCCACATGTTTTAATATAAAAATAAATAGCATTGTCGAAGCTATTCGTGAAAATATCATGTGCTCACTTTATGTCGATGACTTTCTTATTGCAATAAAATCCAAGCAAATGTCAACTATAGAAAGACAGTTGCAACAAAATTTAAATAAATTACAGAAGTGGTCTCAAGAAAATGGCTTTAAATTTTCTAAGTCCAAAACAGTATGTATGCACTTTTGCCATCTTAGAACTCCCCATCCTGAGCCAACACTTAGAATTGATAATTGTGCAATCAAAGTAGTAAATTCTTATAAATTTCTTGGAGTCACATTTGACTCAAAACTCTCCTTCATCCCCCACATAACTGCACTTAAGGCAAAATGCCTGCAGTCGTTGAACATCTTGAAAGTAGTGGGAAAAATTAACTGGGGTGGTGACACCACTGTTCTTCTCAGGCTTTACCGTGCAGTGACTCGGGCACGTCTCGACTATGGCTGTATTGTATATGGCTCAGCAAGACCATCTTATCTTCGATGTCTGAATACAGTTCACAATCATGGACTCCGTTTGAGCCTTGGAGCATTCAGAACATCGCCAGTAGATAGTCTGTATGTTCTGGCAAAGGAGCCTCCTTTATCACTCCGACGACTGAAGCTATCTCTACAGTATACTGTCAAACTGGCTGCAAATCCTTTTAATCCAGCATACTCAATTGTCTTCCATCCTAGCCATACAGAGAAATATGACAGACGACCCAATGCTATTCGGCCACTTGGATTGAGGATGAGGCCTCATCTGGAGGCCGCTGCAATAGATACATTTTTAATTGCTGAGAACAAAGTTCCGCAGGTTCCACACTGGAGTATGGAAAAACCAGTTGTTAACACTGAACTGGAAGAAATGAAAAAGGCGGAAACAGACCCGCTAGAGTATCAAAGAAGGTTCTACGACCTTAAACTTAGATATCATAATTACAAATTCTTATATACAGATGGCTCAAAAGATGGAAACCGAACAGCTTATGCTGTAACTTCCTGTAAATCAAATCTATACAGTGAGCGCATCTCAAATGAAAGCTCAGTATACACTGCTGAGCTTTTAGCAATCTACAAAGCCATATGGCTTGCTGGAATGTCTGAAAAAGACAAATTTGTAATTTGTTCAGACTCTGAATCAGCAATCCAAGCTCTTGCCAGCAAGAGGTTGGATCATCCCATATTACAAGACATACTCATGCTCCTGTCTGGATTAGATAGCAAAGAAATTGTTTTCTGCTGGATTCCGGGTCATGTGGGAATTGCTGGAAACGAAAAAGCAGATCTTATGGCGAAAAATGCTCTTTCCAAAGATCTTACCGTTGATACTATTCCGTACACGGACCTCCGTCCAACTATCAACAATTATATAAAATCCGGATGGCAAGTTATGTGGAACGCATGTGAGAATAATAAACTGAGAGTAATCTTTCCTAGAATCAGGGATGTACAACACATTACCTCAAGAACACGCAGAGACCAAATTGTCATTCACAGGTGTCTTATTGGACATTCAAGACTTACTCATTCCCATCTTTTACTGGGCGACCCAGCCCCGATTTGTGAGGAATGCCAATGTCCCCTCACAATCAAACACATCCTAAAGGATTGTAGAGTTTTTCAAACACAAAGAAATGCACTTCTCCCAACAAATCCACTTCGACTTCTTGTAGACAAGCCAGAAAACATAATCACATATTTGCACCAGACACAGACATACTACAAAATATGAGGAAAATAAACAAAGAGAGATAACACCCAAGCAAGCCTAGGTATAGCCCAATAAGGTGCTGCAGAGGCGTAAAACACAAACACACACACACACATTCTCCCTAAAGGTCCACTATCAAACCAGTTGAGCTAAAGGGCCGGCCCCCAAGCCAAGTGCTTAGGAACAACCCTTTGTACCCAACCCATGCACTATACTATACCACTAATGATTACACTGGGCAAAAATGCATTTTAAAGCTCTTTTCATTGGCCCTAATGACTACTAATTTGATTTTGGTTGAGATGACAAGATCCATTTATTGTATAGATAAAATTTGTTCTATGCCTACCCCCCTTCTTCCACATGGTGGGTCTTTGCACTCTAGAGAGTGATCCCAAAATGTTTATAAATTTATGCATATGAAAATTTTTTAGCTCCTATGTGAGAAATATCTCTATAGGGTGGTCAAAAAAAAACTTTACACTTATGAATAATTTTTTGGATGACGCTCATTGTAACAAATGCTTATTTTTCAATGCAAAAACAACTTGTACAGCAAAGAATAACTCTTCTAAAGACAATTTATTCATTCGGAGGTCCTTTTGGACTGATGACTTTCTGCAGTGGGCCTAAATGATGCAGAGGTGTCAAAAATGTAAGTTGTGTCCGTTTTTGCCATACAAACGTAATGGATGCCTTTATTGGGCAACTAAGGTCTGTGGTGTCTTGCAGGGATCTGCCTCTAAGTTTGCCCGTCCAGAATAATCACATTGATTGAGATCTTGTGATAACAGGGGCCATATTGTCCTGCTGAGAAACTTGACAGAGCGAACCTTGATCCAGTTCTGGGCTTTCCAAGGGAGTGTGGCTGATGCCCCGTCTTGTTTGAAGATCAAATTATCTGTCGCACTGTATTTCTTATCTGTCCAGGGCTTTAGATACTCTTTCAAGATGTTACAGTAGACGAACATCGAGTGCTTACAGAATTGGACTGAAATGTTGCTTTTGAGCTCATAGCCTATCCATGCCATGTTATTCCTATGAGTCATAAGAAATGTATGAGGTCATAGCCTATACTTGCAATAGTATGAAAACGTGTCATCAGCTGAGTATCAATGAAGTCACAAGCTCCTCAATGACAAATTGCCAGTTCATTTCAATGCAATGTATAGGGCCTGTTATGAGGTCACTAGCAGCTGAATGTAAGTACTTGTCATTCGTCTACTGTAATATGTACTTTTCATGTGATTTCAACACCCTGATCATCTACCTTCAGACGGCTTTGTTTTAAAATATTATAATGGCCATAGTGAAGTCTGAATTTGCTCTAGCACCTTCTGGTTTGTGCTGAATTGTGCCTCTGTCTTCTCAATTTCATTTTATGTTGTATTTATTTTGTCCTGTGAAGCTCAGTAGCTTCAAAATTGCTGATGGGCCATGAATAACCCAGAGTAGTAAAAACGCAGGAGCACTCCCGGCTTCCATTTTGTCTGCTATCAAAAAAGTAATGAACCGTTTTGATTATTAGCCAATTTTCCAAAGATCTAACATACTTGGCTTGTATACACAATAAGTACCCAGGCACTGACTCAATCATGGCAGCCTGGAAAATAAAATATCAACTGTAAAGGTTTTTTTAGACCACCCTTTATGTGAGAGTCAAAATTCAGAGACAATTTCATTTCATCATGATTGTTTTATACAGATATATTGTATTGCCTAGAAGTGCCCAAATGTGTTTGCTGGTACAGAGTAGCTTGAAATTAAGTGAAATGGAGATATTTTGTCATTGGGTCAATGCCAGACATCCTCAACCAAATAGCTTATGAAGCATGGATTCCTTTGCAACTATAGATAAAAATTTATTACAACATGAAAGAGAATATTTGAGGTGGGTCTGTACAAATCGTTGCCACTTTTTTTTTGCTTCACTCTGACATATAGGTCAGAATCTTATCTAAGTTAATTAAACCCAAAGCCAATGTACATTAAATTGTTGAGGGGTAGTGTTCTATTACTTAAAAAAGACTGATATTTCAGGAAAGCTCTGTTTATCAGCTTTCCGTTGATGTATAGCATTATAGTACTTAATTACTGTGGGACATGTGACATTGGGCGTAGAATTATGAAGGACATTGAAAATTGTATACAATGTTTTGGGTCTACCAAAGCGTTCACTGTCAAAACACACTAGGTAAGAAAATGGTGGCGTGCCTATGCACTCTGAAGAGTTCTACCGCGTTGTCACAGTTGCAATTTGTCATTAAAAAATTACATTAATTTTCAGCTATCATCTTGCACCGGAACACCCATTTCCTGCTGGCTTTGATGACTGCTATAAAGTGACAGAATACATCCTGGCCCATCCTGAAGAATTCAACGTCGACCCAAATAAAATTTTGATCGGAGGGCAAAGCGCAGGAGGAAATTTAGCCGCGGCAGTTGGAACTAAATTGAGAGATCAAGGGTTGGCGAAGAAAATTAAAGGACAGTTGCTAATAGTGCCGGTGACACAAGCTCATGATTTTCAAACCACATCCCACAAAGGAAATAAATATGACACCGCTTTAAGTAAAGATTTTAGCCCATGGGCCAAGTATGCCCTTGGGCACAAGTATAAAGATGTTTTGGAGAGCATGACACAAAACACTCATGTGCCTCGAGAAAAAAGAGATGAATTTATCAAACTTTGTGGCAACTCTCCTCTGCTCACTAAAACTGTAAACAAACCAACAGATGTCACTGCATGGCAGAAGTTGCAACCATATTTGGAAAATCCATACTTTGCTCCCCTGGTGGCTAAAGACCTAACCGGAATCGCAGCTACAGTATTAGTCACAGCTGGCCAAGATGTTTTACGGGATGATGGCTTATTGTATGGTGAACGCCTAAGACAAAGTGGTGTGAAAGTATTCAGTGTTCACTCAGAAAGCACCTTTCACGGAACACTAGGAATAAAGGACTTTGCTCCTCTCGAGTATGATAGATCCTACCAGATGGTTTTGGTTCAATTAAAGAAGCTTTTAGAGTGAGAATAATTATATGTAATAACTGCATTATTATCACAAAAAGGTTTCATCTTGAAGTGAACTATTATACTGAGATGGTGTTTGGTCTGCAAAAAAGAATCTCGATATGTATGCTTTTGCACTGTTTCTGTATTGTTACTTAGGTAATAAAGAAACGTCCTGTAAAATTTCAGTGAGATTGTTTTTTGCTTTTGGGTGGCTCTAAGGCAAGTTTAGTCCAAATGTGATATTTGATATAAGTGCTAGTTATATCCCGCGTTTGAGGGAATATGTGATATATTCGAGGCGCAGGCCGAAGATTATCACATATTCACGAAAACAAGGGATATGTATAGGTTATTCACCTAGGGAGAGGCAATATGTGATTTATCCAGCGAGGGCGTTAGCCCGAGCTGTGATAAACACATATTGCCGATCCCGCGGTGAATAACCTATACATATCCCTTGTTTATATCATAAGACAAAGCTGAAAGTCGTCATTTGTTGCTGTGTTTTTTTCACAGCTTCACTTTTTATTCTCCCATGGGAGGATAACTGGACAACAAAAAATATGGGTTTTATTGCAGTGAAATACTGGCTCGTGATTGGCTGACAGAGGTGTCGAATGGTATAAAACTGACTTATACCTCAAACAAAACAAAATAAAAACAAAAACAAAGAGATTTAAAAACGAATACAATATAAGAAGGATTTGAGAGAAAAGAAAACAGCCAACAAACAATTTGTCACGTGGGATTAATATAATTACATGAAAGCATCTGAAAAGGATCATGGTTTATTTATGAAAATTCTTAGAAGAAAAAAACCCCAGAAAACGTGGAAATAATGTAAGGAAAAAAATTCATTGAAAAAGTGAAAAGAAAAATTTGGGGGAAAAAAATAGCAAAAAATTTAGGAGAAAATGTTTGTGAAAAAAAAACTATTTGAAAAAAATTTAGGGAGGGGATGGGAATTAAAAAAAAAAAGTGTATAAAAAAGGATTGGAACAAATAATTTGGTAAAAAATTAGGGGGAAGGGAATTGGGGAAAAATATATATAAGGGGAAAAATGTATGCAAAAGATAAATAGTGGACAAAAAATTGTTAAAAAATATATGCATTTGGATTGTTAGGTTGCAACCATCTGATGAGAAAGGGGGGTTGGAGTTTTAATAGAAAGGATATCATTTATTTCATGGTAATTGGGCCTAATCAAACGAAATACCTACACCACTTATTTCAAGACAACTCAAAAGGAAAATCTTAATTTTTCTCACCAAAACTAGACAGACAAGGAATTTTTTATTTAAAAAAAAAACTCCAAGCCCCCCTTAAATCTAATATGGTTGGCCCCTTAGTCATGTTATTGACATTATTAAAGGATTTAATGATTTGTCACAGGCATTCAGTTTTTATAATACTTTTGTTTTATTTTTGTTGAACTTTTGTTGGTAATTCACTGTTTGGTACAGTTTTGCTGTTTGTGTTATGAGCTTTGTTAAACAATGAGGCTTATATATCCTATATACTCCCATGGGCGTATAAGTGAACAACAAAGTATATATGATATATACCAGCCAAATACAGGCTTCTGATTGGCTGATGGCTCATAGGTATGGTATAATCACATATGTCACGCAAATTAGATTTGCACTTTCTCGCCCAAGCGCCCCTACCGCTCTCGTTTCCTTTCTTGAAATGGGCTAAGGATATGAATTAGGCCTATGATTTCGATATTTTTTCAAATTTTTCAGAAGAAATTATCTTTAAAAAAAAGATTTTGAAGTGTAGAAAAAAACTAAAGTCATGATGCAGAGCTCTTCAATATGTTATTAGCAGCTTTGAAAGAAAATATCATAATTTGTAACATCTGGAGGTAGCAGAGTTATGCTACATTCTCACGGCGGCTCCCGGAAAACTATTTAAATCGGCGTCGAAGTATTTCCTGGTAATTTGGATGAATTTGGGTGATCCGCCGTCGACTCTACACATCCCCCCAGGGGAAGTTTTTGTTCCCCTCAGCGGTTCCTAGAAATGGAAAAACTGCGCCGTGGATGTCAAAAAAGATTCAACAGGTACAAACTTTTTTTTCATGACGGCGGAACAGAGCCCAAAATTTTCTTGATTTTTGGATGTCCGGCGTGGATTTTTTCAGTGAGAACGCCTCAAAAACATCTCCGGCGGGATATTAGGACATCCCCTGCCCCTGAGGGGACCTCTCCTGCCCCCGCGGGGACCTTTCCTGCCCCGCGGGGACCTTTCCTGCCCCTGGGGGGACATTTGAAGCCTCGCCGGCAGTTTTTGACATCCCGCCGCGGTGAAATAGGTTCACTGAGGGGCAGTTATAGGTTCCCTGAGGGGTACTTTTTATATCTCGGGGCGATATAAAAGTATCCCTCAGGAGGAGGAAATTCCTTTCCCCCGGCGAACTTTTGGGGACGGCGTACAACTTTTCTTCCCCGCAGTGAACAAAAAGAACCCCGCGTTGATATGCTTTTAATTAATTATGTAATGGTTTTATAAACATTGTATGTCGCCGGGATAGTCATTTTTTTCCTAGAATTCAACTCAAGCTACCCCTCAGTGGCAAAAAAGTTCTCCGTAACGTGCCGTGAGAATGGGGCATTAGTGTAACGGAGTGTTTGCAAAAGCAGACGAGCATAGGCCTATACCCTAGACACTATTCTGCTGCATATCATATGCCACAGCTATTTTTTTAAAAACGTATCAACTTTCCCAAAAATGACCAGTTTTGAACTAGTTGCATTAACATCTCTTTTTTTTCAAGTTCTTTTTAGTGTAGGTCTCTAAAATCAAAAAAAAAAAAGCACTCTGAAAGTTTGTCAAAATTTAGTCAATTTACCAAGTTGATTGGTCAGCTCAGAGCTGGAACTTGACTAAACTCCTTGGAAAAGTTGGTCATAAGTTAGGCAATTTGCTAACTACCGTAAAACAGCTATTACTTTAGCCGTTCTGTACTACTTTGGCCGCCAAATGAGAAAACGATTCAGTATCCTGTATCTCTCAAACCAATATAGATACCAGGAAATTTCTTTTTGCATCTGCTAGAGTTACTTGTCTACTTTTTATTTACATTAATTCTGTTTCAATATCTTGATACCAGTGCTTCTTGTAAAGGCCATTCTGGGAGTGAGTGAGTTTGTGTTTTATGTCTCATCAGCACCTGATTGGGCTATTTAGAGACACACTTGGTTTTGTGGTCATGTTGAGTTAGTCATCTCATCTTGGTTGGTTGTATCAAGATCTTTTGAGGAGTCTTTTTGACAGGTACACTCTAAAAAATGTCGGGACAAAATTGGTTTTTTAGATTCAAAATGGTTTTTTGAAAAACCAAATTTCAATGCAAAAAACCAACATGGATTTTTTTTAAAAACCAATTTTGTCTCAACATTTTTTAGAGTGTACATCCGCAATACTTTTCAATTCAAGAAGTTTCCTTGCCTGAGTGGCATTTATGGCTTGAAACAATAAATTACCGTCAGGTTGTCCCAAATTTCTTCAGCATTGTCGTGTAGCTAACAAATGGCGATACATCCTTCAGTCTTCAATCTTTGGCCTTGATGTGAAATTTGAGACCTGTGGGGAGTTCTTTTTTTGCTGTTGGTACATGTCATTTTACTCTTGTCTGTGTGGTGTAGAAAGCCGATTGTTGAGCTTTTTTGTTTTGTTGTTTTGGGCGGTGTCTTGTTATCTGGAGCAACATCTTTTTCCTTTGGTTGGTTGAGGGACTTCTCAGTCCCTTGGGTATCAGAAGAGAATATTTGACTTTGTTGGATCATCTTCTTCGGTGATATGTGTAGAAATGATTCAGGGGAATTCACAGGTTCTTCCTTGCTTGGCCGGTCTGGTGAAGGTGTTTCCCGCAAGACATCCATGAAAAGGTTCCTATTCAGTTGGATCCTTCTCTGTGGTGATGAATGTAGCGCCTGGCTTCTGGAAACGGTACTTGTCGTTCAGTCCGCAGCTGTAAGATTTCCTTTTCCTTCTTGAATACTCCACAGTCATGGCTAAATGCAGGGTGGTTACCCTTACAATTTACACAATGCGATGGCCTAGAACATGGTTTATCTCGTGTGTGAGTATGATCTCGATCACCACAATTGGCACAAATGCTCGATCTTGGATATGTACTACTGTAGTGACCATACATTTGGCAATTGAAACAGCGTTTCGGATGGGGAATGAAAGGATAAACTGTACACTTTTCAAAGGCTACAGGTACTTTCTTTGGTACTTTCTCATTCTTGAAAGTCAGTATCAGCAATTCATAACCTCTTCTTTGGGGTACACGTCTGAAATGTGTAATTTCATGTTTGTGAAACCATTTTGTTAGTTCACAGTCAGTGAATTTCTTACTTTCTCTAGAGAAGATAATGCCTCTACCTGGTTTCTTGAAAGGTTCAATGGTGACTTGGGTATTGCCTATCTGATGGATGCATGTCAATTTCTCTTTTTGGTCGCTATTCATTGGTTGAAGGAGGAATGTTCCATTTGGTTGGCGCTTTATACTGTCTGCTACTCTGTAGTCACCCTGTTCTGCAATGACTTCATAAAGAACAATAGGTGACAAATAGTCCAGCGATTTTTGATCTCCTCGTATTACAAGGCAATTTTAAGTTTTCAACATTTGTGGGGGCAGTCAGGGTCAATCAAGTCATCCGAGGATGTCTTTGTCCATTGAAAAAATCTTGGTAGTCCAGTCACTAACTTTTCGATCTCGGCCTGGTTTCCCACTGAGGGACGCGCAGTCGCGCACCTTGGTTACCCAGTTGACGTACGATCCGGTTTGGAAACATGATCTTTGACATCATCATTGACATTCCCCTGTAAGGTAGGACACACATTGTGCAAGCGCACTGTCTCATGTTGGCCACTAAGGATAGAGGAATTCACCTTAGTGTTACCACCCACCACCACACAAGTTCCTCCGTGGCCTAATGGTTAAGAGTGCTTGTTTGCACAACCACTGGCTCTGAGGGCGTGGGTTCGAATCCCACCCTGGAACTCAATTTAGTCTGAGCCCATGGGACATTAAATGGAGGCGGGTTGTATCCAGTGTTCTATGCTGGGGCAACTGAAAGACCCTGGGCATCCCTGAATTAATAGGGTATGTACCAGACTCACAGTCTTCTCATCTCATCATCATACGGCAATCGCCTGCCTCGATATAGCCCACTAAGGTGCTGCTGAGGCGTAAAACACAAACAAACAAACAAACCACCCAGATTTGCAAAAAAAATGGGGTTTTGCAGTGAAGCGTCTACTTTGTTCTGGGTGGGTCAAGTGCAAGCTTACGTAGTGAAAATTGCGGACAATTTTTAAAGATAATATATCACAGTTTCAAACACAGGATTTGTTTATATGTTATGCAATTTAGTGAGTTTAGGGCTATGGCCAATGTTACCCCAAATCTCCAAGTCAGTGTCGGGGTTACTTTGGCCAACCCTGGAAATGACAATTGACAAAATTTCGAACAGTTTGTCGTTAATAGCAGTCAAGGAGGTATAAACATTGATTTGACGAACAGGTGTATGACCCTGAATTTTTTGTTGACTGCCATACACGCAGCAAAAAAAATACCATAAATTGTCCAATGCAATAATTGCAATTTGTGTCATTTAACAAGCATAACATAGAGATGATGTACTGGCTGCTAGGGAAGCTGTGAACCACCATAGACATAATATTATGATTTCATCCAAAATCGCATTAGACAAAGTTATTTCATCTTGGACTAATTTTTATGGTGTTTGTCAATCTAGTGCTACATCGGTGAATTACGCAAAAAATGGAAAAAATTAGAATAGAAATGTAAAATGTCATGTGATTGATAAAAATTGTTTTAAAATGACACCTTTTATGACTGGTAGCATATCTTACCTTCTTGTGACCTAAAAACTGGGGTTCACACTATGTCATTCTGAATTAGGAGGCAGTAGTACACAGAGTGTGGTAAACGTATCGAAACTTAATTTTTTTTCAGAATTCTGCGAATAAGTCACAACTCACCCTAGATAACAAAAATACATTCCTCGGCCTGTTGGGTGGCCAAAATAACACAACTAATTAAATTCTACTGTGATACATACATGCTCAAAATCTAAGGCGGCCAAAATTTAAAAAATCCATGTTGGTCTTTTGCATTGAAATTTGGTTTTTCAAAAAACTTTTTTGAATATAAAAAACCAATTTTGTCTGAAATTTTTTGGAGTGTAGAACAGTTTTTACATGTTTATGAACCACAGATTTGACCTTTCGTCGAGTGTTCTAAAATTCTTTGAAACGTTTCTTGAGTTCATCAAATAGAACATTATAAAGAAATAAAAACAGCAGAAGTGAACTTTCATTGGGTGTTCTAAAAATCATTTGAAAAAAGTTTCAAAGTCTTTATACATATAAATCAAGTTGAAATACACATTCACTTTTATCACACCTTCACCACCGCCATTCCTGAGCCCTGATTGGTCCATACCCAGTCACATGACAGTTATTTGAACTTATGCTCAGCTAAGGACCATGTACAATGTATTAATGGAATTTGGGCAATTACTACCCTGGTGGTTGACGGACAGCCATATATTTCATAAAACATAAAGGAGCTGATAAAATATACAGTAAACATGGAAGAATAATACATCAAATCACAGCTAGAGATGCACAAACTATGTTCGGAACACAAATATACTTTCCGGCCAGTTTAAACCCATGCACAGGATCTCAAAATTGGTCAGTCAAAATTTTGATAAATTTCGATCAGACGTAATATTTTCTCACCAAGCCTTGACTACCTGCAATATGAATAAGTCACAATGGCAAATAGAGATGGCACTACCTTTGAGACATTTAACCTATTAGCTGACTTGTAAAAAAAAAGTTATGCAAGAAACAGACAAAAACTTCAAAGGACATCAATTTCAAGGATATATTAAGGGTCACTGTGAGGTCAGTTTTGCTACTAGAACAAGTCACTTCAGCAGTGTTTTGTCCATATATAGGTTTATCTCTGTGTGTAATTTCATGAAGATTGTGTACTTTTCAACTGCAGTGTGCACTGTTAAAATTCATTTACAGAAGTGTCAACTTTTTTTTGGGTCACCCTGTAATTGTCAGAATTGAAATAGTTCAAATTCCAGAAACATCAGCTAAGGCTCAGGAACTCATACAACGAAACAACAAATACCAAAATAATAGAAATGGTGTGATTAATCAAATATAAACTGATCCCTCGGGCATCAATTAGTCACAGACACACCGTCAGGGGAATCAGATTTCACTGATGCCCACTAACATTGGCATACATGATGTATAATCACAAAATGCCAATGCACAGTTTGATTACATGCCAGTGACTAACATTTTATATCACAAAATACTTTATTGATCTTATACATTTTAAAAATAAGAAAATTCAGGCGAAAAATGTTCAAAGTCACCTCGTTTCATAGTACAGTAAAGGTGGGATTGCAAAAAAATAGCGATGAATTATAACCTTGCCATGGTTGGAAATCTGCTGTGAATGCAACATCATATATTTTGGAGTTACATTAAGATCAGTAGAAGGTCAGTCAACAACCTGGCTGAAGGACGACGTTTATGCAACATAATTCCTTGGCATCATTTTGAGGTCCCTTTCTGACCTCAGTCTGATGTCAGTAGAAGTTCAGTCACCAGACAGTTTCATCCTGACAATAATGTCACAATGACTTTATATTTAAGTCAATGTCAATCACAACTTAAAATAACCAAAATACAACTCCAGACTGACATCACAATGCCTGCTGGAATACTGGTAGCAGGTCTGTGTCAAGTCTGTTTTCCCAATCTAAAGTCCGAGGGGGTTGTGAGGGACATATAATTGTACAGTATTTCTGTTCTTGGGACACTTTTTCAAACAAAAACCAACACATATTGAATTGGAAAATTTGTACTTCATTCATCATATTTACTCAAAGTTGTATTTAATCACACTTTTTGATTTAAAGTTGCCATTAAGCATAACGTCAGATTAATATCTTACTCCAGGAGCTCTTTAAGATGAGGCAAAACTGCCTGGTAGTTTCTGTTATAATCAAGTGGAACAAAACTTTTACTAGCTAGTATTCCATGATAAACGCTATCTGAGTGAACAACAGCCACTTTCACTCCACTTTTTTTCAGTCGTTCTCCATAAACTAAGCCCTCATCTCTCAAAACATCTTGGCCAGCGGGGACTAATATTGTTGGTGGGATTCCGCTTACATCTTTTGCCACCAGGGGAGCCATGTATGGATTTTCCAAATATGGTTGTAACCTCTCCCAAAGGTCATAATCTGTTGGTTTGGGTACAATCGTGGAGAGCAGCGGAGAGTTGTCACAAAGTTTGTTAAATTCATTTTTCTTTTCTTGAGGAACATGGCTGTTTTCTATCATACTCATCATTGCGTCCTGATACTTGTGACCAAGAGCATATTTGGCCCAACCCTCTGCCATGAGTTCCTGAGTCAAAAAGAGGTCATATTTATTTTCTTGGTACGACTTAGTTTCGAAATCATGACCTTGTGTAACAGGCACAATCAGCAACTGTCCTTTAATTTTCTTTGCCAACCCTTGATCTCTCAACTTAGTTCCAACAGCGGCCGCTAAATTTCCTCCTGCGCTTTGCCCTCCTATCAAAATTCTATTTGGATCAATGCTGAATTCCTTAGGATTGGCTAGGACATATTCTGTCACTTTGTAGCAGTCATCAAACGGAACAGGAAATGGGTGTTCCGGGGCCAGGCGATAGCTGAAAAAAAAGACAATATTAGTATATGGATCTTTGATTTTCTTCGTATAATTCCCCAGCTGTTTTAACTGGCAAGTAGGAGTTAAGAGTTCATGTGCTATACAACCAAGAATATGCAAAAAGAGTGGACTGCTGCTCTGTGAAAATGGTGCTTCATGACTCATGATAGCTGACGAAGTGTCATCTTCTCTACATTCAAAAGGCTGTTTGATTAGTCACGATCAAGAGAAGGCCATTAGATTGTCATAACTGATTTTAGAGTAAAACTTGGATGCATAATCCTTTTGTTTGCCTGTCACCAACAAGCGAGATTAGTCTCCTCAAATCAAATTAACATTGAAAGTATTGGGTATGATCATGACAAATCATCAGCATGATAACACACGATCTGCCATTTTCACAGTGCAACAGTCCAGTCTCTTTGCATATCAAATTTCCTGGCTGTAATAACTGCCTAACTCAGCAAAATTTAACTGCTTACAGAGATATTTACTTTAGAAACACAATTCCTGTCATAAACTTACTCAACAGACACAACTACAGCTCCCAAGTCATTCACAAAGTCCACATTGAGAAGTTGCTCCATTTCTGAAAGTAGAAAGAATGGTGAACGGTCAAGGTAACAGGAGATTTATATAATATGTGGATATGGTTATTATGGAATAACTGATAACAGATTCTCGTCTTGATCCGGAATTCTCATCTTGTTCCGGACTATTTTTGCGGCATTGATACAAGCGGCATTGATATCAGCGGCATTTATCATACCGTATGACAACAAAATCAAACCAGCGGCATTGATCATACCGTATGACACCAAAATCCATTCCACGGCATTGATCATACCGTATGACACCAAAGTCCATGCCACGGCATTGATCATACCGTATGACACCAAAATCCATTCCACGGCATTGATCATACCGTATGACACCAAAATCCATTCCACGGCATTGATCATACCGTATGACACCAAAATCCATGCCACGGCATTGATCATACCGTATGACACCAAAATCCATTCCACGGCATTGATCATACCGTATGACACCAAAATCCATGCCGCGGCATTGATCATACCGTATGACACCAAAATCCATGCCGCGGCATTGATCATACCGTATGACACCAAAATCCATGCCACGGCATTGATCATACCGTATGACACCAAAATCCATTCCGCGGCATTGATCATACCGTATGACAACAAAATCCATGCCGCGGCATTGATCATACCGTATGACACCAAAATCCATTCCGCGGCATTGATCATACCGTATGACACCAAAATCCATTCCACGGCATTGATCATACCGTATGACACCAAAATCCATTCCACGGCATTGATCATACCGTATGACACCAAAATCCATGCCGCGGCATTGATCATACCGTATGACACCAAAATCCATGCCGCGGCATTGATCATACCGTATGACAACAAAATCCATGCCATGGCATTGATTTCAATGTCATCCCATATGACAACAAAATCCATGCAGCACTGATCATACTGTATGACATTAAAATCCATGCCATGGCATTGATTTTGGTGTCATACCACATGACAACAAAATCCATGCAGCACCGATCATACTGTACAACACCAGAATCCATGCTGTGCGAAATTGATCGATCAAATGACACAAACTGTCAAAAAATAGTTTCTAGACCTATAACATATGACAAGGATGAGACTTCATGGATTAGTTTTATATTCAATGTAGTATACAATAATGGATAAACCTATTGACAAATTCAACAGTGAACAACATCTTCTAGGTTTTGACATATTAACTTTCGAAAGTTTATTCTCTGTCTAATGGCGTAACTGGTTGACAGTGCATGGTTCCGAAGGCCTTGATATTTCTTCTCTTTCTGCTGCACCATGGGAACAGTTCTTGAGAGGCCATAGAGCTCCTCTGGGGGTATCGATCCATAAGATTCAGGTTCATTTCCCTGACTTTTTGCTGAGATCTGATTTCATAGCAGTTTCTTCCTTTATCCGTTTGGACTTGCTCAGTTGAACATGATCATCACCAAGTCAGGATGTTTCTTTAAACCTGCAAAAAGAGAGAAGTCATTCACTTGTCAGATAGTCATTCACTTTAAGAAATTGGTATTGAAACTGCTGTCCAGCATTAGTTCAGGTGCCAGGACCAGAGTGAGAATCAAACCCTGGACACAGTCATTGGCAGCCCTGTGCCAACCCTCCTCCCTATGATTGTTAGTTTTTATAACACAAAGGTTTGTATTATATCCCACAATAGGCAGTGAAGTTCTGACAAAAACCACGTGATTCACACCATGTGGTTCATCGTTGTGAACCACATACATTTCATTAATAGGCAGTGAAATGATGACATCACAATGTTTTGACGCTCTGATTGGTCAGTGTGGTTGTTGGGGATCTTTTTGTGGCCATTCAAACAAAATAGTGCCTCTTGAAATTATTAATTATTTTTACTGGAGGTCTATTTTTATTGTGGGATATAAATAAATTTTTTCTTCAAATCAGTTAAGACCTCAGGCAAAAATCAAAATGGTAAGGAGCACCTGCTTATTATCTTCTTACTGACCACACATACATCACAGAAAAGCGAAGTCACATTTTCTGGCATGCAAAGGTACTGGCTACTGGGCAGTTAGTTGTTTTGAAAACATATTTGCTAACACTTATATTGAAGATGATTCACACTACATCTATGTATGACATTGCCTTGGGCTGACCAGACGATAGTTGGGGGGGGGGCTATGGACTTTACCCCCAGGACGAACTTTTTTGTTCGTTGGCGGCGCGTCGACGAACAATTTTGTCGCATGCGCACTCGCGACAAACTTTTTTATCGGAATTTTAATATTACAGTACCCTAGCTACAGGTGGAAACAAACTTTTTTTTTATTTCTATGTGCTGAACAAACTTTTTTTTTCAGTGTCAAGAGGGAAACAATCTTTTTTTTTCACCAAATATCCATATCAACCCCCCCCCAAGATCATCTGGTCGGCCCCTTAAGTCATACTCGAACATGATAAATTGTCCTCACTCAGCAAATTAATTGCTTTTGGTAGACATTTTTTCATTGTTATCTAGTACTAGTAGCCTATAAAATTTATGACAGATGACTGGGCATATTAAAAGTCTCTTGAAGATTATTCACACTCATTTGTGTGACAAATGGTGTGTCACTTTGTTCCACAAGTCGCGCTCAAACATGATATATTGACCACATGCAGCTAATCACTTGTTTTTGTTTATTTGAATCATTGTTATTTTGTATAAATAAATAAATGACCAAGGATTGTCCTTTTTAATTTCCAATAATTCTCATGGCAAAAATGTACTAAAATACTGTGTCCCGAGTAACAAAAATCTTACTTGGAGCCCGGTAAATACTTTGATGTCGGAAAACTTGTTGCTGAACTGTATGCCAGGGTCTATTAATGTTAAAAGGTATATAGGATTATGGGACGAAATGGTTGATAAGTTTATAAATATGGAATAGGCCTACACGTTAAAAAACTTTTTTTTGAGTAGATGTCATGTCATAATAATAAAGTCCTCTGTACGTCAGCACGAGTGGGTACATCTCAAAATACCACCATACAACCAATTTTGGTCTTATCTATACCCCATATTGTAATTCAAAAGAGAACTGAACTTCACTGAGATGATCAATACTCAACAGTGGCCTCAGACAATCAGAGCACAGAGAGCAGCTCAACTCATGATGTCACAATGTTGTGACGTCACCATGGCCATGACGTCACATTGGCAAACAATGCAATGACATCATCAACAATGATCAAACCATTGCCTCTGGCATTGAGTACAAAAAAAAGCATTACAGTGTGTCTCATCAAGCATGCGAACTGGAATTTAGCACAAGGTCAACTTTTTGTATATATATAACCAATGCAAAAGCCTGGAGGAATGGTACTGCTGCCAACCATCTGGAACTAAGTTGGAGAGTGGCGCTGCAGTGCAAGATTGTGATGTCACGTCAATTGTGACTCTTTCTCTGGTTGCCTCATTAATGTAAACAAGTAAGAATAAGCTGCCATCACTGAAAATGCTTGAAAATCGTCGAAAAACGACCCCGAAACATTGCAAAAATGGAGTTTAAAATAAATTTTTATCCGCTTTCCGCGAAAACGATGACTTCTTTCCAAGCTTTTTTGAAATACGTTTTTGGAGGATTGATTTTTTTTCAGACCGTCATGTTTTATATACAGGTAAGTAATTAAAGCCAAATTTAAACAGTCTGCTGTTTCTATGACACAATAGGATCAATTGGTTGAAGTTATTTACGGGGCTGAAGTTAGGTACACCCTAGGCTGAAGTTAGGTACTACACGGCTGAAGTTAGGTACATGTCCCGCTTTTGTCTTTGAAGCACATTTGCACTGCCTTATAAGGAATTTG
Source organism: Platynereis dumerilii (assembly GCA_026936325.1). Lineage (NCBI taxonomy): Eukaryota > Metazoa > Annelida > Polychaeta > Phyllodocida > Nereididae > Platynereis > Platynereis dumerilii. The sequence goes on along the minus strand of JAPTHN010000008.1, from coordinate 28,432,492 downwards.
GCTGTTTTTTCACAAAATGGTCATGAAGAGGAGTGGAGGCTGGGGTTAGGTCCACAGCTACATGTTATTCCCATGAATAGCCAGCCAATGACAAGCGATCAAAACCCAAAGTAGGCTGAAGTTAGGTCAACTTGCCCTACCAAAAATTTTTGAAAAAAAAAAATTTGCAACAATGTTAGAAAAAAAAAATTTTCTCGAAAAAAAAAATTAGCAAAAATGTTTGAAAAAAAAAACACTATTACCAAAAATGTTCGAAAAAAAAATTCCAAAAAAAAAAACGATGTTTGAAAAAAAAATGTTAGAAAAAAAAAAAGTTGGAAAAAAGAAAACATTTCTAAAAATAATTGTCCCAGAATAAAAAAAATCTTCCAAAAAAACAAATGTTCGAAAAAATATAATTTTCTAAAAAAAAAGGTCACATTTTCCCTCAAAACTTTTTTTAACATTTTCTTTTTATTAGGCTACCCTTCCACCCTATTTCTCTTCGTCCCAATTTTTTTCTCCAAAGTAAAAAAAAAAGGTAAAAAATATTTTATTTAACCAGGATGACCCATTCAGTGTACACTGGTTGCCAATGAGCTCCTACCTCAAACTTTTTATTGAACAAACCTGAATACAACATTGAATTTCGAGAAATAATAATTATGTAATTACAATTTAGAGTCTTTAAAATTTAATTTTGCGTTCAGGCGGTCCCGTCTTCATGCTTTCGCATTTACATATTAACCTCAGTTAACATACCATAAATCTAATTAACTTACTGAAGTCCTGTGAACTCATTTTGTGTGAATTGGCCCAACAGGCAACATTGCCTGAAATATTATTCCCCCCCGACTCGTTCCTCTCTTCATATCAGCGGACAAGCATGTAGTGGGTGATGTCACAAAGCTATTGTGAATGAGCTGATGTTGATTACGGTACATTGTTTTCTCGACCAATAAAATCACAGAAATCATGAAATGCCGTGGGGCTCAGATTGCCCCCCCCCCACCTATAAAGCACAGTAGGCCAAAAGATAGCAAATATAAGTTACCAGGTAATTAAAAACAAGTTTCTATTTCCCTTGAAAATATCTGTAGGACAACTTTAGGGGCCGACCAGATGATCTTTGGGGGCGGGGCTATGGATATTTGGTGAAAAAAAAAGATTGTTTCCCACTTGACACTGAAAAAAAAAGTTTGTTCAGCACATGGAAATAAAAAAAAAGTTTGTTTCCACCTGTAGCTAGGGTACCGTAATGTTAAAATTTCGATAAAAAAGTTTGCCGCGAGTGCGCATGCGAAAAAAATTGATTCAGACATCCCATAATATGATCCTGGCACTTTTTTCTCATCACGCGTGACTATCAAAAATGTTCGAAAAAAAAAAAATTACCAAAAATGTTGGTAAAAAAAAATTACCTGGGTACCGAATAGGCTATGTTCGAAAAAAAAAAATGTTCGAAAAAATAAAAAATTACTGTAAAAATGTTCGAAAAAATAAAAAATTAACAAAAATGTATGAAAAAAAAAATTACTAAAAATGCTCGGAAAAATTTTCCTAAAAAAAAAAAAACAAAGTTGCCAAAAATGTTTGAAAAAAAAAAATTAGGCCTACCATCAAATGTTCGAAAAAAATTGTTCGAAAAAAAAAAATGTTCGAAAATCAGTTAGAAAACGTTTGTAAAAAAACAATTACCAAAGATGTTCGGAAAAAAGAAAATTGCAAAAACGTTTGAAAAGAGAAGTTTCTGAAGAAAAAAAAATGCTCGAATAAAAAAAAAATTCCCCAAAATAAAAAGTTTATCAGCAAAACCGACCATGTCAATGTGTTGACTGTTGACTTTTATGGACTGTAGAAAAAACGGAAAAAATTCAGTATGGCGGGCCGTGAAAATGACCATATTTGGCAAGTGAAAACGATCGTTTTTTAGGGGTTAACGTGGGGGCCTATTGCTTTCCATGGCATTATTATTATTGAGTTCTTAAGAGAAATTGAAGATTATATGAAAAGTTATGATAATTCCTCCCATAGGGATCTGTTTATGACTGATGCACCTATTACTACATATGAAGTAGGGATTGAGTTAAAGAGTCTGAAACTTGGTAAAGCACCTGGAATTGATGGTATCAGTAATGAATTTTATAAATACTTATCGGACTCTATGGTTGAACCGTTGACTGTTCTGTTTAATTATGTTTGGGATAAAGGAGAGTATCCTGAGAAATGGTCCGAAGGTATCATTCAGCCTTTGCATAAAAAGGGAAGTCGCAGTGAACCTGACAATTATCGTAAACTAACTTTAATGGCGTGTATGGGTAAACTATTTGAATCAATTATAAATAAAAGGCTAGTCTTTCAAACAGAAGCTTCAAACTCAAATGATCCAAATCAATTTGGTTTTTGTAAAGGCTGTAGAACTAGCGACAATGTGTTTATCTTAGATACATTGATCTCTTACCAAATGTCAAAAAAGAAACCTCTATATATCACTTTTGTAGATTTTTCAAAAGCATTTGACTTCATCAATCGAACATTCATGTACCACAAACTTATTAAACAAGGTTATTGTGGTAAAATTCTAAGCATTATCCAAAGCCTGTTCTCTAAATCCAGTGCTAAAGTTAGATGGGAAGGTCAGCTTGGTTCAACTATAGAAAGCACTTATGGGGTTCTTCAAGGAGGGATTATTAGTCCAAAATTGTTTAATTTGTTTCTTTCTGACATGGGAGAGTATTTTGATCAAGGTCAGGGTCTTACTATAAATAATACAACATTTACTCATTTGCTGTATGCTGACGATCTAGTACTTATTTCCGAGAGTGCCGCTGGCATGCAAGTTCTCTTAGACAATCTGGCACGATATTGTAGAAAATGGCATTTACTTATCAACTCGCAGAAGAGTAAAGTTATGATTATTCAACCTGGTGTAAGACATAGAGCTGGTAATGCAGATTACCAGTTTGCAATTGATAAAGGAAAACTTGAAGTTGTAGATTCATATAAATATCTAGGACATATAATTAGTAATAGTCGCAAAACTCATGGTTTGATGTATGAACACTTAGCATCACAAGCTCAAAAGGCATTGCATGCCCTGAAAGAAAGAATTAGATCTACTGTTGGATATCTGACACCAAATTTAAGCCTCAAAATGTTTGATACGCACATCCTGCCTATACTAGAATATCACAGTGAAATCTGGTTCACAGCAAAACAAAATGATATTTTGGAAAGAATACAATTGAAATTTCTCAAAAATCTTCTTGGGGTCAGAAGTCAGTCTTCTACAATAGCTATCTTAGCAGATACTGGCCGTTTCCACTTAATATATAGACAGCAAGCAGCTGCAATTAAATATTGGCATAGACTAAAGACGGGTAACTGTCCAAAATTACTGCGTGAATGTTATAGCATTCAAGTTGCACTAAATAGTAAAAACTTGCCTTGTTGGTTGTCTAAGATACATCATGTTTTTACTCATCAGGGAATTACTGATTTTAAAATAAGTCCTAATAAAATAATCTCAATCATGTTCACTAAAGCTGGAGAAAATTTGTTAGCTGAAATAAATAATAGTATGAAAAATCCTAAATTAAGAACATACAAATTATTTAAAACTGATCTGCGTGTTGAACCTTACTTAAACTTGAATTTTCCCAAGTACATACGTATATCGTAGTATTGCCCGCTTTAGATTGAGTTCTCATAATTTAAAAATAGAACTAGGGAGACACAAACGACCGTATGTCCCTGCGGATGAAAGATTTTGCAAAAGATGTGCATTTGGACTAGTTGAGGATGAATATCATTGTCTCATGATTTGTGATTATTGGAAAAATGAACGGGTAGAACTTTTAGAAGTGGCTACAAAATTGATAGAAAACTTTGTGGTATTAAGTTCTCGAGCACAGTTTCTTGAAATTATAAAGAATAAAACATCCGATATAAACTATGCATTAGGTAAATTCTTAAATGTTGTTATAAAATCTGATAATAGCACTTAGTGTAAAACTATGATAATATAGTACTTATCCACGTGGTTAGGGTGGCTAATGGCACCATTGTTTTGTATGTGGCAAGCTTGCATGAGATAAACTTTTGCAAATTGTTTATTAGTATGTATATATTATATATCATATTTGTTCTATTTTCTTAAACCTGTAAATACTTTGATATTGTGTTATTATCCTTCATTGTTTTAAAGATGCAATGATATGTTCTATAGTTCTAATAACCGCATAAGTGCTAAATTGTATAAAATTATGTTGTTTGCTTAATGAGTACTCTTGTTGTATATATATATTTAAACATAATATGATGTACTCTTGTATATATATGTCTGTATTATAACTAGAATTTTTATTTTTTTATGCTCTTGTTTCTTTGTTGTTGTATTTGGTTTTCCCTGTACATTGTACCATGTTTTATTGTTTTGTAACTGACAGTTTGGTCATATGTGACCTTTTTTGTCAATAAAAACGTACTACTACTACTACATTATTTCAACAAACTGTAACTAAAAAGTGACTAAAACTTACTTTTTTAGTATATTTTGTTACTCTTTGCGTCACCGAAATAAGATCGTCGTCATGCGTTGATGGCGTCATGTAAACATTTTGCCGTGGTTACAAATGAACGACGTCACCAAATCATTGTTCTCCAAATATGGTCATTTTCACGGCCCGCTAAAGTGAAGCATACCCGAAAAAACAATGCTAAATTTCTGTCCAATGCTTGACGTGACAAACTGTAGTATATAGCAGGGACGGTATATGATCCCTGTATGATCCCTGGTATAGATTAGGCCTGCATGTCCAAGAAAAAAAAAAAATTCACATTCAGTCTTTGTCAATGTGTCTACAACTCTACATTTATGAAATCATCAGCGGTACGTCCAAGTATTTTTAATCTTTGGTACGTCCATAATGCATAATGTGTCACTCACCTGAACGCTGAAGAGTCGCCTTGTTCTTCTGTTTCTTCAAATAGGCCCAACCAAAGCTAGCAAACACAGTTTAAACTTGAAAGAAAAACTCCTTGTCACCGCTTCAAAACAAATGAGCTGTTGACCTGCACTGAACATTGTGACGTCATCACAATCAAACAGCCATTCCATTGTGACGCTGCAGTGATGACATCACAAAGGCATTGTGACGTCACCAGTTGGCAGGTGGATTTTGAAGCAGCTGTCAGTTTATTGATGTCCAGCTGATTACATATTTTTGACTACACTCAAGAGGAGAGCTGAAAATTTACTGAATGAACTTCACGCATTTTCACCATAACGTCATAATGGGTAAGTGACATGACATCCTAAACTTTTACATGTATTTTAGGATTTCTTAGACTTACAGTATGTCTCAACTTGCATGCGAACTTGAATTACCGTAGGCACTTTTTCTACAGGCTGTGGAAATCTAATGCATTAACCTAGAGCAATGTAAATACTTAGATTTACTAGAACTAAGTCGGGAGTGGTGCTGCAGTGCATTTTTTGTGACGTCACGGCTATTTAGGTCATTGTTACAGTTGCGGAAAGAATGTAAACGAGTGTAAATGTGATGCCATCGTCCGAAATTGCCGAAATTTGGGCCGACAATGGTGTCTGAACAGCACAAAAGTGTGATGAACCAATTACAAAACTGCGTATGTACAGGTAGGTCTGTATATTTCTGCTGTACGACTTTTAGATGCTGAGAAATCAGGCCAAACACCAGTTCGCATGTTGGATGAGACAAACTGTAGTAAACCCATGGAAAAATATCTGATTAATTTTCAAATACCTCTGGTATCTTTCTTCTTTTTTTCATTTTCTGGTAGTCAAGAATTTTATTAAAAAGAAAGTTTGGCCTGTCAAGATTTTTTTTAAAATTCAAGTTTTTTTTGTAGTTTTTTTTTTCTAACATTTCCAACTAGTTCCACTCTTGTTGATTTGCGAGTCACGGTTTTTTTTTACTGGTAACTTTTTGAAGGATTAGGCCTACCAGGTAATTAAATATTTTTTCTGGAATAAAGTAGGACCTACCGTATTTTTGAAAAAACAAAACAAATTACACCATCTTTTTTTCTTACAATGTAAGTGTAGAAACTGTATAGACCTATATAATATTCAAATTTCATAAATCAGCCAATAAAAAGGAAAATTGGGGGGGGGGAATAAAATTAATTTTTAGAAAACAAAAAATAGAGGAAAAACAATTTAGATTTTCAAGTTGAAATATAAATTGAGAGGAAAATAAAATTACGTTTTCGAAAACAAGATTCCAAAAAAAAATGCCCCCAAAAAAAAAGAGCCAAACAAAAATTATTGAAAAAATAATTTCCAGAGGCCTGTCTCAAATATAATGGACCCCCTGGGAAGATAGTGCCATTTTATGCTTTAACTTGAACAATGTATAATAGAAGGGACAAAGCCACCGGCTCACCGAGCGAAGCGAGGTGCCTCGTCCCGTATGGCAAACATGCAAGGAGTGAACCAGCCAGATGGTTCAATCAAAAAAGGTGATTCAGACATCCCATAATATGATCCTGGCACTTTTTTCTCATCACGCGTGACTATCAAAAATGTTTGAAAAAAAAAAATTACCAAAAATGTTCGAAAAAAAAAATTACCGAATATGTTCGAAAAAAAAAATGTTCGAAAAAAATAAAAAATTACTGTAAAATGTTCGAAAAATAAAAAATTAACAAAAATGTATGAAAAAAAAAATTACTAAAAATGCTCGGAAAAATTTTCCCAAAAGAAAAACAAAATTGCCAAAAATGTTTGAAAAAAAAATGTTTGAAAAAAAAAATTAGGCCTACCAACAAATGTTCGAAAAAAATTGTTCGAAAAAAAAATTTTTTTCGAAAATCACAGTTAGAAAACGTTTGTAAAAAAACAATTACCGTAATATGGGGTGAATCGGGACAGATTTGAGGGTTTTTCTGTCATAGCATGGTCACAAAATATCTTATGAATCAAAATATGGTGCCTAAATATGTCCAAACTCGAGGTCCAACTGCCCCTAGGAGCATTAAAAGATATCTTTAATTTTCAATGATTTATTCACGAAAAACCACTGTCCCAATTCACCCCTTATTTTGGGGTGAATCGGGACAGTGCTCTATTTCTATGAAATAATACTTCCTGCCATGTTTAGGTGATTGGTACTTGTGCATGAACATTAGAAAAGATATTTGACATGCAAAAAAAATTTTTGAGAAAAATCGGAACTCAATCAGATGTGAAATTTGCAGATTTTTAAAAATATGATAAATTGCACAAAAGTATTTAAAAAAAGTTTTTCTGTTAATAACGCTATACATAGGTAATCTTGAACTAAATCCAATATCAATGATGAAAAGTTCAATAATATTCTTTAAAACGCCATGCTAGGCCATTCAAATGAAAATTTGTAGGGTTATTTTTGTTAATTCCGAAAATTTGTCATTGCCCTGGATCTGAACCCATTGACCAAATATATATATAATCCCATATCTAGTCTACTGTACTGGTTCCCTAATAGCATTTTAAATTGAAAAAAGGTTTCATGCAAGCTTGGTGGCTCTGGTATTTATACTTTTTGAGGAATGAGCAAAGTTTTGACCAGCATGGCAAAACTCAAATTATGCAGGGCCAAGTTTAACGTCCTGCAGCTCCTCACCACCTGCAGTTAGAAGTATGAAATTCTATCACAATGTGCGCTTGCATGTGTAAAATAAATGTGCTAAAAATGAATTACCTAGGTTAAGTAGAAGTAGCTGATCTTTAAAGAAATAAGACACATTCCTATTCTGTCCCGATTCACCCCAGTGTCCCTATTCACCCCATATTACGGTACCAAAGATGTTCGGAAAAAAGAAAATTGCAAAAAACGTTTGAAAAGAGAAGTTTCTGAAAAAAAAAATTGCTCGAATAAAAAAAAAATTCCCCAAAATAAAAAGTTTTCAAAAAAAGGTTACATTTTTTAAACATTTTCTTTTAGAATATTGCGTTTCCAGTTTCCACCCTATTTCTCTTTGTCCCAATTATTTTCTCCAAACTTTTTATGGAACAAACCTGAATACAAAAATGAATTTCAAGAAAAATTAAGTAATTAAAATTTAGAGTCTGTCTTTTAAAATTTATTTTTTGCGTTAAGGCAGTCCCGTCTTCATGCTTTGGCATTTACATATTATTTGTTACTTCTACATGAAAATATTTCAGTTTGTGGGGACACTCATGAGTGAAAAAGTTTTGAAAGAAGTGGTGGTCTACAATGCCTAGTTCCGGAGAAATTTCATTAGGCCTAATGGATGTCAGGGACTCAGGGTGTTACATTTTTGTGTGACAAATCAAAAACAGTGCTTATATATAGTGTTATCCCATGTCTAGCCAACTTTTGTCCCTCATACTGAGCTTTTCACTGGTCAATACAGATTGAGAGAGGGAAATACAACAGAAAGAAACAGGGATAAGTTTAGTTGAACCAATCAAATTCCTTTGGCTAATTAGCTAGCAGGGATATACTGAAAGATAATGAGATTAACAGGGACATACCGGAACCAGTGGCGTCCCTATGGGGGGGGGGCCCGTGCCCCCAATATTGGACCGTGCCCCCCCAGATTAACTTTCCAACTCTGGCTAAAATACACAATTAGTATAGATAGATAGATATGGTAAGTGCAGCCCTCTTAGCCCAGTTCTGGATGCTCATGAGGGTTGATTGATGAGATGAGAGAGAGAGAGCGGGAGTCCTCAACATGTTACACATTTACCCCATGTGAGGGATCTTTTACTTGCCCAGCACAGACACTGATACAAGGGGCCGCCAATTTAACATCTCATCCGAACGACATCCAGCTGGGATTTTGCTGGGATTTTGCTCATGAAGGTACACTGAAAATTTTAGGTTCCCTGTCCGGGGTTCGAACCCATGCAGGCAAATACCTTCAGCGGAGCAGACGGGAACCTTAACCACTACACCACCCAGCTGCCCCCCCCAGAGAATCGCGTGCCTCCCCAGGTACCCCCTCGCTCTAGACAACCCAGTTTAAGGTGCTTGTTTGTGCTACCAGTCTGGCTTTGAGGTCGTGGGTTCGACTCCCACTCCTGGAACTCAATTTGGTCCGAGCCCATGGGACATTAAATGGAGGTGGGTTGTATCCAGTGTTCTGTGCTGGAGCAACTGAAAGACCCTTGGCATCCCTGAATTAATAGGGTATGTGCCAGACTCCCAGTCTTTTCATCAATCATCATCACACGGCGGTCACCAACACAGGAGAATGCTACGGCATGGGAACCTTGGGCAATGTTCCTCTAGTCTCTGCCCATGGGCGCCGTTCTATGGCTGCCCTGAGCTGTATCATTGTGAAAGGCTCACCACGAATTTCGTGCCTGCATTGCAGTGCATGACTGAGAGTATATACAATACAATACAATACAATACAACACCACTTGGAACTGACCAATCAAAAGACACCAGTGCCCCTATATATCATACTTATTAGCATGTAGATACCAGCATATTTGCTGAATGTTGTGATTTAAGGCAATTAAGTGCTGCCAATTAAGAGTAGGCCCACAGATTTTTTTTTAGAACAGCTGCATTAACATTAAGTGCTTCAAACTGTTTTGTATTGACATAAGATAAAAGTATTAAAAAAAAAGACATGGGATAAAAAGGTTACATCATGGATGGGGGCAGTTTATCACCTGGTTGGCTGTGAATATCACTGGTTACAGTCAAAATATCAGGGCCTATGATATTGTAAAAAATAACACCCTTCAAGGGAGATATTTTTTTAACAATGATCATGACATCACCAGTCTTTCAGCTGCTTGATGACGTCACAAACCAAACTATGGCCAAAACAATGAGATTGAAACGTCATATCCGTTGTTGCTCCATGGTGACGTCACATTTTTGTAATGGCAGAAAATAGTCTGTCTTTATAACTAAAAATTTGAGGTAAAACCAGGTGATAAAAACAAAACAACCATGCGTCAGGGCACTTCGTACAATATCACTTGCTGTTGTGTGAATTAATATCTTCGGTAGGGCTCTGTATCGATACTTTTTTCTGATACGATACGTATCATGATACATATGATTCGATACACGATACGTTATAACAAAGCAACCCAAGTCAGGGTCACTGAGTAACAATATCACGAGCTGTTGTGTGAATTAATATCACTTTTTTTTATTCGAGCATTTTTTTTTTCAGAAACTTCTCTTTTCAAACGTTTTTTGTAATTTTCTTTTTTCCCAAACATCTTTGGTAACTTTTTTTTTCCAAACGTTTTATTTCACACAACAGCGAGTGATATTGTACGAAGTGCCCTGATGCGTGGTTGTTTTGTTTTTATCACCTGGTTTTAGGCCTACCTCAAATTTTCAGTTAAAAAGAGGGACTATTTTCTGCCATTACAAAAATGTGACGTCACCATGGAGCAACAATGGACATGACGTCACAATCCCATTATTCTGGCCCTTGTTTGGTTTGTGACATCATCAGGCAGCTGAAATGCTGGTGATGTCATAACCATTGTTAAAAAATTGCGCCCTTGAAGGGTGGTATTTTTAACAATATCATAGGCCCTGGTATTTTGACTGTAACCAGTGATATTCACAGCCAACCAGGTGATAAATCGCGATACACCTTGCGCCGGGAAAACAAACAGAAGCACAATTTGATACCACTTCAACATAAAATTTTGAGAAGAGGCTGATTTCTTTTCCACTAACATGTTCAAACAATTTAGCTTTTAAACACTGAATCCCTGAGCACTGCATTATGTGACTAAATAAAGTTTTATTAAATCCTAGGACTAAACCAAAGTTAAACATAGTTTCTTGGACTTGTCATATGCATGGATATTGGCTAATAAGCATGCAATATATCATTTATGTTACTTAATATTCATCACACCAATGATCAACCAATTAACTTAAAACTTTCACTATTTCTGCCTGAGAGTAGCTTTCCATCAATGGTTTGAAAATGAATCATCGGTATCAGTAATCTAACTCATAAATTAAACTTTCAGACACTCATAATTAGTTGTTTTAAGGTTAGCTGCATTGATCTGTAGACATGCTCAAGTGCTCACTAGATACTTGACTAAACAATGCGGACCTATCTCCAATGACCAAATTGCAATTATGTACAATGGGTGTGAAAGAAACAAAGATACAGAATCAATTGGCTGAATTGCCATTAGACTTAAGTCACTCCATTGAAGCTTTTATGGTAAATTGAATGACTTGATTGATGTGGCAGCACTTCACACAAACAAGCTTAGATAAATTCTGAAATGAATTATTCCTTAAATTTCATAATTTCCCTATTGATATTTATTGATTTTCGCGACTACGAACATCAGGATCTTTCATGTGCAACAAAACAGCATTTTTGGTTCCTACAAAAATGCTAAACAAACTCAATGAAGCAGGTAATAAACTTCAATAGTTGACTGAAATTCTCTCCAAATTTCAGGATGATGTTACAAGTGGATACTTTGTGAGTTTCAGATCTCTGCACATGGCATGTTCAAGCCATGAAAAGACCTGCAGCAACTCAACAGTGCACAATATCTTGACGTCATTAAGTGCATGTGCAGACAGAATAACAAAGAGGATACATAAATTACTTTGACTTAACTATTATTTATTCTCATGTAGAATCATTCCCATTTACTTTGAATAGTTCTAATATTTTTCATTTTAAACAAAAAGTAAACAAAATCAGTGGTGCCATCTGAGTTTTGGCAGGGAACTAAGTTGATTCCCAAAACCAGCTTGGTGGATAATCTTTGTTATCCCCCATCAAGTGTGTTATCAGCCACCACAGAGTGTGATCTGTGGTGTGTGATCTGCCTGCTCAGATCACACACCTTAGTTACCATAGCAACACAGCACAACACAGCACCTTGCTGCCTGCTGAGCAATGAAAACTGGACGTAATTTTCAAACAATATGACTATGATTGAAGGATAATTGTTCAGGTAATGATCGTCTTAGCACCTTCAAACTTTCAGGAATCCTTTAACAGTGTGTATTGGGTAAATTCCTGAAATAGTATGGTTTTCTGGCAAAAGGATATAAAGTTACAGAGGTTTTAGTAAAGAAAAGTCAGAAAAAAGTATTTGAAAGCTAAGAAAAAGTCATGAAAATTGACCTGAGAATTATTGTTTCTGTTGTGGCTAAAACGTGATTGCTTCGCACCAGTAGAACACAGAACCTTAAAATTTTGCATGAGTGTTACCAGGTAATTGTAAGACGTTGTGTGAAAAGTACAATATTATACATAGACAATTTTTTTTATACCGGCAATGTGAGAAACAAATGGGAATGAACTTTTAAAGTTCAAAAATGAAACTTAAAGGCAAAAAAGGTTGTTGTGGTTTTAATTTTTTTAATGCTAACAGTATTTCGCCTATGACCAACAAACTTGCTGAGCCTCTAGGAAACAACCTTAGAAAACACATCTGAAAGTTTCATCTTTATATGATTCACAAATTTTGAATGATGCCTTTACAAAGTTGCAAGTGTGAAAAATCTAGAAAAAGCGCAAAAATGATAGTTCCTTCTTCACTAAAAAAATTCTCTTTGTCTCACATATTAATATAGCACCTAAATATTTTGCCTTCTGTAGGACATATATATTTCGAAAAATATGTGAAGGTTTCATATTCTTATAATAATTTTCTGATGGGCTACACCTCCATGAAGTCCAGAAAAGCAAATCCCATAAAAAACAAACTTTGGCGCGGCAAATTGGCCTCAGTATAGGCCAATTTAGCCTAGATTAAGTTAAAATCAACATTTTATTATGCTATAACATAAAGAAATTGATTCCATTCTTTCTCTTTGCTTACATTGTTAAAGGTGTGGCTGGGGGATAAAAGGTAAGCCCGACTCGTAAACCCGACTCGTCAGTGATCTGCGCCTACCTCGTCTGATCTGACCAAACAGATCACTGACTTCTGAGCAGCCTGGTTGCCTAGCAACATAGCGTCACCACTGCTGCAGGCCCTGAAATTGTTGTGACGTTACCATTTTCTGCTCTCTTTTTTTAACAGCAAGGCAGCCAGTAATCTGCAATTAATTAGTGTGTTGGTGCCTTTGAGCTCTTACAGAAAAAAGTATTTTAACCTTTTTCTTCAAATTTGTGGCAAATGTATTGGTGTACATCCATGGGAAGACATTTCTGACATTTTTGTGTGACAAATGCATGTAATGCTTTATTCTGTGGTACATAACCAAAAACTCAATTTATGACTTTTAAGCAGTCATCAGGCCAAACATTCTGTTACCATGGCAACCGAACGAGTCGGTGAAATATTTTATTTTTCATTTTAGGAATGTATTAGTCCCATAGAGTACCTGTGCAAAATTTTAGAAAAATCTGTATGATCAAACCACCATACTTGAGTCACCTTAAATGAATAGGCGAATTGGTACTCATTATGAATTTCAGTTGTTGGCAAAGCTACCACAATGTCATCTTACCAGGGGAACATTTGTCATAATTATAATTCATAAAAATTCAGATAGCGCTTGCATTGAAAAGAAGGTGTGAAATATTCATATAATAAAACTGAAAGTCTATCTCTTAAATATCATATTTATGTTGAAATTAAATCTGAAGTTCAGATATTTTAATCCTACCAAGAATCTATATACTAGAAAATGAATATAACTAAACATAAATTTACTGAATGTAGCAACTCACTGAATAGGTTCTGTGATAAAACTCAATGGGAGTGTGGTTCAAAGCAATGAACCTCATGAATGTCAGGTCGCGGAAGAATACAACACGAGTCCGAAGGACGAGTGTTTATTTTGCAGCAGACCTGACGTGAGTGAGGTTCATTGCTGTGAACCACACTCCCATTAAGTTTTATTTATATCCCACAATAAAAATAGACCTCCAGTAAAAATAGTTAATAATTTCAAGAGGCACTATTTTGTTTGAATGGCCAAAAAAAGATCCCCAACAACCACACTGACCAATCAGAGCGTCAAAACATGTGACGTCATCATTTCACTGCCTATTAATGAAATGTATGTGGTTCACAACGATGAACCACATGGTGTGAATCACATGGTTTTTGTCAGAACTTCACTGCCTATTGTGGGATATAGTACAAACCTTTGTGTTATAAAAACTAACAATCATAGGGAGGAGGGTTGGCACAGGGCTGCCAATGACTGTGTCCAGGGTTTGATTCTCACTCTGGTCCTGGCACCTGAACTAATGCTGGACAGCAGTTTCAATACCAATTTCTTAAAATGACTATCTGACAAGTGAATGACTTCTCTCTTTTTGCAGGTTTAAAGAAACATCCTGACTTGGTGATGATCATGTTCAACTGAGCAAGTCCAAACGGATAAAGGAAGAAACTGCTACGAAATCAGATCTCAGCAAAAAGACAGGGAAATGAACCTGAATCTTATGGATCGATACCCCCAGAGGAGCTCTATGGCCTCTCAAGAACTGTTCCCATGGTGCAGCAGAAAGAGAAGAAATATCAAGGCCTTCGGAACCATGCACTGTCAACCAGTTACGCCATTAGACAGAGAATAAACTTTCGAAAGTTAATATGTCAAAACCTAGAAGATGTTGTTCACTGTTGAATTTGTCAATAGGTTTATCCATTATTGTATACTACATTGAATATAAAACTAATCCATGAAGTCTCATCCTTGTCATATGTTATAGGTCTAGAAACTATTTTTTGACAGTTTGTGTCATATGATCGATCAATTTCGCACAGCATGGATTCTGGTGTTATACAGTATGATCAGTGCTGCATGGATTTTGTTGTCATGTGGTATGACACCAAAATCAATGCCGTGGCATGGATTTTAATGTCATACAGTATGATCAGTGCTGCATGGATTTTGTTGTCATATGGGATGACATTGAAATCAATGCCGTGGCATAGATTTTGTTGTCATACGGTATGATATCAAAATCAATGCCGCGGCATGGATTTTGGTGTCATACGGTATGATCAATGCCGCGGCATGGATTTTGGTGTCATACGGTATGATCAATGCCGCGGCATGGATTTTGGTGTCATACGGTATGATCAATGCCGCGGCATGGATTTTGGTGTCATACGGTATGATCAATGCCGCGGCATGGATTTTGGTGTCATATGGTATGATCAATGCCGCGGCATGGATTTTGGTGTCATACGGTATGATCAATGCCGCGGCATGGATGTTGGTGTCATACGGTATGATCAATGCCGCGGCATGGATTTTAGTGTCATACGGTATGATCAATGCCGCGGCATGGATTTTGGTGTCATACGGTATGATCAATGCCGTGGAATGGATTTTGGTGTCATACGGTATGATCAATGCCGCGGAATGGATTTTGGTGTCATACGGTATGATCAATGCCGTGGAATGGATTTTGGTGTCATACGGTATGATCAATGCCGCGGAATGGATTTTGGTGTCATACGGTATGATCAATGCCGTGGCATGGATTTTGGTGTCATACGGTATGATCAATGCCGTGGAATGGATTTTGGTGTCATACGGTATGATCAATGCCGCTGGTTGGATTTTGTTGTCATACGGTATGATAAATGCCGCTGGTATCAATGCCGCTTGTATCAATGCCGCAAAAATAGTCCGGAACAAGATGAGAATTCCGGATCAAGACGAGAATCTGTTTGATGCAATGTAGAGGTAACAAGGTGCATATATTAGCTGGGTCCCCCTCTTCCATTTGTAATTGTTCTCCCTACATGGCCAATTGTGCTCCGTACGTAAATGTACAAAGCTCTTTCTTGTATTTCATACGTAAATTTGTTGTTTTCACGTATGAAACACATACAAGACTTTACGTGTGTAAAACATACGTAAATTTCGTATGGATTTCATACGTGTTAAGTTGGTTTTCCGGCTTTAGATTTGTTTGCTGATTTATTCTTTAGATAGGCCTATGCATGGTCTAAACTTAAACCATTTAAGATACTCATATTTCACTAAAATGGCAACAGTAACTGAAAAGTACCTGTGTGAAATTTGTATGAATTTGCAGCGTACTACGGACTCTTTTTTTGTGAGTTTCGCTTGTAATATTTGCATACATAATTCGTACGCTGCACAACTGCTATAGTGTACATGTAGGCCTATGTGTAATCATTCTTCAATCCATAGAGTAAGATATCTGAAATTTGACCAAGCTTGATATTGTATTCACTGTAGATCTATGTCTAATCATGAGCCTAGACATGTATGTAAGCCTGTTTAGGCTGCTTCAAAAGCAAAATTATTCAGAAAAAAAAAGTCCAAGCTCCTACCTGGACTCCCCTTGATCCAGGCTCCGCCATGGTAATATATAATTCCAGGACGAAGATCTTTGGAATCTCCAGCCGGTCGGAAGATAACCGTCCTCACTCCTTCTACGTTTTTCTCTTCTTTCTGAAAAGAAAAAAGGGATGTGGGATAACTAATTATCTAAGTATGAACTACTAGAGATCACAAGTAAGATAGGTTTGATAGGGGTATGTAAAGTTAGGCCGTATTAGGGTAACTACATGCAGGGTGGGGATACAAATCATGCGCCAAAATTTATGATTAGATAATATTAAAAGTAAGAAAAGCATCAGAAAAGTAACAATCAGAGAACAATGCAACTTGGCATGCATGGATTAAAGTAATGTTATAAGCTTTCATACTCTTTGGTCTCATGAGTTTCCAAGGGGAATTGGTTGCACAATGAGCAGCAATATGTGACTTGGCTATAATTTTGGCCATACGACGAAACCAATAAGAGAAGGCTGGATTGATCGAGCCAAGAAAAAGGTAATTAAGAAATTTTTTTATGAAATTGGCCCAAAGACACATTGAAATCTGTGTTAAACATGGATGACTAGCCTCAAGCAGTTGTAAACCAGCTTTATCAGAAAATTTTAGGAGAGTGGCCTGAACATTTAAAAATGGAGGACCCACACTTTTTATTTGCCTAACTAATTCAATAGTTCACAAAACCTTGATCCATGCACTGATATCTGATCTGCAGACTTCTAACACTCACAAAGGCTTGACAAAAGACAATAGGAAATTATTTTGCCTGCTAATTAAACAAGAACTCCCACCAAAGTGTTGTTATCAACCGGACTGCCATTGATGCATCTGATTCACTGTACCCCACATGGCTAATTTTCATACAATTCATCATATATATTTGGCCAATTTTGAACCACATGTTCACGAATCATCTTGTAATTATTTCCTTTAGAGAAAGGTTCAGGACTTAACATTATGGCTGCTCTAATATTTTGTTACGATACTATCAACACCATTTAGATACTCACTGTTACTGAAGACGGTAGAGGAGGCGCCATATTCCAAAAGGCACCCCTTACAAAATCCTCTTTGCCAGTCAAATAGTGAACAAGTTGGTCCTGAAAGAAAAAGTAAATGAATATGTATATATAAAATTATATAAATATTTTTTGAAGTTATGTACTTTCACTGTTAGGCTTTATTAGAGTAACTACATGGTAGAGAACTGGAGATACAAATCATGCACCAAAATGTAAAGTAGTCTACCATTGGTAGACAATATCAAAAGTCTGAAAAGTAACAATAAGAGAACAATGCAACTTGGCAATGATTAAAGTTACCCTGAATGATAGGTCAGGATTGGACCAAAAGTTTTCCTGATTTTTACATAATCTAGTCGAGCATGCTTGTATAATTGAGTGTGCGAAATATCTTTGCTTTAGGATCATTCTTTCTTATAGAAATGACCCAACAAAGGTACTAAATGACCCCTGAATTTATTTCGGGTACGCACGGAAAAAGCTCAAGAGGCTTGAGTGCTTTCTACTTTGTGACGTCATCACCATTGTAAGAATTTGCTAACTTATAACAATATATTTCTAACAATGGATATTGTGACGTCATCTGTAATGACGTGCAGGAGGAAGCAGGCACTATCTAGAAAAAGCTAAGGAAAAAACTAAATAATTTATGTAATCATAGGAATACTGCTATAAATGTTAATGATCACAGGTTTATTTTATAATGAATAGAAAAATCATCCATATTTAGCCAGGAATTTTATCATTAAGGGAAACTTTAAGATTAATCTTATAAGCTTTTATGTACACGTTTGTCTCGTGGGTTTCCAAAGAGCAACAATGTGACTTGTCATTGACTTGGGCCATGCTGACAACATTTTAAAGTTTCTAAAATCCCAAACATTGCCAAGTCATTGGCATGTCGATCTGAGGAAAATTCAATGCAAGGGCTTCCAATTGCCGGGTCCCAAATTCGATTCCAGCACTCCCCAACATGGCTAAATCTGACCAGAGGAACATCATGCGGACAGGACAATTGCTGTTTAACCCTGAAATTACATTCCCACAACGTAAACGGGCCATTCTCAAATTTCGGGACAGAGTTTATTGACGTACAAAACCTACTGCAGGAACGAAAACAAAAAACAATAAAAGATTGATGTAATTATTATTTTCAAAAGTACTTTATCTCATATCAATAGATTTTTAGTCCAAACGCCGATTCCTTGCTCATGATCTGGTAACGGAGTGGACGGTAACGGAGTGGAATGACTTTTTGCTTTTCGCTCAATACTGCTTTGCGAGATAAGATAAATTAATTTCATAATATTAAATGCTGTCACCCTAAGCAATATATGCATGAAATCAATCTGTAAAACTATCATTGGTAAGCTTGGAAATGAAGGAAACGGAGTGGACATTTCAGTGAGACCAAAACGTTTTCTATGAAGTTTATGTCTTAATTTATTAAATACATTTTTTACGAAGTCTGCAAGGCAAAAAAACAAATTGAATGTGAACTAGATATAAATTCAAGTCTATATTCTCATGAATCATGCAAAGATTTCTTTTAAATACTGGTATATTAGTAGAAAAATTGACACTTGATTTTGTTATATCAGGTTCAGTGACATAGAAAAACCATCAATTTAGCATGGTTGACTGGACACAATGTACCAAAAAAAGGTCTAATAAATGACTTTTCATTCCAAGTACAGTGGTTCTAATTATAAAAATGAATAACAGATGTGGAGTGACACTACAGATATTTTTTGCATTCAAACTTATGTCATGGCACCTGAGTGACGGAGATTGTCCCGAAATTTGAGAATGACTCTAACACAACATTTAGATTTTTAATAAGGTTGTGACAATGTTGCCACAGTATCACATGCCAACATCATATCATTGCTTCACAAACTTTTGACAATGTTATTTCCACCATGCAATTTTCTTCTACACAATTTCCACCACCATTGCAATGTTGTCAAAATCTTGCTGCAACATGTAATTGCCCATTGGGAGAGAATCACCTATGCATGGTGGGGACTTGGGGCACATTGGGTTTCCGAGCAATAATGTACAATTTTTGATACTATTATACAATAACATCATACTTATGACATTTTCTTAGTCTACGTACCAGTTTCGTGAAGATATACGACACCGCAAATGCTACTCTCAGCTTTCCGGGTTCCAGAACTCCAGGTGGGATTCGGATACTCTGGATCCATGCATAGACAGCTCCAGCAATGGCCAAGAAAATCAGGAGTGTTCCACACACCATTTTTAACAGAAACCAATAACTTAATGCCTCCTGGCAGGTAGGTATTGTGGAATGGTATGATCCAAAAGCTGGCTAACACTCATATATGTCTATAAGTCTAGAACAGTTAACAAACATTGAAGCATAAAAAACAAATACTTGTCCTGAGAATACTTTTGAACGTCCTGAATAGAGGAATGTACTGGTGACTGTGGGAGAAGATAAAATAGAGTTATCAGAACACAGTCATTAGGGTGCATCAGGAAAAATGAAAGTCAAAAGCGTGATCCGCAACAGAAATAATTTTGTTCCACTGATCAATAGAATAATATCATCCTGCAAATTTTGGACTTTTTCTAGGTGATTTAGAGGTCCCACACATCGCCCAGAAGAATTTTATTAATTTTTCACAAAAAGGTACATTAATGGGAATGGTGTCAAAATGCAGACCCCAATTTCCTATTAAACTTCTATAGTAACTATGTGTGTAAAATGCATTGTTTGTGAATTATTGACAAAAAAACCTTATTTTTAGATCTCATAAAGCAGAGCTTTATGAGATCTATTACATTTCTGAAGTTCTCTGTGCTAATCTCAGTCTAGTTCTCAAATGAGGTCACTGTGACCTAGATATTGCAAAGGGATGTGGAGAGCTGTTTGCTCAGATCTTATTCTGGAACGGAGGCAAGTGTTATCAGAGTTTCTTTTGGTTGGATTAACAGAGGACCATGGCAGCATCACTAAACAAAAACCGGGAAATTTTAGTTTTAACATTTTGAGGGTGTTAATATTTTGCAACACTTGTCATTTTGTAACACATGTCTAACATATATGGCTCTCATTCTTAAGTAGGTCACCAGAGTACAATGTTATTATTGCAGCTGTCAACTGCTCCCACAGAGCAGAACTGTAGCAGACACTGAATGAGAAACACACACCAGCCTGAGGTATTTCACAAGAACAGCAAGAAATCACTACACAGCAATGCAAATGTGTGCACAGATGCAAAATGTCTGTACATGATTGAGGTTTCACCACTTTCCAGTTTCATGCCAGCATATCTGTGAGTGAAATGTTCAGCCTCATCAAGGGGGGAGGGTTGGTCTAGTGGTGGCGTCCTGGACTTCCTAACGCTGGGTCCATGGTTCGAATCCAGCTCTTGCTGGGTCACCTGGGCCTATGTTGGACGACTGTTTCAATCATCCTTCACCTCATTGCCATGTCCTCCTCCTGTCCTAATTAGCCTACCAAGTGCATAAATACAGGACGTTAAGCCCAATCATCCATCCATCCATTCGGCCTCATCAAGCTACCGATCAATGTCAAGACATAAATTTTTGTGCCATCTGCTCCTCAGCACCCAGAGAAACTACCCTAGACGAATCTCTCTGAGACTACAGATTATCATAGATTTGCGTCACGAGCGTCATAGCCAATCAGTGTGCAGCATTTCTCTCCACTTCAAATGTTTAACGGCAATTTGCGTAAAAACTATCAACTCCTCAGAGACCTAACACCTATCATTTTAAAGCTCTTGGAGAGATCTCTCTAAAGCCGTAAGGACCATAGCTGTAGGATTTACGGAAGGGCTCGAACTGGCAAATCGCCCTCATTTGCATAACATGTGTGAAGGCCTGCTTATTGGCTGTCTTTGGGGGTGTGTCTGATTGATTCACTGAAGGCTTTGCTGAAGTGCTCCTCAGTGGCATTAAGGAAATAAATGGGTGATTTATAATAGTATTTCTGTTACCGAAATTGGTCATGATAGTGACTGGTATCAAAATGTTTCTAATTTTTTGGTGGTATTGAGAATCGTGATCAACATCAGTAACACAGCAAAAAGGTGTACTTCCTGTCTATTGACCAATCAGAGGGGGTTATTCTGGCAGGAAGCTGTCAGGAAATTGACACAAGAAATGCCACAAGGTGTTGCAACGGATTATTACTTTTCATAGTGAGTTGGTTGCTCTCTGTTTTTCAGTATGAGGAAATAATAATCTGTAGCGAAATCACATTCCACAGGTTATAAATACAAAATACCTGTAGCATGTGAATTTCATCAAAATCTATTTGATGCTTTAGAAAGGCCCCGAGCACTCCATTTTCTCAGCAATTTAATTGTCACTTGCTAGTACTGCTTTGGCTTCACCTGAACTGTTGAATCAGTGTTAATATCCATATATGTATAAGCAGCCCTAAAACTCATGCTTATCAAAACTGCTGTGAATATCACTTTGTCATTCTCGGTCATGGATACGTCAAGAAGTGAGATTAACAAATTACGAATTGACTGATGGATCGGTACATCCCTAGTTCTTCCTTGATTTTCGAGATAGGATGAGTCCATGCTCCCACCAGTCGACTATGCTCTCTGTCAAACCAGTCGACTAAGGATGGGACCATTCGACTTTCAGGGAAGGCTTACAATTTCCTCAGCGGCAATTCTTTCTTTCACTGTGCATGTTGCCAAAAAGTAAAGGCCAAAAAGTAAAAACTTATCAACAATTGATCAATGATATTCTCTTCTATCTATTGCACTTGATGTCCCTACCCATTCTCTACTATGCAACATTTCGAACTCTCAAGCGTGCAGTGTGTGTTGTCTCTCTCAAGACTGCCACTGAATTTCTATATGCTAGGCCTCCCAGCCGAACCCGAGTTGTTCCAACCAGCTGCTGTCTTTATGAGATCATTAAAACTGAAAGGTTCTAGTTTGTCATATTTCATGCTGTTAATGCATTTTTAGGTGCCGTAGACTCTGTAAGTCTTGTTTATGTCTGGTTTTTGTTTGCTTTTGTTTTGTTTAGGTTCCCATTAGTGCCCAGAACCGTTGATGATGTCCTAAATTATGTATTGTTAAGTCACATGTTATCTGAAAATAAGTTAGTGATGTCATCTATTGTCTTTTTGACTTACGAGAACCTTTTCCAACATTTTCATATTGTTATGTGAGATTCGTTAAAGCAGCCTATTGAAATTACAGAAATGACAAGGTTAAAGCTGTGAAACACAGGGCAAGATGTGAAATATTACAGACACTGATCATTGTCTTTACACAGCCTGTCAAGAAAATAATGTTCAATAATACTTACAAACTATAACTGTCAATAGAACTGGGCCTGTCGACATAAACCACTGTATTTCCAAAAAAGTTGATACCATTGAGACTACAGAAATCTTAGGAGCTCTTAGGCTGAGCTTGTCCTGAGATCTTTTCCTCCCAACAGGTTAACCGTCAGATTAGTCTCACAATGGAAGTATATATGTTTCCACACACATTCCACAGGCAAAGAAAGCAACTTGTTGACAGAATGTCAGTCTCCGTTCAGCTTGCTGGCAAACTTTTCGAAAAAAATGTCTCAACTAACCTGCCTCTCCCCTACTCGAGACACTATTCTGCTGCATATCATATGCCACAGCTTTTTAAAAACAATGTATCAACTTTACTAAAAAATAAGCTGTTCTGATCTAGTTACATTAACATGTTGTTGTTTTTTCAAGTTCTTTTTAGTGCAGGCCTAATTAAAAAAAAGCACTCTAAAAGTTTGTCAAAATTTAGTTTATTTACCAAGATAAATAGTCAGCTAAGAGCTGGAGCTTTACTAAACTCCTTGGAAAAGTTGGTCATAAGTTAGTCTATTTACTAACTACATTAGCCATAAGTTAGTCAATTTATTGATTGGGTCATTCCATATGAAATCAACCAGTGGCCCCAGGTGACCAACTTTCAAGTACATTGTCAGGAAAGAACAAATCCAAAATTTCAGGGCAAGAGCTCCAATATTTTTAAAAAGAATTTTGAAAAAGTGGCACAATTTTTTTTTAAATTGTCCATTTTTATAACAGCCTTTTTATTTAATATAGAACAGCTTTCGCCATGTGTTCTAAAATTATTTGAAAATTATCTGGAGTTCATCAAATAGAACATTATTAATAAAAACAGCAGATTTGAACTTTCATTAGGTGTTCTAATAATCCTCTGAAAAATTTTTCGAAGTCTTTATACATGTAAATCAAGTTGAAGTGCACATTCACTTTTATCACACCTTCACCGCAATCCCTGAGCCCTGATTGGTCAATACCCAGTCACATGACACTTGTTATTTGAACTTATGCCCAGCTAATGAACTAATGCCTGGATATTAGTTCATTCGGCAGGCATAAGTGTCTGAGCGCCACCTGGTGTAATGTAAAAATGTGTGATGTCACTGCGAATGACGTCTGGCAACCAGACGATATATAGTTGGGGGGGACTATGGATTTTACCCCCATTACGAATTTATTTTATTTGCTTGCGAAAAATCGACAAACAATTTTTTTGCACGCGATCGAGTGACAAACTTTTTTTTACCCTTGCTACAGGTGGAAACAAACTACTTTTTTATTTTCATGTGCTGAATAAACTTTTTATTTCAGTGTAAGGTGGGACACAAACTTTTTTTTTCACCAAAAGTCCATAGCCCCTTTATGACTGATCTTCTACTGACATCGGAGCGAGGTCAGAAAGGGACCTCAAAATGATGCCAAGGAATTTTGTCGCGTAAACGTTGTCCTTCAGCCATGTTGTTAACTGATCTACTTAAGTCTGATGCCCATCTTGATGTGACTCCAATATGACGTTGCATTCACAGCAGATTTAAGCCGCTTGCCCGCTGTCTTGTGACCAACTTTTAAATCTATCTAAAGGGATACTAAAGGAATGTTTTTTCTTCACAAAATACCATATTGCGTGAAACCAGTAATACTACAATACTAATGACCACTTCCTTTGTAGTAGGCCGACTGAGTGAAATTTAAACATTACAAACATAATTATTTATACCAAGAAATTGCTTTTCGGAGGTTAACGCCAAATTCGGCCAGCCATGCTATTTCAAAAGCTATTTCAGATGTAGTTTGCCACGTTTACAGAATTTGTCGGTGCTTTGAAAATAATAATTGGATTTTAGAGACCTGAGAAGAATGCATGCCTAATTGGAAGGAGATTGGCGAGATTGTGTTTTTTCGGAAATTTCATGTGTGTGTATCACTTTAAACGTGAGCACAAGTTTCACAGGTTTTTAGGGCATTCTGCCCTATTGTTACTGTCCTTCTCTGGAATCTTGTGGACAAATTTTGAGACAAACTACTGCACCAATTTCATTCAAACTTTGTACCAGGGGTTTTATTTGCCTATGATTGTGTTGATCAACTTTACAGGAACATGCACATTGTTTAAATACCATTTTTGAGACCCAGGAAAACCATCCTACAAAAACTGGAAAGAGGTAGTCCTGTGATGTCATTCAGGGGCTTTCCAACATTTGTCAAACAACAAGAGGTCAGCAATTAGGACCAAACACTGCTACATGCTTCATCAATGTGTTGGTATACCTTTTTATGTCCTGTTATGCAGTAGCAACATAATAGTTGAACAAGATAACCAGGACTTTAGATCAGTAGTAAGATGATGTGCAGAATGCCCTTTAAAGTGCCTTGTGCACGTTATTTTTAATATATACAAATATTAACTGATCCCTCAGGTATCAGTGAAATCTAATTCCCCCCAGGGTGGGGGGGGGATTAGATTTCACTGATGCCCGAGGGATTAGTTTATATTTGATTTACGAGGGGCGTTCAGAAAGTCTGAGGCTTTTTTTTATATGGACACTTATGTTCAATCTAGAACTATGAATTTTTCACAGGATAAACTGCAGCATATTTGGAATGGATTCCCAAAATTTTGGACAATTTGGACATTTCTAAGTCATTCTGTAGTTTCCTTGGAAACCGAAAGTTCAGCTGGTTGGGGCAGGAAATACTGAAATCAATAAAGCCTATACATTTTGGCTGTGAGAGACCTCTCTCTATCACTTGCATCAGTGAGTTTGACCATATTTGATACAATAAATATAAAATTAGCCTTTAAAAATACACCCAAGCTCACCAAAAGTATTAATTCATAGACCTGACCCATTGAAATAAATGATCCTCGAAGTCCTCCAAACAAAGTTCCGTGAAAGCATTTCGGTCATCCAAAGCCTTTTCTCCTCCAGTGCCTGCAACTCTGGGTCCCATGGACTTAAGTAATGAAAAACCAGGGCTTAAGTAAAGCAACATGTCACAGGAATAGCTGGGATGGATAATGCTGCCCATTTTGGTTTCTTGTTTATACCAGTGAATCCATGCTTTCACAAGTCCTTATGCAGCCACCGCTGCCGCCGGAATTTCCCTTGCTAAATCTGGCATGCAGGAGCGCTTTCCTACATGGGTTCTGTGTAAGAAGACACACATTTAGTGTGCATGAAAGTATATTTAGAAGCTAATATCATATTTCTTGTGTCAAATATTTCCAATCTCACTAATAAAAGTGATAGAGAGAAGTCTCTCACAGTCACAATTTGTTGGCTTTCTTGGTTTCAGTATTACTTGCCCCGACCAGCTGAACTTTCAGTTTCCATGGCAACCACAGAATGACTTAGAAATGTCCAAATTGTCCGAAATTTTGGGAATCCATTCCAAATATGCTGAATTTTATCCTGTGAAAATTTCATAGTTCTAGATTGAAAATAAGTGTCCATATAAAAAAAAGCCTCAAACTTTCTGAACGCCCCTCGTATCCCACAATTTCTATTATTTTGGCACTTGTTGTTTCGTCACTCGCTGTTTGAGCTTAGAACAATTTAAGATTCGGCTATTCCAGCTATATTATATGTATGAGTTCCTGAGCCTTCGCTGATGTTTCTAGGGTTAAATTTTTTCAATTCGGACCATTATTAGCGAAATAAATGCAAAATTTAAAAAAAATTTTGACGAGCTATTTTCATTGCATTGCTTTGAGTTTTGACAGGGGGCAAGTGGAGTAAATACGACATCATTCTGAAGTCAGATTTGATGTTCAAATTATGTTACAGTAAAGGTGTGTTTGCAAAAAAAATAGCAATGAATCATAACCTTTAGTGGATGTCAAAATCTGCTGTGAATGCAACGTCATATTGGAGTTACATTCAGATGGGCATCTGACTTAAGTATGACATCAGTAGAAGGCCAGTCAACAACCTGGCTGAAGGACAACGTTTATGCAAAATAATTCCTTGGCATCATTTTGAGGTCCCTTTCTGACCTCAGTCTGATGTCAGTAGAGGATCAGTCAACCGACTAGTTCATGCTGACATTGGCTTTTGACTATGTGTGTGGGGATACAATAATGTCACAATGACTTTATGTTCAAGTCAAGGCGAGTCTGAACTTAAGATAACCAAAACACAATACCAGAATGACATCACAATGCCCGCTGGGATACTGGTAGTATACATGTAGGTCTGGGCCAAGTCTGTTTTCCCAATCAAAAGTCTGAGGGCGTTGTGAGGGACATTTTATTTAAAGCAGAGAAGAAAATAGGTATATAGTAGGCCTATGTATAGTATTTCTGTGCTTGGGACACTTTTTAAAACAAAAACCAACACATAGTAGTAGTAGTAGTAGATATTTATTGACAGCTAAATATCAATAAGATACATGAGTCATAATTGAATAGGAAAATTTGTATTTATTGAATAGGAAAATTTGTATTTATTCATCATATTGACTTTAAGTTGTATGTAACCACGCTTTTTGTTACTAATTTAGAGTTACCATTAAGCCTAATGCCAGATTAATATCTTACTCCAGGAGCTCTTTAAGATGAGGCAAAACAGCCTGGTAGTTTCTGTTATAATCAAGTGGAAGCAAACTTTTGCTAGCTAGCATTCCATGAAAAACGCTATCGGAGTGAACAACAGACACTTTCACTCCACTCTTTTTCAGTCGTTCTCCATAAACAATTCCTTCATCTCTCAGAATGTCTTGGCCAGCGGTGACTAATATGGTTGGTGCAATCCCGCTTACATCCTTAGCCACCAGGGGCGCCATGTATGGATTTTCCAAATATGGTTGTAACCTCTCCCAAAGGTCATAATCTGTTGGTTTGGGTACAATCGTGGAGAGCAGAGGAGAGTTATCACAAAGTTTGTTAAATTCATTTTTCTTTTCTTGGGGAACATGGGTGTTTTCTATCATACTCATCATTGCATCCTGATACTTGTGACCAAGAGCATATTTGGCCCAGCCCTCAATCATAGATTTTTGAGTCAAAAGGGTGTCATATCTGTGTTCTTGGTACGACTTATTTTTGAAATCATGACCTTGTGTAACTGGCACAATCAGCAATTGTCCTTTAATTTTCTTTGCCAACCCTTGATCTCTCAACTTAGTTCCAACAGCGGCTGCTAAATTTCCTCCTGCGCTTTGCCCTCCAATCATAATTCTATCTGGATCAATGCTGAATTCCTTGGGATGTGCTAGGACATATTCTGTCACTTTGTAGCAGTCATCAAACGGAACAGGAAATGGGTGTTCTGGGGCCATACGATAACTGAAAAAAAGACAATATTATTATATGGATCTTTGATTTCCTTCATATAATTCCCCAGCTGTTTTAACTGGAAATTAGGAGTTAAGAGTTTATATGTTAGAGCAAGGAAATTTGATGTGCAAAAAAAGTGGACTGCTGCACTGTGAAACATGACTCATGATAGCTGATGAAATGTTATCTCCTCTACATTCAACATGGGATACAGAGGCTGTTTGATTAGCCATGATCAAGAGAAGTCCATTTGATTGGTCGTAACTGATTTTAGAGTAAAAATCAATCCTTTTGCTTGCCTGTAACCGACAAGCGGGATTAGTCCCTTTAAATCAAATTGACATTGAAAGTATTGGGTATGATCATGAAAAATCATCAGCATGATGACAAACCAAGCGCCATTTTCACAGTGCAACAGTCCACTCTTTTTGCACATCAAATTTCCCAACTGTAGTAACTGGATAAATCTGCAAAATTTAACTGTTCAAAAAAATGTTTACTTAGCAACACAATTCCTGTCATAAACTTACTCAACAGACACAACTACAGCTCCCAAGTCATTCACAAAGTCTACATTGAGAAGTTGCTCCATTTCTGAAAGTAGAAAGAATGGTGAACGATCAAGATGAAATGGGATTTATATGATACTAGATGTCCCACAAGAATAAGAATATTGCTAATCAATGTAGAATTGGGGTTGTTTGTAGTGGGAAAAAAATAGAAACTGTCGTAGCTATAAAAACTAGACGTGATCTAACCACGAAGTGGTGAGTGAAGCACTGCGCTAGTGAGTCACTATCATGAGGCTATTGGGAGTCTGTGTCAGCACAGTTACTGTAGTAAAATTATATACAGTGGTCCCTGCATTATAAGACAGCCCCTTCTGTGGTCATGAACCGGTCTCTCTAATGGGGGGGCGGTCTCCGTTGGGGTGAAAAATGCACTAAAATTACTACTTAGTGTGGGAGGAAGGTGGTCACATAACGGAATGCGGTCTTACAACAGGGGGTCTTATAATGCAGGGACCACTGTATATATAATTTTATTCACATGGAAATTAGTTGTGATGTTTTATTCACAACAAATACCTGCATGAGATATTCCCATGTTTAGAATTTAATATTTCTTTGCATGAATATACTTAATGATGGTGTCTCAAATATGTATTCCGTCTACTAAATGAAAGAATCCTCGAGAGTTTGTGCAGCCTATTTAAAATTAAAATTCAATTCTTAAAGAGGAGGGTCATACAAAACATAAGAACTGACTATATGCACAGGCAGCCACCAGAACTGACAGCTTGTACTGTCTCTATTAAGTTAAGATATTTCTCTTACTGAACATCACCTAATGGCTAGTTCTCACGGAGACGTAACAGAGGGTTCTTGTCGCGTCGCTTCTTGCTTTTCCAGGAAAGAGGGAGGTTTTTTACCTACATTCTACAATTCGGCGACGATATTTTCGTCTACGGCGCTTCTTAAACTTCCTCGCCAAAAGTTCCTAGAAGTCACATGACCTTATAGTGAAGCAAGAACTTGCTTCACGAAAGATTCAACCTGTTGAATCTTTACGAAGGAAGAAGCCACGATGCAAAAGACCTGAAAGACCCCCAAAATGATTGGGCGAAGTTAGGGACAGCTTGGGCGAAGTTAGAGGCAGGTTGGGCGAAGTTAGAGACAGGTTGGGCGAGGCTACTTATCATTGAGTCAATGGAACTTCGGCGAAAAAAGACAACAACTCGCCGACACAAACAGGCTGTTGAAACGCCGAAACAGCTACTTGCTTGGCCGTAACAGGTATTTGCTTGGGCGTAATTGAACATTAGGACGAAGTAAGAGGATGCTAGGGCGAAGAAAGAGCATGCTAGGGCGAAGAAAGAGACTCCTTGGGCGAATCTAGTTTAACATTGAAGCAATGGAACTGGGTCGAGGCTCCTGACAACTCGCCGACACAAGTCTCTTCTTGCCTCGTCCGTAATTACGAGCGATTCGGCGTAAAAAACGAGTGCCTCGTCGTCCTAGGATCAATCTACGACGATGAATAATCTTTAATTGATTATATAATTGTCCAAAAATGGCTTGAAACGCCGAAATTTGGCGAAACTTGACTTCCTGGCACCTCTACAACTTCGCCGTCACTTAACCACGCTCGTGTGATCTAGGCATAATACTGGAGAGTGCCTGTGCTATATGGTTGAGCCAGGTGTTAGTTGACGAATTTTGATGCAGACGAAAACAAGGGCACTGCTAGCCACCTAGCGGTAGGCTGGCGCAGTGCAATTACGAATCTAAGGTGTGCCACTGTCTTGAGGGCAGTGACATGTGTGCACAACCAAGGACTCATGGGAATGTTTTTGCCCTATCCATCATGGCCGCTCCCAACCAAACAAGTGAAATTTGCAACTGGAAAATGGTCATTTTTATGCTAATAAAGCATTGGCAACATTGTCTGTCATATCCTAATTACTCTTCAATGTATCAACTAATTAGGGCTTCAATCAAAGGAATAGCACCTACCTTCTAATTGCATTTCTAGCACATTTTGATGTCCGTGAACTTAAATCACAGGTCTCTTGCATTGCAATCAACGGCTGTCGGCCTTTAATTGCCGTTAATTGCAATAGTAAAGCACAAACAGCCACAATTAGTTGCTGTAATCATAATCCATACACTCAACAGCAATCTGACAATAGCAAATAGTCCTATTAATTGGATATTCATAAAAAAATGAGAGATTTCAAGTTGCAATGCAGGCTGTTTTGGTTCCAAAGAAGCTCAAGCAGCCATAGAAGTAATGCTACCCCAGTGCCACGATGTGCATACATGAGTGAGAGGGGAAGATTGATGTATAACATGGTGTAATCAATGGAGAATTGACGATGTGCATAAAAATAAACAAAGTACCCAAACTGTGACTTATAATATAGGATGTGGATATGGTTATTATGAAATAACTGATACAATGGAGAGGTAACAAGGTGCATATATAAGCTGGGTCCCCCTCTTCCATTCTGAATTGTTCTCCCTACATGGCCAATTGTGCAGTGTACACAAAAGGTACGTAGCTCTTTCTTGAGTATTTCTTACATAAATTTGTTGTTTTCACCATGAAATACTTACGAAAATTTATGTACATAAAACATACGTAAATTTTCGTATGGATTTCATACTTGTTAAGTTGGTATGTGGGCTTTAACTTGATTTGTTTGCTAATTTTTTTTTAATAGGCCAATGCAAGGTCTAAACTTAAGGCCTACACCGAGTGCCAAGTTATTAGGCAGCGATGACTTTTGGCCCTATCTCCAAAAGTATTTGGAATATTTTTATGTCATTCACCCACAAGTGTGGGTTAGGGTAGCACAGCGCTCCTGAAGAAACATTGGGGTTGAAAAAATGAACCGAAAACGGGACCTATATAGCCTGAAAATACACGATCATACGAACATTTTAAGACAAAAACGAAAAAAATCTGTTGGGAATTTTTTGAGAAATTCAAGTTTTTAAAAATCTTGTTTGTCTCATCACTTAAATACTTGTATAATGGATTATAATTCAATAAACATGCTTGAAAACGTGATAAAACCTGTTAGCTCAGCTCTCTAAGGAATTTCAATAAAGTTAAAACAATGAAACAAAAATATTTAGTGACTTTTTAAAATTAAATGTGACACATTGTTTATCACACACTGTATAAATGCAAAAATGCTGAAAACAACCAAATTCTCCATATATTCAGTCTTTGGGTGTTATTAAACAAATTTGTTATTCTTTATCTGGATATGAAAAGCTTCATAGAGCTTTTAAAAGTGAAAACGCATCTAAAACTGATTTAACATGACGGGTAAGAATCTTCTCACAGCACCGATCATTATTATTTCAGATGGGTTTCTCATTGGCCCATTTAGTTTATATGATACTATCTAAATACAATAGTTCAAATAGAGCAAAGGTGATGCAGGCTGAAGTATTTGACAGTAATATCTAGAGTGATATCTGAGCCTAAAGTAAACATGTCACAATTTAATTTTCTAACATAGGTTTGTGAAAGCAGCTGACGTTTTTCTTCTGCATCTGCATTGGAGGCCTAAATTGGGATAAATATAGTTCAAAATTAAGTACTATTTAATATTGAATGGAATATCCTCAAATCCTTAGACATAATATAGGCTATGAAACTAGGCATGGCTGTTCTCGGCTGTGTGCGGAAATTGGGCTTGATGTTTGCTACACTTTTTCAGGTACCTTGCACATGCCTTACTGTAGTGAACACTAAGTGACTATGGTGGTTGTTTGAATATATATCCTGCACCTTGAATGGACTTCTTAATCTGAGAATCTCTTTGAATAGAACAGATTTAGGGAGCTACCAATGCATGCTTGCATGCACAGAATCGTAGAATGCAACAGCTGTAATAGGTCCTAAGTTTTTTGGGCAACATATTCTGCACTGCATGTCAAGGCTCGAGAGTTACTCGAGATCAGTAACTGGATAAATTAATTCCCACAGAGGTTTACCTGCTAATTTTCTCTTTCACAATGAGCAAATGGATGTGAACCTGTGTTTTTAAGTCAGTCATTTGGATTTGGAAAGAGCTGTAACAGCTCACTGTGCAATATATCTATAGTAACCGTTTTGATAAGGGAGAAGGAAAGCAGTACCATTCTCCTTTTAACTGAGTCCAGAAACTTTGTGTATTTGTGGACACCGCTACCTGCATAATAATGTTTGAAAGTTGACAATCTGGTGCAGTCCGCTTAACCAAACATAATTTTTAGATCCAATTTTCACATTTAAAGTTTTAATTATACATGTCAAGCAAAGTTTGAAACTTCGTGACAATAAAAAGTGAAAGAAAGTTAAGAAATTGGTTACTTTCAGTGTTTTTGAATTTTCAAAGTGCGTGATAAACAATATGTCACATTTATTTCAATAAAGTCAAGAAATTTGTTCATTTCATTGTTGTAACATGTTTAAAACTCTTGAGGGAGCTAAACTAACAAGTTTCATTGTGTTTTCAAGCTTGTTAATTGTATTTTAAGCCATCTTACATGTATTCAGGTGATGATCGAGATAAACAAGATTTTTAAAAACTTGAATTTCTCAAAAAATTCCCAACAGATTTTTTTCGTTTTTGTCTTAAAATGTTCGTATGATCGTGTTGTTACTTTATGGAAATTAATATAAGGAATATATTCAGGCCATTATCATCTGAGATTTTAATTTTTTTGTCTATATTTGAATGCAACGTGCTAACGTACCTAATAACTTGGCACACCCAAAACCTCTAATAAATGCTGTAACTTCTGACTGTGTTAACGGAATAGGACAAAAGTTGCTCAGAATAATGTTCTACCCTAACCCACGCTTGTTGGTGAAGGAAATAAAAATATTACAAATACTTTTGGAGATATGGCAAAAAACGATCGCTGCCTAATAACTTGGCACTCGGTGTAGTTCAAAAATAATGAAGCCAAAGTGTGACATGACCATCAAAATTTTAAAATGTTTATATGTATCAAATGACCACATAATATTGTAACAAACATGTTGAAACTGTATTTACCATTTTGCTGTGGTTTGTGGAAATAACTGATGAAAGCCGAATATTACCAAATTTTATTTATTTTTATTGCCATGGCAGTAAAAGAAAAGTAGACTAAATAGTAACTCATCTTCAAATTATATCTAATTTTTTTGTTGGTTGACAAAACTCATATACTCTTAAGTGTCCATGGCTGTTTTCATCCAAATCCACCAAATATTTTATGAGGAAAAGAGTATTTTTCGAAATTTGTCGCAATTTTTAAAAAAACAACTTATTTTCTCCCCAGATGTACATATTTTCCTCTAAAATTATTTCACCTGTCCTGTGTTATGCGTCTGTATGTGGGCTTCGAGTTGGTACCAAATAAGTGCCCCCAAAGTGAATGCAAACAGAGCAAATGATGATAGAAGCGTGTTTTTTAGCCTATTTTTCCATACAAAAAGCCAATTTTGGGTAATGGTGTGACACAAAAGTCAAAAAAGTGTTCTGGTTTTGACCCAAATCGATTTTATATGCATAATCAGTAATAACTGGTAGAAGCATAACAGTAATTACAAACTTAAAGTGAAATTTGTATTGGTTATTGCCTTTGGAACAAATTGGCCCCAAATTTTATCACTACAAGTAATACTAGAATGATTGCTTTACTGCTTACAAGAAAACCAAGAAAATATGATCAATATTTTCCATAGCGTTACGCTTGCGACAAAGCCCCATTTAAGAAATCTTGGTATTTTACCACCAGAAGCCAGCTGCAGACCTGGATTACTTGATTGTTTCTCAAAACTACACAGAATCACAAATTTTGCAATATTACAAGCCAAACTAGATTTAAAACGGAGCTCTTATTGCTCTGTGGCACTACAAAGTATTCTGGGCATTACGCTTGCGACGGATTCACCTATCCTGCTATTCATTGAAATATTATTAGTGAACTAAATTTTCCACAACCATAAGAAGCTCCAAAACGGGTAAGCAGATATAAGACTAGGTCTCAAGGGCCAAAAGATTCAACTGACACATGTCAAAGGGACACTAGAGCATCCCAGATCAGTAAGAGTCAAATTTTACTTAATTTTTGGAAGTCAACCTTTGAATCCAAATAGCTCAATAATGTCAACACAGGCAAATATAAATACATGATTTGATGGACCTATGAAGCCTGAGGATGCAGAGATTCCAACAAAAGTTGGGAAATTGTCTTAGAATATGTCCAAATTTGTAAAACTGAAGGAATTCAAGCAGTCAAAAATGTTATTTCACGTTTTATTAGTGAAAAAATGATTGTTTTTCAATGTATGTAATTCAACTCTATCTCAATAACTATGATACAGAATGTTGTGAAATTTTCAAGAAATTTGCTTGAGAATGTACTTAAAGCAATGGTGTACCATTAAGTTGTCACATACAGCCATTCTCATATTATGAAACCCCTACAGAAAATATGCTGAGTGGCTTCATTATTTTTTAACTAGGCCTTAAACCATTCATTATACTCATATTGCACTAAAATGGCCAAAGTAACTGAAAAGTACCCGTGTGAAATTTTTATGAATTTGTACCAAATTTGTACGAAAAGGTTCATACGTACTACGGATCGGCTCTTTTTTGTTTTCGCATGTAGAATTCTCTACGGAATTCGCACACTGCGCAACTGCTGGTGTGTGTAATCATTCTCAAATCCATAAAGTAAGATACTGATGTGAAATTTTATCAAGGTTTTAAAATAATGTACTCATTGTACTGTATGTCTAATCATGAGCCTAGACATGTATGTAAGCCTGTTTAGGCTGCTTCAGAAGTGCAAATTATTCAGAAAAATAAAAACTCTTACCGGGACTTCCCTTGATCCAGGCTCCGCCATGGTAATAGATAATTCCAGGACGAAGATCTTTGGAATCTCCAGCCGGTCGGAAGATAACCGTCCTCACTCCTTCTACGTTTTTCTCTTCTTTCTGAAAAGAAAAACAGGATGTGGGGTAACTAATTATTTAAGTATGAACTACTACTACCAGTAGTACTAGAGATCACGAGTAAGATAGGTTTGATAGGGGTATGTAAAGTTAGGCCGTATTAGAGTAACTACATGCAGGGTGGGGATACAAATCATGCACCAAAATTTAAGATTAGACAATATTGAAAGTCAGAAAAGTGACATAAAAGTAACAATCAGAGAACAATGCAACTTGGCATGGATTAAAATAATGTTTTAAGCTTTCATACTCTTTGGTCTCATGGGTTTCCAAGAGGAATCGGTTGCACAATGAACAGCAATATGTGACTTGTCAGTGATTTTGGCCATTTGACAAAACCCACAAGAGCAAGCTGGATTGCTCAAGCCAAGAAAAAGGTAATTAAGATTTTTTTTGTGAAATTGGCCAAAAGACACATTGAAATCTGAGTAAAACATAGATGACTGGCCTCAAGCAGTTACCAGCTTTATCAGAAAAGTTTTAGCAGAGTGGCCTGAGCATTTAAATGGAGGACCCACACTTTTGCCTAACTGCCATAAAAAATTCAATAGTTCACAAAACCTTGATCCATGCACTGATAACTTATCTGCTGACATCTAACACTCACCAAGGCTTGATAAAAGACAATGGGAAAATAATTTTGCTGCTTATTAAAGCTGGTCATCAACAAGAACTACCACCAAAGTGTTGTTATCATCCAGATTGCCATCATGCATCCGGTTCACTGTACCCCGCACTGAAAATATAATCTTTCAAAATGTCTAAGAACTTGCTTATTTCATTCTATTGATTGTCTTGGTTTTTTTAATAGAAAGAAATAAACCAGTTCTTAGACATTTTGAATAATTCAATTGTCTGAATTAGACACATATTAGACAAACATTATGGCTGCTCTAATATATTACACCGTTGCTCAAAAATATGAAATACTTCAACATTTTCCATTGAAATTGACAACTTTAGCAACTTCTGTTGGAGCACATGATAGTCTGATTCAATGGTAACTGCTTCCAATGACTGCTGAAGGGAAGAACATGCTGTCATTTAAAACGCAAGCTGCAGCGTTAACCCCAGTAAAAGTTACAGCAGCTCGAAATATGGAAATTCACGGGGTTTTTTAGGGTGAGGTGCATTCAACCAAAAATTAAAAATTCTTGCAAAAAATGTAGTTGAGGCTTTCATAGAGTGATTAGAGAAGATGACTTGACCTTAACAATGGACCTTGCTTACATTCACACTCTGAAATTTACTTTTATTTGAAACTTTTTTCCAAAGAAAAGTATTCCATATTTATGAGCAGGAGTGTATTATGATAGCATCAACGCCATTTAGACACTTACTGTTACTGAAGATGGTAGAGGAGGCGCCATATTAAACAAGACGCCAAATATAACATCCTCTTTGCCAGTCAAATAGCAAACAAGTTTGTCCTGAAAGAAAAAGTAAATATATGTTGAATTTATGTACATTCAATGTTAGGCTGTATCAGAGAAACTGCATGGTGGAAATACAAATTGTGCACCAAAATGTATGGTAACACAATATCAAAAGTCAGAAAAATTACAACTAAAGAACAATGCAATCTGGCATGCATTAAAATAATGTTATAAGCTTTCATGTCCATTGGTCTCATAGGTTTCCAAGAGGAACAGGTTGCACAAAGAGCAGCGATGTGACTTGTAATTGACTTTGGCCATGCTGACAAAATTTTAAAGTTTCTAAAATCCCAAACATTGGCATGTCGATCTGAGGAAAATTCAATGCAAGGTCCCAAATTCGATTCCAACTCTCCCCAACATGGCCAGTAACCTAAATCTGACCAGAGGAACATCACTTGGTTAGGTCAATTTCTGTTTTATCCTGAATTTTAATGCCTTTGTGAATTAAACTGTAAAATTTGAATTTTGAGTTAGCTAAAAATTTAATGATTGAGTGAGATGGTTGCACAATTCCTTTGAGCCAACATCAGTTTAAGTTTAAGTTTATTTGACCATAATATATACAAAGTTCACATTTATACATGTCATTCAATCAACATAATTACCATAAAGTAGCTTGTTGTTTATAACAACAGAAAGATTATCATAACTCAAAACAACAAGCTGTGTTAGCTCAAACAAATTGTGCAACCATCTCACTCAACCATTTGAGCTGTAAGCTGACTCAAAATTTCAAATTTTACACTGTACAATTTTACAATGCAATTTACACCAACTTTGCGATGTTGTCACAATGTTTCCGCGACATAGAATTGCCCATGGGAAAAGCAGCAACCACCCATGGTGGGGATAAACTTATGGCACATTGCCTAGGGTTTCCAAACAATACAAAGTTTTAATTGTTGATACAGCAATGACCTGATATCTACGACATTTTCATAATCTACGTACCAGTTTCATGAAGATATACACCACTGCAAAGGCTACTCTCAGCTTTCCAGGTTCAAGAACTCCAGGCGGGATTCGGAGGCTCTGGATCCATGCATAGATAGCTCCAGCAATGGCCAAGAAAATCAGGAGTGTTCCACACACCATTTTTAACAGAAACCAATAACTTAATGCCTCCTGGTAGGTAGGTATAGTGGAATGGTATGACCCAGAAGCTGGCTCAAACTGATATATATCTGCTGATTAGTCTTATCTAGAACAGTTAACAAACATTGAAGCATAAAACTCAAATACTTGTCCTGAGAATATTTTTGATTGTCCTAAAAAGAGGAATGTAGTATATACAGTTGCTCTCGAAAGTAAGTACACCCCTGCAGGATTATTGAATTTGGCTCATTATTTAACATCAGGTCATGATTATTATCTCATTTTTGCAATGAAGTGTATCTATTTAAAGTCTTACATGATATGTGATTTGGATTTCTTGAAATATCAAGGTCAGTTTGACCTTTGACATCAAATGAAAAAATAACCAAAGCAAAAGTAAGTACACCCTCACAATAGTTAGCCTTTTTATTGGTTTATACCCTCTGTTTTGGTCAATCTGCTTTTGCCTTGCAACCCTAAAATGTTTGTTGTTCCGCCTGGTTGATTTTGGCACCTTTATTTCGATTTCCATCCTGCTTAGCAGTACTTACAATTGATTATCCTTAAATTTCCTTAATCGAGTCATTATGGTATGAGTGATGGGTCAGTTGCCATGACAAGAACTTGAGAACTGTCTAAAAGGCTAAGAAACACTATAATTTACACCTACAATGATGAATTTGGATATATAAGAATATTTCTGTACAACTTAGGATTCACACACATCAACTGTCAGGAAGTTTTATTCAAATGAAAGGAGCGAAAATAAACAAACTTATCAAGCAGGATGGGAATATTTACAATCAGCAACAATGATGTCCTGCAGAACATCCAAGAAATAAGTACAGGAAGCTGCAAAATACCCAAAGGTTACATCCACAGTACTACAAGAGCAACTGACATCATCTGGAATACATGTCTATGTGGAGGCATTTGAATGTAGAAGGCCTCCCGGTCATAACGCCGAGAAACAAGCCCGTGTTGATGAAAAGACGCAAGGAAGCGGGTCTAAACTTTGCCAAGAAGCAATTTTATAAACCAGAAGACTTTTTTGCTGACATTCTTTGGACAGATGATCCAAAAATTGAATTTTAAGGTCAGATGGTCAACCGACACATTTGCTGTAATGGGGACACAGCTTTCCAAGAGGAGAACCTGGTGCCAATAGTGAAGCATGAAGGCGGGAATATCATGCAGACAGGGTTTTTTGCCTCATCAGAAACTGGAAAACTGGTTCAGATGGAAGGAATCATGAATTCAAAGCTCTAATATGAAACCTAGGAGATAATGTTGCCCAATTGTGAAGTACATCATGATATAAAGTGCTCTTGGGTGTTCCAGCAGGACAACAATCACAAACACACATGTGTGTCAACAAAATCCTAAATAAATTAAAATATATACAAGCTTTTGGAATGATCTAGCCAAATCCCATCGAGATGTTGTGGGTTGACCCCAAAAAGGGGCCAAGGGATGGAATCCCCCAGACATTCAGTGTTGACACAGTCATACATGGAGGTATGGCCGCAACTTCCAGTGCAAAGATGTTTGAACCTTATTCATGGGTAAAGAAAGCATCTACAAGCTATTTTGGCCAGCCGATTATGAAACACAAGGTATTGACTGCCTGAAATTAGAAGGGTGTACTTACTTTTGCAATGACCATTTTTTCCAAACTTAGCTGTATTAATTTAATGGGAGACTGAATTTGTGAATTAGTAATACAATTGTATGCACATGTGTTTGGTTGATACTATTTTATTGTTAGCGTGTGAATACATAATAATTTGTACCTTTGGGAGACAAAAGTTTGAAAAATAGCATGGAGTGTACTTACTTTCGAGAGCAACTGTACTGGTGACTGTCCAAGAAGATAAAGTGATTATCAGAACATTGTCATGTACACACTGCTACAATGCTACCGAGAAAATTCCGTCGTTGCTCACTTTTATAGGTACTTCCAAGATGATTACTTTTCCAACATTCCCCAACTCTTTTCCATGGCCCAATGCTTACAATTGGCAAAATTAATTTGGTTCTTCTAGTTTTTTTAAACTTGGTGAGGGCCCCAAAAGGGACCAAAGGGTTTTTGGAATTGTAGATTGTACATCTGCCATACATTGAATAAAGTAAAAGATCCCTCACATGGGGCAAATGTGTATTGTGTAACATGTTGAGAACTTCCGCGCTCTCTCCAATTTCATCATCACCCCTTGTGAGAATCCAGAACTTAGCTTACAGGCTCTGCACTAACCATATCTAATAATATTATCTATCAATCTTTATCTATCTATCTATCTATCTATCTATCTATCTATCTATCTATCTATCTATCTATCTATCTATCTATCTATCTATCTATCTACATTGTATCTATCTATCGCCCCCACAGGTCTCGGGCCTCCTCTTGGCGGTGGGTGGGAAACACTAAGGTGAAGATCCCTATCCTTAGTGGCCAACATGAGACCGTGCGCATGCACGGTGTGTCCCCTACTTTACAGGGGAATATCAATGGTTATGTCAAATACCAAGTTTCAAAACTGGATCATACATAACCGGGTAACCAAAGTGCGTGTTCCTCAGCGGGTAACCAGGCTGGGATCGAAAAGTTGGCGACTGGAATACCACGATTTCTATGGACAAGGACATCTTCGGATGACTTGACTGACCTTGACTGACCCCCACATCTGTCAAAGACTGAAAATTTGCTTGTTATAAAAGGTGTCACACAATCACTGGAAGACCTATCATCTGTTGCTCTCTACATAACAATTGCAGACGTTTGCGACAAGACAATCGCAGATAGCCTAAGGTGCCAAACCAATGGCACATTCCTCCTGAAACCTGCAACCTCTGAACAACAAGAGAAATTGATGGCCATCAATGAGATAGCCAATGCCAAAGTCGCCATTGAACCTTTTCAAAGATCAGGCAAAGGCATTCTCTTCTCCAAAGAAAGCAAGACCTGCTCAGACAATGAACTTACAAATTGGTTTCACAAAAGCGGCATCGAGAAATTCAAACGTCTGGCTCACAAGAATGGTTATGAGTTACTGTTGCTAACATTCAAAGACGGAAGAGTTCCAAACAAAGTATCTGTAGCCTTTGAATGGTGCAGAGTTTCTCCATTCTTTCCCCATCCAAAATGCTGTTTCAATTGCAAAATGTATGGCCATTGTAGTCGTACATGCATCAGGTCAACAATTTGTGCCGATTGTGGCGAACGTGATTATACTCACATTATGGACCAGTTTCATGGATAAACAAGGAATAGGTTCAGAGCTGTGAGTTGGAATACTTCAAAAAGCATTAAAAAGAATTATCAAGCAGACCAACAAAAGGTACTTAAATATTATACAGATAATTTATATCAAATTTAATCTATGGACATGCAATGATGGCCAAGTTTTGGCCGGATAAAAAAAAATTAATATTTTTTTATCAGTATTTCAAAATGTATAGAATATTGATGAATCACACCCACAAAAGGCACAACTTTATCATATAGGTGACATGTGCAACAAATTTCATCCATGTACATGCAATACTGGCCAAGTTTTGGGCCAGAAATGAAAACAATTTTTTTTTTACATTTTTCTCAATATTTCCAAAGGTATAAAATATCTATCAATCAGACCATCAAAAGGCAAAACTAGACCATTTAGGCTACATCTGTAAAAGATTTCATCCACGTACGGGCCATTCTCAAATTTCGGGATAATTTACGTCACTCCGGTTCCCTGACATTAATTTGAATGCAATTGATATCTGAAGCGTCACTCTACATCTGTTATTCATATTTCCACTTAGAACCAGCCCCCGCAGGTCTCGGGCCTCCTCGTGGCGGTGGGTGGTAACGCTAAGGTGAAGACCTTTATCCTTAGTGGCCAACATGAGACAGTGCGCATGCACGGTGTGTCCCCTACCTTACAGGGGAATATCAATAATGAAGATGTCATTTACCATGATTCCAAACCGGATCGTACGTCAACCGGGTTACCAAGGTGCGCGTCCCTCAGCGGGAAACCAGGCTGAGATCGAAATATTTGCGACTGGACTACCAAGATCTCAATGGACAAGGACATCTCCGGATGACTTGACTGACCCTGACCGCCCCCCACATCTGTCAAAGACTGAAAATTTGCTTGTTATAAAAGGTGTTACACAATCGCTGGAAGAACTATCATCTGTTGCTATCTGCGACACGACAATTGCAGATAGCCTGAGACGCCAAACCAATGGCACATTCCTTCTTAAACCTGCGACCTCTGACCAACAAGACAAATTGACCGGCACCCATGAGATAGCCAATACCAAAGTCGTCATTGAACCTTTTCAAAGATCAGGCAAAGGCATTATTTTCTCCAAAGAAAGTAAGACCTGCTCAGACAATGAACTTACAAATTGGTTTCACAAACACGGCATCGCAAAATTCAAACGTCTTGCTCACAAGAATGGTTATGAGTTACTGTTGCTAACATTCAAAGACGAAAGATTACCAAAGAAAGTACCTGTAGCCTTTGAATGGTGCAGAGTCTCTCCATACTTTCCTCATCCAAAACGTTGTTTCAACTGCCAAATGTATGGCCATTTTAGTCGTACATGCATCAGGCCAACAATTTGTGCCAATTGTGGTGACCATGGTCATGCACACACACACGATAAACCTTGCTTTAAACTTTCACATTGTGTCTACTGTTCAGGGAACCATCCTGCCTTTAGCCACAATTGCAAAGTCTTCAAGAAGGAAAAAGAAATTCTACAACTACGAACTGAAAGACAACTATCCTTTCCCGAAGCCAGACGCCTCGTAGAACAGGACCCGGACAAACCTTGCCTAGAAGCAGATTACCCAAGACCAGCTCTTCATTCATCACCACAGAGAAAGATTCATCTGGACAGGAACCTCTTCACAGATGTCTTAATGAAAACACCTTCACAGCCTCGACCACCGGACCGCCCAAGCAAAGAAGAACCTGTGAACTTCCCTGAATCACCGAAAAAGATGATCCAACAACGTCAAATTTTCTCTTCTGTTACCCAAGGGACTGAGAAGTCCCTCAACCTACCAAAGGAAAAAGA
The DNA here is from genome assembly GCA_026936325.1 of Platynereis dumerilii. Taxonomy (NCBI): domain Eukaryota; kingdom Metazoa; phylum Annelida; class Polychaeta; order Phyllodocida; family Nereididae; genus Platynereis; species Platynereis dumerilii. Next base: position 28,389,425 of record JAPTHN010000008.1, on the reverse strand, counting down.
TGTTACTCCAGATAACAAGACACCACCCAAGACAACAAAACAAAAAAGCTCAACAATCGGATTGCTACCTCACAAAGACAAGAGTAAAAAGATGGAAGACTGAAGGATGTATCACCATTTGTTAGCTACACAACAATGCTGAAGAAATTTGGAAAACCACACTCAGTCGATCGACAGCCTGACGGTAATTTATTGGTTCAAGCCATTAATGCCACTCAGGCAAGGAAACTTCTTGAATTGAAAATTATTGCGGATGTACCTGTCAAAGTGACACCTCAAAGATCTCGAAGCCATCAACCAAGATGAGATGACTAACTCAACATGACCACAAACCAAGTATGTCTCTAGATAGCCCATACAGGTGCTGATGAGACGTAAAAGACAAACACACACACACTCCATTTAGAACCACTGCATTTGGAACAAAAAGTCATTTATTAGACCTTTTTTTGGTGCATTGTGTCCAGTAATCGGTGCCAAATCAGTGGACCTCACATGACAAAATCAAGTGTTAATTTTCCTCCTAAAGTACCATCATAGCCAAAGTTTCTATGCACAATTCATGAGAATATTGACCTGAATTAATATATACATCATATTTAACTTTTTTCTTGTTTCATTTCATTGAATTAATTGATGTAAAAGACGTGTCACTAGTTTATGCTAATTTTTTTGTCCACTCCGTTACCAGGCATAGCTCGGTTCGCTATTGTTTTTAACGAGTAACTTGCAGATTTTCATTAAACAGGTATTCAACAAGTTAAGGCATAATTTTCATTGGAACATTTTTTGGTCCCACTAAAATGTCCACTCCGTTACCTCCAATTCCGAGCTTACCAGTGATACCTTTTCAAAGAAATTTTATGTATATATTGCTGAGGGTGACAGGATTCAATAGAATGCAATCAAAACTTTGTATCTCCCAAATAGAATGCACTATTAAGTGAAAACCAAACAGTTCCTGTCCACTCCCTTTACCCGGTACTGTCCACTCCGTTACCACAAAAAATCGATATTTAATTTTAAAAACGGTTGATCTGAGATGTAGTACTTCTGAAAATAAGACCTACATAATTTTTTTCATTTTTTTCTATTTTTAAATTGCTCAAAAAGCAGGCTTTTTGCATCAAAAGTCCACTCCGTTACCACATTTTCCAGGGCATTTTGTCCCGAAATTTGAGAATGGCCCATACATGTAAAAGGGGCTGAGTCCTAGTCCTGAAACGAAAAAAAAAGTTTTTTTATATTTTACCACCAATCACCCGACCGCCCACCACCCAACCACCCGACCATCTGACCGCGTTTCATAGTACAGTAAAGGTGGGTTTGCAAAAAAATAGCGATGAATTATAACCTTGGGTGGAAATCTGCTGTGAATGCAACATCATATTGGAGTTACATTAAGATGGGCATCTGACTTAATTAAGTATGACATCAGTAGAAGGTCAGTCAAAAAACTTGCTGAAGGACAACGTTTATGCGACATAATTCCTTGGCATCACTGTGAGGTCCCTTTCTGACCTCAGTCTGATGTCAATAGAAGGTTAGTCAATGGACAACGTTATGCTGACATTGGCCCACAGAGAGCTTGAACAAACTTTGGGGTTAAAAAAATTGACCAAGATAACGATAAGCGCAAAGATGTAGAGGAAGGTCAGACAAACATTTTGATGTATCATACGAAAAAATCTGTTGGGAATTTGAGATATTTGAGTTTTCGATTTTTTATTTATCACATCCTATTCTTAGCATGTAATCTCCATGAAAAAGTGATCAAAACTGTCAATTTTTCCTGTTAGGTAATAGCTAAAATAAAAGTCATTATTAAGAAGTAAAAATATGCAGTCATTGTCTCTGCAGAAAGTATGTACCACTTCATCCAGACTGACAGGGTGTGATAAACCTATAGGGTAATGCTCTTTGAGTCTGACACTTTATTTCTAGACATGTTAGAAAGTGATAACTTTGATGGGCCTATGGGCTCTAGGTCAGCATACATGGCCTCAAATAAAACGTTTTTCTGAAACAAGAAATGAAGGGGGGTATCTTTGAGTCGGACATGCAGTTAACTCCTTCAAACTGTACCTTACAGATATAACTGTTTAACAACATTCCAGTCCTTTGAAAAAGCCTGCATTTTAGCACAAAACTGATCAAGCCCAGCTCCAGCTAAAAGATAGAAAAATGGAAGTACAATCAATATCATAGACCCACAAAAGATGGCTTCACTGTGACTAAATTCTACTAAAATGCACAAATATCTGACAAAACATTAGCGCAAAAACGCACTTTTTACCCCATCTTTATAGCCATAAAAAGTAAACTTCTCGTATCACGTTGATACTTTCTGAGTAGATAAAGGAAGTCTTAAGCTAAATATTGGCACTTAATATATAGGTGTACATACTCTCAAATAGCCAAATAAGCCTAACAAAAAGTGTCCGACTCAAGGTGTCACCTTCCAAGTGTCCGACTCAAAGAATTATACCCTAACAGCTAACATTTTAGCTGAAGGCCTGAGAAAATGTTTGCAATACCAGGTTGTGTTAGTTACATAATTCTGGTAAATAATTTCAGCAAATTTGGTCTCATCATCTCATTGTAACAGGCTTTGTTCAGTTTTTTTGCGAATTTTATCACAAATTTTGCCACTGTGAAACAAGCATTCCATAACAATGTAAAGGGATAGACAAAGTTGAGTAAATTATCAGACAATGCATGCATAGAATGTTTGTAAGTATCTGCTTCACTATGAAGTTGAATCCCCTGATATTACACGAAGAGTCTTTGCAATTGGACAAAAAGACAAAAATAATATTAAAAGCTATAAATAAACAGTAATATTCATGCTTAATGTGTTTTGAGTACTTAAAATGGATGTTGGGTGTTTAATGTTGATGTAGGTTATCTGGCATCCAAAATCAACCAATCTTTAATTGCATAGAACAACAAAAATAGCATAAATTCAGTAAATTATGTGAAAATGTAGTTAATACAAACATGTACAACTATTGCACATTAAGACTGCAATGTCAAAGTATTTTACTCCATACCTAACCAAATGCTTCCAAACATTCTATCTATGCATTTTCTGATGATTCACTCAACATTGGCTACACTTTACATGGTTGCAAATGTACTTTTTTGACAGTGGTGAAATTTCTTTTTAAAAAACATGAAAACCTCAATAATACACCATGGAGTTCAAAAGTGAGGTCGATTCTACTACAATTATTCACCAGAATGATGAAACTGAGGACAAGCTGGCAAATAAACATATTTTATAAATTTTCTGAGAAATGTGTACTGTTATAGGTTTATCACACTCTGGCAGTCTGAATGAGGTGGTATGTACTTGCTCTTGTGACACTTCTTAATAATGACTTTTATCTTAGATATTACCTAACAGGAAAAATGGACAGTTTTGATCATTTTTAGATTGAGATTCCATGCTAACAATAGGGGGTGATAAGTAAAGTTTAAAACTCAAATATCTCAAAAAATTCCCAACAGATTTTTTCGTTTTATACATCAAAATGTTCGCCTGATCTTCTTCTACATCACTGCGCCAATCGTTATCTTGGTCAATTTTTTAAACCCAAAAATTTGTTCAACCTCGCTGTGTTGGCTTTTGACTTACAGGTGTGGGGAAACAATAATGTCACAATAACTCTATGTTTAAGTCAAAGTCAGTCAGGACTTAAAATAATCAAAATACGATACCAGACTGACATCACAATGCCCGCTGGGATACTGGTAGTAGGTCTGTGCCAAGTCTGTTTTCCCAATCTAAAGCCTGAGGGGGTTGTGAGGGACATTTTATTCAAAGCAGTGAAGAAAATAGGTATATATAGCAGGCCTAGGTATATTATATATGTATTATTTCTGTGCATCGGACACTTTTTAAAACAAAAGCCACAAGGGGAGGGTTGGTCTAGTTGTAACGTGCTGGACTGCCAATCGCTGGGTCCAGGGTTCGAATCCAGCTCTTGCCGGGTCACCTGGGCCTATGTTGGATGGCTGTATTAATCATCCTTTGCCTCATTGCCGTGTCTTCCTCCTGTCCTAATTAGCCTACAAGTGCATAAATACAGGACGTAAAGCCCTAATCATACATACATACATAAAACAAAAACCAACACATATTGAATAGGAAAATTTGTATTTTATTCATCATGCTTACTCAAAGTTGTATTTAATCACACTTTTTGATTTAAAGTTGCCATTAAGCATATTATAATATTATTTAATATCTTACTCCAGAAGCTCCTTGAGATGAGGCAAAACAGCCTGGTAGTTTCTGTTGTAATCAAGTGGAACTAGATTCTTGCCAAGTAGCATACCATGAGAAGTACTAACGGAGTGAACAACAGACACTTTCACTCCACTCTTTTTCAGTCGCTCTCCATAAACTATTCCTTCATCTCTCAAAACATCTTGGCCAGCAGGACTAATATTGTTGGTGCAATTCCGCTTACATCTTTTGCCACCAGGGGAGCCATATATGGATTTTCCAAATATGGTTGTAACCTCTCCCAGACATCATAATTTGTTGGTTTGGTTACAATCCTGGAGAGTAATGGATTATTGTCACAAAGTTTGTTAAATTCATTTTTCTTTTCTTGAGGGACATGAGTGTTATCCTTCATGCTTTGTACCACGTCTCTATAGTTGTGACCAAGGGCATATTTGGCCCAACCATGAACCATAAATTCCTGCGTTAACAACCAATCATTCTTATGTTCTATGTATGATTTTGTTTCAAAATCATGACCTTGTGTCACAGGCACAATCAGCAACTGTCCTTTAATTTTCTTTGCCAACCCTTGATCTCTCAACTTAGTTCCAACAGCGGCTGCTAAATTTCCTCCTGCGCTTTGCCCTCCAATCATAATTCTATTTGGATCAATGTTGAATTCCTTGGGATGTGCAAGGACATATTCTGTCACTTTGTAGCAGTCATCAAACGGGGCAGGAAACGGGTGTTCTGGGGCAAGACGATAGCTGAAAAAAAATTAAGCACTATCATTATCGACCTTACAATCTCAGCACCCACATGATTTATAATTTCTACGAGATAAACTTTCTTTGGACTGCATTTATAAGACACCCTTTTCATTTTATGACACACTGTCGTCGAAGCATTTTCCAAGTTGCGGTTTGCAATATATCATGTTTGAGGAGAAATTTCCTTTGTTCAGCCCAAATATTTTGACAATAGAGCATCCCACTACCTGTATGTAACAGTTGCACCTTACACATGTTTGTGTCATAAACTATTGAAAAACACAAGAAAAAACATTGGTTTTGTCATTACTAGTTACAGATACATTAGGGTGGTCCAAAAGCACTTTCTTCTAAATTTCTCCGATTTGAATCTTGCATTCTGATCTCATATGGGTTACCCCGGTAGAAGGTATTGTGTAAAAAAATCAGCAAAATCGGTTAATATTTAGAGGTGGCACAAAGCTGTTGAAGTTTAACATGCGATTGCCCATCAGTAGACCTCAAAATCAACGGTATTGGTAAATCTTGCAATAACGGCCAATTATTTTGATCAAATAACCCCTTATTTAGTATGTTCAGCTGTCTCTGTTCGGGACTGTCAAGTGGCAGCAGAATGCTGACAGTCCCTGGAAAATCGAATTGGGTCAACAATAATTCGATCTGTTTTGGACAGATCACCAGATCAGGTCGAACAACAGCTGTCCATATTACTACGCCAAACTACTTTTACAAAGCATGGTGAGGGCAAATATCCAGTCCACTGCCTTGAATGAAAATGTTTGGAAATCATGAGACAAAAAGAAAGTTTTGAAACCTTAGCATACACTTTGCAACTGAAAGGGATGATTTTACTCATCAGAAGTTTGATGGTATTCAATCTACTTATGCCATTTAGTGCATGTTAAATTGTGGTCAGAAAAGGGTCCAAAAAGAATGCATTCTCACTTATTCACGTGTCCATACAAAGCCGATGTTTTTGCTTTGTGATATCAAAAATGCTCAATTGTATTTATTCTGTTACTTTATGGAGATTTATTAACTAGGACAACAATATAATTCACAATTTCATAAAAGCCGTGTTACACTCGGCAAAATGTCTTAATAATAATAATAATAATAAAAGATTTTTGTATAGCGTCAGTTACAAATAAAATTTGCTCACCAACGCTTGTTATTTGTGTGTCATTACTCAGGGTAATAAATGGTAAATAAATACGTCTTTAAGCGTTTTTTGAAGGTGGGGAGGTTGTCAATGCATCTAATCTTTACCGGCAGTTTATTCCAGAGACATGGACTAATATGCTGGAAACTGCGAGTACCCCAAGAATTGATTCTTACGTTTTTAACTTCTAGTAAATTAGTGTCACTGTTTCTTAAGGATCTGGTAGGTTTTCGAGATTTAATTAATTGAATTAAGTAGTTTGGGGCTTGCTTGTGAAGAGTTTTCCAGGTTAAAGTTAGCAATTTATACTCAATCCTGGCATGTATTGGCAGCCAGTGTAATGCTTTTCTTCTGCTAGTTATGTGCTCACGCCTGCTTACTTTTTCAATCAATCTGACTGCTGAGTTTTGAGCAACTTGCAGCTTATTCAGTAATTTTTTTGAGATGCCATAAAGTAAACTGTTTCCATAGTCCAAATGTGGTGTAACAAGGGCATTCACAACAGTTTTTGAATCTTCTTTACTTAGGTTTTTCCTTATATGTGATATGTTTTTGATGTTGAAATAGACAGATTTGCATATTTTATTAATTTGTTTTTCCATGGTCATATGCTTGTCAAATATAATACCAAGATTTTTAACATTATGTGCATATACAATCTCTGTTCCATCTACGGATAGTTTGTCAATGTTAGTAGATAGTAGTTGTGGTTTTGTTCCAAGTAGGATAATTTCAGTCTTACTCCCATTGTTACATAGTTTATTTGTACTTAGAAATTTTCTTATATCATTGATACAGTGTTCCATCTTTGTTTTACTATTATTTGTATTGTCATTTGGATTAAAAGCTATAATAAGCTGTTCGTCATCTGCATATTTTTGATCTTCAATATTATGCTTATGTGCTATCTCACTCATAGGTGCTATATAGGTATTGAATAGTATTGGCCCTAGTTTGGATCCCTGAGGGACACCGTATTTAAGTTTGCGTTTTTGAGACATGCTATCATTTATCACCACTGAGTTAGTTCTATCTGTAATATAAGATTTGAACCAGTTAAGCGCAGAACCTTTAATTCCGTATATACTTTGTAATCGGTCTAACAGAATTTTGTGATCAATGGTGTCAAAGGCAGCAGATAAATCAAGCAGGACTAGCATAGAAACCTTGCCTTCATTCCCGTTGGTCATTATGTCATTGTGTATTTTGGTCAGGAGAGTTTCCGTACTGTGATTTGGTTTGTATGCAGATTGTCTGTTATCTTGTAGTTTGTTGTAGGTGAGATGTTTATTGAGTTGTTCAATTACCACTCCTTCAATCAGTTTGCTGATAAATTTCAGGTTGGATATTGGTCGATAATTCTTAGGGCTGAGTTCTAGTCCAGCTTTTTTGAGTAGCGGCTTGATAATAGCATGTTTGTATCCACTCGGCATAATACCTAGCTTGAGTGAAGTGTTAACAATTTTAGTTATAATCGGCAAAAACACATCTAGACATTCTTTCATAAGCCATGTGGGTAGTGGGTCCAGGTCAGAATGTTTAGTTGCCATTTTCATTACTAGTCTCCTAATTATTTCAGGTTCGACTGAAGCAAACTGCGTAAGAGCTGTGCCATTAAAAGAGTTTGACGCCGATACCCGATTGGGGCTTACGTCTTGTAATTTGGACCTGATTGCTTCTATTTTGTCCTCAAAATATTCAGAGAATTCATCAGCAAGTGCTTCGCTATTAGTATGTAAGGGTAGCGGAGATTCCGGTTTTCTGTTTAAAGCAGCATTGACAATCTTAAAAAGCGCTTTAGAATTGCCTTTGTGTGTTTGTATTTTATCCGTAAGATATTTGGCTCGCAGATTATTTAGATGAACATTATATTGATTTCTTTTTTCTTTAAAGTTATCAAAGTCCGTCTTAGTTCTGGTTTTCGCCATCTTTTCTCAGCTCTACGTTTGGCGGTTTTTGCGGTTTTAATATCAGCATTGCTCCAGGGCGTAGCTTTTCGAAGTGTAATTGTTCTTTCTAATAGTGGTGCATGCTTGTCTAATATATCAGTACAGGATTCATATTTATTGACAAGAGAATATAGATACTGTATTTCAGACTGTGCATTCATGCAATCAATATTTGACAGATGTTTTTTTATATCGGCCTTAAATTTTCCTATATCAATGCTTTTTGTCTTTCTGAATTTGACAGATTTCTTATTAGTGGCAGCCTTGGGAAAATTAGCCTTCATAAGAATGGCATGATGATCTGACAGCAGTTCATCCACTGCACAGAAGTTTAAGAGGCTGCTGCCACTTCTGGTTATCACAAGGTCAAGTGTATTGCCAGCTTTGTGCGTCGATTCAGTAATATGTTGGGACAAATCAAACATTTCAAGAACCTCATTGAACTTTTCCACTCTGGGCTGGGACGGTTTGTTCATATGAAAGTTGAAGTCACCAACAATAAGCAGTTCATTGTCTTTGCAGTGATACAACGAAAGAAGTTCAGTGAACTCATCAAAGAAGTCGGAAAGAGCATATTTATTCGAGTTTGTGGGCTCGGGCCTGTAGATAATAAGAATTATAATAGAGCGTCCAGCATAAGAGAGATTGAGTACCAAATGCTCAAATGTAGCCATGCAAGGAGAATCTAGTTTTTCTATTTTAATACTTGATTTAAACAAGCAGCCAATGCCACCTCCAATTCTGTTGTGTCTAGATTTATTTAGAAATTTGAATTCACCACAATTCTCCAATTGACCAATTAAAGCTGTGTCATCATCCCTTAACCAGCACTCAGTAAAGATCATAATATCAAGATTATGTTCATTTCTATAATCATGAACAAGATTCAATTTATTTCGAAGACTTTGTGCATTCCACAGACACAGGTTCAAGTTTGAATTCACAGAATACGAATAAGAGACTTTTCCATAGTCCCTACCAGATCCAGAATGTGAGTGAGGGATTTTACCATAATTGCTACCAGCGCCAGAATGCAAGTGAGAGACTTTACCATAGTCTCTACCATAGCCAGTCTCCACCGAGACCGCATCACCAGAAACATTCAAAGACTGAAAACGAGAGACATTGTAAGATGCAAATAAGGATTTAATGGATAGAGCATTACAAGCTTTACAGTAAACAGGTTTGGACGGAGTGTTGGACAAAATGCTTCGATGTAAAAAGGTTCTTTTCCAGGGTCTCGGTGGATGTAGTTGTCACTTAGGTTTTGACCTGATTAGCTCATTCACCTCTCTTGTCCATGCCACAAGTGGCCCCCTCTATACTGGCAATATATGTGAGCTACAATGTATACATCCTCCATGATAAAAATAGTTCCAACTTCTTTTGGTATTTACAAGCTGTCTGCTTAAAATTGAAGCCAACCAAAGTCAGATTAGACACTTGCAGAGCTTTTGGAAATAATCTAGACCATCACTAAATGATGGAACTGTCCTGGTTTCTTCCACACTGTCCTGGTGTCTTCCACTGATCCAAATTCTGTTGACCGCTCACAGGAGCTCGCGAATTTTGCACCCTAGGTGGCAGCAAATAGCAGTCAACTTGTAGACAGTATGTTCAGGATTCCCAATCCAGTCCTGATATATCTTTTTGACTTACAAAGTTTCTTGACAGGTAGCATAGATATTACATAGGTCAATTATCAAGCATTTTTTCATTAAAAAAGGAATATATTTCACTTACTATGAATCAGGCCATTTTTTAAGGTTAAAAGTGGTAGGGATTTGGCCCACAAGCCCCTGCAAAATCCCCACCACTGACAGGAATTTTCCCCACCAGTAAGTGCCCTTTGATTGTAAATTTCCTACTAAAATTTCTTAAATGTGTAGCAATTCACAGAACAACCGTAGGTAAATCCATGAAATTTAAATAAATTCATTGAATTATTTATTTGGGGGAATAGTTAAATTTGAAATCTTTTCAGCCACGCACGCCAACATTTTTGTGACGCGATAGCAAAATGCCCTTTTCGGCCAAAATCCCCACCGCTGAAATTTACTTTAAAAATACCCTGCTATGAATACTAAATCAAAAATAACACCCAGATACTATTTTGTCATGCCAACTTTATCATATACTCAAAAAAAAAAAATCACTTCCGAGAAAGATCTGGGAAATTGACCAATTTTTCACTTGCGCGAATGAGGAATTACATTATAAACTTCAAAGGCTTTGTGCCACCTCTAAATATTAACCGATTTGGCTGAAATTTTGCATGTGTGTGCTTTACTTATGTGGTCATAAATTTCCACTTTCAAATTGGAGGTTTTAGAAGATTTGATTTTTCCCATTGAAAAGTGGACCACCCTAAGATACATGTATTGGTGTGCTTTTCAGTCTGCATGAGCACTTTAGATGAAGTTATTTTGTTCCAGAATAACTTATGATTGTAATGCCAGACTCATGATTTGTATGATCATTATAAATAATTATTATAGGCTAATCTACAGTTCCCTTTTATAAAGAATAATTTGTTCTGACTCAGCTACAAAATTTGTTCGTGAATATGACAATGGCAGGCATTTGTGGAACTCTGCTTTTTCCAGCTCTCTGGCGTCCCCATGCACATTAAAACTATTTCGGGAAACATCCGCCGCCATTGAGCCTATACATTGTCAATGGAAGCTTGTATTCCGAGCTCCAGTACAGCTAATAAACCCCTCCAACTCTATGGATTTGCATCACCGAGTCTTAAATGGAATGTAAGGCACGGATTCCAATCATAATCCAGACGATGTACATCTGCAGTTATGGCTCGGCGAAGACGGAAAAATGTGGCTGGAGTCAAATATCCGGATTGATAAAAGGTATGTCTGGTTTAACTGACAAGATCCATGGATAAGGTCCAGAAGATGACTCGGTCAGGCTAATCCAATGTAGTCAAAGTGTTTATGGTATGTTATGGAGTTCGGAAAACCCTGCTCAATTGACTTCAGAATGGTACAAAATGGCGGCTGGTTCCCAAAATGACAACAACGATGCAAAATCACGCATAATCTCGTGGCGAGAAGAGAAAACCTTACGGAGCGAATAACACAATAATTCTTTCTGTAACAATTGATAGCCATTAACTTACTCGACAGATACAATAACAGCTCCCAAGTCATGCACAAAGTCTGCACTGAGAAGTTCTTCTATTTCTGAAAGCAAAAATGGCAGAAAGTCAGGATGGAATTGGATTTTTTAAAAATGGCAGAAAGTCAAGATGGAATTGGATTTTTAAAAAATGGCAGAAAGTCAAGATGGAATTGGATTTTTAAAAAAATGGCAGAAAGTCAAGATGGAATTGGATTTTTAAAAAATAATAGACATGTATACAGAATATCCGAGAATTAATTGCACACATGACTTTTAAATTTTCAGATTTCGTTTGCAATACAAATAAAGACGTTTGTCGAGTTAGTTATGAAATGCTGTTGTACACATGATTCTGATAAAGTTGGACTGTGGTCAATAAAACTACTTTACCAAGAAAAAGAAATTGTCTGAGCCTTTACCAGGATTCCCTATAATCCAGGCGCTGCCATGATAATAGACTATTCCAGGACGAAGCTCTTTGGATTCGCCAACCGGTCGGTAGATAACTGTCCTGACTCCTTCTATGCATTTCTCTTCTTTCTGAAGTTGTCCAAAACACGAGCACTTGGATCTATGATCTAATGGCGACATTATGAGTATTTACATAAGAGTATGAAAGCTGTTAGAAAACTTCACCTGACCTTGTCATGGATTTCCCTCTCTCAAACCCTAAAGAAAAGTTGTCATGATTAAATAATATCTCAGGCTTGTTCTATAGACTTTTATGCATATGATGGAGCCTTTAATATGAGCAAAGCTCACTTAGCACAAGGGGAGCTCATTTTGTGTGGTGCTCCTGTCTATAGTGACTGCCTGAACAGGAAGTGCCTGTAGTTGCCATAAAAGTGGAGCTAGTAGTTTAGTCACAGTTTAGTTTGGTAAATAATTAAAATGCCTTAAATATCCTACAAAATAGCTTTTAAATTTCAGTCTTGTCCTATAAATCCTCCAATGACATATTTTAGGGATTTAAATCAACAATCAACATGTGTATCAACATTGGAAATAATTATTTCCATACCCCCTGATTGTAAGAACGGATTGAAAATTAAAACTCAATACAAAAGTTAATGACTTAAATGGCTCTCCGAGTGAGAAATCATAACAACACTTAAGGTTGCATAATCTTAATTAACTATCAACAAATGTAACAGTCTAATAGTAAATAGTCACCTCTGAATAGCTGTGGTTTTATTGATCTCAGTTATGTAACATCAACAATTTAACATAATAGATCCAAATTTAACATAGATTTGAATTACACAGCTGTCAGTGCAATTTATCTATCTATCTATCTATCTATCTATCTATCGATCTATCTATCTATCTATCTATCTATCTATCTATCTATCTATCTATCTATCTATATATATATATATATATATCTGTCTATCTGTCTGTCTAACCTTATCTATAGATCTGATCTTGTCTATATGTCCATTTGCCCAGTCCTTTAAAAAATAAATTGGCCTTCTGCATGGAAAGTTCGAAATAAGCAGTGGTTCTATGACAATGCTGTGCGAATTTCATGGCAGTGCCATTTACATATTATCTACAAATCTGCTTTAATCAAGCACAAACGGTGAGTTTGCAACACACGAGACAGTGTTAGGGCTGTCTCTTGGTCCCAGTTTGGCGTCATGATCTATTTATAGCTCCACAAACACTATGACGTCATGATAACCCAACTGGCTGCAGCATACAGGGGGAGGGGCCTGGGGGGCACTATCAAGCTATTTTAAAGGGAAATGATACAGTTCACAACAGTGCCCCCTAGCATTAATGAAATTTGAGAAAATATGCCCAATTTGTCACCAAACATTCCAAAACAATTCAGTCAAAACTACAGAAACTTAAAGAAAAATGTAATTTTAAACTTTTTTTCGGATATATTTTGACATGACGCTCCCCCCGCCCCTCGTCGTTGGACCAGCCAACTGATTACTACGGGCTGTAGTTTGTAAAGGACCCTGGTGAGCCCCCCTTTTTTAAAAATAAAATTGCTATTTCATATCTCAGCTTGAATATTACCAAGTTTTACTACATTTTCATGGGTATTTTTTATTTTATAAGCCCACAAATCTCAAAAAACATGATTTTCCCTATGTTTTCAATGTTATTTCCTAAGACAAATTAGGGTGCATTCAAGTGTCAGTAGTTCTTTAAAAGTGCTGACCCCCTATTTTTATTTTTCCCCTGTATTCCTAATAGTCTCGGCATGCTAATAATAAAATTTCATTCACTTTTCATGGTTGGTTCTGAACTGTATCATTTCCCTTTAAATACGGAGTGTCTGGAAGAGTCTGAGAATTTTAATTAATTAAATTAATAAATAAACAACTCAGCAACACTTGTTTCTATTTTGAATAGTTAGACCTACAGTAATCCTGGGAAGAGTGTTGAGGTTTTTTTTTACCTTGACAATGAAGGAATTTTTCCAAACAGTGCTCAATCAATGGATCATGTTTGAAGTTCTGAAATTCTATGATGGAAAGTTTTGGCCTCTAACTTTTGAAGACCAGATTTGAAACTGTTATTTTCTTTCTTTTTTTTTTACTATTATGTTTCTAGTTAGTAGAAGCATCCCTCCCGAGCAGCAACGTAAATCAAACCTTTTGCTACGTAGTTATTTTGGTTAGAATCAAACGTTGGGCAAACAACGTATGACACAGGTAGGGCAAAGGTAATTTCCAAACATTGCACTCCGAAGGAAAACCAAACGTAGGTCGCAACCTTAGTAAGAGGTTGGCAGATAGTTTGTTTTATAGTTTGGCCTAACCTTAGAGTCACACGAAAGACATACCTTTGGTTGAGAGGTTGGAAGAATGTTTGGTGGTAACGTTTGGCTAAACGTGTCAGTCATACGTAAGTCATACCTTTGGCTGAGAGGTTTGAAGAACGTTTGACTATTACGTATGACCATACCTTTGATTCATAGGTTTATCAAAGGTATGGTCGCACATTTGGCAATACATAAGTTCCAAGGTTTCTCCAACGTGTTTTTGATATGTACGGACAACGTTTGAAAGTAATGTTCAGGACAAACGTCTGATCATACGTATCTGCCAAAGGTTTGAAAATTGAAGGTTTGCACAAAGTTGCAGAACCTAGGATCCTGATTCTCAGAGAGCCTTGTAGCGCCATCTATTCAATACCTGTTCCAATCTATCCAGTAACTTTTAAAAATGTGAAACCTTATCCTGATGTAAAGAAAAATTAAATTTTTTCCACACCCACAAAGATGCATATGAAAATTGTATAAGACTCAAGTTTAATGGTACCTCATTGCAACTGTTCCAGATGCCGAGAATGTTCCAATTTTTTGTTTAGAGTCAAAATATCAGGGCCTATGATATTGTAAAAAATACCACCCTTCCAGGGCGATATTTTTTAACAATGGTTATGACATCACCGGCATTTCAGATGCCTGATGACGTCACAAACCAAACAAGGGCCAAAACAATGGGATTGTGACGTCATATCCATTGTTGCTCCATGGTAACGTCACATTTTTGTAATGGCAGAAAATAGTCCCTCTTTATAATTGAAAATTTGAGGTAAAACCAGGTGATAAAAACAAAACAACCGCGCGTCAGGGTACTTCGTACAATATCACTCGCTGTTGTGTGAATTAATATCACTCTCGCCCTGCGGGCTCGAGTGATAATAATTCACACAACAGCTCGTGATATTGTTACTCAGTGACCCTGACTTGGTTGTTTTGTTATATTATCACTCGTATCAACGTCTAAAAGTACGTATTAACGTCTGAGAAATGTGTCGACAAATTACGTAGTTTCGTAACGTTGGATTCGATGTGGGTAGGAGGTTAAATGCTACGTTAGACCAACATTAGATCTACCTCAATGTCCGCGAGGCATAGTGGTGATGATATAATTATCATAATTTTGGACTTCTCTGGAACAATATTTGGTAGGCCTTATTAATATGCATCAAAAGAAAGGCTGAGATCAAAATATATCACAAGCAAGAAAAAAAGGTATGCCATTTCGTTTTTCAACACATTTAATTTTGTGTTGGGGTTAACATTTATTTTTATTTTTTCATTAAAAATAAAGGAAGTAACCCCCCTACAAATAATTTCAAAGGTGACGTCAACTGGGACCAAGAGGCAGTCCTCTTACTAAAATGCAACTACACTGCTTTCTTTCATCGTGAACTGTATGTTTGCTTTGTTCAATCAACCCCTAATGTATTGTACAACTGGTTACTTACAATATTTCTGATATCGTCAGCCATTGGCCTAAGTCATTTTTGGCAATTTTCGGCAAACAGCGAAAAACTGACTCAGGCCAAATTTTATTTTGAAACAAAAATGACTTAGGCCAAAATTGTTTTGTGGTGTAGCTGTGTTATTAAGCAATTCTCCATAAAATGTATGAATGAAATGCGAGGAAACAACTTCAATAAAATTAATACTCAAAATTATGACCGAAAAATATTGGTGATATCCACTAAAATTAGTGATAACGAAATTGGCCTAAGTCCAAATGGCCTAAGTCAACTGCACTTAGGCCATTTGTGCGAAAATTGAGTTGGGGATTTGAGGGGTTTATTATTAATTTAGGAGTCCAAATTTTTTTTAGCACATATATTATCATAAGGGCCTTCCTATGGTACCAAAAAGGAAAAATGGCCTAAGTCTGACTTAGGCCAATTTTGCTTTAGGCTGACGATATGTTGTGATAATTTAAGTGAATGACAGTGATTTAATCATGCTTTTAGATGCCCTCAAAGTGGGGGAATCCCTTTGAAGTTCTCAAAACAGTTTCATACTCTTATATAAATACTTATAACGTCACAACTATTAATAGATTCTGGTGCTCGTGGTCCAAAATAATGATTTAATATGTATTTTTAAAAATGGTAATGAAACCGAGAGATTATTGAGAATTTGCTAATTCTTAAACAAATACATTTTTACTTGGTAGTGATATGATGTTTGGCATATTACAGAACGCAGTATTTTAACTCATTTGCATCCGCCAACAATAATTATTGAGGTACTTGAAATGTGTGGACTATATTCTTGGAGATGTCGAGGCAGCTTAACAGTTATTTGCTACATTACAGAATATGTAGGGAAGAGTAGGGCACCATGAGCCACGGGGCACCATGAGCCATGGCCATTAAAGGAAAAACGGTGTGATAGATTTGCTCAATAGGTGGACCATATACTCCTAGTGCAGATGTAGGTAATGTAACAACCATAATCTTTCTTTTCATGTCTGACCATGAATTGAAAAAAATACTTTTGATCAGGGTCGGGGCACCATGAGCCGTCTGACAACTTTTTTTGGGACAATATTTTGACCTTTCAACAGTTCTTAATATCGTGTAACAACACTGAGTATTATAGCCGAGAGGTCTTACTATGATTACAAAGTAAATAGCTCCACCAGATGAAATTTTCAATATTTTAACACGCAAATTATATCATCACAGAATTGCGTCATTTCAAGGGCCATACGTTCTGTGACACGATAACCCGATAGAACCCCCACCAAAATTTCTGGATCCCCTCCTGACCGTTGCAATTTAGATAGGAATCATAGGATACTCACTGTTACTGAAGATGGTAGAGGAGGACTCATACTCAGAAAGGCACTGGATACAACACCTTCTTTTCCAGTGAAATAGCGTGCAACAGCATCCTGAAAGGAAAAGTTAATATTTACCAGTGTTGGAGGTCTCGAGGCCGGCCTCGTCCTCGAGGCTGGCCTCGGGGCAATATTTTGGTGGCCTCGGCCTTGGCTCGGTCTCGGATTCCAAATCCTTGGCCTTGCCTCGGTCTCGGGTGTCTTTGGGTCAGTGAATGAGGCCTCGGGACCGCCTCGTCCTCGAGGCCGGCCTCGAGGCCACATTTTAATGGCCTCGGCCTCGCCTTGGCCTCGGATGTCCCGGCCTCGACTACATCACTGATATTTACAGACAAAAGCGATATCAAAGTTATATACCTATCTATTTGGGTCTGTGGTTGGGAGTGCAAATCCGTCACTACATTTTACTTGGCAAAAAGTTCGTCTTGTATGCTCCAAAAAACAGTTATGCCTAGTTCTCATGGAGACGTAACAGAGGGTTCCTGTTGCGGCGCTTCTTGCTTTTCCAGGAAAGTGGGAGGTTCTTAAGCTAGATTCAACAATTCGGCGACGATATTTTCGTCTACGGCGCTTCTTAAACTTCCTCGCCAAAAGTTCCTAGAAGTCACATGACCCTATGGTGAGGCAAGAAGTTGCTTCACCAAAGATTCAACCGGTTGAATCTTTGCGAAGGAAGAAGCCACGATGCAAAAGACCAGAAAGACCCCCAAAATGATTGGGCGAAGTTAGAGACAGCTTGGGCGAAGTTAGAGACAGGTTGGGCGAAGTTAGAGGCAGGTTGGGCGAGGCTACTTATCATTGAGTCAATGGAAATTCGGCGAAAAAAGAGAACAACTCGCCGACGCAAACAGGCTGTTTAAACGCCGAAACAGGCACTTGCTTCACCGTAAAATGTATTTGCTTGGGCGTAATTGAAGATTAGGATGAAGTAAGAGGATGCTAGGGCGAAGCAACAGCATGCTAGGGCGAAGAAAGAGACTCCTTGGGCGAATCTAGTTTAACATTGAAGCAATGGAACTGCGTCGAGGCTCCTGACAACTCGCCGACACAAGTCTCTTCTTGCCTCGTCCGTAATTACGAGCGATTCGGCGTAAAAAACGAGAGCCTCGTCGTAATAGGAACCATCAACGACGATTTAGAACCTCTAATTGATTATATAATTGTCCAAAAATGGCTTGAAACGCCGAAATTGGGCGAAACTTGACTTCCTGGAACCTCTACAACTTCGCCGTCACTTAACCACTCTCGTGAGACACAGGCATTACAATTTCATTGCATATTCATAAACTTTCTGTTCATCTACACTTGTGTACCGTTTGACCTACGCGAAGTGACCTAGTTAACCATAAAATCTTAAATTTTGGACTGGAAACCAATGCAATTATAATATAACGTAGCCAGTATGCTGTATTTATGCATCAGACAACCTGAACTGAAATTACAAGCATAAAATATTCAGCAATCAAAAGATTTGGCGATTCTAGTAAAAAAAATGCACTAAAATTTACTAAAACTGCCTAATCTCCCAAAAAACGTCACCGTTTGTTCCCACATTTTGTAGGGGAAAGTAGGGTAATATGGGCAGTAGTTTAATATGAGCACCCTTTGCCATATGAAAACTAATGCTGGTAGGTGCTGACCTCTGTTGGAATTTGTAGGTCTTTTGAACCTGATCATCTTCTCAGCAGACAGTATCTTGATTGCTGCCATGATATTCAAGGTATTGTCACTGGAACATTTGGTTGTAATTTCTTTCGTCGTTTTTGCTTCGGGAAATTGCCTCTAGTATGTTGTTGACTGTAGAAGATGCCTCGAAGTGATGTAAATTTGGTTGGAGATACTCTTCCCTTGACTATGAAGTGTGGAAAGTGGCTGCCCATAATATCAGATATTTGTGATGCACTAAAATACAGCATGATATGTCGTAGGTTAATATGAGCACATTGTTTGTCTGATTTTATGGGCATACGGGTGCTCCTGTATTTATTGTGCAAAATGTTTGTCTGCTAATACGGGCATGTCCAGCAGGGGTGCTCACTGCTCATATTATCCTACCGAATACTTAGTTTTCAACTTCTTGTACCGACCCTCTTGTTGAGCACGGCCTGCAGTGCCTAATATGTAGATAATGGTATCCCACACAATTTGGAAAATTCTAAAGATGTTGTTATGGACTCCTTGTGTGCTATTGTCTATTACAATATAAGCTGTCATCTTCAAGAATAGCAGTTATCCGAGTGCTCATATTATACTTCTTAGGTGCCCATAAAATGCTCCATCAGTTTAATATGGGCAATTTTTAAATTTTTTTCATGGTAATATTCTTCAAAAACAAATTGACCAAATGTCCTAAAATTACCTTCACATTTTAGCCATATTCCAACTCTGTCTCACAAAGCTGGAATACTGTACTTTTCACATTTATGCTGATTGCTAGAGCCACAAGACAAAAGTATGCTCATATTACCCAACTCTCCCCTATGTCCACCCCCCCCATGTTTTAGAGAGGGGGAAAAGTGTCTTTTGTCCCCCCCCCCCCCAGGTTTTACATGCAAAAATCTTGGTTAAACACGCAAAACTCAGGAAAAACACATTTAGCACGGTTACTTCACTCAGATGAATGCAAAATTTCAGAAACTATCATCCTGTCATTATTCTTATTGCCGCATCGACAGTAACTGTGCTACGCTTCACTAAATCACAACTGTTTTCTTTGTAACCTGTAGTCCGGGAGACCTAACTTGTTGCTGAGTTGGACTAGGTACCTGCATGAACGTGAAGTCAAGCTGCTCATGCAGCTGCCCTGCAAATTTTTCTTATAAATATTTCACAGTGCCTTTTTGCATCAGGGTAATTCCGTGTCAATTCAACAAATGGCTCCCACTCAACCGATTCAGAATGCATTGAAAATGTTCCCGAATCAAGATTTTACACCGGAAAGCACAAATTGCTAGTAATACAGTGATATTTTGAATAGTTTCTCTGAAAAAAATTTATTTTTCTCCCCAAATTTCTCAGTCGTTATAACAAGTGGAGATTTAATATCGTAGTCAAAGGATCTTTGCTATGACTTCTGCACATGTGGACAGATTCAAGCTAACCACGTGAATATTCTTGGAGATGTATGGTTGGAAAAACTGGAAATGTGTAAAAAAAGATGTGACCAGATTTTACAAGGCACACGTGCATAGAAGCCTATATCAAAAACATGAAAGTGAAACCACCGACCTAAAGAACAACATCAAATGTGCTCATAGAAATAATTTGAAGTTTGTATCTTTTGATGTTATATCTACATAGATTTTCAAAAATTGTTTGATAACTGGCATTATCAGAAGTTTTTGCAATTTTCGGACTTTTTCGACAGCCTTTGAGTTTGAAATGGAGACAAATGCACTGAGGTGGCTGAAACAATGCATTATGACACTTGGGCTACATTAAAAACATGTTGCCTAATTGCAATTCTCGAGGTTTTACACTGATTGAGTTACATGCCTTCAAAGTTCTGGACTTCATGAATTGTGTTCAGATAACCTATTTAAGATATCAGAGTATTACTTGGGACTTGTGCTTTCTGATGAGAAACCTTGATTCTGATAAATTATCAGGGTATTCTGATTCGTTCGAGTGGGAACATTTTCTGAAATTGGATGAAATAACACAGAATTACTCATCAACCAAAGCATGATATATAGAACTAAATTATGACTATCCTTGTGATTAAATAAAACTTTTAGGGTGAGCAGTATTTCACATAGGCGTAGGAGGAAAAAATTGTGAAAAATCGATTTTTCATGCACTTTTGGGCAGAATATTTTGTGAATTTAATATTTTTGGGACTATTTGGGCAATCTTTTTTGGGCAGCCCCCCAAAATGTATTGATCTCCTACGCCTATGGTATTACAGTTGTGTGGAAAAGATTCAAAAATTCTAATTTAATGTGACTTGTCTTCTGGCTTATCACATTATTGCGATGTTGTCATGTTTATGCCCTTATTTATTCATTTTAAATAAGAGTTGTTTTTATCATGCAGCAAGAATATAGTAAGGAAGAGTTTCCAAATATTGAAGAGCTGCTCAGGCTCTCGCTTGTATCTCCTGTCAGCTCTTAAAATATGGTTGCGGTCCACACTCTAAAAAATGTCGGGACAAAATTGGTTTTTTAGATTCAAAATGGTTTTTTGAGGGGGCCACAAGGAAGTTGGCCTTGCAGATATACTTTCCCTATAGCAGGAGTACCCTCCAAATTTACCTCCAATATTAGGAGGATACTCATGCTACAGTGAAGGTAACTGTGACTACAATTCACAAATCAAGTATATATTTGCCCCTCTTGTTGCTCAGCAGCTCCACCACTGCATGACCTTGGCAGCCACTCAGCCATGACTGTCATGGTTGAGTGATTGGGGACCATACCCAAAGCACACCTGGAGCATAATACTATCCCATAAAGATTTCCTTCAAAAAAATTATATAGCCTAAGTGTATAAATATTTGGGATGATATAAGACAAGTGAAAAAAAAACACTGTATGAGAACATTAGATATTCAACTTCTCACAAACTGGCCAGTCTAAAAGTGTAATAATCCAAATATTATGCAAGCCAGAATTAGTTTGTTGTTATGGAAATAGAAATTTCATGTTCATAACAAAGAATATAAAAGGGCTTCTCATTGCTTGGTTTGCTGTCTATGTTTATAACACCTGTAATTAGGCATGCCTAATCATGAGGTAACATGTATTAGGTTTGTTAAATCACACACTCACAGGGGTACATTGGATGTATAGATGTAAATATATAATATATATACACATACATAAAACATTAGTTTAATATTTGGAAAATAAAGTATGTGTTTGAAGAAACCTGAGGTCCCTACAATTCTTTTTTTAAAGAATTTATTGTTACTAGAAAACCCGTTGCAAGCGGGTATTTGAGCCACTTAGACTGGGTTGTATGCCTGTGGAAATAGCAATATGAGGGCATGCTGCTGATAATCATAAAGGGTGGCAGTATTATAATAAACAGTGGTGGCCTTTGAGTAATAAACTCTGAAGAAATGGGAGAAATGTGAAAACAGATTTTGTTCATGCAAATTTGGTATGGAGAAAAATTTGTATTCATGAGCATGCTGTGGTGGCAGCACCTGCATGTGTTGTTTGGAATAGTAGCTCTGCTGATCTATTGGAATGGCTGCCCTATGTTGCCACCTGGGGAGCTTGCCAGAAAGCCTGTGAGCCATTGATGCACATTGGTGAAATATTGGTGCAGAAGGTGTTAAATGAAGGTGGATTTCAAAGCAAGTAGGAATTGTTGAAGTACAGTGACTATTGCAAAACAAAGTAAATGTCAGTGATGTGACACATGCAAAGTTTGATAGGTGTGAAGAGAATTGTGACGTAGTTATGCTTGAGACATGGAGCCAAGAGAGTTAGCACTTTTATATTTAGATATTTAGATTTGTATATTGCTCTTAATACCTTAATAGTCTGACACTGCAACGCTTTTGGGTGGGGCAGATAGGTTGACTTACAAGGTTGGAGCTATAGCTTTGTCTCTGTGTGAGAGAATATTAAGTTGGCCCAAATATGGGCAAAATCCTTCATTCCTTTGTAGCACATATACCCTTAACATCCCAACTTGTCAGCTGAATTTTTTCAGCTGTGAAATTTTTGGGGTGCCAAGGTGTCCTAGAGTATCAAAACAGCGATTCAGTCTGCCAACTGGCTCTCTCCTTGGAGACCTAACTGTGCATATGTTCAGTGCATATGTTCAGTTCATATGTTCAGTGCATATGTTCAGTGCTTACGTTCAGTGCATATGTTCAGTGCATATGTTCAGTGCATATGTTCAGTGCTTATGTTCAGTGCATATGTTCAGTGCATATGTTCAGTTCATATGTTCAGTGCTTACGTTCAGTGCATATGTTCAGTGCATATGTTCAGTGCATATGTTCAGTTCATATGTTCAGTGCATATGTTCAGTG
This sequence comes from Platynereis dumerilii, assembly GCA_026936325.1. Lineage (NCBI taxonomy): Eukaryota > Metazoa > Annelida > Polychaeta > Phyllodocida > Nereididae > Platynereis > Platynereis dumerilii. Next base: position 28,366,559 of record JAPTHN010000008.1, on the reverse strand, counting down.
CATATGTTCAGTGCATATGTTCAGTGAATATGTTCAGTTCATATGTTCAGTGCATATGTTCAGTTCATATGTTCAGTGCATATGTTCAGTGCATATGTTCAGTGCATATGTTCAGTGCATATGTTCAGTGCATATGTTCAGAGCATATGTTCAGTGCATATGTTCAGTGCTTATGTTCAGTGCATATGTTCAGTGCATATGTTCAGTGCATATGTTCAGTGCATATGTTCAGTGCATATGTTCAGTGCATATGTTCAGTGCATATGTTCAGTGCATATGGGCATATGTTCAGTGCATATGTTCAAAGCATACATATGTTCAGTGCCTCGACACAGGAATGAATTACCCAGTGTCTTCTTCTGAAATATTCAGGCAAGCGTTGCAACGACAATACATTTTTGCGCATTTCCCACTCATTGTCTGTTCCAAACAATAAGGTGCGGACGATTTCAATGCAAAACCAATATGGATTTTTAAAAAAATCCATGTTGGTTTTTTGCATTGAAATTTGGTTTTTCAAAAAAACCATTTTGAATCTAAAAAACCAATTTTGTCTGAAAATTTTTTAGAGTGTAGTACTTACCAGTTTAAGGATCAAATTCGAAACTGCAAATAAAACCTTCATCTTCCCAGGTTCAAGAACTCCAGGCGGGATTCGGACACTCCGGATCCATAAGTAGACAGCTCCAGCAATGGCCAAGAAAATCACAAGTGTTCCACATACCATTTTTAGCAGAGGCCAGTTATTAGATGAATCTAAGAAGGTATCTGCGGCAGAATGATATGACCCAATGGCAAGCTGATGCTGATATATATATGTCTTACCATATCTAGAACAGTTCAAAAACACTCCAATAAAATGTCTGAAGAATACATGTATTTTCAACGTCCTTAAAAAAGGAAATGACTGTCCTATAAATGCATCAAATGAGGTTATTAGAACATGTGACAGGATTGTACACTCTGATAAAAGTGGTTTTTCAAACAACAAATCGTGTTTGGCCACAGAAACATCGCTTTTCTTGAATGTTCCTATACATATTGTTTTTTTTCTCAACTTCGACTCCATTATTGCACACAAATATTACATGTTTTAATAGCAGGGTAGAAAAAGTAATTCTACAAAATTTTTCATTGGATTTTGTATTTGTGTAAAATTTGGGACACCATTTTGTATTTTTGTAAATGATTTTTTGTTAATTATATCAATTATTTTAAGGAATCAGGAGTCACCAATTGGATTTTTGAATCTGACTCCGACTCAACTTAAAAACCTCCGACTCAACGACTCCGAATCCTGACTCCGACTCCAAAGCATTTACTTCAGTGGAATTACTCCCTCCGTAAAAACTTTATAGATAGACATTACGCTTTCAAGGAGTGTCTATTTGGAATAATGTGCTACGAAATGAGATAACAAGTAGATGCTCACTTTTTTCTTTTAAGAAACTTCTGAAATGTCATCTATTAACTAACTCTTTGAGATAGGTTATATATTGTGCCCTACATTTCACACTAAACAATTAATAGTATGCTCAGTATCAGATCAGTAGTACTGTAAACCAGACTGAAGAATATTTTACTGATGTACATTGTACATAAATACATTGTATATTCATACTGTGTCATACTTAACAATTTGGTGGAATTTAATAGGACTGACTCTCTTTTCTTGCGACTATATATATGCAATAGTGTAACATTTTATTTGTAAATACAGATTAAATATACCTGTAGTGGTATCAATCTGTATATATTCATCATAAACTATGTAATGTCTCTGATTATATATATTTTTTTTAATAAACTCAAACTAATAAACTCAAACATAACAACAACACTTGTCTGCCTTACCACCATGGGCACCATCAGCCCTCAACTTTTTAGCACTGAGTTCCAACACACATGAAGTCTTGGCAAACTGCATGTTTGTGTTATAAACACGAGAGGGCAGTAGGAGCCAGTCTGTCAGAAATCGCAATAAAAGCTTGTTCATGAACTAGCATTGCTGCGGCAGGACAATTAAACTATTTCTATATAGGCCTAAATTTGACGTGTTCTGAAATGCAATTTCTAATTATCTCATATAATAGTGTTTCTTTCTCGTTCCATGGTGGTGTGGTGCTTCCTTCCTTCCTTGCTTCCTTCCTTCCTTGCTTCCTTCCTTCCTTCCTTCCTTCCTTCCTTCCTTCCTTCCTTACTTCCTTCCTTCCTTCCTTCTTTTGTATATTAATTTGTCCTTATGTCTACCCTTAAAATCAGAATTTGCTCAATTGCTTCTTTATTCCATTCTATCGTTCCTTCCTTCTTTTGTTCTTTCCTTCCTTCCTTCCTTCCTAAAGTTGTTCATTTGTATATTTATTTGTCCTTCTGTCTACCCCTAATCATAATTTGCTCGATTGCTTCTTTATTCCATTCTAAATTATCTTTCCCTCCTTCTTTTGTTCCATTCTTTTCTTCAATCCTTCCAAGCTCTTCTCCTGCATTCCATTCTTTCCCTCTTTTCTTCTTTCTTCCTTCCTTCTTTGTTTGTTCATTCACCCTCCATTCCTTGCTTCCCTCATTCTGTCCTTTGTGTATCCCTTCCTTTATCCTTACTTTCATAAAGTTAAGTTTCGCTGTTCCTTCCTTCCTTCCTTCCTTTTTCGAAAACATTTTACAAAATGTAGGTTTTAACTTGTGAACAAACCCAGAACATACAAACTTTCATATATGTACACTCACCAGCAAAAGAAACACAACACTTGATTTTGGCTTATAATTTTGCAAAGAATTTTTTTTGGACAAAACAAATTATACGGTATTGATCTTTAGATCAACTTGTGTCTTTGTGCCAAAAATTATTCAGCTGTGACCATTTCCTGTCCGTCTTTTGACTTGTTTATCACATTTCAGTTTTTGTAATAAAATATGACCTTACCAACAAGTTACACCAGAAATAATGGTCGAACAGATTATAAAAGCCGAAAAATTAGCACAGCAATATTTTATTACAAAAACTGAAATGTGATAAACAAATCAAAAGGCCAACAGGAAATGGTCACAGCTGAATGATTTTTTGGCACAGAGACACTAGTTGATCTAAGGATCAATGCCACATAATTTGTTTTGTCCAAAAAAAGTTCTTTGCAAAATTATAAGCCAAAATCAAGTGTTGCGTTTCTTTCGCTGGTGAGTGTATATATCGCTGTGCAGCCCCTGACATGTATTGGACTCTACACTCTAAAAAAATTCAGACAAAATTGGTTTTTTAGATTCAAAATGGTTTTTTGAAAAACCAAATTTCGATGCAAAAAACCAACATGGATTTTTTTAAAAATCCATGTTGGTTTTGCATTGAAATTTGGTTTTTCAAAAAACCATTTTAAATCTAAAAAACCAATTTTGTCCCGACATTTTTTAGAGTGTATACCTATCTCTGTGGGTTTGACCCTCGCTTTTGAGCCCTGGATGAGTCTTGTTGATCTCCAAAATAACCTTAAGTAACTGACAAGTTCTTTTTAAATTGCTATAAATATGTGTCTTGTTGGGTGTTAATTTTTACGTTGCTCGAGTCCGGTTGGGTGTCTCTTTCGCGGCCTCCTCAAAGCATCCCCACCAAAATCTAAGCGGAGTACCCCTCCCCCCAGCTATCCGGGTGAAATTGGCACTTATCCATTATTTAGGTTGGCCACAGCATATATGTAATATTCGCACAGCGAAACGGCCAAAGGCCATTTCGTGAAGCGAATTGAGCACAAGAGAGGACTCAAAAATCTGTGCAGTGATGGTCTCAACATCAACAGTCCACAGCAGGGAATTAGGTCAAGTGGGTCCAGCTTCTTATTAATGATTTAGTCTCGAATTTAACAAAACATAACATAATCATCTTCAAAAGTGTCTTAAATCTCAATTTCTCCATTAGTATTCCCTGTACCTATAATTTTTATGGGAATAGTTAATTATTGGCCTTGACAAACTAAATTAAATTATTAATCAGTGATTCATTTCTTGTCAAAACAGACAGCATGAAAACATAACAAACTTAAAGTTACAAAATCCTGTGCCATTTACATATTAGAAGCTAAGTATAAACCTTCTATAAAATGAAAATGGCCACTTTAAGCTTGCTATAACAACACTCAGAAAAACAATAAAAGCATCACATCAAGTCTTGCTGGCATCTTGACATTTACAACAAAACGGAGGCATTTCCTTTATAGCCAAAACTCTGAATATTTTATCATTCTCCGGGGGTAGTACCAGTGGCGGATACAGGGGGGCCTAGGGGGCCCGGGCCCCCCCCCTAGACCCCTGAGATTAATAATAATATTTTGAAGAAAATGCGCGACAACACGGGCCCATGAATGCCGAAACACGCCCGGCCCCCCCTAGATGACCCTGTCTGGATCCGCCACTGGGTTCCTCAAGGGTCCATTTGTTGTTAAGATATAACCCATAGGGATTAGTTCACAAGGACTTGAATTCATGGGCATTCCATGCTTTAAAAGGTCTAAAAAAACCAAAAACTTCATAAGGTGTACAGTTTTGAAGACAATTATTTTGCTTAAAATATATCGCCTTTCCAAAGAAGCAACATACACAGAAAATATGACAGATAGATAGCTAGATAGACATATGTACCGCCATGGCCGTAAGTTTTCACTCAGCTGCCATGCTACACTATGGTGCTATAATTTTGACCAATCACAACAAAGCAAATACTAGCTCAATCTTCACCAAAATGTCAGGAATTATAGTTAGTATGTATTTGGAGGTGTTCTGATAAAAATTGTTGAATGGAATAATGTTACATAATAGCTGTGAGGCAAAATACTGAATTAGTTGAAATGTAAGCATATGATCAGTTCTGATCCTATATTGTCATTCACATGATAGTAATAATCACCAGAGTGTCTGGATGTGCTGGGCACACACCAAATGAAACATTCATGACAAAATTACAATTAAAAACGCAACTTTAACGTTGCTTGATCGGGTTTCGCTTGATGTGTTTTTGATAAGAAAAATTGTTAGTTTCTGATGTAAGAATAAATTAGTAAATTGTTTTTCTTATTATGAAATTTAATTTGTTTCATAAAATTCCACATCTATGGAAAGCATTTGACACAATTTTCTTTCAAAAGAAGAAGTGCGGTTATTTCCTACACCTACATCAAATTTTGCCGTATTTAAAGAAAAAACAGTTCTAGTAAAACTCATGAATGAAAAATTCAACCATGTATTTTTTAGTAATTTTGTCATGAATGCTTAATTTCATGTGTACACAACACATCCTCAAACTTTGGTGGCTGTTACTACTATGAGAATAACATATGGCATCATAATTGATTTTATGCTCATAATTCAACATATTCATTATTTTGCCTCGAGACTACTTGTGAAATTATCATTTAATGAAATTATTTCTACCAGAACACCTTCTATTCTGTACAAACTATAATTGCTCAAGGTTTAGTGATGATTGGAATTTGTATAGGTCGATACAATGCATGTGTAGGCCTATACATGATAACCGTGCACTCTTAACAAAAAGGTTTCATATGAAACATTTAAGGGTTCTATAAGCTGGTATAGATAATGAACCCTAAAAGGTTCATTATTAAACTTTTAAAAAGTTCCAACAGCAAACAAAAACAACACTTAGATGATCCAGCTGCACCGAACTCCCACAATGGTACCTCTTTCACTCAAGTTTGGATCATATAGGGTCCTATCACAGGGCTTTCCCACCAAGTATTGAACCTTTTCAATTCAGTTGAACCCTTAATAAATTTAGAACTTTTTTCGGCTGTGAGTTCTTTAAATATACCATCAAGAACCTTTTGCGTTAAGAGTGTGTATGTTACCAAATAGTTAAAATACATTAGAAACAAGAATTAGCCCAAACAATTTTTTAAAAAACCTCTTCTTGGCTGTGATAAAGCACCTGCGTCAGCCATTCTCTAAATTGCCAATCTCCAAATATCTCAAATAGTCAAAAAGACTTGATTTAGATATTGGCAAAGAAAATACCATGCCCATCTCTGCAATTATCGCTCATTGCAAGTCTTTTCGGACCACCTACAACATTAACAAATAGTAAAAAAAAAATTGCCTATTCCTGCAATTATCGCCCGGATCGGTATTAAAATACGGGGCACAGGAGCGGAAATCCCGAAAATACGGGATTCGGTTTTTTGCGATTTGCACGACTCCTGGTAAAGATACAGACTTCATTTTTTTACCATTAAATTCGGCTTGAAAATAGCTATTTGTAGAGGTCTGTTTCATTGCTCTAGCTTGACGTGAAATTATTCAAGAATTTATTTATATTTACTTAATAAATTATTCATGAATAGGCCTAAATATATATGTATTATCAAATTTTAATATATAGGCCTGTGGTCTACTGGACAGCTCCACCACATACTACATTGTGGACTGCTAATTCATTTTTTCTTTACTCCTAGTAAGATTTTTATAATTGCACTAGACATTAGTAGACAACTGTGTGTTTTTTCTGCCCACACTGGCCATGTTGGCAACCCACAGAAGGCCTGTGAACATACTGGAACAATAAATGAAGGACATATATAAAGGCCCAATATGTAGGCCCATTCACCAAAGAATAATAATAAATAAATAAACTTTATATAATATTATTATAATTATGTAAGTTTTCCTTTAAAAAAATTATGGCATATCCAATAGCCTCCTGGTTGTAGACCTGAGCCCTCAGCACCCCACCAAGGAACATATATATTCACCCTTGAAACTATATTCTAAGTTTATTAATCAAAATTCAATTCAAGTTTAATTTGATTGAATTAGTCAGATTAAATATTATGCTTTGATGGAATTATTTCTATATTGCTATGAATCTATAACCAGACAAACTGAACACATCTCTCCAAGACAAATCTAGCACTCAGACTAACAGTAAAAAAATTAAGGCCCAGACTATTAATTTTTCAGTTTTACTTTTAACGAATATTTGGACATTTTTCAAGCTATGAACTTGTACTAGCTGAATGAATAATTTATTAAGTAAAAATAGATAAATTCTAGAAAATTTTCTATTCAAGCTAGAAAAATAAAACTGACCTCTAAAAACAGATATTTCCAAGCCGAAATTAATGGTAAAAAGATCAAGTTTGTATCTTTGCTAGAAGTCACGCAAATTGCAAAAAACCGAATCCCGAATTTTCGGGATTTCCGCTGCTGTGCCCCGCATTTTAATATCAAAAGTGGGCGATAATTGCAGGAATGGGCACAATTTAACTATTTGTTGATGTTCTAAGTGGTCCGAAAAGATATTTAGAGATGGGCAAATTTTGCCAATAGGAACAATAGTGTGCCAATAGTTAGAATACATATGCAGCTTATTGCTCCTTTTGGCAAAGTATGCCAATAGTTACAATAGTTTGCCAATAGTTAGAATAGCAAATTGCTCCTTTGGGAAAAGTTGTAAGATTTTGCCAAAAGGAGAAATAATTTGCCAATAGTTGAAATAGTTTGCCAATAGGAGAAATAGCCATGCCCAATTGTAAAATTGGGCATGATTTAGAGATTGTCTGCAGCAGCACCAGTAGAGATAGCATGATAGGGAGTAGTGTTGTCTCAAAGAATTTCAGTTGTTCTGTTAAGGAAGAAATGTTGATTTACAATGGCTGGCCCTTAATTGCTGATAAAGTGTGTCAACATGCTTGTGCTGAGGCCACTCATTGATAAAATGATGCTGAACTTTGCATGTGATACTGGCCTGCAGGAGCGTGGTTATAACATGGCAAAAGATAGATAGATAGATAGATAGATAGATAGATAGATAGATAGATAGATAGATAGATAGATAGATAGATAGATAGATAGATAGATAGATAGATAGATAGTAGCGTGGTTATAACATGGAAAAATGTTTTTGCTGGAACTTCTGGTGATAGATAGATAGATAGATAGATAGATAGACAGATAGATAGATAGATAGATAGATAGATAGATAGATAGATAGATAGATAGATAGATAGATAGATAGATAGACAGATAGATAGATAGATAGATAGATAGATATAGATTGATAGATAGATAGATTGATTGATTGATAGATTGATTGATTGATTGAAACACAGATTTAGTGATTCATTTAGAGATTGATTGATGGAATGAGATTGATTGAATGATAGTTAGATAGGCTACATGTAGATATGTAGATAGATTGATTGCTTGATTGACTGATTGATTGATTGATGTTTTTCATTGATTGATTGACACATAGATTTGTAAATTGATAAGATTGATTGATACAATGATACATTGTTTGCCTGCTTGCTTGATTGACTGCTTGATAGCATGATTGACATTGTTAAATTGATTGATTGCTTGATTGACTGATTGTCTGATGGCTTATTGTTTGGTTGACTCACTGGTGTCTTCAGTGATTGATTGGATGTGATTGGCATTACATTGTTGACAACAGGTGACTCTTGCTTGCTTGTTTGCTTGTTTGTTTGTTTGTTTGCTTGCTTGACAGGCCTACAAATATGCAGATGATCATTATATAACTGCTAGCTCAACTGGCTGTACATAGAAAATTCAACTTTTACAAGCTGTGATTGAACACTTGAGTTTAGGGCTGGTGAAATGTGGATTGAAAATAGACTAGCACAGTCAGTTCAGGGGTGCAATTTCACACTAATCTGATTAGCAATAGACTGATTAGACTAATCACAGCATGGATGCTATAATTGTTGTATAGGCCTATAGCATCAGTTCATAGGCCTATAGCACTGAGCTAAGCAAAGCAGCAGAGGTTAGCATGGTCTCACTAGCACGTCTTGTTGCTCGCTGTCCTGCAGGCTGCAGGCCAATGTGCTGCAGGTGCCTAGCTGCAGTGGCCAAGTGATATGAGCTGCTGTTGTGACGGGCCCTGCATCTACTGCGGCTGCTACAGCAATGGGTGGACAGCCTTCAATTCACTGAACGCTGCTGAATTCAGATTGCTATAAGGTGTATATATTTGGTCCATGGGTGTAAATAAATATACTGTTGATTGGCCAGGGTTGAGAGGAAAATGGGGTGCGTATGATGGTGGTGGGGTGAAGAGGTGTGTACCATGCTGCTCCCTGCAGCCTGCAGTTTCTAGATCCGCCCCTGCAGTACTAATCAAAGTCACTAATTGTGCCGGGCGAGCATGCGCACAGGAGCTGCTCACTTGCAAAGATGGCGGCCTACTGAGAGAGATGCATCAGGAGAGAAAATGAAGCAGAGAATAGCACGTTTGCCAAGGAGTAGGCCTGTTTCCAGGCAGGAGGAGGAGTCGGGCCAGGCATGAGGGAGAAGGAGGCCAACAAGACTGCCGTGGTCTCTCCCAGCCCTAAGCTAGGCGCCATTCTGGAGCATCACTATCATCAACCCTGCCTCCCCACTTTCCTCCTGCCATCACTGGTTTTACAGCAACAGATCGGTCCCTCTACAGGGCTCACAGTCAACGTTTCACTGGATGTACACTGCCGTTTAATCATGAGCTAAGGATTTACACGATTCTTACTGAAATTGCTACACCACCAAGGTGTGAACCTCCCATATAAGACCTTGGATTGCACGTTCAAGGATACACAAACTGGACAAGGATACCGGGCTAATGAACACCTTCTGCTCCGCCTGTAACCCTCTGGTGCCCCCCGCCGGCTGCCAGGCAGCTTCCCCAGCTCCTAGGTCAGCAGACTAGGGCTTTTTCAATCCTGTGTGTGCTCAGCACGCGCCTACCAGGGGTCAATGTATCGGCACTATGCGCCTAGTGGGTGAGAATGGGGCGGCCGGACAAGCGTCGCGCCAGAAAACAACAGAGCGATCTCAGCAGCTCACTGTCTTCCGGCAGCATAAACCCCTACCCCTTCGCCCCCCTAGGCCCTTCAGGGCCCTGCCCTGCTCGCTGCCTAATGCCAGTGAGGATTACGTAACTCCCTGCCACCTCTCTGACCCCCCAAGAGCTGCTGGATCGTCTCTAAGAGCGCCTCCCAGATCGCATAATAGATTGCATAATAAACCGGATCATAGATCGCATCATAGATCGCACCATAGATCGTATGATAGATCTGCTACATGGTCAGCAAGCTTGACTGGTGTAAGTTTGGTGGATTCCCTAAACCGGACGTCAAGGTGTGCTAGAACGAGTTGTTGTTGTTCCTCTGGCTGTGTATGCTTGTCACATGACCATACCTTAAAGGGCCCTTTATACAGGAGGCCCCCTTTCAGAAGGACACCTGTCACGAAGGGTATCCCCCAAGCAGCCTACACTAGTCTCACTCTCTTAATCTGTCTGTTATTACTGCTTCCCCCCTGTGCTGACTCCCTGTCACGGATCAGGGATCAGGAAAATGCCACTCTGACCAAAAATGCCAACAATCTCAACCCTGCTGCTGCTGCTGTTTCTGTCCCTCTTGTGACGTCACAACAATCACACAGTGGCTCCTCTGCAACGTCATCATCAACAGCAACAACAACCAGTTATTCATCGAGGCAACCCACGTCGTGCAGTTTGGCTGGAGTATTTTACGGCCGTTCGCTTAGAAGTTTAGTCGGTGGCGACCCGAGTGGTGGCCCGAGTACGAACCCTGACAACTGCAACCAAACCCGAAATAAGCCAGCCCAGTGCCTTGTTCTGACTCCCGATATGGCTCGTGAGGTCTGTGGCGAGCAGGTGCCCGACCGGGTACCGAAAATGAGGAAACTGCGCCTGCGTTTCTGTGACAAATACTGGCTGCACCACGTGATCGGCCCTCGGTGCCAGTTGGAGGGCAGCGAGCGCCAATGTAACCAATGCTTGGAAGAAATCTCTGCGCTGGACACCAAGATCAGGGATATGTACCACCAGTTTGTGCGGGTGCTTCATGTTGTAGAAGACTGTGCCGGTAACTTCTCCACACACTGGTCATGTGACGATTGCAAGGTACGTACATTTTATGAAATGAAAACAAAGATTCCATGTTTCTCTGATGTAATTCAAAAGGTCATTTCTTGTTTGATATACTTTGTAATTCAAGATGTAACTTCTTGGTAATTTTATGTTAATATACTTTCATTATAATGACAACATTGCTTACCCTCACAATGTTGCCCACTTCAACAGGTCCTTTCTTGCTATTTCACAGGTCCTTTGTCAAATGACATTCATCTATTGCAAATGTTATCATTATGTTCTGTATAAACGGTGCGATTTTTTCTGCGGAACCATACTCCGAAATGCATGGTTGTTTGAGCTGATACTTCCAAAGGTTATTCCGTGCTAATATTCCGGACAAAAAGTACTGCAAAAACAATTTTTATTCACGCAGACCTGTCCTTTTTCCAAAAAGATGCTTGACATCTACCTCAAAAGGTCATTCCCCAATTGTGCTTAGTTTCTACTTCAAAAGGTCATCTCATGGCAACCGTGCTTGGCTTGTACTTTGAAAGGTTATTTAATGGTAACCCTGCTTAGTTTCTACCTTAAAAGTCATTACATGGTATTTAATGGTAACCATGCTCATTTACTACTTGAAAAGGTCATCTCATGACAACCATGCTCAGCTCCTACTTGAAAAGGTCTGTCCATGGTAACCGTGCTTAGTTTCTGGTTCAAAAGGTCATTCCATGGTAACAATGCTTAGTTTCTACTTTGAAAGGTTATTCCATTGGTAAATGTGCTTAGCTTCTACTTCAAAAAGTCATTTCAAGCCAATTGTGCTTAGTTTCAACTTGAAAAGTCATTCCATGGTTACTGTAACCACGTTTAGTTTCTAGTTCAAAAGGTCATTACATGATAGCCATGCTTAATTTATACTTCAAAGGTCATTCCAAGCCACATGTGCTTAGAGTTTAATTGAAAGGGTCATTCCTATGTAACCATGCATGCTCAGCTTCTACTTCAAAAGGTACTGCCATAGTAACAGTGATTAACTTGCACTCCAAAAGGTCATTCCATAGTAATCATGCTTAGTTTCTAATTCAAAAGGTCATTTGATGGTAACCTTGCTTAGTTTTAAATTCAAAAGGCCATTCCAAAATCCACAAGTTCCATGGCAACCATGTTTAGTTTCTACTCAAAAAGGTCATTCCGTGGCAACCATGCTTAGTCAACTTTAAAGGTCATTCCATGTTAACCATGCTTGGTTTCTACTTTACAAGGTCATTCCATGCCAATTGTGCTTGGTTTCTACTTGAAAAGGTCATTCCATGGTAACCATGCTCAGCTTCTTCTTGAAACAGGCATTCCATGGCAACTAAACTTATTTCTTCTACAAAAGGTCACTCAGTGCATGGTAACCATTCTTAGTTTTTACTTCAGAAGGTCATTCCATGGTAACCATGTTATGACTAAGTAGCTTAGTTTTTCGTTCAAAAAAGGTATTCCGTAGGACCATGCTTAGTTTCTTCTTGAAAAGCCTTTCTTTCTTCTAAATCAAAAGGTCATAAGGCCTACATACACGGTACAGTACAATTATGCTTTGGTAAAGTGTACATAGGTGGTTTTTGAGAAATTTGCCATTTGGTAATTCAAATGCAGATATAGATACAAACATAAATTAATCCATACAATTAATAATTACACATACGAGGGGCGTTCAGAAAGTTCGAGGCTTTTTTTTGTATGGACACTTATTTTCAATCTAGAACTATGAATTTTTCACAGGATAAAATTCAGCATATTTGGAATGGATTTCCAAACTTTTGGACAATTTGGACATTTTTAAGTCATTCTGTGGTTGCCATGGAAACTGAAAGTTCAGCTTCGTGGGGCAGATAATACTGAAACCACTAAAGCCAATGAATTTTGGCTGTGAGAGACCTCTCTCTATCACTTGCATTGGTGAGATTGACAATATTTGACACAAGAAATATAATATTAGCCTTAAAAAATACTCCCAAGCTCACCAAAAGCATTGATTCATACCCCTGACCCATTGAAGTAAATGTTCCTTGAAGTCCTCCAAACAAAGTTCTGTGAAAGAATTTCGGTCATTCAGAGCCTTTCTCCTCCAGTGCCTGAAACTATAGCCCCCATGGACTAAAGTGAGGGAAAACCAGGACTTATGTAAAGCAACATGTCACAGGAATAGCTAGGATGGATAATGCTGTCCATTTTGGTCTCTTGTTCATACTAGTGGATCCATGCTTTAACAAGTCCTTATGGAGCCAGGGAAACACACCTTTGCCTCCTGAAATTCCCTCGCCAAATCTGGCATGCAGGAGTGCCTTCCTACATGGGTTCTGTGTAAGAATACACACATTTGTTGTGCTTTAAAGCATATTTAGAAGCTAATACCATATTTCTTGTGTGAGATATTGTCAATCTCACTAATACAAGTGACAGAGAGAAGTCTCTCACAGTCACAATTTCTTGGCATTCTTGGTTTCAGTGTTACCTGCCCCAAGAAGCTGAACTTTCAGTTTCCGTGGCAACCACAGAATGACTTTAAAATGTTCAAATTGTCCAAAATTTTGGAAATCCATTCCAAATATACTGAATTTTATCCTGTGAAAAATTCATAGTTCTAGATTGAAAATAAGTATCCATATGAAAAAAAGCCTCGAACTTTCTGAACGCCCCTCGTATAGTCAGATAATGCATAATATCTATTTATTTAGCGGTGATAATGTTAGCTAATGTTGCCTACATTTAATGTTAATTTACATGTATAATGTTACAAACATGAATCTGCACATGCTGGCTTGCATGCCCTTAGATAACAAGTCTGTCACATGATGCTGTTACGTAACTAGTTAGGCATCGATTTCCTTTTCCTGAAAGGTCAACACATCAGCGTTTCCTGCCATCCTTCAGGGATCAGATATAATTGTGAATTTCCTGAATTTTGAGCTGGTTGACTTACATTATAAAGTATGAATTATACCTATTGCCTGTTGTTAAGATATGTATGCCACAGTGGTCCCTGCATTATAAGACCTCCTGTTATATAAGACTGACTTGCCTTGAGTGACCATCCTGTTGTAAGACTGACTTGCCTTGAGTGACCACCTTCCTCCTAATCGTAATATAAGCATAACTGCATAAGTGCTATTTTAGTGCATTTTGATAGGATAGACGTTGATCAAGATTTTCTGAATTATTATTTCAGTACACAACTGGAATTCCTTTCCTAACTTTGCCTTTTTCTGCTGTTTTATTTCTTTTTAACCTTGATTACCAACGCACACCTCACCTTTTTTTCCTTATTTTTTTGCAGGTGTAACTTTATCAATGTTTATTCCTGGCATAAACTCCTTGATTGCCAGTAGTGTGCTAGTTCCAAGTTAGCATTGAGTTTTCTACCCCTGGAATTCAACTGCTAGATAGATATATAACATGTACAATGCATTGGCAATGTTTGTGTATATTCCCTTTGATTTTGCTGTTAATGTTTTGCATTGCCTGTGATGGAGTTGTGTACCTTTGATAGTGTTGTAATTGTGTTACATATATAGACAGCATGGCTTGAAAGTAAGTGAAACAGGTTCTGTTTAGCCATTGGGTCAATGCTAATCATCCCCAACCAAACTTCTTGTGGAAGCATGGATTCGCTCAACCGATGAGATGAAAAGGTATTGCAACATAAAGGCAGATATCTGAGGAACTGTACTACAAATCACTGCATGATTGTTTCCTTGCCATAATCACGATTGAATTTTACATAATATGGGTCAAAGTCTTCGATAAGTACGTATGAGACCCAAGGCGTAGAGCAATGAAAATTGGCAGCCATTTGTATGCCACATGCCTGTGATATCCTCCTCAATTTGTTTTTGTCTAATCAGGTGTGAATGCTTGCTTCCACAATCCACAAGCAGTTGAGGATTGTTGGAATTGACCCAGTGGCGAAATATCACCCTTTTCACTACCTTGCAAGCAGCACTGTAGTGTGTTACTGTGTTTGCTCAGGTATAGCCTATGTGTTTTAGGTGTGTTGTAAAATTTGCAATTTCACTGTGAATTTGTTGAAGTGCATGATGTTTGTTATGACTTGTGTGAAATTGTGTTGTAGGCCTATAATAAACTATACAATTTTGTTCTGTTGAGCTTCAGGTCTTGTGCAATTGTTTTGTGTAGCTTTTCTGTTATTTTGCAATTTGGATGGAAATACTGTTAGTTTGCAAGATTTCTGAAAACTTGCTGTGGCTGTGTTTCCAAGTGCGTTGCATGATGTGTAAATGTGCTATAATTGCTGTGATTTGATGTTGTGCAATGTGTAAATAACTGCAAATGGCTATTTTGTTATGTATAGGTACTTTGTGTTATGAATTTCTGTTTGTTACTTTCCTACTTTCCTATAATTATATTAAATGTGTCACTTTATTTGTTGTGAATGTGTTGCATTATACCATTTCTTCCTTGATATTTTTTCTCCCATTTGTATTTGATTGCAACATGAATGTGCTTATGTGTGATAATTGACATTATAACACCTAACTGATGAAAGCTCTTCTCTGATTGGCTGAAGATGAGTGATAGTCACCTAGTAGGTGACTATCACTCCCTCGTGTCAAACAGATTGAACTGTTGCCCTCATCACCAGTCCATATTTGTATACTGTAAACTATTCTCTCCAATCTCCATGTAATTTGAGTGGATGTGCTTCTCTGTGGCTTCAAATTAACATTTTTTGTTTTTGTTTTGTTTTGTTGTTTTTGTTTTGTTTTGTTGTCCTTTATGATAAA
Organism: Platynereis dumerilii; assembly: GCA_026936325.1. Classification (NCBI taxonomy): domain Eukaryota; kingdom Metazoa; phylum Annelida; class Polychaeta; order Phyllodocida; family Nereididae; genus Platynereis; species Platynereis dumerilii. The sequence continues at coordinate 28,350,887 of JAPTHN010000008.1, read as the reverse complement.
CTCCAAAAATGTTCTGTTGTTGTCTTGTGATTCCACGTCAGCTTTCAAACAATACTGTTATTATTACTTGTACCAGCTGTGGGCCTACATGAACCAGCAAAAGAGTGTTTGATAGTAATAATTATCTGCTGCAAATAGATTATTTATGGTAATAGATTAATTAATCACTGATGAACATAATCTAAATGCAAATCTGAAGCATGCATACTATTGCATAGTGCCCTAATGGCTCATACTGATTCGATTTTGGTTTGCTATCTAGCTGGCTATCTAGCTGGCTATCTAGCTGGCTATCTAGCTGGCTATCTAGCTGGCTATCTAGCTGGCTATCTTAGTGCCATGACAGCCCCGATAGCTCGGTCGGTAGAGTGCTCGTCTCACAATCGAGGGACCCGGGTTCAATCCCCAGGCTGGCCATCATGTCATTCCAGCCTTAAATTGGAGACGCCTTGGGCCCAGCTGGAAACCAAGTCACTGACTTAGTTTGGCTACCCATGTTAAATAAAAGTAGCTTTTCCATACCTTTACCTCTATCTTACCTATCTATCTATGTACCTGATCATATATTTATCTAGCTGGCTATATATCTCACTATCTATCTGTCTATCAATCAATCTATCCGTCTGTCTAGCTCATAATCTATCAATCTACCTGTCTATCTATCCAGCTGGTTGGCCAAGCTAGCTATCTAGCTATGTCAATCTATCCATTTATCTTACTGCATGCTGCTTTCATAAATCAATCTGCAGGTATATCCAGTCACTTGCAATATTAAATTAATTTTATCAACCCACATAATTTAATCAACTTGTACTAATTCATCAGATTCATATTATATAGACCTGGTAAGTAGTAACTATAGATTCCAATGAAACCTATCCAAAACTCATTTTGCAGGCAATGCCCAATTAGCATTGGTATACTGCTCTCAACATCTGGGAATGCAAGGAAATGTGTACATGGGGTTGACCTTGCTGATTAAAGGTCAAGGTCGAAATACAGAACACATGCTCACTGCGATTTATCACACCCCATTGCTTTTGGCAGCACATTTATTCGCACGATTCTGCCAGAATGGATAGATGGATGGTTGGGCTTTATGTCCTGTGTTTATGCACTTGGTAAGCTTATCAGGACAGCATTAGTGTGTCCTCACACTTGGCAGGATATTTAGGATGGCATTACTGTGTCCTTGGACTTGGTGGGCATATGTTTGGGACGGCATTGATGTGTTCTCTTCCTGTCCCAATTAGCCCACCAAGGGCGTAAATACAGGACATAAAGCCATTAATCCATCAATCCATCCTGGCAGAATCATGATAAGAAATGTTTAAAAAAAACAGGAAGTTTAAAATCTCCACAATTTGAAGATTTTTGAACCTCAAGACAATGTCTTATGAAATTGAACCATTAAAAAGAATGAACAAGAAAATTATTAATTTCTTGTTTGGTCTCTTTCAATGTTTACTAAACATTGTTTAGAGAACATCCATAAACTGAAAACATTATTACATTGCCTGGCCCAGAAATTTTGCTGAAGTTAAGAGGCCTTATAATATAAGGGTTATAATCCACATCGGGCATCTAAGCTATCCCTTATTTTAAATCTCCATATATTCAAAGAAATTGAATTCTTTGAAAGTTTAGAATAACACTTTTAAATCTCTTTTGAATAGAGTTTATATTTCTGTCGCAATATTTTAAGACCCTGTGATGCTAAGCTGTATTGGATATGGAGTTTGTGGTCTTAAGTTGCCCATTATTTTGGCACCCTTGTGTAAAGTTGCTTTGGCTATTTCTTGCATTGAAGATGAAGCCTGGTTTACACATGCAAGGATACGTGCATGTGCTATCAATGGATTACTGCAGTAAGATTAATAGGAATTTGAGAGCTACTGAATATTGAATTTATAACTTCTTTATTATTTGTTTAGTGTCAATTGCCACATCTGGAGAAACATGACTTGATTCAAGAGAGGGTATAGATTTATTTAAATTTTTGGCTTAAACTGGCTATACATTTTAAGTGTACCCCTACATGTAGTTAGGCCTATATGAAGACAGCCAAATGGGATATATTTTGGCCCTCCGAGCAAGCTATGTTGTTCCATAACATATCATGTGAAATATTTTTTGATCGGTATCCTGAATATCTATCTATCTATCTATCTATCTATCTATCTATCTATCTATGTTAATTTGTTGACCTTCGTGACCGTTGTCAGGTAAGCTTTCCCTTAGCAACCATTCTCGTGTGTTTAACCCTTCTTCAATGCTTTTCCATTCGAAGCATGACGAATTTGGCTTTGCCGGGAAGTGCTGGGGCTTAAACCGGAAGTGCTAGGGCTTAACCAGAAGTACTTGGGCTGCCAACTGGGTTGAGAAATGGCTTTTGGATGCCGTGAGCATGCGTGAAATTGGACCGTGGCCTTGTTTTTGACTGTTCATCCAAGATTATGAATTTGAAAAAACCAAAAGATAGATGTGATTCAACCTTTGCTCAAGATCATGCTTCCTTCTTTGTAGGTCACAGCAATTTTCCCTACTGCTGCAGCACTGATAGATAGATAGATAGATAAATAGATAAGATAGATAGATAGATAGATAGACAGATAGACAGATAGATAGATAGATAGATAGATAGATAGATAGATAGATAGATAGATAGATAGATAGATAGATACAGAGATACAGAGATAGATTAGATAGATAGATAGATAGATAGATATGTCTTGGTAAGTGCAGCCTTCTTAGGCCGGTTCTGGGCGCTCTCAAGGAGTCGAGGGCTAATTGATGAGATGAGAGAGAGAGGATGGGATCTAGAGTCCTCAACATGTTACACATTTACCCCATTTGAGGGATCTCTTACTTGCCCAGTACAGACACTGATACAAAGGGATGCCAATTTAATGTCTCATGTGAACGACATCCAGCTGGGATCTTGCTCTTGAAGGTCCACAAAAAAATTCGAGTTCCCCAACCGGAGTTCGAATCCATACAGGCAAAAACCTTCGGTGAGCAGGTTGGAACACAAACACTCTGCCACCCAGCTGATGTTCCTTTAACTTGCAAACTTTGGGAGTTTATATTAGGAGACATGAGAGATGTTTAATTCAGACCCTTGTAATATTAGGCCTAACTAGTACATTATAACTGCATTGTAATGTATTGTAGGCCTATTAATTTATTAGCATGCATGTGCCACAATGAGGGCACGAAAATTGTGGTGAACCTTCCACAATGATATATCTTAGGGCAGCCGTATAGAACAGCACCCATGGGCATAGACAAGGGGAACATTGTCCAAGGTTTCTATGTCATGGCTTTCTCCAGTGTGTTATGTCAATTAATGAGAAGACTGGGAGTCTGGCAAATAATATTATTTCCTATTCGTTCAGCACAGAACACTGGATACAACACGTCTATGCATATTCTTAAATGCGCATAACATGTTTCTTCAGTAGTTGGCATTACAGCGTATCATATGTATGCTTTTATATTTACCAATTCTCGAAATAATAGGATCTTGCTGTTCTAAGCAAGAATATTTTAATTCAATTTTAGGACAAAAACCATTATATTTATAAAAGATAATTATACTTGTGTGGGACGCATGTTTGCATCAAATTCCGAGATTCTGTACAAAAACCTTTGCAATTTCTTCCTATGGCATATTAGTGGTTTATATACAAATATAAAATACTCTGTGATATAAGAAAGGTCTTTACATTGGAGTATGGGAAAATGCTGACACAGCAAATCTGGCAGGCCTCTTGCCAGGAATCAGCAATGCAGTATCTGGTTACAGGAATTGTCTAATGGAACTGGCACATTCCCAGAACTGCATACTTGGTGGGACAACTGTTGGTTGTTTGTTTGCTACATAGCGAGACAAATATTGATAGATAGATAGATGGTGGATTGAGGCTTTACGTTCAGTGTTTATGCACTTGCTAGGCTTATTAGGACAGGAGGAGGACACGTCAATCAGGCAAAGGATGATTGAAGAAGCAGAGCTCTATATCCAACATAGGCCCGGATGACCCAGCAAGAGCTGGATTCAAACCCGGGACTCAGCAATTGGCATTGTAGCACACCACCGCTGATAGATAGATAGATAGATAGATAGATAGATAGATAGATAGATAGATAGATAGATAGATAGATATCGACAGAACCCCTTTCTGCAAGACTATGCCATAATGCCAGCTGTATTAAATTAACCTCTCAATCTGTCAGTCTGTCAATCAGCTCTAGGCTGAAATCAGCTGCTATCCATTTTGATATCAAGCTGCTGGGTTACCGGCTGTCAATTACTTGTCAAATCAGGGTCCATTTTATTGGGAAACATTTTATGGGGATAAAAATCATGCATTTATATGAAGGTACTCCATTAAAAATGTCTAATTATAATATATATCAATCTAAATATCATTTGTCTATTTTCTTACATAACATTACATTGCACAATGTTTGGCTGTAAAAGAACATTCCTACACACATGACTCATAGAGTGACATTATTATGATATTAGTATGATGTTGTCGTAAAGTTGTCAGTGGGGGTGTTATAACGCTTTGCAATGCTTTAACACAACCAGAAAATGGCTTTTTTCCATCACCATAAAATGCAATGGTCCACAGTAGAGCAATATAAACCTAAAATGTTGTCTTTTATTTACGCCATCATTTCACCAGCATTTCTGATACCGTTCTGTAGCTCTATAGGTCACACGCAGTGTAAATCCATGGTTATAAGTGGCTGTGGAATTCATAATAGTGTATGAAAACACTTTCTATCTTTGTGTATGTCAGGCAAACCATGAACTGGAATCTTTCACAATACAAGTATTTGTATGGCTAGTACCGCCCAAAGGGCACAAAACGTAGACCTAAACACAGCATTGCTACCAAGTGGGCATTGAGATGTGACAATCAGAAGTCTGATGTGTATTTTGGTTATTTTAGGTCATGACCATTCTCCCGTAGTCATCGGCTCTCTGCGAACTGCTTGCGCAGTGAGCCTCTGACCTTTTTGATAGATTTTCCTGTGGCACAGGTCCAATTAAGAACTGCAATGCCCTCTGGTGGCTCAACCAATCAGGAGGCAGCTTTCATATCAATGACTGAACATGCTTAAATTTATTGCAAACAATGTGTGTCGAACAATGAAACAAAACATACAAAATAAAAACAAGAAACTGTCACATATTAAAGTCCACAAACTGTGAAATCAGTGATGAATTGTACAAAAAACAAACTCTAAAACTGTAGACAAGTTCATGGTTCAGCTGTCAATCATGATTATCCCTTCATTTAATTCTGATCTGATTGGTTGTTGGATAACTTCTCAGGACAGCCTCTTGGACAGTGATTGACTTTGTCCAAGTTTGACATGTCCAGAACGCATTTCTATTCAAAAGCTCACTGCTTATAAGGAGAGATATATAGATAATAAAGACATGAATAACCAGCACTTCGGATGAAAAGTATCAAATGAAGCCATGCATTGAAGGTTGAACAGCTTTCCTAGACAGATGGATGGATGGATGATTGGATGATTGGGAGTTTACATCCTGTATTAAGGCACTTGGTAGGCTAAATATGACAGGAGGAGGACACAGCAATGAGGTGAAGAATGATTGAAACTACAGTCCAGATAGACAGGTAAATAGATAGATAGATAGATAGATTGTTGCGTTTTAATGATGCTCAGTGCACATACATAATATATTGCGGGGAACTATCAGATATCCGGACGGGGGTACTTGATAACTTGACTGAAATGAGTATTTTAGTAAGGCCTACATTAAGAGCTGTTATTCAAAAACATTTCAGACTGAGTTATATAACAGTTCAGCTTAAAGTTAAACACGGAAGCTTAAAACAACAAAGATATCAACAGTCAACATCTGACACTGAAAGGGGGAAGGGGGGGGGGTTGTCCAATTGTAACAGCTTCACTGATTGTGCGACGTGAGTCGTACGCAACCAATTAAAGTCAAGCTGCAAAACCACACTTATTGCAGCCATCCAGGTCAGAGGCTCACTGGCAGAGCCAGTTCGAAGTGAGCCGATGACCACGTGAGAATGGGTCATGACTGACCTTGACGTAAATACAAAGTCATTGTGACGTTTTTGTTTACCCGCACACAGACATCAAAAGCCAGTGTCATCATGATGTTGTTTGTTGACTGATCTTCTACTGACATCAGAGTGATCAGACTGAGGCCAGAAAGGGTCCTCACAATGATACCAAGGAATTATGTCGCATAAACGTTGTCCTCAGCCAGGTTTTTGACTGACCTTCTACTGATGTCATACTGAAGTTTGCACATCTGAATGTATTGCCAATATGATGTTCCATTCACAGCAGATTTGGATGGCCACCCAAGGTTATAATTCAATGCTATCTTTTTTGCAAATTCACCTTCACTGTAACGTAATTTCAACATCAAACCTGACTTCAGAAGTTCAGACTGATGTCGTATTGACATCGCAATGCCCACTTGTTGTAATGCTGACAGTCCCTGGAAATTTTGTTGCCGCAACATGAACACAACTCCGTGGGTTTTTCACAACAAATTAGGCCTAAAAGTGATCTCAGAATTGCAATGGTTGTTCCTTGTGACATCATATCCCTATGACTCATACGCAGTTAATGAGGTCATATTCTGTACTTTCAATGCTATATGAACAAGTCACCTGCTGAGTCACAACACTCACCACTGAAGTCACAAGATACCCAATGACAAATTGAAAGTTCATTGCAATGATGATTCAATGCAATGGGTAGGGCCTGTTGTGAGGTCATTGATGGCACAAACAGCTGAATGTAAGTACTCGAAATTCTTCGACTGTAAATTTTCATATACCCAACCTCCCTACAGTTCATTATGTAATCCGGCCTACATCAACATGATAACATCTGGTCTATATTTGAAATATATTTATTTTCCTATCATCATAACAACTTAGGTTTGTAAATACCTGGCCAACTTGAGCAAATCTAATTTCATTCATTTCATTATTCGCAAATTGATGTTCGTATATGATCAGAGTGCTTGACAGATTTATGTTTGGGCATTTTATTTTTACAAAGTTGAACAAACATTAATTGAAAGCTTTAACAGCTGTATATATAGAATAGTGAATACTGAATTCTATTCATAAAATAATTAGTATGTAAATGCACAGCCATGAAAATCACTAAAGGGCACTTATAGTTTTCATACGACTGGCTATATTATGCTACTGTAACTTCCTTTTTAGTTCACAGAGAACGTATGTATGAAAGGGTAATGTGATGTAACCCTTTTGAAATATTATTGAAAGATGCAGAATCACAGATAGATCGACAAAAAGAGTGATCGTTGGAGATATAGATAAAATAAACAGATATATATATTTTTATGATTATTGATAATAACCTATTCCACCAAAAATGATACAGGTATTATTGGAAAATGTTGAAATTATGAGACACTTTTGAAGATGAATATGGTATGTTTATTTGAATACGAAACTAAATCATTGATAAGATGCTGGGTTCATTTGACCTATTTCTTCCTTTGGATACTTGATGTCGAGACCATCACTGCACAGATTTTAGATGTCACTTCTTGTGCAAAGTTCGCTTGCATAAATATTATTAAACAAAGAAAAATTATATTAAACAAAAAAAAATTACTGAAAAGTTATTACAACCAAAGTTAAAAGCATTGACTCAGAAATGAGCCTGTGTTATACCACACTGTGTATACCATGGTGACATACTCAAAAAATTCTGAGTGTATTCTTTTGACTTCTGCCCTGAGTCAGGCTATAAAATATTTTGAAATTTTAAAAACTTTCCTGGCCTACACAGGTCAGCCATGTACATTGTTTACACATGTGACATGATTGTATCTCAGTGCATCAACATCAAGACTGCTTGTGAGCTCTTGTGCACTGTTTCTGCACTGGCACCATCAGAACTGCATCAGCTATTCCTCTGCATGATCCCAGGTACTGAAGATGCCCAGCTGCTGAGGCTGTAGCCTGCTGATGCCATGGCTGCTGCTGTTGCTTGTGTATCTTGATAGGCGGGGGAGTAGGCCTGTGTGTTCTTTCTACCCATTTGATGCTATTGTGAAAAGTGTGACTGCTGACTGACTCCATCTTGGTTGTTGCCCTTAGCAACGGGATGCTGGCGCTTAGTTACCGTGTTAAACTATGTTCCACACAAGTCAAGTCATGTAGGCCTATACATACATATAATTGTAGAGATAGCTAGGCTGACACATATATGTAGGCAAAACTTAACAGATTGATTGCTACACACCTTCGTGTTGTGAAGTAAATTGATGATAGATTGATTGATTGATAGATAGATAGAGAGATAGATTGATTGATTGATTGATTGATTGATTGATTGATTGATAGATGGATAGATAGATTGGTTGATTGATTGATTGATTGATTGATAGATAGATAGATAGATAGATAGATAGATAGATAGATAGATAAATAGATAGATAGATAGATAGATAGATAGATAGATAGATAGATAGATAGATAGATAGATAGATAGATAGATAGATAGATAGATCTATAGATAGATCGATAGATCGATAGATCGATAGATCGATGGATACAATGTAGATAGATAGATAGATAGATAGATGGATAGATTGATTGATTGATTGATTGATTGATTGATTGATCAATTGAATCATGATTGATATATATATCAACAGAAAAATTGATAGATAGATTGAAATAACCAAACAGAGTAGACAGACAGACAGATAGACAGACAAGATGAACCAATGAAAGAGACAGATTATAAATGACCTGATATAATTTTGAACTATGTTTTGTTCACCAGGAAGACAGCAATAATGTAATTTAAACAATTGAAAAAATTTTTCTCAAAATTCTAACTAAAATATGTTATGCCAATCAGTAGAATTTTCTCGCTTAACCATTTCAGTAAAGGAGGTGAATGCTGATTTTCCCAGAAACATGACATTGAAACCAGGAAGTGATGTCATGTCTTATAGCTTTTTAGCAGAAAGATTGTTTTCGGTTTGTCAGTGCAGCTTAAATCGATGCATCGGAAAAGTTGTCTGCATCAATACAGTATCGATACGATACCACAAGTGTCAAATATATCATTTCCACAGCATTTGAGTATTTATTGGGAAATATTGCAAGAAATCTAGTAGAATTCACTTTGTTTACATCAAAACCGCTCCATCACTGCTCTGCTCTCGTCTGAAATCTCAAAAATGTGACTGACGAGATTCAAAATGGCCAACGTAAGTGACGAAAATGCCGAATTCTTGTATTTTTTTTTGTAACTCATTATTATAACTTGGATTTTGCCATTTCTCGGGTGTGTGATTGATAAGGTATCGATACATTTGATGCATCGGAATAGTTTTTGTCAATTATCTGATCGAAAAAATGTTGTTTTCGATGAAATCTCTATCAGTGCTTATTGCTCATGTCTGAGACTGAGTGCCAGAGCAATATATATATTTTTTTTTCTTTGTTGTTTAAATGTGGGAATAAAAATTCATATGTAAATTAGCCTGACACAGTCGTTATTGACCCGGTCTATAATGATTTAGTTCAGGATCTTTCTGGAACTAACTTTTACGATGTATTTCAAGAAGCGGAGAAGACAAGATTTTCCTGAACAGCGTTTTCTAACTTTTCTTTATTTCTCTCTCTCTTTCTCTCTTTCTCTCTTTCTCTCCTTAAAAAAGAAGCCTTAGCTTTCTTCCCATCTAGTTGATGAAGGAGCAATGTGGGTTTTTGGCTGATCACGTGGTTATAAGAGTAGACTTGAAGAATAGTCTTGAACAAGAGACATGAGCATTAGACACTCTCAGACAGAATAGAGTCAATAGACACAATTGGCTAAATGACAGACAAGCACCTTGTAAACAGACAAGGTGTAGCATCAACATTAGCCAGTGAAATGGGCTGACTTCTCACCTTGAAAAACTCCAGGAATGCGGAAGGACTTGAGATATAGGTGTTTGGGGAGAGGGGGGGGGTAGAGACTGTAGAGGAGATGGAAGGGGGGGAGGGGGCTGAGGGAGAAAAGTGGTTGGATTTGGATGCTACAAAAACCTGATATTTTCAAGACTGTAACTCCAGCGTATTGAGTGCATGATTGTGTAAGTTTAGGATGTACCCCTTTTGCAAATGTTCATTTTGAGTGATGAATTCATACCCAAAGACCGAACAATGTAAACATAATGTTGCTATTTGATGGAGGCCGGAGGGCTCGTCTTTAGTCACATAGAATCTATGGTGCAAATTATGTTGCCACAACGTGAACACAACGTTGAGATTTCTTCTTTACATTTTGACAACATTGCCACAATGTCGCATGCTAACATCATGTCGTGACGTTGCTTCACAACATTGTGATGACGTCATTTCTACCATACAATTCTACGTAATTTACACCAACATTGCAATGTTGTCAAAACGTTATCACAACATTGCTGCAACATAGATGTGCCCATTGAGTTTAACAATGGGAAGCTAACTGAGCCAATGACATCGTGTTTACAGCCTGTCACTTTGATATAGAAGTAATGAGGACCAGTTCACTGTGAAAAATGCAGTTTGTGACTCATGATAGCCGATGAAGTGTCATCTTCTCTACATTCAGCATGGGAAACATAGAGGCTGTTTGATTAGTCATGATCTAGAGAAGGCCATTTGACTTGTCATAACTGATTTTAGAGTAAAAATCAGATGCATAATCCTTTTGTTTGCCTGTCACCAACAAGCGGGAGAAGTAACATTGAAAGTATTGGGTATGATAATGACAAATCATGAGCACGATGACACACGAAGTGCCATTTTCACAGCGCAACAGTCCACTCTTTTTCTATAGCAAAATGACAGACTGTAATTATGTGATAAAAATGACTTAACATGGCCCTTATCAAACACTTCGCTAGCTTAAAAGGTTACAAACTGTCCCAAACTGCCCCAAATTCAGGCCACTTGCACTGCATATGTCAGCCATATCAGACATAATACCAGTGTCTGCCTCCGTTTGCAATAAGCCGAAAATTATAAACGCGAAGGAGTCACTCACCTGCTAAAAAGCCAAAAAGACATAACACCACTTCCTGGTTTTAATGCGATGTTTCCGAGAAGATGAACAGTTATATCATTTTATAGAGATAATAACAAAGATGGTTACGTGCTGGTTTGCATGACGAAGAAAAAGTTTGACGAGAAAGGGGAGTCTGGCAGGTGTACCGCCTCCAAAACTTGTAACATACATGATCAGGCTCTGATTTATTTTGTGCAAAAGATCTTGTTCCAAATCTTTGCAAAAGTAAGTATACACCGCAACATTGAAAGTATTGGGTATGGTCATGACAAATCATCAGTAAGAGCGAAGTGCCATTTTCACAGTGCAGCAGTCCACTCTTTCTACGTATCAAATTGACAGGCTGTAACATGGAATGCAATGACAAATAACTCAGGTGAGGGGTGTACACAATTTACTTCCTGGAGCAACTGTAAAATGGCTTACAATTGCGATTATGATATTATTACCTTTAAGACAAGAATGTTTCATGCAGTACACTCTGACATTTTGAGACCATCTGAGTGTTACATGTTCTTTGGTGAAAGGGTAAATAGTTGCTAAATACTAAACATTGTTTCCTAAGTGTTTATGAGCCTTTTTGCACACCAATTCGTTAACATGATATCATGTGAACTAATAAATAACAACATAGCATGCTAAGGTTTGTAGTATATATATTGGCTTATCTATGACTGTACTAAGGAGGTATGGAATGTATACCATAATCCCATTTCTTGCATTTTTATGTTCACCCCATGTCAATGAATGTTACCCTATATTCCTCTATCAAGCATTTTCACAAGTGTGTAGGAAATAGACCCTAAGTAGTTTAGATAAAGTGGCATGAAACCAATTGAGCACCATGCCAGTGTGAGCCATTGCAATATGCCTTGAGTGAACATGCTTGAGATGCCTGCTCCATGCTGCTGTGCTACACTGGGGTGCTGTAGACATTAACAGTCAACTATCTAATGCAAAATGGTTATTAAGTTCAAATAATAATGGTACATCCTGCTGGGATGAAGCTAAATCAACATTGATGTGGCAAACATTCTGTCCAATGACATTTCTCAGAAGTTAGACTAATTTGCTGTGGCATTTTTGTGTTTTGAGTGACCATTTATTAATTAAGGGTTTTGATGGCATTTAATATTTTTGGTTCACATCATCAGAAAAGATTTGTGTTGTTCTTTTGGATTTTACAAAAATTAACAATTAAATAGAAAAGCCATGTGCCATATATGGGATGGATACTACAGCTAAAATTACATACTTTTGACCTTTTTTTTCTCGAGTTAATGAAAACATTCAAGTTATTTCATAACGCGCCAGAAAAACCATAATATTTATATGAAGCATACATATACATATACACACAAATAGGCTTTGCACCATTGGGCATAAGAGACAAGATATATTTGGCTAACACAGGAGAATAACATTGCACAAGTAGAAAATGCAAAGCAAGAACATATCTGTGAAGAAACTTGCCCATCTATAACTGACAGAGGGCAAGTCTCTAGAGGTTATGCATGACATCAATCATTCTGTTACTGTCTAAGAAAACAATGGAATGGTCTGAAAGCTAAAAGAAAACAGCTATTGTATGTCTTTCTTTTTCTTGTTGACTGGATGCTTGGCATTGCTTGTATGCAGCAGAAATAATAGATAATTCATGAGCTGAGAAAGAAAGATAGATAGATAGATAGATAGATAGATAGATAGATAGATAGATAGATAGATAGATAGATAGATAGATAGATAGACAGATAGATAGATAGATAGATAGATAGATAGACAGATAGACAGACAGACAGATAGATAGATAGATAGATAGATAGATAGATAGATAGATAGATAGATAGATAGATAGATAGATATAGATATGGTAAGTGCAGCCCTCAATATGGTTGATTGATGAGAGTGAGAGAGTGAGAGAGCAGGAATCCTAAACATGTTACAAATTTGCCCCAAGTGAGGGATCTTTTATACTTGTCCGGCAGAGACGCTGCTACAAGGCTACCTATTTAATGTCTCATGCGAATGACACCCCGCTGAGACTTTGCTCATGAAGGTCCTTCGAACATTTTTGGGTTCTCCACCCAGGGTTCGAACCTTCATCAGATCAAGCCTGGCCTTTAAGTTCTAACCACTCAGCTGAGAACAGTACCCCATAAGCTTTATGGGGTACTGGTAAGAAGTATACAAGAGATAGGAGCATGGGTGAGATCATTTTATGAATCAACTATTAATATCTGTAAAATTGAAGGCCTGCTGCTAGATTTAACAATGCCTTTATTGGTAAGACAGAGCCCTCATTAGTAAACTGCCATGATGTTTCAGACTCATTACGCAAATGTCAATAATATCAATTCCAATTTCATTGCACACGATCTCGGTGCAATTAACACAGCAGTTAAGGTCGGTCGTTTGTCTTAACAATGCTCAAGTATTACAGCCAAACACTTTGATATAGAATTAGAGTGGACTGTGGCACTGTGAAGTGTCGTCTTCTCTACTTCCAACATGGGAAACATAGAGGCTGTTTGGTTAGTCATGATTAAGAGAAAGCCATTTGACTTCTCATAACGGATTTTAGAGTGAAAATCAGATGCAGAATCCTTTCGTTTGGCTGTCACCAACAAGTGGGATAAGTCTCCTTCAATCAAATTAACATTGAAAGTATTGGGTTTGATCATGACAAATCATAAGCATGATGACACACGAAGTGCCATTTTCACAGTGCCACAGTCCACTTTAATTCTATATCAAAGTGTTTCGCTGTAAACATGTTAAGTAAGTTCTTTGTTTAATTAAAAGCTGCCAGCCTACCAACCGTTGTATTCATTTAATTGAGAAAACATTGAAGCGTATACCTCCTCCTGCATATCATATACACTGAAAAAAAGGTTTGTGTAAAACAGACACAACAAACGCTAGCTGGTGTCCATCAAAAATTTTGTGTACGTATATCAGGCAAGGATTTGATTTGACATAGACAAGGAAATTGTCAATCCTGATCAATTTTTTGTGTGATTTGATCAAAGAAATGTCAGAAATAAGCATACCGTTTGTCTGAATTTACGCAATATTTTGGACGGACACCAGCTTATGTTCATTTTGTCTGTTTCACACAATTTTTTTCAGTGTGGTTGAACCCAAACGTCTAGCAAGAAATTAGTGTTTGAATATATAGCCGACATTCAGACTTCAGTGAGCCCAGCCATTTAATGCTCCCACACTTACAGTGGCTTGTGGTTGCCAGCAGCCGGTCAGATGTGCTCTTAATTGGCACTGGGCCTCCCTAATATGTGTGCCGTTACTATAGTTACTGAAGCTGCTGGTCACAGCCACTCGAAAGGATGAGTTTCGTATCAGAACGGTTACAGCATGTAGGCTATAGGCTGTATATTCTGCCTTGCTAATTGCTATGCTATCTATTAAGGGCAGACTGGCTGGCCTTACTTGTAAATACATGCTGGAGTTAATAAGTATTGCTGGAGTTAATAAGCTAACATCATTTTGTCCTTTTCTGTTTTGTCTGTCTATCTATTTTGCTAGGTGCCAATATTTTAAGATGGCAGTATTTCACTCAGGGTGGTATAGAAAAAACATAGAAATCTAGTGACACAACCAGCCTCGCAGAGACATGAAGGAATTAAGTGTGTGATCAAGTATTGTTATTTATAACCGCATTGTACATATCGTTCATAGAATTGTGCAGAAGGTGACATTCTGTCATAATCAGTTGAAAATGACCATTTACTAAATCAATGCTGAAATTGCTAAACTCGTGCTTTGAGAAGCAGGTTTGAGATGGGTGGATGGATTTATGGAGACCTTGTATCCATTACTTATTCTTGAAGTGTGATAAACAATTACTTATTCTTGAAGTGTGATAAACAATCACTTATTCTTGAAGTGTGATAAACAATCACTTATTCTTGAAGTGTGATAAACAATTACTTATTCTTGAAGTGTGATAAACAATTACTTATTCTTGAAGTGTGATAAACAATATACGATAGTGTGTTAAATACTGTCTCGAAGTGTGATAAACAAGAACTTATTTCTTGAAGTGTGACAAACAGTTAATCATTTCTTGACTGGTGATAGACAATATACTTTGAAATGTGATAAATAATAACTCATTGTTGAAGTTTGATGAATAATTCAAGACTGAAAGTGTGACAAATAATAAATTATTCATGGTGTGTGATATATTATGTATCGAAGTGTGATAAACAATAAATCATTTCTTGAAGTGTGATAATCATTCACTTATTCTTGAAGTGCGATAAACAAGATTCAACTTGATCTAAAGTATTACTTATTCTCAAAGTGTGATGAACAATGACTCCTTTCTTGAAGTGTGATAATAAATTACTTACTAGAAAACCCGTTGCAAGCAGGTATTTGAGTCATTTGGGCTAGGATATAGATAGCGGTCAAAATTGAAAATCACAAATGGACATTAATAGCACACAGTGGGCATAAAATTCAAATATAGTGATGTGTCTTTTGTTGATGCAAAATGCTAGATTGGGCTTGGAAAACAAATTCACTTTGTATTATGAGGCAAGATGTGGTGGCAGCACTTGCCAGTTTGCCTGGCCCATGCTGCCACCTGGATAGCCTGACAGAAAGCATATGACCCAGTGCTGCAGATTGATCAAAGTTGCAGGGAAAGGTGTCAAATGAAGGTGTATTTAAAGAAGATATGAATTGTTTAAGTACAGGTACTATTGCAAACCAAATTAAATGTCAGTGATGTGGCACATACAGCATTTTTATGAGTGTGATGAGAACAGGGACAGAGTTATGCTTGAGACATGGACCCAAGAGAGATAGCACTCTTATGTTTGGATTCCTTGAAGTGTGATAAACAATAACATATTTCTTGAATAGTAACAAACAATGACTTAAAGTGTGATAAATAATAAATTATTATTATTGACATAATTTACTATGAAACTTGCAACAATTCTGTAGAATTCCTAATATTTTATATCTGTTCTGGACATGGTCAGTTATGTGTCAACAAAGCAGCCTCGATGTGGTCCATGGAAGTCACATGACACTGTACAAACAAATGCAGCAAGGTGATTGGTTGATGGACCTATGTAAACAAGGTTAGGGCAATGTAGGCCATGTAGACAGAATATGCCAGCCTTACTTTATTTGGGCAACAGGCAGATACATGCATGCAACAATGTCTCCAATAGATACCGGTCTCCAATAGATACCGGTGTAAAATAAGTGACATAATATATATAGAATTTTTGTGAAAGACATCCAAAAAAAATCCAGTGCTTAGTGCTACACACAGTCATTTTCTATGGGGAGGGTTAGCACGGTGGTAGTGTGCTTAACTGCCAATCGCTGGGTCAAGGGTTCAAATTCAGCTGCTCAGTGCTGGGTCACTGGGCCGAAGTTGGATGGCAGTTTCAATCATCCTTGCCCTAATTGCTGTGTACTCTTCCTGTCCTTATTAGCATAGCAAGTGCATAAATACGGGGGGGGGGGGGTAAAGCCTCAATCATCCATCCATCCAACCTCGATACTGTACTATTTCAAGGCCAGGAAATACTTTTAATGAGTAAGTTTGGCTTTGAAAGGTTCCGAAAATAAGAAACCATGCTATTCTGGCTCTAGATTACAGGTGAGATTCAATTGTGGTGGTGCTGCCACTAGAAACTAAGGGTTATGGTGGACTTAATATTAAAAGAAATATTTTTATTTTTTTCATATAATGCCATGGTGAGGAAATTTATCTCCTAATGCCTCTTTAATACAATGTGCACTAATTATTATAAATTGTGTAGAGTCTACATACATCATGTTACAGATTGCTTACATGGTGTTCGGCAATACTCTTACTTTTTTTGGCTGGTTTGAAATATAACATGAATATTGGAATGATAGATACATTTATAAACGATAGACAAATTTATAAACATTTGTGAAAGTGTTTGAACAGTCCATGTACACTTTCAAGGGAAGCCAACAATATTACCACTACCGGAAGTCTGCCTTGCTGTGCTTATTAAGTCATATTAATGTAATTTGAGGAAGTAGATTGGTTGGGCACCAGCTCCAAGAGCAAGCTATGGCAGAATGAGACACTGTGAAAACTTCAGTGCAAAATTACAAATAGTGTGAACGCCTAATGATTATTTCTGGAAGTTGTCAGCAGATTTGCCAAATCTACACCAAATTCGTCAAAGATGCATGCTGAACTTCAATTTATCTGATTCTATGTTACCAACCAGAAAATAGACCGCAAGTAGTAGATCAGATAAAGTGGCATGAAACCAATTGAGCCCCACGCCAGTGTGAGCCATTGCAATGCCTTGAGCGAACATGCTTAAGATGCCTGTGCCATGCTGCTATGCTGCTGTGGGGTGTTGTAAACATCAAATCAAATCAATTTATTTAGAGTCATATTGAAAATAAATACAAACATTAGCCATAAGGCTAGTGGTTCCCCCGTGGCCTAATGGTCAAGACTGCTTGTCCACTGGCCTTGAGGGCGTGGGTTCAAATCTTACCCCGGGAACTCACTTTAGTCCAAGCCCATGGGACATTAAATGGAGGCGGGTTGTATCCAGTATTCTATGCTGGGGCAACTGAAAGACCCTGGGCATCCCTGAATTAATAGGGTATGTTCTAGACTCCCAGTCTTCTCATCTCATCATCATACGGCGATCACCAAAAAATAAAAGTGCAGCTCCCTCCACGAAAGTTGGTGGTTGAGCTGCACCGGCTGATCCGGGGTACACCAGCACAACACAAGTCAAGTCAAGTAGTAATCTGACTATCTATGAACTACATTTTAACAAATATATAAACAAGTAACAAAAATAGGATGAAATAAAAGGACTAAATAAGATATAACGAATTTGACGAGGTATAACAAATTAAGAAGCGCTACTAGTGACTAAGCATTGTTGACCATTTACGTGTAAATTTTCCATAGCGTACCACAGTTTCTGCAGTGCAGAGCTCTATGACTCAGTTGCACTGGTTTGCTCTTTTAATTCCTTGTGCATTTTTTTCTGACTTTGGGGGACATGCAATTAATTCAAACTTTGCTCTGTTAAAAATAAACTTGGAATAGCATGGACACACCTGTATGTAATGTACGCAGAGGTCATAGCGAAGTATCTTCTTGGCAATAACATATCAGCTTTAAAATACTGTGTGAAATTCTCAACAACTTTATCACACCCTGTCTGGGGGAATCATCTGTCTGTATCATTGTGTATGTGGTTCCAAGGACTGGTATTTCGCTAGGTGCTGACCTCAGGACAAGGATGGTGGTCAATTGCAGGCAATCCTGCTCCCCTTTAGCACAACATTACAGCAATTTCAGGCAACCCTGCTCCCCTTTAGCACAACATTACAGCAATTGCAGGCAACCCTGCTCCCCTTTAGCACAACATTACAGCAATTCCAGGCAACCCTGCTCCCCTTTAACACAACATTACAGCAATTCCAGGCAACCCTGCTCCCCTTTAACACAACATTACAGCAATTCCAGGCAACCCTGCTCCCCTTTAGCACAACATTACAGCAATTCCAGGCAACCCTGCTCCCCTTTAGCACAACATTACAGCAGGGTGGTCAATTCAGGGACTTGCCAACATTGGTGTGTCTGTAGTGGTCATGAGCACCAGCAACTGTTGGCTAGGGTAGAATTGTTGTGAACAATTGTGATGGCCCAGAGAGAATTAGCCCTTTCTGTTGGATCCTGTAGATCTATCGCTTTTAAGCACAAGGCATCAAAATTAATATAATCTCATAAATATTTGATGATCTTAATGACACAGGTAGATAGATAGATAGATAGATAGATAGATAGATAGGTAGATAGGTAGATAGATAGATAGATAGATAGATAGATAGATAGATAGATAGATAGATAGATAGATAGATAATAGATCAATAGACATATATATAAACATAGCTAGTACATCCATAGATAGACAAATAAATAGAAAGAGTGAAAGACATTTACCTATGGAAATGCAGCTAAAGGGACACATAAGGCCTGGTGCAAATAAGAGCGTGACATGAGGGTGAAAAATAAAGGTGTTGATTTTGCATGGAATCTTTGTGCAATTTAAAGCACATATTTGTGGCAATAAGTACCCAAAAAATCAGGGTTAAGTAACCATTTCCAACAGAGATATTGAGATTTTTTCAGTGAAAGACGCAATAATGTAAAATTGAAATCTGTTTTGATTAAGTTCTGTCATAAGCATTGTATAAGTCATACCTAATCAATTTCTGATTCTGTTTGCCATGTATGACATGCATGCATATTTTCGTGAAACACACAACTGTTTAAATTGTTGAAAATTTTCAAGACTGCCATTTTTCACGAAGATTCGTCCAGTTTTAAAACTAGATAGAATTAAACATTTTCTAAACAAAGATTTACATATTTCTATTCTGATAAAGATGGACATAAATTGCTCTGCATTCAGAGCTTAGTTTACAGTTCAAATTTCTGATAGATACAACCATTAGTCTTGAAGATATTACATGCTGACATGGCACTGAAACTTCAGTTTTAGGCGTTAGGGTCAGGACACCTGATGGATCTGTATCAAAAAAATTTAATTGAACAGCTCATTAAATCATGTATTAGAATAATATTGTTATACATAAAATAGAATATAATAAAGGGTTTACAGTGGTCCCTGTGTCATAAGACTGCCCCTTCTACATTCATAAAATGGTCTCTTGTGTGGTGAAGAATTTCACTAAAAATACTGTTATAAAGTTGTGCGGGAGGAAGGTGGTCACATAAGATACATTGTAAGTCGGTTTTACAACAGGGGGTCTTATAAAGCAGGTGCCACTGGCATCTTCAAAGAAGACAACAGAGCCAACATGAACAGATTTTCATCTTACCAGATTCTTATTGCACAAACTCCTCTAAATTATAATACTTTTATTTGACCATTTTCTTTTATTTTGTTGCACATCTCCAGACTCCATCAGCAATGTCACATGCTAATGGACACATTGAAAAAAGACATTCTGTATTCTGAGTGGAACACCCTTTAATAAGTACTTGCACAGAAAGATACAGGACAGCTATGCTTTATTGTCACCACAAGCACAACCTACCTTAGACATCACCAAGATACTAATACCATTGGAAAAGCTGGTATCTAACTGACAGTTTTGTATGTTAGCGCCCAGCTAAGGATTAACACTATTAATAACAGCAAACAAACAATCAGATTATTGTTTATCTTGCAAAAAATTAAAGTTAAAAGGTATAATAGAAGAAGCATATGATGTCTAAGTCAGTTAGATACCTCATTGTCGGGTTCAAACATGCATTTTTGTCAGTTAGATCCCTCCCTCCGGTCAGGATCTAACTGACAAAAATGCATGTTAGAACCCTCCAAATCGGTATCTAACTAATACATGGACACTATCCATGGAACTAATCTTGTACAACCAAAACTGATTTGAGGTTCTGCTAATGTCACAATGTACATGTATAGCAGGCCTACATAGTAGATAAAGCGAACTATAGTACATCTAGTAAAGAGAAAATTATTGAATATCATGCACTACTGTCAGGTGATCTCCATTGCTGAACACCAAAGAACCAGATGGATCACACATGGCAATGGCAGTTCAGATCTTAGCAATAACTGTATCGATAGTACCATCAACCATGAGTTAGAACATTTGGTTCACCTTATGAGGTTTAACAGCTTCGTACACATCCATCATGTTCAGGTACAGTGTCAGGAACCTACCTATTGACATAATGGAGGGGAAAATGGCATGGGTGTTAGTGTTGGGACATATGAACATTATGCCCACGGATATATCATAATCGTAAATTAATTTCACATTTCATCATATTTTTTGTGTGGAATTCGATCAGTTTGAAAAGATTTTTGTAAATTTACTTTTTTTAGTATAAAGTTAAGCTAAATCCAATGAACTGGGTGCTGTACTCAGCTACAAGAGACAATTCACCCAGCAGCCAGTGACTAGTGGCACATTTAAGTCAGCTTGATAGGCTTACATATTGTTCCTTATTTAATTTTAAACTTTTGATAGCTTGTTAATTCATTAAAGAATGTTATTTTATAACTTTAAAGTATATTACTGTTACTCTTTTTTTACCCCACTCCTTCAGAAATTACACAGAGGACTGGAGGGGTTTTTCATAGCCCCTCGTCCATAGCAAGCAGTAAAAAGAATCATGGTTTGAAAGCTAGGAAGTTTCAGGTCACATAGAGGTGAAAAACTGAAGGTGTTAGGGTCGGGACAGAGGTGTTAGGGTTGGGACAAGCAACAGTTTTCAACATCAGCTGAAAATCCAAAAAGGCAGGAGCATCCATTTTGGTGCTAAGCAATTGAGTCACCGAAGAGGAAAAATGTTGCAGTAAAAAGGTATATGTAGCTTTCCTATGTGTGACTGGATGCTGCAACAAACTTAGTGTTAGGGTCGGGACAACTTTTTAAAAGCAAGAAAAGATGATGTAAGGAAGCATCTATGATATGTATTCAGAGAAATGAGGTATATTATGCAGTAGAGGGGTCCTCAACCAAAGCTGGGAGGGCTCATGCTACGCAGAATACCAAGAACCAACGGTTACACAGCGTTTTTGCACAGAAATTGCTAAAATTTCAATTTTTGGCTTCATTGCCAACTTTGGAGTCCCGTAGACACTATTTTAAAGGTACACAGAGTATCAATATGCAATTGATAGTCACAGAACCAGAACTCCCATGGCCACGGTTAAGCATACTTTCCCTTGACAAAATCGATCAAATTATTTTCTATATGGGGGGTTAAACATTGCTCAAAATATGCATGTCACGCCAAACTGCCTGAAAATGGCCATTTTCTGGACTTTCAAGATATCAGATATCTGGAACCAATGCTCCGATTGTCCTGAAATTTGAAAGGTTTATTGACACAATAGTTTGCGGCCCAACAAAGTGATAAAGGATGCAATACGCTTATTTTCTGGGGTTCTATAGCAGATACAATGCCGGCTTCACCTAAAAGACGCAAAAATTTGCACCAGGCCATAACTGCACAGAAAAAAGGAACAATACACTTTACTCAAATAGATAGAATAGATCTGGCTCTTAATATTTCCAATAGTCAATATCAACCATGGCAGCCACTTCCTAGATTGAATCAATGCATCACTAGAAGAAACTCAAGGAAAAGATCATGGAGGGAGGAAATGCCCTTGTCAAGGCTAGAGGCTTCTTTCTCCTCCTAAATCGCCTCTTTGCCTCTTAAATTGCTTCTGTACCTCTTAAATCACCCCCTTGCTCTCCTAAATATTTCTTTCTTAGTTCCTTCTCTCTTTAAGTTCCAGTTTCTCCTCTTAAATTCATCTTACTCCAATTCAGTTCTCGTTCACCTGCTCCTTCTCCATTGCACAGAATGTATTACTCCATCTTTTAGAATTGGGTTTCCTTGCACATCTATCAGCATCGCTCATTTATAATCTGGTATGCCTCTTACTTGTTTGTCGTCATTGTATTTTGATACCTCACAGTGGGTTGGTACATTGTAACTTTTAGATCAATTCACATCTGTTGAAGGAGAGGCCCGCACAAAGAGTCAAACTGGTCTAAGATGACTGCACTATCTATCTATATATCTATCTATGTTTTTAGTTGTTTTAGACTGTAATATGTCAGCAACATCCCACAGCAGCACAGCAGCATGGAGCAGGCATCTCAAGCATGTTCACCCAAGGCATATTGCAATGGCTCACACTGGCATGGGGCTCAATTGGTTTCATGCCACTTTATCTAAACTACTTAGGGTCTATTTCCTACACACTTGTGAAAATGCTTGATAGAGGAATATAGGGTAACATTCGCTGACATGGGGTGAACATAAAAACGCAAGAAATGGGATTATGGTATACATTCCATACCTGCTTAGTACAGTCAAGGATAAGCCAACATATGAGAAACCCAGGAGTGCTATGTTATTAATGATGTTATTTATTAATCTACATGATCCCATGTTAACGAATTGGCGTATAAAAAAATCTCGTTAACATTTTAGAAACAATATATTGGGTTAATCAGATAAATGCCTCTTATTATACATGTATGAAGGCACTGATGCAATACAATGATTTTAGTGTGTTTTTGACCTGTATCAACCTTCACAAATCGCCGAGATCGAGAATATGATTATTACACATACACACTTTATGTTAGATTATTTTTTAGTTAAATTTTTTTAAAACCATCTCCTAATATATGATATATAGTATTTTGTATGTAACAGAACCAGAGAAAGCCTCTTTAGTTATAATTTTTCATTTCGATACATTCTCAAGTGAATTTTGAGTTTCTGTAGTGGAATGTAGAACAAGAAAGCCACTTAAAGAACAGGGGCGACAGGTGAGGGGCAGTGATTCCATCTGAGCTTGTCCTTCGCAATATTTGTTTGATGACTTTTCTGATCAATATAAGTGGTATGGTTATAATAATGTTGCCACTGGTCAAAAGAAATTTTCATAATCGTAGACTTTTATCTGTGAGATTAAATGCTTGGCATTCTAGAATGTGTGATGTCAAACTGTTCTATATGTACAAAGATAGTTCTGTGATGAATGGATGGACGATTAGGGATTCAGTCCTGTATTTATGCACTTGGCAGGTTATTCAGGGCAGGAGGAGGACACAGCAGTGAGACAAAGGATGGTTGAAACTGCAGGGGTGTTCACTATACTGGAACTGCATGCTTCATAACAGTGGTCAATGCCTGTCGAACTGAAACTTCTCTGTTCAAGAATTAGTGTTGGGCAGTTCTGATATATATTTGGTTCGGTTTTCAGTTTTTCCGACCCCAGAACCGCGGCTTCAGTCCAGGTTTCGGTCCGCAATGTGAACAACATGATTTTGCGATCCGAGATGCAAGAGCCCAGGGGTAACCTCTACTACCATTATCAGGGCGCATGGAAAAATGAAAAGATGATGATTTTGCTAAAAATTTCGTCATTTTATGAAGAGAAAATACAACTACTGAAAGACACCGTTGCTTGATTGAACCTCTGTCCGAGTTTTGGTTGTTGTGGTACAACCGAAAA
Organism: Platynereis dumerilii; assembly: GCA_026936325.1. Lineage (NCBI taxonomy): Eukaryota > Metazoa > Annelida > Polychaeta > Phyllodocida > Nereididae > Platynereis > Platynereis dumerilii. The sequence goes on along the minus strand of JAPTHN010000008.1, from coordinate 28,326,660 downwards.
CGAATCGAATTTCGGGAACCGGCACAACTCTATCAAGACAGCAGGATATAAAGCAATAATCATCCCTGCATCCATTTCACAGAATGATATTTTATAGATAGAAAAAGCAAAGACATCAAAAATAGCACAAAGTAACACTAAACCATGCCAATCACCTATGAAGCACGATACAGGGAAATTATGGCTATTTTTAGATATGCCTATAAAGCTAATTAAGGCTCATGCTTGTTTTCAGCATACCTGTACTGGACACATTTCTAAACAATAAATTGATTGCGAATGTTTTTCATCGGGTCATGCTCAACTTTAGGTACAAAAATATAAAACGTAAATTTACGTGTTATTAATTATATCATTTATAGATTATTATTATAAGAGCATTAGGTCACTCAGTGATTGGTCAATTTAAAAATATCCACTTGCAAATATAATTACGGAAAACATTCCTATTCAATGGCTCTTGAAAAACTACAGCATTTTCTCATACCGTGATTTTCAGCCAATGAGGGATGGGTGATTACATTAAGCTGTGAAGAAGATATCAGTGATGTCACTGCAGGTCCTAACTTTTACATTGAAGTGACTGGTCGGTCAATTTGTCATCGGGATACGTCACCATGAGTTGTACAACTCATTCGCTGACTTGTGCCAATAACGAGAAAGTATATGACCTCACTTTCTGGATATTAGTCATCTACTATAACATGGCAAATATACTTAGTATAGGCCTAAGATATGACATCACTTACTGGACACCAGTCATCAAGTACAAAATGCATACAGGTAACAGGTAGCATCTTGTAGCAGTTTTGTAGCTACTCGTACATGCATTGCTGTAACCAGTGCTACATTATTTGTCATGGATGGATTAAATGTCATGGCCCAGTGGATGGCAGTGGCAAATAAACAACTCTCATTCCCAGCATAACTGTTGTAATCTTTACCTATCAGGTATCTTTCACCTGCAGGTGGAGCTGTTAGGCTGGTTCACCCCAACTGTTTGAAACCCAAAGAGCAGGGTCTCTCGCTCTCAGCACCTTGCCACAGCACTGCCACAAAAGAATGGGCCACCGTCCTGGAGGGGGTTCTCACCCCCAAATATGACGGGGGTGCAGCTGAGAGTCTCGCACCCAGACCCAGTAACGGAGTGCCGGGAACCCAAAAATAGGACCCAGGACTAGGGAAAATTTGCCCTCAAAGAGGCTTTTTTTTTTCGGGTTGGCTGTATTATTTTAATTATTTCTACCAAATAATTTATTTTTTGCCACCATGGATGTCCTTCAGAAGGTGATTTGTATGCGAAATTCGGAGTGCTGGAAAAGTTGGACCATGTCTAGAAATATATTCAGACCGCATTTTGACCCTTAGCTAGGGAAAACTACCCTTGAAGAACCCTTTTCAGCTGAGCATAGGTGTAAATAATAAATAATAATAATAAATACTTTATTTGGTCATGTCACCATGAAACTTGGCGTGCACAATCATAGAAGACAGAGAAAGCACATTCATACAGGCACATGTATTCACACAGACACACATAGATAGGATACACACGTAGATAAATACATATACAACATATTCATACTCAACATACACATTCATATATCACACACATACATTCTTAGATTTGGACCATGTCTAGGCCTATCTTATTTAACTGCCTTATACTTGATGGTATGAAACTTTTAGAATATCTTGCTGTTCTGCATTTAACGAAGCGATATCTTTTACCTGATGGCAACAGACAGTATGAAACTCTCAAGGGGTGAGAGTCATCCTTCATAATAGCTTTGCAACGTTGGATGATCGACTTTCTATACAAATCCTTAATACAAACAGTGTTGACATTTAACTTTTTACATGTATTGATGACTCTGTTAAGTTTGTTCTTTGATTCAACATTGCCATTTCCAAACCAACACACAATTGAGAATGTAAGAACAGATTGAATAATGGAAAGGTAGAAAAGTTCTAAGATTTTGTTATCTATTCTCAATTTGTAAAATTTTCTAACAAAATATAGTCGTGAGTTAGCCTTTTTGTACACAGAGTCTATGTTTTGGTTGAAATTGAAATTGCTGTCTATGATGGTACCTAAGTATTTATATTCTTTTACATTTTCAACAAGTTCATCATTTATGTACAGAGGAGCATGAGCTACATTAGTCAATCTGAAATCAACTAACATTTCTTTGGTTTTTTTTACATTTAGCTCAAGGTAGTTATTTGAGCACCATTCAGCAAACACTCTTACATCTTGTCTATATTCATCATCATCATTCACACATTGAGATACCAAAGCTGTATCATCAGCATACTTGAAAAGGCGGCAATTTTCGCTGTTGCAACGACATTCACTTGTATAGCGAGTGAACAATATCGGAGACAGTACACAATCTTGTGGGGCGCCAGTGTTGGTATATAAATATTTGATTTATGATCACCTAGTTTGACATATTGTGGTCGACCCGTCAAGAATTCATTTATCCACAGAAGTAGTCTGGGATTAACACACATATTTACCGGTTTCTGCATCATGATGTGCGGCTGGATGGTATTGAACGCACTTGAGAAATCGACATATAGTATCTTAACAAAATGTTTAAACTTTGTGGTGTTTGCCTTGTCAACATGTTTCAGTACAAAATCCGTCAAAGACAAGGTAGCATCCTCAACACACCTATTTCTCATGTATGCAAATTGATATTTGTCAACATAGGCTGCTACTTGCACTTCAATGATACCCTTGATAATTTTTTCTAAACACTTCATCATAATAGCCGTAAGTGCAATCGGGCGATAGTCATTTAAACATGATGGTGGATTTTTCTTAGGAACTGGAATTATCTCAGAGGTTTTCCATATAAGAGGAATGTGGATGTCGTTGATGGATCTTTGAAAGAACTTACGCAGAACTGGCGCAAGTGGTTCCTGGCAGAACTTGATCACACTGGATCCTATGTTATCAGGACCAGCAGCTTTACCTGACTTAACAGACTTTAGACTTTTGATGACATCTTCCTCAGATATGTTAATGGGATCGGATTCCATGTTCCTGAGAAATGTAGCAATGCAGTTACGAGCAGGTGAAAAATTGTATTTATCGAATCTGGCATTGGATGTGTTTAATTCATTACCGAAAACTTCAGCATTTGTAACTTTACATAATAGTGGATTTACTCTTCTTCATGCCAGTTGAAGTTTTAATACCATCCCATGCAGACTTTGTGTCAGATTTAAACAGAGCTTCAGCTTTTTCTTTGTAGTTTTGTTTACATACAGAAACTTGCTTGTTTACTTGTTTTTGAACCACCTTCAGCTGTGCTCTGTCTTTAATACTGAGCAGCCGTTTCTTCTCATTTAAAAGTACCTTCAGATCTTTCGTTACCCATGGTTTGTTATTTGGGTAGCATTTACAGTAGACGAATGACAAGTACTTACATTCAGCTGCTAATGACCTCATAACAGGCCCTATACATTGCATTGAAATGAACTGGCAATTTGTCATTGAGTAGCTTGTGACTTCATTGATACTCAGCTGATGACACGTTTTCATACTATTGCATGTATAGGCTATGACCTCATACATTTCTTATGACTCATAGGGAATAACATGGCATGGATAGGCTATGAGCTCACAAGCAACATTTCAGTCCAATTCTGTAAGCAGTCGATGTTCGTCTACTGTAACATGTTTTCTTGGAACAATCAGATCAATGCAAAATTGAATATACCCATTTAGCACGGCAACATTTTGATCGACACTCTCAGACTCGTTATACAACACATCAAAGTCAGTGCATTCCATGCAGCCAAGAAGTGTTTCATTAACATCAGAATTCCAGGTATAGACAAGCTTCTCAGTTGGTTTGTGAAGCTTTAGCTTTTGTTTGTAAACAGGTATTAGATGACACATATTATGATCAGAAATGCCCAAAGGAGACATTTTCTTGGGAACATAGGAATGCTTTTATTGCTGTAAAAAGGATCTAACAACTTATCAGATCTTGTTGCAAAATATATGTATTGTTGAAATGTGGGTATACATTTGTCATAACAGCAGTTATTGAAATCTCCAGTTATAATATTTGCAGAATCAGGATTACAACTCTCCATTTTACTAACAGCAGAGTAAAGCATGGATTTGGCTATTTTAACATCAGCACTTGGTGGTATGTATGCTACAGTCATGCATATCTTGGTCAGCTTTCTGGGCAGATAGTAAGGCCTGAGAAACAACGTCAGATACTCAATGTCTTGGTGCCAGCATTGTTAAAAAACAGTAATATATTTACACCAGTGGTTGTTTACATACACACAGACACCTCCTCCAAGTGTTTTTCAGACTCTTCTAGACCAACATGTAGTGAGACCCCCCCCCCAGGGCCACCGTCACAAAATTTAAGGTGCTCATCTGCTAACTGAGATGTTGCAGGTTCGAGTCCCAGTCATGGCATGGAGGAGCTGAGCAGATCCTCCATAACTCTTTGCTCCAATCCTCCCAGGTGTAAATGGTTACTTGGCAATAGGCTGTGGCAGCAATTGTAGAATGCTTGATTTTAAAAGGAGTGCCTGAAATTCACTGCACACTGGTGTAATGTATGCTCCCTGGGAGCTGAGACTGATTCGTGCTTGAAGAGGCCTGCCAAGGGTGTAATTGTAAAGTATGCTCAAATTGACAGGGTCAATAAAATGGACCATAAAAAACATTTTTATATGTTTGTTGATATGTGCTGATTCTGCTGAATGCTGATGATTTTAGACATCTGTCCTTGGTCCACTGGATGTCAAATATACAGATATAGGTACTATATTTGTGTTTCTGCGATTCCATAAATTATATCACACGATGAAGAGCCACTCACATGATAATGAGGGGATTGCGGCATACTCAGATGTACGGCGTATCCCTAGGGCTTTTCCACTTCCGGGAAGCCCAGATTCTGAGGAGCAGATGAAAGGTCAATGAACTTTGGTGCCCCTAGAACAGATCTAAGAATACATGTATAAATTGTATGTGTGCAGTTTGGTTCTTTATTGGTGAAAATGTTTTTATTATATTTATGTTGTTCTGTAATTTGTTCAAGAGCAGTTAGTGACTAGTGGCCCAGTGGTTGCTACACTAGGCCCACTACAGGACAGTCTGGACTCTCCCTATGAGGGCCGAAGGTTCGATTCGTGTTTGGGGAAAGTTGTTTTCATCGAATTTATGCCAGAATGAAAAAAAGCTGTGTCGTATGATCATCACCTTCAAATGATGCAAGCGATGTTAAACATAGGCTGATGTTTTGGATGATTTCATTTAAGATTTATAATTCAGTTGGACTGTTCCGATATCGGCACCAAAAATCATATCAGTATTCGATCGGAGGCACTGTTCCTAATATGTAACCAAAGGTATTGGTATCGGAACCGCATCGGCGTTAGACCCCGAAGTCGACTACATAAAGTCGACAAGTGAAGTCATAGTTAGCTTCCCAAGCAGGAAGTTAATGTTCAGTCCAGTCAAGTCAGACTTGAGCCAATGTGCCAAACAGCTAAACATGCTAAAAGCCAGCTCAGATAGGCCTATACAATGACAATTGACTGATGTGAGCTTGAACGGCATGAAACTCATGACAAGGCGCCAGATCGAGAGCGGGCTTTGAACCTGTACACTCCAAAAAATTTCAGACAAAATTGGTTTTTTAGATTCAAAATGGTTTTTTGAAAAACCAAATTTCAATGCAAAAAACCAACATGGATTTTTTTTAAAATCCATGTTGGTTTTGCATTGAAATTTGGTTTTTCAAAAAACCATTTTGAATCTAAAAACCAATTTTGTCCCAACATTTTTTAGAGTGTATCCAACATGGCTGCAAGCACACAACCTTGCACTACCCACTGTGCTATGAAGCCATATGCAATATTTTGATAATAATAATGTTTTCTTAATTTCCTTGTTGAAAATACCACAAATAAAAACTGTACCAACAACACCTGTGAACTGGAAGTAGGCGAGATCTACCGAAGTCAGCTCCCGGTCGAAGGCCAACCAGGAACATTTTTATTTCTCTGCTAATCATTTAATCTCTATTTAATCTCTGTTTAATCTGTGTTTAATCTTTATTGCCGACCTTGGTCGTGTTTGCCAGGAATGTGCTTAACTTGTGATTGCTATAATGATACTTATTTCCTCCGCAAACAAATGCTCCAAAGCCAGGTTGCCCGGCACCAGCGACAAATCAACTATTGTCAAAGTAGTGTTGTATTTACCTGCGAAAACAGACAAATACTGCACCTGAAATTGGTGGTTGATGAGTCATTGAGTCCCGATTGTGGCTCATTATGAGTCATGGGCCCATGGCAGCTCTGAGGTCTTTGAGAAATTGATGAATGATTGAGGCTTTATGTCCTGTAGTTATGCACTTGGCAGGTTAATTAGTATAGGACAGTACAGGAGGACACAGCAATGAGGCGAAGGATGATTGAAACCTCTATCCAACATGAAGTTAAGTCCAAGAGAAGTCATGATTCGAACCATATCTCTATTTTTTCATGTTTTTAGTTAATTTGTCTGCAAGAATTGAAAACATTTAGTTTCCGAAGAATTATTTATTTTCGCACACAGGATATATACACGTAAACCATTTCAAGTTCTTGGTGGTTTATTTTAATGGTGTAAAATTACAAAAAAGCACTAAATTGATTACACAGCAGAGCAACACTGGCCTTCAAACGTTAAAAATTCTGCTGACTGCTTGAAATGGGAGGTCGAGAATCTGACAGTTTAAAAAGGTTCAGTTTGATAACTTGTTGGTGTACACCGGTTTGGGAGTTCTCGAAACTTCAAAAACTGACAGGAATTTGTTTATATGCAGTTTTTGACTGACAGATGCATGAAGTATGAGAAATGATAAGGAGTAAAAGAAATATAAACAACTTCTAATCACTTGCTGGGAAGGACCTACCAGCTGATAGCCTGGTGCCTGAGGTGCCTTGAGATTCCTGTTCTGCACCTTGCAGGGTTTTGATGAACATTTGAGGGATTTTTTTTTTCGAAAGTTGGTTTGTTAGAGAAAAAATGAAGAAGAGATGGTCCAGATGGATGGTGCTCAAATGTTTCATCTTCTTCTGTTTCATTTGTTTTCTTCTCTTTCTTCTTTGCTTATCTTCTCTTTGTTATATTCTTCTTCCCCTTCTTCTTTGCTTTGTTCTTCTACTTTTTTTGGCACTTCTTGACATCTTTCTTCATCTTTCTTCTTCTGCATCAGCTTCTTCTTCTTCATACACGTGCTTCCTTCTTCTTCGAGTGCTTCCTTCTTCTTAATCATCTGCTTTTATCTCTTAATCTGCCTCCTTCTTCTTTCATCTGTTTCCTTCTTCTTCATCTGATTTCTTTTTCTTCATCTGCTTCATTCATCATGTTTTGCTTCTTCCTTTCCTTCCTACATTGTAGTTCCTCTCTTCCCATCCCCTCTCTCCTCTCCTCCTCTCCTCCCTTCTCCTATAAACCCAAACCAAACCAAATTTCTTGCAGAATATACATGTACACACACTCTAAAAAATGCCAGGACAAAATTGGTTTTTTAGATTCAAAATGGTTTTTTGAAAAACCAAATTTCAATGCAAAACCAAAATGGATTTTTAAAAAAATCCATTTTGGTTTTTTGCATTGAAATTTGGTTTTTCAAAAAACCATTTTGAATCTAAAAAACCAATTTTGTCCCGACATTTTTTAGAGTGCATATCGATTCTTAAATTCTAACTCGACAACACAGAAAGTTCAGTAAAGCACACTTGCTGCCAAGAGTTAAGCATATTGATGGAGTTTTTGGGAGGGTGGCCCATTCTTTTGTGGCAGTTCTGGGGCAAGGTGCTGAGACCCTCTCTTTGGGTTAACAGTTGGGGTGAACCAACCTAACAGCTCCACCTGCAGGTGAAAGATACCTGATAGGTAAAGATCACAACAGTTATGCTGGGAATGAGAGTTGTTTATTTGCCACTGCCAGGCCATTAGAAACACAGAACTTTTTAGAACTTGATTATGTTGAGGGTTTGCTGCTGTGGTGCATATCATTAGTTTAGTGTAAGATTAAGACAGATAGACAGATAGACAGATAATTAGATAGATAGGTAGATAGATAGATAGATAGATAGATAGATAGATAGATAGATAGATAGATAGATAGATAGATAGATAGATAGATAGATAGATAGATAGATAGATAGATAGATAGATAGATAGATAGATAGGTGGTAAGTGCACCCTCAAAACCCAGGTGTGGGCCCTCACGAGGGTTGATTGATGAGATGGGAGAGAGAGCAGGAGTTCTCGACATTTCACATGTTTACCCCATGTGAGGGATCTTTTACTTGCCTAACACAGACACTTATACAAGAAGCTGCCAATTTAATGTCTATTCCAAACAACATCCAGCTGCAGTCTACACATATGGTCTTCACTTTCGCAATGATTTTATTTCTGCCATTGGCCTATATCCGCCATTTCGTAATTGTTCTAGGGAATTCCTTTGGATTTATTGACACTTTATCATATTTATCATCCGGTGGTTGGGTTGGTCTAGTGGTAGTGTGCTGGCTTGCCAATCGCTGGGTCAACGGTTCGAATCCAGCTCTTGCCGGGTCACCTGGGCCGATGTTGAACGGCTGTTTCAGTCATCCTTCACCTCATTACCCTGTCATCCTCCTGTCCTAATTAGCCTAAACCAAGTGCATAAATTTATACAGGACTTAAAACCCCAATCATCCATCCATCATATTTGCTTTCTCATGCCTTGTGATTTAGCTGTCATAGGTGAATCATAATCAGTCTCAAGACTTTCCAGAAATGTTATTATTTCTTCATTTGAAAAATATTTTCTATAGTACTTACCAAGCAAGTCTGTTTTGAAAAGGGTGTCCCTGAGTCTTTGCTTTTCTAAATTGCCTGCTGTTGTGTGGTCAGCTTGGTTTAGTTCAAAGTCGACAATGTCATGTTTTCTCTCTGGGGCTTTTCAGGAGTCTCTGAAAGTGTCAAAACAAATTATGCAGCTGAACAGACCATATCTCCTATTCTTCAGTAACTCATTTTGTATTCTTCCATCTACTGTTCTTAGCATAATCTTTGCACAATCTTTCTTTTTAACCTATTTTGTCAGACTGTTAACATAAACATTCAGTCATTCACTGTATCTCTTTTGCAGATCTTTATTTCTTTACTTATCTTTTGATTTTAAGCCAATCTTCCTTTCTTTCTTATTCTCCACGTTTTTCTTCTTCTATCTTTCTCTCTAAGCTACCTTTCTTTGTATATATATCTTTAAGTATATATTTCCCGTCCTACCTTTCTTTCTTCTCTATCTTCCTTTTCGGTCTATCTATCATTCTTTGTCTGTATAGTGTATATTCTCTCTTATTCTATGTTTCATCCTTAACTTAATCTCTTTTCTTCATTTGTCTTTCTGTCTTACTTATCTACCTAATATTAACCTATATTTATTTCTAATCTATCTGAATTTTTCTAAGCCATCAAAATTCTATGTTTGATTTTCAACCTAAATCTTTTTAGACTGTCTAATCTTTGCCTATCTTTCATTATTCACTTCTTCTTTCTCACTAGTCTTTCAATTCAGAAATCCTTCATCCTTTTAAAACACCCGCAAAATACATAAAAACAAACAAACAAAAAACTACAAAAAGCACAAAAAAAAACACAAAAAAAGAAGAACAGGGAAGAGGGCAGGTGCCATAAACTACACGAAATCAATTTCCATGGTCAAACTGGCCCTGTATGCAGTCAAGAGGCTTGTCAACACCAAAGCTAAAAGAGCACCAGTCATGGTCGTATTGGAAAAGCTAATTCTCCAGAGATATAACCTTCACCCCTTCAAGTTGATGCCCCCCCCGTCCTATTACCCTCATTTTCTCTTCAAGGGCTTAGAATCTAGATTGACAGTCGAAAATGGTTATAAATTGTAAAGGCCAAAATTATTACAGCCATTGAAATGTAAGTGATTTGTAATATTCATCAAAATGTTTCTAGTGAGGTCATTTCTCCATACTTGCCATGCTCGTAAGATGATGGCTCATACAGTTGAGGACAAAATTATTAGCCCCCTTCTGGATACCCCCCTTTAATTACATTTTTCTCCAAATTTTCTTTGCTATAATCAGAGCTAGGTATGGGTCAAAGTCTTTGATAAGTAAGTGATACACAGGCTCAATGTTATTTCATAGGGATGGGTGGTTCACTCACTTATCAAAGACTTTGACCCATACCTAGCTCCGACTACATCAAAGAAAATTGGCTGCCATTGTTATCCTACATGCCTCACACTTTGGCCTTTATGACCCAATATGTTTTCCTGTCATCAGATGAGAATTCATGCCTCCACAAGCAGTTTGGTTGAGGATGTTTAGCATTGATGCAATGGTACAATATCATGCATTTCACTTACTTACAGGCGGCACTTTTAGTTATAATTTAGTGTGGAGAAAGATATTACACCTGGTCACAAGAAGACACGCCCTATTTCTATAAATATCTCAAACTTGAAAAGTTACCACGGGTTTATTGATTCCCAATATTTATATCTCAAAACCTCCAACGTTGCTATATTGATAATAAAAGATATTGCGATTATCCTGATTTTGATAGCTTTATTCCTCAAGTATATATATGACTGACCTATTCATAAGATGTCACTTCTGAGGGTTAGTCAAGTTTTGTTTGTAAATGAGTTTTTCATTATTTGGTACTTTAATTCAATAGGCTTTCACATGAACTTGTCTGGAGCTGCACTGAAAAAAGGATTGTCTGATTCAGACAATAATTGTACAATATATGTCCAATCTTTTAATTGTCTAAACCAGACAACTGAATTGTTCAATGTCAATCAAATTGATTGTTCTATTATGTTAGCCTGGTCAGTTGTCTGTTCAGTTTTATTTATTGTCTAGTTTGGACACTTTTTAAGTCGAATGGATCAATCAAGTTATTTGATGTTTGTCTGGAGCAATTAAGTTATCTGGATTAAACAATCACAAGGTTGGACATATATTGTATTGAATCTGACAATTATTTTTTCTCAGTGTGGAAATATGCACAGCCTATACCACAGCTCCTTGTCTAAACCTTGCCATTACCCATCCCAAACCCTTTTCTCCTTTCATATGGAATGCAGAAGCCAGCTTCTGAAGCCCACTTGTATATTTGTGCCATGCCCCGTGTCCCAATATCACGCAATCTACTCGAACTTGATACCATGTACTTGAACTGAATGCCTGTGTACTTGAACCCAATGCCTGTGTACTTGAATTGGAGGCCTATGTACTCGAATCCAGCCTTGCACTTGATCCTACACAGGGGATTCCACATTTGGTGCAGTAGTTGTAGGAATCAGATAAATTGAAAAGTATTGTTGTTGTGAAGGATGGATGATTGGTCTTTACGTCCTGTATTTATGCTTTGGTTGGCTAATAAGGACAGGAGGAGCACACGGCAATGAGGTGAAGAATGATTGAAACAGAGGTCAAACATGGGTCCAGTTGACCCGGCAGGAACTGGATTCAAATCTCCACTGAAGGTCTTTGCCTGCATGGGTTCAAACCCCGGATGAGGAACCCGAAATTTTCATTGAATCATTGAAGCAAAATCCCGGCTGGATGTCGTTCGGATTAGGTGTTACATTGGCAGCCCCTTGTATCAGTGTCTGTGCTTGGCAAGTTAAAGATCCCTCACATGGGGTAAATGTGTAATATGTTGAGGACTCTCCCATCTCATCAATCACTATTGTGAGCGCCTAGAACTGGGCTGAGATGCACTCAGCATATCTATCTATCTATCTATCTATCTATCTATCTATCTATCTATCTATCTATCTATCTATCTATCTATCTATCTATCTGTCTATCTATCTATCTGTCTATCTATCTATCTATCTATCTATCTATCTATCTATTTCCTAACTATCTGTTTTCCTCTCCGTCTATCTCTCTTTTCTTTATTTCTACCATTCCAAGGTCAATCCGATATAAGAAAATAAGCTGAGATGAATACATCTTTTGATTAGTGATCCATTTTCTTGTTATAACACCTCATCCATCCTATGCTCCCTTCAACTGTCCAATATATTAAGTGCAACCATCCAATATCTCAAGCTATTGAGTGTTTTGGTTGTATATCAAAACTGACAGTTCTTCTGTGCTATCTATCTTAGTGAGTACCAGCATATTGCTAATACTCTATCAGTTTTGGGCGGCCAAGTTCCATTACTACCAAGACATCAGAATAAAGGTAGCATATACACTGCTCACATTATTTAAGGGAGCAAGGCAGCAATATTAGTCAGTTCCAGTAATGGCTGTTTTAACTAAACATGAATGAACTGTCAAACATAATGAACATATAACAATGTATGAGACAGAAATTTGATGACAAGACACAGGGTCAACACATCTGATGTAAAAACACACACACAGACCCAGGGGTTAGGATTACAATTGGGGCTACAATTAGGGTTAGGTTTATGGATATGGTTATTAGGGTTTGAGTTCAGGTATAGACCTTGTGTTTATTCATTAAATTTCTGCAACCAATCTCTTCGCATGTCTATTTTCTTTGACAATTGATGTATGATACTTTGCTGAAACAGCCATAACTGACAACAATAATGAAAAAACTATTTGCTCCATTACACTGTGTACCGTTTGCTCTATGCGAAGCGACCCAGTTAAGGCCTGGGTTTGGCTTCAGTCAACGCTTTAGGCAGTCTGACAGTTGTTTTTGGTGCCTTAAGTGAAACTACATCTTTCAGGCAAATTCAATCAAATGTTACTATAGCCAGTATGCTAGATTATGCTCTCACGTATACAGTGCATATTTTTATATATCAAAAAATTTTTTGTAGTCCAAGATTCCGTGATTCTAATAAGAGGGACTTTGAAACAGCTGGCCTATTTTGTGCATTTTTTGATAAAATTGGGTACTTATACTATGTTTGAGACTGAAATATTCTCCAATGTGCTTCACTACGCTGGTATGGATATATTTGTAATGTATCCTAAAGCCTGCTATTAAAAAAAATCTGCTGAAACATAGTGTTTTAGTTTAGGTTTTGCTTAGAACTTACGGGTTTGGCTTTTTTGAACGCGGTGTTGTAAGTATGTAGAGCTTTTTTGTTTATATTTTTTTGGTTTGGCGTGTCAATATTAACTGACCTCTTTTGTTGCATTTAGCAATATACAAATGCAGAATAGCTAGATGCGGCCAACATTTTCAATCATGGATAGATGGACATGAAAGAGGAAAAGCCCATGGAAATGCAGCTGAACATCAGTGCATAGTTTGTTGACTAAAATTTTTCATGAAGACTGCAAGTACAACAAAAATGTGCACAAAACACAATTTGTCAGTTTTCTTCTGTACCTGAAAATAAAATCTTCATATATGGTATAGAGTCATCTCTCTTACCCTTACTAATTAACACTGTTTCCACCACATACCTTGCGATTTATGGTTTATCATGTACAATTTGGAAAGTATACAGTCAATGCTGTATCACTTCACAGTTGAAACATGTATTACTGTATCACCAGATACCTTGGAATAAGAGAGCACAATGACACGGTTAATTCCTGTGCCTTAATATCTACACAAATACCACTAAATAAATAAATCTATTAATGCCAATAAGCATTAAACATTACTAATCATCATCTTCAATGAAAACTAACTGCAATTTTACAGCTGCATGTCATTGCACAAGCGATAAGTATTACTAACTACAATATTATTATCATATTTTATCAAAATTTTCAAGACACGCCTGCTGTAGTGTTGTCATTAGTTATCGAACAAATGTGAAAAAATCATTCAAAGATCACAATTGCATTAATCAAAGATCACAATTGCATTAATCACCATGTAGTGACATGTACTCTTGAGAAAATCATCCCTGGCAAGGCAGATAACAGAGAAGCATGACCCACAAGAACATCTGTGCGAAGTGTGTGGCTCCAAGTTTTCAAGCCAGCCCCTTCTGACATTTCATTCAAGAAGGCACTTAGAAAGATGCAGTTGGAGTTTCAAGCCGAACTGAGTTCCATTTTATTGCCCACTTTGAAACAGAGTGAAACAACCACTAATGAAAACAATACCAGCCGACAGGAAAAAACTGACAAATTCCGTTTTGTGCACATAGTTGTTTTAATCCACAAACTGTGCACTGATGTTCAGCTGCATTTCCATGGGCTTTTCCTCTTTCATGTCCATCCATCCTGCCCATGATTAAAATGTTGGCCACATCTAGCTATTCTGCACCTTACATCATATTACAGCCGAGCCATGGGACCACATGATCACCACTGACAGATTTTAATTGGGTCTGACACAATGGTCTGGCACCCTATGTTCATTTCATGTTGATTTTCCACCTTTTTATCCAAATACGAACAACATGCACTGCCTTCTGGACATCTTTCTAATACAGTTCCCATTGTGGTTGCCATCCCATAATAGTCCTATATATGTTTACTATCCTACTGCAGCCAAATTCCAGCCAGATTCCAGCCAAATTCACATGGCTATATTGCCATCTAGGGTCAAGTCGAAGTACATAGCCTTACTGCTCTAACAGCAACTCAAGGTATCAATAATTAGACTACAGACAAGTTGATTTTCAATTTCAATTGTGCATACATATCAAAGCTATTTCAATTGCTCTTTACCTTTTAAACGCAATCTACATTCACAATTCCCTCTCAACTCTCAACCACTTTGGGCAAGCCTGATCAGCTGATTACTTCAGTCATTAGTACAATATACTTAGTACATTATCTACATGCATTGACTAGGTTTACCTAGCAGACTTCATGCGGACTTTTATTATTGCAGACCCTTTCCTCTATTCAAAGCCACAGCCTTCACCTAACCTTCCTTATCCCTTTCCTTGTTCTCAAAAGATCATTTCAAAATCGCAATTTTCCTTCCTCTTTAATTATTTGTTTCCGTGCTTTCAATGGGCTTTACTAGTTTGTATTTCTTGCTTAATGCGACAAAAGAGGTCAGTTGCTATTGACATGCCAAACCAAAAAATTATAAGTACAAAGCCTCTACATAATTTACAACACCTGTGTTCAAAAAAGCCAAACCCGTCAGTTCTAAGCCAAACCTAAACTAAAACACTATGTTTCAGCAGATTTTTTTCATAGCAGGCTCAGGCTTTAGGATACATTACAAATACATCCATATCAGCGTATAGGACAATATTTCAGTCTCAAACATAGTATAAGTACCCAATTTTATCAAAAAATGCACAGAATAGTCTAAGTTGTTTCAAAGTCCCTCTTATTAGAATCACGAAATCTTTGACTACAAAAAATATTTTAATATGTAAAAATATGCACTGTATATGTGAGAACATAATCTAGCATACTGGCTATAGTAACATTTGATTGAATTTGCCTGAAAGATGTAGCTTCACTTAAGGCACAAAAACATCAGACTGTCTAAAGCGTTGACTGAAGCCAAACCCAAGCCTTAACTGGGTCGCTTCGCATAGAGCAAACGGTACACAGTGCTTATACACTGTAAAATTTGAATTTTGAGTTAGCTCAAATGATTGAGTGAGATGGTTGCACAATTCCTTTTAGCTATCATAGCTTGTTGTTTTAAGTTATAACAACAAAAAGATTATCATAACTCAAAATATCAAGCTATGTCAGCTCAAACAAATTGTGCAACCATCTCACTCAATCATTTGAGCTGATTCAAAATTTCAAATTTTACAGTATAATGTTTGTGAGCAGTGTATATAAGTATACACCCAATGTTGGAAGCAGTTGTCCTTCATTCACCCTTGAAAGGAAAGCAATGCTCAGTGCACAGGCAGGAGCATGCACTAGAGCAGCTGGCCTGCTGAGGCTGTATTTGGCTGCATGTGCCACAATCACATGTTGGATGTAGTAGTATCTTGTGGACAGAAGTAATAGAATTGGTATCAATAAAATTGTCCAAGAATCAAGAAAGCATAGTTGGATCTTGTTTTGACTTAGGTCAAGGGAATTCTAGGATCTGCAGTGCAGAATCTGCAGATTATAAACCATGCTATGTCATAATAATAGCCCTAAACATTCTGGGATCTACATCAGAACAATCATAGCAATATGTCCTGTGATTTCTGTGGTATGACACTCTCAGATTCACTTTCATCTATCATTATGTTATTATGTAGGTCTAAGCATTCTAGAATCCTACACATAAAATACCCCCCAATATTTATCAACACTCTGTTATTATGGGCCTATGCTCATTCTAGGATATGCTTGACTTACACATCACAGGATCTGGAGTAAGCATTCCCAGAGTTATCATATTGTAATGGTATTGGTCTAAATATTCTAGAATCTGCAATCCTACACTGAATGTCTTTCAACATTATAACAACACTGTTATTATATGGGCATATACTCATTCTATGATCTACATGACTTAAAAAAATCACAGGATCACAATACCATGTATATACAGGCCTACACTTTAAATACTGTCACATTTATAGTCCTAAACACTCTACACCTCACCTAACCATGCTATTATCATATATAGGCTAAACACTCTACTGAGTCTAATAGTCTCTAGAATCTACATTTAAACACTGCTGCTCCACTACACCACCCTCACTCCCCAACCCAACACACACTGCTCTAGATGCTGCTGGCCTGGCCACCATGCCTGTTGCTGTAGAGTGGGTTATCGATTAATTCGCATCTTCCCATCTCTTGGGCAGCAGCAGCAGCAGCAGAGCTTGTATTGTATACAGAACTTGTTTTGAGAATGTGTATACAAGCTATGTCAGTGCATTTTCTAAACAACAACAATCCAAAGAACCAACAGTTATATAAATAGCATGGATATATAACTTAAAACTCGATAATTATACATATAATATCTTGGCATTTAAAGAATGAGAATGTCAACAGTTACTAGTCAACATTCAATAGTTTGTAAGAAAACAGTTAACAGTGAACAGTTACTTCTGAGCAGTTAAAATTCAACAGTTACATCTGAGTGGCTAAACTTCAACATTTACTTCCAGAAGGTTAACAGTCAAGAGGCACTCAACAACAGTAAACAGTTACTTTTCAACAGTTACCTTCCAACATTTTAATAGTTAACAGTTACTTCCCAAAAGGTTTACAGTCGACAGAACTTTACTTCCCAAACAGTTGCTGACCAACACTTATGTGTAAATGGTCAATGGTCAGTTGACAGTCTATCTAATCATAATAATAGCCATTGCATATCTCATCTCACTCATAAGGCTTTTTTCTCTCAATCCATAAGACCTAAAAGTCCACCCCAAAACCCATCAATTCACCTTTAGGATTAAGGTAGATTTTTCCACATAAAAATATATATTTATTTGCCACAACAAGGACAGTAATGCATTTCATGTTAAAGGTCATTAAATTTGCCTGGGAGGGCTGCAGTATCCACATATAGTATCCAAATATTGACCATTTGGAATGATCTACGTTAGTTTAAAAATCATTCATATGTTAAAGTTATTTTAACACCAAAAACTTAAATTATTTGTCACAGTTCAGCTGAGTTGGGTTGTGCAAACTCTGTTGGTGAAGTCGGGCCCTGTCTGTGTTTCAGGCCAAGTTCTGTGAAAATGAATTCAGAACTTCGTAGCCTCAATAGCTGAGTCAGTAGAGTGCTCGCCTCACAAGAGAGGGACCCGGGTTCAATCCTCAGGCTGGCCATCATGTCATTCCACGACATTGTCATTCGCTTACTGCAATTTCAACAAGTATGAGTTTCTGCAAAAGGACAGTGAAACGTAGCAAATGTAGTTCATCTGATTGGTTGAGGCATTGAATTACATGTCAAAAATCTAATTTGAATACTATAAAAACGTATTACAAAGCCTGTAACGTGTCTCACTGGTGTCTGGAATGTATTCAATGGACAGTGACTGTTAGCATTTTTAAACTGCTAATCTGATCAACTGATCAAACTCAGCTGGTCACTGAAGCAGAATAAGACGTTTCTCATTGTACAATCTATGGATTTGGTGGACATTTGACTGATCATAGACCAATCAGGCAAGCTTAAAATGATACATGGACAGTCAGAAAACTTGCCGAGGAAACTCATACTAATTGAATTTGCAGTAATTGGGTACCCACGTTAAATAAAAGTACCTTTACCTTTGCCTTTAGACGGCATATATTTGGAAAAAGAAATTGTTTGTTGCACATCTATATACATATCTGTTTAGAGAGTATGCCAAATAGGAGGAAACCAGAAACAAAAAATATCCAAAAAAAGAACAAAAAAGAAGATGCTATATAACACAGGAACTAGCAGAGATTGACAAAAAATATTATTGACAATATGTGTATCTGACTGGTTGTCAGGGCAACAGTTTACCAACAGTCTCTTGCTCCTTTCCAGCCAGGTGACTGGATTATTTTTGGCAAATATCTAATAATTGTATAACTTTTTACTTCTTCACACAGTTCTCTTTCAGTATCTTTTTTGGCTGTTCGGTGACTGTTCGGTTGTTGACCTGATACGTGAAATAGATAGATAGATGGCAAGACAGATAGTAAGACAGATAGTAAGACAGATAGATAGATAGATAGATAGATAGATAGATAGATAGATAGATAGATAGATAGATAGATAGATAGATAGATAGATAGATAGATAGATAGATAGTAATACAGATAGATAGTAATACAGATAGATAGTAATACAGATAGATAGTAATACAGATAGATAGATAGATAGATAGATAGATAGATAGATAGATAGATAGATAGATAGATAGATAGATAGATAGATGCAGTGGTTGAAGGAAGAATGCTTGACACATGCCCATTTGGAATGTTCAGACATAGTAGATACATTATTTCTTGGAGCGTATAAAAGTAGCAAGCATGCTTTGTTAGTGGGCGATATTTGGAGAAATGATCACTGTTTATAAGAACTGGTTGAAGTGATAACAATGAACCAAGTGCAAATACCTGTGACCATACCAACATGTCTGAGTTCCCAACATTTCAGTCTGACTAAGGCTGTTCAAAGATCTAGATGGTTGGTAGGAAAAAGTGAGAGAATTTAGTCAGCACACACTTGTCAATCTGCCTCAATCACACACTTATCATAACCTGTGTCAGAATTGAGAGGCTGTGATTTGAGAGCCCTCAATTGCCTAGCTAAATATTGACAGGGCTGGTCAGGAAATTGCCATTATAAGCATTTAAATTGACAGGTTGTGGCAGTAGCAATGACTAGTTATTGATGCATTTGATGGTGTTTTAAGATATGGCATCAAGTGACAAGTGGAGCTCTGCTTATAATTTGTTTTTTCTTTTCTGTTTTTTTTCTTCATAACATTGAGAGAATCAATGATTTATGGAGGCATGGCTTCATTTGAAATGGCACTGGAAAATGACAATGACATGATTGATAATATCAATATTCAGACTGGGTAAAATAAAAGGAAAATAGAAAGAAAAAATTGCAAAAGATGTTGAAAAAGGAAGAAGATGCAAAAATTTTACTAATAAAAAACGAAGAATAGAAAATAAAAAAGGAAGGACTCTTTATTAATGTTGGCCAGCTTTATTAAAAAGATAAGTAAATAAACAAATACGACATAATCACTGTTCCGGGAAACAATTTAAAAGAAAAGCAGTCTAACAAAAAACTGACATTGTAATATTATCACAGCTCAGTAACTGAAACATGGCCATCACATGACGTCACAACTTCCAGGAAAAGGCGGAAGACAATCTCCATTGCGGAAGCAGAAATCTATACAAACTACTGGCCTATCACGGACTTCCGGGTGGAAGTCTGTAGATGGTAACAGAAATACACATGTAAACTTCAAAGGATAGATGGATGGATAGATAGACATGCAGATAGATATATATAGATAAGATAGATAAAGGTTTCGACCCATATGTTGGGCCTAACTGTGTGTAGAGCAAAAAGATTGGCAGCCATTTGTATCCCACATGCCTCAAGCATTGCCCTTTATGACCCCATTATTATGTTTCTTTGCATCAAATGAGTATCGTTTCTTCCAGAAGCAGTTTGGTTGAGGATGTTTAGCATTGACCCAATGCAAAACATCAACTTTTCACTCACTTATGTAAATTAAGGCAGCGCTGTAGAAAGATAGATAGATAGATAAACTGATAGATAGACTGATAGATAGACTAATAGAAAGACAGATAGGCCTACATGTAGATAGATGGATAGATAGACGGATAGATTTAGGCTAACAAGCCTCTCGAGGTTTTACGCCTACTACATTATGTACTGCTGTATTGTACCCCAATTAAATGATCAATAATAAAAAATTTAAAAAAATTTATTGATTGATATTCCTTTTTTGGCCTATATGGATAGAAGGTACAGGGCAAGCCGCATTTAAAAAGGTATCATTCCAGGAATTTCCAGCTGCATGCCGTTGAAATGAGCCTTCAAATAATACTGATAATTTTTCATGAATTGTTTTTTTGATGGATGTCACAAAAACATCATGATATTCTTGTAAGTGGAGCAACCAGAGCTGACAACGGCAGATCACGACAGCCATGCGGTGCCACAAGAAATTCTGCAGAGTTTCCAGAATACAGAACTGCTTTTATCCTGCCATTACAAGCCAAACGTGATTGCTGTCACAAGCGTGACAATTTATTGTCAAAAATAGCCTGAAATGTCAATAGCCTTTGAGAATTTAAACCTCTTCAAATCGCCTGTCGACAGCAGTGACATCTGATTCTGTTTAAGTATTTCCATTTAGATTTCAGAAAAATAAGATGGGAGTTAGGCCTATTATTGAGTTGTACGATACAGTACAAGTTTCTCTGTTGTTGTGGGAAGCAGTTTTAGAATTCAAGATAGATGGGTGTTGCATGTCAATTTAAACTATACCAAGGAGTATGCAAATCATCCTCCCAACCTGGGTTAGTTCGGGAGTGGGGTTAGCCTGGTATAATGCTCAAGACTGAACTGTCAATCGCTGAGTCGCAGGTTCAAATCCAGCTCTAGCGGTGTCACCTGGACCTGTGCGGTGTTGATTGTCCTACTTCTTTGATTTGATAAATATTCAGAAAAGTTTAAATTCTTTGATAGTTTCTTTAAAAGCCAAAACCCAAACCTAGGTCTTAGGTATATGACTTGGTCCAGGCTAAATTGGCACCAATTTTAAATGGTGAAGCCAGCTCTCAAGTCGTAAATTACAGGATTTACGAGGCCTGTAGCATATTCCACAAAGCCAGAATGTAATGGAATTGACCCACATGTAATGCTATTTTACATATCCTACAATTACCTTCAGTTATGAACCCTTGGAATGGTGAGGGGAGTCCAGAAAACTTGACAAAAATGTGGGGCATTTTCAGGTGACTGACAGACCATGCACACGGAGACAATATGAGGTGGCACCTCATAATTAATGATCAATAGATGGGTGATTGGGGCTTTATATCGTATATTACCTTGGTTGGTTAATTAAGACACGATGGAACCCTAAATCGGATGAATGAATCTGCTGTTCTACAGCCAGACAGCGGGAATCGAACCCAGGGTGTAACAATTTGCAGCCTTTAAGTGCGATACCAACTGTAGTTACAGTTAAATTCAAAGTGTATTCAGTTAGCATTATACAAATCAGATAACCGCTATACGTATATGCTATACGTATATGCTATAACAACCGCTATACGTATATGCTATAACAACCTGTGAATATATATATAATTATTATGAAGTCATCAAAATATGCTTGCTAGGCCTACCTAATAGTACCTATTAGTACTGGCTGAAAAGCTTAAGAAAAAGTCTCAGGTGTACTGCAGCAACTTGTTTGACACTTTGTCAGATGATTCGCAGAAGACTTGATACCTTGCATGTTTGGGGGTGCAGTACGCTTGCATGCAACCTATGTCAACAGTCAAGTGTCTTGATATATGTCGTTTCGGCATGGCTATGGCTTGGCGTAACATGACATGATGACATGACATCATTGACATGTGAGGTGTTGATGTCAATGATTTGTGATCTGTCAATGACTATCATGGTACCGATACAGTGTCCCAAAAAAGTGACTTAAAGCCTGAGAAACCATAGCATCCCTACATTTTTGGAACAATTTTGTGACACTGAAATTTGTTGTTTTTATCTCATCATGTTCTGCGTCAGATATTCTATTGAACCAAATCGCTGTATTATCAACCAAACAAAACTGCTGTATAATCAATATTATCATGCAAACCCAACTCCTGCATTATCACCCAGACCCAACCCTACTGCTGTATTATCACTCAAACACACAACTACTGTTTCATCACTAAACCCAACTGTTGTACAATCGGCCCAATCCTCACACGGCTGCTGTATTATCAATCAAACTCAACTGCAGTTATCACTCAAATCCAACTGCTGTATTATCACCCAAACCCACCTCCTGTATTATCACTATACCCCAACTACTGTATTATCACTCAACCAAAACTTGTTTCATCACTACACCCATTTGCTGTAGAATCACTCAAACCCAGCACAACTGCCTTGTATGTATATCACTCAAATAGAACTGCTATTGTCTCTAAATTTTAGTAATAAAAGCAGTTTTATTTGACTACCTAAAACACAACTGCTGTATTATTGTCCGACTCAAACTCAACTGCTGTATCATCACTCAAACCCAAGTGCTGTAGACAATATAATCTTAACATACCACTTACGAAACAAAAAGAACACATCCATATTATCAACCAAATCCAACTGCTGTGTTATCGAACCGTTGACCGTTCTTACGAGGCATTATTAGTCTCGGAGTGTCGTATGCATTATGAAGGTCCACAAAAGCAGAAAAGCATTAGGCCCACTGCCCCATCAGACAGCCTATAAAGGCAAGCATTCTTAAATATTATATGAAACTCATAATACACAACAGATAATGTGCATTTAGGCAGACAACAACAATATCTGTAATAGACCACTTTGGTTGAATATATAAGATCCCACGCAGCATGTGGAGTGTAGGGTCCTTTGTATGCATTAATGATATCATCTCTCACCAGGAAGTTGTAGAGAGGAGATTTACGAACAGCGAAACAGATTTTCCAGATAAATGGCTGAATTTGTACAGGACATTTGCATTGTTTGTACACGGTGTAGTACTGTACACTGTAAATTCTGAAATTCTGAGTTAGCTCAAATGATTGAGTGAGACGGTTGCACAATTTGTTTGAGCCATGATAGCTTGCCGTTTTGAGTTATGATAATCCTTATGTTGTTATAACTTGCAAACAATAAGCTATCTTGGCTCAAAGGAATTGTGCAACCATCTCACTCAATCAATTAAGCTAACTCAAAATTCAAAATTTACAGTGTAGCAGACCGGAGGCCGCGGAATGGATTATCGAAAACAGGAAGACCCTAAAAAACCAATGCATTTAATGTTCAGGGTACATATGATATAATCAAACAAAAAAAATAAGCTGACATCCAATTCCAGCCATTCCACATTCGGCTACGATGTTGTTAGCCCCTAATCTGGGGGGGTTTTTCCCCCAATGGTTTCGCGTCAAATTCAGGCGTATACAGTTGCACAGTGCCAAATATCATCACTAAGAATTTACATTGAAGAGCTTGTGAGTCGTATGATAAATGTTGATAAAAATAAGAAAAAATAACGAAATAAAAGAGAAAATACCAAAGCATTAGAGCTACATAAATGTGTCTGGACCATATGGTTATATCAACAGCCCTCAATAAATTGGCAAAAAGGGAGGGCTGCCAATGTCCAATGTCACTTCAAAGCAGAAAAAGGGACTTGCAAGTCAGAGAATATGTGCACTGAATCCAAATCCCACCATAGAGAAATGTGATATGAAATATTAACAGAAATGCTGGCAGAAATATGGATCTGTAGGACCTACATACTCATATTAATAATAATGGTAATGATTTATATTGCGCCTCATCCAGTAATCTGTGTAGAAGTGCCTATGTTGTGTGCGTAAGGCTTACTTGTAGAATGTCTTGAACAATTGGATTTGCGGGTTTTCTTGAAACACTCCGTATATATGCAGTCATTGGCGCTCCGACACTTTTTTGGTAGATAGTTCCAAAGTTTTGGTGCTGCAAAACCTCTTCAATTTTTTTCTTGGTTGTTATTATATTAAAAGTTGGTTTTCTTAACTATAGGCTAATGTTTGCTGTAGGCTGTAGCTTAAATACCTTTCACACTATCACAAGTAATTCTTTGGATTACTAGTTCTACCATTCATGGTACTTATTGTTGTTTACAGTTGACTGTTGTTTCATGGGTGGAACCATATGTTCTGTTCTTCAAAGCTTCAGGATTAGACACTATAGAAGGGGGCTAGTTGAAACTCCCTGAAGTACATTTTTGTATGTAACAATGAAAATTGTTCTTTTCTCAAGAATCTCAAGCTTTTGTGACCTCAGAAATCTCACCTCAAAGTGATATAAATTAGAACTTCATTTTCATACCAGTTGACTTTCTTTCGTGAAGTTTCATGGGGCTCACAGTTCGTTGCTTTTATCCGGAATACTTCTTGCTGAATTCATATTAATCTTACACTCTTGTTGTTGCTTTTTTTCAGATGTTATCATTTCTGAAATCATCTAAAGAATCTAACATCAAATAAGTCATATTGGACTTCAGGAGCCAGGTTTCCGTTAATTTTGTACTTACGTTTTATTCTCATTGTTTCAGGGGGCTTACCGCGCCTGGCTGTGTTCCACCTCAGTGCCGTACCACAAGTTCGACCTGGTTGTTCCGCCTTGTTCACATTTCTGTGAAACTGTAGAGAATAGATGTCCTTATTTTGTTCCGCATGCTGACACCCAATACGCCGGAGAGCCAAGTTTTTTATGCAGAGGTACGTATTGCGTTAATAGAAACATAAGCTGCGCAGCAGCAAACCTTCAGCGAAAGACATCTGTAAAGTCATAAAAGCGATGTTGACAAAATCGGTATAATGCAATTGTGGCCAAATCTTGGCCTGAAATTATCTATATACCCGCTGCCCTACTATCTGCCCGCCTGCCTGCCAGGGTATGTAAAACCATGAAAAAGCTGAACTAGACAAATTTACACATGTTATGGTGCACTGCAGTTTCATACATGTACGGGGAATAGGTTATGAGCTGTGGGTCGAAAACCAAGAAGTATATTGATTTATATTTTTCAAATTTTTTCTAAATATTTAAAAAGTGTTAAAACTACCTATCAATGAGACCAGTGAAAGATCTTTATAGGCAATATGTGGATGAATTTTTGTCAAGGTACATCCAAAAGAGGCTAAGTTTTGGACCAGAAACCAAAAATTATAGTTTGCAATATATTTTGTCAATATGTCAAAAAGTATAGAATGACCATGAATCACACCATCAAAAGGCACAACAGCATCATATAGGTGATATGTGTATGAAATGTGGTCCATGTACATGCAATACTGGGCAAGTTTTGGGCAAGAAATGAAAAAAAATTGTTTTTATTATTTTTTCTCAATATTTCAAAAACTATAGAATACCCATCAATCAGACCATTAAAAGGCACAATTGGACCACATAGGCTATATGTGTACCAAATTTTATCCATGTACATGCGATAGTGACCGAGTCTTGATCCGGAAACGAAAAAAATAATTTTTTACTTTTTGTTTAATATTTCAAAAAGTATGGATTATCCATCAATCAGACCATCAAAAGGCACAACCAGACCATGTGGGCCATATGTGTAGCCTACCAAATTTCATCTATGTACATGCAATAGGGCCCGAGTTCTGGCCCGGAAACTATCTATCCGGACGCCCGCCCGGCGGACGGACAACTTTTTACCAAAGTGATAACAATACCTTCTTCGAACGATAACAATACCTTCTTCGAACTTCGATCGCTGAAGGTAAAAACAATAGTGGGCTATCACAAGCTATATTTACCTGTACTGACTGACTTTTTATGGACAGTTTGGTATTTTGGTGGTCCATCTCTGGAGCAGTCTGGTCTGCATCAATATTTTATACCCTAGGTCAAATTATATGGTCATAATGGACAATTGAACTTATTCACTTAAATTCGTGGTTGATTACCCAAACTAATGCTACTGCTTGCCATCAATTGCTAAGATTTGAATAATTTTCATGAACATTATTTGATTATTGATTCAAAGATACATAAATATTTCCATCATAACAAAGCTAATGTTTCTTTTTTTTCAGATGTCAGCATCCGGTTCAAACTTGGTCATACGGAAGAAGTAACGCCCAAACGGAGCGAGTCATGTTACGGTCCATGTCGCATGTCAAAAGAGTCCAGTCAAACGAATGTCAACAACTCAACTATGTCCTCCAGCGAAAGTGATAACGATAACCAGCTGTGTTATTTTAAAGGCCGGACGAGCCGTAAAAAAGAGACTAGCGCCACCAAGATGGCGCCGTCGGCACCGACCCTGTCGACCCCCTCACAATCTGACTCTTCCTCGTTGCCGACGGCAACAAGCTCGTCCTCCGCCACTTCCTTACGAACTCACATTCTAGTTTTAGCTCAACTCCTATTCTGGTCTATGAAAACTTTAACGCTGCACAGAGATATTGGCTTAACATAGCCCCGCTCTACCTATTAGAATCTTACTTATTTTATATGAAAGAATATAAATATATATATCTATACATATGTATACATATACCATGTACAGGACATTTATTACAATGCACCCAACCACGGTGCCGCCCCCTGTGTATTTATAACATTAGTTGTGAAGTTTCCAGTGGGTTATTGTTGTGTTAGGTTTAGCAGCTGAGCTGTCCGCATTAAGGTGCCATCTGGAGTTTATAGTCATAACTACACAAGGGTGTCACCCTCTGGAGGATATCCTGTGTATCATCATTCGTGTCTCTGTGAATAATCGTTCTTCTTGTGGAATATAATTATCTTTTGCATCCATATCTATCTATTTTGTCTTAACAAATTTTCTGTCCAAGGATTGTTTGTATTATCATTAATACTTCACTATGGACTAACAACCTGCAATTCTTAAGGATTATGGAATACACTAGAGAGCTTGCTGAAAATAGAATGAATTTTCAAAACTCCCCGGAACAGCTGCGATGATTTCTTCACATTCATTTACATAGGAATAAACAACCAAGTCATCTTGCCACGATTTGCTCTTGATTTAAGCAACAAAAAAACAAAAAACATTCCTTCTTCTGAGTCAGTTTTAAAATCAAATTGTGCTTTATGTAAACGTATATATGTGGTTGCGTTTCAATAGAAGGATTTTGTTGAATGTGGCTAGTATTCCGTGTCCAATTTGGTCAACAAATCTTAAATCGTCAATTGGTTGACCAATCGAGATCAGGCAATCATGACTGATCATGATTGACTAATCGTTATTGACCAACCATGATTGAGCAAGTGATCCTGATCGGTAGATTAAGACTGACAGATCGTGATTGACCAATCAGCAATGATCAACCAATATAGATTTAATGATCTTATATTGAATGATCTTGATTGACCAATCTGGATTGGATTGATCTTCACAGATCGATCTTGATTGACTGACCTAGATTACTGCTTCTGACTGAACCGTTAACTTCTTCGATGTTATTTACGCAACTGGAATCAGCAGCCATGTTTGTTATTTCCTTCTCTTAACACAAGGGGGCATTGTGGGTGCGCACACCAAACTTCACATTACGACTTGAATGATATATCAATTGCTATTTGTACATTTGAAACCAATTGCACTGCACAGTATACCCATCAGGAGACCTGTATTCGATTAATTCCAGACAAGATTATTTTCCGTTTCCATGGATATATTATCATTTCTACGAAGAGTGGCTAGAAGAACTGAGGTCATGTGACTGTTTACATGGTCACACTTCCTGTCACGTGATACTGCATGGGTTACTCAGTGGTGCCCTCTAGCGAAGCACAAACCAACTAGGTTGAATCGTTCATCCATCCAAATTCAAGTATCACTTGCTTTAACGGTGTAAATATACATTAGACTGTTAGGCGTTTGGAGTTGACTGTTGGCCATATTTTGTTTTAATGGTTTTACTGCTGGCTGACCAATTGTGGCGGTTGTTTACGTCGGTTGTTTACGTTGGTTGTGTTTCATTTCCTTGTTAATTCTTGTTCATCAGTAAATGTAAGCATGTTGACCATTGTTCATCACATTACTTGGAGTTCGAAATAAAAAATAATCTGATCTTTACCATTGACATGAAAACTATTAAATATGAGGACATTGAGGGATGTCTGTAATCTGTATAGCTTTTATACCGAACATCAGATTTTGTTGATTGCTATGCAACACTGGTGACGTGCCCAAAATTTTCATTTTTGAAAAAAAATTTAAAATGGGGACATCTTGGGGGTAAAATTGAACCAAATTGGAGCTTTCTTACACTATGTCAGCTGGCCCTTGTCAAAGGCCTTGTCAGGGTCACCACTGTAACATGCCACTTACGGTCATTATGACATTATTTTTTCGTTTACTTGAAAAGTAACATCAGGCTTTTTGAAAACTTGAGGCGCGTATGTAAGAGAGTGAATTTTTAAAAAAAACCTTAGCATCACTCTTATGCCAGAAACGCATCATGTGCCATCTGTTGAAATTAGCAACTGCACCTGTTAAATACCATAGGACACTACATTAAGTTAGAGATTCCATGATAAGCACATATTAATAGTTACTAGGAAACAGCCACTTGAAATCACACTGTAGTTACATCCCAACTTAAAAACCACTGCGTGTCAGATCTGTCCCATAAGTCATAATGTCAAAATAGTTAAATCATTCAAATCGCATTAAAAAAAAACCCAGAAAACATGATATTGAATTAGAAGATGAAATATTTTTTACATGGGATATTTGGCCATATTTTGTATGCTTATTTAATAAGTCAAGGTTTAATTGTCATTTGTATCCCTGAATAACATTTTTTATATTTGACTCTTTTCCAAAGGAAATAACAAATATATTTTAGGCCTAAGAAGTGTGATAAATATGTTAAAATTAGTTTAAAGTGTATACAAAATGTACATGTATATATCTCCTCTCATATTTAGGCCTGTAGGCACAAGAAGAATGCAGATTGGTTTTTATTTCGAACTCTGAATCATCCTGTTATCACCGCGGCCTCATCATGAATCGCATTGTACTTACCTCCGAATCAAATCATAAGATTCTTGAATCAAATCATCCCCATGTCATTGATAACTTGATAATTCATTTAGAACCTTGGTTCAATCCATTACTAGTTAGATGAATCACTCTTGAATGAAATATAAGTCAAATGGTCGACACAGTATCTAATGGTACACTCTAAAAAATGTGGGGACAAAATAAATTGGTTTTTTAGATTCAAAATGGTTTTTTGAAAAACCAAATTTCAATGCAAAACCAACATGGATTTAAAAAAAAATCCATGTTGGTTTTTTGCATTGAAATTTGGTTTTTTCAAAAAACCATTTTGAATCTAAAAAACCAATTTTGTCTGAAATGTTTTAGAGTGTACTGGAAGTGGGAGTTCGCGGGACTCAAGACGAAGTTCTGCTCTATCGTTCATTTCAGAGAATATCTTTTGAAAATGTATTATAATATTCGGCTTGTTTACCATTCACTCTAAAAAAAATTAGGACAAAATTAGTTTTTTGAAATACCAAGTGGTTTTTTGCATAGAAATGCAACCGCATGGTATTTCTACAAAACCAAATTGGAATGATACGGTGATAATTAGGACAAGCTCCAAAACCGATAAAGGTTTTTGGATGAGACTAATTTGTAAATAGTGTTCAGTATAGTCAGTTTCAGTGCGCTGATTTATCCTGAATGGGCGCTATATAAAATTATATTATACTTCTACAAAAAATATAAAAATATCGTAATTTTTGTTAACAACAAAATCCACTGACCCAGTAAAGATCTGTGTTGACCAATTGACTTTTGTTTTCAAAGGTGATATTAGTTTCATACAATGTTATCCCTCATTATTCAATACCGTACACTCTAAAAAATTCCAGACAAAATTGGTTTTTTAGATTCAAAATGGTTTTTTGAAAAACCAAATTTCAATGCAAAAAACCAACATGGATTTTTTTAAAAATCCATTTTGGTTTTGCATTGAAATTTGGTTTTTCAAAAAACCATTTTGAATCTAAAAAACCAATTTTGTCCTGGCATTTTTTAGAGTGTATTTAAGTGGTTTGTTGAGTGAATATATATGAAAGAATCGCAGAAGCATGAACGCAGAGCAGCAAGTTTTTCCAATCATTGAAATAAAGTTACTCACCTTGGATCTGTTAAAAACTGTTTAATTTTTATGTGGTCATAATTATTATAGATGAACGACATAAAGTAAATTTTCAGTTATGACCATGTTAATGTACTAAATATGCATTGGAAATAAATTGTTAATTAAATATGAACCTTTTAGAAATGGCGTTGTGTTTTTTCTGTTGAGAATCAAATGTTAGGAATATTTAGTTAAGTTGAAATAGATAATTTTACTAAGTTTTTGAAACGGGTAAAAAAAGACAAATTTGACCTTCCGAAATTTAAAGCGAAAATGAGGTCAAAATTAGCAGTTTTGTCACCCATTGGTTCTACTTATTGTTATAGTCATCATCCAAATAGTGGACATTTGAGTTTAACTTTCGAAAGAACCACATTCACAGTGTTGCAATTTCACTTCTGATAAAAATTAGCTTGGTGGCAAGTTGGTGCTG
Source organism: Platynereis dumerilii (assembly GCA_026936325.1). Taxonomy (NCBI): domain Eukaryota; kingdom Metazoa; phylum Annelida; class Polychaeta; order Phyllodocida; family Nereididae; genus Platynereis; species Platynereis dumerilii. Next base: position 28,295,867 of record JAPTHN010000008.1, on the reverse strand, counting down.
TTATGGCTACTTCAAAAATGTTGAAATTATTGCTTGACCAAGGTGTAAGGGGCTGACCAATGACCATCAGACATTTTCAGAGGGGCTTGGAGTTTTTCTAGTCAGGAAATTATTCAATTTTGTTAACACAGTAACGGAGACAACAATGAGTTATTTCAAGGATCCGATCTAACTATTTGTCTCTATAACAGATAACATCACTCAGGAATGCACACCCCTCACTCCTCCAGAAATAAATTTTTATTTTAAGACTACGTACCTCAAACAATACATTTATTTAATTGAAATGGGTAAGAAATTTATAATTTGAAAAAAATCAACTTCAAGCCCCCCCCCCCCGAGATTGAGAAATTTGCTTGTTAGAAAACTTTTTTCTTTGGCGAATTTTATTTCCGAAAATAAAAAGGAGGACCTCATTATTATTCTGAAATAGGCACTGAGACCTGGTGATCCAGACAATTTTCATTTCAACCCAGATAGTTTGGAACATGGTAGCTGCTGCCCTCTTGTGTATATTGCACAAAGGCCATGGCTGCAACATCATGCATTGCACAGTACCGTATAACGGGGTAAAGTCGTAAAATCCGGGGGAAAGTTGGCCAGCTATTTCAACCAGCTTAATGGCAGAAATGCCAACTTTCCTTACTGAAAAAGGGGGTAACTTCGCCAAAACAACCTGCTGTCAGAGAGGAAAACAGACATTACTTCGATTAAGTGGGTTAAAATAGTTGGCCAACTTTCCCCTGGATTGCCAAATTTACCCCTTTCTACGGTAATATATCTTGCCTTGAGACTGGTCAGGCATCAAGTTGCAATCCTTGTCATTTTATGTGGAATCCAAAGTTCTTTTCTATGCTATTGAACTGTGATGTCCCATGTTAACTCATATATATATATATATCAGTGTCACAGCTGGCAACCATATTCTCTAGCATTGCAAATTTATACAAGTGTAGGCCTATATTATGTAAAATAGCTACAAACTGTGGTGTCATTTTATGCTTGGTCAAAGTCAAAGTCAAAATACTTTTATTTAACCAGGGTAGCTTATTCAGCACAAGCTGGTTTCCAATAAGGCCCTTGGTCGGATTCCCCAGCTTCTAACCGATAAGAACCAACCTCCACAGCATAGAGAAGGACTTAGAATTCCATTGAAATATGACAAGGACTGTAAATTTAAAAGAAACCAAGGTCACCATGGCAAGCCAACGAGCATCTGTACCCTAACAAGCCCACATATATATCTAAGGGGGGCCAACATTTCTTCAAAGGGGGGGGGGGGGGCTTGGAGTTTTTTTAACAAATAATTTCTTGCTCAGTTTTAGTGAAATAAATAAATTCTTTCTGAGCTGTTTTGAATTGATAATTTCTGGTGGGGTTTTTTCTTAAGAAGGGATGCTTGATTTAGGAATGAATATTCAGGGACTTTGTTTGCTTGAAATAAATAATTACAGCTGCCGTTACCTTGAAATAAATAATTTCCCACCGAGCAAAACTCCAAGCGCTCCCCCCCCCGCTTATTAAATGGTGGCCCCCTAAGCTTTTGACAAGATTTGTCTCTTAAATTATGTAATAATACAAGCAAAAACATGTTCAACTTCAAAATATGTATTTTGAATTTACAATAAGCTTTCAATTCAGATAACTGATGCTTTTATGCCCAAAAATTAAAGAAATTAAAAAGGTGCCATTTTCTGCAAGTCCGAATCAATTGATCATGAATTAAAAGTATCTGAAGTAAAATGTTCATTGTGTTGATCAGCTACAGGCAGTCAGCAACCTTTTCCACAGCTGCCCTGCAGTTGCCAGGTATCTGTCCGGCTCTGTAAAAACCCACAACGATGTCTGGAAAAAGAAAGGGTCAACAGCCCGATTAGGCCAGACGTATTAGATTTTTAGTTTCTCCGATCGACCAACCCAACAGATTTTCTAAAAAATTGAGCTCACCAACAATTTTTATTAAATTGATGTAATGAAATATTGAATTGACAGCTTTTATGGGTTTTTTTTAAACCGTGCCTCAACAAGATCCGAGAAGCTGAAGATCAATTGTGTCTGCCTTACTAGATCTATCAAAGGACAAGAGAAGCAAATACCTCATCAAAGACTCATTGTGGTCATATTTGAAGGTTGGCTTCAAGGACGAGGCCAGCCTCGAGACCTCCAAGGCTCCAACACTGAATTGAGGCATAAAGGTTGATGGAGGATTTTGTAAATTTGTCAAAATCACAATTTTTATTGAAAAATACATTTTTTGTACAAAGCCAAAAACTTCAGTCAGTAGATTTTTTGCAGAATTCCTGATTATTTTCACACAATTGTAATCTATACTTGAGCTGGCACATATCAATTGAATGAAAAACTTTGGGTAGCTCCAATTTTTCAATTTATTATTTTTTTTCCGTAGACCTAAACAGAAAATCTGCTCGGTCGGTCGATTCAAAAAGCTAAAAAAGCAATTATGTGTGGCCCAAATAAAAAGTAAAGCCTACCTTCACCAGTATGAGAAAGTTTTATGCTGACTCCTCCCATTTCTAGCCTCCCTTGGATTTGCTTGGAATCACACTGGAGGCAAATATATTTCTCAAATCCCAGGATTAGTCCGTTGTTCCTGATATCTTCGCCACACTTGAATGCTTCAAAAATCTTGGTAATTTCTTTTGGATAAACCTGCAAAAAGATGGGGCCCATAGACTCAGACTCAGATACAGTTTATTATGCCAATTCGATGTTACATAATTAGTACAAATTAATATGTTACGTTAATAAAGGCAAAGGAGACCCCTCCAAGGACATTAGTCCGCTATCGAGGGGCCACCTTGTTATATAGGGGAGACCGGGGCTGGTTGTCACAGGGGCAGGTTGTCACACTTTTTATTGCATTGAACTATGGAGTTACACAACTCAACCAATCATTGTATACTGCTTTTATAACCCACTGGAGTATTTTTGAAAAATTTTGACCCCTGGAAGGGAGTTTGGTAGGCACACGGTCTATTAAAAATTTCCGGACACAAAAAGTAAATTTTTACCCGCAACTTGCATGTCATCCTACTCATTAACAAATAGTTGTTGAAAAAGGTAAAGTTTATACACATACCATGTAAACAAATCTTTAAATAATGATAGGAAGAAATAGTGAAAAATATGATAAGAACAGCCTTGGTCGCCCGTTTTTTGCATTTTTATCAGTCGGGGCAGGTTGTCACAAAAAGACGGGGCAGGTTGTCACACTTTTTGGAGCTGGTTGTTACCCATTAGGACCAGTCTTTTAAACCAAAAAAACTATCACAAATATAAATTGGTAATTTATACATGCTATTTATGACTAAAGATGTATGCAGATATGGCATAGTGTCAAAGTAAATCGATTTCAAATTTATGAAGAAATTTTCATTAAAAAATTGTGATTTTCCTCCCCCTGATCAGAATGCTTTTCGGCTGCTTGGTAAGCTTTCATTTGTAGCACCCTTGTACAGAGTAGCGAGTTTGTTGAGGTCTGCACTGGACAAGCAGAGGATTCCTCATATGTCCAAAATAACTTATTTTAGTCAAAATCTGCCTTATGGAGTCCCACTTCCTGTGTCCGAGCTCTTAACCAAAAGTGTGACAACCTGCCCCGAGAGTGTGACAACCTGCCCCGAAAGTGTGACAACCTGCCCCGAGTGCTGAATAAAAAAGAATGTCCCATAAGATGTCAAGATTTCAAATGATATAGATATATATTGATCAGATAGGTTTAAGTCACTCCCCTTTTAACATTCATATAGATTGGCAGTGCTCCTGCATGCCTTAAATAGAAATAGTAGCATATTTAAGTTCTACACAGTGTGACAACCTGCCCCTGTGACAACCAGCCCCGGTCTCCCCTATATATATCATTTATTTTGATCTTATACTACTAGTTGAAAGAAAACCATGCAAACCAGTAACCGAAGACAAAGGGCCCTTCTACAGGCCTGTAAAATATTCTACAGGCTCTGGATGACCTGGATCTTGAAATATTGTAGGCCTAAGTACCATGAAACATTACCAATAGGCTTAATGTCAATTCGACCAGTAGAGGGCTTCACTACAAAAAGTCTACTGCAGCGACCTCAAGTGTGCGCAAATGAAACTACAGGCTTGCAGCGGTTTTCTTCAAGGTCTGGTTCTGGGTGTTCAACTTTCAAGCTGAAAGTTTTCCATGCTATGAAATCAAATCAAAGGATCTATAAGCGACCTACTAGCTGCACTATAGAGCTATGTATCTTGCAAACTCAAGTTGAAGTTGGCAACTCACCTTGACACTGCTGCTTTGAACCCCCGGGGGGGTACTTCGCGGACTTTTGCATACGGATGCGCCACGGCAATCTTGAAAACCAGAACCATTTTAATCCGGAAACTGCGCCAAAACCACAAACCATTTTAATCCTTCACTAAAATTTTTTGCAAACCAATTTAATCTTCATGGTTTTTAAACCATTTTAATCCTCTTTTGAAGCTGATTCTAACGGTACCAAACATGTTGGGGTTGCGAAAACCAGAACCAAATTAATCAGAATTGTCAAAAAACCAAAACCATTTTAATCCAAGAAGGCCAAAAAACCATTACCATCCAGCGGCGCCTCTATATACACCCTTATAGAGTGAGTACCCCCCCCGGGTTTGAACCTTGACAATACCGTTTGCTCCAGCAATGAAAGCTCCGTCAATATCCTTGTCATCTTCCAGTCTTTGAAAGAGTCCATTCAAGTCCATTTCTTTATTGTTGTCATATAAATACGATGTTCAACTTGAAAAAGTTGTAAACTTACTCTCAGCTGTTTGTAAACAAACGTAGACGCAAATTTACGTAAATTACTGTGCCATTTGGGATGAAATAGTTCGCAAAATTTAATAGCAACATTATTTTGGAATTTTGTGTTGGCAAAACCAATGGTGTTGTTGTGGGTTCTTGCAGCTTTTTCTTCACGTTTGACAATGTCTAGAATCAAGACCAGCTTGAAGACAGGAGCTTTATCTTTGCAAGTGGAACTATTTCCACCTGTTTCATGACGTCATCACGTCTAAAGCTGATATGACGTCCTCAATGTCACTAGTTATAGTGACGTCACTGGCTGTAGAGTCCAGGCCCAGGGGCCCAGGTATGTCTAGGTCCACAAGCTTTGTCAACAAGTTTGACACTTTGACTAGCTTATTTTTGAAAGCTCTTCTTCCTTGAAGCGTTTTTTTCTCAAGTGAGAGATCTGAAAGCCTGAAACTCTGCGAAAATTTTATTGTAGGCCAAAATGAAATTATCCAGGGGTGGATCCAGAAAATGTCTAGGGAGGAGGGACGTTCAATAATTATAAAATCAAAATGTACTCATTATAATATAGGCCAAGACATACAGTGTACATTTATTAGTCTAAACATAAAAGTGAACCACTTTCATTATCCTTTAACTTGAAACATTGGACTCTGATGGACTTAATGCAAAAATGTTTTCTGCCTCGATTTGCATTCAGTGGCGTAGCTACAGGGCAAGGGGGGCGACCGCCCTCCCCCCCCATGGCTCCATCCTGACAAAAAGAAAATTAATTACAATGTCATCAAACGTATTTTGCTGATGTGCAGCCGTGATCGTCCTCCCAGTCTGGATAAGATAGATTACATCACATGTTTTAAAGATTATTGGAAGGCCTCATGACAGGATACACCCCCCAAACCCTCTCATAAACTCGGCACCCTCAACTTAACCTCTTTTACCCTCAACTTAGCCCTTTTCACTTCCGTCACCCTCCCGGGGGGGGTACTTCGCGGACTTTTGCATACGGATGCGCCACGGCAATCTTGAAAACCAGAACCATTTTAATCCGGAAACTGCGCCAAAACCACAAACCATTTTAATCCTTCACTAAAATTTTTTGCAAACCAATTTAATCTTCATGGTTTTTAAACCATTTTAATCCTCTTTTGAAGCTGATTCTAACGGTACCAAACATGTTGGGGTTGCGAAAACCAGAACCAAATTAATCAGAATTGTCAAAAAACCAAAACCATTTTAATCCAAGAAGGCCAAAAAACCATTACCATCCAGCGGCGCCTCTATATACACCCTTATAGAGTGAGTACCCCCCCCGGGGCCACCCTCAACTACCCTCAGCTTCCCTCAACTCAACTCAACTAAACTCAAGTAACCTCAACTAAACTCAGCTTACCTCAACTAAACTCGACTGCCCTCACCTAAACTCGCCTCCCCTAAACTAAACTCGCCTCCCCTGGACTAAACTCACCTCCCCTCAAGTAAACTCGGCTCCCCTCAAGTAAACTCGGCTGCCCTCAAGTAAACTCACCTCCCCTCAAGTAAACTCACCTCCCCTCAAGTAAACTCACCTCCCCTCAAGTAAACTCGCCTCCCCTCAAGTAAACTCGGCTCCCCTCAACTAAACTCACCTCCCCTCAAGTAAACTCGGCTCCCCTCAAGTAAACTCACCTCCCCTCAAGTAAACTCGGCTCCCCTCAAGTAAACTCGGCTGCCCTCAACTAAACTCGCCTCCCCTCAACTAAACTCAACTTACCTCAACTAAACTCACCTCCCCTCAAGTAAACTCGGCTCCCCTCAAGTAAACTCACCTCCCCTCAAGTAAACTGGGCTGCCCTCAAGTAAACTCGGCTCCCCTCAAGTAAACTCACCTCCCCTCAAGTAAACTCACCTCCCCTCAAGTAAACTCGGCTCCCCTCAAGTAAACTCGGCTGCCCTCAACTAAACTCACCTCCCCTCAACTAAACTCGGCTCCCCTCAACTAAACTTACCTCCCCTCAAATAAACTCGGCACCCCTCAAGTAAACTCGGCTCCTCCCAAGTAAACTCGGCTGCCCTCAACTAAACTCACCTCCCCTCAAGTAAACTCGGCTCCCCTCAAGCAAACTCGGCTGCCCTCAAGTAAACTTGGCTCCCCTCAGCTAAATTCGCCTTCCCTCCACTAAACTCACCCCCTCGCCTCCCCTCAAGCAAACTCGCCTCCCCTCAACCAAATTCGCCATCCCTCAACTACCCTCAGTTACCCCATGATAAAACAGTAGTAACCCCAGGTGTATCCTGCCATGAGGCCTATTGGATTCCTTCTTCTCAATCGAGAGTGTCATTTTTCTGTTATTTTGATAACCTAAAAAAACTCTAATTATTAACTTGCCTGCTGGTTTCTATTGGGTGCATCAATTTCTAAAGTTTTGTCAGGATAGTTACTTTAGACCTCTGCCCTTTACCTTGTCATCAACCCTGTCTTTTTTTACCGGGCCTGTAAGTAAATTTGTAAAATTTTGCTGAATTTTTCAAATTAAATGAGGAACTGTGCACATGTTCCACATCAATTGCCTTTGAATGAGAATTGTTTCCCCAGTGACTCCAAAAGCTCTATAAATGTCAGGACATGAAGACCTTTTGCTTCAGAAACTTCCACTAAATCATTGAATATTAGAAGACAGTTGAAATTGAGTTTTTTAGTGGATGTCAAAACATGGTCATCTGTGTCGTTGTGCTTTTTCTGATTGATAGGATTGAAGCTATAGGCTTTTTAGGTGACGTCACAAATTTTCAGGGCAAACAGCACCAAACCATAGAAGTAATTAAAGAAACAAAAAAAGGTGCATGGTTTTTGCAACTTTGATTAATTCTTTGAAAGTGGTTGTCAGAAATAACTTTGGATATTTTTAAAAGAACTAGAAGGCATCCAAGGGATGCAATGGCGGCCAACAGTAGACCCCGGATATATTTGTGTGCAGCTTTTTATCAAAGCATTTTTTCAGAAATTGGTCACGCATGCAAATGAGTATCATCAAATAGTTATTTTCAGGTTTTACAATGTTTTCTTACACATTTAGTTGCCTAAGTCAAGTCACTGAACATCAAGTCAGTCAGTCATCTCAGCATGACTTGACTGACTCCAGGGTCTAGCCAACAGGGTTCCGATAGTAACATACCACGTGAAACTCAACCAGGCTTCATTCGCGCGGAATCCAGGCATTTAGACGCCGTATTTTAGGTTTATTTGCACTGCGTTGTCGGGCGCTCAGACCTCGTGTCTTCGCCATCTTGGCTTCTTGTCATTGCGAGCGCCCCAAGCGGATAATGTATACGATATGACGTCACGGGAATTCCGCAATGAAGTGCTGTGATTCGCCGGTTACAAGACAGGAAGTAAAAATTTACGAAACGCTAGACGGCACCAAAGTGAAATTTCACAACAATGGCAGACGAGGTAGATAGCAGTCGCTGGACTCGAAGAAAATGACGCATTACTCAATACACGGAGCTTTTCAGACATGGAGAAAGTATTCAAAGGCGAGATTTTGTCATTGTGGTAATAAATTGCACACCTTTAAAGGCCATTGACTCTCGTGCAGAATGAATTCATCTGCAATAGGCGTTGCTATGCGAGCGATAATAAAGGTAGATGAGACGTCAAAGCCAGCTCACTACAAGAATGGCACGCAGCTGCGGCCATTAATAATGGATATCTGCATTGCTTCACTTTATGACCATTATATCAATATGGTTTGGATCATATTTTTTGCATTTTAGCTCAAAATATAGAGGTCAAATTAAAATATGTGTGTTTGGGGCGAGAGGCCCCATCTGGTATGGGGCATGAGGCCCCCCTTCACTGAAGCCTCGAAGCTGCTTCAGGAACAATTTCATGTGTACTTTACCTTAAATCTTGATAGAATAGCTAATTGAAATCGAAAAAAATTTGCCGAAATTAAAACAGGGCAAAAAATATTAAAAAATAATTGTATCAACAGAGAAATTCTGAAATTCAGAAATAGTGAATAGAATGCCTTAAAAATGATAGAAGAACCCCAAGAAATAACTTTCAAGCTGAATGCGCTCGCAAAAAAAATTTGCCATAGGATTATAATAGGGGGCTTCTTGCCTGATGGGTTGGGTAAGAAGGCCATTTTATATTTTTTACAAAAAGGGCCGTAACTCCTTTGTTAAAATTGGTAGCCATTTGTTTCACTAGTTATAAGTAGAGTCAAGTGACCCCTTCCTGACAACATAAGCATTTAAATAATTGACCACAAAAAGTAGGTCAAATCCCACCTCGAAGTTAAGGGGGGCTGCATGCCCCGCGCTACTCTAGCAGTTTATAATATGCTCTCTGTTAGGCTATCCAGGTTGCAGCATGGGCCAGCCACACTGAGAAGTGCTGCCACCACATTGACCACAATATGCCTCATAAATGCAACGTGCATCTGTTTTCCAAGCCCAATCTGCATCAACAAGAGACTATCACCTTTACATTTGCATTGTATGCACACTGTTTGATATCAATGTCCATTTATGCTTATCAATTTTGACCACCATGCCTCCTTCACAGCCATATTCAGGCACACACATCCTTGCCTAAATGGCTCAAATACCAGCTTGCAATGAGTTTTCTAAAAATATATACTATTAGTCTGGTGGAAAGCTTGTGAACCTCGTTTTGCGACACAACAGATATTATTTGGAATAGTGGAGGTATTCCGCCCGTGTGCACTGTGCAGTGATCGCACCATTGGGAAAATTTTTATGCGCAAAATTCAAAATGGCCACCAGCGTGGAGATGAAATATCTTAAAAATGCCTATACTATCTTTCTAATTTACACAGAGTCTTGCTCATTGTGTCATAAATCAAAATGTATGTTTTTTTGATAGAGGAAGACCACTCAACAATGCCTGGGGTCAACGCATCCGCCTGGAATACCTGCTTCAGGGAGGTCTTATCCACCATCCCAAACAATCAAACCTGTTTTATCTCAAAACGAGGTTTCAGCAAAAAATCTCATTCCGCCACCGGACAAAACATTTTCCTCTGCATTAAAAATAACTAAACGACCCCTCTGGATCCACTATATATGTGTAATTATATAGAATAATATTATATATTCTACAGGAGATTAAAAAAGACAAAAAGACAGTTTGTCAATATGTATGAAAGTTTATTTTCCTTGTTGACAAGCTAAATACACAAGAATAGACAGACAAAGCTTGTAATGTATATATATAGAATATGATGTATTAATACTCCCAAAGGTTTAACCTTTGTTTACATTGAACTGACTACATTAGAAAAACAAGGAAAATGACACAAAAGCTTAGGATAAAACAAGGAACAACAATAAATAGGAGGAGAGGAATTAGAAATTAATATTTAATCAATATTTAATTAATAATTCTCCCTAACACTTGCAAATTGTGTCGTAAATGGTACAGTTATTACATAATACAGGAGCCTTTATCATTCGACTGTTTCTTGTAAACCTTATAAAAGTTAAAAATCACTAAATCTTCAAAAAAGATTTATAAATAAGTACCAGTATCATTGACAACCATATACAACGCCAACGGCAATCCTACTTTCAATAACACAACTCGGCGTAAATTTCATTTGAACTATTTACGTTGACCAATCATATCGGCAATTCACTTACTCCTTCAAATTGTATTTATGTGTCCATACACAAGAAATCAAAAATCATCAATTAAATTAACCAATTTATCAATAAATTATGTAACAGAGCTCTTAAGTTTTATTATAAGGGCACAACAATTCATTCAATACAAATCTAAGCAGCTAACACGTAGGCAGAAAATTTTCCAGTTCATAAAAATTAATTAAAAGAGTGTACTTTAGCCAATTATTATTTCGTTATCTCGCAGTATCGCATACCATACCTTCCTTCAAGGAGTTACATAATATGTTAATGATTGCAATCAACATAATCAATTGGCTAATTGCACTTAGTCAAAGACTAATTGAACTTTATCAATTTTTACAAATTGAAAAATTTTCTGCAATTTACTATGGAGGTTGTAAAAGCATTAACAGACGAGGTCACAAGGACAAGTCAACATTTTCACATTTTAACGATTGCGATGGGGTAAAAACTCCGTTAAATACTACTTTGGTCATAGATTGTGACTAATTTAACAGATTCCGTCATATGATAAAAAGTTCACTGTAATATTGAATTTTAAAAAATTCACCATTTTTATCAAAGTTTTGAAATTTTAAATGTCCTACCATAAATTTTCATGGGCATACAGCTGTACCTTAAAATGATTAAATTGTCAACACACAAAAAGTAAAGGGTGTTTTTGTATTATCAGAATTCAATACACACGGATAGCGTTACACAACTCTATAGACTAATGGAATGCAAAAATGAAGGTCTCTGTTTTTCGTATATTCAAAATCATTTAATTATCAAACTCCTCATGAAAACGACATTAGTGGAGACTGGAGAGACTATAATTCCTTTAGACAACAAGCAATTTCATGCTGTTTGTGGTAAAATCAATCAATTGATCCCTAGATCTGCCATGGTAAAAACAAGCGACATATTAGCGCTACAATACAATACCTTAAGATTCAGTCAGCTTTGTCGATTATAGGCCTATTCAATGCCTTATGGAGTGAGAATTTATTTGGCATTTTAATACTATCTTTGATAATATCATAGGATAATCTCATTAGTGATTTCGAAAAGCCGTAAGATTAAAATATGTAAATTCATCTCTTCGACAGCCATTGATTGTTGATAAGACATACACCGACTTTTGTAGCGATAACACAAATACCTGGGTTGATAGCGAAACATTGCGATTGGTGAATAATACAATATTTCACGTAGCTTCAGTGATGTACAGCAATTGATAAACATTCCTAAATCACATTATCTAGGTCAGAGGGTCAACCTGTAATCTGGGTCATGTCACAATATTAATCTAGGTCATCCAGGCACTTTGCTTGAAAAGGATGTCAATTGAACGACCAATCAAAATCTGACGTTTAATGAAGCATTTTTGCATGCATTAAGACGCAATTAATTCATGCACATAAATTTGCATGCATTGACAATTTATCATGCAACAATATATATTTAAAGTTGACAAAATTTCAAATCCGTCTCGATTTTTCGTACAACAGTCATCCTTTGTTAGCAATCGTCAATTTTTGCTTACTTCTTCGTTGCTCCGACACTTTTTCATCCGAAATTTTGGGTCTCTCTTTGCGATGATGTGATGATACATGAATATGACATCCAATTAAGTTGTGATTCAATATTACATAAATACCATATCAAACATTCATTGATATTTATCAATATATTCATATCGATATTTACCAATTTTTATCAATATTTATCATATCGATAGCTATCAAGTCTTTGAAATGTATCTCTTCTGCCGTAGTTTTACAAGTCTCCCATTTTCTTTCGAAGGATCGTCTGTTTCCATTCGGGTAGGTGTTCCAATTTAGCTTGTTGTTCCTGTCTTTTGTTGTCCTCCTCAGACTAAAAAGGGGAAAAAGACGTAAAATTAATAAAATAAAATTAGATATCATATTGTTCCCATGTACAGAATTGTTAACAGTGGACATTGACTAGCACATAGTCTACTGCAGTAGAGACGCACAGCAGAAAACGGTGAAAATTGGGACACTACTGAGGCTCTGGATGGTGTTTTGTTTTCCCCTGTCATATGTTGGCTTTACATTGTGTCCCCTTGGCTCATTATCATATCATTATTTGTGTCCCCTTGGCTCATTATCATATCATTATTTGTGTCCCCTAGGCTCGTCATCATATCATTATTTGTGTCCCCTTGTCAGTTAAGGAATACTTTTTGCCCCTGTCGCCCAAAAAATTAACAAGAATCCATGGATTCAAAACCGGCCTTTGGTAATTGTATATTCGGGATTGAAATCATGAAGAGGGTGATTTATATATTATTACATGGAATGTTTTGTATTGAGCAGTGATAGCCAGACTGATAGTGTTTGCTGCATGCCATTAAACTTTGAGGGGAACCCCTTAGCAAATGCCTATACCAAATTTCAGAACTGCAAGTGAAATACTAAAGTCACAGTGGTCAATTTAAAACATGGTGGCCGTTTTGACAGCCATCTTGGATTTTTCCAAAAAATTCTGAGGGAATCCCTAAGTGAATCCCTATACCAAATTTCATAGATCTAAGTGAAATAATAAAGTCACAGTGGGCAATTTAAAAAATGGTGGCCATTTTGGCAGCCATCTTGGATTTTTCAAAAATTTTGAGTGGAACCCCTAAGTGAATCCCTGTATCAAATTTCATAAATCTAAATGAAATACTAAAGTCACAGTGGGCAATTTAAAATGTGGTGGCCATTTTGGCAGCCATCTTGGATTTTTCCAAAAATGTTTGAGGGGAACCCCTAAGTGAATCCCTGTACCAAATTTCATAAATCTAAGTGAAATAGTAAAGTCACAATGGGCAATTCAAAATATGGCGGCCATTTTGGCAGCCATCTTGGATTTTTCCAAAAAATTTTGAGGGGAACCCCTTAGTGAATCCCTGTACCAAATTTCATAAATCTAGATGAAATACTAAGGTCACAGTGGGCAATTCAAAATATGGCGGCCATTTTGGCAGCCATCCTGGATTTTTCCAAAAAATTTTGAGGGGAACCCCTTAGTGAATCCCTATACCAAATTTCATAAATCTAGATGAAATACTAAGGTCACTGTGGGCAACTCAAAATATGGCGGCCATTTTGGCGGCCATCTTGGATTTTTCCAAAAATTTCTGAGGGGGACCCCAAAGTGAATCCCTATACCAAATTTCATAAATCTAAGTGAAATAGTAAAGTCACAGTGGGCAATTCAAAATAAGAAAAGTGGACAAGTGGACAAGTTTACACATGGACAAGTGGACAAGTGGACAAGAGTCCCATTTCACCTTAAGCCCTCCTCTATTAACCGGCCAATGGCCGGTTAAAAAGGGTAAAAACTAGTAATCCAGTCTCAACCCGATGAATGACCGCTCATGGCCAAAAATTTACAACTCTAAGGTTGGCAACAGTGGCTTACCCTTTTAAAATTATGTGTCATCGGTCTCCCATTGTAATAATGTATGTTTTTCCCCTTTCAGTTAAATGCCCTGTGCCCCCAATATTTTGGTGTCTTTTGTTTCAATATATCCCTTGTCCATCATGTAGGTACATCGCTAGTCCCCATCTTTAATAATGTGTGTATTGTCCACAACTTTAATTATATGTCCCCTAATGCATATTAATTATCCCCATTCCATGAGTTTCCTTAGACCGATAAACAGTCATGTGTCCCATTTCATGTTCCCATTTGAATTCTGTGTCCCCTGTCCCCCATTTAAATTGTATCCCTTTTCTCCATTTGAAACATATGTTTGTTTTTGTCCCCAAATTCAGAGCCTCACTATCGCAACCACAATAATATTGCAAAAGTCACAGAGTAAATCCACAATTGCATCACGACAATACAATTGTAAGACGACCGAATTACAATTGGTTCCACTTCAAACAGTCATACATAGACCACAATAAAGTACATCCGATAGAGCATGACGTTAAAAAGACACAGGGCGGCCATCTTTTTCTCCGTGGAGAGTTGCGAATATTTTCAAGTTTTGGCACTTCCAAAATAATGTATCTCCCTTTAGAAAATATAAAGCTTGAAGAAAATTGTAAAAATCTCAGTAATATTACATACAAAAGTCTCTTTTTTGGAAAGTATTTTTGAGAAAATTGTTTAAGAGGATAACAAACAAACAAAAAAGCGATTCAAAAATGGGTGTGTGCTGCGTAAACTGGTAGGAGCATGTTAGTAACAAATAATGATAAAAATGGACGTACAATTAAAGGCGACTATTCTTAACATTAATAGGACATGTCAGAGGAGTACACAAGAGCAAGGTATAAAACTGCCACCAGAGGTCACTTGGGACAAGTCAGAAAATGGCGCACTTTTCAAAAAAATTTGTCGCTGATATCTACTAAATATTATATCTAAGCAAGAAACTAATGTTGACTAGGGCTCTAAAGGTAAATATATTTTTTGAAAAAAGAATCTGCAATTAAGTATGAGTCAAATGCAGGGTAAAATGAGGTTGGGAAGTGTTAATAAAGCAGTTTTTGAAATTTTCAAACTTTCTATGATGGATATTTGGTGCTGGTGTTCCTATTTAAATTTAATCTTATCATTTTCAAAATTATGGACCAAAAGACGTTTGCAGTGTAAAATATTTTGAAAAATAACTATACTAAAATTTTTGAAAGACCCTATTAGTTTTTAAAGATTTTTTTTTATAAACCCACTTCATCAAAAACATATTTCATTTGAATTGACTGGCAAAACCAATGTCTCAAAGTGTAAAAACTGATGAAGAAAGTCAAAATCTAAGAAGCAAATTTGTCTTAACTTGGAATTTGAAGTCATCACTTCCTTTTGAAAAATAAAAAAAGTTTGGAAATATAAGGTTATGTTATTATTCATCTGACTGTACAAAGTTCCTCATGGGCGACCAAATACAGCGAAACTCCTGTTTAATGCCTTATACATAATATATACCAAATATATACATAAAATACAGTCCACAGGGATGGATCCAGAAAAAAAAGTGCAAAGGTGGGAGGGGTTAATTTTTTAAAATATACTAAATTTCTTGGTGAAAAAATTTGTTTTCATTATAATCTTCATGCTAAAGGGCAAGTAAAGGCCCTAGGAAAGGGGGGGGGGATTTTAACCTTCTAAACCCACATCTGAATTCTGGATCCACCACTGAGACCGTCAATTTGGTATACATTATATATGAACAAAGGACTACAACAAGGAGTTTCGCTGTCAACACAATTACCAGTGCTACTTGTCAGAAGTCCTGGCTTGGATGGTTTCCTGAAGAGAAAATCAAAGATACAGGAGGAGAAATTGATTTGTGGAGGGGAAAGAAGATAGAGAAGAACAAAATACCAGCTGGTTGAAGAAGACTGACCTCTTCATCAGATTTCTTCTTTTGCTTTTCCAAAATGATCTTCTTCTTCCACTCGGGAACTCCCTTCCATCTCTCCTCCTCGGCTTTTACTTCTAACCATTGGCGCTGCAACGACAACAAAAAGACCACAATGAATAACATTGATTGATACAGAAGACAGTCACACATAATGGAAAGATTATCAACTCCTTGTCTTTATCAGCAAAAAAATTACCCAGCCTACCCGCTCTTTCTGTACAACCCATTTTTGAAATTTTAAACAAATTTGATTTGCCTCCAAGAGGCATATTCTGCGCGTTTGCAGGGGCAGAGGGGGGTTTACGAATGAAAATGTACTAAAAATATCCGGACTTTTCTTCTTTTTTTTACATTAAAAATGTACAGGCCAAAGGGAAGGGGGGTTTGAACCCCTAAACCTTCCCCCCCCCCTGGATCCGCTACTGAAAACATATATGGGGGAGTATTTCAAACATAATTTGATGATATAGTGTGAGTGAAGACAGGAGAAATAGGGATGTCAAACACTGTATGAAGAAACTACAATGAATCTACAATCACTTCCAATATTTTTTCCACTTCCAAATTCTGAAAAAGGACCATTTGATACAGCACCAATTCTGTCAATTCAGGATATTCCAAGTAAAAGAATTTATATTGACAAACAGGCAAATTCAGCCAAAATTGGTATAGGGCCTATATAATCATTTTGACATTACACAAATTCCTGAGCAATAAATTCTCTCAAATTAAAATACCAAACTAATAGATTAGATCTCTATGAAAGAAAAATTATATCAAAATCTAAAAATTGTCCTTCCTAAGGATGGTCACTTTCTAATTTCTGTAGAGGAATCCAGCATGCTTAATTACAACGTACTAGGGAGAAGATTAATTTATGATAATATGATAATTAATTGCAGCACGAGGCTAGCACGTGGTGATGAACTCTCCAGTTGTGGAGGAGGGAAAGAGACAGCAGCACGTGACAAGAGCAAGCTGTCACATGACACACCCAAACATATGGCACCAGGTGGCTGGCTACATCCTCCCCTCCCTAAGTGTCATCCTTAGCTGCCTACACACTTCCAAGTTCACACAGTCATGACTGTAGCATGTTGACTAATTCCAGACAACCAAAATTCTCACACACAAAAAAAGGCAGTAATAGTCCTGCAATCCTGATAATTCCCTGATTTAACACCAGCCAGCCCTAGTCTTCATATTATCCCAGAAGAGCCAGAACTTACAGTATCACTTGCATTTTTGCTGACACAAGAAGATCAAGTTAAAAGGTGAAGGGAAAAAAGGTATATTTTAATCCAACGCAATTCATGTATGAAACAGCGCTATCCATGTTGACTTACGTGTACAGCGACAGAAAATTGTTAGTGTCATAGAAGTCTCAATTAACAAGTATTCATCATCGCTAAAGGCAGATATTAAAGATTTTAATAGATGGGCAGATGATTGGGGCTTTACATTCTGCATGTAGACACTTGGTAGCCTAAATTGAACATAAGGAGGACAAAGCAATGAGCAAAGGATGATTGAAACTGCTGTCCAACATAGGTCTGGGTATTACCCGGTAACCTCGCTATAGATCTGGGATCGAACCCAGGACCCAGCGTTTGGAACCCCAGAGTGCTAACAACTGAGCTAACTTCTCCCATATTCTAGAGTAGAGATAAGGAAAAGTTTATCTGGCATTTCAATTTTCTCTTGTCAAATAGAAGTTGCTATTTTATAGCATTAATCAGTTCAGGTTTCTGTCATGTCATAACAGTATGCGATTTGGGCGGGGTCCCCCCAGGGAAGTCCTTAGCCTTGAACTGCCACAAGTACCTGTCATGAATCTGCTGGGTACATGCAAATCTGTGAAAAAATCTCCATGCAGGTTGACATAATAACCAGGTAGAATTTAACATGAAGGTGGATGATTGGAGCTCTTCATCCTGTATTTATGCACTTGGTAGGCTTAATAGGACAGGAAGAGGATACAGCAATGGTATTCATCCACAAGATGATAGGCATTTTAAAATGTAGATGGGGTTACCATATCTGGCTATCTTGCTCTGTCTATCTGTCTTATAGTTGCTATCCATCTAGCTATTTATCCATCTAGCTGTCTTATTATCTATCTATCTATCTATCTATCTATCTATCTATCTATCTATCTATCTATCTATCTATCTATCTATCTGTCTATCTATCTATCTATCTATCTATCTGTCTGTCTATCTATCTAACAATCTGCATGTAGGGGAGACCGGGGCTGGTTGTCACAGGGGCAGGTTGTCACAGTGTGTAAAACTTAAACATGCTACTATTTCTATATAAAGCATGCAGGAGCACTGCCATTCTGTATGAGTGGCAAAAGGGGAGTGACTTAAACCTATCTGGTGAATATATACCTATATCAATCGAAATCTTGATGTGATATTGGACATTTTTTAAAATTCAGAATTCGGGGCAGGTTGTCACACTTTCGGGGCAGGTTGTCACACTCTCGGGGCAGGTTGTCACACTTTTGGTTATGAGCTTGAATGCAGGAAGTGGAACTCTGTAGGGCAAATCTTGACCAAGAAAAGTTATTTTGGACATATGAGGAATCCTTTACTTGCCAAGTGAAGACCTTAACAAACATGCTACTGTGTGCAAGAGTGCTGCAAATGAAGGCGTACCAATCAGTAGGAAAGCATTCTGATACGGAGTAGGATTTTTAAGATTTTTTTGGAAAATTTTACATATAAATTTGAAATCGATTTATTTAAACACAATGCAATATCTGCATACATATTCAGTCATCAATAGCAAGTATAAAGCACAAATTTATATTTGTGTTAGTTTTTTTGGTTTAAAAGCCTGGTCCTAATAGGTAACAACCAGCTCCAAAAAGTGTGACAACCTGCCCCGCCTTTTTGTGACAACCTGCCCCGACTGATGAAAATTCCAAAAACGGGTGACCAAGGCTATTGTTATCAAAATTTTCACTATTTGTTCTAATGATGATTTAAAGAAATGTTAATATGGTAAGTGTATTAACTGTATCTTTTTCAACAACTATTTGATAAAGACTAGCATTGCATGCAAGTTAAAGGTAAAAAATTACTTTTTGTGACAGGAAATTTTTAACAGTCCTTGTGCCTACCAGACTCCCTTCCAGGGGTCAAGATTTTTCAAAAAGACTCCAGTGGGCTATAAAAGCAAAAAACAATGATTGGTTGAGCTGTGTGACTCCATAGTTTAGTGCAATAAAAAGTGTGACAACCTGCCCCTGTGACAACCAGCCCCGGTCTCCCCTACTAATGTGTGGGATCCTTTAGATTTTTTCAATGATCAGCATAGACAATGCTATAAGGGACCACACATATGCTCACAAGAAGGTTGTTCAAGATGGTCTAATATAAATTATTGTTACCATACTGGGCCAGAGATTGTGACAGGACCATTGGGGGGGGTTAGCTCAGTAGTGACTTCCCTTCCATCATTGACAAAATCTTAACATTGCAATTCCATGATTTTTCATAACTTTCTATGACAAATTTTTCAATTTTCCAAGACTAATTCTTTACTCATTAACATCGAGATAAATGCTGAAACACGGAAACAAATCCGCGAGATGACCTCCATCTCCCTTCCGGCCATCAAATACCACCAACCTATTGCTTTAACAACCGGAATCAGTCAACTTTTTATGCAAATTGTCATCAAAATTTGAATTTTAAAGGACATCTTCCAACTAATTTTTGCTGCTCCCTGACTTATCAAGATCACCATTTTTAACATGACTTGATTTTCAACAACAGTTCATTAGAAACCATAGGGGAGTATCTGCAGAGTAAATACAATGTAGATACGCTCCTATGGTTTCTAACGAACAAAATTTACTGTTGGAACTTTGAAAACCATTGCCCTGTCCTACTTGTGTTCACATGTCAATGACACCAAAAGGTAAGAAACTGGGGATAGCATGTATCAGTATCGGTGCCAAAAGGCAGTATCAGCATCGGATCAGAGGCACTGTTCCATAATTATATAGGCTTAACAAAAGGTATCGGTACTGGAACGGCATCAGTATCGGTGGTATTTGCAACCAAATACCAGCATCTGTATTGCATCAGAATTGAAAAAGTGGTATCGGATAATTCCTAAAAGAAACTTCCAAGCAACTAGTTTCATTGGATCAGGGAATTTTCATATTTTTGGTGTCTATTGGTGTCAGAGATGATGGATGGATGATTGGCTTTACATCCTATATTTATGCAATTGACAGGCTAGATTTATAATATAGGAAGAGGATACAGTAATCGGGCAAAGGATGATTGTAACCTCTGTGTCCCAATATAGATCAAGGTGTCGAGGACTGAGCTGGAATCCAACCTGTGACCCAGTGAAAGTGATCATTTTTAAATTGGAGGCAATATAGTAATGTGTGCCAAACTCTTATGAAAGGCAGAGATGGTGATCAACCCCCGAAGAAGACCGTACAGTTCTATGAGCAGGATAAACAAACTTGGCAATACTGTCTTAGTATCAGTAATATAATTGGCTTTACATTTTTGATGCCTTTTGACTCAGCTCAGACCCTCTTCCCAACAAGCAACCACCCTCAGATATACAACCTCTTCCTTCTACACTAAGTTATATTTTAGAGATGGATGGATGATTGGGGCTTTACGTCCTGTATTTATGCACTTGGTAGGCTAATTAGGACAGGAGGAGGACACGGCAATGAGGTGAAGGATGATTGAAACAGCCGTCCAACATTATATTTTAGAGAATTACCCCAATGAGCTACCACATCCCTACGAGCAACCCCCATGTCTGCGAAGGGTATTGCTTATTGGAGGGACTACGGTACAAGTAAAGTAGTTTATGCAGAATTTTATATAACTGTCACAATCGGTATAGATAAATAAAATCTGTATCATGAACTCACCTTAGCTTCGTCTTCGACTTGTTTGTTTCTCTTTTCTAGCATGGCTTTTTTCCAGGCGGGACAGTTCTCTGGGATTTCGACATATCCTTCTAAGGTTCTTGGGTCTGCAATAATAAGAAGAAACATTCAAATAACTGGTTAAAGTCGTAATATTTACAAGAGAAAGTGGCTCATCGACAATAGAGTACAAATACAGAGAAGATGTGGAGAACGCTTGACGAAAAGATTGTAAAGCATGATCACAGAAAATGCGTAACATGAATGATCGGTAAAAATCATTTTTCGCATGAATATCTTCACACGTGCTCTTCAATGGTATGATTCCAAAAATAGTGGGGAAAAATTTGGAAACAAGAAATTGCAACAGTCAAAAGGAAACCGAAACGTAATTGAGAGTTCAGTAAGAAAATCTCCAAATCAAAACCATCGCTGGAAAACCGATGCCACAAATAACAGAACAGAGGAAGATACTTTACACAAATTAGCAGCAGAAAACTTTGCAACAGATGAAGATTTAGAATCAAGTTGAGAATAACTAGCCCCTGTCTGACTCCCAATGCTTGCACAGCAGGTTCCTGGGACCAGAGAATCTCCTTGAAGGGACTCCTGAATTCATGAGAAAAACCGACACCATTCTTATCATTAAGTTTCAAGAAATTTGTCTGAGATACATGTATGAATCAGACACTCTGAAACACATTGTGAGAAATTTTTGAGAACTACATACCAAAGGCACAAAAAGACATTTTACACACGAAGAATGGAATTCTGACAATGCGAAACATTTACGTACAACGACAACAAAAGACACTAAAATGATCCACAACATATTACGTATACAAATGTATATGTATCAAAGCAAGACACCATTATTACACCTTTCTTTGAAATATTCACACAATCAGTCAGAACTACAAATTAGTCTGTAATTGGACTCCTGGTCATAATAATTTCAGGCACAACCAAGCAATTAGCATTATAATTGACCAACAAACACAGCTGTCCCCTAATTATTTAATCACCCTGTGATCTTCAATGATCCAGAGGTAATTATCTGGTTTGACAACCCATTTACAACAAGTTTGACAAACAACCAAAATAGCATAAGGTCCACTTGAAGTTAGTACACCAAGTTAGCACACTTCAATGAAGTTGCACATCAAGTCACAAATGCAACATGTTGGAGTTGCCATGTGGTGCAGCAAAACCAAACATGACAATTGAAACAGGAGACTTCAATACTGAGATCAATGATTTGACACAGTAAGCAAGCATTTGACAAAGTAGATGAAAATTACATCCATATAATATCACTGAACAGACCGACTGGCTCAATAAAGTGACACTCCAGTTTCTTCAATAAGTCCATTGAAGCAATGAAGAAAGAGAATCCACTGAAGGAAACTGCAACTTAAGTCCATGTGGCAGAAATATTCTCAAGACAATACGACTCTCCAAATCCATCAAAAGTTCTGCTAAAGTCACAGACAAGCCTCAAAAACTCTGAAGCCCAAAAATTCAGAAACAAATTCTCAGCCTGCCTGTCGTGAAGGAAGGAAGCCTGCCAATGTCAAGTCAAGAACCAATGATGGTTCATCTCCAACTTCAAGACAAGCTGAATGCGATTATATCCAAGATCTGTGAAGGTCAATAATTGTTCTCAACACCTTCATCAAACGCTTCAAGAGAATCAACAAAATAGCTTCCGAAGCTCCTGTAGAATCATGATTAATATCTCAACAACTTCATCAAAGCTCCATTTAAGTCCATAAGAGTTTCATATAAGCATCTTTACCAAGAGGAGGTGGTTCACTGTATCCGTTTTCATGGTCGCCATTTTGTTCGTCCATCTTAAGTTTCTTTAAGAGGGTGTGTTCGATTTTTGCAGCCGTATCCTCGCGTGATGCGTTACTTTCCGTTTCTATGGAAACGTCGTCATCTGCATCTTGGAGGGTGGAATCGTCTTGGAGGCTCTGCTCGTCTTGGGAGTTATCCATGATTTCCTCATTTACGGACTCCACAGACATGGTGTGTGCTTAATAAGTATCACTGGTGAAATGACACTGTCCTGTAATACAGAGTAAATGACAGAGCTCTGTGTAACTGGCTCTCTTTCCAAACTAGAAGGTCCAACTACCAACCATTCATATAAGAAGTAGCACAGCTGGTATCCAGTCAATACCCATTGGCTAATGGTTATGATTAAGTCACGTGGGCTTGAGCATGCTTCTGATTGGTCGATAGTGGCTCCACCCTGTGTCAGGCTGTGGAGTTGTCTGTTGTAGTGGCCCTCAATAAAAACTCTTGACCAAGTAGCAGATGACAGGAGAAAGTGACCCCTTATTGCACAGAACAATTAAGCCCAGGTGGTTCCCAGTGTAATGTCACTATAGTGCAGACAAAATTCCATCACTGGCAGTTACTGGAGAAGCTACTTTAGCAGTACTGTTGTCTGTTGCAGCTAGACTAAGTGTAGTTAAGGTAGTTACTGCAATACCAGCACCTCTGCCACTTTTGTACTTCTGGTACTTCTGTCATCAGGATCCAGCTTCCAATTAGACACTGTAAAACTGCTGGTTCTTTGTATGACAACGCGAGTACTTTTCTGGAAAGCTAGTCTGGGCAGGTCTAGAGTTTCAAGGCAATGAAAAAAGAATGTAAAAATTCTCTAATTTTCCCAGTTATACAGTAAAACAAGCCAGTCTTGGGACCACTTTAGAAATTTCCAGGCAATTGCATGCCTGAATTCTCCACTTTTCCCAGCCATACAGTTTTTTGAAGATTCTGGAAAAGCCGGTCTAGGCATCTCTTCAGAAATTTCCAGGCAATGACATGCCTGAATTCAATACTTTTCAAAGCTATACAGTTTTCCTCAAATCTGGAAAAGTCAGTCTAGGCATCACTTCAGAAATTTCCGGGCAATGGCATGCCTGAATTCTCTACTTTTCAAAGCTATACAGTTTTCCTCAATGGAAAAGCCAGTCTAGGCATCACTTTAGAAAGTTCCAGGCAATTGCATGCCCAAATTCTCTACTTTTCTCAGCCATGCAGTTTTCCACAAGTTTGGAAAAGCTCCAGTCTGGGCATCACTTTTGAGATCAGGAATGCAAGAAGCCATATCTAATTTTCCAGATTTTCTCTCATATAATCTGGGATTATTATTGGCAAAAAGGATTCAACGGCACTCATTTTGAGACTTCCCATTTTTAGCCACATTAAGATGGGAATGTGATCTTAAAGATTTCTCTTTAACATTTCCCACTACAAATTTACTGGCAACATAACGTGGATGATTTCTACGACCGGGCAAAGAAATTTGCCTTCATATGTCAACTTTTCTACTGGACACCGCCACACCGAAACATTGCTGTGCACTGTAAAATCTGCAGCGACCTTCAGTACAAATCCCAGCATACTTTTACAGTGCACACATCATCTTGTGTACATAGATATATTTGATTAATGGCTAGTCATTGGTGACAAGCTGCACACATCTACTCTGCTGTATGATGACACCTTGAATCTTGACATATATTGAATCTTGACATCAGGAGATGTGACCACTGAATCCTGACACAGTCCTCCACATGTGAAGAGAAAACTGACAAGACAAAAACCAATTAATGGACAGCCTTTCTAAACAAATACCATGTCTAGACTGCAGGGGGCATTTTGTCCAAGGTTCAAGGTCACACCAATCAGTGTATCAATCACTTAAAACATTGATGTAAATCATGTAATGGATGACTAACATCACTGTGATTGTATATATAGTTCAGTTGCCTGATCAAGAGCTTTCTCAGCTGCATCAGCTTTTGAGTGGTCCTGGGTTTGATTCCCAATCAGAGAGAAATCTATGGAAGATCTTCATAGACAACTTTCATCTGGGGATGCATCGATATCACTTTTTCACTTACAATCGGATACCGATGCAAGTATTTTGTTACCGATATCACTGATACAGATACCATTCTGATACCAATACCAATGGTTATAAATGAAGAAGTGTCTGTGATCCGATACTGATACTGGCACGTTTTTTAGTAAATAAAATTTGCAGCCATTTGCATCTGCACAGGAATCCAAATTTGGGCACCAGAGAAATGAGTGCAGACTGCAGACACCAATCACAAACAGTCATGGAGTCAATGACTCTCTGACTCATTGCACTGCAACTGAAGGACAAACAGGAGTCACCATATGTTGGGTCAGTCTATGCTATAACTCAGGATGACTCAAGATAGGTGCAGAAGTGGACAATTTTGTAACATCAACCAACATGGGGCCTTTAGAGCACCAAGAATG
Source organism: Platynereis dumerilii (assembly GCA_026936325.1). Classification (NCBI taxonomy): domain Eukaryota; kingdom Metazoa; phylum Annelida; class Polychaeta; order Phyllodocida; family Nereididae; genus Platynereis; species Platynereis dumerilii. The sequence continues at coordinate 28,270,826 of JAPTHN010000008.1, read as the reverse complement.
GAATCATATCCAGAAGTCATGGAATTATCTCATTTAAATTTTTCCTCCAAAAACTCTGTTCTCAACAAAAATGATAACTTATCATGAGGAGGCTAAAAATAAGAGTGCTAATCAACAGGTGTCACCACTGTGGAACCTCCAGGTCACGTGATGATGACGTCATGTAGAAGACAGACCTCTTGAAGACATGTCACAACCTGCTGGGAGAGTCCCATGCCTGCAGACAACAGGAACTGGAATTTCACCCGAGTGAACCGCTCGTGAATTCATCCGCAAATAGTTCTCAAAGTATTCAGTGCATCGGGATTAGCATCTGCTTACTAGTTTAAGGCTTGTACACCGCTGTATTCAGCATGCAAAATAACATATTTTGGCGTACATGCAGCCGAGATTCGATCGGAAATTTCTGATTTATGTGTGGATTACCAAAATCTAGTTTTGACAGTGATACGGCCGACATTATAAACACATCAGCGCCATTTTGTTCACTTTTGAAAATGCATTGGAAAATGGAGTAAATTGCAATGACAGTATCAGTGAACCATCGGGATTTCTCAGGTAAACCTTCAACATCAGTTCTGTGCTATTCAGACCTTTGGCAAATGTTTTGATAATTTGAGGCATCCAGTTTATCTTATTCACGTGTCTGTTGAATCCAAAATGGCGGCCCGATCACTAAATTCACTGCAGGAAAGATTTCATTGCAATGACAGTGCAAAGGAAGATGCGAGATTAGGAAAATATGCAGTTAGGAATGTATTTGTGTTATTGACATCTTTGGCAATTGGTTTGTTAATTTGTGGCAACCAGTTGGCCCTCACAGAGGTTTTGTTTATCCAAAATGATGCCGTGCTATTTCTTAGGATCGTTAGGCACTGACCAATCAGAGGCAGGGGCGGAGCATAGAGTTTGAACACGCCGTCGAATGAGAGCTGGGGGCTCGTCTGCATAATTAATGTGCGGGCATGAGACCACTCATGCAGTTTGGACATGTCAGTCACCAATCAGATACTGTGAAGACAACAGTAACTTAGTGTCTAATGTCATGACTGACACTGACAGTACATGACAGAGGTGACACTGACACACAATTCTTGTCAGTGCAGTGCAGTCACTAGCCAAATCTGAGTGTAGTCTCAGTTGCAATGGACTCATTGTGGCAAATGTGGACTCCCAAAAGAGTATATGTGAGGAAAAGATAGGAGAGGCTGTCCAGTCCCTCCAGTATACTTTTGCCAATGACACATAGCATCAGAGCACACATCCCTGCCCCTCCCCCACCAATCTTACAAAGATTGAAGGCTATCAGTAGCCCTATTCTTTGTTGGCTGATGGATGGATGGTTAGTTGGGGTTTGACGTCCTGTATTTATGCAATTGATAGGCTAATTAGGACAGGATAAGGAGTAAGGACACAGCAATAAGGTGAAGGATGACTGAAACTGCTTTCCAACATAGTAAGTAGGTCCAGATGACCTGGCGAAGCTGGAATCAAACCAGGGACCCAGTGATTAAACCAATTGAGCTTATCCCCTCGTAGATCCAGGCACCATAAGAAATTGATCAATAACATCCCTGTTCAAGGTGTGAAAAACAGATGCAAAATGACCTAATTTAGAAAGAACACAACTGACAAAAACCTGAATAAAGGACAAAGTCAAAGGAAAGCGATAGCCCTATTGGCGTATAGTCAAAATTACCCCATAAAAGATAGAAAACAACTTAACATCCAATTGGACGGATCATATGAGAGGCCAGAAAGTCACTTTCAAATGGATAGGGCACATGCCCAGGCGTAATTATAGAGAATCATTTTACTTTCTCTAGTACACGTATATTTAAAGGTAACATCATCAGACTGAGCCTGCACTTCATCTGGACAAAAAGTAGGTCACTTTTGACTCGGCCAATCAGAGAAGTTCTTATAGATGTGACCTTCTCTAATTGGTCCAAAGGTGACCTACTTTCTGTTCAGATGAAGTTAGAAGGTGCATTCTGATGATCCTACCTTTGAATATAGAAGAGACAAGACAGAATCCTCAAGAAATCAGAACAAGTAAACTGTAAAGGAGAAGATAAGGTGCGAAAAACAAAACAAAGGATGACTCGCATAAATAATTCTCAACTGGAAGGCGCCTATCATACTTGTAAGTATAACTAAGAAGCAAAACAGACAATCAGCAATAAATACTTGTTTTTTGTTGTTGTTTTTTTGATCAATATGAAAGTAACAAGTTATTCGAGCAGCATTAGTTGTACACAGCAAGCATCAATTCAGTAAGACATTACACTCCCTAGAATTAATAAAGTGAAGATAATTGCAGAAAGTGTAACATACATTCACATATATATAAGGCACCGCCTGTAAGTTAGTGAACTGCATGGTGATGTTTTGCCATTGGGTCAATACAAAACATCCTCAGCCAAACTGTTTGTGGAAGCATGAATTCTCAACCAATAAAATGATAACATGCTTGGTCATGAAGGACTATACTTGAGGTATCTGAGCTACAAATGGCTGCCAATTTACTTTGCTGCATCTTGAGTTATTGTGGGTCAAATTCTTCGATAAGTAAGTGAAACGAAAGGCCAATGCAATTTCAATTGACTTCACTTACTTATTAAAGATTTTGACCCAAGTTTGCAGAGCAAAGAAAATTGACAGCCATTTGTGTCCTGCATGCCTGAAATATCGTCCTTGGTGACCCAAAACGTTTACAACTCACCGGAAGAGGATCCTTGCTTGCACAAGCAGTTTGGTAGAGGATGTTTAACATTAACTCAATGGCAAAACATAACTTGTTTCACGAACTTATAGATGACACTGTATAGTGTATACAGAACTGATTAATAGTAGATTAACACACAGACCAAGGCCTAAATAGTCTTATCTCTATTGGACAGTAGTAAATTCAAAGGAACCATGCTCTTACTGTGCCTGCTTTCATCTGGACAGAAAATAGGTCACTTTTGGAATCAGCCAATCAGAGAGGTTCTTGGAAAATGTATATTTGTTATAACCTCTCTGATTGGCTGATTCCGAAAGTGACCTATTTTCACTTTTGAAATCAGCCAATCAGAGAGGTTCTAGGAAAATTTATATTTGTTAAGACCTTTCCGATTGGCAGATTCCTAAAGTGACCTATTTTCACTTTTGGAATCAGCCAATCAGAGAGGTTCTAACAAATACACATTTGCCAAGAACCTCTCTGATTGGCAGATTCAAAAAGTTACCTACTTCTGTCCAGATGAAGTTAGCAGGCCCAGTAAGAGCATGGTCCCCCTTGTATATACCAGTGACAATAAGACTGGATTTCAGACTTTGACCTGTGATTAAGACTAATATTTATATTATTTACAGATTTAGAAGCATTTTTTACAAAATACGAAAACAACAGGAAGACCTACCAACTGGGAAATCAAGGCTACATCCGGCATCCCCACTTCCGGTCGGCATGTTGTCTAGGCAACCAACACCAAACAAACAAGCGTTAGTCAAAAGCATGGCATATTAATCGTAAACAAACAAACAAAAAATTTGTGAAATGTTCAGTTGAATTAGAGTATGAAGTTAGTGGAAATTGTGTCACTGAACGTTATTGGGCAAATAATCATAGAAAGATTATCAAATCTGACACACTTGACACTCTAAAGGCAAGAAGTCAAATGTTTTAAAAATATTCAAAGTTCCAATGAAAGAACTGAATATTTTGACATAAGGTTAATTTTCCAATATATAGTTTACCCAATATCTTCAGATGCAATTATAGCTTGTTTTAATGTTCAGTATGGAAGCTCACAGGATATATATTAACAGCACATTAATAGAGAGGTTTTGCTACACGTTCATGTGTGACGTATACGTGTAAAAGTGCTATCTAATTACATTGTTGTCATGGCAACTCCCACGTACACGTCACACGGAAACGTGTATATTATTTTTGATACAAAGCAAAGTTCAAACTATACAGCTTTTTTACGGGAGCATTAATCATTTTAGATTCAAGCATGCACTCTAAAAAATTTCAGACAAAATTGGTTTTTTAGATTCAAAATGGTTTTTTGAAAAACCAAATTTCAATGCAAAAAACCAACATGGATTTTTTTAAAAATCCATGTTGGTTTCGCATTGAAATTTGGTTTTTCACAAAACCATTTTGAATCTAAAAAACCAATTTTGTCCCGACATTTTTTAGAGTGTGTCCAAGCATGTTATTACAAAACAGTTATTATTGTGTTAAGAAAACAGTATAATCACGAAATGTGTGCAATATATTCAGCATGCAATGGAATCATGCAATACCATGTAATAACAAGAAGTAATGTCATGTCATGTGATCATAAAATATTGCAATCAAATTCACACACAACAGGTAGTGCTTGTGAGAATGGCTTTTGATGATTAAAACACAATGATGATGTAATGATGATGTAATGATGACATGATATGATACTGATGACATGATATGATAATGATAAATTAATAATGATCAGACATTTTATGCAATTATTTTACTAATGGTTTTCACAACTGGTCACACCCTTGCTCAATATATTAAGTCCCAACATAGCCTACTGGTAGGCTGCACAGCAGCAAACCCACAGAATGGAGCAACTGTCTCCCAAGTGAATGAAGCTGCATGTAAGAGTGACAATTATTTTTAAAAATATGTTTCATATTGGCGTAAAAACTTCAAAAGTAATTATCAAGACGACCATATCAATGCAGGTCAACCTAAGAGATACATTAGAGTAATTCAGCCTGCTTCGACAAAGGCGAATTTCTCTAACTTTGCGCTCAATTCTTAGCTTCTGGTATATATGATCTCCCTAGGTACAGGTATTTAGGAAAATTAGGATACAATCACAACCCACATGTACCAAACAGAAGTGCAACATCCATTGTGAAGCATTGATGATGTCACAGACAATACCACATGTAACTTTACCCCCTTCGCCGGTTTCGGATTCAGAGGGGGTGCTGCTTGCACCCTCTTCTGACGTCACAGCAGCTGCACTGTCGCCATCTGCTGGGCAACCCTCTTCAGCAATTGTCATCTCCCTTATTTGGTCAGTGACGTCATCATCCCTTGAGTCACGTGATCCCCAGGATTCAAGGGATTTCTCTTTGACCAGTTTGCCCCAGTTTGCAGCTCTCACAACTAAATTCATTTTTATAAGAAAATAATAATTACTCTTTAAAATTTGTTTTGTAGATACCAGGAAGTGCAGGCCTAATAACTAATGAAAATGTATGGATGGATGGATGGTTGATAGGGGCTTTACGTCCTGTATGCACTCTGGACTTCGGTAGGCTAATTTGGACAGGAGGAGGTCAGAGCAATGATGCGAATGATGATTGGAACTGCTGTCCAACATGAGCCCAGGTGACCTAGAGAGTGTCAGAATTAAACCATGGCCCTAGCGATTTGAGCCCAGATTGCTTTCAACTGAGCTAGTATCTCTTCACTTCTCCACCTACTTTACAAACTTGGCAAGTCCAATTTCTACTTTTTCCACTAACAGGTTCAGTAGGTCTGTATCCTATACTTAATTTGTGATTCATTACCATATTGGTATCCTTTTCATTAGGCAAATATACCAACAGGAATATAAATATATCCAGCATTACTCATGACGAAGGAAATTAGAAAAATATACAAGTTCCTTTAACAGGAAAGAAAGTATTTGTTCCTATATCTTAATAGCAAACAATATTCATTGATATGGAAAATGTTAATACAAATTCACTTACAAATAATTTAAAATGAATACTTCAATAAAAACTAGCTACTGCGGACGCCAGTGTAATTATAAAACACAGACCAAATTTGGTCTTTTAAAAACTGAATTTTGCCAGGAACTAATATCACCCAACACTTAAAACAACCAAAATTCCTAGTGGCTTTCCAAGAATTTTTTCAAGCCTCTCTTGTTAAAAATCGTAAATATACATATATATATGTATATCATATGGCAAGCCGAAATACTCGCTTCTCATTTGCCGACAGCCGTGCAATATTCTACGATATTGCACGCATGTTATATTGCACGCTCATTTTAACATGTGAAAGATTGGACGGACCTGAGAGGAAGCACCATATTTTGAGTGCTGCTGCAGCCACAAGCTGACAAAGTGGTTGTGTTTTTCATTGTTACTAAAACATTCACTACACATCAATGGACAGAGATAGGAAGATGGCTTTGGCGGCAAAAGATGCGCCTATTAAAGGTCTAGGTGGATATCAACTTTTTATGCCAGTCATGTAATTTGTTTCATCAGAATAAAGCATTTAGTCCCCGAAAAACGACGCAGAATAAAGCATTTAGTCCCCGAAAAACGACGTTTTTACCTATTTTTCCGTGACTTTCTTGTGCTTAGAGGTCAAAAGTCTGCTACAAAGTTTGAAAAAAAAAATCAAATAAATTTGCATTATCAAGAATATCATATTTGGCTTCCAAAACTGTGAAAGTTTTTTTTTGTGCATCAAATATTTATTGATTTATGACGAGACACATTTTTTATAGCTGGGTCAAAAGAAACACAACCATAGTCTTGCTGCAGCACAAGATAACTTTTGAAAAGGTTTTGTTTCTGAGTTTCCATACAAAAAATTCACTGCACAAAATGAAGGTTACTACTTATATGCTGATGATTATGCTGGCAAAATACGTGTCTATTATAGGCTTTGTGGATATAACTTTTTTTACTGATTTTGTTTTTTGTTTCATCAGAATAAAGCCGAAAAACAGCATTTTTCCCCATTTTTCAATGACTTTGTTGTGTCGAGAGATCTAAAGTCTGCTACAAAGATTGAGAAAAAAATTAAACAAAACCCATGATCAAGCATAATGTCTGTGAATTATTTTTTGTGATTGAAATATTTATGGATTCATGACGAGTTAAATTTTAAAAATGCAAGTCGACAGAAACACAACTACAGTTTAGACGTCAGAATTCAAGCCATTTTCTTAGTATTTTGACTATTTGCCACAAAAGACCATATGATATAACAGTTATTGCACAGCACCTCGTGCAATATCAGTTTTTATGGAACCTCGGTGACTAATATTGCACTCGGGCTGCGCCCTCGTACAATATTAGTCACCTCGGTGCCATAAAAACTGATATTGCACTCGGTGCTGTGCGATAACTGTATAATATTATGTCACATACCATTTTATATATTTTTTCTGGAATATGTTTTCCAAATAACCTGTTCAATTCATGAAATGTATGAATATCTAATATCTATCGATGTTAATGTGAAATTAATAATGCCCACCATTGTACTCCAGATAGTTCTAGGAATAGACCTATACTAATATCAACCACAAAGCCTTTTGTGTAAAAGCAACACACATTAATAATGTATGCATAACAGTAGCACCATGTTGATCAAATGTAGACCAATTTTGCTCTGACAAGTTCGTACCTAAATAGACATGCCACCTTGTAAATAATGTTTGGGTTTGGTTACTAGAATGTGCAACTACAATGTGCAGTCTTCTATATTTTTTCCAAAATGCAATATTTGTCGTGTCACAAAGTTAGGAAGATCTCAAAATCAGATGAAACACATCAAATAAATATATGAGCTTAGAACATATGCTTTAAAATTGCCAAACTTACACAAAAACATGTGATTTTTTTTTTAGGTATTGAGGGGTGTTGGAAGAGGATGGCATTGTAAAAAGGAAATAACTGAGTATTTCGATCTTTCAAATATTCAGCTGAATTAAAGTAGTATGAGCTAACTGTTTTATCCCATAAGTGGTTTAGCAAAGTTCCCCATAGTGAATCGACCTACGTTCCAGTTCATAAAGCCAATGACTGGTTGCAATGAACTAGAAAAACTAATTATAAAACTATTAAATAATGTTAAATAGAAATATTACAATATGCAGTTCAACAAAATATAACAAAATGCTACTTAACTAACATCATTTATATTAACCACCAATCTAGAACCTGGTTTGGCATGTATTTAACTTACTGCCATCAAAAACACCAGAAAGTTATAAAAAGTTCTGCCAAAAAGGTGAAAAATGAAATTCCCAAAAATACACCTTTAACAATATGATAAAATACAATGAAATCAATAGAAGTACTTCAATACATCATAACAAGTGTTAAAATATATGTAAAAGCCAGCTTACCACTATCCATGTTTACCAAAAGACTGTCACCCTACTGATCAGAGCCTCAAAGTGAACTTCCCAAATGAGACCCGCCTTATAGTTGCCATAGAAACCAATTGAGTTACCTGTAGGGAGGGGCTACAGCCAGCTACAGGTAACACCACTCAAACAATACAGCTTTCCAGATGGCAATTAACAAAGAACTGCCCATTGGTAGATATGTATATACTTATATGCTAGTGTTACTAGTTAATTGGAATAATTTATTTGATTCTGTGCAATACAAGCAGGTGACAGATGATAATTTTGTAAAATTGGTGAAGTCAGGAAATTATCTAATGAAAGAAGGACAACTTTTTCCAAAGCATTAAAGGGAAAAGTTTATTAAACTAACAATAATAAATACACTTGGATCAAGATTCAGTGAACTTTAGTAGCTCTTTTGGAAAATTTCTTACAACTTTTAAAACTCTTAGGGGAGTAGCCTATCAGGGTGTCAAATGCCAATGGCTCTCTATAAAATAAGGAAAATAGGAACTTAAATCTAAGAAAATCACACAAATTAAGTTGCTTTTTGAAAATTTCTTACAGCTTAAAACTATGAAAACTCATAGGGGAGTAGGTTATCGGGGTGCCAAATGCCAGATGGCTCTCTATAAAAAAGGGAAAATAGGAATTTAAACAGCAAAAATTTTGACTACCTAACGTAGGAAAATCACAGAAAAAGTTTTCCCCAAAATATGATTTATTGAAAAAAAATTTCTTGCATTATATTAAATATAGAGAAGACATTTTTAGGCATACCGGAGGGGGAAACACTAAGATTCGGGTAAAAAGGCTAATATATTTGGACAGATGATTAAATAAACATTATTGAAAATGAACGGTTTCCAAGAAATTTCTTTTGAAATTGTCTTAAATCTGGAGCATCTAACTCCATGATGCAAACAAAGTACTGTTGCATTCTGGGGAAAATGTGACAAACACTCTACTAGCCTACTTCTACTTCTATTTCTACTTGTTATTTTCACCTGATGGATCACATAGGTAATAAACAGCACTAGAAAGTCTACCTGAATAAAAACTGCAAGCAGGCACAAATTATATGGCATAAAAGATGGTTAAGGAAGTGGGGAGTTGGTGCCAATATCATGTCATGATGTTAAAATAGTGATAATAGGAATGGAATATCTCTATTGAATTAATTTCATGACTGAGAATTTTAAAATCTGGCATAATGTTACAATTTCTGATTTTGAAAGAGTTTGAGTTTTGAATCAATCAATCAATCAATCAATCAATATCTATATATATCTGTCTATCTGTCTATCTATCTATCTATCTATCTATCTATCTATCTATCTATCTATCTATCTATCTATCTATCTATCTATGAAGCTATCTATCTATCTATCTATCTATCTATCTATCTATCTATCTATCTATCTATCTATCTATCTATCTATCTATCTATCTAACTATCTATCTATCTAACTATCTATCTATCTATCTATCTATCTATCTATCTTTCAACTAAATAAAGACCTCCTATCCCCAGCATCTATTTATCTATCTAGCAGTTAGCTACAATACTTCTGGGCCCACCTACTCTGTCTATCTACATGTATCTATTTGCCATAAATTCAGATCTTCCACAATATACAACTCTTGAGAAGCTACAGATAATTATTAGTAATAAACATCACAAACAAACATTAGGTCAGCCTTAATTGCTGTAATATATTCATGATATATGGAGCAGCAAATTATCTCACACGTGTACAAACACTGTACATACAGTAGACTGGTACAAGTCTGTCTGTCTGTCATAATTGGTGAGAAAACAAACAAGATAGACATACAGAGACATGCAGAGAACATTGGTCTAATTATAGAGATAGTAATTGAGACAACGAATGGTACTCAAAAAGCTTAAGTAGAGATCAGAATGTAATTTTGCAGTCGGCCAAACTTTGAAGAAAGTTGCACTGTAATTAATTAGAATTCTGTTCTGCAACATCTATAGATTCATTTTATAAGCAGACACAGAATCTAAAACCAATAATCCAAGATTTTAAGCATAGATAGACAGATTGATATGGTAAGTGGCTAAGTGCAGCCCTCTAAGAACTGGGCTCTCACAAGGGTTGACTGATGAGATTGGAGAGAGAACGGGAGTCCCCAACATGTTACACATTTACCCCACATGAGGGATCTTTTACTTGCCCAGCATAGACAGTGATACAAGGGGCCGCCAATTTAATGTCTCATCCGAACGACATCCAGCTGGGATTTTGCTCATGAAGGTACATTGAAAATTTTGGGTTCCCCTCCTGGGGTTCGAACCCATGCAGGCAAAGACCTTCAGCGGAGCAGGCGGGCAACAAAGCCACTTCTCCTAAAATCTATCTTCAGGTCAGTAAAATGAGATTCGAAGCTTTTCTGTGTACAGGGTGGGTAAGAGAAAACTGGAAAATTGCCACAGATGCAGAACTTATTTATTTTCAACCATTTCCACTGAACACAGAACAATGATTTTTGCAAATGAGCAAGTTTAGACAATAGACAACATTTTAATCTATGTGACAACCATTTTCTGCAATCACAGCGTAAACACGCTTTCGAAAACTTTTACAACTGTTTGTCACAACATCAGCTGACATCTTGCCCCACTCTCTCTATATGGCTTCTTTCAGAGAGTTAACATTAGGGTGAGGGTTTCTATTGGTGGCCTTCTCCAAAACGCCCCAGGTTGCGTAGTCCTGAGGGTTAAGGTCTGGGCTTGAGGACGGCCAGAAATCTGGAGTATGAAGGGCAATTACAAAATTCCTGGTCCTCTTTCTCTGCCCACGGCTGCCAGGCTTCCTCTGCAACCCTTTCCCACTGGCTACGGATTGTTTGATGGCATATACAGTGCTCAGTGACACACCAACAATGTCAGAAACGGTTCGAGGCTTCACTTGGGCAGACAGGAGATCTGCCACCCTTTTCCTTTTCTGCTCCTGGGTCGCCATTTCTTGTCCGAGTATTGCAAGATTGACCTGATTTGTGGCTGATTCACCACTGTTTGTTGTGTTGTTGGTTTCATAACATTCCGTTAATCTGTTCGCGCTATACAGTAACTTAAAGATCATTCCAGATTTCCCTTACCCACCCTGTACAGTTTAATTATTTGTAATTTGACTTTGTGCTAATGGCTCAAATCTTCTGGCTCCAGTGTTACTTCAAAATATGAGCAACGACAAGAGGCCAACGTAATGATGAGATGATAATGCAGTGACTCCAGCAGAAAATCCCCTATCTCACAATGATGATTAAGGAAAAATAAATAAAAGAATTGACGATCATTATGATATGAAATGTTGTATGACATGACATGACTTCATCTTAGAGCTGCGAATATCTTGCACACATTTCACTGTGGATGACAGTACAACAAATCACCACTAGAGGGAATGAAATACAACGTTGAAGACTAGTGTCTCCCCTAGTGGATAGTAAAAGAACTCACCTGGTTTAGGTTTGACAGGAGGAGGTGGTTGCTTGGGACGCTCACCGTCGTCAGGGTAACCTTCGAAATCACTCTGGTTGTCAGGGTTGGAGGATACTATGGAACTTGTGTCTCCTAGCAACGAAAATAACATACACTTAGCATCATACATATTTGAAGTGACATTTATGGTTGGTAATCAACCTAATCAAGCATACATACAACGATTTTATGGTTGCCATAGCAAGGGAAAGTAAACATTTAAGTTGATGCAGGTTTATGCAAAAATTAAGACATGTTTAAAAGCTCTAGTAATGATAAAGCTCTGGATGGGTCGTTATGGGGGACAGGGAATCCACAAGTAACATTTCCAAGGGACAGGGAATTCAAAAGTAAAATGGACAAGGGGAGTCAGTTTAAGACTCAGTTAGGGGACACAAAACCCAATTCAGAGCTGAGGGACAGTGAACTCAAAAGTACCATACCAAAATTGCAAAGGACAGGTAATCAAAAAGTAAAATGACCAAGGGACAGATTGTAACAAAACCCTCATACAGAGGAGAACCAGTCAAAATCTGGGCAAAAGGAGATATGACTGGCATATAAAGCCTCATTTAGAGGTGACACAGTTTTTATGGAAAAGTTGAGACACCTTAAAAACTCTACTAATGATTTGCAATGAAACATTCATAAACCACATTAGTAAGAGCTTATTAGTATTCCAATCTTTTGAAATTTCTTTGGCTGTAAATATTATAAATCAGTGTAAATTATGTTGCCATAGGTGTGCCTACTTTTGCATAGGACTGTAAAGATGTATCGAACTGTATCATAGCAACCAAAGTAAAATTTAATATTCTCATTTTAATAATGGAAGGAACAGTTTGTAAATGTATCTGTTCAAAACAGTAATCAAACAGAGACAGGTACCTTGGAAACAAACAAAGATTTTGTGGAAGGTAATAAATATTTCAAGAGAAGATGTGCAGAATCCATCTAAATCCAATCAAAATCTATACCAGCTGATTTCAATGTTTAAAAAAGGTTAGAGTGTAATTTAGCAAATTTAGTGAAACTGTGTAGTCCACTTTAATATCAATACCCTACATTGATATGTTAAATTTATTGATGATTCCCTTTTAATTCTTTTTTAAAAGTACTCAATCGGCTTCAAAATGTAGTCCGGTCCATGATACAGTTATTAAATGTTATTCAACAAAATTATACACCATAGGCAAATATTTATAGGTTTTGTTTGACCTGAAGCAATAAAATTCATCCACCCAAAAAGCAATTGAAAACACCAGGTCAATATTGACGCAAAGGTCTAAATGGCCAAGATAGAAATCAATGATGTTAATTATTTGTGTAATCAATGGAAATCAGAATGTAAACACAAATTGACGCTATTTATAAAACCTGGCCCTGAGTCCAGTATTAATCAAATTTAATGTTTTGATAAGTGTTTTATTGAAATCAGACTTGTTCTGTCATTTTGGAGGTATAGAGCATTTGAATTGTACATTTTACAAAATTATAATTCTTGGTTTAGGCTTAAATAAATTAAAAATTGAATGTGATACGTGTATGGTAGTTGCTCCATTTATTACAAAAAACATGTAGACTGAGATGTGTACTAATGTCTATAGGCAGTCTGGTATCAGATAAGTGGATCTCTTTAGAGTGTCAGACACTGCAATGCAGGAATTATTGAGCAATTCCCCATGAAATCCTGCTTTAGCTTGCTTTCTAGGTTCCTCACCATTTCCACTGTATAACAGCAGAGATTGTAGAACAAGGAGATGTCCATAGTAGCCTACCTTAAGCACAGGCACAAGCCCAATTGTCTTTTCTTTACTTGTCACTAGTAAATTCAAAGGGACCACGCTCCTAACGGGCCTGCTAACTTCATCTGGACAGAAAATAGGTCATTTTGGAATCAGCCAATCAGAGAAATGTGTGCATATAGGTCACACTTGTAAGCACTGCTCTCATTGGCCGAGTTCAAAAGTGACCTATTTTTGGTCCAGAAGAAGTTAGCAGGCTCATTCAGAGCATGGAACCTTTGAAAATACTAGTTATAAGCAAGACTAACTCTTAGGCCTGGGCCTATGCTATAAATATCTACTGTCTGATACATAAGCAAATATGGCAACAGGAGATTCAGGCCAGTATCATGAATTATTCTAATGCATTTGACCAAAAATCTCATCCATCATGCAATTAAGATCCTCAGCCCTTCAGTGATATGTGGGGCATGCAACGAATATGGAATGCTTTTAAGGTAGCAATTAAGGCAGGAAGTTGAAGGAGTATAACAATGACGTCATCACTCTGATCTCTGCAGATCAGAAGAATGTTGGAATCGTGATGTCACGACAACCAACTGCCTTTTTAGCTCTGGGTTCTACAGGTTTTGTAAAACAATGCAATGTCGTGCAGGAATTTGTACAGATTCAAACCAATGGCACTCCAGAAAAGTTTCAAGTAAAGAAGTCAGACACACCCCAAATCTGCACTTCTGTAAATCTTAGATATTTGATTCTTGCACTGTACTGGTAGACAGATCTCTCCAAATAAAATGGATTATCCTAGATGAATGTGATTGTGGCAGACATGCAGTGAAATTGTCTATTTGAAAACCACTAGCTATCCTCATAATCTATGTTGGACCAACATTGTTGGTATAATACGCATATTACATATAAAATTACAAGAGAAAAGATAACTAATTGTCTGGTGCATTACTAAGTGTTGAGATCCCAGAACCTGACCTGGCAAAGGGCAGAGGAAGTAAGTCAAAACAAACCAGAGTCAGGTGTAAGGAGGTGTGAGACTTAGGACTGACATGCGATGTTAAGCTTACTAAGGCCTTTTAGGACGTCATATTTATATGTACAGTAGTGTAATCATGCTGAAGTGTTCTTGGGGAGACATGCTTCATGATTTGGCAGATGTAAAGAGGAGATAACATAACATCAGAGAGGCAATGGGAATCCACACACTCTAAAAAATTTCAGACGAAATTGGTTTTTTAGATTCAAAATGGTTTTTTGAAAAACCAAATTTCAATGCAAAAAACCAACATGGATTTTTTTAAATTTTGTCCCCACATTTTTTAGAGTGCACCATTCAAAGGAATTATAGGTCCATATATATATTGACTGGAGCGGGTTCAGGGGTAGGGGGCTACGCATAGTACCTGGAGTGTCCCTTATTCTATCTCCGAGCGGACTACTTCTCAACTGGACTCCGGTCTGTATTTCCGTAATGAGTTCTGAGTGGACGTGCGATTGTAGCCCTCCTGACCGTGCCGCCGGCCTCTCTGCGCAACAGCAAAGCTAAAATTCAGCCTCTTTTCCAGTTCATATATTTAGCCTCAATTTCACTATGTAAATTGCTTGCTCTAAGCTAAAAATTCAGCCTCTTTTCCATTCAATAAGCAGATATTTAGCCTCAGTTTCGCTTTTTAGCAAAAAAGCCTCTTTTCCATTTAACTAGCATATATTTAGCCTCAATTTCGCTTTGTAAGCTAAAAATTCAGCCTCTTTCCATTTGATCAGCAGATATTTCGCCTCAATTTCGCAACATAAGCTAAGTTAAGCCTCTTTTCTATTTGGTTGGTAGATCTATACTTAGCCTCAATTTCACTATGTAAGCTCATCTCTCAATGATGCAAAACCTCTATTTCATTAAAGTATAGCAAACACAGTCAGACAGTCACTGCCAAGTTTACACAAGACAGCTCCATGGCATCCTTTTACATACTAAAATTGTGTCTCAATTTCATGTGAGGAATGAGGATACAACTTACAGCAGCCATCAGTTATTCCCTCGGTTTCAATAAACAGGGAAATATGGCAACAAAGCATCTTACAATCAAGCAATGCTGTTACTTCAGCCTCAATTTCTACAATATACACCAAAAGTTCTTAGTGCACAGACTCTATTTTATCCCAATGTAAATTTCCTGAATACACCCCCAATTTAGCCATGGAAAAATATATCAGTGCCTGGCTAATTTCTCATAATAGCTAAACAAATCTCCATCTTACCCTAAATTAGCTATCAGGAACTAACAGTAAAACAGCTTTCAGGAAATGAAATAATTTGAAATAATATCAAAGAAATTACTCTATGAAATTCCAGAGACTGTTACCCTACCTGTGTAGTCCAGAAATGGCATAGCAGCAAACAGCACCCCTGTTTATGTAGGTACCAAATTCAATAGATGTGTGTTAGGTCAATGTACCCCTATTGCTATTGTATTTGCCCGAAAGATCTGACCATCTGTTTTGCACCTGTGGCGATAATTAGTGCAGGTGACACACAGTTAATTCGGGCTAATACTTATTAATATAATACAGTGTTAAAACACAACAGGGTGAAAATTCTATAGCTATAATTATAGATATTCAATAGCCAATATGTTCAATAGGTCTGGACTTCGGTATGAGTTTCATCAATTCCTGAAACAGCTATTTTTGGTACAAAAGTTAATAAGTGAAAGACCACAAAGTCTTCAGATACATATGGGATCAGAAATCCAGAACTTTTCCAAACATATCACACAGGGTCCAACACAGTATTTTTCAGTTAAATCATCAATCAATTTAATCCTATATATGGACATCATCTTCATGATGATATACATCTCCAAAGAGGACTAATCACTAACTTAGAGAAGTCTGAAAAGTAAATTCCACTTTGACATTCTTATTGTCTGTAATAGCAGATCTTAGACTACATATAGGCCTAAGCCTGCATTCATACTAATAACTTCCTATACTATCAAAAAGAACTCATAACCATTTTGGCATATAATGGACATATTTAAATGAAGTATCACTTATCCTGTCTGAGCCTTAGGCTTACACTATACAAGTACAAACCAGCAATAAGTATTAAGTAAGGAATCCATTATCTATATATGACATTCATATACCAATCTATAACAATTCCATATATCTCAAAGCTTAACATCTTAGTCCAGAACATAATTTCAAGAGTACACAGCCCAATAGGAGTGCATCTATACCAAAGTTACTATGCAGTTGGGTAGTCATCCAGAATGAAGCAAAATTGGCATTAAAATGGAATATTGATCCCAAGACCCCACATTGCTAAACACGGTTACTGCATCAGAAACTCAACATCAAAGGAAGCAGAAACATTAAATTTTCCAGAAACAAGCTAGCCTGACACCTCTTAAACTTGGTCTATTGGCTTAATAAATCTGTCATCAGAACTGCATTAATTAATAGAAATTATAAAATGATTTATTTTTGGTAAGAAAAGTCATGTTTATGCTATAACTGTACACTATAGTTGAGTGTCTTTGACTTAAGGAGTTGCATCTATCTATCTATCTATCTATCTATCTATCTATCTATCTATCTATCTATCTATCTATCTATCTATCTATCTATCTATCTATCTATCTATCTATCTATCTATCTATCTATCTATCTAGGTTGGCTTTCTAGGCTATCTACCAAGTATGAAGTCCACAGCTGCAGTGACCATTGGTCAAAATTTAATTAATTGTGAAATATGTAAAGTTGTAATTGTAGGCATTTTTTTCAATATATAGAATTGAAGACAGTCTTGCCAACTGACTGACTGACTGACTGATTGACTGACTGACTGATCAGCTAACTAACTGACCCAACAATCCAAGACTGACTGACTTGCCCACCTATGAGACTAACTTGACCACAAGTTGTTGTTCTATCTACATTGTATCTTACACTGGTACCATCTGCATACTATACCTCAATTAAAACAGTACATAATGATAGCCTATAGTACCACTGCCTATCAATCACTTAACCTCAAACAATTACATGTACTTACCATAGAACGTCATGACAAGCAGCTGGACGAACAGACAATGAGACAGACACAATGGGTCACGTGATACCACGTGGTCAGGAACAAACCATCTGTTACGTAATAATAATGGTTAGCAAGACACCTCATAGAGGATCAAAGCTAAATTGTAGCATAGAGTTACATAGAGCAGTTGATAGAGTTGCACTATGTCACAGAGTTGAGTGATTAGTCTACAATAATAGAGGTGCAGGTGAGATCCAAGATGGCCGCCATCCAAGATGGCCACCGTAAAGTAAACGTAGTGTTGATCGATGTTGACGAAGCAGACGTCAACTTATGCAAATAGTCGTAAGTTACGGAAATACAGTCCTTTGTCTCATAAATGATGTTAATAAATAGATGTCAACTTCAGAGCGAATAGTAATTTAGACATTCACCGTAGTCCTTTAAGTCTGACAGTGAAGACAACAGTCTACTGATGATGTCATTAAAACGTCCTGTTACCAAGGAAATATATCTTTCCAATGAATTTTTAATTTTGTAATTAATTTGACCTCACATGAATCCAAACGCATTGAATGTTAAAGTGCTTGTGAAGCAGTCTGAACATGGAAATATACATCAAGGTTTAAATTGAGGTATGTAGCAGAATTTGATACTTTGTTGGTAAATGGTTGCCATAGCAACAAGTTACATTCAACCTCCCCGAAGGGGTATCTGCTTCAAGTTTATAACAAGCATGAAATAACTTGGCAACAACATAAATCACTAAATGTTAAGCAACTTGATACCTTATAAATTAGACTAGGCCTATAGTGATTTCTATCACAAGAGGATGGATAGATGATCTGAGGCTACTTCCTGTATTTATTCACTTGGTGGGCTAATCATGACAGGATGAGGACACTGCAATATGAGGCAAAGATGAAAATGCTATCCAGCATAGGTCCAGGTGACCAAGCCAGAGCTGTAATCAAACCTGGGTCCCAGAGCTTAGAAGCTAAGTGTGTTACCAACTAACCCTCCAAAATTGACTAAGTCTATCTAGGCATGCAAAACCAATTTCAACTGAGCAAAATACAAGGGCACTTTAATTCTATTAAATTTATTGCCACTTCAAATGTTGCAATAAAAATTGACAAATTGTCAAAGCAGTCCAATCAAATATTGGAAATTAATCAATACATTCTTGTCACATCCCTGTCACAAGTTCACAGCCTTGTTGAAGGCAATAACAAACCTATCAATCAATTATTTGTGATTTGAGACAATTTTGAGGTTGCCATAGCAACATGTCCAAACAAACAAATAACAACACACAAACAAATAAAACATAAGATGGAGAACACGTGTCATACTCTTTGACCCAATTAAAGATAGCATAGTGTCGTCATTGGCAACACATGTTGCCCTAGCAACCCATACCAGATGACACAAGTGTGCAAGAAGACCTCTCAGGTCCCGGATATGGTTTACACAATGTAGCAATGCGTTGCTATGGAAACGAGAAAGGGTAAATTAATTGTTGTACAATGTACATGTACATGCCCAATTGCATAACTGCACTATGGAGGATGGTTAGTGTAGGTGGTCATACCCTTCAGAACTAAAAAGATTATCCAATATTGACCTCAAGCCAAATTGGGGGGATGGCTGGAAATTAAATTTGGGGCTCTATATCCTGTATTTATCACTTGATAGGCTACTTAGGACAGTATATAGGACGACACTCTAAAGTAGTGGACACTGTGACGCGTCCAGTGTGTTCTGTAATGAACACAAATTGGAACACTATGTGGTCTGGTTGGAACACTATGTGGTCTGGGTGGAGCACTACGTGTTCTGGCTGGAACACTGTGTGTTCTGCAATGTTCTATTGTGACATATCTGGAACACATGTTACACTATGTATGCCAGATAGAACACTGGGTGATCTTTATTAAACACATGTGTGCTAAATCAGAACACTGGGTGATCCTTATTAAATGCATGTGTGCTAAATCAGAACATCAGTGTACAAGACACTGGTGCCACTTTCTGGTGCTTTTATTATCAAACGGAATACTTCTGCAGATGCCATTTTGCTGAACAGGCAGGAGCTGCACCATCTGTCCTGGATTTGAAATACAGGTAATGTGTGGCTGGGAAAATATTCTGATATCAGTCCATTTCACATTGTTTAACTGTTTGTGCAAAAAATGTACCAAATTCAAAAAGTGTTGCTTGTTTCTTTCACCAAATTTTCAAAAATGACATAACGATGTCAAAAGATGTTGTATTTTGTTTTAGAAAATAACTGTCTAAGGGCAATCAATCTATTTTGATAATATATTGTGGATGGAGTAGCTTAGGGTGATCTGTTGACACTGGTTGCATAGAAAAAAATACCCAAAAGTCTGCTCTAGAATTTTATTTACCAGGTGTAGAACATATGTGTTCAAAGACAGAACACTAGTATAAACAATTAAACTATCAAACTGATCGGTATCATCTTGAAATTCTGATATTCATCTTAGGAATAAAAACAATGTGATGGTAACTATTTCTGTCTTGCAGGTTTTGGTGGTAATTCAATTTTAACAAGGGGGAAATGACAGATTGACAAAGGCTGCAGAAAATCTGAAATGTGTTATTATTGCAATGGATGAATTGGCAGAGGATGAGTGTCCAAAAAGAGAAACCAATAAAAAGGTATATTGATCATATCATTGTGGAATTTGCAGTCTGCTATAACAGTCAGATTTGCATGGCCAATCTATGAATGTAAGGTTAATTTTACTAATGTTCAAACTAAGTCATGAATATGTCTCGCTTCACCGAATGCAAACATGCATTAGCCTTTCCTCACCATTTGTTTGTTTCACAATTAAAATAAAAGATATAATCAATTTATTGCTTGCAGGACCCCATGCTTCAGGCATGTGGATAATAAGGGCAATTTCCAATGAGGGAAGTCCACAGAGACGACCAAATTCATAATTCAAATCAAGAAGGTAAACATTTTTTCTGGTTTGTCATAGGTGTTTTTATATACAAGAATCCGCGGATTCAAAACCGACCTAGCGCAAAATTGAAGGTGCCATTGCTTAAACCACTGAGCAACTGATATTGGAAGATAGGACAAATCGTTGATTGGAAGATGCTAGACTATTAGTATAGAATCAATGCAGTTTGAACAGATTTATAAAAAAAAGGAAAGATGGCTGCCAAAATGGCCCCCATCTTGGATTTCTCGACATGTTCCTCATCCATACCCACAGGCCAATACTTGTACCACATTACATAACTGCAAGTGATATATTAAGATCACAATGGTCAGTTCAAGAATGACGAAAGATGGCTGCCACAAAGTGGCAACCATCTTGGATTTCTCGACATGTTCTCAATCCATACACAGAGATCCATATACCAAATTTCATAACTGTAAGTGAAATATTGAGGTCACAATGGGCAGTTCAAGAAATGAAGAAAGATGGCTGCCTAAATGGCTGCCATCTTGGATTTCTCAACATGTTCCTGATCCATACCCACAGGCTCATACCTGTACAAATTTCATAACTCTAAGCGAAATATTGAGGTCACAATGAGCAGTTCAATAAATGAAAAAAGATGGCGGCCAAAATGGCCACCATCTTGGATTTCTCAACATGTTCCCAATCCATACCCAGAGTCCCATACCTGTACCAAATTTCATAACTGTAAGTGAAATATTAAGGTCACAATGGGCAGTTCAAGAATGAAGAAAGATGGTTGCCAAAATGGCTGCCACAAAATGGCAGCCATCTTGGATTTCTCGACATGTTCCCAATCCATTCCAAGAGTTCCATTCCTGTTCCAAATTTCAAAACTCTAAGTGAAATATTAAGGTCACAATGGGCAGTTCAAGAATGAAGAAAGATGGTTGCCAAAATGGCTGCCACAAAATGGCCGCCATCTTGGATTTCTCGACATGTTCCCAATCCATACCCAGAGTTCCATACCTGTACCAAATTTCATAACTGTAAGTGAAATATTAAGGTCACAATGGGCAGTTCAAGAATGAAGAAAGATGGCTGCCAAAATGGCCGCCACAAAATGGCAGCCATCTTGGATTTACCTGTACCAAATTTCATTACTCTAAGTTGAAAACTAAGGTCACAAATGGACTTTTACACATGTTGACAAGAAATGTGGACACATCACATGGACATGGTTTACATGAGTCCCCTTTCACTACCCACCCCCCTCTAATAACCGACGTTAGGTCGGTTAAAAATGGATTTCATAAATACAGTTCATGGAATCTGCCTAAACATCTACTTGCAGCACTTTGGCAGGAACACTGCTCATGAAGCTGGAATGAAAATTTATGATAGTTTAAATAGCCTATGATGTATTAGTTGCTTAAAATTTGGTTAATTGGTTTCAAGGATTAGTCACATTGACACCAGTACTTGACCCAGCAATAAAATCTGTTTTGCCAGTGACTTTTATGCTATGATAATGTCACTATTAATTATTGCACTTTTTAGGATGTCGCTGATGAAAACTTTGAGAAAGCACTGAAGACTCAACAACAACAAACATCCCCTTATCTGTTCAGCAAGGTCACGTGGATCATGATGAACAGACACTACAAAATACAAATAGATGGCAATGGAAGCATCAGGAGGCCTCATGATGGCAGTGTTTAATGGGGTTGTCATCGAAAACAACCATATTCGATATGATAATCAACAAACGCTTTTACCGCTCATCAACATATTGATGCCTATTCAAGAACTGAAAGAAACGACCAAGTGTCATCTTTTTTGGTGATTTTTTCATTGAAAATTTGAATTATCGTCGCATTCACCAACTCGAAGACACAGTCTTGCCCAAGCTCTCAATACGAGTTTTCAGGCAAAGTGGAATCGCGTGGATTTGATGTAAACAATGTGAATTCCTTAATTTTCTCCGTTAAATATGACAAAAATATATTGGATACTTGTGGAATCTATCGACTCATAGTTGATATGGATGACTTTTCTTTCTGCATCTTCAACAAGCTATATCCAAGGCCTTACTCAACTTTTTGAGACTCTCTACAATATTTTGTTTGTCATTGTATTGAGGACCAAGTCAAATTTAATGGCTAGGCCTACTGATTGTAAAATGTTTATCGTGAAATATAT
Source organism: Platynereis dumerilii (assembly GCA_026936325.1). Lineage (NCBI taxonomy): Eukaryota > Metazoa > Annelida > Polychaeta > Phyllodocida > Nereididae > Platynereis > Platynereis dumerilii. The sequence continues at coordinate 28,248,207 of JAPTHN010000008.1, read as the reverse complement.
CAGAAATTTAAAATATTTGAAGATTAAGCCAAGCAAATTTCACAAATTGTTTACATAATGTAATGTTTCGTTAATATAGATGTTAAAAATGATCAACTGTCATTTCTTATTTTTGAAGTTTTTAGATATCATGGAATCATGGAACACATGTGTTCTAATGGCTGCATTAGAACACATTGGAACACTAGATGAGTGTTCTCAATCTGTTTCAGCGTCCATAGTGTTGGCAGTGTTCTGAAATGCACACTTTGGATGCTAGCGTTTTCCCTGCTGGACGGCATTCAGTATGTTCTGTAATAGAACACACATGTTCTGTTGAATAAAGCACTAGTGTTTAACTATAGAACACACGTGTTCTGTTGAATAAAGCACTAGTGTTTAACTATGGAACACACATGTTCTGTTCAATAAAGTGCTAGTGTTTAACTATGGAACTGCAGTGTTCAGTTCTTAAATGGAACGCTATGACTGCGTTCTCAAAGTGTTACGATATAGTGTTCTAATTTGTGTTCTGTTTCAGAACACATGACTTTAGAGTGGACACAGTAATGAGCCAAAGGATGATTGAAACAGGCAAACAGCCATGCAACATGGGTCGAGATAACCAGGCAAGAGCTGGATTCGAACCTGGGACCAAGCAATTGGCATATAGCATGCTACCACTAAGCTAACCCTCTCAAGAAGATTGGGGGGGGGGGCAAATGTAATGATGAGATAGCAAGGTTGCTTAATTGTAACCCTCATTCTTTTCACAGGGGTGTGGTCAGTGCAAACAAGTGGCTACTTTCACCTCTGGCCCTCAGTCTAATCTACTCTAGATCTATAAATAATTAGCTAATTATGAACTATCTAATTAGAGCAGTACTTGACTAATTAGGTCTTTGTACAGTTGACAATTGCCCGGGGCACTGCACCTGCGCAGATGTATCACTTCCCAACTGGGCATGCACAGAATCAAGGTTTCCCCTGGAGAGATGACGTCATCATTTTTGGAACGTTAGCACGTGGGGGTATTTCCGTTGCCATGTGCAGCCATGACACAAGGAATTCCACACCTCAAACACAAAAGAGTTCCAAAACAAAGAGATCAAATGCCCTTATTTTTGTTTTCCTCATTCTTCTGCTATTTCACAGAGTATGAGTCATTTGTGAGACAATAAAACGCTTTTAATCAAGTTTGATCCTCTAATCTCGTGGGATCATGCAATGAATAGCTACTTTAGTCAAGTGCAGCAGCAGACGCTAGCAGCAGGAAGTCATGCCAACAGCAGACGACATGCATAATAGATTGATTGCCAGATAGATAGATAGATAGATAGATAGATAGATAGATAGATAGATAGATAGATAGATAGATAGATAGATAGATAGATAGATAGATAGATAGATAGAGTGATAGATAGATAGATAGAGAGATAGATAGAGAGATAGATAGTGAGAAAGCTGAATGATTGATTGACTACATAGACAAGTCCATATGACAGACAAACAAACTAAACTGAAATCGTACACATAGAAAAGGATAAAAGCATCTCATAAACTATTATTGGCCAAGTGTCATATGTACAAATCTACTCAACTTGTGTGACAAATCTATAAACAGGGGTGCAAAAATAACCAAATTGGAAACAATATTTAGTAACCCAGCTGTTATTTGGTGTATGACCAAAAATGATCAATAAATTACAATCAAAGCCAAAGATACTTTTGTTTTTGCTTGAACAATGTTGTTTTCTGTAGGCCTTCTACACAGGTTCACTAAGGACTATAACTTACTTGAACTTATTTATTATTCATTAAGTACAAGTACAGGGAGTGAATACTGGTACACAGTATCCTATTGATTAAAACATACTGAAGAGTACTGAAAAAGTAATTTCTTATCTATCTATCTATCTATCTATCTATCTATCTATCTATCTATCTATCTATCTATCTATCTATCTATCTATCTATCTATCTATCTATCTATCTATCTACATGTATCTATCTATCTATCTATCTATCTATCTTTCTTGTGTGATTCCAATATATACTAATATAGAATCTATCTGTCTGTAAAAAACATAAGAATATCACAAAATAACGCCTACTTTTTCTCCAAAATATTATGATCAAGAAATAATTTCCCCTATCAATTTCTTAGTCAGCACCCATAAGGTAACCCTCCAAAAAGGGGTAGCATGCCACATGGCACATTGTCAGTGATATTATGGCCATGAAATGGTGATTAATAGCCCAAAAAGGGGTAAAAAATGAGGGAGGGGAGGGTGTCACACAATGCTGTGATCCCTGAACAACATGCCAGCAAACATGGCAGGAGGATTGTCCCACCCATGGGGTAGGAGTTAATGGGATCATAGTGCCATGATACTGATCATATGTGGTGATAATGTGATGTTGTGCTATTTGATGTGGAAGAGACTGGATGTACTGTACATAATATGGATCAGGGTTGCAATGCATCATACTACTTAATCGCGCAATTTTGTCATTGTGTCTGCCACTTAAAATATGAAACCTCATACTGCATCTTATGCTAGAAATAATAATTACGTTGTACTATATTTCATGACATTTTCTATCATCCAAAATGCAATGCATTATCACAATAAAGGCAAATTACTATCAACCCAAATGACAGAATCCTAAATTTCACTACCATCCCAAAAGTAATGCACCATCCTATTGAGAAATTTTCCACTGTCATCCTAAATGAAATTCAGTGTCACCCTAAATGTAAAGTTCTTCATTTTACTACAATCCGAAATGTAACTCTTCTGTTTCTATTTGGTTAATCCTTCGAGGCAATACATATTGAAAAGGTGTAACCAATGGATGTTATGTATGTCCGCACATTTGAATCTGTATGTCAAAAACGAAGAAGTTTCTTAGGCCTAAATGTACAAAAGAGCCACGATTATCACTATAATATGGCTAGCTTTAAAAGTTTCAAAACAGCTTCAGATTCACGATTATTGTATTTGTACACCCATATATCATTAGATTAGACATATTTACTACTGTTCACACATAATTTGGACGACAGATATCAGGGGGGAAAAACATCTAGATTCGTTCCTGTACAGCCTTATAATGGATGATTAGACTTTACATCATGTATCTATGCACAAATTATGACAGAAGAGGACAAAAAGAAAGAACATGTGAATCAAAAACTATGAAATTATTGCAAAACACAATCGCAGAAGAAACCCAGGAGACACGACTGGCAAACAACATTGAAACAGAGAAAGGTCTTGTCACATGTCTTTCACCACTGAATCATAAGTGTGACCAGTCTGAAGTCAAGACACGTGTTTAGCTAGAGACAGCCACAGACAATGGCTAGCAGACCACGTGGTCCAGCAGCCGACAGCTGCAGCCAACAGAATGCAGACAATGCTCATTAAAGCACCGCTGATGCTCACTGACCAATGTAAACAATAACAAATGGTCTGACCAAGTCAATTTGAAAAAAAAGAGAGCTAAAACCTTGATTTCTGCAGGTTATTAAGTAGTGCATTTTTTTCTAAAAGGATAAAATGCCAAAAATATTTCAGCACATTATGTCTATCAAGAATATTTTATGTCCAAAATAACAATCAATAAAATATTTAACATTATTTTTTTTTCTGTTATTATAAGATTTTTATGTTTTCCAGGCTTTCTGTAGCTACCTAAATGACTTCGAATGAGATATAGTATGTTAACCTATACATTCTGAACAGCTAAAAAGACCAGTCATTCATGTACGAGCACTTAGTGGCCATATAAATTATTCACATCCCTATATTCATTTTAGCAAAGCAAAATGTATGGGGCTATGGGTATATGTTGCAAACCATAATGTGATAGGTAGCTAAATGCTAAATGTAGATTCTATTGCCAGCCAGACAGGATGCTTTTAGATGCAACAGCAGCAGCTGGTCACATCTTCAAGTAAAAGGGGGGGGGAGACGAATAAGGTGTGCTCACGACGAAAATCAACAGATATGAGCAATACCTTGCTTTATAAAATATGGTTTATATGGGGTTTTGCCAATGATATGATAAAATATACGAGCATAAATATAATCTAGAGGTAGGTAGAGGTTATATCTATAGTAGTAAACCCTTTCTGGATGCCAAAATATTATGATTTTGGCCTCTGAACAGAATGAAATTAAAGAAATAAAGACCCACCTGCAACCACAGTGCTGGGAAGCAATCCAATGCTGCTGCAGTGTTTGGCCAAATGCTGCTGCTCACAGCTTGGATCCCCCCCCCCCCCCCATACAGATTTTCCCTAGCCCCCTACAACCCCCCCCCCCTTTCCCCTTTCATCCACCAATGGCTGCTCATTATTTATTCACGTTGTCATGGTGACAGGATGCTGGAAGGGGTACTGCAGTGCTCACAGCAGCCCTGCAGCAGCCCCATCTATCGGAAATTATACAACGGTGCAGGGGATTTTAGGGAAATGTCCCTCATACCCTAATGATCCCTATGTTTACACTTGCTCAGTTTTATGTTTCCCTATGTTTTGGGGGCTTAAATGTGTTTACAAGGAGCATGAAAAATATCCCTCATTTTGGCAAATGAGCTATAAATGTTGCGAGGTTGGTATTGTTGTCGGCTGCCAATCGCTGGATCCTGGGTTCAAATCCAACTCTGCCCATGTCACCTGGACTTCTGATGGACAGCAGTTTCAACTATCCTTTGCTTGATTGCTGTGTCCTCCTTTTCCAATTAGCCACAAACTTGGACCTATATGCCACACTGTTGTTTTCAATCATCCTCCTCCTGTCTTAACAAGAGCAGGTATACTGCCTCCATATCCCCCATGCCCTACACATCTACCAATACCCACCAGAATTCCAATTTTAGTTATGCCAAATATTTCCATCAGGGGCACAATTGTGCATACATGTAAGGATGTGGAGACACCTGGGGGTGGAGGTCGCTTTTAAAAATAACATGGCTGCAGGCCAAAAACACAGCAAAAAGTATTTGGGATGTGGAAATGGTTATGATATTTATTGATTTATGGTCAGATTTGACAAGTTTAGGGGGATCTTAGAATGTTGGGAAAGGATGAGCATTGTGCATGGTGTGGTGTTTGAGATATTTGATGGACGCCATGACATGGAGACTAAAAGTAAAATCCCCATAGCATAGCATGGGGGATAATTAGCCAACCAAGTACATAAATACAGGACGTGAGCCCCAATCATCATGCTATCTTCATCCCCCATTTCCATATTTCCAAAATATTGATCCAAGAAACCCCCATTTTCTTCCTTTCTTGAACAACTAAGGGTTCCTACACAAATCAATAAAAAAAACATTCCCACCCTAATGCATGCCAAGGGTATTTGTGAATCAGGTGGAATTTACAGCCATCACCATCAGTCCATCACCAAAATAGTAGGCCTACTCATGGGATTTTGATAAATGGCCATTATGACATACACCCTATATTTACACATTTTGCATAGTTTCACCCGTTTCAAATACATAGGAAAACACAGACATATTCATTATTCAAAGTGTTGTCTTGATTGCATTTGAAGATGGGAGACTGTGTAGTTTTTATCTATCTATCTATCTATCTATCTATCTATCTATCTATCTATCTATCTATCTATCTATCTATCTATCTATCTATCTATCTATCTATTTCCATCTTCATGAATATTCCATATCTTATAATAAAGAACTGAATGTACCATACAACAGGTCAATATTTTACTAAGAGGCTGTTGGGCCCAGCCATACATTTTTAATGCGCTAATAAAGCTCAACTTTTGACTAGTAGTATATAATCACATGAAATATATAAGAAGCAAAAGTACAATTTGTAATTTATAATCCAAGCAAAATAAATGAAAGCATATTTATAAACTTGAAAAAAAAAATCACTAAAATACAATTTATGGCTTTGACCAGTCACTTTGCACAGAGTTTAGTTGAATCAGCTGTTAATTCAAAATGATAAGATATTTAGTAGATTATTAAAATATACGGTGATACAAAGGTGTTTTGAAAAAAAAAAAAGATGCAATGATCACAGTAGCCTAATGTTTCATACATCATACACCAAAGGCATGTGCATTAATTATTGCTCTATAAAGAGTCTAATGATACATAATCAAATTTTATGATATTCACTATTATCCAGGCACCATCAAAAAACAGAGTTAAGAAATTGAGAACAGTTTTGCTAATATATACACCAAGCCTTATGGAATAACCAAAAGAAATTAAAGTTTACACTTAGTAGATGGATGATTGAGCCTTTACATCCTGTATTTATGCACTTGGTAGGCTAATTAGGACAGGAGGAGGACACAGCAATGAGGCGAAGGATGGTTGAAACTGCTGTCCAACATAACTACAGGTGAGCCGGACATTGTGGTAATTGAACCCAGGATCAAGCGATTGGCTCGCATTGCAGTACCAACTTCAGTAACCCTCTATCCTTGTCTTTTACCTAAGCTCAGGGGGGAGGGTTAGCTCAGTGGTAGAGTGCTTGGCTGTGAATCGCTGGGTCCAGGGTTCAAATCTAGCTCTTGCCGGGTCATCTGGGCCTATGTTGGATGGCAGTTTCAATCAACCTTTACTTCATTGCTACGTCCCCCTCCTGTCCCAATTAGCTTACCAAGTCGAGTGCTTAAATACAGGACGTAAAGCCCCAATCACCCAATCCATCCATTCTGCTGTTAACTCGGATGCTTTGAAATCAACCACAACTTCAGCATCTGTGAATCTCCAGTTATGAAATATTTAATTTAATTAATAAAAATAAGTCATTGAACAACACAACAAAGTTAAACTACAAAATAGAAATATTCTGTCCCACCTACCTCTCACAAAGTTAACCACAGTCTGACAACTACACAGTCACAGGTTTTATGCAGAAATAGCCACAAATGATTTCCCCAATCAATTTATTGATGCAGGGTTTTACACTTCAGTGATTTTATATTATGGGAAAGACTGTTCACCTGGGGGGGGGTGTAATTAAGGTCATTTAAGGTAAAACAGGTGCAGCATATTTGTTTGAAGGATTTTATTATATAATGGTACTTAGTACCTTTCTATTTATATTATGATCGTGTATAGTATATATACCCTGAAGTGTATATACCCAGAGGTCTTTACATATTCTATAACTTATAAGCATAATGATCTATTTCCATTGTATAATTTTGAGGATATATGCATAATGAAATATAATCTACAAGAGACAAAATTGAACTCCGAAGGAAACGGGTCAAAATTTGTTAATTAACCCTGTATGTGATCATTCACAAAAATCTCCAATATAGGTTGGTCATAATGACATTCTAAGGAGTAAGATTGGATGGATGGATGATTGGTGCTTTACATCCTGTATTTAGGCACTTGAGTTGGTTGGCTAACTAGGATAGGAGGACACAACAATGAAGTGAAGGACGGTTGAAACTGCCATTCAACATAGACCCAGGAGACCCGGCACTAGGATTCGAACCATGGACCCAGCGATTGGCAGCCCAACACGCTACCACTGAGCTAACCTTCTCTTTTCTATAGGAAGTCAGAAGTCATAAGCAGAATTTCGAATTCTGACTCTCGACTCCAACTAATTATGACTCTGATTCTGACTCATTTCATGGCCCCACAACTTTGACTCCAGACTCTGACTCCTAACTCAACAGCCCTACTATACCATAAACTAGACTTCAAATCACAAAATATTCAATTATTGAATATTTGAAATATTCATAACATACACTCACACAGGCTACCATGGAAACCCATTTCAGCAATCAATGATGCCCTTTAAAGTACATAATGATGCAGAGTAAAGATTTAATTGATTGTAAATTGGGAAAATGCCAATATACACATTTAAACCTTTGAAATATTGTCAAACTGTATAATATACAACCTCGAAACTTACATGCAAGGAGATTGCAAAATTGTGATATTGGACCAGCTGAAGGTCGTTTAAAAGTTACTAAATGATATTTCAAAGTTTTGCTTTGTAAAAAGCTTTAATTTGATTTTTAAAAGTTTAAAACTGATCATAGAAAAGTATATTCAAGTATGGTCGTGAGGTGTACAGCTTGTGAAAATACTGAAGTTTTTTAAAATGATTTTTTAGTCTGATCAAATATCATAATTACTTCTTCATTTAAAATGTTATGTTTTTTTTGTCTGAAGTAGGTTAATAATTTCATTAGAAACTGGACTACAATAGTACTTTTAAATTATATAATTTTTTAAGATATTCATCTTGACACCATGGTCGTTTATATAACTTTATAAGAAAATTAAATGTTTATAAATTATAAATGTGTGGAAATTTTAATATTTTAATTTTTTTTGAAAATTTAAATCTCTTTGAGTTCTAAGCTCTAGGCGGGATTTCTGCAAACCTTTTCTGAACCAAGTGAAAAATAATTTTCCAGAGTTCTGAAATATTTGCTTTCTTTCGTACTCACCAGTGTAAATAGGCCAGACTTTTTTAATTTTTAGCTTTTCGGATCAACCGACCCAACATATTTTCTGCACTCAGAAAAAAAACTTATTGAAAATTTTTATCCAATTGACATTATAAAAAATTCAGAATACAGTTTTTTTTAGTTCTACCGTCCGACCCTTGAAATATAGTGCCTTGAAAAGATACGAGAAGCTAAAGAACAATTATGTCTGGCCTTAGTAACTAATTACATCCGAATGAACAAATGTTTCACAAAAATCTTGAACAAAAAAGTTTTAAAACATTGAAAATGATAATTGTACATACCGTCTTCCAACGACTTTTCCTTGACTGCTATGTTGATTCGGACATTATTTAATTTCGCCGCCAACTCCGGGTCTATTTCGAACCCTCGTTCTGTCGTTAGGCCAGAGGCGTTATCTAGAAATTAATACAAGAAAATATTGAAACAAATTCAATTAAATACCCTTTGCATCAGTGTCTATGCTGGGCAAGTAAAATATCCTATGTATGGGGAATTTTAACTTAATTAATTTTACATGTTTTACAACTGTGAAGTGCATTGAAAACTTGCACTCCTTGAATGACAGAAATAAATAAATAAAGCCCCAAATTGAGTTAAAACTGTCATCCCCTATCCCCTCAATCAACCCTCATGAGTTACAAGAACTTGCCTTAAAGGGATGCACTATCCAGTTATGTACTTATCAAGTAACTAAACCATCCAGTCATATACATAAGTCATGCATATCCAAATATTTCCACATATATGATAACTTGTAACAGTGACTCCTATACAACTTAAATCACCAAATACTGAAGTCGTGTATTGAGAGTTACAAATATACCTCATGTTAATTCAAATACATAATACATATAATATGTGTAAAAATCATAAAGCCATAATAGAGCTCATAACATTTCAAACCAGCTGTGAAAATTCACAAATGTATATATTTATCTATAAATATACATACATGTCGCGGGTCTAAGTACTTCTATCATGGTGTGTGTGTGTTGAGATACAAAATCAAAATCACGAAATAAGTTCAAGTAAAACTTTTATATAGATTTTTTTCTTCTTAAAACTTTTATCCACAATACATACTTTTTATATCATTTTATCAAATTTTTAGAACAAAAAGAGTATGATTTATTAATAAGTTATCTCAAGCTTTATCGAAAAACATGTGATCTTGTAAAAGGAACATTAAATGTTTAAAAAGAATTATCTCCTAAATTAACTTCCTTTTTTAATTCAGAGTTTATGAGAGATATCACCATTAATTTGTTCAAGTGTTAAGTGATCTTAGCACCTGTGTTCTTTTAAGAAAGTTCTAAGAACATGATTTTTTTTTTTTGGCTGATTGTATTCTTAAACATCGCCTACCTGTTTATATTTAAGATTTAACAGCTGCATTTTACTTTTGATAACTTTTTCCCAAAGGTGGGCAGCAACACAGATGGACATTGTGGCACAGCTTTGCAGAAGAACGTGGATATGGAACGTTTTCACTAGAAGCTGCTGCCCTCTAGCGTATAGTTGACTCGGTGTGATAAACACAACTACCACCCTGCAGTGAATACTGATTGTTTGTCACTTTCACGAAGTGAATGTATGAAAACAAGACAGAGGTTTTTCACTTTTCATGAATTCTGAAAGGTGTAGTGCTTTTTAAAAAAAATTCTTTATACAATAATAAATTAAACCAGACAATTTTTCCTGCCCGTATTAAGTACTTGCATTAAATTTTGTCATTGTGATTCTACAGAAAATTAAGTGTCATTAGCAAATGAAATCAATTTTGAAAATTTAGCCAATGATCCAATAAGCTCTAACAAAGCACAGTCTGACAGGCATTTGTTTGTCTGATCTCATGCAATTTTGATTTGGTTAGAAGTGAGGCATCTCGCATATAACTCAAAATTTACAGAAGGAAAGTTGTATTTTTTTTCTTCCAAAAAATGTACCAGCTAATGACTCTCCTACCAAGAAGTGCTTGGTTACACATAGAATTGCCTAAAAAGCTGCACTACTAGATAATAAATATTCAATATTTTATTGTGTTATTTATTTTTAATGAGATATTGTTTTACGATAAGTCAATAAACTTTGATCACTTCCTTCATAATTACAAGAAAACAGAAGCACCACCTTTATTTGAAGTTTATTTTAAGTTGATGTTCTAATTCTTTTGGAGAGGCTCTTCAGTGATAATGATATATTGCATGGTACATTGGTACACTTTCAATTTAAGCACTTCAGTTTTTTTCCAGCTGTTGAAAGAACAAGTGGCCTACTCCACTACAATGTAACTAGCACCTTACACTGAAAGGTTTAATTATTACATTTATCGAATTTTGATTTTTGCTAACATGTTTTACTTATAAATATATGGGATGTTATAGTTGAAAACTTTTTAAAACTCCTAAAAGAGCAGCAGATGCTGTTCAGAGAATGACACAATCATGATGACATTTTAGGTTAAATACTCCTTGCTAACTTTTCCCCTGATTTTTTTAAATCTAAAAGTTTTTGGGCATAGGCATAGCCAGTCATTCTATTTAGAAATTCAAATAAATTTTGTGCGAAACCTTGAAAAAATAATTTTTAAGGGGCTGCAACCGCCTAAGCCCCCTGCCTCCTACACGCATGATCAGCAGGCCATCACGGGCACTGTGAATAAAATTTAAATATGACATTATTCAATGTAAAATTTCTCAAGACTTTTGCTACTTACTTTTTGTCAGCGTGTTGCAGGGCGACATACTCTTCTTGGCTTGCGGCTTGGGCATCGTGGCGGGCGCTTTGGGAGATCCTAGTGGGTCGGCGAAGAGGGGTGGCGGGGGAGGGGGAAAGTCGGCTTCATAACCCCCTTGAAGGGGTGGAGGGGGAGGAGGGGGAGAGGGGTTATTTTGGTGAAGTTGTTGCTGTTGTAAAATGCGGTTGTGGCTGTTGTGGGTCGTTGGAGCAGCAGCAGCGTTGGTCATGTGATGGTTGGTCATGTGATTATTGTGGGTCATGTGACCTTGACCCTGATTGTGGGTCATGTGACCTTGAACATGGTTGTGATTCATTTGACCTTGAACTTGGTGATTCACGTGACCTTGGTGATTCATGTGACCTTGGGAAATGTGACTTTGTTGTTGTTGTTGTTGGTGATGGTTGCTATGGTGACCTTGATGGTGATTCATTTGGGAATTCATCTGTTGCTGTTGCGAGTTAGGGTACACAGGGGCGGGTAGGACCGTGTTGTAGATTTCCTGATCGGAGCCCATCGACCCATAACCGTTGGGCAGGTGGGAACCGTAAGTCTCTTGTTGTTGGGAGTAGTAGGGCTGTTGGGAGGACATCCTTAGGGGTAACTGACGCTGAAAGGTCTCTTCGTGTGAATGCTGTTGCCGTAAAGTTCCGGGAGGGGTGTATCCTGTGACGCTACCTGCACTACCGGTGCTGCCGCGGTGGTGTACGTGGTAGCCGTTGTTTAATGAGCCGCTTCCTAAACTGTGACTGCGGTTGTAATGGGGATGAACGCTCTGTTTTGCATAGTTCTGTTGTAAAGTGTTAAAAGGGTCGCCGTGTATTTCTAAGTCGTTCAAATCTGGCGTGATGTGCCCTGAATCTGGCCCTTCGTCATAATCTCTGCACTGGTAGTCAAAGTCATCCTGTTGTTCCTGGAAAATAGGTCAAAGGTCAAGGTCATTATTATGAAAGAAGAAAAATATTACCAAATATAGGCAAATGTAGTCATATTTTTAAGATATTCTTACAACAACTTTATCCTAACAACTCATTCATGCAGTTTCATTGTGATTTTAATTAGATTTTATGGCAAAAAATCGAAGGTCATTGTCCAGCACAGACTAAAATGAGATATTTCGCACAATTTTATGATTTCGCGGGAGCAAAATTGTATCCAATTTCTATAAATGTTATTGGAAATAAATAATGACATTGATCAGTCATAGGTAATCAAAGGTAAAAATATATTGGTCAATCAGAGCCCTGGGGGGGGGGGGGGCAAAAAATCAAGTGGGTCAAGAAATGGTTGATCTAAACAAGATCTGGGTCAGTAGGGGAAAATGGGTCAAGAAAGGTCAGGAGGTCAAGGTCATCTGGACTGGGATGTGGAGGCAATCAATGAGCATCTGGGTCAATCGGAGGTCATCATTTGGGAAATCTGGGTCAAGAAAAGATTAGTTAATATGGATGTAGGTCAATTGGAGGGATCTGGGTAAATTGGATCATGGAGGTAAGAATGGTCAATCAGCAGAGTAGTTCTATATATGGGCCAACCACGTTTGTTGGTCGAAGGTCATCATTTGGGAAACTGGGTCAAGAAAAGGTCGATCAATAGGATTATGTGCCAATCATAGTTCATCTTCCATGAAAAGTGGGTCAAAAAATGTCAATCAAGTTGAATCAACAGAGGATTATTTTTACAAAGAAGACTTGACAAGATATGACATCACATAGAGACACACGTCACACAAATTATATACCAAATTTTAAAATCACTTATATTTGAAACAAGCGTTAGTTTATATGTCACATGAACATCAAGTGCTCAGCCAATAAATATTGAATGTGTGAAAATGAATGAAAATATTTACAGTGTAGGTAGATAGAGACTAGCTCTGTGTGTCCAGGAATGCATATGAAGACAAACATAGGAAGAAACAGGGAGTTAGTTCAGTACAGACAGACATACAGTACAACCAAAAATTCTCCCACAGAAAGATGCACACCCTTACAAGCCACCCTCCAACCATTTTCTTTAAAATTTAAAGAGGTAAATATTCCAATTTCAAGAGGAAACACCACGAAAGAGTGGATGAGAACTACAGTAGACAAAAAACGAGTGCTTACAGAACAGCTGTTGGTGGCCATCAATGACCTCACAACAGGCCCTACCAAATATATTGATTACGCTGTCAACTTGTCATTGAGCAACTTGTGACCTCATTGATACTCAGCATTGTAGGTATAGCCTATGACCCGATAAATTGCTTGTGACTCATTGAGAATAACATGGCATGGATAGGGTTATGACCTCATAAGGAACATTTCAGTCTAATTCTTTATGCACTCGTTTTTCATCTACTGTAATGGGACAGTCCAGAAGGGTAAAAAAAATAAAGAAATTCCCTTTTAATTGTGCAGTGAGAAAAATGAGAAAGTCAACATCACATCAAAGAAGTGCGGGTGTCTTGAAAATACTATCTTCCAGGAGTAAGTTTTGGCTGTACTGTACTTCAGCAAGACAATTTGACATTGAAAGACATCAGATTGACAAAATACAGCAGACACACTGTCACATTCAATGTATGAAGGTGGAGGTCTTTAAACACATTCCGGCGACATGAACTTTCTATACGCTGTATGTATTAAAGAATCAAGTAGAACTTTTAATAAGACAATACCAAGAGTAACTTTAACTAAAATGGATAACTTGACAGACAGATAGGTTTTTATTTCATCCTCTTAGGATATTGAACTATTTCATCCTAAGTGGATATTGGATAACCAAGCAACAATCAACTATTTTTAAGAGAACTCCCAGCAGGCAGAGCTCCACTGCTGTTTCTAATTTACACCAGAAGGCCTGTCTCTGTTCGGGACTGTCAAGTGGCAGCAGAATGCTGACAGTCCCTGGAAAATCGAATTGGGTCAACAATAATTTGATCTGTTTTGGACAGATCACCAGATCAGGTCGCACAACAGCTGTCCATATTACTACGCCAAACTACTTTCACAAAGCATGGTTGCTGGCAAATATCCAGTCCACTGCTTTGAATGAAGATGTTTGGAAATCATGAGACAAAAAGAAAGTTTTGAAACTTTCGCATAAATTTTGCCTGTGAAATTGATGATTTTACTCATCAGAAGTTTGATGGTATTCAATCTACTTATGCCATTTATTGCATGTTAAATTGTGGTCAGAAAAGGGTCCAAAAAGAATATATTCTCACTTATTCACGTGTCCATACAAAGCCAATTTTTTTGCTTTGTGATACGAAAAATGCTCAATTGTATTTATTCTGTTACTTTATGGAGATTTATTAACTAGGACAGCAATATAATTCACAATTTCATAAAAGCTGTGTTACACTCAGCAAAATGTCTTGTCCATGCCACAAGTGGCCCCCTCTATACTGGCAATATATGTGAGCTACAATGTATACATCCTCCATGATAAAAATAGTTCCAACTTATTTTGGTATTTACAAGCTGTCTGCTTAAAATTGAAGCCAACCAAAGTCAGATTAGACACTTGCAGAGTTTTTGGAAATAAACTAGACCATCACTAAATGATGAAACTGTCCTGGTTTCTTCCACACTGTCCTGGTTTCTTCCAGGGATCCAAATTCTGTTGACCGCTCACAGGAGCTCGCGAATTTTGCACCCTAGGTGGCAGTAAATGGCGGTCAACTTGTAGACAGCCAGAAGGCAGATGAGGACACCGGCACACAGCACAACCAGCATCCCAGACTGAACAGTTGCTAACTTTTAAAAGAAAGAAGCTAGGACAACCATAATTGAACCAGGTCTCTATGAAACAAATTTCTACCATCTCACAAAATTTCAAGTTTATTGGTAGAGTAGTTTTGACCAAAATTGAGTCACAAACAACGCACACAAGACTAATTCCACATGTCACAAAAGTTCTGTGATCCTAGCACAGAGCTCTGATATTGCAAGTTACATAAAAAGCCACAGTAAGAAGTTATTTAGAACCACAATTGACACAAAGGATGGACGACTGGGGCTTTACGTCCCGCATTTATGCACATGATACGCAGATGAGGACAGAGGGAGGACAGGGCAATGAGGTAAGGATGATTGGAACTGTTACTGCCGTCCGACATAGGCCAAGGTGATCCGGCAAGAGCTGGATTCGAACACTGGAGACAGCGATTGGCAGACCAGTATGCTAAATGTACCGCTGAACTAATAAACAATTTGCACAACTAATTGGTTATCAGTAAGAAAAAGGACATATTAAGGTAAAGCTGCACAAACAGATAACGAGACTGGTGCTTCGTTACCAATAGATCATCCACTAATCGTACATGATTGAATTTGGACATAAGTCATTAGATATCAATTGTAAGTGCCAATTAAAAAATACAAACTTCCTGGTTGAATATACATTGGCACGTGGCAGAACAATAGCAGTTAATCTTCAGCAACAAAGAAAAGAATCTGAGGATTCAAGACAACATGATATGATAGATTCTGGTGCAGATACTTGTTATGCTTAAGAGCCACCAGCAGTAAAAATTTATCAATTTATTTTTTTAAAGTTAGAACATGGTGTTGTTTATTTTAGAAACAAATTCTCTATTTCAGAACATTTTTAGGTTTGTGTCACCACTCATGCACCAGGCTAGCATGGCTCAAGCCTTTAAGACTTATTTACTGAAGACTGAAGGCCCGCAATAAATGTTTTACGCCCAGCGTTACTGTGAAATAAATAACAAAACAGACAAAACTAGACAATATAAATTTTTCTCTTCTACATGCTGCGTATCACAGAAGCAACATGTCAAGGAGCTCCAACACCTCTTAGATAATATATGTCTGGTGTCTTAAGCATGCTAAATTACATGTAATAACCATATTTCTTACATATTCAAAACTTAGTAATAATAAAAGCACACAGAAGCACATAAAATATGTTACCTCTACATCATCTATATATAGTGACATTGCTCGGACAACAAAAACTATTTTTAAAACAACATATGTTTTGCAGTAAAGAATTCAATTTAAATGACATAAGAGAGTGATGTTAAAATAGACACAATACAGAAATATGTAAACAAAGCGTACAACGAACAAACTAAAATTGTATTGCATTAGTCAAGGTTAGGTCCATTAGGGCGACATTAAAAATGGATTCATGGCATTACTATTTTTTTTTTTTTACTGGGACGTATTTTGAGGATTATACATATTATTTCTAAATACCAACCTGAGAATGAGCAGAGTCGGATGACGTACTAAGTCTTGTTTCTGGGGCTCTTCGGGGGATGGCAGGGGGAGGCTGTCTCCTTCTCATAGAATCCTGAAACAAACAAAGAAATAACTCATAAATATAAATGGTAAAAAGAAATCTTTAAAAAAGTTTTTGATTTTGTTTTCTTGGTTAATTCGTATGGCAACATTAATTCAAAAGTTTTAAAAAAGATTCTATTGGCCAAAAAGAATGAAAAGTGACTTGATTGTCGTCTGCTGAGCAGAAGGAAACATTCAGCAATACATTCACCAGAGGGAGCCCAATAGCAAAACAACACAACAGCTCGCCACCTTGTGGCTGGAGTGTGCACTACAAACAGTGCAAAGCTCTGCAACTGCTGCACATGTTTTTGGAAAGCAGAAGGTAAGTATAAGCCACAGGTTAAGGTTAAGAAGATACGCAAAATGTAGGCCTACAGGTGACAATAATCAAAGAAAACATTAATTCCACCTGCTGACGTAAAAGCTTGCCAATACATGTATGATGTATTGCCAGTGATAAGTGAAATATTTCCAAGCACATTATACATTTTGATGCCAGACACTGGAATCCATTGACTGGCTGCTATTTTTGGAAACATAATTTAACATCTACCAGACTTCTAAAAGCAACAGTCTACAATGAGCTCTAAACATACACAATATGTCTCCATTAGCCCTTTAAAGTAGCTATTTTGTTATAGATATTGCTCATGTACTCTTTCAGATTTGTTAACTCCTGAAAGACCTTTTTTAGGTTCCTTTGAACTTAATGGATCCAGTATTCTAAGCAAAAATGCTACACAACTGTTGCTTTGATGCTTTAAGGTACTTCAAATGCTTCATGATCAATGCTTTAAAATGCATACTGCAGACATGTTGCTGTTTATTCTGCAGATGGAACTGCAGAACTTTGATACATTAAAGCCAAGCTCAGTATGCATATTGTAGTTGCATTGCATTGATGGCTTGCCTGCATCAAGCATTCGCTACAGCACCAACATTAGGCCAGACATAATTGATCTTTAGCTTCTCGGATAATCTTTAAGTCAGTCAGCGGGGCGAGAAAAAGTTGTAGTCTAAATTTTATATTATGTCGATAAACATTAGGGTAAGCAAAATTTTTTTTGGTTTCCTTAGGCAGAAAATCTGTTTGGTCGGTCGATCCGAGAAGCTAAAAAATCAAATTTGTCCGGCCTTAGTATCCCTGGCTGCATCCCTGGCTGCTGTCCCAAAATGACCTTGAGATGTTCAGCTGCTGTAGCAAATTGAGCTGAGCTCTGCAGGTCCATGCAACACCATGTTGTCATGTTGATGTCTGTGTTGTCAAGCTGTGTGCTGTTGCATCTGTAGTGTCATTTTGTCATTTTCAAGATGCTAAGCTTATAAGCTGTTGTAATGCTTGTATTGTTGCTGTCCTATTGTTGTTTGATTAAAGAGTATGACAGTATTGTTGAGTTGGTGATGTTATTTGCATGCAAATAGAAGTGGGAGGTTGATGGGATTGAGATTTTAGACCCCTGTATTTTTCAACTGATAATGCTCAGTATAATATTTCATAGGAACAGGGAGGAACCCATGAACAAAGTAAGGCAAGGTGCAGCTTTTGTTGAAAGTATAGTGATCGAACCTGGGTTTTGGAGATAGGAAACTACCGGTTGAATTGGAAAAGGCCAACTTGAACGGCAGATAGAACTGTCCAACCGCTAGAATCCCAGCCTGGACAACCCATGCTAGACGGATGTTTCATCCTGTGCCAAGAGTGCATCTTGTGATCCATGCGTATCATATAAAGCTTTATCAGGACAGAAATACAGGATACAAAGTCCTGTCACCAACCAGAATTTTATCTATTTACCCCCTCATCATTCCCATCAAATAACAGACACATTCACATATTGGGGTGCGAATGCCAAATATTATGGTACAATCCCTCTGGGCTACCAACCCACATAATACCAAATCAGGCATTGCAACAAAAACCAATCTGACAACCAAACAACCGAGAAAACATCCCAGATATTCATGATAATCAACCAAATTGAAACATCAGAATCAGACAAAAACCCTGTTGTGAAGCATTTCTGTTGTTTTCTGGCTCTGCCGGGGGTATAAAGCATTAAAGCAACCCCAAATGCATCAGATGATATCTGAACCAAAACATAACACTGAAACTGAGCTGAAATCAATTTCATTTAGCATTCAGTATTCTCTCAGTTTCTCCATACAAGATTATAACCTCATGAAATATTGCTGTTTTAGATTGCCATCAAAACAGAAAGTTCTGTGAATGTGTGGGCCGGGCAAGCGATATGCCTTTACATCCTGTACCTTTGAATTGGTATTAAAAGCTTAATACAACCGGCAGGGAGGGTAATGATTTCTTGACACAGGATGAAAGTTTCATGAAACATGTGTCTACTATAGCATGGGTTGTTCAGGCTAGGATTCTAGCAGTTGGACGGTGTTCTCTATGATTCAAGTAGCAATTAAACCCCTGCTTGTTTTAAATCTCCAACATGAAAAAGTGACATATACTTCTGCAGAGTTCATCTCCAATTCACCACAAACCACTTGGGCAGGGGGGTTAGCTTTATAATAGATGGTAGCAGTGTAACACACTTGGCTGCCATTCGCAGGACCCCTAGTTCGATTCACGCTCCAGCAGGGTCACTGCGACTTATATTGGACAGCTGTTTCAATCATCCTTTCCCTCATTGTCCTCCTCCTGTCCTACATGTAGTTAGCGTCCAAGTGCATAAATACAGGACGTAAAGACCAACCATCCATCAATCATCCAAAAAACCACCAGGATACTTGTATATGTCTATCACATGACATTAATCAGTTCTTGCTATTGCAATCAGTAAGACAGCAATCAGTAAAGTAAATACATGGACACTGAGACAGCTAACTATCCCTTCATATGGCTTCAGGACCAGAGGTGGGAACAAATGGCACTAACAACAGTTACACCACCATGCCCTGACCCTGCATGGTAAAACTTATCTGTATGCTGGTAAAATTTGACAAGTTTGTTATCAAAAAGTATTCTGCAGTCTTCCACAAGTTTGAGTTAATTTTTGATGTATCGGTTATTGAAACAGCAGGTTGTAAGTACAATATACAATTCTACATGCACTGAATCTACGGATAATATGTAAAGATGTTGGAAATAACAATATCATTTAGGGAAGCTCAAATTGTAAAATGTAGTCAATGCATTCATTTGTGTTTCTGTTTCATAACTTTAACAAGTTCTCTTTCGAGAAAATCCAAAAAATCAAGCCAACCGCAATTCATTTCCACTGGTGTATTTACGACAACTTGGTGAAAAAAATAACGTCAACTTTCCGTAAACGTTATAAGTCCAAATGTACTAAAGCCGACAAGTTACGATATATAAATTTACATCAATGTTTTGAGGGTGTAGCTTAGGTCTCAGGTATCCTTTTATAGCATCACTGTTGCCATGGAAACCATCTCTATAGAGGCTTCTTCCAGTGGGCAAATAATCAAATTTGGCATCCCGCTGCAAAGTGGGCGAAAATAGGGAGAAAGAGGGCTAGGGGTGAACCAGGAGCAACATCACACAAAAAGCAAGAATTAGATGTTATTTAGTAGCTTACTGTGGCTATGAGGTTGCTCACACCCAGTTGGGTTGGTTATAACATATCAATTGGCTGATTTCAGTCCCTTGTGGTATCCCTTGTGATAGTGTCTGTGGCAATTGAAGTGCTCAACAAGTAAGATAAACTAAGGTAAATATATGGTTGGTTTAGTGGGTTCTATCTATCTATCTATCTATCTATCTATCTATCTATCTATCTATCTCTGTGTCTTTATACATTTGCTTTTCATTACATCGAAGTGCTGTCTTAATATAACACACAATAAAAAAATTATTCATAAATTTGCCTGTTTTGTTGCGTCTAACTTCTTTATATTAATGTGTGATTCTAAGGATTCTGGGATAGCTACCAGGTGGTTGCCGTTTTCCATAATTTCAGCATTCCAGGTTCATTGTTCACCATTCTAATATAGCCACGTGCGTAGATTACTGTTTTTCCTATCCCAAAATACCAAATATGACCATAATCATGCTATATTCTTGGTGTTATCTTGCTGGTACGTTTCTTACCGAGAAACTTTCTGCAGCCATTGCTCATTATTCACACAACCCTCACCACTGTGCATGCTCAAACTGACCTATTTCCCCCACCCCCCACATTCCTGAGAGATTCAATGGTGTTACATTGACCACCTGCTTTTGACACAAAGAAAAGTATTGAAAAGTTTTAAAATTAGCTTTTCTAATTCTTGACCCTAAAAAAGTATTGAAAAGTTTTCAAATTCATGTCACTGTGACATTAGTGCACAGCAGCAGTCAGAGTGATTCTTTACACATTGAATCAAACACTTCATAACACATAGGCCTATAGATAGAAGGCAGGGAGGGAGGGATGGCTTTAATAAGTGGCTTAAGTAATGAAGGGATGAAGGAAGGAAGGTCGAACACAAAAGGATAATTAGGTAGATAGATACAGGCCTAGTTGCTCATTATTCACACAACCCTCACCACTGTGCATGCTCAAACTGACCTATTTCCCCCACCCCCCACATTCCTGAGAGATCCAATGGTGTTACATTGACCACCTGCTTTTGACACAAAGAAAAGTATTGAAAAGTTTTAAAATTAGCTTTTCTAATTCTTGACCCCAAAAAAAGGATTGAAAAGTTTTCAAATTCATGTCACTGTGACATTAGTGCACAGCAGCAGTCAGAGTGATTCTTTATACATTGAATCAAACACTTCATAACACATAGGCCTATAGATAGAAGGCAGGGAGGGAGGGATGGCTTTAATAAGTGGCTTAAGTAATGAAGGGATGAAGGAAGGAAGGAAGGAAGGTGGAAGACAAAACGATAATTAGGTAGATAGATACAGGCCTAGTTATGAATTATTTTTGAAGATTTTGCTAAAAGTGGGCCTTCTGCCACGTTCAAAAACAAAGGAAAAATAAAATAATAAGAACTTGCCTTCGCCAGCCTTTGTAATTTCTTATTGTTTATCACATGTAACCATAAGTAAAATCGTGCTTCATATCCACATTCACAATGTATCTATCAACATGCAGCTAATAAGTCAGAAGGTCAAACAGAACCTTTCAAATGTTAACTTTCTAAATCTTAAGGCCAAGCTACTTAGGGCTTAGGGCAATACTACTGGCTTACTGCATAATGAGCTTAAGGCTTAATTAACAGTAAGCTGCAGTATGTTTTGCAAACACCCAATTAAAGGTAGTAAAATAACAAGTATTTCAAATAAGTTATGAGATATTCTTGTCAAGAACTAATAAAACTTTTGACAGGTCGACAAGCTACAGGTTTTTGTTGACATGGTACAGGTTTTTGTTGAGCAGTCTTGAACACAGTTGAACAAGAACAGGTTTCCTGTAATATTTCTTTTCTTTGTCTTGAAAAGTAGAAAATAAATAAATACAGAAGTAGAGAAAAAACTAAGAAAGAAAAACATGAAAGAAAAGTGAACAATAGGCTGACAGATTTATGACAATGGCATAATTGTGAAAAATATCTTTGTTTCAATTATTAACAAGGAAGTGGATTTGTGTTCTTAGACTTCCTCTTACGGGGCTAAATGTACCTTCAGGCAAGGGGCAGAAAAGGGTGAAGGGACACAGTAGTAACACTGACCAGAGCAGGAATCAAACCTGGAACAAAATGGGGATGATAAGTTATTCACTTTTTCCCTGATGGGTCTATTTCACCAAGTATTGGCTACCATGTCACATTGCTTCAAGCAACAAGGTCCTCTACAGAATAATAGCATACAGATTACAAAAGCCAATGTACTGTACCCAAGTTGCTGCAGCAGCCTCTGGCTTAGATCAGCACTGATGATGTCATCAGGGAAAGAAGGAACATCAGAAATAGAACCAGGAAGTAGGCAGACATGCAGACAACCAGAGAATCTCTGCTGAAACGCAGACAGACAGATAGACAAAAAAAGAAGAAGATAGATTAGATATATATAAGATGGGCAGAAGTATAGCGAGACTGAGCTGTAGATCAATTATAAGTCAAGGTATACATTACTCTACTTGCAACTACCGTCTTTTCATAATGACTAATGGATTCTAAATTTGAAAGTGCTGCAATTTAATTAAACTAATTAATGGTGGCATTTTCAATTTACCAGTGTTTATTGCATGGGGTAATTAATTATTAGCTGGGCCATTAAATTCATGGCGTGTGAGCCACTGATTAGCCACTTGTTGACAACGGGAAGGGTAGTGGAAAAAGAAGGGTTAAAGCGGAAGTGCTGTATCATGGAAGTAAACAACAGGAAGTGGGCTACCGGAAGTGAACATTGAACATTGAACAAAACCGGAAGTGGGCTGCCATAAGTCTTGTGACAATTGTGGAAGCGGTATCGATGCAAAATAGTAACTAAAGAAGAGAGTGATCAGAAGTCGTAACGGAAGTAAATGACCAGAAGCGAACAACCGGAAGTATGACAATGGAAGTCAACCGGAAGTGACCTAATTTTTAAATGCTATTCAGTGCATAGGTGATGAAGACAGAGAATTAGACATCAAAGCAGTGATATCATTGGCTGAGTAGTACATTTATGTATAGGTCTACTATAGATTTGACAGCCTGAGATGACACACCAGGAAGATGCTAACCACGGACGGAACTTAGGTGCAGACACACAGTAAAAGAAAAAGACAAATTATCTTCCACTAATTAAATGTACACAGTGTCAGAGCACAGTGCCACTGTCACTGAGCAACACAACTCTATCAGGGGGACACCAGTAACCTTAGTCATCACACTCTAAAAAATTTCAGACAAAATTGGTTTTTTAGATTCAAAATGGTTTTTTGAAAAACCAAATTTCAATGCAAAAAACCAACATGGATTTTTTTTAAAATCCATGTTGGTTTTGCATTGAAATTTGGTTTTTCAAAAAACCGTTTTGAATCTAAAAAACCAATTTTGTCCCCACATTTTTTAGAGTGCACACAAAAAACGTCTCTCAAATAACAGCAAAGTAAATAGCACTGTAACCTATATATCATTGTCATCAGGGACCACAATAACAAATGGCATAGAAAGCAATGCAGTGCACTAACAGAGTAGTGTCATCTGGTTGCAGTGATCTCTGTTATTCCTCTGTGTGGCTTTGTCAGGGAGAGTTACTGTGATTTATATGAGCAATATCATTCCAGTAGGTGGTTAGTCATGAGCTACAATGGAAACTTCCAAGCAAGGAGTTGGGAATGGTATGACCATCTGATTCTATAGAATCACTTTATGTACGATGGGTGGATGGGTTGATGGTTTAGAGTTTTGCATCCTGTATCTATGCTAATTAGGACAAGAGGAGGACAAAGAAACGAGGCGGTCGAAGGATGATTTGAACTACTGTCCAACATTGGTCCAGGTGAGCATATCAGAGCTGGAATTTAACTCAGGACCCAGCAAACCCCAGCGCATTACCAACTGAACCAACCAGATGATTGGGGCTATATGTCCTGTATCTATACACTTGGTAGGCTAATTGGGACAGAAGGACCTCCAGATACTAATACAAAATCTAAATTGTAGTGTATACTACATATGGTACAATATATATGTCACACAGAAGGCCTTCTGAAATGACTTCCATAGTACAAATTACAATATCCCCCCTCCCCCTTAATTCAGATGCTCTTGTTCCACTGGCAGGAATCAACGTCTGACAACAAAATCTAGCCCAGCAGTAGAGCTAAGCCGATTACACTCCTGACCAAGCAGCCAAGAGGCATTGGACAGCCACTGGACATTCTCTGGACAATTCTCTAGACATATGGGACAGCAGATAGTAGTCTGAGGCAAGGTGATTTGTTGTTGAGCTTTGTGGAAAGACATTCTTTGTAGTGTAACATTTTACTGAAAGATCTTATGCTGACTGAGCAGACGCTGAGGTCGTTCCGGTTTTTCATTTCCCTCCGGTACAGCATTGTACATTTTATACCTCATGACACCTCTTTAAGCCAATCATAAGCCAGTATTTCCATGCAATAAATCCCATATCCTTTGTTGTCCCCTTATTCAGGAATGTTTACATGTTTTAGTATTTGTCTTATGGTATCGGTTATTCACCACGGGATCAGGAATATGTGTTTATCACACCTCCGGCGATAAATCACATATTTCCTCTCCCTCAGCGAATAACCTACACATGTTATCAGTCCAAAAATACATGATCGAATCACTGTATGCCAACTGATTTGGACTGGACATACAGCATTATTATTTAGCTTGCTTGGTTCTCTTCCAGTTAAGAACACATTATCAAGGAAAAAGTGGCCAAATACATTGTCAATGAATCTATTTTTAAAAACGCGTTTCGGTATATTTAAAAGTAGAAACCATGCTTTCTCTACTTTGTAATAAAGCAAGGTTGGTATATGACAACAAGGTCTCTGAATTTCACCAAGGTCAAAACTGAGTGCACAATGCACAATAGTATTGACAATACAGTGTATCAACAACCAAGGATACTGCAGAGCAAGAGATTACAGTGCATGCTTTCTGAACAGTAACCTAAGTAAATGCAGTGGCTTTAAAGTAAAATATGTTCCCCCCTTTTGCCTTCTCTTTTTTTTACAATTACTTCATTGCTGGTATCATAATCTACAAGAGGGGAGGTAAGCTCAGTTGTAGCATGCTGTGCTTGGCTGCCAATCACTTGGTCCAGGGTTCGAATCAAGCTCTTGCTGGGTCACCTGGGCCTATGTTGGACGGCTGTTTAAATCATTCTTTGCGTCATTGTCGTGTCCTCCTCCTGTCCTAATCAGCCAACCAAGTGCATAAAAACAGGATATAAAGCCGCAATAATCCATCCATCCATAAAGATGTACAATCATGTACCTGATGGCCTTTAAATAGTTTTAGTACTATGCTTTAATAGTTGAGTCAACTGTTAATACCTTTTTATTTGTAAAATATTCACCATGAGGCAAAGGTGATTATTACAAAATCTAAAGAAACATCTCTGAATGTTTGCGATCTATATCATCTTCCTGCGGCTACAAAACATTTCCAAAATACAATTTACACCCCGATTCCATGTTGAGAGACATGTTCTCATCTATAATTTATCGTTCCTCATAGCCTGTAGCTCTGTTCTGATTCCTTGGGAATTAGGGGAGTCATTTCTTCAACCAGGGAACAGTTTCATTTCTTGTGTTTCAGAAATGTCAGATTCTACATCAATTGATATCATTCCTGAAGTGAATAGAAATCTCCACACAATCTTGCTACTTGTATGATACACTGCATATTGTGTTGTTGGGGGTCAAAAGGGTTAACACCAAATATCCAGTTCTCTAAATAGAATCCATCCGCATTTTACACTAAGTACATAGTGTGCATCCGGTATACAGTTACCACAGGATAGATAGATAGATAGATAGATAGATCGGTAGATAGATAGATAGATAGATCGGTAGATAGATAGACAGAAAGAAAGATGGATATATGGTACGTGCAGCACTCTTAGCCCAGTTCCAGGCACTCATGAGGGTTGATTGATGAGATTGAAGAGAGAGCAGGAGTCCTCAACATGTTACATGTTTACCTTGCATGAGTGATCTTTTACCTGCCATGAACAGACACTGATACAAGGGGGCCAAATTTAATGTCTCGTCCGAAACAACATCCAGCTGGGATTTTGCTCATGAAGGGCCACTGAAAATGTTGGGTTCCCCGCCTGCAGTTCGAAAAACATGCAGCAACGACCATTCAGCAGCCCAGCTCATCCGAACAACATCATGCAGCATTGGAGATTTCGCTCATGAAGATCTCCTAAGTACTATAGTGTTCTCTGACCAAGAATCAAACCTGGGACCTACAGAGGGGAAATTCTGAACAATTTTAACAGCTCCTTTACCAACTGGGCCACCTAGCTGCTCATTTTCAGTGCATAAAGTCAAAAGGCAGAACTGTCGTAAAAACAGAGACTGCAAATGTGCATATGTCACATGGCCTAATGGTCTGCTATGCAAAACCTCCTGCACCCAGCTTGAAATGCCTTATTCTGATGGCTTAAGTTGATGCTTTTGCACTTTAGCATCCCTGGGAAACCGTTGCTATGGTAACACTTTCCCTTCCTTCCCAGCAACCTTTGCGCACCAGAAGGAGGGGGAGGGGGTGTCACTGGGTGGGGAATCCCCCATTGGTGCCAAGCTTCTGAGCTATGCAGGATGTATGCAGGATGCCTGTCTGTGCACTGTGCTGTGAATGATGCCAGAATGTGATGCCAGATTATGGCGATGTCTTGCTACATGATGCCAGGATCGATTGCCATGGAGAGAAATACAACTCTTGAGATGTAAGACAGCATTGATTCTGAACCAAAGTATTTTCAGAAATCATATGAATTAACATAGACTCTTTGACAATCCATGACAATTAAGCTGCGCAGAATGATGACCAAAAACAATAAAGTTGAGTTTTGGAAGCAGCTGGAAGTGATGTTCCATATTCATAATTTGTGAAAATACCTTTAACAAAGGTGTCTCTACAGGCAAATGTACTATCCTACATGGGGTAAAATAAGCAGTGGAATCCTTGAGGAAAACAAATCTCAAATTGTGTGAAGTAATTGAGGTGGAAGCATAAAAGTTATCTTCCTACCTACTTTACTGCACATGCATGTGAAGGATTTCTAAGACACCAAAAAGTCAGAAGAAATTTGTCTTATATACATTTTACTTCCCTGCAACTAAGAAGCAGTGATCGTAAATCCAAAATACTCAATCACACTCTGTGCTCAGACTCAGTTGCGGTTTCAGATTTATACCACAGCCAAGTTGTGTCACAGTTGTCGTACACAAGGTCATTCAGTGTAAACTTGTATGAATAATCAATCAAGCAGGGCCAACTCTACTATTATCTATATTCCACAACATGACTTATTTGTATGCCCAACCCCTAACCTGACTTATTGCAAATTCGCAGCCCTAGACCCTAACATTCCCCTATACAAGCTAATCACTGGCTTGTATAGGAGGCGTGGGACCAAGGTCGTAAAAGCTACTCTAAGCAGAAAATCGAATTCGCCCCAAAACCAATCACTGCGAATCACAACTGTTATTAGATTTTGTAAACCAAATGCTCCCTACTGTAATTACACATATTTATAAGGCACATTTGTGATACACATGATTCAATAAAATGAATTAGCATCAAATTAGCAATGAAATGGCAATTAAGAGAAAGCTATGAATGTATTATCACCAAAATAGAGAGTTGAAACTGACACGTTGGCCTGTAATATTATTTGCTGTCTGCAACGAGTAAATCAGCTAAGTTTAGACTTTTATTTTGATGAGAGGTACATACAACTGGTGGTCACCTGTGTAAGTGTCACTGCAGACATTGAAGGCTGGCAAAAGATTCCTTACATTAGGTTGATGTAAATGTCTGTTTTTATCCATTGCATAGATCAGAGTCTTTCTGAACAGACTGTATAATTAGACCATTGGCAGGCCTGTTCAAGCATGAGCCTTTCTCAACTGCCCGGGGACGGGGATGCAGCCAGGTATCCGTATTCAGCGTCACAATGCAGAGTCACTCTACAATCGCCATCACTGCCTACAGCCAAGTACCCATTTACACCTGGGTGGAGTGAAGCAAAGAGTTATGGAGGATCTGCTCAGTTCCTTCATGGCTGGAGCTCGAACCTGCAACAGCTCAGTTAGCAAGTGAGCACCTTAACCATCGGACCATGGCACCTATCCAATGTCTCCATACATACCAAAATATAAAGTACTTTGGGCAAAATGTGAAGGTATATCTAGGTACTAAAACTGAAAATCTTTGTTTAACCAGCCACAAAACAGTATGAAGTTACAATTCTAGATATTAATGTGAATAAGAATTTAAAGATCAAGACTTTTGTCAGCTTCAAATTGCAAGTAGGCCTTCACTCAGCCAAAAATAATTGGTTCCTCATTTTTGCAGCTTCTGGGAGCCCTAAAAGGTTTCATGCTACAGCTGCTGAATATTAAGTTAGCAAACGAGAAGAAATCGTGCAAGATTTTTGATGACATTAGACCATGCTTGACAACACTAAGCTAGCATGCGAAGGAAAATGGTGAGGAAAACGTCACATTTTTGCTCCTCTTTGTGGTATCTTTCTTTTATCAGATGAGCTTTCTAGATGTGTCTACCATGTCTATTTTGTACTTGGACATCCCACATATATGGTTTGTGGTTTCTTTAAATATTTCTCTCATCAAATCAGTTATGAATAGACATAAAATGCTATACTAGTTTCTTCTAACTATCTCTCTATCTCTCTATCTCTCTATCTCTATGTACTCATCCACTTCTATCCACTTCTATCAAGAAGGTTGGTCTAGTGGTAGCGTGCTGGGCTGCCAATCGCTGGGTCCATGGTTCTTCGAATCCAACTCTTGCCGGGTCATGCGGGCCTATGTTGGACAGCAGTTTCAATCATCCTTCACCTCACTGCCGTGTCCTCCTGTCCTAATTAGTCTACCAAGTGCATAAATACAGGACGTAAAGCCCCAATCATCCATCCATCCATTTCTATCAAGTACACTGTATAAACATATCGGGCATAGGCGTATACATTTCACTTATTGGAAGTTATGGCTTGGGGGCAAACGCCCTATTTATTCAGCTAGACCATAAGTTTCTGCACCGTTACATTTTATGCCACCAGTTGCAGGCTGGAGTGCTGCAGGGTCCTGCGGTTTCAATATTGTTTGCTTTCTACTCCTGTTGTAACATATTTGGACATTTTTCATCATATACATAGAAATTGGTATCTCAATATCCTTTCCTGGCAGCTGGGTGGCAGATCTCAAGGTCCCCACCTGCTCCTAGCCCTGGACCGCATGGGTCCCAGGGCTAACCTGCTCCACTGAAGGTCTTTGCCTGCATGGGTTCGAACCCCCGCTGGGGAGCCCAGAATTTTCAGTGGACCTTTATGAGCAAAATGCCAGCTGGGTGTCGTTTGAACAAGACGTTAAATTAGCAGCCCACTGTATCAGTGTCTGTGCTTGGCAAGTAAAAGATCCCTCACATGGGTAAATGTGTAACATGTTGAGGACTCCCACTCTCTCTCTCTCTTCCATCTCATCAATCAACCCTCGTGATCACAAGAACTGGGCCAAGAGGGCTGACCTTACCATACCTATACCTTTATCTATGTCAGTATCAATATCATTTCTTGGCACTGATGCATCAAATGGTCATTTTTACCCAGGAAAACAGCAGAAGCAGGAACTGAACCTGGAACCAGCAAGTAGACCCAATGTCCTACCAACTGAGCTAATTCCCTCCTTCCCCCAAAAGGCACAATCATTTCATGTGTGGTGGCACCTTGTCCACTGCAAGGGGTTTATTCTAGTTTGACTATATTTACATTTACTGTTAACCTTTTCCCTATATCTGAAATTAAATCTTGCACACATGATATCAACATGCACATCTATCTATTTTGGGCTGTATGATTACATTTGAGAGTTACATGGTGCCAGTAGTTATTTAAAGCCATAGCAGCTTATCACAATAAATTCCACAACATATCTTCCACCAAATTTCCATATTCATACTTGTGCCTGATAATGTTCTGATTACCATTTTAGTGAGTAGAATTCGACATGCACAACAATCCGGATATATAGCTATTTCAGTATGCACACATTTAGGTTTGATATAGATACAAAACCCTACTATAGTGTACATGCAGGAAAGTTGACAAGGACAGTGTAGCCCTCTTAGCCAAATACTTGCCACTGATAGAATTGATTGATGAGTTGAAGAGGGAACCCCATGTGAGGGATCTTTTATTTGCCCAGCATTGACACTGATACAAGGGGATGCCAATTTAATGTCCCATTCGAATGACATTTAGATTGATTGGTTGATCATTGCCTGAGCAACCAACTTTGTGACACAGAGTGATCACACTTTAGTCTGTCTGAATATGTTAGGAATACACTGTTCAAAATATATATATATTTATGGTCTCCTAAACTGAAAGAGAGGCCCTAACACTGACAGCTAGTTTCTGGTTTGTTCTATCTTTAGCCTTCAGGCCAGTTTAGGGAAAGCTTAGCAGTGGAGTCTAGAATATATATTCTGGCTCACACTTGTAAGTTAGAGACCATGCCTTTGACAGCTACAGCAGATCTGGCAGTTGCATATAGGCAGGGCCGCAACTGCATACATTTTGTAAATTTAGTGAAGAGATAGATAGACATATATATCTATACCAGACAGATGGATGGGATCACTGGGGCTTTCATTCCTATATTTATGCACTCTGTTGGCTAATTGGGACAGGAGGAGGATATGGTTATGAGGTGAAGGATGATGGAAACTACCGTCCAACATAGGACAGGTTACCCGGCAAGTGCTGATTGGTAGCCTAGTACTTTACCACTATCCTTTTAATTTTTACTTAAACTCCCAATGTCTCCCATTGTTTTTGTATTGTTCATATATTGTTATTTTGAATAAATAAATCAAAAATCAAAATCACTGAGCTAACCCTACCCCAATAGATAGATTAGATCAATGGATAGATAGATAGATGGATGGATGGATAGATGGATAGATAGACAAATAGGTAGATAGAGGGACAGCAGACAGAAAACAGATAAACAGATAGTGACTGGCTAATGATAACCAAAAACAGTAAAGCAACACAATTTCATTATGTCATTACCAAATACGGGACACAAACGTAACAATAAAATTACACTCAAAATATACAAAGCAATTACTACAGCCACACAAACTGCCCGAAAGTGTTTCCCAGAAGTCTTAAACCCACCCTTGCTACTTTTATGATATGAGATGTGGCATAGAAGGGTATAAAACCGAAGCATATATGCAGGGGATGGCCCATGCATGCATCCATGCTGATGAGCAGGTCAGGCTGGGTACTGCAGGGTTGTGCTAGTGCAATTCCTTTTCTTGGTCTTGGATATCTATATTGTTTTGTCTTTATATCATTCATATAGTAAGGAGAAAACCCAAGATGTTGGGAAAGAGGTAAAGGCATTCATAGATGCTTGTATATCTATTCATTTGCACAAAACCCCAGAAATCATATGAAACATCATAGCACACAAGCACACACTAATTTGACATTGAAAATCCACTCATCAATTTCAGACAATTCAAAATAGTAATTCATATTTCTAAGATATCTAGGCCTATATTGTCTTGTCTTTAAACGATCCATTGTAAGAATAAGCCCCAAATGTTGAAAAAGTGGGCTAAATGCCCTTATATATTTATATAGCTTTGAGATATTTACTTGAAAACCCCAAACTTTTGTATGAAAAATAATAGCACCAAGGCACACACCAATTTAACATTGAAAATACACCTCATCAATTTCAGAAATTCAAAATATACAAATTCATATACATGTAAATATAAGCCCTGAAACATCATCTTAGCTTGTATATAGCTACAGGCAAGGATCAAATGAAGCAATTAAGCTAGGATTAGATTAGGGAAAGTTGGAACTTTGCTATATTGGCTCCAATTTCATCATTTGCATGCCATTTGTGGAGGATTTTAAATGGACTTGCAAACATGGGAAATTGTGTTGACTGCATTGCAGCATGAAATTGTGAATATATTGTGAAGTTTATGGGTCTGGGCAAAGAGCAGCAATGCATAAATGTCTGCCTTAACATGTGGCCAAATAACATGAAGGATAGCATGTAAAATTGTAAAATGTTGTGGCCACTTTTCAGTATACCACAAGTTATTCAGCTAGACTAGACTATTATTACTGAGGAATACAGTAACACAGACCGGTTTTTGACAATTTTTATATGCTTCAAAATTTTTAGCGGCGCCCTGACCTCTCTCCCTCTGGTGCACCTGTGATGTCAAATAAGTGCTGAATGCTCATCACAACAGCTTCGAAAACCTAGGCTATTTGAATATAGTAAATTAATTTTTTATTTTTTTTGAATATATTCAATGCAAAAGAAAGTGTGCTAAAATGCCCTCATCAAAAGTTTCGAAGACCTAGACTATTTGAAAATATTCAGTGCAAAAAAATTATGTGTAATGAATCTTCCAAGTATATGCACATTATTTTATTTCTAAATTGGCACACCAAGACAGTCGACAGATATCTTCTAAGGCGTGGCATTAATCGGGGTTAAAACTGAAAAGTAATGCAGTTGGGAGTGAGTGAGTGAGTGAGTGAGTGAGTTTGTGTTTTACGTCTCATCAGCACCTGATTGGGCTATTTAGAGACATACTTGGTGTGTACTAAGTGTGTTTATAGTTGTGTTACATCGCTACCTCGTTATTTCTCTTTTTGTGTCGTGGATTCTGTTATCCGTTGTTTTTTAACCAATTTTTTTGCAACAGACAAATGGTCATGCAAAACCAATAAAATGAGGATTCCATAGAACTCGTCAGTGAAGGTGTACTTGGTGACTAAACTGTTTTGGTGGTATGTTTATCTTCTTCCCAGGAGTGGAGCTCTTGTTTTGTTCATTCAGTCAGCTTCCTCGACACATTGCCAAAGCCTGACATTTGAAGAAGATTAACCGCTCGGTCAAGGTAATCGTTTATAACCAGTTGTCTGAATTTCCGAATGTTAGCAGGATGTAGTTGACCTTGTAGGAGGAAGTATAGATATTCTTTGGGACTGATAGAATCGTCGTCTTCTTTTTCTGCCCCGTCTTTTCCTTCATCCACTGGTTTCGTTTCCTGTTTTTCCATTTCGTCCATTCTGTCCTGTTCTTTGTTTTCTGGATCGTCTTCTCCCTCTTCCTCTTGGCCTTCTTTCTTTTCTTCTGCCTTTGTATCCTCTTGACCCTCTTCATATTCTTCCTCTTCCTCTTCCTCTTGTTCTGCTTCCATGGATTCGTTGTTGGGTGTAATGTGCCTGTCATCATCTGATCCCTCCTGTTCCTCATTAGTGTCTGCTTCAGATGGACATTCTTCTTCCATTGCTAACTCAGGAGGAGCTGTGGTGCAAGCTGTTGGGATTTGTTCTTCAAGGTCCGGCTGGGAAGCAGAATGTTCTGCGGTATTTGTTGTCTTTTGAGTGTTTTTTGTACTGGTTCTTCCTGAGTATCTGTTTTTGTCTTCAGTGTTCTTTGTGTGCTGTTGGTGTGATCTGTTGATACGGTTTTCTTCGAGTTGTAGCCTTTGTCTTGGTGTAGCACGATGTTGAGGTTGTGGGTATCCCGCCATGTCCGCGTAGCTGGGAATTCCTGAGTGCTGGTCCACGATCCTTCTTGCCTCCGGAAAAGATATCGCTTGGGTTGCCTTCAATGTGAGGATTTCTTTTTCTTTTGTCCATTGTTTACACGTTTTGCTGTAAGAAGGATGGTCTTCCTTACAGTTGACACAAAGAGGAGGAGATGAGCAAGGTTCTTCTTTTGATTGGATGTGTTCCTGGGATCCACAGTGGCCACACACTTCTGGTCGTCGGCACCACTTGCTCAGATGACCGAAACGTTGACATTTATAGCATCTTCTTGGATTGGGGATGTATGGTCGTACCTTACATTGCTCCCATATAACTTTGACACTCTCTGGAAGAGTCGTGTCTGAAAAAGTCAAGATAAGAAGTTCCCGATTATCCTTCTGTGGGATTCTATGAAAATGAATGACATCAGTAAAAGTTTCAAACCATTCTTGTAAATCGTCGTCCGAGTCTAAATAGCTAAGGGAGGAGAAAACCACTCCCTTGGAAGTATTCAAGGTCCGATGAGGCTCGATTATTGCCTGTGTACCTGCAACATCTTTCAGCCTAAGGAGTTTCCGAGTCTGGTCGTCGTTTCTGGTCTTAAATAGGACGGTTCCATCTCTCTGTAAGGTTGTCTCTGCAGGTTCGCCGACATCTTGAAGTATGGTCTTGTAGATGGCGAAGGGAGATAGCCTGTTAGTTGGTTTGAACACTATGTACCTGTGTCGGTACTCCGACTTTCGTGTTGTCGTTTGTCGATTTAGCAGTTCTGGGTCGATACAGTCATCCGAGGATGACCGCTGCCGTTTTAGTCGAGACTGTGAATTAGGAAGAGAGTATGCCATAGGAATTTGTGATGTTCATCCCCCATGCTCCCCACCCACCAAGGAGCCCAACAAGGGGGACTAATATGGGTAGGGCTGCGCCCAGTACCCTAGTCCAGGGATACATGGGGGATATACTCGTAGAAGGCTTGGTAAGAGATACAGCTGCAATCATATTTAAAACATGGCCAGCATGTAGACTTGGTCAGAACCTTCTTTGATTGACCCATCAGCCATGGCCAAATAGGACCGAAGTCCTAGTGACAACATGACAAGCCGATTGACTGGACCGGGCCAATCCAGCCTCCCGTCTAGGAGAAATCCAGGCCAAAGTAGTGTATTGTATGGGAGGGACCAACTTAGGCCCACCCAACTCAACTACCAGGACCCCTTCATCCTCCGACACGGGTCGCAACCCACGGCAAACAGATTGCCCCATTTCCGTCGGGGAGACGTGTGCAAGCGCACTGTCTCGTGTTGGCCACTAAGGATAGAGGGCTTCACCTTAGTGTTACCACCCACCGCCACGAGGAGGCCCGAGACCTGCGGGGGCCTAATGCAGTTGGGAATAGAGACAGGTACACTGAATCGATTGAGCGGGTTTTGCTTACATTATTAACTTTAAATATCTATCCCTTCAAATCTCTATTTAGAAGGTCCTCTTCTTTGGTTATTGTGGAAGGTGAGCACAGATTGTAACAATCTGGGCTTCCAATCACCGGAACCGAGTTCGAATCAAGCTTAGGGCCTTAGGCCTGATCACCTGGACCTATATGTTGGACAGCAATCTCAATCATCCTCCAACTCATTGTTGTGTCCTACTCCTGCAAGTACTGTCCTAACTAGCCTGGCACAGTGCACAATACAGGACGTAAATCCCCAATCAGCCACCAATCTCTGCTTCTAGTTCCAGTTGTTGACAGTCTTTCTTGTCAGCTTTAGATGTCTTTCACTGGATTTTCCTTTGATCTCAAATCCAGAAACAGGTTCAGAAGATCAAATGAAATGTGTTGAAGACTGGTCATCTTGTGAAGTTGTGAGTAAAGAACAGCATCTGGATAGAACTAGCCCATCAGATCCTTGTTTCAGTGTCTATGTGAGATAAGTAACTTGGGTAGTCCAGTTGGCAAATGGGATGGCTTGTGATCTGAAGATCCATAGTTCGATTCCAGGTCAGGGAAAAAAATTTCTAACTCTCCTGTATCAGTATCTGTGCTGGGCAAGTAAAATATCTGATACATAAGGTAAATGTAGCACATTTGTGGTATCCTCTGTCGTCAATCAAGAACTTGCCTGATAGATGGCTTGGAGAGAAGTAACTACAGAACTATACAGTACTATAAACGAAAAAGTCTCACCATATTAACCCAGAGTCCCAGACCAGATTTTCATGAGCTTTTCATGGACTTTTCATAACTAAATGAAGTTTCAATCCTGTTATTATGAAAGTAATCTGCATCCAGGGCAGAAAAATGAAGTAAATTACATTAGAATACCAAGGTTATTTGATATATAACCTCAATTCTATTCTCAAGCCATGAACAATGTCAATGGAATCCTTAGAATGCCACATTGCAAGTCAGACAATGAATTACTTTATTGGATGAAACTAATCTATGAAGGAGACTAATCTCAGTCTGGGGTTTTAATCCTATTCTTATTTTAGGGAAAAGTCTTAATATAATATCGCACAGTCATTTATAAGGTGTCCATAATTAAATTATTCCATGACATTGTATAGTAGTATACCTTAAATCATATTCGAGACAAACGGATGATTGGAGCTGTAGGTCCTGTATTTATGCATTTAGTAAGATAATTAGGACAGGAGGAGGGCACAGCAATGAGGTGAATGATCATTGCAACCAGGGCTTTGGAGTCGGAGTCGGGAGTCGGAGTCGTGGAGTCGGAGGTTTTTGGGTGGAGTCGGAGTCGGAGTCGAACTTTGACTGTCAGGTGGAGTCGGAGTTGGAGTCGGAGTCGGAAATTAAATTGGTGACTCCTGACTCCTAAAGATAATTAATATAATTTACAAAAATAAAGTTAAAAAAATTTTGATATATCCCAAATTTTAAATAAAATTTCCTAAACAAGTATTCATATACAAAATCCTATGGAAACTTTGTAGAATTACTTTTTCTCCTCTGTTAAACATGTAATATTTATGTGCAATAATGCCGATAAGCGGAGTCGGGAGTCGGAGTCGGAGTCGTAATTCAGGAGGCCTAAGGAGTCGGAGTCGGAGTCGCTTTCTGAAATCCAAAGGAGTCGGGAGTCGGAGTCGGTTCAATTATAACCCGACTCCAAAGCCCTGATTGCAACTGCTGTCCAGCATAAGTCCAGGCGACCTGACCAGAGCACGGATCAAACCTGGGACCCAGGAGTGGCAGTCTAGTGTTCTACCAACTGAGCTAACCCTCCCATCAGGTAATTCTCCACAATCAACAAAAACATCGCTCAAAAAAGGATCAACAAAATTACAACAAAAAAAAAATATACAGACAAAAACAAACAAAAGGAGCACATAGTAGCTCGTAGTATACATTTCCTAAGATCCTCTGATTGATTTAGAGCACTACTCCTGATAGTAGCCTGTCAATTTCCTTAGGCATCACAAGATTAGACCATCAGTAGCAAAAACAGGAGACACCCAGCCCAGACAGAGAGACACCAGTCTCTGCAGACTGAGGGGGCTGATTTGGCAGGAAAGTCCAGAAATCTTTCAAGCCACATGTGCGTGGAAGCAATCAATGGTGGAGAATAGTAGTTGTGATGATGTCAATTGATCAGATATCAAGATTAGATGATATTAATTTTTCAAACACATATATAATATAGGTATGTTACAAAAAAAATTAAACATTTGCTAAAGATCCAAACCCGACATTAACAGATAGATCTTCGTATAACTTAGACAATGGTGCAAAGATTGCTCAAATCGATTGAGAAATAAGGGAGATATTGCAAATTTTGTGTTGCAAAAAACATATAAAATTTTCCCTTTGGTTCCTATGCTAAATGTAAAAAAGTTGTGACCTGAGATGCGATATTTCTGGGTACTAATGTGAATAACTTCTTTGATTTCTAAGATAATTGCTTGAAATTTTGACAGATTTTAGAATATATTGTAATAAAGACCTGCAAGTAA
This sequence comes from Platynereis dumerilii, assembly GCA_026936325.1. Lineage (NCBI taxonomy): Eukaryota > Metazoa > Annelida > Polychaeta > Phyllodocida > Nereididae > Platynereis > Platynereis dumerilii. Next base: position 28,210,476 of record JAPTHN010000008.1, on the reverse strand, counting down.
CTGCAAAACCAAAACCATAAATTTAAATGATCAATTCACTTGATATGTTGATCAAATTTAAAATCTAAATTATCAGAATCTTTCAAAATGCCCTGGTTTTATGCAAATATAGCACAATTTCTATAAACATTCAGCCGCAGCTGGACCTCCTGCAACATAATAGATCAATCTGAATGATTAGGAAAGGGATTTTTGGGACTACTTCATGATTTCTAGTCGTAAATAGAATTATGGGAAAAAAGACACATGCCAAATTTTGGTAAATCTCGTATTATTACTATTAATGATATACACTCTGCATCATTAAAAACGAAACAATATTGAACAACAAAATTTTGCAAGTTTTCATCTTTCAATGATTATAAAATCTAGCACAGACCTCATATAATTATAATCTTGAAAGACACATCAGCAATTTCTGTGAAAAATGATTTTTTTCTATACAATGCACATTTTAGTGAGTTATGTTTGAAACTTCAGTTCATAGACTGCACTTCCCTGGAAAACCCAACAATGCAAATATTCTTTTTGTGACATACTGGATAAGATTAATCTTATGAAATTTTGCACAACATCAAAAAGCTGTTTCGTGAACCCTTTTGAAAAAACAAAATATCGAGAATAAATCTGACTTTGACCCAAAAACTAAACTCAGCAACATTAAAAACGCACACTTTTAAAAAGGCTACAAATAGTACTTGCTCTATAGATATCAAGATGAAAATTTGCCCACTTCTAGAAGTTGCCATCAGGTATATCCACAAAAAAATGCAAATCTCTAAGTGCAGTACTTTTGTGTCAAATTAAATCGTCGTGGTCACTGTCGAAAATGGAAGTCACAAAACTTAAATTTCCTCTGATCATTAATTTCAACAACTTAGCTCTTCTTTCTACAAACTTTTTTGATAAGCCAGGAAAGTTTACATTCTTACTTGCTTTATCGGTTGGGAAAAAGGGATATTTGACCCAACAACAATTAAAGAGGATGAATCTAATAAAAATTAAGTGTCAATGCTGACACGCCCCCTACTGGAGCCTTTTGTCAAAACCTTAAAAAATGATGTTTTATTCAGATTTTTGAGACAATTGATATGGAATGATTGTCTGTGTGTGTGTTTCTACCCTGGGCATGCATAAAACCCCCATTATTTAACAGTTCTGGTTCACATGTTTCATTTGAAGATGCGAACTCGTAAATTTTTAGTTTTTAATTCAAAATCTGCTTTATCATTGACTTTTTTTTCAAAAACTTCCGTGGGACATCTTTTGGAAGTCTTGTGCCTGTTATGTGAAAATTTCATAAGATTAATCCCGTCCAGTATAGCACAAAACCAATATTTCCAATTGTGCGTTTTGTGTTGTAGTGCAGTTTGTGACTTCCATTTTTGAAAGTGACCACGACAACTTAAATTGACAGCAAAGTACTGCACTTAGAGATTTGAAAATTTTCGTGAATATACCTGATGGTAACTACTAAAAGTGCGCAAACTTTCATCTTGATGCTTTAAGAGGAAGTACTATTTTTTGCGTTTTTGAAAGTGTGCGTTTTTAATGTTGCTGAGTTAGAAATAAGGAAGCACCATCTCTAAATGAAGCAGGTGAACCAAAACTACTGAAAATGGGGGTTTTTATGCACACCTAGGAGAGAAAAACATACATAATCCTCGATTCAATATTAATACTCTCAAAAATCTGAATGAAAACTAATTTTTTAAGAGTTTTATAAAAAGCTCCTGTAGGGGGCAGGTCAGTATTGGCACTTAGATTTTATTGATTTCATCTTCTTTAATGGTGATTGGGTCAAACCTGCCGTTCTTCATCCAATTAATCATGTATAGGCCTAATCATGGTAAACTTTCCAGACTCATAAAAAATTGCAGAATTAGCTGCCTGGTTATTGAAACTGATTATCACAGAATGATTAAATTTTGTGAATAGCATTTTCGACAATAGCCACTATGATTTAATTAGACGTCAAAGTATTGCACATATAGATATAGACCCAGGATATATACACAAAGAAACAGAAAATCATTCCATAACAAAACTAAAAAAAATCTGAATAAAACGTCTTTTTTAAAGATTTTAACAAAAAGCTCCTGTAGGGAACAGGCCAGCATTGACAATAAATATTTTTTAATTTCATTATCTTTAATTGTGTTTGGGTCAAATATTACTTTTTTCCACCACATCAAGCAACTTAAATTGTAAACTATCCTGACTAATCAAACAATGTGTAGAAAGAACAGCAAAGTTATTTAAATTAATGATCACAGGATCTTGAAATTTTGTGGCTTGCATTTTCAACAATAGCCACGACGATTTAATTTGACACAAGAGTTTTGCTCTCAGAAATCTGTAAATTTTTGTGAACATACCTGATGGCAACAGCTAAGTGTGTGCAAAATTTCATTGTGATATATTGTGGGGAAGTACCATTATTTAGACATTTTGCGATGTTGCATTTTTAATGGCACTCGGTGTATCTTCCATTTTCATGTCAGAAAGGGTGCAATGTATAACTTTTTTCAGCAACGTACAATTTCCTTTAAACTTCACAAAATTGAAGTTGAAATGTTTCTCTCGAATCCTGGTTACTTTTCAAAGAATCCTGGTGCATTTAAATGCAAAATAAAAGGTGTTGAACTTGAGTCTCCACTTTGTGAACGTGTTAGCATGTGAAACTAATGAGGCGTGGACAAAAAATTACAATAGATCTACAGCTTGGGATTATCTCTATCCTTTAAAATCATAACATCAGGTAAAATAAATAAAAAAGACTGGTAAAATCATATTTTTCTAGAGGCACCGTCCAACAGTAGCACAACTGCTCAAACAAGTGACATGGGAAAGAAATGTCACACCTAATCCAGTGTTTTGTAACATACCTAATATAACTATATGTTTTAAGTACAATGTACACAGAAGAAAATAGGAGGCTGAAGTAATGATGATAAGCTCATATTGGGCTGCCGGGTCAGATTTCCCCATTCACCCTAAGGGGTGGTAAACGTGATTTGGCAGCCCTGCAATTTGAGGTCACCCTGGGCAGCTCCTTTATGTTGCACATATTAAAACTATGTTGACTGTATATTTATAAAATATAATCTACAAATATCTATTGTCATATTACTATAACTGATCTTCAGAAGACCTGCGCACGCATCTTCAAAAACAACAACAATATGCAGGGCAAGACCAGGCTACCCGGCTCTGACTAGTCCCTGTCCACAATCAGCGGACAAGCATGTAGTACGTGACGTCACAGAGCAATTGTGAATGAGCGGATGTTGATTGCATTGTTCTCTCGACCAATCAGATTTGAAAGATCGGTACTAGCTACCTAAGGTCATTCATCGACCGTGGATTCCAGATTGACCCGGCTGGAGTGGGAATCAAACCTGGGAATCACACAGCGATTTCCAACCTAGGGTCCTACCAACTGTGCTAACCCAGATACCATTTGTGATTCTGCAATGTTCAAAATTGACCAACAACATGATTGTAAATTTAAATGAATACTATAATGCTTCTAACTACATGTATGATGCCAGGTATACCACAATGAAGACAACATTATAGTCGGCACTAAAACAAAAGATAACAGTCAAATGCATTCCTGACAGCATTGATAACCATCAGTAATGAAATGTTTGAAAACACAATGATCAAACATCCATGCCATGAGCCAGCCAGTCTATATTGTCATAGATAATTACACGTCATATTGTGACAGATAGATTGATAAAATGCCTCAGTAATTATCCATGATGTTTAGGTGCACTTTGGGACCTCCATGATATATTGATCATCCCAATGTTTACACTGATGAAGTAATTACAGATGACAGAATAAGTGATAAAGCCAGTCTGCCAATATATATCTGGCAATATTTTTCATTATTTTTACAAATGCTTTACATGTTTCAGAAGAATTATTGAATCTTGGTTTGAAGACAGGATTCTAGAAGAATGTCATCAGCAAAAAATATATGAAACATGCATTATGTCCTGTATCTGCTATTTACGACCTTGGTAGGTTAATAAGGACAAACAGAAGACATATCAATCGGACAAAGGATGATTGAACCTGCTGTCCGGAACAGGAATCTGATCCAGGACCCGCTATTGATAGTCCGAGTCGCCATCTGATTTCAGGAGTCGGTGTCTTCGTTGGTTTTTCAGAAAGGAGTCAGGAGTTGGAATCGGTTCACTTGCTATCCGACACCGAAGGTCCGAAGCCTCTGCCTTGTTTCAACTGAAGAAACGTAGAATCATTGCTCAAATACACTCCTAACACAAAAGGTTCTTGATGGTATATATGAAGAACCCACAGCCGAAAATTTTTGTTAAGGGTTCAACTGAATTGAAAAGGTTCAATACTGAAGGGGAGACCCTATTGGAACCTTTTTAAAAGTTGAATAATGAACGTTTTAGGGTTCCTTATCTATACCAGCTTATAGAACCCTTGAAGGTTCCATATAAAACCTTTTTGTTAAGAGTGTATCTACCACATTTATCATAAATATGTATGACTACCTTTTTTCCTTTTCAGTCTCAATTTACAATTCCAACTCATGCCTCCATCTGGGAGGCTCAATTGCAGATATTGAGACCAGAGTGATGTCATCATCGTGACGTCATCAACTGATACTGACCACGTGTCACGCAATTATTCCAAGTGGAAGGTTTTGCTGAAAGAGATAGCAAGTGATCTAGGGCCCTTGGGCAGGGCTAGTTCCAGATGGGCTGTATAAATTGGCCAGCAGGATTCCTCACAAGAGACTGTTACCATTTACAAGCCAGTTCTATTTTTCAAATGTTTCTCTTGTAGCAAATTAGACTGGTAACATCCGCCATGTTGTGTAATTAATAATAATAATATTCAACTGCGGGAGGTAAATTGGATAACTGCGATGTAATTTGACTCGTATCCAACTATACAAAAGTCAGTTTCTACCATTTCGTTGTGCTCTATATGTTCCTTCAATAAATTAATTACGGTGTCCTTATATCAAACTCTGTTTCACTGCCTTCCAGAAAATGGCACACTTTATATATATCCGTATATTTTACGCATACTACTCTTCCCGGTGTATTGATAGCTTCACAGCGCCCGACGCCATAGCAACACATATCTCTAATATAGTATTGGCAGCGGTAGTAGTAGGATTGTTTTCCCTGGGCTCAAGAGCCGGATGGCCCAAATGCTGTCAATTCCTACGTGACAGCGGCTATCGTATGGTAATGTTTCGAGGAGGAAGCCCAGCCTGGAATCGAACCCGGTCTCTGAAGGTAAGCGTGTTAACCATGAGACCAAATAGTTCCTCATTGGTCCGAAGGCCAACGCCACTACAGTATCCTCTTTCCTATCCTATCCTATCACATCCTATCCTGCTGCCAACACATCTCTTTATTTATCATAAAGGGCCCACCCAGTCTAAATATAGACACAAAGCCAGTCTATTTACCCCAAAGAAGCTCTCCTCTTTTATTTATTTACACACTTGGTCCTGAAAAGGGCACAGGGCATATAAGGAGATCACGTGGTCATATTTGACCTTCATGTTTGACCTTGGTGGTCACGTGACCGTTGCCAATGTCAACAAGATTGTCCAAAAGCTTCCAAAGCAGATGGTGGCTTGGTGCAGCATTTATTAGAACGGTTGCCATGGAAACAGACACCCTTAAAGACCCTTTTGGGCCAGCAACAGCAGTGCAGGAGGCCTCTACTCCATTGGTGGCCATTGATTCTCGTGTGGTACACATGTGAGAGTGATGACAGTGATGTTGGCTACTGGGACCTGGCCTATATGGAATTACAGGGATCTTCACAGACCCATGGGCATAAAAATCGAATCTATTCAAACAAAACAGGGTTTGGTGTCAAGGTACTGACATGGGTGAGACTTCAGTCTCCATACGACTGCTTTATCACCGTGGATATACTAGTCTAACGTATATGTATACCTCAATCCCATAATGTTTCTTCTTCTTTTTCGCCGCTCGATACAATTACAATGCTTGAACTATCGTGCTGTTTCATATCCTAACCTGTCCTAGGGAGGGGGCGGCCCTATCAGCATGCCTCGGCGGTCCAACGTCGGCCCAGCATCAGTCCGATGTCAGCAGCGTCGGACCAGCTTCGGACCGACGTTGGACCGCCGAGTCATGCTGATAGGGGGGAGTTCATTCAGTTTGAAGTGCTTTGCGATTTAAATCACTGACTTCCGGGTATGCAATTGCGTCTCCAACCAGGTCTCCAAAAACTATGCTGGACAGAAATTTCAATCATCCTCTGCATTTTGCTGTGTCCCGATTAGCCTACCAAGTGTTTAGATAAGGGGTGTCAAGCTAAAATCATCAACCAAAATATTTTTTATCAGTTCCTATAGATCTGAGATACATGTTCAAATCGCCACATTCAGCTTCCTTCATCTTTGCAGCCTAAAAGCAGTGACATTTGTGGTTCTGGTCTTCAGTTGTGGTCACTTCTTGTGGTCAGGTTAGTCAGTGATAGATCAATAGTTAGTCAGTGGTGGACACCAGGCAATGGTTGGTCAGTCTAGTCACATCTTAGGCCCAGCCCCAGTAGAATCAATGGTATCTAGAAGAAGGGAGCCTAACTCAGCCCACAGATGAGACCTCAGGGTCTAGCTGTCTGTTACTGGCTCTAAGATCATACAGAAACCATTTTAAGAAGAGACAGAAGAAAAATGAGAGGCTGAAGTAATGATGATGTGCTAAGATGGATCAGACTCTTGAGAATTGGGGGTGGCACAAAGAGTGAGAAGTACTGCTAACCTATCCTGCCAATCTCAGTCCTTTGCTTCTTCTTTTGGTGCAGTTACTATCTATCTATCTATCTATCTATCTATCTATCTATCTATCTATCTATCTATCTATCTATCTATCTATCTATCTATCTATCTGTTATCTGTCTATCTACCTATCTATCAGTGTTGGAGGCCTCGAGGCTGACCTCGAGGCCGCACTCGAGGGGCCATATTTTGAAGGCCTCTCAGATGCCCAATCCTTGGCCTCGGTTCGGTCTCGGGTGTCTTTGGGCCAGTGTTGGGTGCCTCGAGACTGGCCTCGGCCTTGAGGCCACATTTTGATGGCCTCGGTCTCGATCTCGGAGGCTCATGCCTCGGTCTCTGCCTCGGACAACCTGGTCTCGACGACAACACTGCTATCTGTCTATCTATCTATATAGCTTCAACAACGTCTGTCAATTTACCTATCTGCACCAAGAAATTGAAAGTTAAAAACACAATCAAACAGAAAATACACAATCACTTAAATTGAGAAGCAACAAGCATTTTTCTGATTGTTTTGTGCCACTCGAACAAAAAAATCTCAAATCCACTTGAAGAGCCAAAACAAAACGCTTCATTTAACTTTTAAAACAATGAGATGAAAATGCAAGACCTGGAATTATCGATTACAGGGAATCCTATTTCATAGAACAGAGCAAATACAGAATCGTCAGGATGGCTATGATAGGATGTGATCAAAAATGATAGATGATGTTGCTGATAAGAATACCATCATTTTCCACATTCCTATCATTTTTGCAATCAATTTATCTTAATGTACCATCCAGGAGAGACAATTGCTTTGGAGATGTTTTGTAGCCAAGCACTGTTACAGTCACAGCACAACAAATAAGTATTTGACCACCTCTCAAATGTTCATCTTGAATTCTTGTTCATATATCAAACTGCAAAATTTCGAACTTGACAGAATGATAGATAGATCTAAGATCTGTTTCAGTTAGAAATCACAATCACAAATCAGCAAATTAATGGAAATATTACTTATTGCTGTCATAAGTTTCACAGAACAACTTTCATAAACAGTTTCAGTTCAAAAATCCTCAAATTAAAATTAGAAAGACAGCAAGGGCGTAGGTACAATGTGCTGGCAAAAAAGGACAAAACATTTAATTAATCCTTAGGGATTGATGGATGGATGGATGACTGGGGTTTTTTTATGTCCTTTATTTATGCACTCTGCAGGCTAACTAGGACAGGAGGAGGCCGCAGCAATGAGGCGAACGCTGGTTGAAATGGCCATCCAACATAGGCCCAGGTGACCCCGCAAGAGCTGGATTCAAACCCGGGACCCAGCGATTGGCAGCCGAGCACTCTACCACTGAGCTAACTCTCCCCCGAATCAATCCTCAGGGATGAGGCGATTAGAAATCAATGTTTCAAACATACTCCCAATTTCCCATGGATTCCATTGAAATATCACAAATATGAAACATCACAATTTGATATGAAAAGAAAAGAAAAAATAGTGCATACTAGTGACACTGTTCTCACACTTTTCAAGTCACAAAAAACTATTTAAAAAAAGATAGGGGATGTTATTAATTAGATGTATCAAGCGCAATTACTGCTATCTGGAAATGGCAAAATTACAGAGGGCAAAATGTGTGTGAAAATGCTGAGGTTTGGATCATGTGCATTTCAAGTAATGGGCTGATAAAAAAAGGACAAACTATTCTATATTGTGATACCCTATTAAGGGTGAAAAAATATTGCAAAAAAATGTATGTATTATAAATATGAATTGAGATCACCAAAAAATACATAACCCTTAAAAAAAAAACCAGATCAAATAAACCAAACAACAAATTCCAATATATTACTACTCAGGGGAAATGAGATTAAAAAAAAAAAGATTATGGTACAAATTAACCTCCCCCTCCCTCCAAAAAATAGAAGAAGAAAAGTTTTGCCTACCTGAATTATTTCCACTACATCAATACTTTACATCCAACTGTGGTAGGTCTATGATTGTAGATGCCTAAATTGATCATGTCATCAATGCCCATCATTTCCTGACCTTTGACATAAATGGGATGACCCCTGACCTCTTAAGTAGGTCAGGTCAAATGTTGTCACGTGATATTAGATCACCAATCACAAACTTTAAATCCACTTTTCAGGGCCCCCAGGGATTTTTATTTTATTTTTGGAACATATTTTCAAATTGTTCAATAACTATGTATGGATATGTGTGACTTTCAATTCCTTCCTTATATTGAAATAATTCATGTCCAGGTATCTATTCATAATCTAACATGTTTTAAACAGGCAAATATTAATTTCCTTTTGTTATTTTACTTATTTTAGCATTGAACATGTGCAGATTTGGAAAATTTAATGTCGTACATAAATCCAAACCAATCAGTCATTTAGAACTCATGTAAAATGATTAAATTTGATAGACATTCTCTTTAATGATATTGATAAACAATTTGTTCCAGAATTAGATCATCCAGGAAAGTCATGAAAGTTTGGGGGAGGGTTAGCTAAATTGGTAGAACACTGGGCTGAAATTACAGTCCCGGCCTCCGGGATTGAATCCCGCCCTGGCCAGGTAAGCGTCACTTATGTTGGACAGCAGTTTCAATCATCCTTCATCTCATTGCTGTGTCCTTCTCCTGTCCTAATTAGCCTAGCAAGTGCTTAAATACAGGATGTGAAGCCCCAATCATTCATTGATTCACCCTCTCATAAGTCAATAATTTGTCTATTTATAATGAAAGTTTATGAAACTCCGATATGGGGGAATAAGTATTCCCTTAGCTCCGACCACCACCAATTGCAATTAACAACAGCCAAGTGAGCATGCAATTCCGCTGCAGGCCTGCATCTACACGGGTTCGAAACCAGAGTCGCGAATCTTGCAAATATTTTTCAGTGGACCTTCATGAGCAAATCAGTGTCTGTGCTGGGCAAGTGATATATCCCTCACATAGGAGCTCATAGGGTAAATGTGTATGCCTGATACTTGTAACATAAATTTTGGCAAAGAAGAGGCTACACTCTTAACAAAAAGATTTTATATGGAACCTTTAAGGGTTCTATGAGCTGGCATATATAAGGAACCCTAAAAGGTTCAATATTAAACTTTTAAAAAGGTACCAACAGCAGACAAAAACAACAATTACATAATCCAGCTGCACAATGGAACCCCTTTCTCTCAAGTTGGGAGCATAGAGTTCCATCATAAGGCCTTCCCACCAGTATTGAACCTTTTCAATTCAATTGGACCCTTAACAAAATTTATCGGCTGTTGGTTCTTCATATATATACAATCAAGAAACGTTTGCATTAAGAGTGTATGTAAGGTCTTGGAGAGACACTTCCTTGGATATCTTTCAGTAAAAATCACTGGCTTTTTCAGCTGCATATAATCTTAAAGTCAGAGAGCAGGGGTATATAAAGATAAATGCCAACAAAAAACTTAAGTGTTGCCATGGAAACCTATTGTTAAGCCCTCTGTCCCCACAGCAAAGAATGTAGTCTTTTTGAGTCACTAATGATCTATGTACAGTCATAATGGCAGTAGTGTTGGGGGAGGGGGGGGGAGTATTATTAAGATAGTACAAAGCAGTGGTAGACCGTTGTAGATAGAATGCATTGCAAAGAATAGCAAACATTTAAACATTCTATCTATCTATCTATCTATCTATTTTTCTATCTATCTATCCATCTATCTAAATGTCAATTTGGCTCAATCCCAGTTAAATGGGCAAATTCAAGTCTAAAAAAAGTGAAAAAGTGACCATCACGGATATGGAAATTTTTGCTCAATATCTTTTGTACATGGTCAAAAGGTGCAATTTCTAGAATATCTTTCACTAATCTTAACTTTTATTTTGCTAATTTCCAATGCAATTTCACAGGTTAAAATGAGAAATGGTAACGTAATTTACACTGTTTAGAACAAATTTACACAAATTTGGACACTTTGTCCCTTCTCAGTTCAAAAATAATGATCACAAGTTCATGAAATTTACCATATGATTTCAGGCATCCAGGGCCTACAAAAATAAAAAATAATTGTTTTTCTATCTCTATTGGTCTTTTCTGTAGGCTATGTTAACGTAATTTACATCTAAAAACGACAAAATCACTTTTTGACCTTCTATGGCCTCCGGTGGAGAGAGTTTTCAATATATTTCAAAGCCGTAAATTGCACCAAAAATAAGACTTTTCAACCTTGGCAATGAAGTTCTTAAATTTGAGAATTGGCAAATATTAACATGATTAAAGTGGCGTTGAATCTTGGTAACGTAATTTACAAGAATTATGTGACTTTTTTAATAACCTTAAAAACTTATCTATTGATTTCAAAATGAGTTATGGATTTTTTTGTTTGAAAGACAGTATTGTTAGGCACATCTTCATTCATTTCTCAAGTCAATACCAGCAAAAATAGTGCCACAGCATCATATTATATGAAACAACACTGCAATTGGACATGCAATTTTTCCGTTTTTCGGCAATTCAACATGGTATTTACCCCAGTTCCTATCCCATATTGTATGTGTATTGTATATTAATACATTTCTATATAGGTATTCTAAATAACTGTCAAATTTCAAAATTGTAAACTGATTCTACGAGAAATGACAGCCAATACTCTTTGAACATTCTTTATTTTTGGAATTTGCCCGTTTAACTGGGATTGAGCAATTTGGTATTGTCATTTCTCAAAAATTGAATTACTTTTGCTTCATATACACATTATCATCGATTATCACTATATTATTAATAAGACCTGGGATATTTTTCCAATGTTATTTACACAAGGAAATTGTACTACCAGCTTTCAACAAAAAAATTATTTTTATTAACCAATTTGTAGCAATGAAAGTTAAAACACCAGAAAGGGTTGAGGCTAGTGCAACTAATTTGTAGCTAAACAATAAAATCTATCTATCTATCTATCTATCTATCTATCTATCTATCTATCTATCTATCTATCTATCTATCTATCTATCTATCTATCTATCTATCTGCCATAGACTTGAAAGCAAAGTTACACAATGTGATTTAAATTAATTCCATTTTCAAACAGTGTCAAATCCACCCATTCTATTTATTCTATCTATTAACCTTAAATAGCTTTAAATCTATTCTAAATTGGTGAATTGCCCAGAATTGTTAAGTACCTGAGTCAAATAGCACCCTTTGTTTTCAATGACACCCTAGAAGGGTAAAAGGGTAATGGAATTGTTGTGGTCTGTCAACCCTAACCCCAGACCCTAATTAGCAACTCTAATTTCTAGGAAACCCAGTATGAGATACTGCATTACACATTGCAGTAACACAATTGTACATTTGGACAGAAGAGGGGTGTTTTGTTGGGGGTGGTGAAGGGGGTTGTGGGGTTCTTGGTTTCTGGGAATTGTGAATCACTTGTTTACTAATTTCTTGGAAACCCTATAATAAGATACAATTGCTCAGATAATTTTTTGAGGGCTTACTGCATCTGTAAGGTTACTAGGAATAGAATAAAATTTGATCTGGAATAGATAAAATAGGATGCAATAGAATAGAATAGAATAGAATAGAATAGATGGATGGATGATTGGGGCTTTATGTCCTGTATTTATGCACTTGGTAGGCTAAATAAATAGGACAGGAGGAGGACAGTGACTCAGGAAACAGCACGTGACAGCAATGAGGCAAAGGATGACTGAAACTACCATCCAACATAGGCCCAGGTGACCCGGCAAGAGCTGGATTCAAACCCTTGACCCAGCGATTGACAGCCCAGCATGCAGTACCACTGAGCAAACCCTCCCCCGAGAAAAGAATAGAATAGAAGATATTATAAATCTGAGGTCAAAAGAAAACTTCAGTAAAATCGACTGAGAAAGCCTGGCTTACCATCTTCATGGACTTCACCAAGTTCACTTGCAGGGAAATTTAATCCTCCTTCTATCTTGCATTTTCTACAGGCTGTCATTGATTGTAAGCATATGCTGAGATCAAAGGGTCTTCCTAATCCCCAACATCTTGGAAGAAATTATTTGAATATCAGCTAATATATATCTTTCAGTTCTACAACTTCTACCTTGTTAACTAAATAGTATATATATATCAAGCTAGATGAATTTCTGTGAATGAAATAGCCTATGTACCATTTCAGTTTAAATATATATCTTGCCTATCTGTTAATTTTGGTACTTTTCTATCTATCTATCTATCTATCAATCTACCTATCTATCTATCTATCTACATGTATCTATCTAGCTGGGTGGCTGATTGGTTAAGGTTCCCGACAGGACCTGCCTGCTCCGCTGAAGGTCTATGCCTGCATGGGCTCGAACCCGGGGAGGGGATCCCAAACATTTCAGTGTGACCTTCATGAACAAAATCCCAGCTGGATGTTATTCAGATGACACATTTAATTGGCAGCCCCTTGAAATTGAATCAGCATTATCCATGACACCAGAGAGTAGTCAGTTATTGAAAGTGAAATACCGGTTTGGTGCTAGTGAAATACTGGTTGGTGCCAGTGAAATACCTGTTGGTGCAAGTGAAATACTGGTTGGTGCTAGTGAAATACCCTGCTAAACTAAATGTCTCAGGTTCCACCTCAAATGCTTGTAAATGTTGCCTATGCGATTGTGCTTAGTAGATACGCATTGAAATTTTCAAAAGGTCCCCAAAAAATGGAAATAAACAAATAATAGCACATTGCAGATTGCACTTCCCCAAATGAAAAGGAGAACTTAGCTAGCAAACCAAATACATTGCTTGAAGCTCCACATAACACAAACACAAAACTTTCAATAAACTATTGCCAGAGAGCTATTTTGCCAATTCATTATTCCAATCAGGAGCTTGCATGTCAGAAAAGAGCACACAGAAAAAAGAGAATAGAGAATGCAGATTTCCATCAACAAAATTTCAACAGGACCTAAAATGTCTGCATAATGCCTTGCTTAGCAGCTGCTAGCATATACATACATCACAAAAATGACCTATTCTTACACTAGAACCTTCTTTTTTTCTCATTTCCCCTTATTTTTTCTCATGCATTTTCCATTCTTTTCAATAATCAACTTGAGAAAGGCCAAAACATGGTAAGCCAAACCCATAAATATTTATAACAACAAAGTGGTACCCTTAACAATGTTTGAGACCCATGTGGCCAACTTAAACACAATTCCAAAAGACCTATACATGACATATTTACTTCATAATACACGTGAAAATGCAGAATGCATATTTAGGCATTATAGATCACAATACCCTCGTGTAGGTCTACAACTACCTTGGATTCGGCCAAAACCAAGTCTATAAGAAGAGGGGTATGTTAGAGAGAGATGGATAGATGGTAAGTGAAGCCCTCATAGCCCCGTTCTGGGCGCTCACGAGGGTTGATTGATGAGATGGGAGAGAGAGCGGGAGTCCTTAACATGTTACACATTTACCCCATGTGAGGGATCTTTTACTTGTCTAGCTCAGACACTGATACAAGGGGCCGCCAATTTAAAATCTCATCTGAATTACATCTAGCTGGGATTTTGCTAATGAAAGTCCACTGAAAATTTAGGGTTCCCCACCTGGGGTTTGAACCCATGCAGGCAAAGACCTTCAGCGGAGCAGGCCTAGACTCTAACCACTCAGCCACGATGTTATATTCATTTGGATAAATATAGCCTTTAGATATAGGCCTATATATGGACAGTTTCAAGTATAGGGAAGGAATTAACAGATTGGCTATCTAACTTTGCTTGCCTATCTATCTATCTATCTATCTATCTATCTATCTATCTATCTATCTATCTATCTATCTATCTATCTATCTATCTATCTTTCAATCTTTCGAATTATTCATGACATGAAGGCTTGTTTTAGCATCTTGCCACTAACTACCAGTTTTAATATTGATCCCAGAATGGCTGTGATTTAATAATAGGTGTCATTACCATCTGAGATGAGTCAATATTTGGAAGTTGTACCACGCTGAGTACTGTTCACAGAGGTGGTGATAAAGGAGAAAGTAAAAAAAGTAAAGACTTTAAAAATGGCAAAGTGCATGTAATGTGAATTATGGATCATAAAATATGGATTATAAGAAGTAGACCCTTGGTCTGCAGGATATGCTAAAGGAATTGAGATAGGAAGGTAGATGCACAGATAAGGATAGATAGACAGATAGATATATGGATAGATAGATAGATAGACTGGAAATGTCATCATAAAATAGATTATGTCATTATAAGATAGATTGTCAGAAAGCACATATATATCCCTCATATCTATCTATCTATCTATCTATCTATCTATCTATCTATCTATCTATCTATCTATCTATCTATCTATCTATCTATCTATCTATCTATCCATCTATCTATCCATCTATCTATCTATCTATCTATCTATCAAATCCAGAAATGTAAAATTATCAGAAATGTGCAAAATGCAACTTTCTCTTAATTATTGAATCCATGACAGTATTGAAACCACGTGTGATCACAATCAATACACGACTTGGCATGGTGTCAAGAGATAGTCATCTAACAGTTTTTGCAATATTGACAAATATGGGGATATGCAACAAAATTATAATGCAAAGAACTGTAGAAAATAAATAAATATTCAATTCCTCATATTTGAATCTTTCAAGGTTCAGCCTGAAAACAATCTGTTTAAGATAGTGTTACATTGTTGATGTAATGGCACTGTCTGTATTACTGACAGAGAAGGCCAAACATAGGCGTATCGGAGGGGGGGGGGGCGATCGCCCCCCCAAAAGTTTGGGAAACAGTAAGATTCGGGCAAAAAGGCTAAAAAATTCGGGCAGATAATTAAATAAAAACTACCGGAAATTAATGATTTCAAGAGGCAATTTAATTTGAAATGTTTATAAGTTTAGATCGTGAAATTCGGGCAAATGTGGCTCGCCCACCAAAAAATCGCGCATGCCGTACGCCTATAAGGCCAAAGAAGCATATGCAGCCACATTGCAAAAGCAAAATTGCATGGGATACAATAATATGCTTTTACTGTTTAGATTAATTAAATCAGAAAGTCTCCAAGATACAATAATTCTATAGTCATGTATTATTGCATTGGATATGGAGTTATAGTTATGGTATTGCCATAGCCTGTATCAAAATATGGTAAAAACTGCACAAGTAAAGACACATGAAAATAACTAAATTACAGACAGCTTCAATACATGTTGCAGAGCAGAACAATAATTCTATAGTCATGTATTATTGCATTGGAGAGCTATAATCATGGATTTAGAGGAGTATTGCTATAGCCGGCAGCAAAATATGGTAAAAATGCACCAGTGAAAAGGAAACATGAAAATTATTGAATAACACAATTATCTTTATCTTCACCACAGGGTCTAAGAACAGAACAGTATTATGATTGATGCTGTCTAGTCCTTGCATTGTCAAAAGCCTTGGTGGTGAGCAGCCACACAGAGCCATGTGACTCAACCTGCAAGTCTGCAACTGCATGCTGCAGGAAGCTGGAGACAAAAAAAAAAGATGTGTTCTGTGCAAATCCAATAAATTCACAATCTGGATCTCAAGAACATACATCATAAGCTACATCAAATCCATACAGGGCTTATAATAATCAAAGTCTTACCATATCATTGTAATGCCTGTCTGAGTACATAATCCTGGTCCAAAATGGTTAGCAGCAGCTAGCAGCAGTACCAAAGCAT
Source organism: Platynereis dumerilii (assembly GCA_026936325.1). Lineage (NCBI taxonomy): Eukaryota > Metazoa > Annelida > Polychaeta > Phyllodocida > Nereididae > Platynereis > Platynereis dumerilii. The sequence goes on along the minus strand of JAPTHN010000008.1, from coordinate 28,193,968 downwards.
CCCTACAGGCTCTACAACAGCATTGTCTGGCTCAGCAGAGCAGTTCCACTAGCCACCGTTGAGTGGCACTCTAGCATAAATTATGCACCCCCTGCACCCATAATGGTAAGGGCAATAGCACAGCAGAATAGAGGTCCTGCATATTGACTTTAGGCAGAGCAAGGGCCAAAGGGGAGGGGGGTGGATTTATGAAGGGGGGGGGGGCAATTATAATTTTTTTGTCACAAGGGGGGGGGTTAATATCATTATAGCATGTCAGAATTAATAAGTGGTCAAATTAAAGAATTGTTTTTCTTCAGATAATTATCTGTTTTTTGTTTATTTTGGTGATAAAATTAATTTGTTTTTGTGAAATGAATAATCATAGCACTTCCCTGTATTTAAATTACAGCCTATTGCCATGCATAAATGAATATATGTGTTAATGTGTTTTTGGGGTATATAATGGAATGTATCAGTAACACTTTTTTTCAAATTCTAATTCCTCAATATAAAAAAAGTACAAATTTGATCTTTTTAGTATATTCAAGAAGATCAAACTGTAGGCCTATATATAACGAGTCCAGACAATCTCAAATCTGCATTTTCTACTTTAATGAGATAAACAAGGTTTTTCGGAATGATTATCGATTGTGCTAAATATTTCTCAAAATGAATTTCATTCATTGAAAAATACATTTAAGACTTTCCCTTTAAGAGACTGACTTAGGCCACTTTTTCTCCAGAGCAACAAAATACAATTAATACAAGTTATACTGATATAAATATCAATACCCGAACTTGGAACCGAATAGGCCTGGACCAATAAAAGACAATGTAAGGGGGGGAAACTGTCTCTTAGGGACTGTGGTAGGGAGGGTACTGTCCCCACAGTCCCTTGAAACTGAGAATTGCATGCTGCTGCCACCTGGCACAAATTTAGTTTTGGATACTGCACCAAGAAATATTAGTAGATCAAATTTCATTGCACTTTCACAAAGTTTCTGTTCAACGTCTTGGTCAACCCAAATGAGACTAGATAATCATGTTCTCTAAAAAAAAAACAGGATGAGAAAGGTATTATCCTATAGGATTGAAGCGTTCTGTCTCAGCCACCTGGAGGAATTATAAAGAAGCATATACAGAAGCTCCCTCTGGAGAGAGTTGAAAGACTTGACAAGAGATGAAACACCTGTGAAGTCTGTGTTGCAGGCAGTCTATAAATATTTCATACTTAGGTCTACGCTCCTACGGATTACAAGAAAAATCACATGGACATAATAAACAATCAGTCAGACTTACTTGAAGTTACTTCCCTATTCATAGACACACAATCGTTAAGTCAAGAAAAAGGAAGAGAAAATATATACCGCTATGTACAAGTAATAAACAAGGTACAACATGTACAACTCGCCCTGAGCCCAGAAGGAAAACTAAATTGAAATGTCCAAAGACAACTTCCCTATTCTGACAGAAATACAAGGGAATAGTAGGTTACATGGTATGTAAACTAAATTAATTTGGCACAGCAAATAAGAAATACTACATTATCTGTTCCAAAGTTTAAGCCAATTAAGGTTAAGCAATGATCAACTTCAAAACTAAATGTCATTTGGAGATTTTAAATTGGAAGCCCTTTGTATCAGAGTCTATGCTGGGCATGTAGAGTATCCCACACAATGGGTAAATGTGCAACATGTTGAGGACTCCTACTCACTCTCCCACCTCATCAATCAACCCTGGGGAGCGGCCAGTTCTGGCAGTAGAGGGCTACAATATTCTTATCCAATCCATCCTATCCTACTGCCCTTCTTCTTATGACTGTTAAGGTAAGTTTCAGACCATTTAAACTCCACTACTTCTAGTGACAGAGCTGTGAATATAATGGCCGCCATCACACAGACTTGGAAATGATGTAAATGTAGGGGGAGCTGTGAGCAAAAGCAGCTCCCCTGGTGGCAGAAGAAATCTCAAACCAAGACTAACATGGAACGTTTTCATTACAAATATCTTTCTCTCCAGTTCATATTAGGCAGCTAGATTTGTGGAAAAGACATTTCTTAGAGAGTTTGCATCTTTTGCCTCCACTTTTATTTTATTTCGCAACTTATTCGCAACACATTGTGTCATTGCCGATTCTGCATAGATTACAGAGTTTACAGCCTGTAATTTCTGTTTCTTAAAAACAGTGAAATCAGTTGCTAATCCATTGTAGCATCTCTAGTAGACCTATTCACAAACTACAATTTACATTACTCATAAGGCCAAATTTAGAAAATACTGAAATATCAAACTTTTTGCCAACCTCATGCCATGTTTTTCTCCTCATCCGAGCAGCTATTTCCATGTTTAATTCAGTCAAATGCAAGGCGGACGGAACGTAAGAATGACCGCTGACTTGGGCCAATGTCTTAGATTGCTTATTGCGCCACTTAGCTGTTGTGGGACTAAAAGGAGGCTTTTCGTTTTGTCTATATGTCACAATGGGACTCAAAGAAGGTCTAGTGTGATTTTGTGATGTCATGACAGAATTCAAAGAATGTCCATTGTTGTGGTGTGACGTCACACTACTCTTAGAATGTTTGTCATTTTGCGACATCACAGAATTTCCATTTTGTTGTGATGTCATGGAGCTAAGAGAATGTCTATTGTTTCGTTGTGACATCACAATTGAACTCATAGAATGTCTGTTCTTATTTCGTGACATCATATCATCAGCACTCATAGAACGTCGATAGTCATGTCTTGATGTCATAATAGGACTCAAAGTATGTCCATTCGGCAGTGATGTCACAGTAGGACTTTTAGAGCGTCCATTGTTTTGTTGTGATGTCACAGAAGTAACAGAATGTCTATTATTTTGTTGTGACATCACAGTGGAAATCATGGAATGTCTATTGATGTGTTGCACCTTCATACTAGCTCTCAAAGAATGTCTACTATTCTGCTGTGACATCACAACAGAACTCATAGAATGTCTGTTTGGTTGTGACATCACTTTAGAACTCTTATTAGACCGTTTTTTGTACTTCCTTGATTTGTTTTCGGAACTTTTAGAATGTTTTTCATCATGTTGCAACAACTCAATTGTTGTCATGTAATTTCCATCATCAATTTGGTCAATGTCATCATGTGAAGTCACATTAGAACTATCAGGACGCTGACTATTATGGTATTCATTCCATGGAGTTGTGACATCATGTCGTAAATGTCTTGACGTCATCAAAGTCCTATTGTTCCTGTTGTTATTTCGGTTCATATCATTTTTGTGTATGGGATCAAACCCGGTACCTGCATTGTCATCATGAAACTCAGTCACACGAAAATTGGGTAAAGATAACCCCATGGTTTAGATTTAATTTGAAGTAAAAGTCATCTGGAGCATAATAAAATATGTCAAATGTCAGTCGCAAAATTTTAATAAGAACAAAATTATTTTTTTTTAATTCAGTGTCATAAATTTAAAAAATATTCAATGTCCAGGGTAGACAGAAATATGTGCTACCAAATATAAAGGCATTCATATTCTATAGATATATCACTCTAAAAATTATGTCACAATCCCTAAAATGTATTGACATACTCATTTTTCCAGATAGATACATGATACTCCAATGTTCAATTAACTTTAATTGGAGTTGCTAAATAACAAACCAAGAGCCATGAAGCCTATGAAATATTTTGTAAGAACTCAATATTCCATGAAAAAAAGGAGTCACCGTTCCTAAGTAAATTGCTTAAAACATGATACACCAATTAAGTTAATATTGAAGTTATATCTTCTAATAATTAAATATACTCCACATGCATTCGTTCGATATGATATCCATATTAAATCCTTATAATACTCTTTGACATACGACTAATATTATTCCATGTCCGCTGACAGAATTTCACAGAATATGTGAAAAATTGTGAATATTCGACGACTATTCCAAGTCTCGACAAGGGTCTAAACACCTGTTATCATGCAAAATTTCTTTATAAATGAGGTTTACATCCAGGACGTGAAAGCTTTAACATTTCTTTGACAAAATTTTCCACAGACCAACAATTATCTGAGCCTGTCATGCCATCCTGCACTGATATTCATAGAGCTATTCATAATAGCAGTCATATAAATTCTCAGTTCTATTTTGTCAAGAACTGAATGACAAAATTTTATCATGCAATGGTTTCCATGGCAACCAATGACACACTTGCATAACAAATAGGAACCACTGACACAGCAAAGATTCGATAGAACCATCATCACCAGTAGAACCACTGGTTCAATATATGGATCATTGATCCATAAGGACCTTCAAGCTACCTTCATGCCCAATTGTCATGTATGCACCAGTGAATTTGAGAACTCTATAACAGTCAGAGGTGACCTCAACATGGCTCAACATGTTCAAAGGCTTCAGTGAATCCATAATTATTCATTCACACAGTTCACACAGCAGAACATGTACAATGTATTGTACAATGTAGAAGCCAGAATTCAAGATAATTAGCTACACCTCATAAAATATACAAGAACTAGAGTGTGAAAATGCTAAATTGAGTAAGTTCATAGGTCTGTGTAAATTTAATAATTTAAGTACAGTGTAGTTGTCAGGCAATTATCATGGTTAATACCATTAAAAGCTTATCTATCTATCTATCTATCTATCTATTCTGTCTGTCTTGCTGTCTACCAATGATCTATCTATCAATCAATCTATCTATCTATTTATTTATCTGCAGTAGCTGTGTCGATTTAACTTTATAATGCTTTTATGGTTAAATAAAATTTTCTGAAACTGAAAACTCTATCTCTCTATCTGTCTATCTATCTATTTATCTATCTAATCTGATTTGTATTCCTTTTAAAGGTAGCAGAAACAAGCCTTCCATTTGGTACAGAATTGGAGAGCTCTACAGACCAAAGTAATTGGAACATAGAAAAAATATCCTGAAAGTCACCTTGAATTTCTTTTAATAACTTTGAAAAAACTGAGTCTACAAAAGGAGATAACTATAAAAAGATAATTTGAGCATGGAAATAATTACACCATCATTTTATAACGACAATAAACCACAAAAAAACTAGACTTTTGGAACCGAACCAGTTGGACCACATTCTAAAAAAATATAAAGGTTTATTATCTAAAAAAATTAATTTCTTGAAAATGAAACACAAAGTTATTAGAGTGAGTAAAACTACAGGTTAAGACAATAAACATGTAAAAATAAAACCCTAATCAATAGGCGCATCATTCATCCAGAACAAAAACTTTAACAGACCCTGTTTCAGAACTCGAATCGTTAAAATGTATTGGATAAAAAATAATTAAATTACAGTCCTTGTCATACTTACGTGGAATCTCAAGTTTTTTTTCTATGGTGTTGAACTGTGATGTCAGAGATGACTCTATTCTAGCATTGCAATATATGTAAATTAACTACAAGCTGTGATGTCATTTCAAACTGGGTCAGATTCCCCAGCTTCTAACCAATGCGAATCCACCAAACTGAGCATCACAGTTTCAACAAAATTGGGTCTGGGAAAAACCCATGCAAGTTTGACATCACAGCCTCTCAGCCAATGGGCTACCAGAACAAATATACATAACATAAGCCACGTGTTCACAAACAAATTGTCAAAGCCTTCTGTTTATACCAACTTCCATCAAAGTTTAAATTTGTAAATTAGCAAGTTTGTAGATTTATCAAACAACTCTGTGGGGATTATAACAGTTGTCTTCTGTGAATGCTCACAAAGCTGACATTTGGTAGGATTACACTGGTGATTGCTGTGATAAATCATTTGGATCAAAAATGTAATGCTTCCTACTATATATCAATGCTTGAACTGTGATGACGTAGTTTACGGTCAGCCCATTGGTTATCAAGCTGTGATGACGTAGTTGTAGGGGCTATCCCTCATAAAGCTCTTACTCTGACACTGTGTTGAAACTGTGACGCTCAGTTCAGGAGGATCAACATTGGCTAGATGCTGGGGAATCTGACCCAGTTTGAAATGACATCACAGCTTGTAGTTAATTTACATATATTGCAATGCTAGAATAGAGTCATCTCTGACATCACAGTTCAACAGCATAGAAAAAACACTTGAGATTCCATGTAAGTATGACAAGGACTGTAAGTTAAAAATCAAACATTTGGCACTGACATTGGGTTTTTCATACATTGGCTGATCTGTGTGATTTGAGAATAAAATTCAATCCTACTTAATGCAGGCGGCTGAAATTTTCCATTAAAAATTATGGTAAAAGAGGAAGTTAGGGCAGGAAAAAGATATATTGTAAATATAGGGTTGTTTTTTCTCAGTAGCTTCCTGCCATCAACACTAGGTGTCCAATAAATCCACAAGGTGGCAGAATGCTTTAATCCTATTGGGTGAAAAATTACAAACTCTAGCCTCTAATTACAGTTTGTCACGTCAATATTGAGACAGACGTTTGGCCAGATATCTCAGCAACCACAAGCCCCACAGGAGAAATATGCATACCTACGTTGGCCTATAGCTTAGCTCTGTTGTAATCTGAATATCTCATTTTTGTGATGTTTTGGTGCCGTTTTTGTCCGATATTTGCAAATTTATGAAAATGGCAGTCCTTTTTCGCAAAATGTTGTCATTTGTGATGCTACTTATCTGACACACAATGGGCAATGACGTCATAAAAGTGCTCCACAGCGCCACCCCAGACTTAGTTCTTCTCAAATTTTTATCAGTGGATCCACCAATCTCATTATGTTGATATTTATGGCCTGTACAAACAAAGATAACATTTCTGTCACAATGCTTGACGTGAAAAACTGTAGTCTTAGCCTATGGGTTCAAAGCTGGAGCATATATTCCTCATTCATAATGTATTTTAACATCTAAGACTGATTTGCGCAGAATATTTTTTAGAAAGTTAAATTGAAGATCTCAAATGTGCAAATCTTAATTATTAATTTGGAAAATTTTACTTGGTTTGTCTTAACTTTTTAATACTTCATATCTAAACACTCATTTTTCATCTGCATAAAATCAAGAGCTGGAAGAAATTTAGTTACACAAGTAGATCAGCAAATATAATCAAAACAACCATTTATCCTAAATCACACACTGCAAAATATAAGTAAAATCTAAACACGGCTAAACACACAGTGACAACGCAAGAACGATAGAAAAAAATCAACAAAGGAGAACAAAAAGCAGTAGAATTAAACATAACGTACATCAACAAATAAAATAAAAGACACGAAACTAAGACATTGTTATAATTATATAAATAGAAACAAATATTGCTAGATGAGAAAAGATCAGAATTGACCAGACAACTAAAATGAATAAATGAATAAGATTAGCGAAAACTAGTATAATATAACTCAGAACTGAAGAATTGAAAGGAAATGAATGTCAGAAAATAAAATAATAAGACTAGTGTCAGAATAACTAAAACTAGATAAATGTAAATAAATAATAATATAATAATTGAAAATAAATATAAAACTGTTAGTGATAGAGCACTAGAGCAAGGGCGAGTGACTGGCGTGAGTACCAAAAGAGAGCGCTGCAGTAGCTGTGTCCATTAGCACAAGGTGGCGTGGCGGTCAAGCAAGCCTCTACGAAAGCAAATTCAAAAACAGAGGCTTACCTGCCTTCTTTAACAAATCTTCCGGCAGGTTTCCTCCCCTCTCCTCCTTCTCCTGATTTCCCTCCTCCTTCTCCACTATCTATTGTTCGATTGTAGCCAGCGAATTACGTCTGATATTTGGTTAGAGCTTCGAATTATGGTTTCGACTCCCATACGGCGTCCATATTTCCCAGATCTTCCATGACAACAAGAGACTTGATCTTGACATCAGATCTAGTCTCCTGCCATGCTGATTGATGTTAAAGGTGTTAAATGACCTCTCGCCAGGCCTTATCTATCAATTCCTTAATTGCATCCCGAAATGATAGATATCTTCGCAAAATGAGTTCTCGAAATAATCCTCCAGGAGCTGACCTGGTTTCTGACCTGGTTTCTTCTCGAACTTTGACCCAGTTTTCAAGACCTTTGACCTTCTTTCAAGGTCAAACTCCACTGCCTCTTGCCACCAGGACAAACTCTCATTGGGCCAGCCACTCATGCCTCCTTGCATTTTTAAAACTGAATATTCGACAGGGTTCCATTTGACGGTTAAATATCATGAGAACCTTGCAAAATATACTTAAACTTCCAAATATATCCTTTGATTTTGGGCACATCATGATCAGAAGATATAACCATAACTGGTTTTCTCAAGCTGATGTGAGATCAGTGATCATATTATATTCTAATTAAGTTATCAAAGCGATAACTAGAAGGGAAAAATCTATAGATACCATTCAGAAACTCCAAACTATGATATAAATTTGAGATATCATTTTGAAATCAAACAAATCTGAGTTAAAATTAACCATTTTATTTATCAGATTCTGATATATTTGTAAGTATCCATAGATTAATGATAAGGATTTCATTGCAAATTAAATCATTAAAACATTAATTTAATGATCAAGTGTCTTTTTTCACTGTAAGTCCTTCATATCAAGTCCATGTTTAACACATCATCACGACATAGTATTTTATGCGATATATGACACATATTATTTGTCCACGGAGTCTTTTTTTGACCTATCTTAAATTTTCGCCAATTTGTCTCATACACAATAGTCCATTCACACCTTCATGAGAGCCACAATAAGTCTTTTGTCTCACACGAGCAGATTAATTGTTTGATAAACAGTCTGTTGTCTGCGGAAGTCCATGAGAAATACAATAAACGTGTATAATTTGTTGACACTGCATGAGGTGTGAAAAAATGAGACGAAAAAGGGAAATATATACTTCCTCAAATAAATTGAGGGATTGTAGCAGTTTTATGTATCGAGTTGTGTGAATATTAGCGCCGCAGGCCCGCAGTCACTATAAAACAATGGCGCATTGAAATCGCCACAGATAACAGATTGTTCAAAATACTCAAATAGTTAAAATAACAAATAGCTACAAAATAACAAATAGCAACTATCTGCTACTTAACAAGCATTACATATATATAGTACATATAAAAGTGTAAAGATAAAATTCAATTGCTCTGCAAATATTCACTATCTTCACTACAGTTTCTATGTGTATTGCTAAAATACTAAACACTACAACTCTATAAATCTATATATTGTAGATCTATAAACAATAATCATTTACATTTCAGAGTTCCCACAGAAATTGCAATTTTGACTCCAAGAATTTTTCCAACCGCCGACGAAGAGTTCTGTATGACTTCTTTGACAAATTTAAATAATATTCTTCTTGCATAATAGGTCTCAAATATAACTGGTACCAAAAAGATCTCATTCTTTAGGAAATTGTGAAAATTTGACCATCCAATGCCATCTTGTAAGATGACCACCAATCAAAGCAAACTCAGCAAAATATTAAGGTCGAAATGGGTACCGAAAATAACGCCCTTGATTTTCAAAGTCTGTAGGAACCCTGGTAAATCATAAGCCTAACCTACAATAACATTTTTCTATAAAATACATCAGATTTTCACACAAATATAACATATATTACATATAAGCATATACAAACACTACATAACAAATACATAAATTCATTAAACTGAATTCAAAATGGGGCAAAATATAAAATCATGATGAATTCATGGTGCGGCAAGCATTTCTCCCTTGCAATAAATGGCCTGTAGCTGAAGCATATAGCTTAATATACAAATTGTAGAAATTCAGTTCATTGCACAAAAAGTCTCTATTTCGAGACATGACACCAATAAAATTAAATATTCTAATATGTATTTCAAAATACAATCTTTAGTATTAGCCCTAATACACCCTAAGAATATTGCTTTCAACCCTCCGTAACTGAGTGGTTTAGAACAATGTATTGGAGGATTAGACTCTCTTCTGACAGCTTTAGGTGAGGTGTTTTGTTCCATAATTCAAGCATTTGCTATCCATACTTTATTTATAAATCTATAGTTATATACACCCTTGGTGAGTTTTTGACAATGTTTAGGTTATAGACCCTGATAGCTGAAGAAATCTACAGAACTAACTGTTCAAATTTCTGTCTGACAATCCAAGCTTTTGAATGACCAATTAGTATTCTCCACAAATTAAGTTCATCACCATGTGAAAAATTGTACTTGCACTATATCATAGGCCCACGCAAGTCACTAATAACTTATTATTGAAAAATCTGACCCCAAAAACTTCCAACAACTATACACACTAGAATGTGGTATGTTATACAATTACAGACCCTTCTCAAGTTTCTGATAATGCACATCCATATAATGTAATTCTTGTATTTTATATGGACCAGTCAACTCTGAATTTCTGTTCCAGCTATGTTCGACCAATTGAAACTCCAATTTTAAGTCAATCTGAATTCCTCTGTTGGGTTTTCTTAGCTTTCCAGTTGGTTTATATCTACCAACTGAGGCTAATTTCTTTCAAAGAAGCCACAGAGAAACACCATGTATCATATCGAACTGACATCATATTCAACAAATACACTGATCTCGCAAAAGCATTTGACATCATTTGACATATTTGCATATTTTCACAGCACCCCTACACATCTGCAGTTTCATGAACAACCCCTAAACATTCTTTGGTAAAACTAAACATACATTTCTAAATTTTCACAAATCAGTAATTTTTCGGACTTACAATTTGCTGTCTCCTCGATCGAAGTGAGTCGGGTTGGCTCGTAAAATTGTTTGAATTTCCTGAAGAAGAAAGAAGCATGTATTAGACATTGATAAACTATGAATGACAGCCAAGAAAACACATACAGTATACAGTGCGGAAAATAAGTATTTGACCCCCTACCATATTTTCTAGTTCGGGCACTTGCGCTCTCTCCAAAACTCTGACTGCAATAAATTTCAGTTATAATAGTTTTCCAAGTGTTTGTTTCATGAAAGTCCGGTAATAGACCCTTTGCAAACGAGGGGTCAAATACTTATTTCGGAAGACTATTGGGATTCTTATGCAAATATATTACATAATGTTTGGGCATAACCTGTCTTCTAGTGTTGGACCAGATCTACCTTAGAAATTTCAGAGTTTTGGAGAAAGTACTAGTGGCCATACTAGAAAATATGGTGGGGGGTCAAATACTTATTTCCTCACTGTATTTCAAACAAATGATTTATAATGCCATGAAAACCTACAAACTGTAAAACTTTTGGACACTTGAAGGGTGTAAAGGACTGAAGATTGAAGAATAATATTCAATTGTGATGCAAACGTATCAAAGCGCACATCTCCCTCAGAACAGGTAACCGCCAAATGCCAACAATAAATGTACATCAAAGAAGGTGACTAGAATTATGATGAAAACATGTTAATTTTGGTACCGTTTCCAAATTTACAAATTGAAATCAATGTGTATGCCTATGTTGGTTTTACATTGAAAAATAGGCAAAAAATTGAGATTTTTTCCTTTTTTACTGAAGAATAGGAAAAATAGGAAATCTCAAGAAAAGGAAAAAATAGGAACTTATAAACCCCACAAGTTCCAGGCAGTTTACTAAACTTTTTGACAGTTAACTAAGACGGAGAAAGATAACTTTTTTTCCTTGGTAATTTGTGGCAAACAAGATAATAGCCCTACACAATTTACATTGAATGAAGTTTAAAGTAAACTGATAAGATGTCGTACCACCAAATGAAAGACAATTTCCCCAAAAAGAATTACGAGTAAAGATAGATATTAAACGCCTTCGTCATGGCACTGCATCAAAATTCTTACAAAAGAAACACAAGGTAAGAGAAGAAGGCAGAGCAGAATTTGGGCTGTATTGTCAGTGCTGCCACCTGCTGCATAGTATTATTTTGAGGTCTAAATTCACTGCCTCACTTTTCAGTTAAGTGGCTGCTCCACTTCATTGTTTTACGGTTTTATGCTCAAATAATAGCTCGGGAGTTAAATGTATTTTTGTGGCTTAGGCATCAATATCAACCACCACACCATCTTGCTCAAGAACAAATTCATTTTGAAAAACTCTAAGACTAAATAGGACTCTGATTTTAATCTCTGTCATAATCCTTTCATAGCAACATAATTATCGATTCTCGAATGCCTTGATTTTTCTCTTGATTTGAGTTTACTTACATCAACATAAGTTCAGAAAACAAAGATATCCCCTGATACTTACGATTTACATGTGCAGGTGATGAAATTCCTCTTGGCAAAATGTCGTCTATTAAACCATCAGACTCTCGCCTTCGAGGTACTGAGGGGTAGTCGTTGGGGGGTTGGGATTTTCTGTAAGAAGTGAAATTTAATTTTTGTAAGTTACATAAAATACACAACAACAAATATTGTACCACTTACGAATGAAAAAACATATATTTTGGATTTTAAATACTAAATGTAAGATTAGATTTAGTTTCCAATATAGTCGGTAGTTCATCATTATAATCTTGCCGGTTAAATAGAATTGAATATGAGTTAAAGGCAATCCACTACATATATACACATAGAACCATTTCAAAAAATATTTCTAAGCGATGTGAGCACCTTATGTCGGATATGGCATCATATGAGCTGTATATGAAATCGCTATTATCATATTTTTATATTTCAAAAAAGCCATCAGTTTTCATTAAACCGATATCATTGCCACAATCATAACACATGCACAAAACGTTTTGCTCAACAAATTCGTTTTGACTCACTTTGGATTTGGAACTTTCGGAGGTGCCGGGGCTGGCATATTTGGGGTAGGTGGAGCCACTGGAGGGAGACCAGTGCTGCCACTAAGGTTGATGTGAGTGTCATAGTCAGACTGGTCATACATCTGGATCACTTGGTCCAATGAAGAAATTGATCGAGTGATCTCGATATCCCTGGAAAAATAAGACGCAAAAAATGAAACATCACACAAAATCCAAATTTTTATCTTTTACATCATACATAAGGAAAAAGAAAACTAAAAATTAATGTGTATGTGAATGATGTAACACTGTCAACCAATATTGTATTCTTCTCACTATTTGAACAATTTTTGTATACATGCATATTTTTTATCATTAATTGCTGCAAAGAAAAAGAAGTACTAAAGTTTAGTTTTGGTACCGAGGCCTAAAGGATAGAGCAAAGAAATTGACTTATTTTTTACTATCTGAAATTGATGATATCACCCAGAAACATATTTTTTACATTTAAATTAAAAATAATTTTCCAGTTTAAAATATTTTTCTCTTTATCAGGTAGTCATTGTTGGAATCTCTTTCACAAAAATTATACCTTCCCTGTCAAGATTCTTAGAATACAAAGGTAAATTTTTTATTTCAAGGATGCTCCGGATAAAATAAAGTTAAAGGTTTATTTCAAAGAATCATATGAATAAACATCACAAATAATAGTATAAAACTTTAACATGTAAATTTATTTATCACTTGAACAAAAGGCAAGGCCTTCTTAGTAATATTTTTATATAATTAATGAACGTTCTGCATAAAATTGCATTTAAGAGATAAACGACATTTAAATTTTAACATTTTATGAATGTTAAATTAAGTTTTCAAGTTATTTGAAATGATCTTAATTGACTGCAAGGCCAAAATAACAAAAGATGCTTTAAAACTATTCAAATCAAGATGAAATAATTCACTGACTCTTCGGTACAAATGTTGACAAATAACCTTCAAATTTTGCATTTCAAAAAGCATCCAATGATGCAGGAAAATGCAAGTAAAAAATTACTTTCAAGATTTTTGAAAAAGATTGCCAAATATACTTTCACGAAAAGCCAAAAACTATAAGCAATTTATTAAGCAGTCTTCAGAGTTTTTAAATTAGAGAAAAGTAACATATTACAAACTAAATATTTTTACAAAAATGCTGTTATAGTTCCATCTTTGGTGATCTTAAGTCATGCAGATATTCAGACATCTATTTTGCTTTGACATCCAGAAACAGGTGAATACAAAATATTTTCAAGAATTGCTATACATGTCTATCATTGGCAATTTTAATGTCAGTCATGATGTTGTTATTCAGACGTCTTCTTAACTTGACATAACTAGACATGTTAAAGCTCTTGACCCTTGGAAACAGGCCAAACTATTTTAATCCGAAATATTTCAACTTTAAAAACATTGCATTTTTGAGCGATGGCTTAAATTTTATTCTAATTTGACGGTTTAAAGTTAGATGACCTTCTAATACATGGGGACTAATGTACATAATGCGCACTCAAAAATGTAAATTGCAAATACATGCATTTTAATCCAAATACATGCAAATCAAATACAACATTCAGACATTCATGGTATGTCCACAACAACAACAGTGTCATATGCTCATCAAGAGTCAAAAGAAAAATCCTGCAATTCGCTTTTGAAAGATAATTAACAGATTTTGTGATCTTTTATTAAACTCATATTAAGAAAATAGTATATGTTCTCATGGTGAATTAAAGTTTTTTTTAGGAAATTTGTTAAATTGTAAATATCACCAGTTTAAGTGTTTCATATATTTTAAATTTGTGATAAAATGAAATAAGGAATGCACAATGCTCCTTTATCAATCTGGAATTTTCGATAGAATAAGAAAATGTTTAGTTTGCATAAATCTACATGTTCGTGACAGAAGATAGTGACTAAGGAAATCCTTAAATTTTGTATATTTTTGTGGATTTTCATAAAATTTGAGAACAGATAAGGAGCATTGACAAAAAATGATTCATTTAAAAAAGTTCCCTTACTTGTTAATAAAAAAACGTTAACTAATGATCACAGCAATGTACTAATCTTTTTCCTGAAATTTTGATGCAATTTGAGAACAGACAGACAATTGAGAAAAAAGTCTAAGTTCATTTAAGGCCAAAGAAAGTTCCTTAAGCTGTCCGTAAAAAGAGGAACCAATTTTGTATAGACAGAGGGTCTTTTTAACTTGATGACTAAAGCAGATAAAAAATAAATTTTTATAAAATCATTTTCTTAAACTTATCACATTCGGAACATGTTATTAACTTCCTTATATGTGTTATACAGTGTACATAAATACATGATCAAGAAACCTGTTTGGGACAACATAAGTAAAATAACAATTATACCAGAGAAAAATTACTGAATTCCTCTTTTGTTATACATACATAACATGGTTAATGTTAGTAGAAATATTCCCACAGCCACTATGTCAAGTTCTGAGTTTTTGCCAAAAAGTTATTCTGTATACAACCATAAGATATAGAATTATAAAATATAGAACTTCCTATATAATTGACATATAGGAGTGAAACTACATTGTATTATAATGGTTTGCAATAACTTTTGAGTTGTCAGTCTTTGAATGCTTAGCAATAACTTTACAATTAAAATTCTTATGTATTTTACAACAACTTCGGTAATTCAAGGTCAAAATATGAGTAAACTCAAAAATACAAATTATGGCAATTTTGAACAATTTCTAAAAATTATAGAATACAGCTCATAGATCTGCTGGCACTGTTATAAGTAAAAATTCATATTTAATTGGATTTCTTCAATAACAAGGATGACACTGTCAGAATGACAATATTGTGTAAGTTTTCTTTGTAGGAAATGCAATAAGCACTTATAACTTCAGTGTATGGTTAGTTGGGACACTTTTTGACAAAAGCACACAATATTGTTTAACGATATAGGTGCAAATATATTATAACATAAATATTCATAATACTTGATCCTTTTGATCTAAGTAATAAATAATACTTCATAGGATATACCAGAAATCTTCTGATTCATTGAAAATGTATTATGAATATGACACTAAAAATGGTCCAAAAATTAATTATAGTTGCTTTGAATAACTTTGGCAGACAAGTATTATGTACTAACCCTCAGAACTTGAGATTCACATGTTATAATGAAACAAATTATTTCAAGAATGCACAATATGATTAGTAATAAACATATTAAATTGAAGAGCTCTCAAGCATGCAACATACAATAAATATTTCATGCAATATTGTTAGTTTCATGCAAATTTCATGAACAATTTATAAAGGTTAATTTCAGGTAAGTTTCATGCAAATCTCATACTAAAATCATGCAAATTAATACTAAAGACCTTGGTAACAGGTTAAGGAAATTCTGGCTAATAGAAATTCTTCTATACTTAAAATATATTGAGTGCAGATTGGGTGTTATCAGAAGGTGGTAGTAATTTAATCAATACAGTAATCAATCAACAAGTAACTAAAGGTGTTATTGGATGATTCGCTACGAAGAGAGATTCAACTATTAGTGTTTCGCTAATCCACCAGGTGGACTCCGCTGTGCGCTTTCATGCAATAACAACAGGTGGCGCTGTCATCTAGTGACATCATAAGGGGGGAATTTCAAACCTGAGAGTTGCGTATTCATCGTCCAAGAATTTATCCAGCTGTTGTAAGGAATCCGTGATATCCACACTTAAACGTTTACTGAAACAGGTTTTAATGGCCACTAAACATTTTGCTCAATTGAAATTTACATTAATCTGGATGCTCAGAAGGAAATAATCAATAATAAAATAAGATTGAGGGCATGTATTCATTGGGGTATAGCGAAAAGGTTGAGGAAGTGTAAAATCAGGGGCAATCTTGTCTCTGGTAAAATCTAAGAGCAATCAAGTCTCAACTCGACTAAAATGGACAAAATTGAAGGGCTAGAAGAGTCAACTTATCCTTTCTCACTAAGCAACTACAACCTGATTATTTCAAGCTTTCATCAGACCTAACTATTGCTATTCTGTAAACTCACGAAACTGTGTATGTAAAAGGTCTGCATCTTCCCAAACCACTGTACCAACTGAGCTGATGTTACTCAGGAAAAAAAGTGACAATAGCTAGAATCAAATTTGGGACCTCAAGAAGTGAGCGAGATTTTCAAACAATTTAGAATCTTAGACTAAGATTATTATTACCTTATTAAAAACAGACTGGCAATGAGATGAGATGAGAATTGATTGTATCATCAGATTCACCACAAACAGAACTTGTCAGGAAGAAAGATTCAAGTTTAAATTTTTTAGGAATATATACTAACTTTCATCGATTCCCTTACACTCATGTACAACTAAAGAACAGCCTCAAGTACAACTAAAGAACAGCCTCCATCACAAAACATCATAATTGCTATGGCATAAAAAAATCCAAAATATCTCATGATTTAAATAATATCTGAATGTGACAAACTGATTTGAATCTTCTTTTTTAAAAACATAAATCGGCTTCATTTATATCAAGCAATGCTGAATAAATAATTAAAGATCCTACTTCTCAAAAGATAACTGGGCCAATAGACACCCTACTTAGAAAATTATTTTGGGGTTAGGGCTATTCAGAATAAAAATATTTGAGTAGGCTGATTTTCCTAATACATCCAGGAAGTCTGGCAGTCCTTAGATCCTGATATATTATCTAAACATGACAAATAGCCAAATATCCCACCACACATTTCTCCCCTTTCAAAAATTGTCTTCAATTATACCTCAATTCACCCTAACCAATTGAACTTTCCTCCTACATATTGTATGTTATTTCCCAACCATGTGAAAAGACCCATGCCTAAACTAAAGCATTGGAGATTCAAAAGAACATTTGAAAAGTTAAGACTTTTTCATGTCATGTTAAAATTTCATCTATTGACCTTTTCACATAGCTACAAAAATTTCAAAAATGTCCTAAAATTAAAAATTGGGAGTAGGCCCACTTTAACAACAACAAAATAATAAACAGGTGAATAGGCAATTTTTCCACTTCAGAGGTTTGAACTCCCTAACATATATGTAAACATGACAAAAGGCCTATTTCTCAGTTTTTGGGTGTTAGGGCCTACCTATTTACATGTTTTAAAGTTTAGAACATATATATATATAATATTTTAGTTGAAGGTTCAAACATGAGAAAACAGGCCCATTGGTAGAAAGGTCATATTTCTATAATATCTATCTATAATATCCATCTATAATATCCATCTATAATATCCATCTATAATATCCATCTATAATATCCATCTATAATATCAATCAATCAATCAATCAATCAATCAATCAATCAATCAATCAATCAATCAATCAATCAATCAATCAATCTATCTATCTATCTATCTATCTATCTATCTATCTATCTATCTATCTATCTATCTATCTATAGATATTTTGTTGATCAACTAAACAATTTCATATATTTTTGCAAACTTTTTCATAATTTCACTAACTCATGCGATGGCAGCTATCAAAGAACTGCCATGCTCATGTACAGGCATGACATTTCTTCACAATTTCCAAATTCAATCACACCTTAAATTTATGCAGAAGCATGCCAATGTGAAGCAATTGAATGTGAAATTTGACAAAAATATTAAAATGTTAGAATTCAACTTTGGGATACTTTCAATACACTCATGGCATGCTCAAAGAAAATTGGATATAAGGAAATGAAGTGGGAGAGACTAAGTTCATGCAAATAATAAGTATCTGTTTATCAGTAAAATATTAGTCTGTCTATATGTCTTTAATGATATCTTCTTCAACAACACATAAGGTCACCAGAATATTAACTTATCTATCTATCTATCTATCTATCTATTTTTTTTACAAAACTTAACGAATTTCATAAAATAAAAAAAATTCAAATATGGATGGATGATTGGTGTTTTACGTCCTGTATTTATACACTGGGTATGCTAATTAGGACAGGAGGAGGACACAGCAATGACCGAAGGATGATTGAAACTGCTGTCCAACATAGGCCAAAGTGACCCAGCAAAAACTGGATTCGAACCATGGACCCTGCAAATGACAGCCCAGTGCCCTACCAACTGCAACTGACTCTCCCCGACAATATGTATCTGGCAAGCCTTTCGCACATCAACAACAAACATCACCTCCGAAAGCAAATGACGTTTGAATCAAATAAAAAGATAGTATCGGTCCTATTCAGTAACTTATAGAAGAAGGAGGGGCAGAAAACCTTGGACTGATATGTCATTGAATAGAAAATATTTTTTGAATACCTGAGATCCAACTCCATGTCATGAGTCATACGAGGGGTGTTTTTGTGGTGTACTTGCTATTTCCGAATTATTTGGTATTCGGTTTTTGTATCATTCTTATTTTCTAATGTCTTGCTACATTGATGCGCAGTAAACAAACCATAAATCAGAAGATTTTCATGAGCAACATTTTAGCTGGACATCAGATTGCATCTGTGTCTATGGTGGCTCATTGGTGGGAAAATAAAAGATCCAACATACAGAGAATGTATATACGTTTGAGCTTTTATGTCCTGTGTTTATGTACTTAGTAGGCTAATAAGGACAGGAGGAGGACACCGCAGCGAGGAGGAGGACGTTTAAAACTGCTGTCCAACATAGGTCCAGGTGACCCAGCCTGAGCTGGAATTGAACCCGGGTCCCAGCGATTGGGCGTCCCAAATGCTACCAAGTGAGAGCTAAGTTAACCCCTCCACTTGAGATATTAGGATAGATTTTTTCTAAATATCTGTCTACATGATCTATCTATCTTGAGATATTAAGGACTCACATAAAATCATAAATATCAGAGGGCTGTTCTATCTATACACATTTATTCTGTTTTATCTATTCTATTCTAATTCATTTCAATACATTCTAATCTATGACTCCTGGTGCAATTTTCTTTTAGGTTAAGTATTTCCAACTATGCTTCAATAGTACTAATTTCATGAACTTTAACAATACATTTTGCTTTCTGTAAAGTGCTGCATTGTGTTATTTATGTGGCACCATGTCATTTTTGCCTTTTTATATCATATGCACTGTATCATGTAGAGTCAATAGCCTTTTACTGTGAACACACAATAAGCTCAATGGCAAAGAAGGCAAATATAATGCTCTTAAGAATGGGTTCAAAGCTGGGCAAAGCAAATAAAAAACAAAGTAAACCTACTCCTTGACATTAAGCATTATGATATATATATGCAATGCCTTGGGGCAGGGCATTATTAATAATCATGTTATAATATTAATGTTTTATAGCTGTGTAATCTTGTAAAACTATTCACTCACATATATACTACAAACAGCCAACCAACCTGTTACTATTTCTTTTGCTAATTGATATTTACATAAGTATCATATACTCATTAGTGAGTGCTTCATTTGGAACTATGTCCATGATATTAATAATGAGACATTTTGAAGCCATTTAGTCTAACTAATGTGAGACTCACTAATTGGAATTTTGTTTGGGGGGGGGGGGGGTGTGGATTTATAGATATTGTGATGTGAATCTGAAAGCAATGTAAGTTCTGCATATATGCCTTGCCATACTTAAATTTTTAAAAGCAAAATTATTCATTACTATACGATCTGTTAAATAAAAAATAAACAAGTATGTGTTATTCTTTCATTCTAAAATTATTTGGAAGCTTATATTAAAAAGCATTCTACGCTTTAGCTTTTTACTCAATACTCATCATAGGAGACCTCAACAGTTTTATACATACAGCGGATCTTCAGCCGGTTGATCAAAGTCTTCAGGAAAGTTTCGAAAGTTTGGATCATGATCGAAATAAGCCTGGCTCCAAGGCCGGCCCCTTATTCCTTCACTTCTCGTAAACATGGTGATTTCTGGTGATTGACGGTGATTTTTGTGATTTCTGGTGATTGTTGTGATAATTGGTGATTTTAATGTTCAAATTACAAGTCTGTGTTATGCTTATGTCGTCAGCATACCACTGATGGATCCAATCAGATCAGAGTCTTCACTAGCATCACTTAATCCAAATTTTGTTGTAATTCAATTCTTGAATGTCAGGCAATATAAAATGATACAATATGTGGTCTTATTCTATGTGTGATACACTTATGTCGTCAGCATACCAGAGTTGGATCCAAATTAATCTGAGTCTGTATTGTCGTCACTGGCTTGGTGTTGACGTTGTTCAGTAAATTGCTTTAATATTAAGCAAATTCCAAATTCCTCAACAGCCCTCAGTCTTGTAAACAAGCAGGAATGTAATGTATCCTGCTCTATTCAAGTTAACACATACTTTTCATAGACTCTCACAGAGTATTGGATTTCAAAGTTTAAAAAAAATCTTTTTAACATTGCTGTCAGGGTGTGTCAATCACAAAAGCTTTCTGAATGTCTTGCAGTTCAAGAGTAGAGTGTATTGATTCAGATTTGGTACATAAGCTTTTAAATGTTGTCAAGTACTTTGTCTTGTTCAATACAGATCTCTCACTGTAATTATTAAACAATTATTCAAATGGTAAGACTATATTGTATGATATGTTTGTTTCAGAGTGATTAAGTAATCTGCATAGATCATACAACTAATGTTAGCAAACACTTAACATGCTAATGTGACAAGTGTCTCAAAAAAAGTCCATTAGCCCCCAGTAAATAGATGTAATGTATTCTCCGTATATCATCCACGTATCATGTGATAAGTCATGTCTCGACTACATTAAATCATCTCAACATTATCCATGACAAAAATGTCTAAATCCAATTTATGTAGACTCTAACAGAGCATGAGATAGTCATCAAATCAAAAATGTCATTTGTTGTAAATTAAAAGTTTTTGCTTCCACCTTAAGCAACAGTTTGACAATGTCATCAAAACCAATCGCAATATGAGTAAATCCAATGTTATTGTACACTTTTAGCAATCATTTGACAATGTTGTCAGAATACAACTGTCATTATTAGTAAATTTAATGTTCACCTAAAGCAACTATTTGACAATGTCATCAAAATAAAACTGTCAATATGAGTAAATCCAATGTTCATGTACACTTTAAGCAACCATTTGACAATGTCATCAAAATATAAATGTCATTTCGAGTAAATCCAATTTTTCTATCCACTCCGATTGACAATTTGACAAAGTTCAACAAAAGTATTGAGAGTCAAAGTTTCCTTACACTCCGCGCAAGCATTTGACAATGTTGGATGTTCTGCGCATGGATCCTTGTCACCTTATGAGTAAGTGAAGGAGAGAAGAGAGAGTTGAAATCTGTGACCTCCTTGCAAATTGAGCGCTTGGCTGGTTCACCAACTGTTGTGCGAAAAGCGACTGTGCGAATAGAGACTGTGCTAAAGCCTTCCACCTTCTTAAGAAGCAGGGGCAGGGCATGCACACACAAACATAGCAATTTGATAATACCAACAGAATATTTTCATGAGGTTGCCTGCGAAACTAATACTCAGGCGCCAGAAAATGTATAAATTCAGAGTAATCTATAAACCTGACGACATATTTTGCAAAATGCAAATTCTATAACAATTTTATATATTGGCATTTTATCACTTTTTTTTTTTACTCAAACTGAGATTATTTTCTCTATTATGATCCTTCAGAATGGTTCTCAAATAAAAATTATAATTAATATCTCAATAGAAGCCTGCCATATTACATAACAGCAGATTCAAGGTCAATCATATGAAAAAATATTTTCCTTCATACTTTTACCTCAAATTGCAAATGAAGCAATGTAAAAGATATGATAGTAAAAGCTTCTTTGCTGAAATATCACTTCGGCCCAAGAATCCAAGCAAAGAGGCTTATGCAAATTATACCAACAATGTGTATGAGTGGGCAACCCCTTTAAGTATGTTAAGTGCTGGAAAGATTTAACCTTAGATAATTAGGGTTCTAGGTTTCATGGGTTTTGGTTGATTGCATTTGAAACTCCCCATTGAATTTAACCCCCACTTACTTACATTGCACAGGGTATAGTGTGCCTTCCAATCTATCTTTCTGTCTGTCTTCACACAAATAGATTTCTAGAACCCAAGTTATTTATTAAGAGCATTTTCTCTCAACATATCTATTGATTTCAGTTATTTTGGCCGGATTGGGTTTTGAACCTCTATCCACAATTCCACATTCACACAGGGCAGACTTCCCAACCACTGTGCCAATGAGCCATCTAATATATCTGCCTTTCTATCTATATTTGTATCTTTCTGCAATCTCTTTGTCAAATTACTGACAAATGTCCATCTATCTGTCAACCTAGCTATCTATCTATATACCTATTACAAATGTTCTGATCCAATACCAAGTATCAGTATTGGTACCGATCCGACCCCAAAAAGCAGTATCGGTATTGGAATCGGAGGCGCTGCTCTTTATATAACCAATGGTATCAGTATCAGAATGGTATCGGTGGTATCGGCAACAAAATACTAGCATCAGTATCCGAAAGGAGGTTAAAAAGTGGCGTCACAGCATCCCCACTATCTATCTGTCTAATATGTCTGTCTGTTTAGCGGTCTGTTTGTTCATCTATCTATCTATCTATCTACATATCTATCTATCTAAATTTCAATAACACTAAGTAACATTTCATCTTCCTCTTAGTGACTCTCCTAAAGCCTTGGATCTCATCAGGCACAAGATCTCGTCTTAGTCCAGTAATACCCCAGTCTATAAATACACTCTCATTTCCTTTAACAAATATTTAACAGAACTAAAACACAATAGGACAATTTTAGTGCCTTTTAAACAACAAGACCAAAGATAATGGAATCAGCAAAAAGGCAAGCCAAGTGCTCAACAATTGGGGGTAAAATTTGAGAACTGTTCTAATACAAATATTTGGTTGGTCCCAGAAATTTAAAAGGATCCAAAAATCTACTACAAGACAAATTTGGCACCAATTGGTGGATTAATTTGCTTAGACCAGAGCATACAAATATAGCTAGTGCTTAACAAAGCTAATAAAAAATCAACAGAATGCATTAAATTTATTAATTTAAATCTTTTCAAGACATCTACACCATTAGTTAGCTGTGTGAAAAATCACTGTGAAAATATATCTAAACTAGATATGGCAATTTGTAAGTTAAAAACTTTTTCTGAATTGGACCAGTATATTCTACCCAAGAGCCTCATTCATTTCTGATTCACCAGACAAGCAGAAAACAGGTCCTTTACCAGGATTTCAGTGGAAAAAGGAAAAGAAAAGAATTTCAATACAAAATCTACATGCACTAATTTTGTTTTACGAGAAAAATTAAATAAACGCATGCATGCCTGATCACAAATGCATGTCTTGCGAAAGATTTATAAAAGAAATCCTTAAGAAAAATAACTAAAGGAAGATAGGAAATTCCTGACAAGCAGCTATAGACAACTACAATATTGAACATTATTGAATTACTTCTTTTGTGTCGTTGACATAAACGGTATAATGCTAAAGGGGAAGGAAGGAAGGAAGGAAGGAAGGAAGGAAGGAAGGAAGGAAGGAAGGAAGGAAGGAAGGAAGGAAGGAAGGAAGGAAGGAAAATAGGAAGGAAAATAGGAAGGAAAATAGGAAGGAAAATAGGAAGGAAGCAAGCAAGAAAGTAATCGAGGAAGCAAGCAAAACAGGCATGGCAGGAATGAACTTATCTTTGTTAAGTTCTATAAATACAACGCTTTGAAGAAAGAAGGAAGAAAGCAAGGAAACTAGCAAGCAAGGAAGCAAGCAAAGGTGGCAAGGCTGCAAGAAAACAAAGAAAATGAAGAAACAACATAGGGAGGAAAAGGGAGTAAGCAAACAAATAAGGAGCGAAGCTATGAAACAAGGAGGGAAGGAAACATTGAAGCAAAAGAAGCAGTAGGCAAGCAAGCAAGGAAGTAAGCAAGTAAGCAAAGAGGAGGCTAGGAAATAAGCAAGGGAAGCAATAAAGCAAGCAAGGAGGGAAGGTAAAAGGGCAGTAAGGGAAAATGATAGCAATGAAGCAAGGAGAGATACGAGGAAGCTAGGATGCTAGAGGAAATAAGCAAGCAAGGAGGTAAGCAAAGAAGCAAGCAAGGAAGCAAGGAGGTAAGCAAAGAAGCAAAGCAGCAAGGAGGGAAGGGGAGAAGAAAGGAAGCCCAGAAACCAGGAAGGGAGCTAACTAAGGGACAGGAGCGGAGAAAATAAGGAAGCAAGCGATAAAGCAAGGAAGCAAGCGATAAAGCATGCAAGCACACTAAGTCACTAACAAACAAACAAGAATGAAAGGAAACAACAAGCAATCAAGGAGGGAGGACACAAGGAAACAAGCAAGGAAGGAACTTCGAAAGACAGATGGACTGGTAGTGAGATAGATCCTTATGCAAAAGACAGACAAGAGAGACATCCAAATTCCAGACGAGATTTATAAAACAAATATTTGCGTCAACTTCTGAAAATGTTTGTTTTCAACTGTGCACTTCTTGAACTTAGTCTCAAAACACGAGCATTCACATTTTTTCTTATCATTTCAATTTATATTATGGGTGATATTTTTCCTGAATCACACTTTTATTGCTTTCCTTGCACTGTAGACTTACATAACACAAATATAACATCAACAAAAATATACACATCTTTCACACTGTTTCAAGGCCATGGCAAATTTTATATTATGATAGTTTTTCATTTTTGGAAAATATATTTTCAATAAAATATATTTTGACAACTAGTATTTTCTTTGCATTTTCTGTCTATCGAAATAGTAGAACGACTTCGAAATAATTCTGAAGGTGGCAAAAAAAATATAGAAAGAAAAACTTGAAATGATTTATTCCTTAGTAACTCTTATCTGACAGGCAGGAGAGTAACTTGTAATTTAAACCAAAAGAATGTTTTCAAAATAAAATAAAATTGAGGAATATTCTTGTCAATGGAGTTAGAGAGATAGGAAAAATTTGAATAACAAATGTGGAAATTAGTCATGTATGATAATGCTAGAATTTAGAAGTATTATAAAAAGAACTCAATGTATTGTGAAGAAATAACAATCAAAACACTTGATATTGCATTCTTTATAAAAGATTCAAAAGTATTCTGGCATTTGTGGGTAATCCCCTCAAACTGGGCAAATTTCATGGTCTTTTGGTATTGAAATCACCCATTAGGCAGACATAATTGAGTTTTGGCTTCTCGTACCTGCCGACACAACTGATTCGCTGCCGAGGGAAAAAATAACTTTAGCCATAGTTTTATTTAATTGATTGACACAAAAAAAATTGAGATAATAGCTTTTTTTGTTTCCTTCCAACTGACCTTAGAAAAAGCCAGTGCTTCGAAGAGATTTAAGAAGCTAAAAAATCATTATGTTTGGCCTTACACTGGGCAAATCTTATGCTCTTTCGCTATTCAAATCACCAGTTAAGAGTAAAATTGCACAAAACCATGCATCAATCTTTCTGTTTTACTCTAATCACAGTGAAATCAAAACTTCACCAACTCATCTGGTATCTCTGATCCTCTGGTATGTGATAAATCTTTGAAATTTGGAAAGGGCATAAAAGGTAAATGGCTGGTGATAATACCTTTATATTCAAATAAGGAAAATTCCATGGTATATAACATGTATTTATTTGGAGAATAGTGAAAATTCCTTCTATTGTAAGATTTAAAACTGAAAAACGCAGAACGGAAAAGAGTTCTTGAAGCATAAAGGAGAAAAAAAAGTTTTCAACAACGTACATCAGCGAAACAATATGTCACTGTTCTTGAACTTCAAAACACATTTAATCGCTCATGAAGTGGTCTTGAAAGTTGGCAATTCAAAAAACTACATTATTGAGATGAGCTTTAAGAGCAAAATTGATCATAGTATTTCACTAGTTTTTAAAATTGCAGAGGAAATAAATGAAGATTTCATAGTCTTTTGCCCGAATCTAGACAAGTGAAATTCCTAACATCATGGTACCACACTGCCTCAATTATTATTCGGTGACATGAGTCAAAATTCGGTTAATGTACAATAGGTACTGTCTGTGTCAAAACCGAATACAGATAAAGATTGTCTTTCAATAACTCATCTGAGAATATTTCTCCTCAAAGCAAAAACTTCTTACAACTCCCTAGAAGAATCTGAAATTCCCAACTAAACCAGAAAATTTGTTCAATTCCTTTTATAACATGCATTACTTCAATAACCATGCAACTAGTCATCCACCTGATCAACAAAATTGACACTAAAAAACTAAGTGATAACCAATGATCAAGGCAAGAAATTGCAAAAACCCTTCTTTAACGTAACTTCAAAAATCAATTTCCTTTTTTTCACATACCTCATTATAACATCATGCCAGGTAGGCCAGGAATGAGAAACTGTTGCCATGGTAACTGATCAATTCCTTATTGTCCAAAGTATCCAAAGGTAAAATATCCTTTTTAAATGCAAAATCTCATAACCGCAGATCAGAATCTATTTTCTTGAGTCACATGTATTTGAAGGAATGAAAACCCATGAAATTTTGGATTTAGTCCCAGAACTATTTTAATAATAAAACCAGATCATTCTGTCAATTTAAAGTTCTGCTGACATGACAACACATGGTCTGACAGAGATTTGCACACATTATTTGCAAATACTTGTATAATCCATTTCTTGTCAAATCACTTGCAACAGAGAAGCATTAATTAATTCCAATCACCTAGAGATTATGTGCTAAAGTGATTCCAATACGATCAATTTAAAATTTCAACATCATCGAAAACCTTTGAAGAACAGTCACCAATTCGCAAAAAAAATCCAAATGCAATTACTCACAAACCGGCTAGTCAAGTGATTTTCTATCCATTTGTGTAATCTAATCCATAATTCCAACAAAACATGTGCACAGGTATGCAAGTCTGCGATACAAATCAACAATTCCAACTGGAGTCACAATGTGAAAAGTCCACCGGATTCCATCTATCATAAACCAATTCTAACAAAAGTTTGACACATTCCAAATATTTCCACCATGTATTATCCCACTGTACCCACAGTCAACAATGCAAGTCAAAGATACAAGTCTACAAAATCATATCAAACTGTCAACAATGCCATAACATTCACAATTTCCTCCATCAAAGTGACTCAACAATGTAATAAATTACATCAAAATGCCCCCAGGACAAAATCTAATAAACTTCTGAAGTTGGACATCATAAAATTCTCATAGAAAGTCAGAAATCATACTCATTAGCATATATTTGTACAGAGGCTATACACCTGCTGTTTTGTTTCAGAATTAATTGCTGTCAAAAAACTGTAAATAAAATAGTGATGTTACCTCTTAATAAGTATGTAAATGGATTCTTATTTGTTTTTGCTACAGGTATACACAGTGCAGGATACATAGAGATTGACTCTTTTAATATGTAAATTAATGGCCTAAGGCTACTAAAGTTGAGCATGGAAAATTGGTTTCATTATCAAATCATCAATTGGTTTGGATTACAGTAATCTTGATATTGACATAAAAAATTTATCCGGATGACGTTAAATTGGTGATCAATCCCTTTCATTAGTTTCTATTCTGGGTGAGGAAAGACCCCCACAGTCCCACACATGGGCATATATTGTAGACACGTATTTCTCTCACTTTATTTGATTTTAACTACATGTAATCTCATCCAAGATCACCTTATAATGAAATCTCTTACTAATTTTCGTATGATATTAAACTACCTTCACCTCATTGCATCTCATCTCACCCCATTTCACCTCACTTCAATTCATCTAATCTTGTATCATCTCATTATCTCATGTTATTTCATCTCACTTCACCTCATCTCATTTCACCTCATCTCTCATCACCTCATTTCATCTCACTTCACTTCAATTCACCTCATCATCTCAGAGATCCCATCTCATTTCACCTCATCTCATCCCATCTCATTTCACATCATCTCATCTCTTCTCATCTTAATTCACCTCAATTCATCTTATCTCATCCCATTGCCATAATGATCACACTACTTCATTTAAATTGCCGCAGAAATACGGGAAGTTAAATAATCTCTATTATATTGCGATAACATACTGCATATATGGGGAAGGGTTTGGGATTTTTAAATTAAACCTGTAAGGAAAGCAACATTTAAGCAGTTAACCCGAAGATCAACAATTACACATAGCAAAAATAATATAACAATATACTTTATGAAAATGAGGCAAATAATATAGCATATATGATAATTGTACAATACACTTGTATTCTTCACTCAGAAACTGTATGAGAGCTGATCAGAGGTTTACGGCATAATTGCTTCGAAAAGTTGAGGAGGCGGGTAGCAGGTCAATTGTCTATGCTTAGTTCAATGAAAAAACTTAAAGTATTTTTAGGCCCAAAAGAGGGGGGCACATGTCCCCAGTGTCCCTCCCCCCCCCATGATATATATTAGCCTAGTCCCTCCCCCCCCCCCGGATATATATTACTGGGCAATTTCTATAGACTGGGTGTGGGCGAACAAAGAAAGTTATGGGATTTTTTTTTTTTCGGGAAAGGAACAAATCATATAATTCAATTCTTTCTATAAAAAAAAGCCCATCCAAAAAAATATCTACTACCTCTAAAGAATTGGTCTGATCATGCAAAACATAGCTCATACAATAATATGTTATCGGACTTTCTTTCAACTATCACTAACTATCAGTGCCCCCTGGTGTTAAGTATAACATGTTTGACTCCTCTGAGTGGAGAATATAACTTGTAGACATCCAATATGAAGTTTTCAAGGCATTTGGTTTCTCTTTCATCCTATTAAAACATGATAAAACTTCATATTGGACCCCTGCTCTGCAATATTGCAAGATAGTACTCTTAAATGCTGTACAAAGCAAGCTTTGTGGCGAAGCTTTGTCGCGAAGCTTGAAATAAGTGATGGATAAATATAACTTATTTTTTGCAAGTGTCGGGACCAATATACATAATATTTATGTGAAATATGCCAGGAAAATGAAAGCATAAATATCCACAAATAACCAAAAATTGATAAATATATATTATGCACATACAAATAAAGGAAAGCAATTAAATAATTATCTAAGTTTCAACATTCAGGAGCTCCATTGAAATTTTTTTATTAAATTTTCTATAAACACTTTTTTTTAAACAAGACAAATAAATACAGAAATGAATTAACAAAATTTCGGTATGGAAAATACACTTTCTCAAATTTCTTTTCTTTTGAGAAATATTTTTTAAGGGAATTAAAAAAAGGTGCTCCCACTGATCTAAATAATATCATATAAATAGATCCAAATAACAAATAACCAAAATAACCAATAAACCAAAGGATATAACACATAATAATCTCAACTCAAAAACAAAATCAGAAAACCAAAAATTAATTCAACTCACTTTTCCACTTGATGAGGTGTGACGGGAGCTACCCCGTTGTCTAAAAAGTTGAAACTGTCGTCGATGACGCTGACGGCATCATCAAAGTCTTCAGGGGGCAGGTAAGAACGGATACTGCCCTGAAAAACAGAAGCAACAAACATGTCAAGTATAATAAACTAGAGTATCACAAGCAGTGTCAACACAGAAATCTATCAATATGTGCATCGTGGAAATGATGACTGGCCCATAAGTTTGAATTCTATTGGCAGCCATCTCAGATTTCTCCAAAGAAGAAAATCACATGCTCTATGATATTTCAAATTAACTAATTTTCCACGTGGTGGCAAATTTGGCAGCCTTCTTGAATATTTTCAAATGTTCCTGTTCCGTACAACAACCAAATCTCTATACATCTTACATAATTTCATGACAGAGATTAGTCACTATAAAACTCCTATCAGGACACATGTCACTACCATCACCATTGTTGAATTGACATTAGGAAAAATATTTGCAAGTTTCCTATTGTAAATATTTTGAACAATTGGGTAAGAAATGTGAAAAAATGTTAACTCTCTGTAGGTGCAATACCATGGTTTTACACCGTTGTTTTTTTCTGTGAGTGTTAGGCCACACATAATTGATTCTTAGCTTCGCGGACCCGCCGACCCAATAGATCTTCTGCCGACGAAAATAAATAAAATTTTGTTTTGACATTATAAAAGAAATTTTTTTCACCTTTTTTTTTCTCTTACCGATCCTAGAAAAAGTGCCCTGAGAAGATCCGAGAAGCTAAAGATCAATTATGTGTGGCCTTAGTACTGACTAAACTATTCTAATACTTACAGCAGATTCCACGGGTGATTTAGGGGGTGAAGGGGGAGGCCTCTTGTCTCTTTTTGACACTGGAGCAATATGTCTCGGGGGCAAGGGGAGAGCATTCACCCCTCGTGGGGGCAATACTTCCGGAGGGGCGTACTGGCTCCCTGACGAATATTCAAATGGCGAGGGTAAATGGGTGTCGTAGAGGGGTTGATCAGACCCTGAACTGGGCACTGGTGATACTTGTGAACCTCCGAACTGAGGGCTGAATGGTGAAGGAAGATGAGTGTCGTATAATGGATGATCTGTATAAAAGAAAGAAAAAAATATCATGTATTATTGTATCATGTCGACTGAAATACAGTATCATATCTCCAAAAGATACACAGAATCATAGCTTATTATGTCTTTGATGATATGTTCATAACTTCTATAACTTGAAATCTTTATTGGACAGTTTAGTATCATATCCAGATTGTTTCCAATGTGTCAATATATACCCTCCTGATTTCAGCATGTCTCGTAGTAGACATCAAAATTGTAATAATCTGTTTGGAAAATTAATTAAAATTTCTCAGAATTTTTTGCATTATGTGCAGACAGTCACAGACTCACAGCGATGGCTAATGGCATCATGGAAACGTTATTGCTTTTATTTCGCTAGGTCTGTGGATTTGAAAACATTTTATTCTAA
Source organism: Platynereis dumerilii (assembly GCA_026936325.1). Lineage (NCBI taxonomy): Eukaryota > Metazoa > Annelida > Polychaeta > Phyllodocida > Nereididae > Platynereis > Platynereis dumerilii. The sequence goes on along the minus strand of JAPTHN010000008.1, from coordinate 28,162,395 downwards.
GAATGCCACAGAAAGCCAACAAAATACACTGAGAAGGTTGAAATTGCTGTATCTTCAATTTTAAAAATGCGAAAAAAAAACAGCAAGCAAAGAAATTACAAGAGAAGCATCAAAATTAACCAATGGTTTGATAATACATATATATAAACAAATCCCTCGGACATCAGTGAAATTTAACTCCCTCTTGTGTGTGTTAATGATTTATAGTGACTTATCAGATTTCACTAATGCTCTTGAGAAAAGTTAATATTTGTATAATGTAACAATGGCAAAATAAAAAAAATCAGCCATACCTGAGGAGCCAACAGGACTCTGGGAGGACATAGAACTGAGGGAGGAGGTGGTGTCACTAGGTTCGGGCAGGCGGGTGTCGTAGAGCGGTTGGTCTTGGAAGGAGAATGCCGCCAGGGCCTCTTGTTCCTCGGCCAATCGCTGCTGCTCCTCCATCTTCCTGCTCAACAGGTTCATGGCAAGGAGGCAGCGCGCACCTAAAGAACAAAATCATCAAAATAATTAAGACATAAGAGTATATCCAAGCAACTTGATTATAGAAATAACTGAGATCTGTAAAGTGTAAAGGTAAAGAAATTCATCTGAAAAATTTACAACTTTCTTCAGAAATTACAAGTTGACGCAGATAAGATTGTATTTCAAATTCTGAAATTTCATTTTTTTTCTACAAAAATCAGCAAAGCTGGCTTTGTCATCATAGTAAGATGATTTTTCCAATTCACCAAACGATTAAACAAAATAACATTTCTGTGATTATACTTACCAGCTTGGATCACAGTAATTTGTTTCATCAAATGCAAGGCCATCATCTCTAGACTTTCTATGTCTCCCACTCTGAGGAAGATCCGCGTTTTGCCAATCTGTAAAAAAAAAAAAAAATTTGCATTTCAGACAATCCTTAGAATGCAAAAATACTCTCAAATGGCTATTTCATAATTTTGACAGAAAAGGTAGTGGTGTTAAATCTATAATTATGCAATAACATTAAACAAAACAACAATTTTGCATTTAAAACTAGAAGGCAAATTGCAATTTGCATATCTGGACGCTGATAATTGACCTGAACATTGTAACATAATATTGGTCTGGTAGTCTGGTTGGCTGAATTATAATAGCAGTAGTCAGAAGTTATCAGGGCATAGTGGCCAATGGGCCTTAAGAGAGAGAAATAAATGAATTGCTACATAGCGATGCATGAAGTTTTTTGATTGTGTGTGATGGAGTTGTGTGTTTAACAACTTGAAATAGTTGTGTTAAGCTGACAGAGGAGATACACACCCACAGCTCATCATTGCTTTGGACATCTTAAGCTAAGGTAGATACAGCTCATCTTCATGAAGCAGACCCACTTTTATGATTTCAATAAAACCTGAGATGTTCGAGAAAGAAAGCAATAGCATAATTTAAACGAAGTCAAAGAGCCCTGAGGCTATTGCCCTACTTCATTGCACATTGGCCTAGAAAAATGGACCAAGGGCAGAGTAAATGTATTTACCCCTTTTCACACCTCTTTCAAATTACCCAACAATCTTGCTGTATGTGTATGTGTATATGCATATGCAGCTTACATTTACCATGACAGTTACCCTTGTAACTAAAAGTACACTGTGTAAAGTTTATAAACTTCAAATTAAAAGTAAAACTTTTATTTGATTATGTATACTACACTTTACTTTATTAAAACATATATGCATCATGGGAGAATTCTTTTTATTTTGTTTCTATACATTGTCAAACTAGATGGGAGCATATTTCCATATGCAAGACTAGCAGGGGGTCGATCAGCAGTTTGTTCAGCTCATCACTGACTGACATTACTGGCTGACATCATCGGCTGACATCATTGGCTGACTTCATCAGCTGACATCATCCTATAACTGGCTGACATCAGTGGCTGACATCAGTGGCTGACATCAGTGGCTGACATCAGTGGCTGACATCAGTGGCTGACATCAGTGGCTGACATCAGTGGCTGACATCAGTGGCTGACATCAGTGGCTGACATCACTGGCTCACATCACTGGCTCACATCACCGGCTGACATCACCAGCTGACGTCAGTGGCTGACATCAATGGCTGACCACCGGCTGACATCACTGGCTGACATCACCGGCTGACATCAGTGGCTGACATCACCGGCTGACATCAGTGGCTGACCACCGGCTGACATCAGTGGCTGACACCAGTGGCTGACATCACCGGCTGACATCACCAGCTGACATCAGTGGCTGACATCAATGGCTGACCACCGGCTGACATCACCGGCTGACACCGGCTGACATCAGTGGCTGACATCACCGGCTGACATCAGTGGCTGACCACCGGCTGACATCAGTGGCTGACATAAACGGCTTACATCACCGGCTGACATCAGTGGCTGACATCACCGGCTGACATCAGTGGCTGACATCACTGGTTGACATCGGTGGCTGACATCACCGGCTGACATCACCAGCTGACATCAGTGGCTGACATCAGTGGCTGACATCAGTGGCTGACATCACCAGCTGACATCAGTGGCTGACATCAATGGCTGACCACCGGCTGACATCAATGGCTGACCACCGGCTGACATCAGTGGCTGATATCACCGGCTGACATCACCAGCTGACATCAGTGGCTGACATCACTGGCTGACATCACTGGCTGACATCACCAGCTGACATCACCAACTGACATCAGTGGCTGACATCAGTGGCTGACATCACTGGTTGACATCAGTGGCTGACATCACTGGTTGACATCAGTGGCTGACATCAGTGGCTGCCATCACCGGTTGACATCAGTGGCTGACATCAGTGGCTGACATCAGTGGCTGACAGCAATGGCTGACATCAGTGGCTGACATCACTGGTTGACATCAGTGGCTGACATCAGTGGCTGACATCAGTGGCTGACATCACCGGCTGACATCAGTGGCTGACATCAGTGGCTGACATCACCGGCTGACATCAGTGGCTGACATCACTGGTTGATATCCCGGCTGACATCGCTGACTAACATTGATTGACATCATTGACCATATCATAACTATCAATAGGGGAGCTCCAAAACACAGGAGAGAACTCCCAATAAGAAGAAGAAGAAAGTGTAGCTACCTTGTGTAAATAGACAGTACTACTACTGTGGTTGCCATGGAGATGGTAGACTCGGAACTGGACGACACCTAGTATCCCTAAAGACTAGCCCTGCTAGTCTAACTAGCCCTGCTAGTCTAACAAATGGACCAGTGTAGTATGCTTCCTCAAAAAGCCATTCTTTAGGTCAGAAGGAGGTGTGAATGAGGCCATGGTTGTAAAACAGTTCATCCTGTCTGAGCATAAGTCGGTCACAAGTTGGTCAATAGCTTTAGGGCTCTTTAACCCCCTTTTAAATTGTTTATGCATGCCAGTTTCAATCTAATGATCTAGTTGTTGAACACCGGCAAATCTATATAGCTCTCTCAACCAATAGCATTAGTGCGTATTTTGCATGCTAGGTGGCTACCGCGTGTTGATGACGGGTGTGCGCTGAGGCATATCAGATTCTGGTAGACTGGTCCCCCCTCCCTGGTGTGCCATAGGGACAGTATATCAGTTATAATTCTAGTACATTGTCCTATTTAGAATCCAGTCAATTTTCCATGATTGCAACACAGATTTCCAGCTATTCTCGGTGTTAAGGACCAATTCACCGGGTGATATCTGTAAATCTATCCACTATCTGTTTGCTATATCAGTCTGAGTCACTTGGATCACATGTGTGCAACATAAAGTAAGTTTGATGGGTTTACTGTGTACATCACTATGTCTTATGTTCAGCCAACAGGAAACTGAAAAACACAAGGAAGTAGGCCGTTGTGAGACAGTATCTGCACGCCAGAGGCGTCCAGATAAAAACTTGTTTTGATGTTTCAAACAGTTCAATTTCACTTTTTTTCAATTTTCAATTTTACTGTCAAATTCACATATTTTTACAAATACTTAGTTTTTCAGTTTCTTCCTAAAGTGTAAGAATCAGTCAATTTTTACTGATAAATTTTGGCAAACAAATAATCATTATGTTAACACCCACCTTGTAGTTCTGTACTTGGCACTGGCCGAGGATATCTTTGCACTTGGCGATTGCAGGGGCATTGTTGTTGGTGCCAATGAGGCAGGAGGAGAGGAGTTCATATCTGCAAAGAAAATTTAAGAAATTTAGCAAAAATTGATGCAAGATGCAAAGGAAATTCTAAGGAAATGTAAGAACATTCACCTAGAAAGGGTACAGAAATGCCACTGGATGGTACTACTTTTTCAAATGGTTTCGGTTGTTGGTCAAATTGTGCATCAAAGTGCTCAATTTTAGTATTTCATCCATATGGATGATTGAATAGCTGATAAAGTAAATGAATAAATATGTTTAAACCAATAGTAGGACCTACTTATAACTTCACTTTATTTCTGGTTTTCAAAATTTTTTCACAAACATTTTTTGTTTAGGTTTTATACATTTTTAAAGATATTTAAAAAATTTTTTTTCCTGACTGATTTGGCAGATATCTTTGATGGAAACAATTCTTGTATCTGATCATTTTTGTCTGATCCTTTCAAACTGTAGCTGACAAGCCCTTTCACAGTTTCAGGGTGCATTATATAGCACTTCACACTTATATATAACTGTGATATACTGTTGGTTCTGACAGTTAGCTAATCTCACCGTTTCTCACAAGTAACATGTTAATCAATTTTGTGAAAACTTGGGACCTTTCTGTGTCATTCTTCTATTACTGTAGATTCTTTTCATAATTGGGAACATTTACACAGAAGAAAATGATAAAATTGGGATATTGAAAATCTTCACATCACTGACTGTGATAGGTAAGTGGAATAGAATAACTTTCAAGCACTATATTATGGGGCAGCCATTAGAATTAAGGGCTCGGGAGTTTCCTCTAAGAGAAATTACTTAATTCAGTGAAACGTCGGATGCAATTATTTATTTTGATCGTACTCTCTTGAAAAATATCTATTTCTAAGTCGAAAATACAGTGTTAAGAAATCCATCATACAGATATTATTTATTTCAAGACACATGGGAAAGAACTTATCTATTTCACCAAAATTTCATAATGACACTATATATTGCAATGAAACTCTCAGACCTCCTTGCATTTCTTGTGATGATGCAATAAACATGTGATTAAAAAACTCCATAACAAATTCTAACATTATAAATATGTAACTATACACATCTAAAGTAATGTCCAGCTCTGTGCAAAATTTCCATGAATTCTGCTCGATTTCATCAGTTCTTATTGATACGAAGACAGACTGATCCTTTAACTTGATTTTCATCAAGCTTCTGTGATCTCAAAATTATTTTAAAAAATTTAACATACCTCTCCAGGAATTCTTCAGGAGTAAGTCTGAGGGGGAAGCCATGTTTCCTAATTCTGATAGTTTCCAAAATTCCAGAGTACGCCAGTTGTTCTGCGATGTATTCTTGGTTGAAGTAGTTTGGCGCACTGCTACCATTTGGTTTGATACATCGCACAAAGTGAGGAGCGGAGTTCTTCATTTTATTGATCAATTCTGTTAACGAGTTCTGTAAAGGAAAACAAAATAATAGAGAGGTTTTGCTACACGTTCACGTGTGACGTATACATGTACAAGTGCTATCTAATTACATTGTAGTCATGACAACCCCCACGTACACGTCACGCGGAAACGTGTAGCAAACCTCTCTAACGTCAGCAAAATACTTGCGGAAAATTTGTTTATTGAGGATCAATTAAACCTAGCATCCATCAAGGCATTAAATAATAAGTAATAAGTAATTAACTGAATGCCGGTCAAGAGTGACCTCTTTATTAAAGGCACACTGTCCACAGAACACCATGATGTGTCCTCCTCCTGTCCTAATTAGCCTACCAAGTGCATAAATACAGGACGTAAAACCCCAATCATCCATCCATGATCTATCCACAGAGTACCATTAACCCTTACCTACTGAAATAGTCATTATGCTCTCTTGAGCACATTTCGAAACCAGTAAGTTTATGTTTTTAGTAGTTGAATTACAGGATATTCCAAAAGAAATCAAAGGACACAAATCTTTAACAATATTTCTTGATATGAAAAACCAATATTTGTTTACATAAAGAGTCATCGCTGGGTTCTCCCAGGAAGTGCAGAACAAATTATCATTTCAAATTTATAGGAGTATACATTCTCTTTGCAGAATAAATTGAACAAGAAGTGTGATATCTCTTATTGACATTGAAGTAATGTTGCCAGAGCAAATTGACCCTTTAACAGTTATAAATGCCAAGTTACAAATACTTTTTACTTCACCGCGGTTATGCGCACAGGGCAGGCCTACACATAGAATCTATTCTCTATGTTCCTACTTCAGTTGAAGTTTGCTCTGTGGCAACAGTAGCACATATCCCGAGTGGCACTTTAATAACAAAATAGAACACAAGGTCCTGGTCAACTGTAATATTTCTCTAAAATCTTCAGCAATTAAACACATTCAATGTCGACTCGTTTGTGCACCGCAACTTTCACAAAATAGCCAATACAATACAATACCTTGAAATGATAGGCCACACTGGCAGGTCCTTTTCGAGTTGTCGCAGAGCCAATTGTAGAAAATGCAAAAGACATGGCAGAATCCTTACGGTCTCTTGATCCCCGTGAGGTGCCTGAGGTACCTGACCGAATCTGAAATGTGAAAAGCACGACATTTTTTATTTGCTGTCTTTTAATTTAGAAATAACAAAGAGATTAATGTTTCATGAATTAATCATGGTCAAAATTTAATGCTCATTTTCGATCATGATGAAAAATAAATGATTCTGTAAAATCTGCATCTTATGTCAATTATTATTATCACACAAATCAAGTCAATCTAATTCTGATTAAATCCACAATTCATCAAGGGATCTTGTGAGTATGGAAAGTTAACACACAATAGTGACAATCTTTTAAGTAATTTTGCGTTCTGATTGTAACATTCGGTCCAAATATGGTAAAGAGGAGTTTGGTGTGGACGAAGAAGGCTGTTAGTTCAAAGTATCCCAGCAGGCATCATTTTGTAAAACTTACACTTTCGTTATCACCAATTTCGGAGGGTCTCCTGCTGCCATTGTAGTCGTCAAAAGGTATCCCGTTGTGTTTCCTTAGAGTTGTCTGTCTTTGGCTGGGACAGATGGACCCTCGTCTGTCCATTGGCGCTTGGAAGAGGTCGCTGATCAAGGGATTTTCTGATGCTGAAACATACAGAAAGGGTAATTGTTGAGACACCCATGGTAGCAGGAAGATACTGATGATATATGATACTAAATAGATGTTCTATGACCACTAAGTTCCCCCGCGGCCTAACTGGTAAGTGCGCTTGTCAACTGGCTTTGAGGGCGTGGGTTCAAATCTCACCCCGGGAACTCACTTTAGTCCGAGCCCATGGGACATTAAATGGAGGCGGGTTGTATCCAGTGTTCTATGCTGGGGCAACTGACAGACCCTGGGCATCCCTGAATTAATAGGGTATGTGCCAAACTCACAGTCTTCTCATCTCATCATCATCATACGGCGCTCGCCTGCCTCGATATAGCCCACTAAGGTGCTGCAGAGGCGTAAAACACAAACAAACAAACAAACAAACAATCTACGACCACCAATCTCTGCAGAGAAGTAGGCCTTTACAATACACAATGCGTGAAATTATTACTTATGAGAGGCTCGCAGACAATAGACTACAATAATTAACAAATGTAGTAATATAAACATTCTAGATTTACAATCTACCTTTTTCGGCAAACATAAAAAAATCTTTAATCTGTATTTTCACAAATTTTTCATTTCACTTACACCATGTTTCAACTGTTTGCGAACTTACTAGCAAACTAGGGGCCAAATTAAATATTGGAAAATACTCCAAGCTTTTAAAAAGAAAAGCATCACAACTATTTTTGAGCATAATCACCTCTCATGGTAGATACAAGGGAGTTGGGAAAAGTGTCCCTGTTTTTGTCGAGGACTCCATTTAGATTGTAGATGACGGTTCCTGCGTAGTGTTTGATGCCAAAGGAGAGACCTTTGTCAGGGGGTGCTATGTACATTTCATGATCCCGACCTGAAAATATAAAAATAACGTGCAAGCACTTTAACAGCTGCTTGTAGATAGACTATATACCTATCTGGCCATCTATATATCTATCTATCTATCTATCTATCTATCTATCTATCTATCTATCTATCTATCTATCTATCTATCTATCTATCTATCTATCTAACTATCTATCTATATTTGTCTATATATCTCCCTTCCTTTCATGCTTCCTTCTTTCCTTCATTTCTTCCTTCTTTCCTTCATCCTTACTTCATTCCTTCCTTCCTTCTTTCATTCCTTTCTCCTTCTCTTCTTTTATTGGTTTAAGCTTTTTAATGAATTTGTAAACTATCCCCCTGGCTGGCACTTGGCAGCTGCCATCACTGCAGCAGAACATTTAAAATTCGCGGGAAAAATGTACATTTTAGTTTAGGAAATAAAAATTTATTGTCACAGAAATTGACCAAAAGTTGATGGAAGCAAGATAATATTCTATTCAGACTGCATGCCAAGTTTTAATGACATAGGTGAAACAGCACGACCAGGGCAGTTGTCATAAGTTTTCCTGAAACTCCTCTCGTAATACAGGCTGCAAGCAGCTGTAATAATACAGGCTGCAAGCAGCTGTAAAAATTATTTGTACATTATATTTAAATATATATTAGCAGAAAACACTATATATGCATTTGCACATAAAACTTGTATTTGAGTGTTTCACTATGTATTTCCTTGTAATGGTGAATATCGTTTCAGTGTGTGCGAAAAATTAAATTCTAAAGTCCGGGTGATTCCAAAGAAACCTTTCAGATTTTTTCCAAAAATCAGGCTTTGCAGCTAAAAAATCTCATTACGTTTCATAATTTATACAGTGGACATCACTTAAGTGTAAAGCAAGTGTCTATGATACAGCAAAAGTAATTTAAAGATGTCCACTTGAGTAAGACAACTGTATACCTGGTCCATTGTGTAGTTTAGTAGCAAGGGTGTGGTCTGTAGCTTTGGGGAAACGAGACTCTTCATCAAGGATGGCCAAGATACCCATGGAATTCTGAAAATTAGAGAAAAGAGCAGATTTCATAATCTTAATCGCATAAAGCATTTGTATTAAAGGAAACCAGATTTCATGAATGTCGCAACAACTTTAATATTTATAGCGAAAATTGATTATTAAGAGACATTTGCACACTGATTAGTAACAAAACTTAAACATGTCCTTTGGTGGTTCCATAAACTGGACAGAGTTTAGCTCCGACAAGAAGGAAAGTCATCTTCTGAAATGTTACAATCGATGAATTACATGTGCTTAAATATTCTGTACGACTCCTACACAGTCCTATATTTTCAATTCTATCTGGACAAATCATTGAATATATCACACAGCCAGTCACTGAGGTCACAAGTTACCCAATGACAAATTGGAGTTTATTTCAATGTGATGAATAGCCTGATAGGGCCTGTTGTGAGGTCATTAATGTCTACAAACATGTAAGTACTCAAAATGCCTTGACTGTAACTTTAGCACTAAAGTAAGAAACCAAACTTATAAATACTAACCAAGAAGAGATTGAGAGTGGATTCATTGTTGTTGTAGAAGAGGTCGTTATGGACGACCAGCCCTTCCTCCTCACACTCCTTCTTCTCCAGGGCAAAGATGTGCTGGTTGAAGTAGAACTGCAGCTGTTCGTTCGTCAGGTTAATGCAGAGCTGAAGTGAAGAAATAGTAATTGATTTAATCTAGATATGGATGGAATGTGACATTTTCACATGACATAGCAGCTCAGTAATTTTACGTCATGAAGGAGAAAGAAGAATAAAAATTAAAATGTGCATAGCGCCATGTTGTAGGATCATCTTAAGGTTGGTGTTGCAAAATTACAAAACCACTCCAGCAAAGATTCTCTGTTGATACACACTATTGCAATATTGTCAGGTTAATATTTAGATCTGTCAAAACTATTTTCATCGCAAGTACGATGATATCATTTTTGAAAAGAGTTTGAAACATTTTCCTGATTTATAAATAACTGCATATAAATTCTTGGGAAACAGAGCCAAACTGAATACTGTTACAATAAGATTGATCTGACTGAGTACGAAACATCAATCTTTCAAAAATCAAAGAATCATCCACTCTTTAACATTTTACTTTTATGAAACAAAAAGCATGCACCGCTGCAATAAAATAACTATGACAATCATCTCAATTCTCACCTGTTCGAAGCTGTTTTTATCAAAATTCTCAAAACCAAAAATGTCGAAGATGCCCAAGCACAGGTCAGAGGAACTGGAGGGAATAGGAAGGGAAGGAATTTAAATACAGACATGCAATATTTCACCATATCACAAAAATAGACATTACTAAATATTTTAAAAACATGCAATTTTAGGAGGTTTCTGGCTCTTCAGCCTGAAAGGCCACACTAATGCCCATGCACTGATAATGTAAAGTCCATCCAACTTTTTTTTACAGGATTTTTTTTAAAGAGGATTTCAAACAACACAAACTCGCCATTCTGTATTTAATCTAAAGGTCAACCTTACTCAATATCAATACAACCAAAATCGATCGCACAAGAATTAGATGCATTGAAAGCATTTGCCGAAGGAGGACTCACTTAATTAAAGTTAATCACATAAATAGCATTTAGGCCAAGTAACATCATAGTGCGATTTCAGAAATACGGAGATACTTCAGGACTTTAGGGTGATTAATTTTAAGTTAATGAGGAGGGACGAAGCAAATAACCATGCCTCCATCTATACAACATAAGAGTCATCCATTGTATCTTTCAAATCCATATTTTATATCTTACCTCATTTTGACGTTTTGAATGAGTTGGTTGATCCCGTTAACAATCCAACTGAAAAGTCTTCGATACAAAGTTTTAGCAAGGGCATCTCTCGCATCAGCTGCTTGGGTCAACGACCTTTGCTTGATGATTTGTTCACCTGAAAAAAGTTAACGAAAACAATTCTCCTTATATATATATTATATACATATTATATTTTATTTCAAAGAATTTTGGGAGGCAGCAACATCTTAAAAATACTTTTGGTATTCGATTATACAGTTCGACTGACGTAACTGACGTCTTATTTATATAATTTTCTTGTATACTGCATAACACCAGTACTAATTTATCACCAATTTTCAATGAACTTTGATATAAAAATGTTCATGATTCATAAGAAATAATTGTAATTCATCGTGTCAATATCATTGAACCAGTAAGTCTCTGACTCTCTGTTGTTATAGTGTTGTCTTGCTGAACTGCTTCTACATGTATACACACACTAGTTATATGGCGTGTAAATAGACTTGAATCCCTCTAGTGTTTATTAGGCACACTAACCTCTTGCCATGTGGGAGTCTTCTTCCAAAGCGGCCGCTAAACCTTCCGGTGAAAGATCCAACAGATTTGCCACTGAAATTATGAGAAGTGAAAATATAAGCTTCTGACAAACATAGGGTCAACATCCAAAGAACTCCAACGAGCCAGACTTTTTAACAAATTTTATCAATAATTTTAATTTACTGCTTTGAATACATGTATGTCAATTTTGTTTCCTTTTTCACCCACTGATTTTAAGTGTTGTTGATTGTTTGAGAGAGCTCCAAGCCAAAACAGAATTATATTCTGACTTTGGATACCTTATAAAACTTGTAAACTAATTTTTTAATTACTTCTTTTTTCTGCTATGAATAATCTATTTTCAACAATCCACACCAACATGCCGATTTAGATATTTTAAGTAATTCCTTTGATAAAGATCCTAACCTTTAGCCACAGTTTCTGCATTGGCCACCTTGGCTGCATCATTATTTCCAACTGACACAAATTCAATATCACCGATGTGCAAGACAGCCGCTAATGATTTCATAAGTTGGACAACATCCTGAAAAGAAATACAATCAGTCTTAGTAAAATACATCATAATGCAAATTAGAGTCTACTCAAGTAAAAAGTAATTACAGGAATTCACGTTGAAGTAGACTTTTGGATTTCACAGATGTGTGTTTTTAGCAGAAATTAATTTTTGCTATTTGCACAAAATTAGAGAGTTAATCCTGTGTTATTTTGCATGCGATATGATGGCATTTAAATTTGGAAGTGATCCCGACCATTTAATATGCAGTAAAATGAGTAGTATATTAATAATTAAGAAAAATATAAAATTGAACATGACGTATGGTACTGTACATGACGTATGGTAGGCCACTGTTTGCACTGGAATCCAGTGAAGCACAATACTAACTGGCAGATACTAGAACAAAGTAACTGTGGAAATATTGTTATTCACATGTTTGGCTTCTTGGCCAATTCACATGTGGCTGCATGATTGATTTGAAACTCATCCAACCATGTGAAATATTAAAATAATATTATATTATAAATACATGGCCATGATCTGACCATCTCAGACCGCATTTTGTGAGAACACACAAATTCGCCTAAAGCCATTAAGCTGTCAAAATTTTATGACACAACTCCTCCTACAGTCAGACAGATGAAAATACAGACACATGATTAGATTGAAAAATGAAAGATAGATAAGATAGATAGACAGATCTAAAGATCGATAAATAGATAGATGGATAGGTATGGATAGATGGATGGATGGACAATTGGGGCTTTACGTCCAGTATTTATGCACTTGGTAGGCTAATTAGGAAGGGAATAGGACAAGACAATGAGGTGAAGAATGATTTCAAAAGAAACAGCCGTCCAACATAGGTCCAGGACTCCAGGTGACCCGGCAAGAGCTGAATTCGAATGCTGGACCTAGCGATTGGCAGCCTGGCACGCTACCACAAGACCAGCCCCCCCCCCCGGATAGATAGATAGATAGATAGATAGATAGATATATAGATAGATAGATAGATAGATAGATAGATAGATAGATAGATTGATAGATAGATAGATAGATAGATAGATAGATAGATTGATAGATAGATAGATTGATAGATTGATAGATTGATAGATTGATAGATTGATTGATTGATCGATCAATTGTATTGTATGTATGTATGTATGTATGTATGTATGTATGTATGTATGTAGCCATGAATGCCCACCAATGATTCTGACCAATCAACTCGCACATTTTATTATTGCCAACTGATCACACAAGAGAGAATTGTGCCAGATTTGTGATTAAACATTTATCAAGGTTTTACTTTGTTTATAAGTTTGCAATTTACTGCAATCAACTCGATAAACTGACAGAAATGTATTTGCCTTGACAGCTTCTTGATACACATAAAATTGAATGAAAATTTGTCATACATGAGTAGCTTTCTACCATACGTCATGTAGACTCAAATTGCTTGGAGCTGGTGACTCTGAAGTCTAATTCAACGCAAATTCCTGTAAAGTTGTAGACAACCACTCATGTATTTATTTATTCATTTACTATCTAATTAGTTTTTATTCATGCATTTATTTATCCATGCATGTAAGCATTTAATTGTATTCTCGTGCAATTTTGTAAAAAAAATAAAATAAAAATAATAATAATACATAAATATTATAACAAAACAACCCAAGTCAGGGTCAATGAGTAACAATATCACAAGCTGTTGTGTGAATTAATATCACTCGAGCCCTTCGGGCTCGAGTGATATTAATTCACACAACAGTGAGTGATATTGTACGAAGTGCACTGACGCATTGTTGTTTTGTTTCTATCACCTTGTGTTACCTCAAACCTTATTTAAAAAGAGAGACTTTTTTCTGCCATTACAAAAATGTAACGTCACCAAGGAGCAGCAAAGGAAATGACGTCACAATCCTATTGTTTTGACCACGAGCACTTGAATCTGTAAATTGTGACGCTACCATTTATTTTAAACAAGAGTATGAAACTATTTTGAACCTTTCCAAGGGTTTCCCCTAGTTTGAAATGCTCTGAAGACACTTCCAGACCACCGTCAGCCATGAAAAATATGTCAATAAATCAGAAATATTGTTATTAGTAAGTTTTCAAAAAAATGCCAGTCAATTCCAAATTTCTTGAGAGTGCTCCCCTGCATGTTGCAGCAGCCTCGTGGGTTGCCATGACGTCATAATATCAGTTGAGTTATAAATAGATCGTGACGCAAAGTTGGGCACAAGAGACGGTCCCAGCCACCTCTTTTGTTTTTCAAAAAGTCTTTAATGTTTGTAATGAGCAGATTTGAAATATTTGGTTAGTTCATCAGATGCATAAAACTCTGTAGAATAAGCTAGGTCTATTATCAAATGGTGACAAGTGAACAGTAGTGCTCAAGCAAGGTAAATCCTTGACAAGGTCAGGTTCATTTCTCAAACAGCTTTCATACTCTTATGTATTAATATAATCATAACGTCACGATCACTAATAAATCCAAGTGCTCGTGGTTTTGACCTTTGTTTGGTTTGTGATGTCATCGTGCAGCTGAAATGCTGGTGATGTCATAACCATTGTTGAAAAATATCACCCTTGAAGGGAGGTATTTTTTACAATATCATAGGCCCTGATATTTTGACTGTCAACAGGGATATTCACAGCCAACCAGGTGATAAATAAATATATATTATGAAGAAGAAAAAAAAAGAAAGATGAATTGTATAATTTATGAAACTTTGTATGTTACTGAGTCACCAACTGTTGTTACGCACAGATCAAGCTTATATAATCAATGCACTGCACCCTTTCTTCCGTCAGTTCGACGCATGCAAGCGGCTAGAAGTAGCTTCAAGAGAGGTCACAACCAAATCGGTTAGACCTGAAACATCTACATAGATCTACAAAGTATACTCACGATTAAATTTTTCTTTTCGGACTATAAATAATTATAATACTCCTTATACAGTGTACTGTAGCCATTTTTTATATCCAAGTTTAACTTTCCTGACAGGTTATTGAACAAAACCTCAGTTTAACAAGTAATTAAAAATCAATATTTAGTTTATTTACCTCTTTTGAGAATCCAACAAACTCCATGCAGTCTCGCAGTTCAATGAATTTAATTTGGTTCTCACTAGAATTAACTGGAACTCTGCTGGTGTTGAGATATCTGAAAGTAACCAGGTCATCGAAAATATGAACAGATATTCAGTGGTGGGCAAGTTAACAAAAAATGTTAACTTAGTTAACAGTTAATAAGTTAATGAAATTATCAGTGAAGTTATAGTTAATAAATTAAAATTGGCTAACTTAACTGAAGTTGAAGTTAAAAAGTTAAGTTAATTTTTTTTTATTTTGATAAAAATAGCAGACAATATTCTGTGAAAATATTTACTGCAACTTGTGCAAGTACCAGAATGAGGCTCATCTGTCTCAAAAAGAGGCACAGGTTGAATTTTCAGACAGAGGCACTCAGCTAAATAGTGAAACTCGGACAGCTATTGTCCATCTTTTATCAACTCCAGTCTTTTTTATGCAAAAATGTGTCTTTTTTGAAGCTTTTTGCATTAAAATTAACAGAATTTATTTACTCAACTGACTTGTAATTATTAACTTAACTGACTTGTAAGTAGGTTGATGCAAAAAAAAAAGTTAACTTAATAACTAGTTACTCAATTTGTTAACTTCGTTATTAACGGATTAACAATTAACCAGTTAATGCCCACCACTGCAGATATTATAAAAATACATCATATTCCACATTTTCAACTATAAATTATGAATCGATGATGGTCTCTTAGTCCAGACATTTTTGATTTATAGCTTCTTGGACTGACCGACCCAACAGATTTTCTGGCTACCGGAGGAAAAAAAAAATCGTACCCACAATTTTTATTAAATTGACATTATAAATATCAAATTGAGAATGAGATTATGGCCCGTTTTTTGTCCTACCAACTAACCTTTGAAAAAGTGCCTAGAGAAGACCCAAAAAGCTAAAACTCAATTATGTCTGGCCTTATATTGGAATAAAATTTAAAATTAGCCAAAAAATTCTCAATTACTTTCCAAAATCAAGATATACTGCAGCAACTAATTAAATTTTCTAATGCCGCATAGCTGCAGCCGAACTAAATAAATCTCACATCACTGCTTAAAATTTATTACTACCTTCACAAACAAAAATTTCCAACAGACTATCATATAATTGTAGATTCTCCGCAAAAATACCTGTGGTCCTTGATATCCGTGAGGTAATATTGTTCTTTCTCTTCGTCTGTCAATCCAGCGTATAACAAGTAGAAAATGTGGAAGCTTGTTTCTTGTGGTCCGTGGAAGACTATTCGGGAACTCTCTAGTAGATATTCATTCACTTTTCCTGAAAATGAGAACAAATAGATAAATTGATTAGATTTCATTGAGATCCTCTTCCACAAGGATCTTTCTGGACTGACAACAATTTATTCTTCCAAAGTAAGATTTTAAATACTCTTCCACTGAAGTAGGTGTCATTTCAAAGGGAGGGTGGGTGAAAGGGCTTTACGTTCTTAATTTATGCACTGAAAAGTGACAAGGCTTAACAGAACAGCCAAGGAAACTGTGATGAGGCGAAGTGCACTCTTGCACGGGTTGAAACATCCGTATAATATGGGTTGGCCGGACCGGGAATCGAACCCAGGAAAATGTCTGGAACTAATTTACAGCAAATAAGTACACTCACCTCCTAAAATTTCACCACTACTTGAGAACACCAGTTCTAGGTATTTTCCAAAACGACTTGAGTTGCTGTTCTTCACTGTTTGTGCGTTTCCAAATGCTTCTAATAGTGGATTGACCTGAAAAATAGGTAATTAATTATTACACAGTTCAAGAACAAAACCTATGATCATCATACAACAGTTATTGCACAGGCAACCACAGATCATACTTAGTTTGAATTAAAGTTAGAAAAAATTCTGACTGTCATAATGACTCAACAAATGAACTGTCCAAATTTACATGACCTAATGTTTAGTTTTATGATTTAGAAATGACAAAAAAATGGTGCAGTTAACTTTACTGTCAGTTTCATCTCAGGAACATATAAAATTCACTTAGCTAATGACAGGACTAAATAAAGTATTTTTATCATTTAGGGTAATGCTCTTTGAGTCGGACACTTAGAAGGTGACACCTAAAGTCGGACACTTTTTGTTGGGCTCAAATGGCTATTTGAGAGCATGTGTAACTATATATTTGGTACCAATATATAGCTTACGACTTCCTTTATCTGTTCAGAACGAATCAGCATAATACTAATAAATAAAGTCGGTTTTTCATGGCCCTATAAATGGGGTAAAAAACCAGTTTTTCTCTCTATTTGTGTATTTTAGTAGAATTTTGTCATGTTTCAGGTATCTTTTGCTGGCCTATGGTATTGCTTTGATTTCGGTTTCTTTGGCATTCAGTTAGGACTCCCATATTAGAGCACTTCCTTTCAATTAAAAAAGCCCATATTAGAGCACAGAATAGGTTAAGCTTACTCCTCAGTTAGGAGTAAGCTTAACCTATTCTGTGCTCTAATATGGGCTTTTTTAATTGAAAGGAAGACTCTTAAAGCACCTGTATCTTTGATGTCATGTTTTTAGAACACAGCTGTCCGACTCAAAGATGCCCTATGGTCACGTGTCACAAGGTCGTACAATTTGCGTTACAAGGTGGTTTTGGACCAAAAATTTTTTTTCATCAAAAAAGTCTCAATTAGGTCTTAAATACCCTATTCAAACCAAAAACCGGCTTAATTTCACAAAAATTAGGGATGTTCATCTTATTATTTGATTTTATTCACCATGCAAATCAATGTAAAGCGCAAACTTTAAAGGCTTTTTTCTCAAAAACGACTATATTTCAGTAACATTACTATAAAGTACAAAGTACCTATGTGTCCCCATGAAATTTTCACTGAAGTTAGTTAAGAAGATGTTCCTACTAATCAAAGCAACAAAAAATACGTCCTCTTCTCCAAAAGACACTGTATATGTCAATGAATTTATGTTACTGCGACAGAGAAAAAACCTTTCTCAGGCTCACGTTTAAAACTGTGCCAGAAGCCTGATTATTGTCAAAATCTCAAGTAAAATGTTTAAAAACATTACCAAGACACCTAAGAACAAATTCTGATATTGCAAATAAGATATTATAAGATATTTACATGACATGTTGCAAATATATCTTATATCAGTTATTGTCTAGTGCATGAGAAATCAACATCTCATATATGAGCATACCATTCTGGAGCTATCTGTGGATTTAACCCACATGTATCTCCTTTTTTGGCTATATGAGAGCAAGATTATCAAATTTGATTGTTATTTATTCATTTGATGATGTGGCCTGCCCTTTTTGTCCTTTTGGAAGTCCATTACATTAAGCGAAAATATCTTGTACGCTTCAAGCATGTATGTGTTACATTTGGTTCAGCCTTGTTCAGAGCATCACAGAAGTGAGAAAATGATTGAAAACATAGCAATATTTTATACTTCAGTAATATATAGCTCATGAGCATTTAGACAATAGCCTCATCCACAGGGTGTGGTTAACCTACTTCGAGTTCTCGTGGTTTAAGCTTAGAACCCCTCTCCAATTTTACGGGTTTTTGCAAGTGTTACGAAAAGTTCAGCCTAAAGTAGACAAGCAGCACACAAAGAATTTTATCTCCAAGCAAAATCTGATAAATGCATTAAAAAATATAACTTATGAGCATTTAATTGATATATATTTGAACTTCCTAGCTTTAATATTAATAGCTACAGACTAAATATAAGAAAATGTGTTGAATTTTTTTTGCCAGCGGGACAGGTTCACGTTGCTGCACATTAAAGGATCTACAGAAGGCACTGTAACAGTTAGATAAAAAAATTAAGCTTCAAGAGCTTAAGTAGGAATCAGGTACTCCTGCAGAGAAAACCAGATTAAAATATCTTTTGTCGCTGGCAAGAAAACTCACTTTCTAGATGATTTTTTCAAATCTGACGTAATGCGGGACACAAAAAAATCACTTGTTTTCCTGAGGTTATTGATGGCTACAAGCCTCATTTTGTGACAAAGTTGACTTTTTTAAACCTAATATGATATAGAAGAAGTCAGGGCTTCCAGTGGTGTATCATATTGCATAATAGATACTGTAAAGTACATGTAATCATCATTTAAATGGAAAATTTCTGAAATTGTACGACATTATGACACGTGACCCTATGTCATTTTTTATTCCAGAAATTTTGCCACTAATTTAGTTCTTGTGTTGTGCAAATTGTCAATTTTCTGTTAGATATAGTAAAAACGTTTAATTTGAGGCCCTGGTTGACAATCAATAAACCACAGGCCAAGTAAGAAATCACTTTTTCCGACTCAAGGAACTTTACCCTAAAAGATAAATGGTCATGTGAAAAACTCATTGAAGACAGTTTCAGTTTTGGTCATATTATAATTAAAAATTTTAAAAAGTAATATCTAAGAGACAAACCTGGTTGATCTTTTTGCTTAAATTTGCCTCCAGGCTGTGGGCGATCACATTCAGATGTTCTACGATCATTTTACACGTTTCCGTCTTTCCTGCTCCGCTCTCCCCTGATATGACGCAACATTGGGATATTTGCTGCGAAAGTAGGGCTCTGTGGGACTGTTCTGCGATGCTGTATACATGAGGGGCTAAGGACTTTTGTTGAGATTCGTCGTGGTACTGTTGGCTCACCTGGAAGGCAGAAATATAATCATAAAATATGAAAATGGGAGATAAGAAATATTCTACACGACAAGAACGTTATTTAGCCAAACAACCATTTTGAGACGTAATGACTTACAAAGAGGGCTGTGTTGTCTTCAGTGCTAAACTCAAATCTCATTAATTTTGGAGGATTTGAAACATTTTCTACTGAAGTTAGAAATATTGCAAATAAGATGTTGAAACGGCCAACAAAATTGGCCTAGGGCTAAAAAAGATAGACCTCCACCTTCACAAGTATCACCCCTCCCCACCACCAAATAACATCTCCATTTGAGATTCAAACCCGGAGCTATGTGGTATGTAGACACACCCTCTTTATTAGGCCTTACCAAAAATTCACATAAAATGGGTCGAATGCCAACCTTGTCACAAACACAAAATGACTCTCCAATCAACACATCAATGTAACTCGTGGGCAATGTTGTCTCCTGTCAAATCAATCGACCATGATCGGAATATTGATTTATGCTCCTAAATTGAGACCTGATCCAAAAACTTGAAAGCTGTCCACTTTGAGAGTGATTTGCCAATTACATTGATTGATGAAACATCAAATTCACATCACTAGGACACCAGTATTTTTCATACAATCACTGTGAAATCCAGAGCTGCATGTTTGAAAACTAACATACTAAATATTTTCACAAAATTTTCCAATTCTGCTACATGTCTATTGTCCATTAATTGAAAGAATTCACCAAAACACGATCAGATCAAAACGGCTCCGGTTATATGAAAAATAGTTTAAATCTGCCAATTTGCATAATAGGTAGCAAGTCTTATGGACGCAAAAAGCAATGAATTTATTTCAAATAATTCCATAGGCCATAGCACCTATTCAGAAGTTGTCATTAAGTGGCCTATTAATTTGAATTCACCTCAACTTTAAACTAAAGTTTAAAGTGGTGTATAAAAAATACATGACACTAAGCTGTCAACGTTTATGCAAAATGAAACACATTAACATTTTTTAAAACCATGTCACAACATCACAATAGAAGCACTTGGCAACAATATAAATGAACACAGTCATGCACACCATGGATGAAAAAAAAAAGATTACATCATTCAGAATTTATTCAATCTACTTACTGAAGTTCCATAAATAGGCAGAGGCTTGAAAGGGTTGAGGGCAATTAAGATATCTCCCATTAATGTCTGAAAGAGATGAAATGGAAAATTGTTTTGAAATTATTAATAATCACAAGTAGGTTTTTTTTTAGGCAATTAACTTGAAAGCTTATCAAAGATACAAATTAACATAAAAGTCATTTTGACAAAATTTCATTTCAATTTTTTCCACATTTAATAGAGATAGCTCAAAGTAAATAAGGGACTTATTTTATGGAATGCGACAGAAATGCACAAAATCATAAAGGAACGCATCATTTCATTGAAAGTAGGAATCAACAAACTGACAGAAAATTACAACAGGGACACTTAATAAAATCGGCCAACACTATGTCATGTAGATTATAGAAAATAACAGTTTGTTGCTGGTGAGACAACTTAACCACTTACATATATCCTATCTCTGTTGTATCTCTCGTTCAATTCTACGAGCAGTCTGTCTGTGGTGACCTCTGGGAGTTTTGAAAGGTCGTCTAGATGATCCGCAGATTGTGCTCCCACCTGGAGAAAAAAGGTAATCAAATAAAATTCTGTATATATCTACGAAAAAACTAGCACTAATTCTCACATATAATAGGATGTCTTCTTCTACTTCTATTTCAATACTGTGAAGACGGCATGGTTGCAGTGTAATTCACAGGATGTCTTATGTTGGTATATTCATAAATTATTTTGTTGAGAGACGCCCAACATTTTGCATGTCACAACCGCAGAATGTTTATTGGTTTATGTGAAATTTTAACATCATTTGAGAAATTCATTAATAGACATGTAGACCTACCTACTAGCTCTGCTCTTCAAAGTTACTCCTTTCCTCTAAATAGCCCACACTGGAGCTGATGGGACGTAAAGCCCAAACTCACTCAAGGTTACTCCTATGTATTTATAGATGGGGTGTAAACTGCAAAACTCACTCACTCCCCTATCTACTTATTGAGTAATGACATAAAATTCAATAATATCTCTCCTTGCTTACCTCGTCCATAGAATAGATCTTCTTCATGCGCACAAAGTGCAAGTGTGAATAGTCGTTTTCCTCTACGTGTTCCATGTCGTCCATGTCGTTGAATTCTCCAGACAGTCTCATCTTCACTATCATTTTTCTATAACTAGCAGATGTTGGAGTTTGATCTTTTATCTGAAATTGCAAATCATAAATACTATTAAATAGTGATTACAAAATATTATCTCCTCTCTTTAATAAAACTGTAGAATAGTAATCTCCCTAAGTTTCTGAGAGAGTAGTAGTTTATTAGTAGAAAAGGATGATAAGTATAACCCTACGAATTTTAAGAAAGACTCACATTTTTTTTTGCGATTCTCTGATTTTCTCTCTCAGAAATTGATATCAATATGTATGTCTATCTGACAATCTCAGAAATTTTTATATATTTATAGAAATGTTTCCGTTATGTCAAATATGTGTACATACAAAAAACACAAAACAGTGTTTATAAAATATGCCAAGCCCATCGAAGAAGTTAAAGAGATTCCTCTTCCAGTGATGGCATGTAGTACTCGTTATCTAGAAGCTCTAGTTCTTAGATTTCCATTCCATTCTTGTGTGGGAGGAGATGGAAGGTTGGACGTTCTTAAAGGCCTTAACATCACATGTGATTCCTAAGTCTCACACCTCCTTACACCTGACTCTGGTTTGTTTTGGCTTACTTCCTCTTTTTCCAGGTCAGTGTCCTGGGATATCACCACCATGTAATGCACCAGACAATTTGTAATATTGTGCCTTTTCTCATGCAATTTTATATTTAATATATATGCTATTATTGCCCTTCTTTTTCAATTCTACTTAAAAATTCAGAGGGAGGTGGCCAGTGAGGGGGGCTCACTGCAAAGACCGCTTCACTGTACACATTAAAAAAAACTTACTTGCTTACTATCTACTTTTGTGTGCTCTATGGATGTGTGCTGTTCTATCCAATCTAGTTCTCTCAAATGTCATTGCGATGTCACTTCAATGCTGCAGGTGTCTTTCTAGAGACTTCTGTTTCTTTCTTTCATAATATTGTGCCCATGGTCAGTTGCTTGTTTGACTAGGTGTTCTCTCCATCAAGGAGAAAGGGGTATTCTTCAGCTGAAAAAAAAGAAGAAAATTGTAAAAAAAAGTTGCAAAAATGTTATATTTTGAAGGCTATTTTGGAAGTTCTCAGAGCTTCTCACACATCCTAGAAAATACATTTTTCTGAGGATTTTTTTTATCAGAATCTTGAAAAATATTTTCAGGATTTTTTTTCCCAGAAAATATTCATCACATCGGTTGTTATTTGAGGAACAATGTTTTCCTATTCTAAATCGGTTTGCTATTAAGTTTGTGGCTTTATTGCATTTCTGACTTTCATGACGGTTTAGTCTGTAGTGCTCCAAACTGAACCTATGTTTGACAGCAGCCTCAATCATCATTTGGCTATCAGTGCTGTGTCCTCCTGTCCTAATTTAGCCTACACTTTACTTTAGAGGGAATGGAAAATGGATGTAAAGAACCATCAATCCATCCAAAGACCCATGTACTACAAAGGCTGAAGGCAAGGCTAAACACACTCAACGACTTTTTCTTTTGCATAATATTTTTCTGGCACCATCTAGGGTTCACATGTATACAAACCTGTTTGGCACTAAATATATGAAACTGAAAGTTATTTATGCTGAAAATACTGAAGCAAAACAGGACAAGCACATTCCTCCAGTAGATTCAGTTCATGGGTTAATGACTGACATAATTGGACTTTAGAAATTCCATTTTCCTCATTTTCCTTTCTATCACTAAACAACTATACTTACTATAGCCATGTCAATCTGGCAGCCTGACCAAATATCAGATTTTTTTAAATTTCAAAAGATGAGATTTTTGTGATAACAGTGAACAAGTTTTATATCTAGCATAAAGGATTTCAAAGAAATTCAAAGATGAAAAGTGTCGTATCTCACAGATACAGTGTGACGACAACTAAATTATAACCTTCAATCTGAAGAATCTAGAACTTGAAGAACGAGAAAGAAAAACGAACATGGAATATATACGAGGGGCGTTCAGAAAGCTCACAACTTTTTTCTTATGGACACTCATTTTTGATATACTTTAGGTAACTGGTAGGCGACTTAAATCTTGACTTGCCAACATGTCTTTTAGGAAATTTTAAGGGACCACCAATTTATATTTCAAACATCTCATCCGAGCAGCACCCAGCTAGAATGTTGCTTTCGAAGGTCTATGAATAAATTGTTCCGAACCAAGAATCAAACCCAGGACCTTGAGCATTTTGAGCAGATTCTAGGCAGGGCTTCGGAGTCAGACCCGTATCAAGTAAACAGACTACGACTTCTGACTTCTTCGACCTCCTGAAAAACGACTCTGACTCCCAACTCCTTAGCTCTCCTGAATTGCTACTCCGACTCTCGACTACTCTTTTCGAATTGATGATTGGGGCTTTACGTCCTGTACTCATGCACTGGGTAGGCTAAGTATGACAGGAGGAGTACATGGCAACGAGGAAAAGGATGATTGAAGCTGTCATCCGACATACTCCTCTTTTCGGCATTATTGCAAAAAATATCACATGGTTAGCAGAAACAAAAATCAATAGACTTAATTCTACACATGAATACTTGTTTAGGAAGTTAGTGTAATTGCTCTGTAAAATTTTCTACACAGTTCTTGTGAGAGTTTTTGTCAATTATCAAAATTACCTGTTCCGAGTCAGGAGACACCATTTTCATTTTTGACTCCGACTCCACCTGCAAACCTATTACTAGCCTTGATGCTGACTCCATCTGAAAAAATCTGACTCCACAACTCCCGACTCCCTGATTTGAAGTTCTTTGACTTTACTTTTATCTGACCAGATGTTAATTGATA
The DNA here is from genome assembly GCA_026936325.1 of Platynereis dumerilii. Classification (NCBI taxonomy): domain Eukaryota; kingdom Metazoa; phylum Annelida; class Polychaeta; order Phyllodocida; family Nereididae; genus Platynereis; species Platynereis dumerilii. The sequence goes on along the minus strand of JAPTHN010000008.1, from coordinate 28,137,676 downwards.
ACGATGTCACAAACTCCCACACAAAATTTTTACAGTTGAACCCGCCCTCAAAAAACTTCAAAATTGCACTTTTTCATCAAAAACAAACACTTTGAAGAATCTGCCACCAGTTCCATTTTAGATGTGGCTGAATATAACACATTCCTGAATTTTTTTTGTGAGTGCTGCTCTTTTAAAAAAAAATGTATAAGAAGCAGTGCAAAAAGTTTGCTTTTTTTAAATGGCAAAGATCATTGAACACTGTTGAAACTCTAAAAAAAAATAGGATGTCAAACGAGGAAGAAGAAACTACAGGGACACAGCTCAAGTCATCAGTATAAATTGGCGAGAGGTTTAGCTCAGTTGGCTTCCAATAGTTGCGTCCCAGGTTTGAATCCCGCTCATGCCGGGTCACCTGGGCCTACAGATGTTGGACGGCTGTTTCCAATCATCCTCGCCTCATTGCTGTGTCCTCCTCCTGTCCTAATTAGCCCTATAGGCCTACCAAGTGCATATATAAGAAGTAAAGCCCCAGTCATCCATAAATTAATTTTTCATAAGGTAAGGCCAAACAAAATAGATATTTAGCTTCTCAGATCTTCTTGAAACACTTTTTCTCAGGTCGGTCAGTAACAAAAATAAAAGGTTGTAATCTCAATTTTTTATTATGTCAGTGAGATAAAAATTGCGGGTAAGTTCAATTATTATTATTTTTTTTGCAGGACTATGTAGGCAGACAGATAGATATGTTAAGGGCAGCCCTATAAGCCCAGTTCTTGGTGCTCATGAGGGTCGATTGATGAAATGGGAGAGAGAGTGCGAGTCCTCAACATGCTGCACATTTACCCCACGTGAGGGATATTTTACTTGCCCAGCACAGACAGTTGCAAGGGGCCACCAATTTAACGTCTCATCCGAAAAACATCCGACTGGGATTTTGCTCATGAAGGTCCACTGAAAATGTTGGGTTCCCCAAACGAGTTAGACCCATGCACATTGCGCACTGATGCAGGCAAAGAGTCAAAGACCTTCAAAAAATTGCATTTTGTCGCTATCAAAGAGATGGTCTTAGGACTCAAACCAACTGCACAATATTATTGTCAATATACCTTCATGGAAGTCATGTCTTAATAGCATGCATAGAAAATGGTGTCACCTCCTCACAAAACACGTTTGATGAATGAACTGCTGAGAGGCCTCTTCCTTGTTCACTGTTATATTTGCACCACACCCCAAGAAATAATAAGAAAGTACTATATAAATTCTATTCATGTATTTCTATCATATATTGTACTCATATATTTAATGTTGTACGATAGCCATCTTTGTGTGCAAAGCCGCAAGACGATCAAAAATATGAAAAATTGTAAAAAAAATTATTTATGAGGTAGTTTTTTTGTTAAATTTTCATTTTGGTACTCGTCAGGAGTCCAGTACATGCAGTGTACATAAATCCTTGTATTGCATATTTTTGTAGGTCATACAAAAGGCAATGTAGAGATAATTTTGTCATTTCCCTCATTTCGAAACATAATGTCAGAGATCATTTCTGGAGGGTTTAACCCCATGTTCCTTAAAATGTTAATTTTAATTTTTAAACTTGAAGAAAAGTTTTGCTCGATAAAATTAATGGAGGATAATATGTATACCCATCATGAAAAACATTTTAAAAAACATTGTATTTTTTTAAAGCACAGACCACAACAATTATTACCGGTAACTTGACACCAAGTTCAAATATTGGCCTTGACACAACAAGCATTAGTCAGGCCAAATTGGCCAATGTGATATAACAGTGGGAGAGACCTAGATATTTTTGGTGAAAAGCTTCAAATACTCCTGAAGCTCTATGCAGAGTTCCGCAGCTTTTTTTTGCATACATTTTGAATCATAGCATTTTTGTGCTCCGCGACTGAGTTGCAAGCTGACATAAGGAGACTTCTCAGAGTCAAAACACTGTGTACTGTAGGTAATACTAGCTAATGGGTATAGAAAAGTGCAGCCCCCTTAAACGGCAAGTTCTTGCCACTCATGAACTAGGGTTGATTTATCAGATGGTTAGGGAACCTACAATTATAAGCACTGGGCAGGCTAATTAGGACAGCAGGAAGGAGGACACAGCAATGAGGAAAAGGACGATTGAAACAGCCGTCCAACATTTATCTAGGTGACCCCGAAAGGCTGGGAATGGAACCCTGGACCCAGCTATAGGCAGCCCAGTGTGCCACAAAAAAAGAGAGCACTACCTAAAGTTGTATCAATATGCATCCCTCGGGCCCGATACGTGGCTCATACAAGGGTCGATACGTGAAATTCCATGTGATAACATACATAATTATCTGGTAATCAGGCAAAGCAAATTTTTGCGCAATCCCAGAAAAAATAATAACTACTGCAGCTCTCATTTGATGTCTAATAGATATGTTGTGCCTTCAATGCAATTTTCCTGATTATCACACCTTGTATGTTATCAAGGATCTTTTAAAAAAAATGTTCTCCAAATTTTTAATTTCAGGTAGGTTTTTTCCAATTAGGAGAATATGTACTGAAGACTAAAGTAATGCTACTTGGGTGATTTTTCTATATATTTTTTGTCATTCTCCAATTCATATTTCTTTATTTTATTTTTTGTAATTTGCATACATTTTTGTAATAAGCGTGGGAAATTCATGTAAGGAATTGAAAACATGCTAGTCGTTACTATGAACACGATGAATGAAATACGAATACATTATTGTGAAGCGGTGAACGCAGAAGAATATGTACTGATTGCCAAGACATGTTTTATGCATGTTGCCATAAAGTTGTATACATACTTCATAGAAGATCTAAGTGTGAAAAGATTACTTTGCATTTAATTGCCTGTAGTGGTCTATTGGGATGTCAAAGTGTGATGATAGGGGAGACATAATTAAACTTCAGCTTCTCGGATCTTCTCGAGGCACTTTTTCTTGGACTTGTGGTAGGACGGCAACAAAAAAAAGCGGTTTACTTAATTTTTTTTGTGTCAATTTGATCAAATTGTGGGCGAGCTCCATTTTTTTTCTTCCGTCATTAGAAAATCTGTGTGGTCTGTTGAAACTAAAAACATTTTTTTCAATGACTTTCCAGAACTACCAGAACTCTTGGAACTCAGAATATACCATGCCTCAAAGAGGCACACAATGATCAGATTCTGTCTGTCCATTTTTCTGTCAATCTATCTATCTATATGCCTACCTAATAGTGGTACCTATATATGCTGCATTAAAAGTAGCACATGTTACCTTACAAAATAATATATTTAAACTGCGCACGAGTCACTAATTTAAAAAAAATATTTCCATGTTCTAGTTCAACGTTATGTATTTTGAGTACAGACACATGCGATAAAAAGTTAGCTCTAAAATATTTTATGCAGAAAATACACGTGGCCATAACTTAGATGTAAAATATACACAAAACATGTTGAAATATTTTTTTGAAAGATATTTTCTACTCCACTCAACATGCTCAAAGAAAATATAGTTTTTACTGAAGAGGCACTAAAATAGTCTCTCTTATATTTCGTTGCATTATGCAGCTTCTTCCTGGTAAACGTGAAATGATTATATACAAAATTGAATATTTAAAATCTGAAAGTAGTGCTAGACTACCATAAATCTAAATCTCATAATATATAACCAACTGACCAGAACCAAATATGTTCATTTTTTTCACACAAAATTCCAAAATTATTAACTATAGACATTTACAATACAGCACCTTCAACCTTGGAAATACAAGAAAATACCAGAAGTGCCATGCCAAGTATACACTGTAATGTATACACTTTCTTGATACAGAGAACCACACAATGTACTTAACATTGTCAAAACCCCATGAAGGTCAACACAATCAGTGCTGCTAGGTTGAAGTCTCCAACAAGCATGACAGGATCACTGATATGTTTGAAGTAAAACTTTAACCAAATCAGGCTTTTTCAAATTTTGTTTTGAGTTTGTACGATTTCCCGAGTACATATCTAACACAAAATATATATCACTTACACACAGTGAAATCTCGCATAATCTCAGTTATCAATGGCATTACAGCCAGGAAATTTGATGCGCAAAAAGAGTGGACTGTTGTGCTGGGAAAATGGCACTTTGTGTGTCATCATGCTGACGATTTGTCATGATCATACCCAATACTTTCAATGTTAATTTGATTTACGGAGACTTATCCGCTTGTTGGTGACAGGCAAACGAAAGTATGCATGCATCAGATTTTTACTGCAAAATCAATTATGACAAATCAAATGACCTTCTCTTGATCATGGCTAGTCAAACATCCTCTGTTCCCTGTCTACAAGTTGACCGCTATTTGCTGCCACCTAGGGTGCAAAATTCGCGAGCTCCTGTGAGCGGTCAACAGAATTTCGATCTCTGGAAGAAACCAGGACAGTGTGGAAGAAACCAGGACAGTTCCATCATTTAGTGATTTGTAACTTTTATGAAATTGTGAATTATATTGTTGTCCTAGTTAATAAATCTCAATAAAGTAACAGAATAGATACAATTGAGAATTTTTGATATCACAAAGCAAAAACATCGGCTTTGTACGGACACATGAATAAGTGAGAATGCATTCTTTTTGGACCGTTTTCTGACCACAATTTAACATGCACTAAATGGCATAAGTAGATTGAATACCATCAAACTTCTGATGAGTAAAATCATCCCTTTCAAATGCAAAGTGCATGCTAAAGTTTCAAAACTTTCTTTTTGTCTCATGATTTCAAAACATTTTCATTCAAAGCAGTGGACTGGATAATTGCCAGCAACCATGCTTTGTGAAAGTAGTTTGGCGTAGTAATATGGACAGCTGTTGTTCGACCTGATCTGGTGATCTGTCCAAAACAGATCAAATTATTGTTGACCCAATTTGATTTTCCAGGGACTGTCAGCATTCTGCTGCCGCTTGACAGTCCCGAACAGAGACAGCTCTGTTCCCATGTTGAATGAAGAGAAGATAACACTTCAATTGCTATCATGAGTCACAAATTGCCATTTTCACTGTGCAACAGTCCACTTGTTCTGCATATCAAATTTCCTGGCTGAACGCTACCATGTTTTTCAAGCAACATTACATGGCTAGTGGATAGTGAGGAGACCAATATTGAGTTTTATTGGCCAAAGCAGTAATACTGGTTTAGGCCATCCTAAATGAAACATTCTAAATTCACTACCATCCTAAATGAAACATTCTAAATGCACTACAATCCTAAATTAAACATTCTAAATTCACTACCATCCAAGATGAAACATTCTAAATTCACTACCATCCTAAATGAAACATTCTAAATTCATTAACCATCCTAAATGAAACATTCTAAATTCACTACCATCCTAGATGAAACATTCTAAATTCACTACCATCCTCAATGAAACATTCTAAATTCACTACCATCCTACATGAAACATTCTAAATTCACTACCATCCTAAATGAAACATTCTAAATTCGCTACCATCCTAAATGAAACATTCTAAATTCACTACCATCCTAGATGAAACATTCTAAATTCACTACCATCCTAAATGAAACATTCTAAATTCACTACCATCCTAGATGAAACATTCTAAATTCACTACCATCCTAAATGAAACATTCTAAATTCACTACCATCCTAGATGAAACATTCTAAATTCACTACCATGGCAGATGAAACATTCTAAATTCACTACCATCCTAAATGAAACATTCTAAATTCACTACCATCCTAGATGAAACATTCTAAATTCACTACCATCCTAAATGAAACATTCTAAATTCACTACCATCCTAGATGAAACATTCTAAATTCACTACCATGGCAAATGAAACATTCTAAATTCACTACCATCCTACATGAAACATTCTAAATTCACTACCATCCTAAATGAAACATTCTAAATTCACTACCATCCTAAATGAAACATTCTAAATTCACTACCATCCTAAATGAAACATTCTAAATTCACTACCATCCTAGATGAAACATTCTAAATTCACTACCATCCTAAATGAAACATTCTAAATTCACTACCATCCTAAAATGAAACATTTTAAATTCGCTACAATTCTAAATGAAACATTCTAAATACACTACCATCCTAAATGAAACATTCTTACTACAATCCTACATGAAACATTCTTAATTCACTACCATCCTAAATGAAACATTCTAAATTCACTACCATCCTAAATGAAACATTCTAAATACACTACCATCCTAAATGAAACATTCTTAATTCGCTACCATCCAAGATGAAACATTCTAAATTCACTACCATCCTAAATGAAACATTCTAAATTCACTACCATCCTAAATGAAACATTCTAAATTCACTACCATCCTAAATGAAACATTTTAAATTCACTACCATCCTAAATGAAACATTCTAAATTCGCTACAATTCTAAATGAAACATTCTAAATTCACTACCATCCTTAATGAAACATTCTAAATTTGCTACCATCGTAGATATATCATTCTATAATAAAACTTATACCATACCTATGAGCCATCAGCCAATCAGAAGCCTGTATTTGGCTGGTATATATCCTATATTCTTTGTTGTTCACTTATACGCTCATGGGAGTATATAGAATATATAAGCCTCATTGTTTAACAAAGCTCAAAACACAAACAGCAAAACTGTACCAAACAGTGAATTACTAACAAAAATTAAACAAAAGTATTATAAAACAAAATGCCTGAGACAAATCCGTAAATCCTTAAATTTGACCCCCTTCAGATTTTAATGTCAAGAACACGACTAATAAGGATAAGGGGTCAACCATATTGGATCTCTAGAGGAGGAGGAGGCTTGGATTTTTTTTTTACAGATAATTTCTTGTCCACTTTAGGTGAAATAAATAATTCCTATATAGTCTTGATTATAATAATTGCTGGTGGTGGAGGTATTTCTTAACATGGTTTTGTTTAATTTAAAAAGAAATATTTTTTGACATCATTCACTCAAAATAAATAGGCCTAATTACTGCTGCTGCTATCATGATTTAAATGATTTCCTGTCAATTGAAACATTATAACTCCCAGCGCCCCCCCCCCTTTATATCTGATGGTGATCCCCAACTATCCAAATGCATATATTCTTCTGATTATTATTATTATTTTTTCCAACAATATTTTCTTTTGCCTGCTTTTTCCCCCTTATATCTATTTTTCAAATTCTCCCTCCCCTAATTTTTCACAAAAATTATCTGTTCCAACCTTTTTTTACAACTCCCCCCCCCCCACTACAAATTTCGTTTTCTGATTTTTTTTCCTCAAAAATCCCCCCCCCCCCAAATTGTTTGCCCCTAATTTTTGAATTTTTTTTGTACCACTGTTTTTTTTGGTCTAGTTAATTTTCTTTCCAAACATCCCCCCACATTTTCCGTGTTTTTTTTTTTTTCCACTTTTAAAAATTCAAACTATTTCTTTTTACATTTTCAATCCAAATATTTTTCCTTATAATTTTGCAACTAATTAGCTTATTACAAACTATTGTCTTTAAAATCAATCTTTTGGATCCAGGCAGCACCGTCGTCAAGCTTTGGTGTTTACACATGTTATTTGACCATATATACTAGACCATATATATTAAAGTGAGTAATTGGTAGATATCCCTATATTTCAAGTAACTAACACAATGTCAAGGTCCACAGTTTTAAAATCACGGTTGTTTTCTAAATTTATAACCAAATTCTAAAAATGTAAGGGATATGTCTGTAGCTTTTTTGTGCGTGATTGAAAATTTCAGATACCTTTCAGATGCATTAGCCTTGTATATCCAAGAAAATTATCAGAATATGTATAAATTTCATATCATATAAATGTCAACTGTGATTCTTTCGGATTTTTTTGTTTTCTTCTTCTCGCAAATCCTTCTTGTTTTATTTTCTTTTTAAAATCTCTTTGTTTTGTTTTTATTTTGTTTTGTTTAAGGTATAAGTTAGTTATATCCCTTGTTTTCGTGAATATGTGATAATCCTCGGCTACGCCTCGGATATATCACATATTCCCTCAAACGCGGGATATAACTGGCACTGAATGGGAGTGTGGTTCACAGCAATGAACCTCATGAATGTCAGGTCGCGGAAGAATACAACACGAGTCCGAAGGACGAGTGTTTATTCTGCAGTAGACCTGACATGAGTGAGGTTCATTGCTGTGAACCACACTCCCATTAAGTTTTATTTATATCCCACAATAAAAATAGACCTCCAGTAAAAGTAATTAATAATTTCTGGAGGCACTATTTTGTTTTAATGGCCACAAAAAGATCCCTTGCAACCACACTGACCAATCAGAGCGTCAAAACATTGTGACGTCATCACTTCACTGCCCATTGTTTACATAACAACGTCAGATAATGAGATGCATGTGGTTCACAACGATGAACCACATGGTGTGAATCACATGGTTTTTTGCCAGAACTTCACTGCCTATTGTGGGATATTAACTGGACTACCATCCTAGATGAAGCATTCTAAATTTGCATCCTAAATGAAACATTCTAAATTCACTACCATCCTAAATGAAACATTCTAAATTCACTACCATCCTAAATGAAACATTCTAAATATACCACTATTCTAAATGAAACATTCTAAATTCACTACCATCCTAGATGAAACATTCTAAATTCACTACCATCCTAAAGGAAAATTTCTGAAATAAGTGCCATCCAAAATGAAACATTCTAAAATGGATACCATCCAAAATGAAACATTCTAAAATGACTGGCATCCCAGATGAAACATTATGTATCACTACCATCTGAAATAATACACATTGACTATGTTAGACAGTTGTTTCAATCATCCTTCGCCCCATTGCTGTGCACTCCTCCAGTCTTAATTAACCAAGTGCATAAATACAGCACATAAAGCCTCATCCATCCATCCAGCCTCTCAGAGGGCTGCACTGTCTATAGTCTATACTTGGTGCCAACTATAACCACTGCAACCTACCTTCCTGTCTTGTCTACTTGATCAAGTGTTAGATTGAACCTTATCAATCAACCAAGAGCAATGTTGAGTAGAAATGTATATTTTATAAATAGCATTCACATGCAATTTTAGAAATTAGGCCAGACATTTTTAATTTTCAGTCTCCAAAATCAACCGACGTAGCAGATTTTCAGCCTTGGGGAAAAATTTAGTATACTCTCAATTTTTTTTTAATTGACAGAAAAAAAAATTGAGATTATAAAACGTCTTTTTTCTTTGTTTCCTACCGACCGACCCTAGAATTAGTTCCTCTAGAAGATCAGAGAAGCTAAAGATCAATTATGTCTGGCCTTAAAATAGTGCCAGCATGACTTCCATAGTTTGCCATCAATAATTCATTATATCAATAAATACATGACATAAATACATGATATTATACATCCAGTTTTCCAAATATTTTGACAAGAATGTAGTACATATAGCCCATGTTTGTATTGAAAATCATATCCCCTATAATTATTGACAATTAACACCTGCTCAGTCCTGACCTGACAAATCATAAGAGCAAGTGCTTACAAATCATTAACTTAGATGTCAAGTGACAACTACATAATTAGTTGTACAGCATTGAGAAGTTTAATAAGTTTATATTCGCGAATGTTGTTTCGCAAGGTGAACTTAGCACATGAAGCGGACACTGGACATCTAAAATATTTGAATGATGATGGTCTCTACAGCAAGTGCCAGAAGAAAGAAACTAGGTCAAATGGACACAGCTTCTAATCAATGGTTTAGTCTTGTATCTAAAAAAAACCTTTCTGATCTCCAAAAGTCTCTCAATATGCTGAATAATTCAATATTGTCAAATATTTTAGAGCTATAACATTATTTTGGTGGAAATAGCCACAAAAAGATAAATTAAGTAGCCAATATGGGATGTATATGTAATATCTACCGATGACACACTGCTGACTTTTTACAGTTCTGACCTATGCTGAAAAGCAGTTTCAATCACCATCCTCATGTCTTGTTTGGGCTACTACAGTATATAAATACAGGACAAAAAGTTGCAATTATCCAAATCAAATCCACAGTGGAATCACTAAGACATTCACAAAGTATTAATTTAGCGATTGTTAATTTCAATGTGTTACAATCCTTACAGACCTTCTCAAAGCTTATACTAATACTTTGTATCCAGTTGCCAGTGTCAGGTGACTTCACAAAAGAACCTGTTAATAGCCAGAGGTCAAATGGAATGTTTTGAGGTCATTTGGTAGGATCTTGCTTTAGTCACTAAAGAATGTTCAGAACAAAGAACCAGAAGAAGTCATATGAGCACCATAATATTTACTTGATTAACACCAGCCTCAAAATGGCTCAAATAGAGGCACATCTCAAACAGAAGTTCTAGGATGGACGGAGCGATTATTGAGGCTTCATGTCCTGTATTTATGCACTTGGTGACTAACTAGAACAGGAGGAGGACACGGCAATGAGGCGAAGAATGATTGAAACAGCCGTCCAACATAGGCCCAGGTGACCAGGCAAGAGCTGGATTTGAACCCTGGACCCAGCGAATGGCAGCCTAGCACACTATCACTTGAACAACCCGCCCCCCCCCCCTAGAAGTTCTTGGAAGGTGCTTCAAAAGCCTCCCTCTAATAAAAACTCTTTCAATGCTCACTTGGAGTACAGTCACAGTTTTGGACAAGGAGCAATGACTGGCGGGGTATAGATGATTTTTTAAGAGACTGAACCAGTGATCTCTATCTGACGTAGAGATCACTGGACTGAACTGACCTTGAGCAATCTTGAAACCTGTCAATGTTTCACAAACTTTTCTTCAATATAGGTGTCTTTTAAAATAAAGATAGAAGCCTACTTCAAATAGCGACCGAGGCACCAGGCTCCAGTTTCTCAAGTAGCAGTTGAATAGAGGTCCTCCACAGCTGCTGGAGGCCCATTTTAAAGTTAAAAGGTGGAGCCTTAATCGACCGAATACAGTATCCAATGTTATTTTGCAGAACTAGGTTCACCTGTAGGGCCCGGGTTTGAATCCCGGTTGGGGAACAACAACTGGACAGATATTCATGAGCAACATTCCAGCTAAAAATCTAATGAAATGTTAAAGACTCCAGCTCTCACATAAAAAGCTTTTTTGGACTGTATTTGGCAACAAATTTAGTGCATTTTGGCGAACAATGCCTCTCAAACCTAAAAGGAAGATTTTATTGGTTTTTGCCAATTTTCAGTTCATTTGAAACCTACAAAATAACATATCCGGTACATGCTTATGTATACATCAGGTTCAGGTACACGTAGTACTGTTTTGACAAAGATTGCAAGAAATAGCCATGGATATTGTGAAATATTTGTAAATGAAATCTTTCTCTGTGCCATATATCAGTAGAATGTTCCTGGATGCAACAATATAACAAGGAAAAGTAATTGTTATCCTTAAATTAATTTAATCAATAAATCTATCTATCCATCTATCTGGATTCTATCTAGATTGATATCTATCTATCTGTCTTGATATCTATCTGTCTGTCTTATCTATCTAGATTTATATATATCTGTCTATCTGTCTGTCTATCTGTCTGTCTTGTCTATCTGTCTTGTCTATCTAGATTTATATCTGTCTTGATTTATATAAATATCAACCTATCAATCAATCTACCACATGTTTATCATATATCAAAACATAAGATAAGCTGTTTGGGACACATTTTCGCTTGTATGACAATTCATTTTCAGATATAGGGCCATTATATGCCTATATAATTATACTGCATAGCCCTATATATATGCTATTTTGCACACAATTTTTTTTCTCCGAAAAGTAACATATATCATGAAAATAAAATCAGAGTGCAATAGTAATTGTCACATTACCTGAATTTTTTTTTGTCCAGAAAATATCCCGATTTAAGTCCAAAATACATACAACTTTCATATAATAGTCCAAAAATTCTGGCTAGGTCTTGTACAGTGTCACAAAGACTGACAATAACAGAGCATATATTGTGGCAAGTCCAAATGTGTCATAACTAAACCAGACAAAGCATATTTTGATATTTGAAATGAAATCTGACTAATAATCTGTACATACCTGACCATGTCCAATTAGGTGAGATTATGGTGGTAAATCCAAAATGCCCTTTAATCCAAAGGGTTAATCCAAAAGGTTAATCCTCTAGTATCCTTTGATAATCCAAAATTGACCCACTGTGTTAAGGTAAATCCATTGATATGGCTTGGTATGATTCACTTCATATATTTGAAACTTCTTGTATATGTTTCATGTGTATTTCACTGAAGAATGCCCAGGTTATGTCCATGTAGCATATTATGTTGTTTTTGTATCTGAAAAAATATAAAACATTTCCTTAGAATATTTAGAAATTTTAATATGTAGCATACTCATGAACAAAAATATGAAACATTAGTGTAGCATACACATGTATGTTTTACTGACTTCAGCATGTATGAAGAATGAGACCAAATGACATGACATAAAAAAGTTAAAATTGAATTATTCATAAAGGCACTTAGCACTTCCTCTAGCTCCTAGAGCAGAGGTCTTAATAATGTAATGTGTCATAAGTAAAAGAGAATAAAAAAAAACCTCATTAAAAGGAATGGCTTAGAGTCCTACTCCAAACAGGTAATGAAGAATTATGACTCAGGAAAAAAAGAAATACTAAGAAAACAGTAGTGACTAAGATATTCATTGATCAAAATGACTCAATGGCTATGAGATACATGTATACAATTTTGGGAATATATAGTACTAAATATGTTCTATTTATGTCACGATTCATTCAATTCATGGTCAATAACAGTCATTTATACAGGATCCACATATCCAAGAAAGCTGACTTGGCAATGTACAGGCTAATAGTGCTTTATGATATTGAAGTCACCAAATAAAATCATTCAGAAATTTTAATAACAATGGCAAAGCTAGTAGATGAGTGGATGATAGCACTAATCGGGCAATACATCTTGTATTCTTGCACTGATTAGAAGCATTAGCCAAGTTAGTAGCACATTGGGCTTCCAATCGCTAGGTCCCGGGTTCGATTCCTACTCTGGCGGGATCACCTGCACTGAGGTTGGACAGCAGTTTCAATCATCCTTTGCTTCATTGCTGTGTCCTCCTCCTGTCCTAATTAGCCTACCAAGTGCATAAATACAAGACACAAAGCCCCAATCATCCATCCATCCATGAAACATCCATCTAATGTTGGTTGCTCAGACCAGGAATAGAACCTGGATGACAGAAGCAAACCAGCAGCCCAATGGTCAAGCTTGTAGAAGCATTTATATTTACCTTACTTCACCTTATTAAATTTAAAGGTTTGCATTGAAATCACCAAAGAGCATCATTTCAAGTTTCTGAAGTATCTTGGGATTTTCTCTTTGCCCTCTTTCAATAGGAACAACAGTCATTAAGTGGACCCTTTTATCATTACACAAAAAAATAAACAGTATTATATAAATGTACTTTACAGGCTAAATACTCAAACGTTACCTTAAACATTTTAAAACTTAAATTAAGTGGTTTATATATTACAGTTGTCTAATGGGTAAATGTGGGACATGAAGATATGTACACCCGAGAATGTCAATGTACAACGAGGCCTTTAGGCCGAGTTGTACATGACATTCGAGGGTGTACATATCTCATGTCCCACAATTTACCCATTAGACAGTTGTTTTGTACCATGAAACCCCTTATTATCACAAGAAAGTTATGAAAATTACGTGCCAAATTGTGTAAAAATTCAATCAGGAACATATAGAGAATTCACCATTTAAAGAAAAATTAATTTTCCAGGGATGAATGGGTTATAGTGGTAGTATGTCAGTAACCACCATTTGCACCTCCTCTTTTTTTAGCAATACTATTAGTTATTTGTTGTTTGCTTGGCGGATACAGTATTTACCTTCCCGAAGATAGCTGTATCTGGGCGAAGCGAAGCTGAGCCCGGATACAGCTATCTGAGGGAAGGTAAATCCTGTATCTGCCAATAGCAAACAACAAATTACGAATTTATCCGACCACATGGTATAATAAAATCCCCATAACAATGTAGTTGAAAGGTATGAATATCATGAGTGTCAGGTATGATAAATGTTTATTTTGAAGCAGTCCTCACACAAATGACGTTCATAGCGGTGAATTAACTACACTGCTATGCTGCTATGGGTATTTATTTATGTGCCCCATTGGTCTTTAATAAATTTTAGTCTGATAACTTCAAATTCTGTAAGATAAGAGCAGCAAATTGTTGTGACGTCACCAGCAGCCTATGCCATTGTGACGTCATGACAAACAATCACTGCCCATTGTTCGCATGACAACGTCAGATAATTTATGAGTAATTGTGATGTCATCACTGCAGGATACAGAAAATATCTGTACAGGCCAAGCAGCCTGACAGATACAGAATATATACCCACAGTTCTCAACCAATCAGAATCAAGCATTGGCCTTGGTGGTCGGATAAAAAAACTTCACTACAAAAAGAAACAACTGCTGATATGAAAGAGAGGTTGAGACGTCACCATGGTGACACCATTGTGATGTCACATCTCATACTGCAGTGCTCCTGTGTCAACTGAATGAAGCACCTAACCATTGGACATGACTTTATGTACAACGGTGTACACAATGCTAATTTTCACTGTTGAGTGGTACAAATATATATATATATACATACACCTTAAAACACATTTACTTGATATAGTATGAGTCATACCATGGTCACACTGTCTGAAGTCCATACATAAACCAAAGTAACTGTTTCAACAGGAATTCATTGCAGGAATCATGACCCCCAAGCAATGTTTAATTTCCTGGTGTGAGGCAAATAGTAATAATAACAGAAAGAGTATGTCATGTTTGGAGACTGTCACTCACCCAAGGCTGAGGAAATAAAAAAGAGAAAAAAGGAAATGTATACATTGCTGTCAAACAAAGAAATGTCTTAAGTGTGAAGGTATGGTTTCAATGGCGCAGGATACACAACCATCCTGTTACTTGCCTGACTGGCTGGCTGGCTGGCTGGCTGGCTGACTGACTGACTGACTGACTGACTGAGTCTGAGATGTTGCAGCTAAAATAAAGCAACTTCTGATTACCTACACCTACTTTGCCAATGGTCAAGATCGATGGATGATTGGGGCTTTACGTCCTGTATTTATGCACTTGGTAACCTAATTAGGACAGGAGGAGGACATAGCAATGAGGCAAAGGATGATCAAAATTGCTGTCCAACATAGATCCAGGTGACCCAGCCTGAGCTGGATTCGAATCGGAACCCGGAACCCAGAAAAGTCCAGACTCCAGAGTGCTACCAACTGAGCTAACCCCCCTTTCTTCTTTTTATTTAGTAGATTCCTCTGCTGTATTTCGGAGCACCCCAAACGAATCTGGGTAAGGGGGGGGGGCTTTCCAGCTGAAGTTAGTGAAGGTCATCTTTAAGGTCAAAAGTCACCTTTTACCTGTTTTGTGGGACATATCCAATTACTTGCCCAGCATAGAATTTGCCAATTTGGCCATAGACACTAACAACAGACCCAAATACCAAGAGTCCCAACTAACTACAGATACTATTATACCAGGGCAATGAGACATATCTAGGTGACATGAAAATTATATGGTAAATCACATTTACAACATCCATGTATTTTTCATTTTTTTCCTTAAACACAATCACTGTCACTCAACCCAAAATGTTGACATAAACAGCAACCATGGTCTAGCAGTAACTAATAGCATTCTGATGTCAGGTTCCCATTGTTTAAAAAAGCCCTCTGACATTTGACATTTCACAGAAAAGTTGTAAGTTGGACAGCCAAAAGAGAAATATTTGTGAGTGTACTTTTCATTAAAATATTGCTTGGACAGAAGTATCTATCATCCTTCCCCTGGTAGCTGTGTCCTCCTCTTGTCCTAATGAGCTTAACAAGTGTATAAATACAGGACGTAAAGCCCAATCATCCATCCATCCACAAAACGGCTGCAAAGTACAGATTTATAAATACCTATATTACTGTAGTTTTCAGACAAACTATATCCATCATGAATTTTTAGTTAAATAAATGTTTTGTAGTCATTACATGTATGTCATTATTCATTATAGGGTTAAACATGCCAAAAAAAAAAATCTAAATATCACGTACTGTGTCCTAAAATATAAGCCAATTTTTAAATCAAGTGAAACAGTACACAGGAAAAATTGAAAATGTACCATTTCTTAATTGAAATACATTGTTCTGAAATTTGATCAGACCAAACAATTACATTCAATTCATTTGGGTCTTCACTGGTATCTCCACTGCGTCCACATATAACATTTAAATTAAATTTGTAACTACTAGATAGACACTAGATAGTTTAGTTTTCCCTCACTACCTATACCTAGGCTTAGAACTTTGCATGCAAGAAACTTGTAACATCTCAATTCTGCAAGGTTTATTGCCATCTTGGCAATACATCTAATAATTGTACATGTAAAATTCCACTAAAGAACTCAAAGAAGCTACACACAATGATATAAAGCTCTGCAGCCTTTTAAACATGTTCTGCTACTCATAAACTTATACACTGCCAGCCAAAAGTTTGGAAGCACTGTATCATTTGGCCATTGGATTAGTGTTAAATTTCTTCTGCCAAAGTGCTAATGGGTGCCTGTATTCTGATCTGACTAGCAACTGAGTGATTACACATCGCATAAAAATAGCATTCCCCAAAGGTTACTTATTCGAACCCACCAGTATTATTTAGAGCATTCTTTAATGCTAAGAAGGCGCCCATTACATATTAGGGAGATTGGAGTTTCGGCGACTGTAATTATTTATTTGAAGTGAGTGATGTCTTCAAATATTTGTCTCTCAATAAAAAAAATACTTTGTTAAGACCACCAGAAATTATTTATTTCAAGACTGCCCAGAAAGAATTCATTTATTTCACTAAAACTTGGCAAGAAATTATTTATCTAAAAAAAACTTCAAGCTCCCTCGAGATCTAATGGTCGCTCTCTGGGTATCCATACATACAACTCACATATAGAATCGTCACTTTCGTGGAAGAAAATTAACACTAATCCAACGGCAAAACAACAGAGCTCACAAACTTTTGGCCAGCAGTGTAGGCCTCCACTGACCCACCATGTCTTGCATTTGACCTTCAATGTCATTCTTTCATGACAAGGGCTATGCAAGAACCTCACAAGCCAATTACTGAACTTATGATAACCTCTCTTCCTTTCTTTAGAATTTCCTTTCACTCTTTCATAACTTCAATGTTGTGAATAGGAATTTGTGAATAAGAATTTGTTCTATGTATTATGTACACAACGTCTTTCAACAACTACATTTATAAATTTGTACAGTTGCTATTGAATCTGCACATGCTAAACTCCTTGCTGATTTCTTCTTGACTAGCACTTGGCTTCTGACAACGTTGTTGATTGACCCAGCATGTCGAAACAAAAGGCTCATACAGCTCCATCAATAAAATAAATATCCTCCTAAATGTGTGACTCTTTTTCACATGATGGAATTTGAGGCAATGCTGTAATTGCATCAAATAAATTCAAACTGCATCATATTACCATCTCATAGAGTAGGGCAATATGTCTACAGCAAATAGATATAGACAGGCCTAAGTAAAAAATCAAAATCAGTACATCACTTCATATCATAGGTAATATGCAGAGAGAACTAAGTCAGGCAAGCAATACTGAAATATACCCAGTTTATTCCTCACATGAGGTCCTTTTTGTAATGTCTCAGAAACTCTCATTGAAAGTCCATAAAATCTCCATAAATCTTTCTACCTTGAGTTCTCAGGTTTCATAGAAACTCATAATCATCTTTCAAACCATGAAGTCACCAGTATTTAGCACAGTTAGCATACATTTCAGAGCATGAAGTGAGTTTACAAAATATGAGTAAATATGAAATTCATGCTGAGTTTTGAGACCTTCAAAGTGCAGGATTCAGTGCATGATGTCAACATTCCACTCACTGGAGCTTGTATAAGTACAAGTGGATATGCAATGGGCATTTGACAAGGTTGAGCATAAGTCTGATATGTAGATGAGGTTCTTGGAAGGAAACTTCAAAATAAGCATTGCATAATGTCTAAAATGGCTCAAAAATGTTAAATAAATCTTCAATTGCACTATTCTAAATCAAATAGGACACAATTGAGGCAGTGAGGCTGATAGATTATATCTTATACAACTTTATTCCTATATATAAACAACAAATCTTGAAGAGTACTAAATGTAACATATTTGAAAAAAATTTAATAAATATAAAGTCTAGTTAGTTCTACACATGCATTATTATGGTCAATCAAACGCTCTGAAATTCATAAACACCTCCAGTTTCACCTCCTCTCAATAACAAATTCAAAGATAAGATGGTATATTTTTGACAAGGTATGACACACAAGACATATTACAAATCTTCTTTAAAGTTATTACTAACTTCCTAAAAGTTATTACTATCTATCTTGAAGAATTCCAAACAATTTATACTTCCCTGACAAGGACAAGACTAGGAATTTTGGATGTCAACAATTTGACAAGGTTGAACATTACAGGTATGTAGATGATAACATCAGGACCAAACCATGTGCATTGTATAACAACAGTAACAACACAATGGCTATAACCAGTCGATTTATAATGGCATTGAGAATTGTACAAGTTCTGACAGTCAACAATGAGTTAATAGTTCAGTACAAAGCAAAGATCTGTTGATTTGTAACAGGTACTTGACAATGTTGAACGTGACATTGTGCACTCGGATATGTAGAAGACAAAAGTTTAAGGAACTAGTTAAAGTCTTAAGCTACTTTGTAATTATATGGACATATAAAGCTTTATAAACCATGCCTTGAGAGGTAAAATACAAATCTTTAAATATACATGTACAACTGACAATGTTGAGCATACTCCGACATGTAGATGATATCAAAATGGAGATCGGACAGAAGAAATGAATCTGTAAAACCCTTAAAAGATTGAAACAGAAAGCCGGCAGTGATGCAGCAGTATTAAAATTCAAAAGCATAAGAAATCTGAAGGCATCGGTGTCAGGAGAGTTTAGTTTGCATATAAACACAGATCTATGCTACGAATATGTTTAACATAATACAAACACCTGAAAACATATTCTCAGACAATACGTAGATGACATCATAAATATCTAGTAAAATTTTGCACAGTTTTGAAAGGCAGAAAGTATGTAACAATGGAACAAATTACATTGAGGTTGTGGTTTCAGGAGATTTCAATACATGAGCACAGATCTTTAGACATGTAACAGGCACTGAACAAAGTTGATCATGCCCAGATATGAAGATGATACTAATGGTACCATTATCATGATTATAAGAAAGCACACATTAAATGTTTTGAAGGTATGGATCTCTAGCATATAATTATGGAACTTCAAAGCTACAATTATGGAACTTCAAAGCTAGACAAGTGAAGAAGTTGATACAGTACATGAGTACAGGCTTGTTGATATATAATGGGCACTGGACAAAGTTGAACAAAAGTCAATGATATTCTAAGGGTAAGAAACTGAACTTCATAAATCATGTACATATACTATATTGCATCGAGTCTTAAATGAAACATACGCAGACATGTAACATGTTAATGTTTCCTTATTGTCATTATCTTAAGGTTTTACATGCCACTCACTGAAGCTTAGTATGCGAGTGGATTTTCAAGAAGACTTTGACAAGGTTGAACATACACAGGTATGTAGATGACAATAAGAATTGAAAGAGTGCTAACTAGGAGTGAAAATAATAAACATTCTTGCAAATACCATCAAAATGTAGATAACTAACTGAAGTATCAAAATATTGTCTATTAGAGCTGTCCAAAACTCTAGAAAAGTCAATAATATTTGAACATGGCTCACCTGGCTGGGTCAGAAGCAGTGCTCTTATTCTAATGTAGAGGGTCTACTGCTCTAGAGAGATCTACAGCTGAATGCTTGACTGAGCAGCAAGAACAGCAGAAGCCAAGCATTAAGTTCTGGCCACCTCCATAGAGTGCATACCCCTGTGACTTCTATATCATGTATATATATAGACCAGTAATACCACCTTAGCCTTAATTAAAAGTAGAGGCTTATTTATTTATTTTTAAGGCCCAACTAAATAAAGGGGCCCAACTAAATAAAGGGGAAGTCAGAAAATCAACTTTTAAAGAAAATCTGAATTTGCCAGTTCCTTAATTTGTGCATTTGTAATAGATAGAGATTTCTGTATTATATAGCCTGTTTGGCATTCAATCAAGCAAGTACAACAATGCAATATATTTTCAAATTTCATGCATGACAGCCAAGAATAGGTGTAATGCATAAATACAGTAGCTCTTACAAATAAATATTTTGAATTATCCAAAAATTACACTTTTGATTAGAAAGAATATCCCATAATTTTATTTATAATGGATTACTAATTAGGTAAGTTTGTCCTGAAAATAATTTCAAATTTGACAAAAATGGGTCTCGAGATCATACTTAAATTCTGGCTCAATGGCAGAGCACTAGAGGTCTGATTGCTGAAGTCGCTGGGTTCAATTCTCATCCTGGGCAACCCATATTAGATGGATGTTTCATCCTGTGCCAAGAGTGCACCTCATACTCATGCATAGCCATAACCAAGGTCCCTGCCTGTCCTTTCTTATTAAGTCTCATCAGAGCAAAAATACAGGACGAAAAGCCTTATTGCCATCCACTTTTTCTCATCCTGATAATGTGATATATAAACCTAAAATGTATCGTATCATATATCCTTGAGTGATTTTGCCTGGTTGGTACCTTGTCCAAAGAAACTTCCAAAACAGCAGGCATGCAGTACATATCCCTGCATGGGTCAGCAATTATGACACTGCATTTTTTTGCAATATTTGCTCCAATTATTTGCACAATTAATTTCCTTTTGTTGTCCCCTTCAATTGATACACCTGTCTGCTAATGTCCCCCAGGCAATTGGCTAATGACTCACAATGTTTGCCAACCACTTGACACATTTCATAATGTTTGATACCTCTCATCAATGTTATTAATCAATTTATTAAAATCCAATTATTTTTATCATTATCCAATTGTTTGAGCACATTTTTGAAAAATATATAATGAAATAAAAATAAAAATAGTAACATTTTGACAAATTTTAACAAAATGATAATATTAGCTCCAAACTTGTAAGAACGTCATCAAAGTTACTATATAATAGGAACAGCATATATCAGACTAATTTTAAAATCAGTGAAATATTTCATTTGTAATTATGTTTTTGTTACACAAATGACCAATGAAGAAGTTTTAGTCTCAGTTAATCATTTATGCTGCAAACTTATTAGGAACAATGTCAAACTTATAATAAGGAACAGTTCTAATATTACAGGCTTCATAAATTATTCAATTTCATCTATGATCATAGAAAGCGGTGCCTGTGGGAAACATTTTGAAACACCTTTTTTTTAGATTTATAAAATTTAGACAATTATGTTAACTGACAAATCTTCGAAAACGAAGACAAATTCACATTCAGAAAAACAGTGTGACCGGGTCGATACATGTAGCATAAATAGTGCAAATAAATTTGAAATTAAATTTGAAGCTCATCATCTTTGCTCCAAAAATTTATCATGCACCATTTTTGAAAGAATTCCAAAAAATGAAGAAATGGGGCAGTTGCCAATGACTTCAAAATAGGTGAGTTTTACATAAATGTACCTGACAACATATGCCACCCTCATAAAAAACTATAGGAATAAAAAGATAAACTATGGGGGGAAAAAACATTTTTCTTTTATCAGCTAAGAAAATCATATTATCTTTGAAGTCAGAGCTATCTGGCACAGGTTTTCCATAATATTTTTTTTTCAGCAAACAAGGAATTTATGGCATACAGAAAAAAGTCATGCTCTATTCAAATATTGGATAAAAAAGAAGAAAATAAAAGATTTTACTCAATTTTCTTCATGTAGGAGAATTTCATATAAAGGGGTCAAATTCTGACGATGAGGATTTTTAAGGAATTTTCAAAAATTAAAAATGGTGCCTTAACACTATCCATGTACCAATTGTACATGTATATTGTCACAAATATTGTACCATTTCAAATTGTCAATTCAAATATTCACAAAAAAGCCATTTTCACAGCTGAGGAAATAAGACTTTTTGCTAATTTCTAGAATGTTCCTTGTTGAGTCCCTACATCCCTATACTTGAGGTACATCATTTCCTAGGGATGTCATCGAAAACGACATTCTTTTCGTATAAAATATTTAATTGTATCGATAGGTTATCCATTCTGACAAGTGACAACTTTTCCGATGCATCGATTTTGGCCGTATCGATGACAGTCCTATTCCTATACTTTAACTCCAAACCCTGGTTATTAAATGGTCCCCCTAACAGGTGTTAAATTTGGGTTTTCGGTTTCAGTTGATCCATGAGCTGGACTTGTTTCAAGTATTTAAATTACTCATTACTGAAATTACACAGGATCAACTGGAGTAATTAAATTGTCAAAACAAATAAATAAGGCTTTACCTTTCGAATAAAAAATAAGTTAATCATTGATAAAATTAACATCTGTCATAAAAAATTGATTGACAGATGATAAAAAATAATATTATATTCCATCTATCGATCTGTCCATTCCTATCTCTATCTCTCTATCTATTTATTTGTCTATCTATCTGTCACTCAATCACTCTGTCTATCAGTCACTCTGTCAATCGCTCAATCTCTCTATCCATCTCTAACTCTCTATCTTTATCTCTAACTTTCTGTCTGTCTCTCTATATCTCGAACTCTCTGTCTATCTCTCTTAAATCTATCTCTCAAACTCTCTATCTGTGTCTGTATACCTCTCTATGTGTCTCTATCTCTCAAGCTCTCTCCATCTCTCTGTCTCTCTAACTCTCTATCTACCTCTCTAACTCTCTAGCTCCCTAACTTTCTATCTTGCTAACTCTCTCTATCTCTCTAACTCTATCTATCTCTGTCTCTATCTCTATCTACCTCTCTAACTCTCTATCTTCTCTATTTATCTATCTGTGCTAATTAAATTCTAGGTCTACCTATTCAATTTCTATCCATCTTTTGTTCGTTTCTCCTTCTTTCTTAATATATATATCTTACATCTAAGTCTATCTGTCAGATAGAGAATTTTGCCTTTGCAAGGGGAAGTACATGTACCTCCCCATCAATAGAAAGATGGTTTTTTGGCATTACTTCCTTTAACCATCAAAATTTTGGCAGATATATAATATTTGTCTAACCTAGTTGCAAACAAAAATCACAAGTAGTTTATGTTTCGAAAGAACTTTTTAAGACAAAGTCGTGCCAGGTAGTATTTGGCTATTTGCACAAGGAAAACTAGACTTTCGAGCATTCATGAAGGATAATGAATTATGTTATTCTTTTGCAAGATATCAATTACGATAGTAAAAAATAATTTCATTTTTAGCCTAAAATAAGAAAAAACATTGAACAATTATTTTTCGGAAACAAAAAAATCCTAAAAGATTATCTAACCAGCGAGGCGGCCGAAAGGCCTGCTGCGCTGAAGTTCTTTGCCTGCATGGGTTCGAACTCGCGTTGGGGATCACCCCAAAAGGGGAACCCAAAATTTTCAGGTGACTTTCATGAGGAAAATTTATTAATTTAAACTGGATGTCATTTGGAGATGATGTTATATTGGTGGCCTCTTGTATCAGTGTTGCTGAGCAGTAAAAGATCCCTCACATGGGGTAAATGTGTAACATGTTGAGCCTGAGGACTCCTGCCAGGCTGCTCTCTCTCCCATCTCAACCCACCTGTGGGAGTGCACAGAACTGGGCTTAGAGGCAGGGCCAGTCCTAGCCTTTTGAAGTTTTTAGCCAAACCATTAGCCAAATCCAAAATGATTTGGGGCTTTATGTCAAAGGGTCATTAAGGTTACCAGAAGAGTCAGGGTGCAGTGTGATAATTATAATGTGTTGAAAAATTTGTCAGCAGAAAAAACAATATCAAAATACAAATTTGTTTCTTGTTCACTTGTTAGCCAAAGTTTTAGCAAAAGTGATTTTATTTAGCCATTTATTAGAGCATGGATTAGCCATTGGCTAATGGGTAGGACAGGCCCTGCTTAAAGGGCTGCACTTAGAATATATATGTCTGTCTAAAACTACTAAAGGCAGTCTTTGCAAAAAAACTGAAATCCCATGACGGTAAAGGCATTTTGGTTACCTTCAGTATAAGAAAATACAAATACATATCAAAGTACAAGTGAGATTTATGACATAGTTCATGGACCATACCCACAATTTATACAGCCTGCACAATTCATCATAATATAAAATGGTTAAAATACACATTTTCAAAAATCTTCGCATTCTCAAGCAAGCCAAATAGGACATTTTTGTGGAAATGCATGCAAGTGTATCAATGTTAAATAGCTTTCACAACTATGGATAATAACTTATAATAACTCATTCCATAATAACATCTAAGCTGAGGAATAACATGAAAATACTAAAATATAGCCTCAAACAGCCAAATTTTAAACAAGTTCTAGGTGACAATAGCCACCCCTTATCATAACTCAAATTATTATAATGATTACCCCATTCGATATATAAACATGATATAACAACCCTCAGAAATATAATAAAAGAAATCACCCATGTGAATCAGGGGTGGTGACCCCAATTAAAGGTCACAAAACAACCTTGACCTTTGACCTTCATGTTTGACTAATGTGAAATACAATAACTATGGCATAACGTCCTTTCTAAAAGTTTAAGGTTCGAGCTTTTGAAGTAGTTTCACATCCAAATTGTATGAGGGAATGTTAAACTGGAGAAGGGTATTAGTAGAGGAAACAGAAGCCAAAAAGTCCAATATTTAAGGAGATACCCCGCACGGAAGTACAACAGGCCGAATCATATACCAAAATGTTCGCCAGAATGTCAGCTATCTGAATCCGGCTAAGAAAATTACTGGTTCCGGGTACTAACTGAGGTAGAGCTGTTGCCATGGCAACAGATTTATTAAAATTATAATTTGCAAATAATTCATTTTTAATGCTTTTCTTAAACACCAAAGTTCACAGACAAGGTTTTTGTGCCTGGGCAAACTATAGTTGAGACAGACTTCCCACTGGCAGACCAATTTTGCTCCTGCATTGTATTGGTTGCCATGGAAACGAGAAATCATAACAAGTTTGAAGTTTCCAGTCATTATCACACACTTTGATATCTTATACTCCAAAATGATTTCATTAAACCCGCTAGTGTTTTATATGGAAATGTTGCTGAGAGTGTCCTCTTTCAAAACCTGAGCGAGATTTTTATGTTTCATGTCTAGTTATTGCACTAAAATGGTTTCCAAGGCAATAAGTCAGGACAAACAAGTTTATAAGAATTTTGGAATTTACCAATATCTCAACTAATAGACATGCCATAGTGCTCATTTTTGGTCATAATCATTGTGGCAGGATAACCTTCAGAAAAGTGAACCCTCAGATATGTGGCATGGTCTTGGTTGCCATGGAAACAAGAAATCATAACAAATTTGAAGTTTCCAGTCATAGTCACACACTTTGATCTCCTATACTCCAAAATAATTTTATTAAACCCGCTAGTGTTGTATATGGAAATTTTGCTGAGGATGTCCTCTTTCAAAACCTGTGTGAGATGTTTATGTTTTATGTCTAGTTATTGCACTAAAATAGTTTCCAAGGCAATAAGTCAGGACAAACGAGTTCACAAGAATTTTTGAATTTATCAATATCTCAACTAATAGACATGCCATAGTGCTCATTTTTGGACATAATCATTGTGGCAGGATGACCTTCAAAAATGTGAACCCTCGGATGTGTAGCATGGTCCTGGTTGCCATGGAGACAGGATATCATAACAAATTTGAAGTTCTGGCCATAATTAACACACTTTGAACTCTAATACTCTAAAATTACCTCATAAAACCTGCAGTTGTGCTACATGAAAATGCTTGTGAGAGTGTCCTCTTTCCAAATGTGGGTATGATTTGTCTGTTTCATGGAAATTTATTTCATTAAAATTATTTCTAAGGCAACATATCGGGTCAAATAATTTGGATGATGTTGAGACATTATCAATATCTCAACTAATAGACATGTCATCTTGCTCATTTCCGTATATAATCATTGTGGAAGGATGAACTTCAGAACAGTGAACCCTCCATGACATTTTATTACAAGTATTAGTTACCATGGAAACAAGAAATAACAACTATGATGCTTCGAGGGGATTCATAATTAACACACTTTGGTCTCTTTTACTCCAAAAAAATTACATAAAACCAACAAGTTTTGAACATTAAAATGTAAATTGTGAGAAGGTCCTCTTCCTGGACAAGATGTTTATGTATGATGTAAAATTTATCCACTGAACGGTTTTCAAGACAATGGAATAGGTAAAGACAATTGAAGGATTTTTTTAATTCATCAATATCTTAACTGATACTCTTGACAACTTGCTCATTTTATGACATAATCATTGTGTATGTATCTCCTTCAGAAAAGTGAATCCTCCATGGGACATCGCAGTCTTGTTTGTAATGGAAACACATACATATTATTGATATTATAGATAACTTATTAACCATGTATCATTTCAATTGACTTCACAAATTGTCACCAGTGTCACGTTGCTAAAGTAAAATAATTTTTAGTGGCACTAAGCATCCGCTTTTGCTATTTAGATGCTGGGAAAGCTTGTTAGCACGTTTCAGGTCATCCTATCACTAATCTGATTTAAGCTTAACACAGTCTCAACAAATAAGTATGTGTGCTCCAGTCCTGCATTGAATTAAAGCTTTTTAGGGGTATCCTAAATATTTTAGATACCATTGAGGTAGATAGGAAGACCCTCCTGGACAGTGCAGCTGTCAAGGATGGGAAACAAAGCATAGTAGAACAGTTGCGACAAGGTATCTTGTCACAGCTGTTTTGGGGCTGTTTTGAGGCTGTTTTGAGTCTAAAGAGAGGTATGACTTTGTAGAAAAGCTTTAAAACATACATTCTGTGAGCATTTCAAGACATTCCTGCAATTTGAAGTGTCAAAATTGGCTGATTTTCACCAATTAACTGGCTGAAATGACGCAGATTCTCAGTTTAAAGGTGATGGAATTTGCATATATAATGTGATAACTCTTGATCTGCAAGTTTTTCATGTGTCATAATTTTTCACCCAGACAATCTACTGAAGTGTAACTTTGCAAACCTAAACTGAAGCAGTTACATCTTGCATTTCACACATTTGATGCCAGTCCCTTGTAATCCCCAACTCTCCTCGAAAGGCTCCCAAAATTTACCAAACTGATCATAAAATGCCATGTCATAATAAAAATGGATGCCTTCATGATCAAGTAATAAAAATTATACAATTACATTGGAAAACCATTGGAAGTACCATTTTTCAAAAACAGAAGTCCATCTTGCTGTCAAAACACGTCATATCACAGCAAATTATCCTTAGAATGTGTCTTTAGGACACTACTTTAGTCCTGTGTGACGAACCATCAAACCCTGCATCTCTCGGAAACATAATGGCAAGTGGAAAATTCCCAGTTCAGTTTCCCATAGGAATACTAATAGTATTGTCAAATCAGATGAGCTCCATCAATTTCAAGATATTTTCAATTGCATGGCCAGTCATTGTTGCAATGTGATGTTCTTTGGTTAGGGGTGAGCTCTCAACCTTAGGAAAGCAAGATATAAGTTTGATAATAGTTTCATATTTTGTCTGGCTTACATGATCTTTTCATTGCAATAAATGGCAATTTCAATGCTACATGTCAATGTAGGATAGTTATATGCATTTTTTGATCATGAATTCATCCATGGTTGAAATGATGGTTCTACATTTCACTGTGTTATGAGGTAAACATTCATGGTATTTATGATCAGTTGGATAGATTTTTGGTGCTTTTCGAGGGAATTTGAAGAAATTGCATAATAAGTGTGAACACCCAAAACTTGACTGTTTGTCACAACGCCTCATTGAACTGTCATGTTTTGACAAAATTGGTGTATTGGCTCCATGGCACATATATGACCATGTGTAAAACAAATCCAAAAGGCGTTATTAATTTCGAGATACATTGAAAAAACACGGGTACATAATAGGTCGGACACACTTGAATTGAAAAATGCCTAATTATGTACTAATGCATTGTTGATTGGAAATTCATTGATATCACAAAATTTAATTTGTTAAACTCTCAAAATTACCTATAATATCTAAAGATTTATGCATTTCCATGGCAACAAGGACCACAATATCCCATGGAGGGTCACTTTTCTGACGGTCATTGCTACGTAATGGTTTGTCATAAAATTTAACATGATGGTTAGGATATAGGTTGTGATATTGATAAATTACAAAATTCAAATATATTGTTTGCCTTGACTTGTTGTCTCAGAAACGATTTTGTAAGATAAATTACATAAAACATGCAAATCTTGTCTATGTTTTGAAAGAGGACACTCTGACTGACATTTAGATTCACAACACTTTTTTTTTTGGTATTATGAATAACTTTAGTGCAAAAGAGACCAAAGTGTATTATTGAGCTGTCTCTGAGAAAACCAGGCGGAATGCCCATATAGGTGGAGGATGGTCCGAGCCGGATCTGGATGAAATTTTCACCATGTGCCCTTCAAATACATTAATGAAGCACAGTGAAGTCCGTTTTTCCATAAATTCAAATTTTCCCTAATTTTAACCCCTTTTAAAAAAGCATGTCAAAAAAGACTGAAATTCATTTAACATGGGCTTCAATGGGAAAACAGCCCAACTTCAGCTCACTAAAAACCCATTTGCCAGCGGGTGGCTAGAAAAGCTGTCAATTGGTGATGCTTATATATGACTTGAATGTCTGAAATCCACTTTCCGTTCGCTGGGCATTTTCCTTATGTGCCTGATATGAGCATTTTAAGATATTTAAGGGTGGCAGATTTCATGGATTTTGTAGGAAAATGCAAAAATACGAAAAGTGCCATATCTCGGCTTAAGATGGACTTACTTTAACAATTTTGGTGTCCAAATATACATTTTTGCCAATTCCGCACTCATCTGAGTGGTTACTTTTATGATTAAAGGTCAAGGTCATTGTGAAATTTCAAGGTCAAATTCATTTTTTCCCCATTTTTCGTCTGATTTTGTAATACATGCTATGTTTACGAGCACAACAGGCAAATTTAGACACAACTTGATGGTACAGGGGGATGGGGAATTTTCTAAGCTACATTTTGGTACTTTATACAGTTCGAAAACTTGCAAATATGACCTCAATATGGGAATTTTTGTATTTACGGAAATGTATACATTTTGAAAATAAGAGTCAACGTATTTTGTGCTGTTGTGTGCTGATGAGAGGCACACATTCTGAAACTGAACTTGATTTGTTAATGTGTCTTTGACAACAATAAGACAACTTTTGTGAAAAAAATTTGTCATTTCCAGAAATATTGTATTTTCGGCTGCCATTATTGAAAATTTGATTTTTTGGAATATCTTTGGAACTAAGGCTGATAATGGAAAAATTATTTCACCAATACCCACATTTTCAGGGTCAAGGACTCTCATGAAGCCATTTTTGACATCATAGGTCATGTGATAATACTCTAGTTGAGGGTTTGAAAGATGCCGGTTACAGAAAATCATGCTTTTTTGGAATATCTCTGAAACTGAGACAGATAATGGGAAAAAGTATTTCACTCTTCACCATATTTTCAGAGTCAAGGACTATTGTAATACATTTTAGACATCACATATGAAGTAACAATGCTATAACAGGTTTGACAAGCAGCATAAAGAACATCTTGTTTTGTCCTTCAAAAATACCAGAATTGTTTTTATTTTTTGTTTGCAAATCGTTTACTTAGCTAAGCCACTTTTGTTATGATATAGCCATGCATTTGCTATGCATGATGTCACATCAATCAACTGCAGCGAAACTCGTAGGTTTACGCAGGACAAACTATCAATATTCAAAACAAGGTTTGGCCTGAAATTCAGAAGAATCAGGAGGTTGTTTTCTGTCTGATTTCTTTTAAAATAATGTCTTATGTTTTTAATTGCCTCTCAATAGCCGAAGCTGGTGCTAATGGGGATGTAAAACAATAACTCACTTTGTCTTTTAAAGATGATGCTGTTTTCTTTGGCCGTTTCGCTGAATCTGTCATTGTGTTTTAAGGGAAACTATCATTTGAATGACAAGTTTTGTGTCAAAACGCAGGTTATTCATAAAAGTTTTGCTCCTCCAAAGGTCATTCCAAATTCTGCCATGCACACATATTTTATTAGAGGACTGGCCAGTGTCACCCTAAAATTGAGTGGAGGGTAAGTTGTGCTCCTTTTTTTGTTTCGGGGCAATTGGCCTTAAAAATCATAGCTTTGTCACTCAATCTGACTATAAAAAGATATCAAAATACAATATATAGACTAGAATCGAAGTTTCAATGCAATCTGAACTATTAGAAACATGGTAGCATATATATTTTTGATAAAGTAGGTCAATTATATTACAGTTGTTCCACTTAGTTTATTGAAAGAAAAACCTTGTATTTTACCTTGTTTTTCAGATAGGTCTTGTGTTCCTGTTTTTGGTTTATGATAGATACTTTACATGCCCATACTTACTGAACGCTAATGACATAACTAAGGGGTAAAATAAAAATGCCACAAAACTTTAATTATTTCTTTTTGGATGGTAGCATAAATATATGTTCTTTGCATCTAATTAATTTCTTCTTATATTCAGGAATGGCATAAAATACTGACAAGCAGGGGCAGAGTTCCTGGGGGGATGA
The DNA here is from genome assembly GCA_026936325.1 of Platynereis dumerilii. Taxonomy (NCBI): domain Eukaryota; kingdom Metazoa; phylum Annelida; class Polychaeta; order Phyllodocida; family Nereididae; genus Platynereis; species Platynereis dumerilii. The sequence continues at coordinate 28,106,828 of JAPTHN010000008.1, read as the reverse complement.
TCAATCATATGAATATTCCTCCCCTCCCAAGAATTTCAAATTATTTCTACTTGGTGTTGACAATTATCAGTTATGTTTAGCATTTTTTTCCATGATACCACTTGTATGTCATGTGGAATATATACAATTCTCAGAACATACTTTTGGTTATCTAAAATATATTGGCTTTTGGCCTCTAAACTAAGGTGGCCTCCAAATCTACTGCAGAGACATTTGGCATGCTAGGCTTCGCGCAAAGTTTCGCGTTTGCCGAAATCACCCCCCCCCCTACAAAAATGAAAAATTACCGCCCCTGCTGAAAAGAATGTATAATCCCCCACAACATTGAAGTTAATGCTAATGACATGCAAGTGAGGTCACCCCAGGTCACAGGATAGTTGTCAGCTAAAAACTCCCTACACAGGCTTGCCCTTTCCCTACAGTCTTCACCTACCCTTCTTTCACCCTTTTCTTCCTCTGATGACATCACAAATTGATGTTTCCCTTGAGCACTGTTTATTGCCTCTGTCTCCACCAGACCTTCATTTATGCAAATGACCTGCTGGCTGAGAACTGTTTCTCATTTATTGTTTGCCATTTCCCAGTTCTAGTTATATAATTATAATGTATTCTAAATGAAAAATAAAATCCTGTATCATACCCTTCCCATAACTGACCCCAACCCAAATGGCACAGCCACAAAATGATTTTACCAAAGAAAATTGGTCATAAAAATCAATTAACTATGCTAAATTAAATCTAACACCACAACTATTAGATATCCCTGCCAACCACTGTGAGTCAAAGGGAAATTATCTTACGGTCAACATGACAGCGGCAATAATATCAGGGGGGGGGGGTTGGAGTTTTTTTAAGTAGTTTCTTGAAAAGTTTTGGTGAAATAAATAAATTGTGCTTTAGCAGTCTTGCAACAAATAATTTATGGTGTTGCTTGAATATTTGGGGGAACAGCAAGCTGAAAACAAATAACTATGCTTGCTTTTGAAGTGAAATAGATAATTTCTCCCTGAGGGCAACTCCAAGAATATCGTGGTCACTCAATAAAAGATTGAGAAATACGTTCAAATGTCAGTCCATAATGCATCATGTTTTCAACAATAATATTGAATATCTCAGTGCAGCTTTTCTCAGCATTATATCTGGTCATGTTGCATATAATAATAATGATGTTGGCACAATTTGTACACATGGGTGACATTACCCTCTTTACATTGTTCTTCATTTCATTTCACCCCAACACTAAGGCACAATTTAACACATGACACAACCCACCACAGTCTCTCCATATGTATGTTTACAGTGAATTCAATTCGATGAATGTTTCTTTTTTTATTCAAGTGTTATGATATATCTCTGCTTTTGGGCCGCATGAAACGAAGATGTTATCCTATCTGAAAATCTGGAATTTGCAGCACCTTACAAGTTTCAATTTTGATCACAGTATTTTAAAGTCTTATTCTATTCTGGCCTTTATGATAAAATGAATTTTAATTAAGGCTAAATCATGAAGTAGTTAAGGTGCCTTAATTAACTTTTGATATTAATTATAAACATGACAAAATGTAGAGAAAAGTATGTGTCGACAATGGTCTGCAGCCTCCTCAGTAGACCAAATATCATCATTGAATTTCTGCTTGTAAAGGACAAAGGACTACACCACAACACTGCCACCTTGGTGTTAATTATACTCAATGATAATGACATCACTAGTATTGTAGCTTACTGACGATTTAATTTAAAAAAAAGGAGTAAAATATTCCTTATGCAATAATGGCTTCATAATGCACATGTATGTCTCCTTGCTGCTGATTACATCACAATCATTAGGGCTACATTGTTTAGTCTCACTGTGGTGAAAAAATTGAATTGGATTAGCCGTATAGCAGTGGTCATCCTTCCAAAATGATCATTATGCAACCTGTTGATTAAACAATTTCATTACCCTGTAGTGGGGTCTAAAATAGTTATCCTGAGACATCCAGATTTTTGGAAGGGAAATCAAAATTTGTAAGACCATTCAATTTATTTTCACAATGAAACAATTCTCTAGCCATCCTGGTTGAAGTGAAGAATGCTAAATTCTGAATACGAATCTGGAACGCCCCCCTTCAGTGTATAGAGGGTCAGTCAAGAGGTTAAATATTAACAGGAAATTGACGCATATTCTAAAATTTAAAGATATATAAAAATTCATTGCAAATACTCCAGTGCCTAGACTAATCAAAGGTACAGGTGGAAGTTTATCCTTCAATAGGAAGGCTTTTACCCCACACTGAATTTTTCAGGATGTACTTTTCCCAGAAATTAACAGATTGTGTGATAGCACATAATTTTTAAATTAGTTCATTGCATTGTACAGGCTTCATAAGCTCTAGAAGAGAGTTTAAGATTTCAATACAAAAACAAATATGTTGTGATTTGAATGCAGTTAAGATAGTCCCAATTTGGTTTCTTATATGCCCTGAGCTGGAGCTGAGAATAATTCATGGACTCATTGAGCATTTTTGAACAGTCAATCACAGCCCGATTCACATTGTTTTCACAGCCCCATTCACATCGTTTTAAGAAATATTGGTCTCTCAAGGCTTTTCCATGTATCAGTTGACAAGTGGTTGTCTCAATAGTAACCATCACAGTACAGTAACTGCGGAGTTGCACTGCAGTTCATTGATGTGAAATCATGCACAGCAAATGCTTACATCATAAAAAAGTGGCTTTGCTTTGCTAAATACACAATTTGTAAAAAAAATCTGTCTTGCATTTTGGAAATGCCACATTTCAAGCCTGTTATAGCATAGTATTTTTGCTTGAGATGTGATGTCTAAAATGGTATCACAATAGTCTTGACTCTGAAAATATGGCAATGGGTGACATATTTTTTCCATTATCTGTCTCAGTTCCAGAGATGTTCCAAAAAGCGTTGAATTCCTATAACGGACACCTTTCAAACCATCTAATAGAGTATTGTCACATGACCTATGATGTCAAAAATGGCTTCATGAGAGTCCTTGACCCTGAAAATGTGGGTATTGGTGAAATAATTTTTCCATTATCAGCCTTAGCTCCAAAGATATTCCAAAAAATCAATTTTTCAATAATGGCAGCCGAAAATACAATATTTCTTGAAATGACAAATTTTTTTTACAAAAGATGTCTTATTATTGTCAAAGACACATTAACAAATCAAGTTCAGTTTCAGAATGTGTGCCTCTCATCAGCACACAACAGCACAAAATATGTTGACTCTTTTTTTCAAAATGTATACATTTCCGTAAATACAAAAATTCTCATATTGAGGTCATATTTGCAAGTTTTCGAACTGTATAAAGTACCAAAATGTAGCTTAGAAAATTCCCCATCCCCCTGTACCATCAAGTTGTGTGTAAATTTGCCTGTTGTGCTTGTCAACATAGCATGTATTACAAAATCAGACAAAAAATGGGGAAAAAATGAATTTGACCTTGAAATTTCACAATGACCTTGACCTTTAATCATAAAAGTAACCACTCAGATGAGTGCGGAATTGGCAAAAATGTATATTTGGACACCAAAATTGTTAAAGTAAGTCCATTTTAAGCCGAGATATGGCACTTTTCGTATTTTTGCATTTTCCTACAAAATTCATGAAATCTGCCACCCTTAAATATCTTAAAATGCTCATATCAGGCACATAAGGAAAATGCCCAGCGAACGGAAAGTGGATTTCAGACATTCAAGTCATATATAAGCATCACCAATCGACAGCTTTTCTAGCCACCCGCTGGCAAATGGGTTTTTAGTGAGCTGAAGTTGGGCTGTTTTCCCATTGAAGCCCATGTTAAATGAATTTCAGTCTTTTTTGACATGCTTTTTTAAAAGGGGTTAAAATTAGGGAAAATTTGAATTTATGGAAAAACGGACTTCACTGTGCTTCATTAATGTATTTGAAGGGCACATGGTGAAAATTTCATCCAGATCCGGCTCGGACCATCCTCCACCACCCGCCTGGTTTTCTCAGAGACAGCTCATTATTTATAAATCAACGGGAAACTTCAAATTTGTTTTGACTTCTTGTTTCCATGGCAACCAAGGCACATGACATGGAGGGTTCACTGTTCTGAAGGTCATCCTTCCACAATGATAATATCCAAAAATGAGCAAGATGGCATATCAGATTCTATGATCTCTGAGATATTCAGAAATTCCAAAATTCGTCAAAATTGTTTGACCCGATATGTTGCCTTGGAAATAGTTATAATGAAATAAATGTCCAAGAAACATATAAATCTAACCCATATTTGGAAAGAGGGCACTCTCCCAAACATTTTCAGGTATCACAACTGCAGGTTTTATGAGATCATTTTAGAATATAAGAGCTCTAAATGTGTCAATTATGACCAGGACTTCAAATTTGTTATGATATCCTGTTTCCATGGCAACCAGTACCATGCCACACATCTGAGGGTTCACTTTTCTGAAGGTCATCCTGCCACAATGATTATGTCCAAGAATGATCACTATGACATGTCTATTAGTTGAGATATCGATGAATTCCAAAATTCTTATAAACTTGTTTGTTCTGACTTATTGCCTTGGAAACCATTTTAGTGCAATAACTAGACATAAAACATAAAAATCTCACACAGGTTTTGAAAGAGGACATTCTCAGCAACATTTCCATATACAACACTAGCGGGTTTAATAAAATTATTTTGGAGTATAGGAGATCAAAGTGTGTGACTATGACTGAAAACTTCAAATTTGTTATGATATCCCATCTCCATGGCAACCAAGACCATGCCACACATCTGAGGGTTCACATTTTTGAAGGTCATCCTGCCACTATGATTGTGTCCAAAAATGAGCACTATGGCATGTCTATTAGTTGAGATATTGATAAATTCCAAAATTCTTATAAACTTGTTTGTCCTGACTTATTGCCTTGGAAACCATTGTAGTGCAATAAATAAACATAAAACATAAAAATCTCTCTCAGGTTTTAAAAGACGACACTCTCAGCAACATTTCCATATAAAACACTAGCGGGTTTAATGAAATCATTTTGGAGTATAAGATATCAAAGTGTGTGATAATGACTGGAAACTTCAAACTTGTTATGATTTCTCATTTCCATGGCAACCAATACAATGTAAAAGCAAAATTGGTCTGCCCGTGGGAAGTCTGTCTCAACTTTAGTTTGATCAGGCACAAAAACCACATCTGTGAACTTTGGTGTTTAAGAAAAGCATTAAAAATGAATTATTTGAGAATTACAATTTTAATAAATCTGTTGCCATGGCAACAGCTCTACCTCAGTTAGTACCCGGAACCAGTAATTTTCTTAGCCGGATTCAGATAGCTGACATTCTGGCGAACATTTTGGTATATGATTCGGCCTGTTGTACTTCCATGCGGGGTCATCATCAAAAATGAGCTCATATTTCCTCTACTATATACAAATCTTAATCACACCCCATAGTCCATTGGCATAACAGACCCTAGCCAAGACTGTTAGACACACTCAACATGGAAATCTCTGACAGATCACTGAGAGGTGCACTTACTTTCAAGAGCAACTGTAAATGTAAATTTAGGGAGACATATCTTTTTTTTAGTCAAGGTTTGTAACCATTTAGTGAGCATTACAACGGGGGATTAGGCATAATATTGGTTCAGTGCTCTCCCCCCTCCCCCATATAAAAATTGTGGCCTGCTAAATTGCAGTTTGAACAATCCCTGCAGGTGCCATAACTCTAAAAAATTGCAATTCTGGTCTAAGAAAGCAGTAACTGTTTTGAAAGATAGAAAAAATCTGCATATGGATAGGGGCACAGTAGAGGGGACCAGTGGGGTCCCTTTGGGGGGTACGTGCCCACCCCCCACATTGGACCTGTGCCCCCCAGGTGCCCCCAATATGAACTTTCCAACTCTGCCTAAATTATACAGTCAGTATAGAGGGTGCCCCCCCCCCCCCAGAGAATCGCGTGCCTCCCCGCTCGAGACACCCCAGTTATGCCACTCGAGGGGACAGATGCCCTAACATATTGTACCCGCCCCCCCCCCCCTGACTCAGTATGTAAATTGTGACTTACGGTAACATAACACTAAAACGTTCACAATTAATACAGCAGGTACACCTCCATAAAATTGTGTGTCCCCTCAGCTGCCCTCCTGCTCTTTTCCCCCTAGTTACGCCACTGGACAGCATATCTGTGTTTTGATGACTAAAATTAAAGTCTAAAGAATATTTAGATAGCTTTAAAGCAATAAATCTTGCAATAAATCAATGACACCAAGTCAGACCCTATGTAATTGGATAATAACAGCATCTGTTCCTACATCATAACATGAAACGAAAATTGAAGTCACCTATTATCATCATTGCATCATAAAATTTAATGCAGATAGTTTCAGGCCTGTGCAATATATATGCTACATCTATTTGATATTTTTACAATTTCAGCATTTGAATTGAGAAGACTAACAGGCAATTCAATGTTGAGTTACAAATAAATATGAACCTCCATGTTTATAAATGAAAATGTAGACCTACAGGCCCAGGTAACACCATCTATTTAATCTAATCATGTGTCAAGCTCTGTTCTGATAAATACATGGATACTGACCTTGCTCTAGTCCAACTGACTCCCATCAGCATTATTCTACACCATTGAATAACCCCCAAAAGGTATCAAAATACCACAAAATATCATCAAATTTACCTGTACTAGGCTGCTGTTGGTGTAGATTCACAGAATTTCAGTGTAAATTGTGTAACATCAGCCATCCATATCCAGTACAGCACAGGTAAAGCTCCATGTTTTGAATTGTTGATTTAGCCATGGCATGATGGAGACTGCCACACTAGACTGCACACTTGCATCAACTCTGCCCTGCCTGCTCCAGGGACCAATATTGATTTGTGAAGGCTGGGAGTCAATCAAGCAGAACCACATCAATGATATCATCAGCTGCTGCCAGTTGCCAGTGTCCCATTGCCACAGTGCATTCTTGGGCTAGTGCAATTGTCACACTGGTGGCAGTAGTACACACAGAATCTGGTGGTACCACTGGTATAAGGGGTGACCATTTAATAATCAGGGGGGGGCTTGGAGTTTTCCTCTGCGGGAAATTATTTATTTCACGGTAACACAAGTCGTAATTATTATTTATTTCAAGCACGCGAAGTGGCCGAAGTTCCCGATTATTCATTGATTATTTCCTAAATCAAGCAACACCTTGTTAAGAAAAACCCCAACCAGAAATTATTAATTTCAAGACTGCCCAGAAAGAATTTATTAATTTCACCAAAATGAGCAAAAAATTATTGACACAAAAAAAACAACTCCAAGCCCCCTCCCCTGGATATTAAATGGTCTCCCCCTTAGGGGCCGACCTGACGATAGTTTGGGGGCCTATGGCTTTGACCCCCGAGACGAACTATTTTTTTTCGCTCACAAAGCGTCAACTAACAATTTCCTTCAAATGTAAATGTAAATTTAGACTTTTTTATAGTCCATTACACCGACGAAGTCAGTCTCAACAGACTTTACAATTACACCCTTGGCAGGCCTGTTCAAGCATGAGCTTTCTCAACTCCCCGGGGAGTATACAGCCAGGCAGCCGTTTCCAGCACACACAATGCTAAGTCACTCTACAATTGCCATCACTGCCTACTGCAAAGTACCCATTTACACCTGGGTGGAGTGAAGCAAAGAGTTATGGAGGATCTGCTCAGTTCCTCCATGCAATGGTTGGGAGTCTAACCTGCAACGTCTCAGTTGCCAGGCGAAAACCTTATGCACTAGGCCACGGCACCTCTAATTCTTCACATATGAACGTGCGACAAACTTTCTTTTCGAGATTTTCAAATTACGGTACGTCGGTACCCCAGCTACAAGTGGAAACAAACTTATAATGTGCCGAACAAATTTTTTTTCTGTGTCAAGAAACAAAATTTATTTCACCAAAAAGCCATAGCTAGCCCCCCCCCCAAGATCATCTGGTCGGCCCCTTATATTCGCGCAGCGAAACGGCCGAAGGCCGTTGAGCGAAGCGAATTGAGTGCAAGAGAAGACTCAAAAATCTGTGCAGTGATGGTCTCAACATCAACAGTCCACAGTTTGGAATTAGGTCAAGTGGGTCCAGCTTCTTATCAATGATTTAGTTTCGTATTTAACAAAACGTAACATATTCATCTTCAAAAGTGTCTTAAAAATTCAATTTTCTCTAGTAATATATCCTGTACCAATAATTTTTATGGAATAGTTAATTATTAGCATTGACAAGCTAAATCAAATTACCAACATGTGATTGATTTAATTTCAATCAGACAACAAGAAAACATAACAAAATTAAAGTTACATAATCTTTTAAACTGATGATTATGTAACAGTGAACAGATAATCTACATGCAATGTTATTGTTTTTGTATTACTATATATTTATACTATTATGTAATATTAACAATCTAACATAGACTTGACTTTGGCAGCTTTCAGTGCTGTCTGCCTTTTTACCATTTATTTAATATATATATATCTATCAATTTATCTATCTATCTGTCAGTCATTATATCTATCTGTCTATCTGTCTATCTATTTATCTCTCTATTTATCGATATATTTATCTATTTATATTTTTTGTCTAGTTTATCTTGCTATTCTACATTTTTCTCTGTCTTTCCATGTATCTGTCTTTCTAATTTTCTGAAACAGTTACATAACTCCTTGCATACATTGAATATGAAATAAACATGAAAGTTATGGTAAAACTACAAGTCCTTCAAAAACTTTTTCAAGTGCTGCGCGAATTTCATGGCAGTGCCATTTACATATTATCTGTCAGGAATATTGGGCATTGTACTGTAGCAGTACCATTGAATGTCAACCAGTCTACACTGACCAGTAGGCCCCATTTAAGCATGTAACTCCCAAACGGAGCCTCCATTTGGGACTTCAGGGAGTTATGGGAGTTACGGGAGTTAGCAGGAGGTAGCGGGAGTAAGTGGGAGTTAGTGGGAGTTAGCAGGAGTTAGTGGGAAGTACGGGAGTTAGTGGGAGTTATGGGAGTTAATGGGAGTTACGGGAGTTAGTGGGAGTTGAAAGATTCCACGAGGACCAGATAGCACAACGAAGAAGATATAGAAGCCCAACACCAACCAGAGAACGATCCCCCCACAGAGAACGAGGCAGATCACCAACGAGAAGAAGCGACTCAGACTACTGAACAAAACAAGGTAAGGAAAAACACTCCCAACAAAAGTAAACGAATATGAAAAGAAACAAGATAAGCCACTTTAACTACCTAAAAAACATAAATAACCCTTGTTTACTTTCAGACAATGACGAAGACACACAGGAAGAACGACATGACACCGGAAGACTAGGCAACAACAACACAAACTATGCAAAAGAAAGTAGACACCATGAAGTAGACACAGTACAAAAAACGACAGGCAAAGGAAAAAAGGCACAAGAAAAAAACCGCGTAAGTATGAAGAAAACAAGCACGCACCGAAATAATGAAAACGGAAACAACTATGGCAACAAACAACCACACCACCTAACGCCAAACGAACAACCAGAAGCAAACCAAGAAAACAACAAGGTAAGAATGGAAGCAATTTATAAAAACACTGGCCGAAACAAAGAATATAACCATGTCTCTATTCCAGCTCCCCAAAGAAGAAACGAACCAGAAAGCAGCCCCAGGCGGACCGAACAACGAAGAAGAAAACTACAAGCCGAATACAGACAAGGGCCCCCAGAAAAACAAGGCGAACAAACAATGCATGAAGGAAGACAAGGCAACAGTAATGTAAGTATAACTAGACATAAGCCCGGCAGAACTAGGAAAAAACATAATAAAACTAGACAACTAAAGATATGGTATAGTAATATAAATGGAATAACATCAAAACTAGCCAGCTTAAAAAATATACTGAAGGAAGACCAACCACACATAGTAACCATAGTCGAAACAAAAACCCAAAAGCCCCAACCAATTGAAGGATATAAATGGATAGCGTCGTACAAACCAAACAAAGCAGGAGGAATAGCCATCGCAGCCCGAAACGATATAGCCAATAACGTCCAAGAAGAACAACAATGCAACCCAAACAAGATGGAGATAATATGGACAAAGATAAAGACAGGAACCCAAATAATACACCTAGGACTCTACTACGGGAAACAAGAAAATGAAACAAGGGAGATAGTCCAAGAAGAATACTCAAACATCACAACAGAAGTCCTAAGAAGAAAGAAGGAAGGAAACGTAATATTGATAGGTGACTTTAATGCAAAAATAGAAATAATAAATGAGAACGTAACGCAATATGAGAGCCGGAACGGAAAGATTATGAAAGAAATGCTAGAAAACACCAATCTAAACCCCATATCGACGATAACGAATAAAGGACAATGGACAAGAGTAAACAGAAAGAACACAAACGAACGCTCAATAATTGACTACATCCTAACGACCCAAGAACTAATGAACAACAAGCACAGAATACATATAGACGAAGAAGGAATCAGAAGACCAAAGGGAAAAAATGAAACTGACCACAACACAATCACATATAAAACAGATATCCCCCTGAAAAAGACCACCACAAAGAAGCAAGTATGGAAGATCGACGATAATACTGACTGGAACAAATACAATGAACACCTAGCCCAACAGTACACTGAAGACGAAATAGAAGATACTACATACAATACACTGGAGAAACGAATGCTAACAGCCCTGGAAGAAACAATAGGAAAAAGAACAATTACAATTGGGAAGAAACAGTGTCTTAACAACAAAACAAGGGACCAAAAAAGAAAAACAAAAAGGATGAAAAAACAATTCAACAAAGAATGTAGAGAAAACGGAACGAACAAAAACGAAGTGTACCGAAAATTCCTGAACGAGAGAACGAAACTGAGAAAAATCATAGAAGAATGTTAGAAGGTGAGGTAATGAGGAGAAACGACGGGTTTTACGTCCCAAATTTATTCCACATAAATGACCCCTAGTTGGGGTCCTATGCCTATGAGAATATATGAACTCCAATCTCCAACACATATGAATCCCAGAATTTTGTGAATATTATCCAAAGTCATGAATTACAGCAGTGAATGTAGCTGGCTGCTTTTCACTTCAAATGCTGTGTCTGCTCTGATCTGGTCGATCGGTCAAGCATGCAATCTGAGTGTCAAAGCCCTCTACTGGACCTAGTTCCAGTTGAGCACTCTGCCACCTATGGGAAATGATAACTCAAAAGTTCTGCTTGGCAGCAATACTTTATTGGGCTACAAGAAGAACAAACGGAAACAACAAAGAAGATAAGCAAGGAACTAATCAAGGAAGGAGGGGTAAAATCAAAGAAATTCTGGAAAATAAGGAACAAGCTACTGAGGAAACCACAGGAAGAATACGATCTAATAACAGAAGAAAATCAAATAATGACAAACCCAGAGGAGGCAAAAGAATACATAGCCCGATACTTTGAAGACCTGTACCAAGCAAGAGAAGGAACACCTGAATACAGAAACTGGACAGAAACCATAGAGAACACATACTACGCACTCGAACAAATGCAAACAAAAGATGAAATACAAATAAATAGGAAAGAACTAAAACAAGCAATCAAGAGTCTAAAAAAGAGAAAAGCGCCCGGACCCGACGATATACCAAACGAAGCAATAATAGAACTAAACCAAGAAAACAGGAAGAGATTATTGGGAACATACAACGATATAACAACGAAGGAAACAATCCCAGACCAATGGCAAAGCAGCAACATAACAAGACTCTACAAAGGAAAAGGGACCAAAGGGAAATGCTCATCAGAACGAGGCATTACACTGAGCAGCAACATGGGAAAACTTTATGAAAGAATAATCAACATTAAAACTCAAGAAGTTATAAAAATGACGGATGCACAAGCAGGAGGCAGGAAAGGAAGATCTACAACAGACCACCTAACCATACTAAACCTAATGATAAACAACAATAAGACGTAGAAAAAGCATACGACAAGGCATGGAACAAAGCAATAATGTACGTGATGCATAAGGAAGGAGCCAAGGACAAACTATGGAAAGTAATAAACAAACTGAACAAAAACCTAGCAGCCAGGATCATAACCAAGCATGGCCCGACCAGAACAATATCAATAAAAGACAGCATACGACAAGGAGGAGTATTGTCAGTAATCCAATATGCACTACTAATGGACGAAATAGCCAAAGAAATGGAAAATAATACAATAGTGGGAGGCCAAGAGCAACAACCGGACATAAGAGTACTACTGTGGATGGATGACGTAGCCCTAATAACGAACACACCCGAAACAATGAAACAACTACTAGAAATAACCAACCACGTAGCAAAAAAGTACCATATAGTATTCGGCCAAAACAAATCCAATATACTGAAAATAGGAAAACCAAAGGAGGAAAAAGTGAAATTGAAAATGGGAGAAATGGAACTTAGCTATACCAATACGTACAAATACCTAGGAATAACGTATAATACCGAAAACAATCTAAAAGACCAAATAAAAAACATAAATGCAAAATCGGAAGCCGCATTCCAAACAATAATAAGCCTATACTGGGAAATGAAGAGTTCAACAAGATAGAAATGAGCATAATATGGAAACTCACTGAAACATGCATTATACCAGTCATAACATATGGCAGCGAAGCATGGGAACCAACGAAAACGGAAGGAAAACAACTAGAAAGATTGCTAGACAACATCATAAGGAGAATACTAATAACACCACACAGCACTCCAAGGGAGGCCCTATACATCGAATCGAACCTACTGGATATACCGAGAATAATAGACAAAAGGAAAATAAACATGTACTACAGAATAAAGAGGGCCCCAAACAACCTAACAAGAAGACTGATAAGCGAACCGACCACAAAATGGGAGAACGAAATAAAGACCAAAATGGAGAAATATAACATTGAACCAGAAGCACTCCTAAGGATGAAACCGAAGAAAGCAAAAAAACACATCAGAAAAAAGATACATGAAAAATTCAGAGAACAATTGTGCAATGAGACGAACAAAAGCAAGATACATTACCTAACAGAAGGATATATAGGGACAGAAAAAGCGATATATACAAACAACCTAACAAGAATGGAAACCAGCCTAATATTCAAAGCAAGAACAAGAATGTTAGATATTAAGGAAAACTATAAGAACAAATATCCAGACCAGACATGCCGCCTGTGCAAACAATACCCAGAGACCCAAGAACACATTTTCAACCAATGTGAAAATACAAAACAACAAAATATAAGGATCACCAAACAGATACTATTCACTCAAAGTAAAAGACTCCAGAAGAAAACAGCGCAAGAACTGAAAACCATAATGGAAATGCTAAGCAGCACAGAGTAAAAAAAAACAAAAAACAAAAAAAAACAAGACTTTGAGATACAAGTATAGAATAGAATAAGTAGACAAATAAGCGACGAGATACAAGTATATGTCCGATACTTTCATGTGCTGCTCCCTGGAAACAGTTAGAGCTAACCCGGCGACCTGGGACGGTGCACGACTTAAGAAGAAGAAGAAGAAGGGAGTTAGTGGGAGTTAGCGGGAGTTGGCAGGAGTTATGGGAGTTAGTGGGAGTTGGAGTTACGGGAGTTAGCGGGAGTTAGCAGGAGTTAGCGGGAGTTAGTGAGAGCTATGGGAGTTAGCAGTGTGTTGATATGCTCAATTTAACCTTGCAATGATCACTTCGTGACGTCACCTATGTATTAATGATTGTTTTGACGTCATCCGAATGATCTGACGTGACGTCATTCTGGAATAAAATGGAGAACTAAACGCATGATCTCATGTTATCAATACATGGTGTCAGGTAGCGGTTGAATATCACGCCAAGGATTATCTTTTAAAGTCTGAACTCAGTGGAAAAAGACAATGGATAACCTGAAGCAGCCTGAGCATTTAAAAATGGAAGGCGATATGGCCGAAAACTGGAGGATTTTTCGCCAAAGATTTGAGCTTTATGTGTCTCTGTCTGGAGCGAAAACGAAGTTAAAAGAAGCAGGACAGTTGGTGCAGCTCCTCACCCATTGTATGGGACCAGATGCAATGAAGGAAATATACAATTCCTTTGTTTATGCTGATGGAGAAGACAAGAACGACCTGGAAACTGTCTTAAAAAAGATGGAAGCGCACTGCAAACCAAGTTCTGACCCTCGGTGGGAGAGATGGCAACTCAAGAACATGCGGCAGTCAGATGGTGAAAAAATCGATGCGTATGTTGCCAGACTGCGAGTAAAAGCCAAGGACTGTAAATTCAAGGACGAAGATGAAGGTATTTGTGACCACATTATTCACACTTGTCAGAAAGAAAATTTGAGAGACAAATTGTGGCGGCTCAAAAACCCGTCATTAACAGATGTCATTGCTACGTGTCGATCTTATGAAACCAGTGATGAGTACAGCAAACAATTCAAGTCATCTCAAGGTGCTGAGTCAAGTTCAGTTGCGTACGCTAAGCACAAGACGTCGAAGTATCAAAACCGAAGTTACTCCAGTCGTAATGCTAGTCATCAGAAAGACAGCAGATCAGACGGTAGTCACGGTGCTAGTAAAACGAGTGAACAAGGCAGCTGTAGTCGATGCGGCGAAGACCACGGAACGGAACGATGTCCGGCGATCGGAAGGATTTGCTCGAAATGCGGAAGAAAGGATCACTATGCAGCGATGTGTCGTACCGCGAAAAACAAGTACAAGAAAAGACACTCGAGCTGGAAAAAGAAATCTGTTCGCGCAGTGGACAAGCAAGACTTCAGCGACACCGACAGCGATTCGGAAACATTCTTCTGTGGTTCGGTGACAGTCGACTTGAGAAATGACTCTGTGTGTGATGATTTGAGAAATGACTCTTTTTGTAATGATTTGAGAAATGACTCTTTGTGTGATTATTTGAGAAATGACTCTTTGTGTGATGATTTGAGAAATGACTCTTTGTGTGATGACTCTAATGAGACCAATGACTATGTTGATGTGAGAAATGACTCTAACATGTCCAATGACAATGTTGATGAAAATGCAATGTTGCATGATGTCTATTGTGATGTTGCAATGTTGGATGATGGTCATGATGATTGTGTAGATCAAAACTGTGTGTGCTCCATTGATGATAGTCAGAAATTTGATTCGATGTTTGTAGCTCCACTACTTGTCAATGATGAGAAAGTGATTCCGTTCAAGTTAGACACAGGTGCTGTCAATGTGAATCTCATGACTAAAGCTGACTTTAGATCTTTGAAGTCTAGGCCAAAGTTGTCTGAGAGCAAAGCGAATCTTAATGCAGTCAATGATACAAAGATTGAAATTGAGGGAAAATGCAGACTTAGTGTCAAAGTAGGTAGCTCAGTGTATCACTGTTTGTTCTATGTCGTGCCTACGGGACAGACTCTCTTAGGAGATCGTGATTGTGTGAGGCTAGGATTAGTCAAACGTGTGGCAAGTGTAAAGCGGAAAAATGATGCCACAGTGGCTCAGTTGGTCAAACAGAAATTTCCTAAATTGTTTGTAGGAACAGGTTGTTTGCAAGGTGAACACAAAATTACCTTGAAGCCAGATGCTATTCCAGTGATTCAGCCTATGAGAAGGGTGCCACAATCTCGTTTGAAACCTCTTAAGAAACTGCTAGATGAGCAAGTCAGTGCAGGGTTCATTCAGCCAGTAGATGAGCCGACAGCCTGGGTTAATCAGTTTGTGATGGCAGAAAAGAAAAATGGCAGTTATAGACTGTGTATCGATCCAAAAAATCTAAATGAAGCAATTATGAGAGAGCACTACCCAATTCCTAGAAAGGATGATATTTTGGCAGATTTGACCAATGGTAAAGTGTTTTCCAAGCTAGACGCATCATCAGGGTTTCATCAAGTGAAGCTAGATCACAGCAGTTCGTTGCTCACAACGTTCAATACACCCTATGGTCGTTACAGGTATTTAAGGTTACCTATGGGTATTTCGTCAGCGAGCGAGGTATTCCACAAGAAGTTAGAAGAGATCGTACAAGGCCTTCAAGGCATTCGAGTCTATATTGATGACATTATTGTCTGGGGTGCTACAATGCAAGAACATGACAGAAATTTATTTGCACTACTAGATAGACTTACACAGGCAGGTTTAGTCTTAAACTTTGAGAAGTGTGAGTTCAAGGTTGGAGAGTTGACCTATTTAGGTGAAGTTATTTCAGAACACGGATGTAAGCCTGATCCCAGCAAAATTCAAGCAATTAGAGACTTCCCTACTCCCAAGGATAAGCATGACATCCAGACGTTGTTAGGCATGGTGAATTTCCTCAACCGGTTCATTCCGAACTTATCCCCCCATACCAAGCACATCCGATCATTACTGCAGAATGATGTGGAGTGGAATTGGTCACATGAACATGAGAGTGAATTTGAAGCTCTTAAAGCTGGTATCTCGCAGGAGAATAGTTTAGCTTTCTTTGATCCGAGTAAGCCAATCAAGCTTTCAAATGATGCTAGCAAAGATGGTTTAGGTGCTTGTTTGTTGATTTTCAGCGAGAATGTCTGGAAACCTGTAGCGTATGCCTCTAGAGGAATGACTAGAGCCGAAAGAAATTATGCGCAGATAGAAAAAGAGTTACTAGCGATAGCTTTCGCATGTGAAAGGTTTCATAACTATGTGTATGGCCTCGATGTTCTAGTGGAAACTGACCACAGACCACTCATTTCTATCTTTAAGAAGTCATTGTATGACACACCAGCCAGACTGCAAAGATTGCGTTTGAGATTGCAGAAATACAATCTGAAGTTAGAGTTCACACCCGGCAAACAGTTAGCCGTCGCAGATGCTCTATCCAGGGCCTTTCCCAAGTGTAAGGATGACTCATTTGTTAGTGAATTGGACGAAGACATAGCCATTCACGTGTGTGCTATTAAGGCAGAAGTTTCCTTGTCAGAGGAAAAATGGAAATCATTTGCTCATGAGACTTTAAAAGATCGCGAGTTACAGAATGTGATTGATGTACTCTCATCAGGAGATGGTATCATTCCAAAGCCTTATGTAAACTTTCTTGATGAGTTAGATGTAATTGACGGGGTACTCCTAAAAGGGAAGAGAGTTGTTGTACCAAGATCACTTAGAGCAGAAATGTTAGACAGAATTCATGAAGGTCACATGGGTAGAGAAAAGTGTAAAAGAAGAGCCAGAGATCATGTGTATTGGCCTAACATGAATCAAGATATAGACAATCTTGTTGAGAAGTGTGGTACTTGTCAGAGCATGAGATATGCTCAACCCCGTGAACCTCTTTCACCACATGATAAGGGTGAAGCGCCTTATGAAAAGGTTGGATGTGATTTGTTTTATTTTCACAACAAGACATATTTGATTGTTACTGATTATTATTCGCATTACCCTGAAATTGCATTGTTGTCAAGCGAGAGTAGTTCTCAAGTTATTCTCAAGTTGAAATCAATATTTGCCAGATGGGGTATTCCAGGTACGGTGATGAGTGACAATGGTCCTCAATTTGCAAGTTCAGAATTTCGTCAATTTGCACAACTGTGGGAATTCAATCATGTAACTAGCAGTCCCCACTATCCTAGGTCAAACGGACTTGTAGAGAACAGTGTCACAGTTGTGAAACGCTTGTTAGAGAAAGCTCTGAAGGATAATCAAGATCCATATTTATCTCTGTTAGCGTATCGTGAGACTCCCCTAGAGTCTGGAAGAAGTCCAGCGGAATTGATTATGGGTAGGAAACTACGCACTAGGTTACCAAGTGTGAAAATTGTGCACAATGCTGTTGATTATTCTGTTGATGGAAGTAGACCATCTGAAAGTCAGTTGGTTAGTTACAACAAGGGCACAAGAAGTCTTAAACCACTTGTGTCAGGTCAAATTGTGAGAATCCGCAACAAAGGTGGAAAACCAGGTTGGTCTGATAAAGCACAAATTGTACAGCCAGAGGGACCTAGATCCTATGTTGTCAGAACTGAAAGAGGTGCCACTCTTAGAAGGAACAGGAATGATATTTTGTTAACACCTGAAACATTCCAAACGATTGTGCCAGATCGTGATCCAATTGTTGATTGTTCATCTCAGAATTTGCCAGATCGTTCAGAGAAACATGTACATAAATCAAGAAATGTGAATGTTGATATATCCAAATGTTGTTGGAAATGATGTGAATGTCAGAGTGAGTGCAAGAGTTAGAAACTAGAATCGCAAGCGATGATAATATGACCGCCGGCGCTGCTGGACGCCTTTTGCTGATCAAGTGCAATCAAGTGTGACTGTGTCGATCCATAAAAGATGAATAACAATTTGTGTTTTGAGTGCAGCTTGTTTGGACCTGGCTTAAAAAAGCTCAGTCGTATAATAATAATAATAAATAGATATATATTCGTTGTTGTCCATGGCGCAGTGGGGCCTCTATTTGACGGGGGTTTATTCGAGGGGCGTATATGTGTACATCCATTGTGCATGCCTGTGTACGGCCATCGTCAAGTGTACGCCCATCTGTAGCTCGTCTGGCATGCCCATCTGTGTGTTCACGCCAATTTGTGTGTACACACCCATCTGTGTACGCACCCATTTGCGTGGGCATGTCCACCTGAATGCCTATCTGTGTGGGCACGCCCACCTGTACACCCATCTATGTGTACGCCCACCTGTAGGCCTATGCCCATCTCTCGAGTGTATGCCCATCTGTGTTGGTACCCTCATCTGTGAGTGCATGCCTTCTTAGTGTGCACGCCCCCCTTTACACCTAGCTGGGAGTACGACCGTCTGTGTGAGTATGCCAATTTGTGTGTGCACAGCCACCTTCGTGTGCACGCCCATTGATATGGCCATCTGTGTGCGCATGCCCATATGTACAGCCATCTGCATGTATACGCCCATATCAGCACGCCCGTCAGTGTGTGTAAGCCCATCTGTGCGTGCACGCCCATCTGTGTGTGCATGCCCATTTGTATGTGCATGGCCATCTGTATGCCCATCCCAGTGTGGATGCCCATGTGTGTGTGGACGCCCATGTGTGTCTGCAGGGCCACCTGTGTGTACACACACATCTGTCAGTGCAGGCCCACCTGTACGCCTAGCTGTGTGGGTATGCCCACCTGTACTCTCATCTGTGTGTACGCCCATGTGTATGCCCATCTGTGTGTGTATGCCCATCGGTCAGTGTATGCCCATGGGTGTGTGTACGCCCATGGGTGTGTGTAAACCCATGGGTGTGTGTACTCCCATGGGTGAGTGTACGCCCATGGGTGTGTGTGGACCCAGGGGTGTGTAAAACCATTGGTACAGTATATATACACCTTTTGATATATATATATATGAACACCCTTTGGTGTAAACTCGCCCATGTCAGTAAACTGTCATGAAAAGTAAGCCAACCGACCTGCCGCCTGACCTGTAATGTAATGTAGTGCTTTAATGCAGTGCTGTAACGTAGCGCTGTAATGCAGTGCTGTAATGCAGTGCTGTAATATAGTGCTGTAATACAGTGCTGTAATATAGTGCTGTAATACAGTGCTGTAATGCAGTGTTGTAGTGCAGTGCTTTAATGCAGAATACAGAAAGAAGTCCAATAACACGTTGCTGTAATGCAGCACAATGATTCATTGTTGTAATTATGTTGTAAAGTAATGCAGTGAGGCAGTGATGTAATGCAGTACAATAATGCAGTGTAATGCAGTGCTGTAATGCATTGCTGTAATGCAGTGCTGTAATAGAGTGATGCAAAGCATGCAGTAATGCAGTGCAGTTATGCAGTGCAGTTATGCAGTGCAGTTATGCAGTGTTGTAAGCAGTGCTGTGATGTGGTCTGTAATGCAGTGCAGTTATGCAGTGCAAAAAAGCACTGTTGAAATACAGTGCAGTAATGAAGTGTTGTGCTGCAGTGCTGTAATGCATTGCAGTAATGAGGTTCTGTGATGCAGTGCAGTAACACAGAGCTGCAATGCAGACTGCAGTGTTGTAATGCAAGGCAGTGATGCAGTGCAGTTATGTGTCCACGGGGGCATGGCCCCGTGTCCGCGGGGGCATGTCCCCGTGTCCGCGGGGGCATGTCCCCATGTCCCCTGGGGCATGTTCCCGGGGGCATGTCCCCATGTCCCCCGGGCATGTCCCCAGGGGTATGTCCCCATGTCCCTGGGGGCATGTCCCCGCGGGCATGTCCCCATGTCCTCGGGGGTATGTCCCAATGGCCCCGGAGGTATGTCCCCGGGGGTATGCCCCCATGTCCCTGGGGGTATGTCCCCATGGCCCCGGGGGTATGCCCCCATGTCCCCGGGGGTATGTCCCCATGTCCCTGGGGGTATGTCCCCGGGGGTATGTCCCCATGTCCCCGGGGGTATGTCCCCATGTCCCCGGGGGTATGTCCCCATGTCCCCGGGGGTATGTCCCCATGTCCCCGGGGGCATGCCCCCATGTCCCCGGGGGCATGCCCCCATGTCCCCGGGGGCATGTCCCCATGTCCCCGGGGCATGTCCCCATGTCCCCGGGGGCATGTCCCCATGTCCCCGGGGGGCATGACCCCATGTCCCCTGGGGCATGTCCCCATGTCCCCTGGGGCATGTCCCCATGTCCCGGGGGTATGTCCCCATGGCCCCAGGGGCATGTCCCCATGTCCCCGGGGGCATGTCCCCATGTCCGCGGGGGCATGTCCCCATGTCCGCGGGGGCATGTCCCCATGTCCGCAGGGGCATGTCCCCATGTCCGCGGGGGCATGTCCCCATTTCCGCGGGGGCATGTCCCCATGTCCACGGGGGCATGTCCCCATGTCTGCGGGGGCATGTCCCCATGTCCCCGGGGGCCATGTCCCCATGTCCCCGGGGGCCATGTCCCCATGTCCCCGGGGGGCATGTCCCCATGTCCCAGGGGCATGTCCCCATGTCCCAGGGGGCATGTCCCCATGTCCCCGGGGGCATGTCCCCATGTCCCCGGGGGCATGTCCCCATGTCCCCGGGGGCATGTCCCCATGTCCCCATGTCCGGGGGGGCATGTCCCCATGTCCGCGGGGGTATGTCCCCATGTCCGCAGGGGGTTTAGTAGATATTAAATGGTTGCTCCCTTATTCTTAGTAATAATGGTCGCCCACTCTTTAGTATATATTAAATGGTCGCCCCCTTATCCTATCTATCTATCTATCTATCTATCTATCTATCTATGTATATCTATCAGCATTGCTTAGTAGATATTAAATGGTTGCCCCCTTGGTTCATACATTCTTAGTAATAATGGTCGCCCCCTCCTTAGTAGATATTAAATGGTCGCCCCTTATCCTATCTATCTATCTATGTATCTATCTATCTATATCTATCATCATTGCTTAGTAGATATTAAATGGTTGCCCCCTTGGTTCATTCATGCATGTACTTTTGTTATCTTAGCACCTTAGTAGATATTAAATGGTTGCCCCCTTATTCTTAGGAGATATTAAATGGTCGCCCCCTTATCCTTAGTAGATACCTTATCTATCTATCTATCTATCTATCTATCTATCTTCATCATTGATTGCCATCATTGATTGCCATCATTGATTGCCATCATTGATTGCCATCATTGACTGCCATCATTGACTGCCATCATTGATTACCTTTGTCTACGACTCCGCCACATAAATCCTCCGACACCCTCCGACACATGAAATCCTGCCATGTGACCGCATAAAAACAGAGATCAGCCTAAAGGCGATCAATAAGAGTTTGGCTGCTTTTGAGACATCCCCCAGCAGTCAAGTGGTCCAAGCAGGTCTAATCTGGCACAGTGCCAAAAATCACGAAAACAACATTCAGATAGCCAAAATAACAATAAGGTGGGGTGTTTCACTGAAAAATCATGAATCTCAGAAAGGTATGAAAGACCCCTTGGATCATTCTGGTTTTCAGGGGTTGAGTAAAGAATGTAAAGTTATGTTTATATAGCAACTTTCATGATTGTACATTGAGTGTAACTTGTTCTATCCATCCCCAAAAATGTGAGTTAAATGGTACAATACGGGGGTAAAAGCAAAATGACCGCGCCAGCGCTGGCGGCGGTCATAATAAGCCTAAAAGATTAATTGAAGAATGTTAAGCGTTTTGCTCACTGGTGGTGTTGTGAACCAGTGCAGTTGATTTAATAGTTAAGTTGCTGTTTTTATGCAATTATAGTAATAAGTTGTGATAACAGGAGTTTGATGATCTGTTCAAAGGTTTCTTAGTCAGACGTTAAGTAAGTTGAATTTAGATTCTCCAGATCTGATTGAAGTAATTATTAAATTTTGAATTTAATGTGTAATTACTGTAAATTACTTCTTTCTCTCTTAAAAGGGAAGATGTGTTGATATGCTCAATTTAACCTTGCAATGATCACTTCGTGACGTCACCTATGTATTAATGATTGTTGTGACGTCATCCGAATGATCTGACGTGACGTCATTCTGGAATAAAATGGAGAACTAAACGCATGATCTCATGTTATCAATACAAGCAGGAGTTAGCGGGAGTTAGCAGGAGTTAGCGGGAGTTAGTGGGAGTTACGGGAGTTAGCGGGAGTTACGGGAGTTAGCAGGAGTTAGCGGGAGTTAGTGGGACATAGCGGGAGTTGCAGGACGTCAAGGAGTTCCGGGAGTTACATGCTTAAATGGGGCCTACCAGTGACCACAGCCTGCCAGTGGAGTAGGCAGTAATCATCAGGGACAGGTCAGGGCCAGGGGGTAGCCCGGCAGTGGTATTTGAGGGGGGTAGTCTTACAACGTAATTGCGCGATCACGGCGATCGGGAAATTTTGAAACTTTAATTTAATGCAAAGAGATGCAATGTGATTCTCCCGGCAGATTGAGACAGAAAACCTAAAATTAACATTCAGGAAAGAGTGCGGACGTAACAGTGATACTAACACGTATTGCAATTTGCATCAAAAATTGAATGAAGAATTTCCAAATAGGCTATCATATCAATTTCAAGTGGGTGGAAGGGGGAAAGAGGGAGGTAGGGATGGTCTGTAGTATGGGGGGGGGGGGGCAGGGGTTATTGCCTCCCCCTCGGCTACGCCACTGCAGCCTGCTGTGTTTGTTATTTTGTTCTCTGCTGCAGACAACCAGAGTGAAGAAGTCTGAAGTGACAAGTTCAACTTCAAGTTACACAACTTCTTGCTTTCTTTCTTACTTATTCAATGTACTCAAAAGCATGTTGCAAAGTACAAAATTCTCACCTGTGAGCCTTGCACGCCTGTAGCTGCCATAGGAAGCTGCATTGGGCGTTTGGGCCTATTACAGGCTCACTATTTTCCAACTCATGCACACAATCATTCATGCAGACGAAATTCTGAGCGAAAATAGGTCGAAATACGTCATAGGTCAAGAAAGTGGGTCAAAGTGCAGATCAAAGAAATTGACCAATCAGAGTGCTCCATTTTGCAACGTCACGGTCATTTTCCCGCGGTTTTCCTGATGTTGGTGGAGTTGCGAGTTTTTGGGATCGAAGTGACTCGAAGTTGCAAATTATTAGCCTGATTTTGCCCTGATAGCTTCCTCAGTGGCAAAATGAGTGACCACAAAGCTGAACCCAGCGAGGATGGATCACCTGCAAGCAAACGGTGAGTAGAAATTGCGAAATTTGACCGAAAAACAAAGATGTTTACAAATACACAGTCGGTTCACTTGACACAGTCACCCAGTTTCACCGCAGCAGGGACGGTAAAAATATGATCCCTGCACCGCAGCCTGCACCTTCTGAATGCAGGCGGCGTTTGTTGTGTTGATTTGTGTCGAGAAAATCCGAATATGTCAAGGTTTTAGTGGAGAATATTGTCTTTCAGAGAACTCTGATTCTTATGCTTTAAGATCCAACTTCAGTGCAGGCTGCATTTTAGCAACTGCAGCTGTTTCTGCAGCCTGCAGGATAATGCTGGGATAATGTCAGTTGAGTTTTGACAGCTAGTGATACTGTTTTGGTATTGACAATTGTTCTATTGACTTCGGGATACAGCGTCACTGATACCACACTTTAACTTGCGATACCTGAATTCAGCGTCACGCGATACCTCCCGATCTTCTATGAATCAGGCATCCTGGGTGGTTCAGAACTTGCTATCCGACCCTCTCACATATATTTTGCTGTATTTCTAATATTAGGAATGTCATCGATAACTTGTTGGATTGTTTTGTTTGACAGAATCAAACTGTTTTAAGATAACGCGCCAGTATAAGCAGTATTGCGTCACTGACTCACGGTCCAATTGATATGACATATCTTAATTTCACATTCAGAAATTTCCGCAGTAAAATTGAGTGCTCATCTTACTAATAGTTACTATTGTCTTTTCAGGATTAAACTCAGCAACTCCGAACTTCAACAAAGTCCTTCGGACCAGAAACATTATGACACCCAACAGCTCAAAGATTTCGCCGACTCTCTCAACGTCCCTGACGACGTGTATCAATTAGCTTTAACAATGTGGGCAGATCTCGTTAAAAGGAAGTACGTGGCTGGCCGAGAGAAGAAGTTCTTCGTTTGTCTCGTTTATATCGCTTCTATTGATTTGAGGTGAGTTCATGTGGGAATTTCTAGGAAATGACAGTCACTGAGTCAGAATTGAGAATAAGTTAGTAGAATTAAATTTTCATGTTAAAAATGACACTTCCTTGTTTGGCAGACAAATTAAAATTAACTTGGAAGTATTTAGTCTTCATGAAGATTGCCGGTCCGGCAGTGTACATTTTCAAGCGGTCCGGCAGTGCAGGCCAAAAAATTGTAATTGAATGCATTTATTAAAATTTCTTGAAATGGCCAAGTTATACATTTTTAGTCCCGGCAAGGGATTTTGGATCTTTGCAATGACTGGTCAAGCTTCAGAAAAAAGGTATTCATTTAAAATCTGACCTTCAACTGAAGCTCAACAAACATTAGTTTAATATGTTTTAGACTCATGTACGCTCCAATGAAAAATGTGTATTTACTTCGGTAACTAAATGGCCATAAGTTGAGACCCCTGACTCACTCCCAAGTGGACTTTTGAATATTCCTTGAATAAAATGTTTTTCAGATTACCCTATGGAAGTGGAGACCCGGCTGCAGCTGCTGGTCATTTGTCTCCTGCCGCGGTCACAGTGTCTGATTTATTGGCCAAATCCTCCATGAGGTAAGTAAATGCAGGCCTGAAGTTACCATAACTGTTACCAATTTAAACTTTAATTTTTTTTTTCTGTGGAAAAAAAAACTTCAATTTTGATTCTGTGTCCGTTGAAAAATTTGGAATTGAATTTTCTTTGTTGATTTCTTACTTTAAAGGCACAATGTTTTAAAAAAAGTCCAATACTGTCTTGTGATGTGCAGATAGTGAAAATGGCCATATGCCGGATAATCCTGCTACATTGTCTGCTGGATACAGGATAGGAACCGAATAGTGGGAACTGGATAATCAACTCTCTAAACACTGCTGAACAGACAATTTTTAGTTGCATTTGACCCAAAACTTTGGTAATTGATTATAAAATGTTTGCTAATTTTTCAGCGTTCGACAAATGATAGGATTGGTGAAGGACATCCGGGATTGTCGCCACCTGAGCGCCACCTATTTGGAACACTTCCTAAACATGGAAAGAAAATACTGCGTTTCATATGCCCTGTTCATCAAATTTGAAAAGTAGGGTTTTGATGAAATACAAAATTTTTCTAAAATTTGGCTGAGAATTGTTATTAAGTTTGAAGTTTGAAGTTTTTTATTTTTTCTTGATAACATCTGAATTCAATTTACAAAAGTATATAAAGATAATAAAATATAAAGTTCCATTCAGTTAACAAGAAGGAAACAAACAGAGTTAAAATTAACTATTTTAAGTTGTTCCCTTTAAATAAATAAAATACAGAATTTAAAAGGAAAAATTAATAATACAAATGAACAAGACATACACATATATATTGGAGCAATGTATCATAGCAACTTCATTTAATATAAATCAGTTTTCAGCTTAACAAAAGCTTTGCTGAATGTCTTTAAAGTATTTCTATTCTTAACTGAATCAGCGAGATGTAACCACAAATGTGGGGCTCGACCCAAGTAACTCTTGTTGTATAAATCAATAGTATGGTGAGGTACTCTAGGGTAATTTCGATTTCGTGTATAGTATTCATGGGTACCTACGTTGAATAAAGTTGAAATACGCCGCGGCAGAGTTTCGTTCATATATCAAAATGAAATATTAAGTAAAGATAATTCAATGAGGTTTTCAATCCTTAAAACATTTGCTTTTCTATATAAGCCTGATAATCTTGTTCTTCTACTTGCATTAAAAATAAGCCGCATCGATCTGTTCTGCTGTTTTTTTATCTGCTTTAAGTCAGCTACCTTCAACATAGGTCCCCAGACACTTAATGCATAATTAACGTGACTTCGAACATTTGAGTGGTAAACCAACATTTTTATCCTAGCAGGTAGTATATTTTTAATCATATTCAGGCTATAATTACCAGCAATCATTTTTGTTAATATATGCTTAACTTGAAATTTCCAATCACAAAATTCGTCAACAATTACTCCCAAAAATTTCATACTTTCTACTCTATTAATTTCTTTATTACCAAGCTTAACTGTACCATTAAACACCATTTCCTTCTTCCCTTTTGACCTAAATAATATGTACTTTGATTTATCAACATTAAGAGTCAAGGAATTACTGGCGAACCACTCATTCAGTTTCTTTAAATCTTCATTAACTTTCCTGTATAAAAATCTTAAATTACTTCCTGAGGCAATTAATTAATCTGACAAATATCCAGAATTTGAAGACAACAGGAAAATCTAAAGCTTCTCGATGCCATATTGTTGCCGGTTGTCTTAAGTTTTCAAATTTGTAGTTGGTAACATTATAAATCTGAAAATTTACAAATCATTTTTGCGATTTTCAGAATGTTTGAAGAAATTTTTCAACAGAATGGAAGCTCAAATGGATTTCTGGAAAATGGGTTTGTGCATTTGTGTTTGAAGAGAGACATATTATAATATGTATTGCTTAACGAGTCATATGACGCAAAACTTCAAAAAGAGTTAAGTTGAAAGCCATACCTGTCTTATCAGTTGTCACATTCTTTCAGTTTGTCATTTTGTGTTTGCTGCAGCAGATAAAATGAAGAATGTTAATGATTTGCCTTTCCCGATTTCAGAAATGCTAGAAATATTATTCCATACGATTACCATGCTCAGAAGAAATTGTGTTGGATGCTCTTCGTCTACTTGAAAGGTGAATGGTTTATGAGAATTAATTTTCCTGTGAATTAACTTTTACAATTTGCAGTTAGCAACATATTTCTGAATTATTTCTTGAAAGGCCTATTTTAAAAATGTGTATTTATTGCAGGAAAAAGCCTTGGAAAAGTTGGAGAATTCCTTACACCGTTTGGGCTCCTGCTGTGCTGTCTTGATCTCGTGATGGCTCAGACTGCTTCCGTTTGGCTCAAGACACCGTTCAGTAAGTTATTTTGCTGTAATCCAGGTCCTTTGTTTGCAAGAAATGTATTTCATAATTCAAATTATGGACCCTCTTCAATCTTCATACCACAAAACTTGTCTATTTGGCTGGGTGATATGTTAAGCAATATATAAAGGGTTGTGGAGTTAGGAATGGCTTCAGTCAAGAGTTGGGAGTAAAGAAAGGAGTTAGATGGAGTCAACTTTACCATTGCATTGAACCTGATTGGTTTGTCTCCTACCTTTCTAATAGAAAACAAACTGTCTTCACCGACAATGTCTCATCGTCAGAAAAAACTATTAAGTGTCGGGTCCCAGAAGGCAGCATTCTTGGGCCTTGGTGCTATTTAATATATTGCAATGACCTACCAGCCTGTGTAAATTGCACCACTATTATGTATGCAGATGATACCATCCTAATTAGAAGTGCTAAGCAACTTGACACCATCTCAGACCTCCTAGTGGAAGATGTCTCAAGATGCTACCACTGGTTAACGAACAACTGCCTGTCTATGCACAAAGGCAAAACTGAGGTTATGGTCCTATCGTCCAGTAGGAAACGAAATAACACCAGCAACTTTGAAATTAAAATGCAAGGACCTCCATAATTGCTGCAAACATTGTAGATTTTGATAAAATAACCTGTTGAGTGTTAACTCACAGCTTCAACAAGCTCTTGTTATCAGATCCAGTCATATTGTCAGAAATTTACCAAGTATATTCAGATAAATTTCTGAATATTTCTGAATATTCCTGTAAATTCCCATAAATTTCCGAAAATTTCTGAAAAATTTCCATATCGAAAATTCCCGGGAATTTTGCATCCCTGGTGTAGACAGAAATTGCCTGTTACATTATTGTTATTTGTCAGTTGCAAGGGATCTCACATTTGCCTGGCATAGAAACTTTATCCTCGGACTCGCCAATTTAAAGTCCAATCTTTATGATTTCAGATAACATTGAGTTGCTGGAAGTCGCAGGATCACAGCAGAGGTTTCTTGCTACCCTTTGTGAAAAGTACGGAGCCACTTTTGATGAGGTACGCTTGGAATTTTCCCCAATCTAATACAATTAAAATATAGTTACTATGATATTATCTCTTTGCAAGATTTAACAGGTAGCAGTTTGGGTGTCTAATCGCTGGGTCTCAGGTATCTAATCCAGCTCTGGCCAAGTCACCTGGACCTATGTTGGACAGCAATTTCTATCATCCTTGTCTCTTTGCTATGTCTACTACTGAAGTATATAAACACAGAAAGTGAAGCCTCAATCATCCATCCTTTGCAATCATCCATCCTTTGCAATCATCCATCCTTTGCAATCGTCCATCCTTTGCAAGATTTAATACTCCATATTTTGATAATTTATGTATTCTAAATTATTTTCAGGTGTCGCGGATCTCAGACTCGTACTTCTTGCCCTTCAAGACATTCCTGCCACTCAAAGAGGGTTTCTTAGATGTGAGTTTCAATTGAGTTTTGCAAATTGTTGTATATGAATGATATGGTATGTATATAGTATGAACTTTGTGATGTCCATTCTTGGTGGCCACTGTCATGAGAAATCTAGCGGCTGCTAAAGTCAATTTCTACCTTGGCACCGGACTTGAATAGCTGAGATACTCAGAGATAGGGATACTTCTAGACTGGCAAATTGTCAAATTAACCAAGAAGATGTATAGACCTGTAATGATATATAAAAGCTGGTCTCTTTAGCTAGTATTAGTCGAAATGTCTGTGCTGTTGACTCTTTTGAGTCAAATAATGGCAACTGACTTTTTTAGCTCGTCTGTTTTCTCCAATTCTTTATCAATCAATATTTTTAAAACTCAATTTATGATGATTTGTTTTCTCATTTCCAGTGTGATGCGCTTTGCCAATTGTACATGGACGTGTACAAGCGAGAAGGAGACATCAACGAACTGCTCTTCCTCAGCCACGATCCTGTCCTCATTCCGCCAGAGTAAGTTTTAAATAAGTTTGAATTAGTACATCGCACAGGGGAATTAGGGGTGTCATGATCATGATGCACCTGTCCTAAGATACGATGCATATATCACAATATCATGGTCACGATAGGCTACAGGATACGATGCAAAATTGAGACAAGATATTCAACTTTCAAGCACCTTTACAGGTTGTAGTTTCTAAAATTTTAATTGTAAATTCTGCAGCCATTATTTTGACACACCTCATGTTATCTGTTGGTGTTTTGATGGTTGGTGTTCATTTCAAAGACCGGATTTCGGTTAATCAAAATTTCATGACACCTCAATGGGAATTGATCTTTTAACTTCAAGGGGACTACAGTGTTACTGTGTGCTGAGGAGAATTTGCCAGCCAAATTTCGAATGCAAAATTTCGAATGTAATTTGTTATTGTGTATTAGTGTGAATGTATTTACGAGTTGATTAAATTAATTTGGTGCATATTTTGATAATTTTCAGCTTAGCCATCAATAAACCGGAAAACTTGAACCCTCCTATGACCCCTGTCAGGTGAGTCAACTAAGAGACATGTGATAGGAATGTCAATTTAGCTAAGGGCTATTCCATTTAAAACTCTGGGGGGGGGGGGTGGTCGGGCTGGTTTATTTTTCGTATGATGTATGTACGGGTGAGCGATAATACGTTGTAGATGCAAGGGGGGTACTCGCGGAATTCACTGCAGATGTATGGGGGCCATTGGGGGGGGACTATCGGCTCTATTCAGCCCTACGCAATGTAATAATGAAAATTTTTTTGATGTATGTACGGGGGGTGAAAAAATCGAAGTTAATGCATGGGGGAGGTAAAAAAAAATTGTTTTAGATGCATGGGGGGGGGGTCAAAATCGTAGCCGACCATCCCCTCCCCCCCAGATTTTTAAATGGAATAGCCCTAACAAAAATTATTGCATTGAAAGAAATGGTGGACTTGAGCATAAAAAAATGTAATATTATGTTTTCGAGCTATGATTTATGAAAAAGGCTTCGATTTTGGTATATCTTTTGATTTGTTATTCGGCATTGATGTATTGATATAATACTATCATAAGAATTTGATCAATATGATTATCCCTATCATAAAAAATTCCTTCATCTGATCCCAACAATTTGCTATTCTTTTGTTTCAGACATGCCCTGTCCACAGTCCGACAACTTCAGAACTTGTTGACCTCTGCCAGTGATCGACCAAGTCAAAATCTCCTGCGCTTCTTTCAGGTAAAACTTTGAAACCAAATTTGACATATTCCCATAGATTATTTCTATTCTCCAAATGTTATATTCTTGAGGTTCATATTCCATACTGTTGAATCCTTATTTCTGTAGGCTTAATTTTCTTAATAGATCTTCGCCTCATTTCCGTGTCCTCCTCTTTTCCAAATTAGCCCTCCAAGTGCAAAAATAAAGGACGTAAAGCCCCAGTCATCCATTCATCTTAAGGGCACATGCTGGTCGAAAAATGGTGAAAATATTTTAGAAAATGGAAATTCTGATTTTGACAGTTTCAATTAATACAGATGTCCAGACAACAAATGCAACTGAAATTACGCAAAAATTCCAACTATAACCCTGTAAACAACCTTGCCGATCTTACCTTTACAGTTAAAATTATTAAGAGTTTATTTCCTTTTTTTGCCATTTTCCGAAAACTGCGAATTTTAGTGACTTTGAGTGCTTACAAAAAATTCATCTCAAAAACCGCTGAAGGCATCATAATGAATTTTGGCATACTGCTTACTGACAAGTTCGCTTCCGCAATAAGGCTATTTTCAGAACTGTATTTGGATTAAAGGCCGAGGGACAGCGATTCAAACCTGAAAGATTGTGAATTAGCTCCATAGTCCCATGTTCGCGAACCCAGAAAAACCCTATAAAAACCTATTTTTATTCTGAAAATAGTCTTATTGCGGATCCGAATACCTCAAATTATGAAAATAAATGAGTTCTGATTATTCTGATAGCTCAGTCTTGAGATGAATTTTTTGTAAGGCAGAATACTTAAAAATATGTAAAATTCTTTGTTGCCGTGGCAACCGTAACCATGGCAACTTAAAATTTCACGGAGGGTCATAATTTGGTGCTCTGAAGAATTGTGTAAAATTTCATAGCTCTGGCTGCAACAGTTTCTTCTGGACAGCATACACACATTTTTCGACCAGCATGTGCCCTTAATAGATTATTCTTCTATTACATAGGTCGATTTTTCCCATCCAAATGCATGTCCTCGGACATTGCTGTCCTTACATCTTTTTAGGTCTTCAAAAACTTCTTATAGATGTGTGTGAAAATGACATTTCTGATGTCAGTTTGTGAATGATCTATCTGCTCAATTGCTTACAGAATTGCACGCTAAACCCTCTTCCCGACATCCAAGCAAAGATAGAAGTGTGGCGAGAGAAATTTGTACGAGAATTGGTGTCGGCTTATGGGTCGCCCTCCGTGAAAGCTGGCGAGAAATTCACCATGGCCCTTCGGTTGTATTACCGAGTTATGGAGAGCTTGCTGACACAGGTATGATGATTATATTGGTAAAGGTTAACATTTCTGCATTGCGCTGTATCATCAACTTGGATTTCAAGTAGAATTGTCTTTGTAAGTTTTAGGATAGGATATTTTCCCAGTTGGTAGTCACTACAAGTATAGTGCTCTGGGCTCCTAGTGAGTCAAATTTTAAGCATGTTGAAATGAAAATGAACACACTATGATGCATAAATACCATTTCAATTTATAATGTGATCCTCGATCAACAGTACAATTCTCAACATTTCCCAGGAGGAAGAGCGACTGTCCAGAGGAGACTTCAGCCATCTTTTGGCCAACATGTTATTCCACGCTTCCCTCCTTGCCTGCTCCGCTCAGATTGTGCTTCATACTTACAACTTGTCAGGTTTGTAATAGGCCTACGTCTTTTAAATGTCATATATTGATGAAAGCTTGAATGCAATGTTGTTGAAACCATTGAAAACTGTCTGGGTGTCTGATTAAGCTATGGCGACTCAGATATGTGACTTTAGTTTTGTGTTTCTCAAACTCGAAATTGTAAGGATTAAACTTGTGTGTTGTTTCACCTTGTTCTGGAATCTCGAATGGGCCCAATTATTTTTACTTTTAAAAAATTGTTAAATATTAAATTTTATAACTTCAAACTCCTCCTGGATTACGAAATCTCCCCCTAACTCTTCGTATGTCATACATTTATGTGCTTTGGCAATAACTCCAAATGAACTTTTAAATTGCTGACAATGTTTTAAACCATTCAATGTGACCGAATCATGGTGTCCCGTGGGGGAAAAAGTCATCAAAAGTATGAGATCATATCAACTGTATTATAATAAATCTTTGTCTGAGTTGCAAATTTATTATAGCTTCCTGCAAATGAAGCCATGCTTCTGCTCTTTACCCTGCCTCATTCCAGTTGACTGCGTCTCATTAAATCATTCGATTTTCAGGTTCGTCCAAGCCCCAGAGTCCCTCCCTCAACCACGAGAATCTTCAGTTTCCATGGATACTGAACGTCTTAGAAGTTCCAGCGTACGACTTCTACAAAGTTCTTGAGAGTTACATTTTGGCGGAAAGAATGTTGTCCAAAGATGCTGTGAAGGTGATGGAAATTTAAAGAGAAAGCTTTAAAAGTTTGCAAAAAAAATTTCATTTGGCCAGCTCGTGAATAGGTACCATAACATAATATTATGAGCTCCATCTATAGAAGAATGGAGACAGATCACTAGAAACCAACAAGCCCTCATCAAGGTCATTGAGTAAACTTATAATTTTACTGGATATTTTTAAGGAATTGCCTTTTACAGAATTTTTTTTTTTGTCAAGACTTTATTGTGTTTTTAGCCGAAGGCGCCTCTTAGAGGCGCCGAAGGCTTTATCTGGTTCTCTGTGGGGTTGTTATCACTTGCAAATTATACGCAAAATCGTTTGACAGAAGAGGCTGAGGGCCAAGGTAATGTTGTGTGCAGAATCTAATGTACTTTATCTTCAAAAATTTGGAAGTAGATTTTTGTTTTATGTACTGGTTGTGGTATATTGTTCTTGTCAAGTTGAGCAAGCCTTCCCCATGTTCCTCCACTGTCACAGCAGTGGACACTGAATGAAATCAGTGAAGCATGTTGGGTCATGTGGCAGATGGACCGGCCCGCTTTGCAATGGGGGGGGGGGGGAGTGTCTTCACTGTCAACACAGTGGACACTGAATGAAATCAGTGAAGCATGTCAGGTCATATCACAGGTGGACCGGTCCACTTTGCAATGGGGGGGGGAGGGTTGTGAGAGGATTTATCCCCAAGATATTCTGGGGATTTATTTTGTGTTGTGAATTTATGATCCATTTGGCCCATTTCAGTGGAGGCCACTGAGCAGAGCTGGAATTTCAAGCAGGACATAAAGTATTTTCCTCAAGTTGTATGTTGTGCACCTGCCCTACCCACCTCACTGACTTTTTGGGTCAGAGTCACATGGCTTGGGCTATTTTTAGAACTTTCCTGGAATGATTTTGCTGGAGGAGGGGCTTCTCCAAAGCAGCATCTGATCTTACTTAGTTGTCCATGGAGACTAAAGACCTGCTAGTTTCTTGGCCAACACTGGCCGGGACTGTATCAAACTTGATTGAGTGTGTCATTTGACCTGGCATCACTGGTCACATGGTAGTCTTAACCAATCAGAGAACACAATGTGGGCCACTCCCCTTCCCCTGAAGTCCTACAATCATTACCATACATGATGTGGTGTGTGAAAGCAAATTTATCTTTCTGTGTGTTTTCTTTTGCCGAAAATACACTCAACTATGCCATGAAATGCAATAAGATTATAAATGAAATTTATCAGATTAATTAGTTAATTTTTATAACTGCTTAATTATTGAATTAATGAATTTCATCAAAAGCCATGGACATGGTTGTGCACACTGCCCTACTTGCATAGTGCAATATTGCCATTCAAATTGTTACATTATGATTTATTTTAGCATGATTGAGTTTATTTGTTGGAAAGAGGGGGGTAGTTGTGAAATAGATGCCTAAAAAAAAAAATCATTTATAACAAGAATCCATGGGTTACAAAAATTTTTGAAATTCTGTAAAGGTATGACATGTTAATCAGAAGGATGCATCAAGCATAATCATGATTTTCTGGTAAGAACGAATATAAGCTAAGAACTTAGTGGGCTTTTTCAGCTGTTTGAGCTTGCTCAGTTGGTTAAGTCACATGACAGGAGTCACAGTCATCGTCGACTCATGTGACCAGCTGAGACTGCTGAAAAAGCCCGCTAAGTTCTCTCGGGCAGCTGAAGATAAGAGGAAGCCCATGGAAGATGGGAGAAAGCTCCTGGTGAGTCATTAAAATGTGCATTTGCAATATGAGCAGTTAGTCCATCTTAGGCCTACATCTTCATTGCTCTCTTTTCAGGGAAATGGTGGTCATGTTGTACTCAATCATCTTTCCTTGCTGTCTGCTCAGTCTGAGAAAGTACAGTCACTTGAAGAAATTTGAATTTATTGCCTCTTTCTTCAGCTAATCACAATTGAAATCTTACACTGACAAAGGCAATTATGTAGCATACATTTTGGCAAAATTACAGGAAGATTTAATGTTATATATGACTTCCTCCTTTCTTTTTGCATTTAAGATAGATGCTGCAATACTTCTCTTGAAAGTAAATTGCTACAATACTACTATTGAAAGTAACTTGCACAAAGTAATACAAATTAATGTAGGCAATCAATGCTGGCAGTCTATGGTGGCAGTCAATGTTGACACTCAATTAAGGCAATAAATGATGGCAGTTAATGTCACTTTTGTAAATAGACTAATTTCATAGAAAGTTCTGTTAATTAACACTAAGGGAAAAGTGGTGCTTGGTGTCTGAATACTTAATTTCCTTTGGCAGATAGATTTCCCGGCCTTGCCTCTGATTGGTCGAACCAAGTGACACCAATCTTGAGTAGGCCTATTTACAGTGCATTTTAATGCAACTTTAAGGCTTCAAAACTTAGTCATTCTTTTAGATTACATTTTGAAAGCTGTGTTTTTGGAATTAAAGGGCATACATTACATCTACTATATGTGGAAAGCAAATTAAGAATCAGTGAATTACAAAAAAGTTATTTGGGGCCAATGTTCAGGCCACTCAGTGAAATGGGTCAATTAATTTGAAATACTTCTGCCTCAAATATTCACTTCACTCCAAGAACTTTTCTGACATATGCATATGTGAAAAAATATTTATATCTAATGTAATGAAAGTTGTTTCTTCAACCACAATCTGGAATTGCTACCTCATTGGTAAAGTATAGTATTGACACTTTAACTGCAATTTTAGGCCAACAACTATACTGCCAATTTTCAACATCCTTCGGCTTTGCAACCCTTGGGTTCTTGTTGGTTTAAATATTACTTTTGATTTATGAATTGCAGCATCTTCATCAAATAGAAACCAGCATCTTGGAATCATTGGCCTGGCAATCTGTGAGTATTGGCGCCTTTATGGATTTGATCTCTTAGGTTTTAAATGTATTTTATGGAGTTATACTACATTTTTCATAACCTTCTTGATTCAACTTCAACATGTATATTTTGTATTTTTTTCCAGGGATCTAGTCTTTATCAAGCCCTTAATAACTGTGACCCAATCCTGCCATCGGAAAACCCCCCTCAAAACGTCACCAACGGCAACCAGAGGACATCATTGCTGTAAGTAGTAACTGCGGTTTTGTTGTGAAATTGGTAGATCAATATTGCACTTAACATGTAGGTTAAAATTCTTCATTCAAGACCTGGAAGTTAAAAATTCTTTAGTATGAAAATGTAAAGTTTGTCTTGACAGTATAATAACAAGGAATTCCTTTGTGGTATGATAGACTGCACAGAAAATGTACTTAAGAAGGTGAAACTGGGGATTTTTACATACCATAGCAGGTCGCCTTCTATTATGAACTAGCCAGGAATGATGTTTTATGAAGGCTTCATTAAATCTAGCTATCCCTCTGAGAGATGTACACATTTCAATGACTTTTCAGGTATCTTTCGCCCCAGGTTGAGCGTTTTCCCCAACGAGCGGGCGCTGGAGATCAGGGTTCACCAAGAAGAATTAATGCCAACAGAAGGTTGTCGCACAGTCTCAACTTCTTCTTTGGCAAAGGTAATTGTTGTAGAGATCAATAATTGAAATAGAATGACACCTATTTCAGTTTTGATCGATTATTTCATTTATATGTAAAAGCTGTCATGTCGCCACTTTTCTATAAAATCCAAATCTTTAACACACAGCTATTTCGCCTCTTGCAAATACTGATATATATCCAGGCCAGCTGTGCTTAAGAAGTCTGAAATCCTGTTTTTGGAGCAAAATGAGATGACAAAAATATTGGTATATCATTTAATGGTTTTGTATTATTCATAGCTCAAATGTTCCTCTATTCCATTTATTATTGCAGTTGGCCGGCTTGCCTACCAAAGAATCGAGACGTTGTGTAACTTGCTCAAAATTCCCAATGATTTGGTGAGTCCTTCATTATTTTATTATTTATATTTATTGAATGTAGCTCACAGAACTCTGTTATCTTATGGTCTCTATCAAAACATATAGGCCGATCTCTTTTTAATTCGGTGGCCCCTTGTATCAGTGTCTGTGCTGGGCAAGTAAAAGATCCCTCACATTGGGTAGATGTGTAACACGTTGAGAACTCTCTCTCCCATCTCATCAATCAACCCTTGTGAGCACTTGCCATATCTATCTATCTGTCCATCTATCTCTGAAGAGTTACTAAACTGGTGAGATTCTGTTTAATTTCAGGTCCTCAAAATCTGGACGACATTCGAGTACTGTATTGCTTCCCGGAATTACTTGTTGCAAAATCGACATATTGACCAGGTAAGAGGCCCCTGTATTTCATGTTGATTATAAATGAGGGAAGATGGTTAGCTCAGAAGCCCCTGTATTTCATGTTGATTATAAATGAGGGAAGATGGTTAGCTCAGAACTTGCTTTTGATGATTTCCAATGACTGGATGACTGGGTTTGGGTTCAATTCCAACTCTGGCCTGGTCACTTTGACCACTGTTTGACGGTAATTAAACAGATAAGTTGCCATGATTTTAATTTTGCCGCTGTTGTGTAAGTGAATCGCCTTGCAAATAGCAAAGCAGGGCTAGAGAAAATATGAGCAATGAAAAAATCATGTGAAAGATTCCCATGATTAGAAACGGAACTTCTCCAAACACCAGTGATGATGGCGTGAAAAAAATCATTAGTCTTTTTGTGAAATTTGTAGAATCTGTACCAAAATGTTCATTGAGATTCAGAAATGTCCATTCGATGACATGCCTGGATTCCCTACTTTTTCCAGCCATGTTGAGAAGATGAATTGATATTAAGTAATTGCTTCTTCTTTTGTGAATTGTTCCAAAAAGAATAACTATTGTTAATTTCCAGGTGATCATGTGCTGTATCTTCGGCATCTGTAAAGTCATGGAGAGAGAGATTCCGTTCAAGAACATCGTTTCAATGTACAGAACCATGAGTCATGCTGAGCAGAAGGTTTGTTGCGATTATTAGATAAACTAGAAAAACCCATTGACAACACACATTACGTAAATGGTTGCCTGTGTAAAAGGTAATTATCCAATAGAGTAGAAGGTAGGCCTATGGTAGATGATTAGGGGTTAACAAAATGTAAAAGAATTTGTGAATGGTGAATTTTGAAAATGAAAGGGATGTGAAAGTTCATTGTGCAACATGATGGTAACATGAGTGTTATATGGGATAAGCAGGTGATGCATGGGTTATAGTTGATAGGAAGCTTGTTTAACTAAAATTAGAACAATTATTGCAGAAGTGTGAACTGTAGGAAACGGAAAAGATTTGACTGTTTCATGACCTTGCACACAGATTGAAATCTGTGACTTGTCATGGCAAATGTGAAAGTTTGCATTTCCAGCAGAGGGCAGGTTGATAGCTTAGTTTATTTGCGTAGTAAATATGTAAAAAATGAAGTTGCATGTAAGGATATGAATTTGGTACAATAATATGGTTTTGATAGCGGTTTAGTGGTTTACATAGTATGACTGGTGTAGATGGAAAATTGAAAGCAGGAGAAAATAATTTGTAAGGTTTTTTGATGACTTGTCATGACAGATTCATGCAATCCTGGATTTGGGGCAGAGCTGTAGTCGAAAGGATGAATAAGGGAGTAGTCAGGAGGTTGATTGACCTCATCAGAGGGAGAGGATAGAAAAAGAGGGATAGGTGGATAGTTCGGGTGAGTGAGCTGCCTGGGGGAGACGTTTACAGTGCACAATGGTCAGGCCATGTCAGGTGAGGTTTAGTTTGAATGTTAGAATGATGATTAAGGTGCATGTTAAGAAAATTTTAATCATGTTAATTTCGTAATGTTATATAAAATGGGGTATGAGGCTTGTCATTGTGTTCAAGATTGCCGTTCAAATTTATTCTCATTGGGTGGAAGATGCCAAACTTGTTCAACTGCTAGTAAAAACGTTGTAAGCTACATTTTGTACGGACAAAAATGTGGTCACCTGCCTTGAAATTGGGGCATCTGTTACTCCAAGAAAACCAGGAATCTTGGTCCCTGACACATTGAAGTGTTGTGCTATTTTCAGGCTTAGAAACAATTGGTTATATAATGGTTAAGAAGTCAATGAACCGAATTTTACTTCGCAAGTTAATTGTGTCACTTCCGGTATCCCATGAGATGACGTCACGCGGCATCCCAGAATTCAGTTCGCCGCGCTTTCCCAGACGCAGTCAACACGCTCGTATTTCTCTCATTTCAAATCGCTTTTAAACGGATTTTTACACTGATTTCTTCAACTCCAATCGTCGGATTACTTCAAGGAACATCTGTGGAACAAGTTGACGCTTCGTTTGGACGAAGTCAGAGCGGAACTTTGACACAATTTGCGAAGTGGTGGCCGACCCACGGGCGGACACAGAGCACTTGGCTCCTCCAAGGAGGACGCCGAACGCAAAAGACCACTCTCCACATCATTCCCAGACCACGGTCTGAGGATGGATCAAACCCCAGATCACTATCTGAGGATGATGACATTGCCGGTCCGAGTGGCAGTCCGGATCGTCGAATACTTGTGGTGACTTTTTGCGACGTTGCGCTCGACCCACGGGCGGGCAACAAAACGTGGCTCCTCCAAGGAGGACGCCAAACGCATTGGACATCTCTCACGAGAGCATAGTCCACATCGGGAGAAGTCTCGGACAAGCAATAAGTCCAATAGACGCGACCGAGACTTCAAGGAGTCCGGCTGCACCCCGGAAAGTCACGGAAGATGAATCTTTTACTATTTGAGTGTGGTGCACGACCCAAGGGCGCACACAAAACACAAGGCTATTTCCCACAGCAGGATGGGTGCAGGCTGGGTTTTTTCTCTCTAAGGAGGAAAAGGGTATCCCCTCATTTCCGTACAGTAGGCTTATTCTACAGCCCTCAATGTCAATCTTAACAAGGTCTGACCTTGTGCTGAACCCATTCTTCAATTTGTCAAGATCACTTTAATGTGTCAAATCTGTCAGTTCCCCAAACCAATACTGACATTGCTAAGGCAATACTGACATTTCTAAGGCAATGTCAAACAATGGGAAGATCTTGATTCTCCTTCCAAGCTATTTGGTTTATTAGCTCAGCTGGTGACAGAGTGTGATCAGAAGGCCAAACTGATCAAGCACTATTAAATCATCAACTTTTCCATCCTGGCAGCTTCGATTAATTACCTTAATCAGACAAGGAAGGTAACTGTACGAATGCACATCCAGGAACAGGCCTTCTACCCTGTGGGATCAGATGGAAAATTTTTCCTTCGATGTCACAAGTAGTGTGACGGAATTGGATAGGTCCGTTTTTTGGACCCTGAATCTGACCCTGGATCAACTTTAACTTCAGAGCTTCTGTATCAGACAGGGTTGCCACTGGTCAGGGAAAAGTCAGGGAAATTCAAGGTCAGGGAAAAGTCAGGGAACTTTGAAATTAGTCAGGGAAATTTGTGATTTTGCAAAATGTCAGGGAAATCTCACTCTGGTTAGGGAAATTTTGCATAAAAACTAATTCACAACACCAAAGCCAATG
The DNA here is from genome assembly GCA_026936325.1 of Platynereis dumerilii. Classification (NCBI taxonomy): domain Eukaryota; kingdom Metazoa; phylum Annelida; class Polychaeta; order Phyllodocida; family Nereididae; genus Platynereis; species Platynereis dumerilii. Next base: position 28,066,288 of record JAPTHN010000008.1, on the reverse strand, counting down.
GTTTCGTGATAAGAATGACAGAAAAAATGTATGACATTTGCCAGTCTAACCTGTTCGATGGTTATGAAGTGGCCTTAAAATCAGGAATCTATAGCTTGAGGCGTCTTGAGTGAGCAACCTAGCATCATCCATTTTCTTTTTGTTTCAAATGGAAACGTAAATTCACGAAAGCCCGTGAATTGCGATCCAAAATTTTGCGCGAGAGCCTTTTTGTGGTCAGGGAAAACTTGTTTCGAGACAGGGAAAAGTCAGGGAAAAGTCAGGGAATTTCGAAATCCAACTCGAGTGGCAACCCTGTCAGAGTGACTAGGGGGCTTGCCTCAGGAGCAGAAGATCCATGCATCAACAGGAAGCCCCTCAAGAGGTGCTTTCGTAAATCTATTTTCATTAGCGACTTCAAGGGGCTTTCCAATCCTACTCCCCTCCTTATTCCAACTATTCCAACAACTATGGAAATGGAAAGGGGAAACCCTACAAGCCTCTTTTGGGGAAAAGCCCCAAGACAGGCACAAGAAGCGCCTTCTATACTAGGAAAATTATATGGATTTTCCTCTGAACAATTGGCGTACTCCTGACATTTTTCTGGGGCTAATTACTCACTCAGTATCCACATGAAGGATCTGTCAACGACCCTTGGCTCGACAAGGTCATCCCAGGGAATGTTATTAACTCCGGGCAGCCCTGCCTCAGATTCATATACCAGGGCTTTTACAGCTGTCAAGTGGTGATCGGGCTACCGTAAGGTTGCTGTGGATCAATTTATTGAGCAAACTTTTTGAACTTGTCCTATTGGGACAAACCTGTGTTTTATTCACAATTTTTCTTTCTCCGACCTAATCTTACGATCGCCTGGAATTATTTTGATCTGAGCACTTTGAATTGTATTTGGATAAATACAGTAAAAAGTTAGGCCTATACGTTCAAAGATGTGACTCAATTGGGTTTTTCCAATTTTCCTATCTCGTCTCAGCGGTTTTCAAATACGCTTATTACCTCAGTACTTGTCAAACAGGTCACAGGAGGTGGCTAAGGTTCTGGTACAATAAACAGGCCGGTTAGCTCAGTTGGTTTCGTGGTGTAATGGTTAGCACTCTGGACTTTGAATCCAGCAATCTGAGTTCATATCTCGGCGAGACCTCCATGTTTACCCCAGGGGCTAACCTCGGTTACCAAGCTTATTAAGCCGGTTCTTGCCCTCTTTCGGTATTATTGTTTAATTCTACATTGATGTTGCTTTCTGATTCTACTTCCCAAGGTATTACCATATACTGTCAAACTGGTTTGAGGACCTGGGCTAACTGTTCACCCAACATAGTATGGGTTCTTTCCTTACCTAAATAGAATTCCTGAATTTGTACTGATTCTAGAACAATACAGTTTCACTCACCAAACAGACGGGGAAAATTCAGATATTACCAGGATTTGCCTACCCCTACTAAAATGACTTGGCTTCTCTCATTGGCATTACAGTAGCAGCGGAACCAGCAGTAAATTTACATTACGATCTGAAGATCGCTTCGCCATCTCTTGATGGCTGGATGATTCCCCTTCAGTCTAAATTTCTGCTTTTTCCTAGGCCGGTACATGAGATTGTCCCTGATGCATCCCTGTCCGGATGGGGTGCTAAGTTTGGGTATATCCCACAGGGCAGCAATGGGCCTCTGCAGAGGAGGCACACATCAAATTGTTGAATTAAAGATTGTTCCTTTTTTGGACCTCATCATCGTCTTGTCCACTTTCACTTTCGGTCGAGTATTTCTAGTGGTCGTTCGTCGGAATTAAGACATTCTCAACAAATCGTCATTCCTAGATGGCGACTGGGTGCCTTGCTGTCGAGAGGTCTTGGCAACCAAAACGTTCTTTTCTTCAATATGTAACTTAATTCCTGTGACTTGAAAGCTGTCAAATAACTTCCCGTAAGTCCCTGTCCTTGGGCATGACTAAATAAGGAAGTTAAACTTTATTTTCGGTTTGTAAATCGACTGTTGTGAGGTTTCTTGAAACTTTTTAGACGGTTCAGTACTGAACGACAATTCAGATTGATTACTGTAGTTCAGCCATTCTTTTGGGTTTTCTAGTGCCCTTGTGTTTTTCATAACTTCCTTTTTGGGAAATTGATTACCTCCAACCTTTTTGCAGTGTTCTTTGGAAATACTGGGATTTCTTTTATTGTCTGTGCTGGCCTCCTCAAGAGGGCTATAGTTACAGAGCTGCCATCTGCAGGTTTTTCATGACAGTCTACATAGTTCATTGGAGGTTTTGGATAGCCATTGGAGGCTTTGGATTTTTGTCATTCCCGTCTAGCAGGGGAAAAATCTGGTTTTACCAAATTACTCAATAATTTGCATAATTCATAATTTACCAGGTTAACGAACATGTCCAAATTGTCCAAGGGTTTCCCAGCTCATAATGGCATTCACTGGCATTACCTCTCATCTAACTTCAGGCCCTTAATTCATTTTTCAAGGGGCAATAATTGGTCAGCAATTCTTGGACTGGTCAATTAAACATTCTTTTTGAATTTTACGAATTGGGGAATTTTACCAATTCTATGCTTACTCAATACTTCATTAAACCTACAAATGTATGCACTTCATGCACACAACATGACATTGATATCGATAACAATTTATTATATCATACGTTCATCTATCTCAGCAGTGGCGACAGTAGATGGCCAGCCTGCTGGTTCAGCCCTTCCTCAAATCAGTTCCACAACGCCGTTCCGCACCTCCACGGTGCTCGGACTAAACTGTTCTACAAGACACTGGCTATGCTGATTTTGTTGCTTTCTGGCCAAAGGGGCCCAGTTCTGCAAGACACTGGCTATGCTGATTTTGTTGCCTTCTGGAAAAAGGGGAAAAATTTTTTGCACTTGGTAGATACGCAGAACATGACCTTATACGTAACACCGTCCTAAGTACCTTTCAGATGGGTGATTTATTGGAACCTCCCGGCCAGGAAGTCATTTCTCTGAACTTGTGTTCAAGGCTTGTGTTCAAGGCTTATAACCCAGACAGATGATTATGTGTACCTACAGCTTTAATAGCTTCCTTCAAACAGACCTTTACAGTTGGGGGGCAGTTCAACAACTGCTTCTCACCCCCAGGCCTTCCTTCCGTCCAGTTTCACTGGATGGGCTACGCAGATGGACTCACCAGCTCATGGCAGCTGCAAGGATGGATTTTTCAATGTTCGCCCCTCACTCAGCTGTCACCAACCCAGCTACGGCAACCTTACGTGCCATTACAATTATAAACGCTATTGGTTGGGTCTCAACGTCCCTTTTTTCACCACATATTACACCAATCCGGTTCTGCTTCTGCTATTCTTAGAACACTGACTGTCATAGGCTCTAATTGCTACTCTGACTTGGTCTATTGCATTATGGTTACGCTACCTCATGTTTCTCTCCTGCCTATGTTTCTCTCCTGCCTATCTGGGGTAGATCACCATGGTGATCGCTGATATTATCAATACTAGAGCCTTCATTCGCCTAGTCCCTAGTCCTTTTCCGCTAGTCCTAATTTTGGTTACTGTGGTCATTTTCATTACTGCGATTAACCAGTCTTTCTTCGCCGTTGCTTTCGGCTTGTCCTAATTTTGGTTACTTTGGTCATTCCGATTACTGCGATTACCCAGTATTCCTTAGCAGTTGCCTTCGGCTTAATCTCCTAGTCTCTCTTTATAGGCATTAAAAACTGGAGAACATTGTCCGACTCATCTCCATCACCGATGGATAACTGTAACTGCTCTACAGAATGTTCATTACATCAGCCTTTGTTTGAAGACTGTCGCTTATTTCTCTAAAAAAGGGGGGGGGGAGAGAAGAGCTATCATAGGACCCTGGGTCATCCTTATTCTGGGTCCTAAATTTGGTTCTCAGGCGGAGGAGTCAGTCTCTGAATTCTCATGGGATACCGGAAGTGACACAATTAACTTGCGAAGTAAAATTTAAGGTTAAGCGAGGACTTACCTGTCCGATGGTTGACCTGGATTTTACTGAGCTTAATTGTGTCACTTGGTATCACATGCCCTCCCTGCCCATCCCTTGGGTTAGGTTCTGACTCCTCCGACCTGGACTCTAAAGACTGAAACCTTTAATTTTCCAAGGATTACATAATACATACGTTTCTAATGGCATACCATATAAGTTCAAGTGAGGATAATAAAGGGGATAATCATTTATTGTAGCATATTGGTTGAACTAAATCGCAGAACAGAATAGTATAGTTTTGAAGATAGTGGGATACGGCTCTATTAATGACTTTTAATTCGTTCCATAGACGTACCGGCGTGTGGAGATCTCTAATGGAGAGTACAAGAATGTCATCAGTTTCTACAACAGCATTTTTCTACAAGATTTGAAGAGTTACATTCTCCGATTCACCGGCGACAGACAGGTCTGTATTTCTTTTGAAATGTTTCGGGCATGAAATAAGACCTGTCTTATTATGTTGTCTCTCTGCCATGTGTAGGCCTATTTTCTTTAAGACTGTCTTTAACCCTTACTGGACTGATCAGTCCCAAAAACAATCCTTTGTTTGTGAGCAGCTTTATGGGATTTAAATGGACATAAATGGCCCAACAGGCAATAGTACTTCTGTACAGAACTTTTGAACGCACCAATCAGGGAAGTTCGTACAAATGTGACCTATATGCACACATTTCTCTGATTGGGTGATTCCAAAATGACCTAATTTCTGTCCAGATGAAGTTAGCAGGCCCAGTCAGAGCATGGTGCCTTTGATTATAATAACAGGGCTCCCAGCGGCCCTATATTTCCTATAAATTCCTATATTTCCCTATATATTTTTTGCTCCCTATATTTCCCTATATTTTCAAGCATTTTGAAAATCCCTATAAAACCCTATATTTTTGTGGCATTAAATTTGAAATTTGGCCGTTCGCATGTGAAATGAAAATTATGGTTACTGTTTAGCATTTCTTATGATTCCTAGCATATTTTAAAGAAAAATTCCCAGATGCCAGTTTGTTCCTTGGGTCAACTTGTTGGCATATCATTTCTCCACAATGCGTTTATAATCTTTTGATATGCTGATCAAACACTCGGCCGGTTTATTTAAAATTAATTTGCCATACTTTTGAAGCCGTCAAGCCCTTTATTTTCCCCATATTTTAGTCGCTAGAGCCGCATAAAGCCCTATAAATTTCAGTGAAAACTTCCTATAAAATCCCTATATTTTTTGATGGGGCCGCTGGGAGGCCTGTATTAATGACAAGTAAAGAAAAAGACAATTGGGCTTGGGCCTGTGATTCATGCCACAAGTTGTAGCTATTTTCTAGTGGTTGTAATTGACTAATAAAAATGTTTGTCATGTACTAGTTTCTGAAACATTATCTTGAGCTTGCCAGATTATCCGTAAAGCAATCTTCCAGGTTTTGAATCCTCAGATTCTTGTCTTATATTCCAGATGCCTCTCACACCCACTCCAAGAACACCTTCCAGATTTTCTTCACCAGTCTACCCGTGAGTTATGATTACTAGCTCTTGTATTTTCAGTGTTGCTCATTGAAAGTAAATGGTTATGGATTTTGGCAAAAATTATTCAATTTCAAAGATGAAAAGAACTGATAATGAAATTTTTACTCCCCATTATACTGTAACTTTATATAAAAATTTGCAAAGAATATTTGTGTTTAAAGTGACTATCATCTACAAATTGTTGTATTTTACTTGTTTCTTCTTTTATTTAGAGTGCCTGGCCGCCAGAACTTCTATGTGTCGCCCCTCAAAGAATCTCCCTTCAAAACGCCGCAACACCGAGGTCAGATGACCCCACGGACTGCTCACCTTTACTGTTTCGGAGAAGGAAATGCTGTGAGTCTTGATTACTTGAAAAAGAGACAACCATTATGAATATTCTCCTGGAATTTATTTATCTTTTTCATTTACGTAGAGACAATTGAAGAAATTCTGAAGGCTTGTCAATTAAATTGTTCTGTTGGCAGCTGGTTTGCTACTACTGCTATTGGAATCTGGAACTGTCCACCAGGGGCCCCGAATGGAGACTGATACTGATAGGTGTCGCCTCCTTGGGACATAGTTAAAAGGGCTGCACGATTAATAGCAAATTTATCGTTATCGCAATATCAAGTAGGCCAATAATATTATCGCGGAAAGATGCAATAAATACATTATAAAAATTTTCCATATTTTGCCCAAAAATGCTGTTTATTTTCTGCAACTTTTAACTAAAATATTGTAATATTTTCTGAGCTCTCATGTTTGTAAATTTATCGCATAATTTATCAATGTCTTGATATGACATATTGCATGTCAGCCTAATATCATGCAGCCCTAAATTAGTTGGTAAAGGTATTTGATGTCATCTCTGTGTTTTCAACTCATTGTAATCACTTTTCTTTTGTTCAGGAGGAAAAATTTAAAATGATGACCGATTTTGTCCATGAGAAAACAGCCGGTAAAACTCCAACGAAAAATTCCTCCAAGAGATTGGATTTTGACAGCCAGTCAGATCCTCAGGACGGGTGAGTTCTGAATTCAAATTTCATGAATTTGCTCTGGATTTTACTGAAGTGTTAAATTGTTAATGTTGGAACATGGACATTTCTAATGTGTACTGCAACATATCCAGAAATGGCCTGAGGGGGGTCATAACATGTTGCGAATATGCAGTCACTTGTAGCTTTTCCTTTCTTTTCCATGTTAATTTTTGACCTGAGGGGGAGCCATGCCCCCCCCCCCCACCCCTAAATATGCCACTGAATGTGTATATCTTGTTAAACTTTCTTTGTCCCCACTTGTTGTTATAACCGTTATGGATATATGCTTCATTCTTAAAAAATGTTATAACAAAGTTTCTGTGAAATCCTAGTTATTTTCCTCTGAAAAAATACTGATCTTGATTAGAAAAATGTCAAAAACCATTTTGTTTCAAAAAATTTAAATTTTTTAGAATTTTGAAAAGATCCTTTTCTCTTTTTCAGAACTAGTGATACTCCAGTGCCAGTCAAAAGGATCGCAAATCTGAAGGAACAGTCAGGGAGCTCAAGTGGTCAGTGAGGGAAGGATATCAGTCAGCGGGGAAAGGATGTTAATCAGTGGGGACAGAAGTGTTAGTCTTAAGGGTGAATGTTAGTCAAATGGGTAGGGTGGGTTGTTAGTCAAAGGGATTTTAGTCATTGGGCATAGTGTTATGGCCAGAATGTTATCGAAGTTCCCACTCATCTGAAAAATTGGGAAGAACTCTTGAATTATTCATTAGACCCGCGAGGACATGGATAACGTATGGATTTCATAGTAAACTCATTGAAACAAAGCAGTTTGTTGAATGGGATGCAGTTTTGGTCTTCGGTTTTCGAAAGATGGGTAAAAAAAGTTTAGATTATGGATGGGAGGTCGATGAATCTTTGAGGTATTTTGTAAATTATTGGATCGCAGAATTGTGGGAGAAAAAGATGACTTTTTTGCAAGTCAGTACTACTGTTTTGCAATGTCGTTGTTGGAAATGTTTTTACCAAAATTATACACTGAAATTGTGTAAAAAATGGAAAAAGGTTTAACGTATTTGTTTGTGCACATTCATGTTAGGATGATGACAAAGTCTGGCCAACTTACTTTTGCCGTAAAAAGATTTAGTAAAAATGGCCGCAATAAAATGACGCATTTCCTTTGGCGAGTTTGAAATATTCTGCAATTCTCCTTCAAAAATCTCCGATTTTGATATGAAATATTTGTTTGTGAAATTGTTATAAGCCGTCATGTTAATCTGGTTCATGTACTGTATGATAAGTGTTTTGCTTGAAGGTTAAAAAGATACTAAATCCTGATGTTGCATAATTGTTCTCAGATATTGATAATGATTGGTCCCTGTATCGTAAGACCGACCCCCACAGTTAGCAACCCAAGTCTTGGTCATCCGTTAGGGTGCAGTGTTTTTTCGGATGTTCCACAGGCAATCTTGTTTCAGAGCCTAGTTGGAGGTGGTTGGATGTTTGGTGTGTTGGTCTTGCAGCTGAGTTTCGCACAGTACTATGTACAAGGACCGCCAAGTTGGCAATATATTTTCGATAAGTATTGGAAAAAATTATACAGAAACCAAAATCGTTTGTTGGGATCTCAAATATACATCTCTCAAGGCAGCCATTATGACGTTTGTTAGTCGTTTAACCGTTTCAAAATTTTACGATATATATATATCAAGTGTTGTTCGTATTTCAAACAAAATTATATATAATCGAGAAACTCAGAATTACTTTGCACTGATCATTCGATTCATTCCTCCTTAACCCTTGTTTCATGGCACAAAATTATTCTCAAACTGTGAAAGAAATTGTAATTTGAAATGAAAAGATATTGAAGATGTTATAAGGACAGGGAGACATAATAGTATTTTGAGTGCCTTTCCTTGCTATTGATTTCTTGAATTATGAAAAATTCTCTTGAAAATGTTTTAGATGCATTCATAGACCAAGATATGTTATTGCATTATTATTGAAGCCAAGGCTCTCTTGTTTAGTTTAAAGCATATGTTGGACTAAAATCTAAGTTCCCTTGATCTTCTGGTTGGAATCCAAATTAATAATCTGGGATTCTGGATTGAATGTATTAGATATTACTAAATTTCAAGAACTGGCAATTTTTCCTCGTTTATTGGTGAAATGAACTGACGTTGTACCAATAAGCACATATTTCATATGTTATTGTACCAGTATTGAAAGCAGGATACCTTTGATAATATTTTTACGCAGCACCACACTAGTGTTTCATGATCTCCGGAGAAGAAATGCGTAAAATATTATTTTGTTTTGGTCATACTCTTGTTATGTATGACACACTTTGTGTTTACGATCCTTTTATCTTTGTGTACAGACCCATGCCTGATAGTCTTGTCTTACTTGTCTGTAGGATATTCAAAGGTGCCATGCTCTGGCAGAAAATAGGTCACCTTTGAACTCGGCCAATCAGAGAAGTGCTTGCAAACGTGACCTCCGTAAGAACTTCTCTGATTGGCCGATTCAATAATGACCATGCTCTGACAGAAAATAGGTCAACTTTTAATTCGGCCAATCAGAGAAGTGCTTGCAAACATGACCTCCGTAAGAACTTCTCTGATTGGCCGATTCAATAATGACCATGCTCTGACAGAAAATAGGTCAACTTTTAAGTCGGCCAATCAGAGAAGTGCTTGCAAATGTGACCTCCGTAAGAATGTCTCTGATTGGCCGATTCAATAATGACCATGCTCTGACAGAAAATAGGTCAACTTTTAAGTCGGCCAATAAGAGAAGTGCTTGCAAATGTGACCTCCGTAAGAACGTCTCTGATTGGCAGATTCAAAAATGACCATGCTCTGACAGAAAATAGGTCAACTTTTAATTCGGCCAATCAGAGAAGTGCTTGCAAACATGACCTCCGTAAGAACGTCTCTGATTGGCCGATTCAATAATGACCATGCTCTGACAGAAAATAGGTCAACTTTTAATTCGGCCAATCAGAGAAGTGCTTGCAAACGTGACCTCCGTAAGAACTTCTCTGATTGGCCGATTCCAAAAATGACCTAATTTCTGCCAGATGAAGTTAGTACTGATGACAAGTTAAGAAAAAACTCCTGTTAGCAGGGTTCCCACTCAACCTGGAAAACCTTGAAAACCTGGAATTTTGCGTTGTGCTTTCGAAAAACCTGGAAAATGTGATATTCCCAAAAACGTGGAAAAAGTTTGGAATTTGGGGATCTCTTGCCAAAATTGAAATGGTCCACTAAATTGTGGACTTTGACGACTGTCCGGGGCTCAAAATCAGTTAGAAAGAATTGCAGGTTTAGGCCTTGAAAATTAGTTTTGGGAGCATTGAAAACCTGGAAAAAACCTTGAATTTGAATCTGGCAAAAGAGTGGGAACCCTGTGTTAGGCTTGGGCCTGTGTTTGTTTGTTGTATTTGCTGTGTTCAATCATACTGTTGCATTTATAAATATCAAGTAAAATCAAGTAGATAAAATTTAATGTTTAAAAGAGAATTTGGTGGAAGTCTGTGGGTTGCCAAATTTGTACACTTGTCTTTTAGATTTTGGTGCCTTGACAAGGAAAAAGTACTTTGCTAGAATTTTGTGAAAAATTGTGACAAAGAAAAAGTACTCGACTTGAATATATAAATTTTGTGAACATTTTTTTTTTTTTTGTGAGTTGGATTGTTATGTTATTATGTCACTAGCCTAAGTTATTTTTGTTGCACGATTTATAAGGAGTTATGAAATATATGATAGTAACTGAATGGTATTCAGCAGGGTAAAATATATGGGTCATTCCACAGATATGGTGTGCTCTTGGATTCTACACTATTAGGAATTTTCGTAAATTAGTTGCAGCTAATATGGAGTTTTAAATTATAAATGATACAGATACGGATACTTTATTCGTCATGTGAACATGAAATTTGTTGTACAGAGCTCTGTCTTTTCACAAATACATTAAAATAGTGATTTAAATCATGGAATTTAAAGCATTAGATCAGAATTTATTTGATTTTCATTAGATTTAAGTCACTGAAGTTTTTAGATTTCCTCATAAAAATCAAATTTAAAAAATCACAGCCATTGGTGAAAGAATATCATGTATTCTAGAATGATGTCATGTACCAATTTTGTGGAATGTCCCATATAACAGAAATACATCTGAAATGCGTTTTCATCATTGATTCTCAAGATTTGTATTGTTATGCTGATTGTTGATAAATGTAACCATGTTTATTGCGTTCTTATGTTTTCATTTTGAAATGTTCAGTGTTACTACTGTAAATTTATTGATATGTATCAGTAAGGGAGTTTTACCGTGGCTGAGAACAGCTGCCCACAGTGCCTAGGGCCCAGGGGTCAGACTTGTTCTGCGAACTTACTTAAAACTCAACACTCCCATTAAATAAAGTATCAAAATTGGCCTGTCAGTTGCCGGGACGTTGCTGGAGTTGCGATAGTCCTCTTGCAATGGTAATACTTCAAATATTCTTATTTAGTTGAAAATTTTCACCAATTTGACACAACTTAGTGGCTCTAAAGGAACATCTAATTATTGAATCAGAAAGGATAAATTTTATTATACAGGCATATCAACGAAACACTCCTTTAGTAATAGTAAAAATAATTTGTTTTCGCTTTTTATTTGTTAATCGCCAAACAGCCGTATAATAAAATGCAAACTTGGCTGAGAATGACCAGATAATTAGGGTTTTCCTGGTTATGAAGTGTTATATATATATACTTAAGTTAGTGAAAGAATTGTTTTAGGATTGTAATTGTATGCGTTTTAATAGGTACGAATGTTAATTAACAATATTTTGTTATGTATTGTGTACTTACTACAGTGAGCTAAGCTCACATGTTTCTAGTGTAGATATGTAATTTCTTTTAGTAATTTCTTACTAATGTGTGTCTGATTTTCGTGTTTTTAACCTTGTGCGTTTTACGTATCTTGTTACCCCGCTGGCTATGTAATAGCCTACGGGGTACTGCAGTCCTCAATGCCTCAATGTGCTGGGGATTTCGTCAAGCATAACTCACTTTGTGTTGCTCATATTTCATTCAAATTTTGCCTGTTATCTTATTTTGTCATGCAGATGGGAATGACAAGTCCGTGTGTCCGTACGGACACACGGATGTACGGACACACGGACGGACGGACGTACGGACACACGGACACACGGACAGAAGGATGGACGCACGGACGGACGCACGGACGGACGCACGGACGGACGCACGGACGGACGCACGGACGGACGCATGGACGGACGCACGGACGGACGTACGGACGGACGCACGGACGGACGTACGGACACACGGACGTTGTGTTGCTCATATTTCATTCAAATTTTGCCTGTTATCTTATTTTGTCATGCAGATGGGAATGACAAGTCCGTACGGACACACGGGCGTACAGACGTACGGACACACTGACGGACACACGGACGTACGGACACACGGACGTACGGACACACGGACGTACGGACACACGGACGGACGGACGGACACACGGACAGAAGGATGGACGCACGGACGTACGGACACACGGACGTTGTGTTGCTCATATTTCATTCAAATTTTGCCTGTTATCTTATTTTGTCATGCAGATGGGAATGACAAGTCCGTGTGTCCGTACGTACACGCGGACGTACGGACACACAGGCGTACGGACACACGGACAGAAGGATGGACGTACGGACGGACGGACGGACGGACACACGGACGGACGGACGGACGGCTGGACACATGGACGGACGGACGGACACACAGACACACGGACGGACGCATGGACGGACGGACACACAGCTAGACACACGGACGGGCGGACGGACGCACGGACACACGGACACATGGACACACGGACGGACACACGGACGGGCACACGGACGGACGGACACACGGACACATGGACGCACGGACGGACGGACACACGGACACACGGACGGACACATGGATCCGAATGGTCTCAATGGCTTCACATAGAGCCAGCGGGGTTTACGTGCTTGCACGGTATTTTTTTTTAGTTGTCTTTTGTTTCGCATTGAAAAAAAAAAACAATTGTAGAGGATTCATTGTGGCAGTTATTTCCGCTCCAAGCCTATTCCTTTGAAACCTTTTCTCTAAATTTTTGAAGGCTAGCATGATTTCATGATTGAGCAACCTAGCTGCATTGTTTGCAGCTATGACATGTATTGCAGAATGATGTCATGCATTCTAGAATGTTGTCATGTGATCTAGAATGTCATGTGATCTAGAATGATGTCACATACTCTAGAATGATGTCAGTCCTTTGAGTATAATGTCTTTGCTTTCTTGATCAAACAGTAAATTAAATTTCAATGTAAAGCTGAAGATTGGCTACAAGACAGATTCATAAAAACGCCTTGTATATTTGGTTTATGTCCGTTTGTTAAAAATGATGCAATACTGTTAATACAAAACAAATTTGTAAGATGATGAACGATTAATATATTTTGGATTTGCCAATCATTGTAATTAGATGATGAAATTTAACTTAAATACTGAATAAGTTTTTTGCGTTTCCTCAAAAAAGGAAAACTTTGTAAATACGAAATTTGTACATAGAACCTATACCCCATGAAATGTTAACAAGACAAGTACTGCTGTACAGCCTAAACAAGTTCTATCTCCAGGAATTCAGCATATTGGTAGTAATTAAATATTTTTGGCATTGCTTCAAGACGTGTCTTTTATGACACAGATTGTACTAATTTGGAAAACTGCAATCTGGCATCAAAAAGTTTTTAATGTGCATTTGATAGAACTTTAAAAGATTAATTTTGGTCCAATTCTGATAGCATTAGTCACATAGCCTTCTTTGGATTGATAAGAAATAATTATTGGTCAGAATGTTTGAAAATATTTTTGAAAATTTTCGTGAGAAATCAACTTTGTGTGTGTATGGGAGACGAGAATCTTGAATTGTTGAATGTTAAATTTACCGTTGCAATTATTTGCAATAAATCTTTTTATTTGTGTGTTTATATTTGATTTGTTTGTTTTTATTTTGCTGAGTAATAGGTCAGGTCAACAGATTATTGCTCGTTTTGTTGTCTTTATACTGTGGCCCAATGGATAGGGCTCTTGCATTGCTCTTCTGAATATCCTGGGTTCAAAGCCTGTTCACTGAACAACTATGTGCCGTCTCCTAGATACGTGAGAGTTTCCCAAACAGCTGCTTGTATCATTAAAATCTTAATTGGAGTTTTAACTATCATGCGGCTTGTGACTGTCATCAGAATGAGAGAATATGATTTTGGTTAATTTGGCGTTTTTCTTTTGGTTAATTTGGCGTTTTTCATTCGGTTTCTTGTGAAGTGGCGATTCCTGAAAGAGGAGTATCTTGACTTTGTAATAATATAGCCATTCCAGATAAATCTGCTCACCGGCGCTCGCCACACTGAACGGCAAGCGTAGCAATCCTAATTCTGATAATCTCTGGACACGACTGGAGCGGGAAGTGAACCCACGCCCTTCGGTGTGCAGGGTAGTTGATTAAGTATCTTGAATTTGAACGGAGTACTGGCTTAATGGGAATAAAAAATCAAGGAAATTCAAGGTCAGGGAAGAGTCCGGGAACCCTCAAATTGATCCGAGAAATCTCATCTTGGTCGGAAATTTTTGCATTAAAGACCACAATGCAAAAGGCAATGGTTTCGTGATAAGAACAACAGAAATGTGCGACATAAGCATGTCTAACCTGTTTAGTGTCCTTAAAATCCGTAATCAACTGCTCGAGGCTTCTTGAGAGAACAACCTGGCATCGTTTTATTTTTGGATCAATTCACAAGGTAATTTCACAATTGCAATCCAAAATTTTGTTCAAGAGCCTGTTTTGTGGTCAGGATACAATTGTTTTTATATGGGGGAAGGGGGGAAATCGGGGAATTTCGTAATAGACTCGGAAGTGGCAACCCAGATTTTGTTTGGGTTGGAAATTAGTCGTTTATGGGTCGACTCGATAACGATGGATTCTTTGAGTGGGCTCTGGTCGTTATCATTATAGACAAACCTTATTTTTCATTTTCTCAACATTGTATTTTATTATAGTTTTTAAGACCGCCTGAGGAAGTCCTTATTCTGGTCAGTCAGAGTTCAGACCACAAGGTGGCATAGTTGAAGACTTCCACACTGAAGGGCCGCCTTGTGGGGAAAGCGGTCAGTTCTGGTGACATTTATTACTTTTTAAATAGCCAACTGAAGCATGGGCTCTTGATTACCAAAATGTATAAGTCATCTTTCGCACTTCGGCGTGTTTTTGTCGATGGTATGAAATATTATGTACATTTTTATCATCAATATGAAGTTTCAAGTGCATTTTTGTTGCGAAATGAAGATTTAGGCAAGCTTATGGTGGAGGCTATTGGGATATTTTGCCGTTTGCTTCACAACAGATAATTCCTATAGTGTCCTAGAAAAGTAGAAAAAAACCTCTTGTCCTATATTTTGCCGTAAAAAATATGTACTATACGAATTTATGCGGTGTTGGGTGGGCACCCTGAGAGTGTTGTAGGCTTTCCCTGGCCTGGCACGTTGCAACATAAGATAAAGCTTACAAACTACATCGTAAGTCAGACCAGTTTAGTTCAGTGTTAGACGAAGCGCTTTGACCTTACTATATTGGCCCATAAGTAGGGGGAACTGGCATATTGGGGTGGGGGAGTTATCTTGTTTTCCGGTGAAAACAGGAAGTGATGTGGCGTGGTTATGATGTACACCACATAAAGTGAATTATACCATTCAACACCTCTGTCAGCCAATCACATTACAGTATTTCAGGGGAATAATTCCCATATTCTTTGTTGTCCAGTTATCCTGTCATGTTTGAGTGTTTGTCTCATGGTATAAGCCGGTTATTCACCATGGGATCAGGAATATGTGTTTATCACACCTCGGCCTAAAGGCCTCGGGTGATAAATCACATATTCCCTCTCCCGTGGTGAATAACCTTTACTAATACTTAATTCTGCTTGATTTCTCTCGATGTTTCCCAATAAATACGTAAACTGCTATGGAAAAAATATATTCGATACTTGTCTTATTGTATCAATTTGCAAATAATTCGAAAAGCTTTTCCGATGCTTCAATTTTGTGATGATTCCTTTGGGATGCCAATTACAGTTGATCTTTGATGTGCTCAAGTAACATCAGTGCAGTTTCCTTTGTTAGTCTAAATCGTTTGTAAGATTCTTTATCGATGAAATGACCTTTTCTCTGGCAGGTGCAGCTACTTCCGGTGACACAGCATCAAGCATCGTGACAACATTGCTTAATTGCTGGTTTGTCATGCACTGTCCACATCTTTGAATCAGCTATTTTCAATCAGATTTGCAGAGTCTAATTAGTGGTGATATTCAGAGGGATTCAACCATTATTGTGCTTGATTTCATTTCCACAAATGCATGACCAATTATCTGGCTGAGTGTAAATTAATTGTTTTATTTGAGGGGGACCTTGAGAAAAATGTATTTCTATGACCAGCACCGAACGGACAACTACTTATTTTTAAAACAAATCTCCAAGCCCACCCCTCTTCCTGTTAAATTGTCATATAATTTTGTCGTGCTTGGAAGATTTTGAGATTGTGTGTGTGACTTTCGCTTGGCATAATTATTTTCCTTGATCCTGCTCCGCTTGACTGATCGGCTCAGCTAGACCGGGTCCCACATGTAACTTAAACCCAGCTCTCCTCTTTTGAAAGTCCATTCTGGTGAGACCCTGATTTCTAGGATTCCATATTTTTGGTCACTGTCACTGTCGATGGGGTGGGGGAGGGTTGGGCTAGTGGTAGCATGCTGGACTGCCCCGCTGAGTCCAGGGTTCGAATCCAGCTCTTGCCGGTTCACCTGGGCCTACAACAGAAAACAACACAGACACAGATATTTCCGGCTTGAGAGAAGCCAATGTCTTATTTCTTAATTGCGGACCATACCGTTGTTTGACCAATTGAGGGAGGCCTGGATTAATTGTCTTTAGCCAAAGGAGAACAACTGTTATATTGAACAGTGTTCTCTAGAGTGGGGCTTAACTCCTCATCAGCGGCGAGGGCTTCTCCATGGTGTTGCAAACCTGACGCCACTGTGAGGAGGTTGTCCTCAAAAAAGGCCATAATCCGCTGGAACAAATCCTCATGGCGTTCGTCATTGTCCAACTTAATATCCGCAAGGTCTAAGAACCTTGAACCAGTACTCTGGTGTCCGAAGTGAGCCCGGATTTTTTGCCAAATATCAGACAGGGATGTAGACTGTTTAATAGGGTGCATCGTCTGCCCCCTAAAAATGAAAAAATTGAAATATTCATTTGCACTTTTGCCATATTGTACCTTTGCCCGTAGAAACACATTCTGCAAAATTTCAATAAGATCTGATGTGGCTTTAGGGTGGCACTTTTGAACTTGAACTTGAACTTTATTTGTACCAAAATGAATACATAAATATAATATAATCATAAGGCACAGCAGGGCCAATAGTTTTGACAAAAACTGCGAGTGACTCCTGCTTAGTACTACAAAACAGCATCTAATTAAGCTTTTAGATAATTACAATCTTATAACACTGATTACATTCTCTGATTACATGACCATACATTTAAAACACTAGAAAAAAATAGAAATTTTATCTATCATAAATCTAAAAATAGAAAAAGACAATTTACGTGGATATACAAGGATTACATTTTCTGAGTACATGACCATGATGACCATACAATTAATACATTAGATAAGAATTAAAATTTTATCTATCATAAATCTAAAAATAGAAGTAGACAATTTGCGTAGAATGCTGATGGAGGTAATAGAGTCAGTTACGGCATAAATCGATTGCAAATGTAACAGTTCCTTATGGTACATGGCAAGGAATATTTATTGATGAAAAAGGTTTTTAATTTAGACGTAAAGATATGAATAGAGGCTGTACGATGAGACTTAATGTCCTCAGGTAAGCTGTTCCAGGATTGAGCAATTTTGTAGTTTAGGCATTGTTTACCAATTTGGGATTGAACTGAGTTTATGTGGATGTTTGCTCTTCCACGGGTGGAATGATAATGAGTTGTTTCGTTTGCTTTCAAAGTATCTTTAAAATATGACGGTAAGTAATTGTTCAGGGCTCTGTAATATAAAAGACAAGATCGGAACTGGTATAAGTCGGCTAGTTTTAAGCTTTTGTATTTATGAAATGAATGAGTGGTGTGAGAATTGTATCTCTTTTTGTCAATGATTCTCATGACCTTTTTTTGTAAAACTTGGATTCTATTAATTGTTGAGTTAGGTGAATTTCCCCAAGCTATTAAGCTGTAGTTTAAATACGGTACCACCAGTGAGTTGTAAATAGTGGATAATATATTGGAAGGAAGTTCATGTTTAAGTTTATTCATAATGCCAGCTATCCGAGAAATTTTATTGGCTGTTCCATCAATATGGTTTTTCCAGTTTAGCGTGTCAGTAAGAATAACTCCAAGAAATTTAATTTGGTGAACTCTTTCAATTTGAGATCCATTAAGGTAAACATCTAAATTAGCCTCATTTACTGAGCTCCTTGGTGTATGAAAGATCATGAATTTAGTTTTCGAGACATTGATAGATAATTTGTTTGCGGAGAACGAGTCACTTATTTCTTTAAGTTGATCATTGATATTCTGGTTAATGGAGGGAGTTATGGATTTTTCGAAGGGAAATATAATGTTCGTATCATCTGCAAATATTATAAATTGCGCATTGGATGCTGTTTGAGCGATATCATTGATATATAATATAAACAATAGCGGTCCCAGTATGGAGCCCTGCGGTACTCCAGTGGAAATGTGTAGTGTATCAGATCTAATCTGTTTAAAATAAGTGAATTGTTTTCTGCCATATAAGTAACTTGAAAACCATTTGTGGGCTATTCCACAAATTCCATAGTGATATAACTTGTCTAGAAGTGTATGGTGATTTAACGTGTCAAACGCCTTACTTAGATCAAGAAAGAGTCCTAGGGCTTTATTGTTTTTTGTTTAAAGTCCTTGAAATCAGATCTTGTAATTTTAGTATGGCTAAGTCCGTGGATAAATTTTCCCTAAAGCCGAATTGACAGGGAGTTAATAGATAATTTGTTTTTAGATAATTTTGTAATCTGTTGTAGACTTGTCGTTCCAGTATCTTAGAGAACGTAGGCTAGAGAGAAACAGGTCTATAATTTGTAAAAGAACTTTTTGGTCCATTTTTATGTATTGGGATAGCTTTAGCCAGTTTCATTTGGTCTGGGAAAATTCCATTCCTAAGACTAAGGTTACATATATGAGTCAACGGTCTCAGAATTGGCTGAAAAGTTGATTTTAACATTTTTGGACTAATCTCATCATATCCGTAAGAAGATTTTGATTTGAATTTTTGGATAATTTTTGCAATTTCTTCAGCCGAAGTTGGCCTAAGAAAGAGAGAACCCACTAGATTTAAATTGGGTATAAAAGTACTCGGCTGCCTAGAGCATGGGGTTATTTTGTTAGATAAATTTGGTCCAACATTTGTGAAATATTTATTGAAAGAGTTAGCTATTTCATTTGCATTTGTTAGTGTCACATTATCATTTGTAATAAAATGATTAGTCACATCGTTTTTGTTATTATTCTTATTTAGTAAATTATTTATTTACTTCCAAGTAGCTTTTATGTCATTTTCGCAACTTTTAAATGAATTTGTCCAATGAAGTTGTTTTGCTGCTCTTATTAATTTATTAAGGCAATTTCTGTATCTCTTGTATTTAATTTCCTCTTCCTGACGCCTTACTAGGTCTCGGGTTTTTTTTTAGTTTTATAGATAATTTGTATCGTTGTTTCATTGAGGTAATGATGCCTTTAGTGATCCATGATTTAATTTTATTAAATTTCCTGTTAAACTTAAAAGTTCTTACAGGGAGTTTTTCTTTCATTATTTTGGTGTATATATCAATAAAAGAATTATATGCAGTGTCTACATTTGAAGAATTTATGACATCGTCCCAGTTCGCATCATTAAGAGCATTTTTGAAGGAGTTCATTGACGCCTCATTTTGTGTCAAAGTTGCGTCCAAAATTGTCAAAAAATGATGCTTTGAAAAGTCGCGGTTAGAAATATCTAGCTTATGGTTGGCTGTATGATTTCAATTCATATACCATTATTCTCAGAATAAAATTCTCTTTAATTTGAATGGTAGAAAGCTATATTTCTAAAACATTCTCATGCCTAAGTTTTTTGGAAAGCCAAAAGTTTTTGACTATTATGACAAAATGTTTGGAAAAATCAACTTAAAAGCTCAACTTCTGCGCAACTTTGACGGCAGCGTTAGAATAAAACATAAAGAACACTTTGCTGAAGAAATTAGGAAATTGACAATTTTTTCTAGATAGTTATACATCAAATTCAAATGTGCAAATTGTCATAAATTACATGTAAACATGAGAGAGGGAGAGAGAGAGAGAGAGAGAGAGATCTTTATTTTTCATCCATCATATAAAAAAATAAGCAATTACAAAGAAGGTACATTTAAGTCAGGAGACACATATTAAGACGCAATGAGCGTCGCTAGCATACATGCCACCAAAGTCAAGTTAAATATTTGTAGGTATAATTCAAAAGCAAAATGAAAGAAAGCATTAATTCACAGGTATAAATTTTTAAGTGTAAACATAAATGAAAATTTGGAAAAAGGGAGAGAGAGAGAGAGAGAGAGAGAGAGAGAGAAAAGTATATGTATGCAGGTTACACACACTCCTAAGAGGGATGGTGGAGGTGACTATGGACCTTTTAGATGTTGAAAGGAAAAACAATTTATTATGATAATAAAATGGGTTATTGGTGGGGAATATTAAATCCTATTTTTTAATGTTACATCCTATTTTGGTTTTGAGTCTGCAAGGAATTAATGAGAATTACAGATATAGCAGTCCCTTAGGAGACATGTGCTTTCATAGTTTGAAGTTGTTATTCGTTTGTAATAAAAACAAAGGCCAAATATGCTATGGGTGCTAAATTTCTCTTGGATATCAGAAGGTAAGTTATTGATAATCAAAGGCAGGCGGATTCTAATAGAGCATTTACATAGTTGGTATTTTACCCTTGGGGGCACCAGAGTATTACTTTGTCTTGTTTCATAATTGTGAATATCTCTAAATCGTACGAGTGTATAAGAATTGAAGTAGTCTGGTAATAAGTTATTGGTAAGCTTATAGCAAAATTTATATTCCTGCAGTTTCACCACATCTTCAATTTTCAGAATATGAGAAATACAACAGTTCATTGAGACACCGTTCTGCATATCCTTTTCTTCTGACTACATCATAATGCAATCAAGGTTTTATAAGATAATGTAGTAGACCATATTTCCACTTTGTAGACTTCTTTGACTTCCCAAAGTCATATTAACATCCTTTTTTTGATTTATCACATTTTACCCAATAAAAAAGAAAATATCTCCACTCAATTTTGACTTCTACTGAATGGAAACCATTAATGTTGGTATTCAAATTAAAGCTCTCTTTCTAAGGAATCTAACTGCGATTCAAAAATCATTTCATTTAAAATTGACAATATTATTTGTAACCGCGAATCGCTAGAATATGACCTAACACTGAAATTTCAAGGCTGTTGTGCCATCCTTTGGCATTAGAATTTTTTCCTAAAATTTTGTAGGGCTTCTTTTATGATACAAGGGTACAATCATGCAAAAGTGCATGCTGTTTCGAAGATATAGGGGCAGACGATGCACTCTACTGTTTAACGATGGTGTTCCTGCTGATAACACTACAGTAATTTGCAATTTGACCAAGCATCAATTCCAGTTGAACAACTTTCTGAACTGCAGTCTTTCGCCTTTCCTGTGGGATTGGGGCAGCATCATCCTTGAACCCTCTATTTGGGGTTGCAGCTGATTTCGTGGACCAGGTAAAGTCAGCAGCCAGGAAAGGGGCAAAGTTAACATCCAGGGACAATATGTACAGAAGGTTCTGGCACCAATTTTCAAGGGATGTAACTGTTTCGTTTTTGGTCAAACACCAGTGCTTTGGAGCACGATTGACAGCCATGATGAGCAATAATAGAGAGTCACAAATGTAAACACATGAGTCACAATATTGTCAAATTCAGAACCTTACAGGCTTGAGGGTGAATCTGGAGTAATCTTCTGTTTGTTGAAGATGTCCTGTACGTGGGTAGGTATACAACCGCTGCCACCACGACAGAAAACAACACAGATTGTCTCAGGTGAACTTGTATTGAGAAGCAAGCATGTGGTGGGAACAATAACAGCAATTAACAATAGGGGGCGCAGAGAGTGCTGTTGTACTTAAAAATAACACTAGGTGGCGCTATGTTGGACGGCTGTTTCAATCATCCTTAGCCTCCGTGCCTTGTCCTCCTCCTGTCCTAATTAGCCTCCCAAGTGCATAAATACAGGACGTTAAGCCCCACTCATCCATCCTGTCACTGTCGATGACCCTTCAATCAGGGGATGCCCGAGATGGGGGCCATTGGGGTTAACAACAAATCCACATCGGTAAATGTTGTTTTTAGTCATGTTTCTTTACAGCTTTTGGCTCATTTTCAATTCCATATTTCATGACTTTTGGTTAGAGGGCAGTTTCAATCACACTTTGCCTCATTGCTGTGTCCTCCTCCTGTCCTAATTAGCCTACCAAGTGCATAAATACAGGACGAGAAGCTCCAATCATCCATCCATCCAATGTAGCTTTGTGGCATCAAAACTCTTCGTCAAATGTTATTCTCTCCAAATGAAAGTCTTCTTTTGCTTGAACAAAGAAATTGCACCAGACGACACCTGTTAAAGCTATTTGGCCCGTAACTTGAAATCTTGATGCTATTCATGATTTTGTTTGAGTCGGGAACCTTCATGAAGTAGTACTTGCATTCCACAGTGCTAGATGCATCTGGACACTTTATATCCAAGATTCCAAATTTCTATCAGGTGATGCCCTGAGATGGGCAACTGGGGTTGACAACAAACCCGCATCGGTAAATGTCGTTGCCAGTCAAGTTTGAATAATTCTTCGTGGCTTTTGGCTCATTTTCAATTCCATATTTCATGGCTTTGGGTTATTTTTGGACTGCAGTTTCAATCATCCTTTGTCCTCTTCCTGTCCTAATTAGCCTACAAAGTGCATAAATACAGGACGTAAAGTTCCAATCACCCTTCCTTCATAGCCTTGGTTTGGATGACCTACTTGTTGACCCACTGAGATGCCAAGGTTGAAAAGTTATCTGTGCGATCTACAACCCATTTGAAGAACTTTGCCCCCAGTTTTGTGCGAAGCACACTCTAAAAAATGTTGGGACAAAATTGGTTTTTTAGATTCAAAATGGTTTTTTGAAAAACCAAATTTCAATGCAAAACCAACATGGATTTGGTGCCCAAAATTTTAGAGGGTGGCCCACCATATTTTAAACTTTTATTTTTTACTATGCTTTTAAGGGCCACCCTATTAAACATGTTACCATAGTTTGTCAGATTCAGATTCTGATCTTGACTCTTTCTGTTTTATTCCAGCATCAAACGTCAAAATGGGGTTGAAAAAGGCCGAAAGTCAGGTCAAGATTTTATTGGCAAAGACAATTATGGCCATATGCCGGAACACCCTGAATAACCACGTCGAGGTTAACGTCGAGGGGTTACTATGTATTACCCTCGATAACAATGAGATTTGTCTCGTTAGTATTAATCAGACAATTAGCAACCGAGATGTGCCTTCGAAAGCTAAGAGTGTGTCCGAGTAAAAAACAAATGATTCAAGCAGTGACTTGGACGAAGAATCCACGAAAGAAGGCATCGCAAACGAAAACGCCTTAGTAAAAGTAGCAACGACGACAGCTCAAGTGCAATACTGGGACGTACTGCAATGTCATTGCAGAATTGCTCAAACGCATTAATCGGGTTAACGCATGTTTGTTTTTTGCATTGAAATTTGGTTTTTCAAAAAACCATTTTGCATCTAAAAAACCGATTTTGTCCCAACATTTTTTAGAGCGCAAGGGAGAGTGACTGCTGGCGTGTGTCAAACTCTAATTGTTGAACCATACGTATGTCCATTTGGATTCCATCTAAAATGTTGAAGGGATTTTATCCAAGGGTATAGAGGAATTGGGGATTCTGATTTTAGAGAGCTGTTACATCATGGCCCGAATTGTCATAGCGAATAACATGCATTTTCACAGGTGCTGTACGTCTGTCGCAAATGTCCTTTCCATCCTGTGCCTCTGAGAAGTCATAACGCTTGATCAGGACTCCAGTTTCAGAGAATATCCTAGAATGAGGTGTTTGCATAATGATATCACCCTTATTGTTTGATCGGAGGAACAAGTATTACAACTTGGGGTGCTTTGGCATGATTGTTTTTACAATGTATAACAATAGGCTCTTTAGGCAGACACTGAAAACCAATATTGAATACCTGATTCAAGAATGCTGAAGAGTGCTGCTACATCATGGCCAGAATTGACATAACGAATAACATGCATTTTCACAGGTGCTGTAAGTCTGTCGCAAATATCCTTTCCGTCCTGTGCCTCTGAAAAGTCGAAATGCTTGATCAGGACTCCAGTTTGAGAGGATATCTTGGGAATTGCAAGTGAGGTGTTGGCACAATGGTAGCATCCTGCATCGTCAGACCTGAGGTTCAAGTATTGTAACTCTGGACGCTTTGCCTTAAGTGTTTTCACAACGTGAAACAGCAGGCAGACAACTGAAAACCAATCTTGAATACCTGATTGAAGAATGCTGTTACATTATGGCCAGAATTTACATAACGAATAACATGCATTTTCACAGGTGCTGTAAGTCTGTCGCAAATATCCTTTCCGTCCTGTGTCTCTCAAAGTCTGAAACGCTTGATCAGGTCTCCGGTTGAGAGAACATCTTGGGAATTGCAAGTAAGGTGTTTGCACAATGGTAACAACCAGCATTATCTGACCTGAGGTAAAAATATTGCAACTCTGTGTGCTTTACCCTGATTGTTTTCAATACATGAAACAATAGACAGACAACTGAAAACCAATATTGAATACCTGATTCAAGGATGCTGAAGAGTGGTACTACATCATGGCCAGAATTGACTTTGCGAATAACATGCACTTTCACAGGTGCTGTACATCTGTCACAAATGTCCTTTCCGTCCTGTGCCTCTGAAAAGTCGAAATGCTTGATCAGGACTCCAGTTTGAGAGGATATCTTGGGAATTGCAAGTAAGGCGTTGGCACAATGATAACAACCAGCATTATCTGAGCTGAGGTAAAAATATTGCAACTCTGTGTGCTTTGCCTTAATTGTTTTTCACAACATGTAACAATATAGGCAGACAACTGAATTCCATCAACATTTTAAAAGAATTTTCCCAAGGGTATTGAGATATGAGGCCAAGAATTGGGGGGGGGGCTATAAAGAACAACGAACATAAACTAAATGTGGCTTGGGAAGAGAGACCTTAACTTTTTAACATGGCATATAAAAAAAATTCTCATTTATTTTTTGGTTTTTACCTCTTTTTCTTTGAGGGACAATTCTGTTCATTGAATGAATACTATGGGAACAGGGAACCAAAACTAAAATAACCAAGAACACAGGAACAGAAACCCATCATGGGGCTGAGATGTATTGTAGGCTGTGGTGGAAGGGAAATTCCAGGTATAGGTGAGGAATACTGAGGATCATATTGAAACTTGCTGACGTCTTGTTCTTCATGCGTCTGCTAGTACGATACGGAACAGATCTGTTGAACTCTCCCAAAAGCTTACATCTTTACCTAGCCTTCATAGCCCTGCAGGGTTGCAAGGTCGTTACTAAATAATCTCCCTCACCTAACCCAAAAACTCTATCGATTGACAGGAGGGTTATTTGATTTTGAGAAGTTAGAAGTCCCACTATAAATTATTATTCCTATTCCTATATTGGACTCGAGCCTCGTGTTTTACCTGGCAAAGTTATCTTGGTGATCTACAATGCATTCGAAGAACTTTGCTCCCAATTTTGTGGCATGACTAGCTTTGAGGGAAGCGAGGGAGAGTGACTGTGGGGCCAGAGTGGGCAATGGGCATGTGCCTAACTCTAATTGTTGGACCATACATTATGTCCATTTCGATTCCATCTAAAATGTTGAAGGGATTTTTTCCAAGGGTATAGAGGAATTGACGGTTCTGAGGAACCAGCAACATAAACATAATATCGATCACACAAAGGTCCTGCATACCCTGTGCTTCTGAAAAGGTTTGTGAGGATATCTTTGCTCTTAATAGCCCACACCGGTGCAGATGGGGCGTAAAACACCTTGCAAGTAAGGTGTTGGCACAATGGTAGCATCCTGCATTGTCAGACCTGAGGTTCAAGTATTGTAACTCTGGAAGCTTTGCCTTAATTGTCTTCACAACGTGAAACAATAGGCTGACCACTGAAAACTAATCTTGAATACCTGATTGAAGAATGCTGTTATATCATGGCCAGAATTGACATAGCAAATAGCATGCATTTTCACAGCTGCTGTAGTCTGTCGCACAGGTCCTTTCCGTCCTGTGCCTCTGAAAAGTCAAATGCCCGGTCAGGACTCCAGTTTGAGAGGATATCTTCGGAATTACATGTAAGGTGTTCGCGCAATGATAGCACGCTGCATTGTCTGAGCGGAAGTTTAAGTATTGTAACTCTGGGTGCTTTGCCTTAATTCATGTAATTGTTTTCACAACGTGAAACAATAGACAGAAAACAAAACCAATCTTGAATACCTGATTCAAGAATGCTGTAGAGAACATTACATCATGGCCAGAATTGACATAGCGAGTAACATGCATTTTCACAGGTGCTGTGCGTCTGTCACAAATGTCTTTTCCATCCTGAGCCTCTGAAAAGTCGAAACGCTTGATCAGGACTCCAGTTTGAGAGGATATCTTCGGACTTGCAAGGAAGGTGTTGGCACAATGGTAACAACCTGCATTATCTGAGCGGAGGTAAAAGTATTGTAACTCTGGGTGCTTCGCCTTAATTTTTTTCATAACTGGAAACAATAGGCTGACCACTGAGAACCAATCTTGTATGCCTGATTGAAGAATGCTGTAGAGTGCAGTCACATTATGACCAGAATTGACATTGCGAATAACATGCATTTTCACAGGGGCTGTACGTACGTCTGTCGCAAATGTCCTTTCCATCCTGTGCCTCTGGAAAATCATAACGCTTGATCAGGACTCCAGTTTGAGAGGATATCTTTGGAATGGCAAGTAAGGTGTTGGCACAATGATAACATCCTGCATTGTCAGATCTGAGGTTCAAGTATTGTGACTCTGGATTTGCCTTAATTGTTTTCACAGGTGCTGTACGTCTGTCGCAAAGATCCTTTCTGTCCTGTGTCTCTGAAAGTCTTAAACGCTTGATCAGGTCTCCGGTTTGAAAGGATATCTTGGGAATAGCAAATAAGGTGTTGTCATGTAATGATAACACCCTGCATTGTTTGAATGGAGGAACGTGTATTGCAACTCTGGGGTGCTTCAGCTTAATTGTTTTCAAAACATGAAACAATAGGCAGACCACTGAAAACCAATCTTGCATTTTTCACAGGTGCTGTTCGTCTGTCTCAAAGATCCTTGCCGTCCTGTGCTTCTGAAAATTCAAAACGCTTGATCAGGGTCCGGTTTGAGAGGATATATTGGGAATTGCAAGTAAGGTGTTAGCGCTATCGAAACAACCTGTATTATCTGCGCGGAGGTAAAAGTTTTGCAACTCTGTGTGCTTTGCCTTAATTGTTTTCACAACATGTAACAATATAGGCTGACAACTGAATTCCATCAACATATTAAAGGCATTTTTTTCCAAGGGTATTGATGTATGAGGCCCAGAATTTGGGGGGGGGGGGTCTAAAGAACAAGGAACATAAACTAAAAGTGGCTCAGGAAGAGAGACCTTTAAAACTTTTTGACACAGCATATCAGGGAAAAAAACCCAGATTTTTACCTCTTTTTCTTTGAGGGACAATGAACTAATACTATGGGAACAGGGAACCAAAACTAAAATAACCTAAGAATGCAGGAACAAAAACCCATCTTGGGGCTGAGATATATTGTAGGTCGTGGTGGAAAGGAAAGATCAGGGTGAGGATCACACTAAAACCTGATGACTTCTTGCTCTTCGTGCGTCTGCTGGTACTATACGGAACAGATCTGTGGAACTCTCCCAAAAGCTGTTTGCCTGGAAATAGCCCACACCGGTGCTGATTGGGAGTAACACACAAACTCACTCCCAAAAGTTGCAAGGTCAGTACTAAATAACCTAACTCACTTCATCCAAAAGCTCTGTTGATTGACAGGAGGGTGTTTGATTTTTATCCGTAAACGGTTCCACTGGAATTTTCTCATACACTAACACTCCACCATCCGACAGGGGCGTAGCCAAGGGGGGTGGTATTAAAGCGGCCCCCAGACCCGCAGCCGAATAGACTTGGGCCCTTCGGGCCTGGCCTAAGTCATCTGGAACAAAACCCCCCCCCTTAACTGGTTTCTGGCTACGTCCCTGCCATCCGATCCTGCATTCGATGCACCAACGTTTATGTCCAGAAACTCAGCATCAATTGAAGCTGTCACCACCGCGGAGTGTAGTCCATTTTTGTTGAAATAAACTGATCAACCGTTTGGAGGGCATTTCATTGCTACATGTTTCCCATCGATTGCGCCCACACAATGTGGGAAATTTGGTCTGGAATGAGTGTTCTCCATTCTTCTGCAGATGTGGGACAAGCCATCACTTCCTCCAAAGAATATTCAGCATATTCTTCTATGATAGCTTCACAGACTTCAGGGATGATCTGCAGATGGTATTACTTATAACCTTGAAGCTGTTCATTAGTGAAGGGGGGATGGTTGGTCTAATGGTAGCGTACTGGACTGTCAATCTCTGGGTCCAGGGTTCGAATCCAGCTCTTGCCGGGTCTCCTGCGCCTATGTTGGATGGCTGTTTCAATCATCCTTCGCCTCATTGCCGTGTCCTCCTCCTGTCCTAATTAGCCTACCAAGTGCATAAAAATAGGACGTAAAGCCCCAATCATCCATCCATCCATCTGTACATCAGTGACTTGTAAGACTCTCCCATAGCTAAATACCACAATGTGATTGCAAATTTCAGTCCTGGTTAGAAGGCTTTCCTTCAAAATTTGTCTTCTTTCTCTATTCTTGTGCCAACTCGGTCATCTAACTCCTTGGACATGCCTGCAAATGACTCAGCATCCATCCTCATGAAAATGTTGTAAGAAGCCATGTTCTCCTTTTCCAAGTTGTAAAATTTAGTCAGAAGTTGACCGATATTACACATTTTCCTGGCTTTGTAGCCCCCGCAGGTCTCGGGCCTCCTCGTGGCGGTGGGTGGTAACACTATAGGTGAAATCCTGTATCCTTAGTGGCCAACACGGGACAGTGCGCTTGCACACGTCTCCTCGACGGAAAAGGGGCAACCTGTTTGCCGTGGGTTGCGACCCGTGTCGGAGGATGAAGGGGTCCTGGTAGTTGAGTTGAAAGGGACTAAGTTGTTCCCTCCCATACAATACACTACTTTGGCCTGGATTTCTCCTAGGCGGGAGGCTGGATTGGCCCGGTCCAGTCAATCGGCTTGTCATGTTGTCACTAGGACTTCGGTCCTATTTGGCCATGGCTGATGGGTCAATCAAAGAAGGTTCTGACCAAGTCTACATGCTGGCCATGGCCCCCGCAGGTCTCGGGCCTCCTCGTGGCGGTGGGTGGTAACACTATAGGTGAAATCCTGTATCCTTAGTGGCCAACACGAGACAGTGCGCAAGCACACGTCTCCCCGACGGAAATGGGGCAACCTGTTTGCCGTGGGTTGCGACCCGTGTTGGAGGATGAAGGGGTCCTGGTAGTTGAGGTGGGTGGGACTAAGTTGTCCCCTCCCATACAATACACTACTTTGGCCTGGATTTCTCCCAGACGGGAGGCTGGATTGGCCCGGTCCAGTCAATCGGCTTGTCATGTTGTCATTAGGACTTCGGTCCTATTTGGCCATGGCTGATGGGCCAATCAACGGAGGTTATGATCAAGTATACGTGCCGGCCATGTCCCGTACTATGATTGCGGCCGTAGTACTGACTATCCTTTTGAGAGTATATCCTCCATGTATCCCTGGGACTAGGGTACTGGGCTCAGCCCTACCCATACTGGTCTCCCCGTGGTGGGTGGGGAACATGGGGGATGAAAAACAATTTTTCTTATGGCTCATTCTCTTACAAACTCACAAGGATCTCCACTAAGGCAGCAGTGGCCATCATTACATGACCACATTGACACGGACCTGCCTGATTCATTCAGTGCAAGAAAATCGGAGTATAGACATCGATTTCTTGTAATAAAACTCACGAAAAAGTTGTCCTCTTTTGCCATCTATAAGCCGATACTAGATCTGATCGGTAAGCCGGAAGAAACCAGCCAATTACATGATGGATCCATCCTGATCAAGACAAAGAACGAAGAACAAACTAGAAAACTTCTTGGGCTGAAAACCATTGCAGGCACCGAGGAACTGTTGAGCCTCACCGCTCCCTGAACACCTGTGAGGGAGTGGTTTTCTCAACAATAAGCCACTCCAACACTGACGAGGACCTTAAAGAATGGTTTCACACCTTTACGGACGTCATTCAGTTCCATCGAATTCCACAGAGGGACAATCGCGAGTTGCTTGTCCTGACCTTCTCTGATACTACACTCCCCAGTAGTGTCTATGTCACACGGGAACATTGTAAGGTCTGTCCTTATATCCCCAACCCAAGACGCTGCTATAAATGCCAGCGATTTGGGCACCTAAGTAAAGGGTGCCGCCGACAAGACATTTGTGGGCACTGTGGCGCAGAAGACCACACACATTCTACGGAAGAACCCTGCTCGGCCCCTCCTCACTGTGTGAATTGTAATGAAGCACATCCTTCATACAGTAGAAACTGTAAACAGTGGCTGAAAGAAAAAGAAATTCTGAGGCTGAAGGTTAGCCTGACCGTTTCTTTCCCTGAAGCGAGACGCCGTGTTGAGCGGAACTCGGGTACTCCCAGCTACAGTACAACCCAATAAATTTTCCGAGCTGATGCTCACACTTGCACTCCTCTATACAACCTAGCACATCCACTACTTTGCACTCACTTTCATGCCTTTGCACACCTGAGCAAACAAACCAACTTACACCTGCCTGGTGTCCCCATCTGTTGCAATTTGCTGCAACTGCCAGATTTAACAGCTATTTGCTGATTCTGCAATAGCTATCTGGTTAATTGCAATTCAATACATTTCATTGTATATCATATAATTGAATTACCCAAAAACTTTCCAATTATATATAATTGTATTTAAAGAGTTTATTAGATAACACAATACTCAATCAACATTTTTTGTGATGTTTAGCACAGCATATATATTTTAAAGTATTATAGCAATTCTGCAT
Source organism: Platynereis dumerilii (assembly GCA_026936325.1). NCBI lineage: Eukaryota > Metazoa > Annelida > Polychaeta > Phyllodocida > Nereididae > Platynereis > Platynereis dumerilii. Next base: position 28,035,339 of record JAPTHN010000008.1, on the reverse strand, counting down.
TAATTACAAAAATTAACTTCTAAAGCCAAATTTGTAACAAGCTTTGGAATTTATCAAAATTGTGAAATGGTCTACCAAGTGTTAAATTGTCATCTATGTAAAATTGTACATGCAATGTCCGATTTTCCTAAATACTCATTCATTCAATACAACATACATTTTTGATCATAAACGAAGCATTTCAAGGTAAAACCATTTTGCTTTAAATTAAATTTGATCACATAGCCGGCATTTGCAATTTTCATACATTTTGCGCAAATCAAAACATCGTAACTTACAGGCTAATACTGGCCTTATTGCGGAAGATACGGTATTTTTACTTGAACCATTGTATTCAGCTTCTTCTAAATGATATATCTAAGTTTTTAAATTATGTTTCTAGCCCTATTTTAACCATATCTAGAGCCGTTTCCGTTTTAACCTTTTCTTGGTTAAATCGACGCTTTTACGGAAATCGGAAAACAATATTTAGTCTACAGGCTTACCCTGGCTTATCTTAATTCTAATAAACAACTAAACCTAAATGAAATCGATTTCAGTTTTTTTAAAAATCATTAAAAATATGTACAAGCATGCATTGAAGGGGATTTTGATGATCACTGGACCTTGAACAGTCAGGGAAATTACCAGCATATGAGGACAATTGCAATTCCAGCCAAGTCCTGGCCCTGACAGGATGATTGAGTGTGTGGGGTTAATCAGTTGGGTCTCAGAAGAAAGTCTGATCTCTTTGCAGCCATCCTCACCACACAGCAGCATGTCAGTTGCGGGACTTAATTCTATCCAATTTCACGAAATACTGCAAAGTCATCATCAGCTGATGACAATTTCCTAATTTCTCTGGAGCCTTCGGGTTCTTTTCCTCATTATGTAATGGATAGGTCTGCCAAAATTCATAGAGTTAGTTGAGACTGTGATACAACTTTATACCAAGTTTGGAAGTGATAGTTGCAGTAGTTCTTTTTAAATAACCAGTCAAAGATGATTTTGAGCGCTGCCAAAGTCATGGCTAGGCCATGACACTGTGAGAGTGTCATGGGAGGGTGATGACAGTGCTAGGGTGATTGTCATGTGGGGCTGAGGACATTGATTGTCATCAGCTGGTGATAATTTCCCTGACTGTTGAATGTGTGAATGCCATCCATTGTCTTATAACAACAGAACTGGGTTATTTTACCTGAACTGCACTTATTGTCAAATTGAATGGAAAATATATAATGTGGATGATCTAAATCAAATAATCTATACTCTAGAATAAATTGCATTATAACCTATAAATTAAAAATAGCTTAATCAAAATAGTAATTTCATGTACAGATTTACTCAGATGCATTCTGTTAAAATGCCACTAAAATTGGTTTAATAAATCATCGGAAAATATCTAAAAACTACAACAGATAATTAAGTTCATTTGTTGAATTATTATGATAAACTTTAGCTTTAATTGACTTCAGTGAAGGAATTAATGTACCAACATAATTGTTAGACATTCAACAGATTACAGTCAACAGCTCTCATTGCTGTTGTGTTTAATTAGCACCAGAGGACAGGAGTGTAGGGGGTTTCCCCAGAAGGGCATGGAAGTGAGAGCAAGTGAGGGTCTCAGCAGAGATGTGAGTGGTTGGAAGTGAGGGCATCTTCCTGAGGGCATGGGATTTAGGAAAATTTATTGGGTTGTACTGTATGCTGAAATGGCAGGATACCCGAGTCCCAAACAGCATGCTTCACCCAGAAAAAGGCTTCAGCTGGAGGGAAACTCCATTAACAAGTCACACAGTCAGAGAAACAGATTAGAAGGTGACAGTGGAGAGAACAAAACTCCTCTGGACACACCCTCTCCACGACGGACCTCCAGTCACCAAGACCAAAGACAATCCTACACTCCAGACCTTGACAGGGGCTGCACCAGCACCCAAGAGATTAGCACTAACTCAATGGGAACTGGTGCAGCCAAATCTCCTCCACCACCACCTCCAAGAATCAATGTTCCCGGGAACTCCCGGAAAAGGGCCTCTCCGAATGAAAATTCGTCTGGGGCCCAACCATCTTCTGCATTCACTTCTCCCCCTGGAAAAAAAAAATCTTCATCACAACCTTCAAAACCTTCAAAATTTTCCCTAAATAGGGCATTTGGTAAAAAAAACCACAAATGATCCATCCAACAAAATAAACATGAATAATATAATACACTGGAACTGTCGGGGCTTCAGAGCCAATCTTGATGAATTAAACATCTTAGCTACAGATCTCCATCCTTGCGTCTTCTGCTTGCAGGAGACGTACCTGAAGCCGGCTGACAGTCCCAGACTAAGAAATTATATTTTTCATAATTATTATAATGATATCAATCATGATAGAGCCTCTGGTGGCTCTTCTATCTTGTTCAGGCAAGATATTATACATTCCCCTGTTGATATAGACAGCAACCTCCAAGCGGTTGCTGTACGAATATCATCACACAAAACATTCACCATCTGTTCGTTGTATATCCCACCAAGTCACAATCTTACAATCCATGAATTAAATCATCTTTACGAACAATTGCCTTCACCATGTCTTTTACTTGGGGATTTTAATGGCCATCACCCCATGTGGGGGGGTTCCCAAACAAGTAATAAAGGGTTAGTAATTGAAGATTTTATTTCTTCTAATGATCTTTGTCTCTACAATGACGGAACTTTTACATATCTTCTTCCTGGACATGGGACATACAGTCCCATAGACCTTAGTATTAGCGATCCTGAACTTTTCTTGGATTACAATTGGTATGTCTTGAACGACTGCCATGGAAGCGACCATTTTCCCATTGTACTCGAATCCACATCAAGCTCCTCTCTACCAAACCATCCTCGATGGAAATTAGACAAGGCTGACTGGGACCTCTACATTAAATTAGCGTCTAGTCTTATAAAAATTACTTCATATGTAAATCATGATTCTCCCATTGAAAAATTCACTAAAGATCTCATCACTATCGCCAATTTATCCATCCCTAAAACTAAGGGAGGTCTTCCAAGACAAACAAGACCTTGGTATGACGCAGAAGTTAAAGAAGCCATTAAGAATAGGAAAAAAGCTCTTCGAACATTTAACACCTTTCCAACTATGGAAAATCTAGAAAGCTTCCGTATTATTAGAGCTAAAACTAGACGCCTGATTAGACAAAAAAAGAGGACTACGTGGCAAAACTACATCTCTAAGTTAAACGAACGAACGCCATCAGCCAAAGTATGGGAAATGATTAAAAAAATCCAAGGCAAATCAACATCATCTCAAATGAGCCACCTCATAATTAATGGTGAAGAATATGCAACACCAGATCAGATAGCAAATAAGCTTGCTGAAAAGTTCTCTTTCAATTCCTCCTCAGAAAATTATTCTCCTGACTTTCAAAGATTCAAAGCTCAGGCAGAACGCCTGTCTCTGAACATTCGTTCAAATAACCAAGAAGAATATAATTGTCCTCTAACTATTGAAGAGCTTATTAGAGCTCTTCAAAAATCCTCCGATTCAGCTGTGGGACCGGACGAAGTCCGTTATCAATTATTAAAACGTCTCCCTCCTCCTTGTTTAGAGGTACTTCTTTACATCTTCAATGAGATCTGGGATTACGGGACCTTTCCTGACTCCTGGAAAATGGCCACCATTATTCCCGTCCCAAAACCAAACAAGGACCATACTGATCCAACTAATTATAGACCCATTGCCCTAACTAGTTGTCTCTGTAAGACGATGGAGCGGATTGTAAATGCTCGACTTGTTTGGTATCTTGAGTCAAGTGACTCCCTTTCGGAAGTCCAATGTGGCTTCCGAAAGCAAAGGAGCACTATAGATCATTTAGTGAGATTTGAGTCATATATTAGATACTAGAAATCCCCATTATGACAGGTATGACTGGATGGGCTTTACATGGTGCATTTATGCTCTTGAAGGCAAATTAGATCAGGAGGAGTGGCTGTTGAAGATATTGTATTTGGTTAAAGTGATGGAATAGAACTGCGGACACAGTCATTGGCAGTGCAGTGGTCTACCAACTGAGGTAACCAGCCTGACTGTGCGATTATGCCTAGTTATAATTACTGGCAAATTTAAGAAATCAATACATTCATAAGTGGATATTTGGGCGACCCCTACCTTTCGGAGTCGAGGGAAAACCACTACCATACTACTACACTGAGCGCCATTAAAAACGCAACATCGTTAAACCACAAAATTTTCTTAGTTGTTTTTGCCCAATAATTATCAAATTTGGCACAGACCTCGTGTATGGTCTTACGACCATTTATGGAAAATATCTTGAAAAAAGGTTGACTATTCGCTCCAGGATACTCATTTTAGTGAGCTCTGTTTGAAACATCCGTTCACAGACTGTGCTTCACTGGAAAATGAGGCAATTGAAAATTGATTTTATGGCTTGTTGGATAGAAATAATCTTATGAAATTTTTATGTAACATGCGCAAGACTTCAAAAAGCTGTCCTGTGATCGTTTTCGAAAAAAATATTGAGGGTAAAGCAGATTTTGAATGAAAAGCTCAGGATTTAGGGGTCAGTATCCAGAAATGAATCATACGAACCCAAACTGCTGTACAATGAGGTTATTATGCATACCCAGGATAAAAACACCAACACAGACAATCATTCCATAACAAAACTTTAAAACAATTTGAATAAAACTTTTTTTTTTGAAAATTTTAACAAAAAGCTCCTGTAGGGGGCAGGCCAGCATTGACACTAAAATTTTATTAATTTCATCATCTTTAATTTTGGTTCAGTCAAATGTTACTTTTTTCCGTTCCATCAAGCAATTAAAATGGTAAACTATCCTGGCTAATCAAAAAATGTTGTGGAAAGAACAGCAAAGTTATTAAAATTAATGATCACAGGATTTAGAAATTTTGTGACTTGCATCTTCGACAGTAGCCACGACGATTTAATTTGACTCAAAAGTTTTGCTCTCAGAAATCTGTAAATTTTCATGAATATACCTGATGGCAACTGCTAAAGCCCCTTTCACACAGCCAAGAGTAACCCAAGAGTACCTTGGCAAGAGCAAAATTCAGAAATCACGAATTAACTCCCAGAGTATAGCTTTTTACTCCCAGAGTGAATATTTTGCTCCCAGAGTGAAAGTTGACACTCCCTGAGCAAAAGTTGATGCTCCCAGAGCAAATATTTCACTTCCAGATCAATTCCATACTCTCAGAAAATTTTAAACTGTTCAAAATTTTCCAAGAGTTTTCCACGAGTGTGGCAATGATCTGGGAGCATCTTGTGTTACTCTGGGAGTGAATTTTTCACTCTTGAGAGTGAAAACTATGCTCTGGGAGTGAATTCACGATTTCTGATAGTTTGCTCTTGCCAACATACTCTTGCCAAAGTCTTGTCTGTGTGAATGGGACATTATTAAGAGTGTGCAAAATTTCATCTTGATATATTCAGAGAAAGTACCATTTTTGAGCCATTTTGCGATGTTGCGTTTTTAATGGCGCTCAGTGTACTACGTGCATTGAGAGGTAGAGGTGTGAATAGCATGTGTGGAATAGGGGATAGGGTGTTAGAGGTAAGAGATCGTTTTGTAAAGATAAAAAATCTCTGGAGCTTTGGAAAACATGAAGATTGATGTATAGCATGGCAAAATCCATCAAGAATTGGCGATGTGCATAAAAAAAGAAAATGCGAGCAAACAACAAAAATATAGTATAGGATGCGTTCATTACAAGAGAGCATGTGGTAGCTGTTTTCTTCGATTTGGAAATATGGAATTATGAAAGATCTGTTTGAAATGGGTGTGAGGGGAAGACTCCCTCACTTTATTGGGGCCTTTCTTGAAGATCGATGGTTTAAAGTTCGAGTGGGATCCACCTTTTCCAATGAGTACCCCCAAGAAATGGGAGTTCCTCAGGGAAGTATCTTATCTCCCACCTGTTTTAACATTAAAATTAACAGTATTGTGAAAGCCATTCAAGATAATGTCATGTGCTCGCTTTATGTAGATGACTTTCTTGTTGCTCTTAAGTCCAAACACATGTCTACCATAGAGAGACAATTGCAGCAAAGTCTTAACAGACTTCATAAATGGTCTCAAGAAAATGGTTTTAAATTTTCTAAGGCAAAAACAGTCTGTATGCATTTTTGCCATCTTCGAACTCTCCATCCGGAGCCATCACTTAAAATTGACAATTGTGGGATCAAAGTAGTAAATTCTACGAAGTTCCTAGGAGTCACCTTTGACTCAAAACTATCTTTCATTCCCCATATTGCATCACTTATGGCAAGATGCCTGAAATCTCTGAACATGCTGAAGGTTGTGAGTAGATTGAACTGGGGAGGTGACACCACTGTCCTTCTCCGGCTCTATCGATCAATCACCCGATATCGCTTAGACTACGGTTGTATTGTCTATGGATCAATACGACCTTCTTATCTTTGTTGCCTTGATACAGTTCATAATCAAGGTCTACGATTGAGTCTTGGTGCATTTAGGACGTCGCCAGTGGAGAGTTTGTATGTTCTTGCTAAAGAACCACCTTTGTCACTACGACGTCTGAAACTGTCTCTTCAATACATGGTCAAATTGGCTGCCAACCCGACAAACCCTGCATATTCAATTGTTTTTCATCCCGACTTTACCGACCGATATGACAATCGACCGAACGCTATACGACCACTGGGACTGAGGATGGGGCCTCATCTTGCAGCAGCTGGAATCGATGCATTTTTTATTTCTGAAAACAGGGTCCCACAGATTCCTTATTGGAATATGAAAAATCCTGTTATTAACTTAGAATTAGAAAAACTAAAAAAGGCCGATACGGATCCCATTGAATATCAAACTAGGTTTCAGGACATCAAACTGAAACATCATGACCACAAATTCTTATATACAGATGGTTCCAAAGACGGAAACCGAACTGCTTATGCAGTTACTTCCTGTAAGGCAAATCTATATAGTGAGCGAATCCCCAATGAATGCTCAATCTATACAGCTGAGCTCCTAGCAATCTATCAAGCTGTCTGGCTTGCGGGAATGTCCGAGAAAGACAAATTTGTAATCTGTTCTGACTCTAAGTCAGCAATTCAAGCTCTTGCAGGTAAACAGATGGATCATCCCATTCTACAGGATATACTTATGCTTCTTTCAGGAATAGAAGATAAAGAGATTATCGTCTGTTGGATTCCAGGTCATGTGGATATTGCTGGAAACGAAAGGGCAGACACTATGGCCAAAAAAGCCCTCTCGAAGGATATGAGTGATGACACAATTCCGTACACAGATCTGCGTCCGGTTATTAATGAATACATCAAATCTGGATGGCAAGTTATGTGGAACGCATGCGAGAATAATAAACTTAGAAGCATATTACCTAGAATCAAAGAGGTTAAAAGTGTTAAAGCCAGAACACGGAGGGATCAGGTTGTGATCCACAGATGTCTTATTGGACATTCACGACTAACCCACTCTCATCTTCTACTGGGAAATCCAGCTCCAATATGTGATAACTGCCAATGCCCTCTTACAATTAAACACATATTAAAAGACTGTAGAGACTTTCAACGGCAAAGAGACACACTTCTCCCAACAAATCCACTCCAATTTCTTACACACAAACCAGAAAACATAATTACATTTTTGCATCAAACACAGACATATTACAAAATATGAGGAAAAAATGACTAAGACATATAAAATTCTAGCCTGCCTCTATATAGCCCATTAAGGTGCTGCTGAGGCGTAAAACACAAACACACACACACACACATGCTGGCCATGTTTTAAATATGATTGCAGCTGCATGTCTTACCAAGCCTTCTACGAGTATATCCCCCATGTATCCCTGGACTAGGGTACTGGGCGCAGCCCTACCCATATAGTCCCCCTTGTTGGGCTCCTTGGTGGGTGGGGAGCATGGGGGATGAACATCACAAATTCCTATGGCATACTCTCTTCCTAATTCACAGTCTCGACTAAAACGGCAGCGGTCATCCTCGGATGACTGTATCGACCCAGAACTGCTAAATCGACAAACGACAACACGAAAGTCGGAGTACCGACACAGGTACATAGTGTTCAAACCAACTAACAGGCTATCTCCTTTAGACATCTACAAGACCATACTTCAAGAAGTCGGCGAACCTGCAGAGACAACCTTACAGAGAGATGGAACCGTCCTATTTAAGACCAGAAACGACGACCAGACTCGGAAACTCCTTAGGCTGAAAGATGTTGCAGGTACACAGGCAATAATCGAACCTCATCGGACCTTGAATACTTCCAAGGGAGTGGTGTTCTCCTCCCTTAGCTATTTAGACTCGGACGACGATTTACAAGAATGGTTTGAAACTTTCACTGATGTCGTTCATTTTCATAGAATCCCACAGAGGGATAATCGGGAGCTTCTTATCTTGACTTTTTCAGACACGACTCTTCCAGAGAGTGTCAAAGTTATATGGGAGCAATGTAAGGTACGACCATACATCCCCAATCCAAGAAGATGCTATAAATGTCAACGTTTCGGTCATCTGAGCAAATGGTGCCGACGACAAGAAGTTTGTGGACATTGTGGATCCGAAGACCACGTTCAATCAAAGGAACAACCTTGCTCATCCCCTCCTCTTTGTGTCAACTGTAAGGAGGATCATCCCTCTTACAGCAAAACTTGTAGACAGTGGACTAAGGAAAAAGAGATCCTCACATTGAAGGCAACCCAAGCGATATCTTTTCCGGAGGCTAGAAGGATCGTGGACCAACATGCAGGAATTCCCAGCTATGCCGACATGGCAGGATATCCACAACCTCAACACCATGCGACACCAAGACGAAGGTTACAACTCGAGGAACGCAGCATCAACAGAATACACCAACAACACACAGAGAACATCGAAGACAACAACAGACATTCGGGAGGAACAAATGGAACAACCACGCCAAAGACAACAAACACCACAAAACAGCCTGATTCCCAGCCAGACCTTGAGAACAAATCCCAACAGCTGGCATCACAACTCCTCCTGAGGAAGAAATGGAAGTACGTAAGACTGAAACAGACACTGAAGAGGAACAGGAAGACTCGGATGATGGCAGGAACACGACACCCGGCAACCAGTCCATGGAAGCAGAACAAGATGAAGAGGAAGAAAATGCAGCAGCTCAAGGAGATCTACAGGAAAAAGAAAAGGAAGAGGGCCTAGAGGAAGAAGAAGACGATCCAGAAAACAAAGGACAGGACGGAGTGGACGAAATGGAAAAAAAGGAAACAAACCCTCAGGATGGAGGAACAGACAGTCTTGAAAAAGACAACCCAATCACTCACAGAGCCTATCTCTTCCACCTCCTACTTGCAGAAGTACCACCTGAACACATTCAAACATACCGACTAAAGATTATAGACCATTACCTAGACTCAGCAGTTTCACATCTTCAAATGTCCGGGCCCCCGCAGGTCTCGGGCCTCCTCGTGGCGGTGGGTGGTAACACTTAAGGTGAAGTCCTGTATCCTTAGTGGCCAACACGAGACAGTGCGCAAGCACACGTCTCCCCGACGGAAAAGGGGCAACCTGTTTGCCGTGGGTTGCGACCCGTGTTGGAGGATGAAGGGGTCCTGGTAGTTGAGTTGGGTGGGACTAAGTTGGCCCTCCCATACAATACACTACTTTGGCCTGGATTTCTCCCAGACGGGAGGCTGGATTGGCCCGGTCCAGTCAATCGGCTTGTCATGTTGTCAATAGGACTTTGGTCCTATTTGGCCATGGCTGATGGGCCAATCAACGGAGGTTATGATCAAGTATACGTGCCGGCCATGTCCCGTACTATGATTGCGGCTGTAATACTGACTAGCCTTTTGAGAGTATATCCTCCATGTATCCCTGGGACTAGGGTACTGGGCACTGCCCTACCCATATTGGTCTCCCCTTGTTGGGCTCCGTGGTGGGTGGGGACCATGAAGGATGAAACATAGAAATCTTCATGGATTTTTTCGAACACAACTTTTCGCAAACAGGATCTTTTAACGGTGAAACTGACCCTTGGCCAAGGTACATAGTACTGAAAGGTAAAGATGAGACATACCAAAAACTGTCCTCGGTGGTTCGTGCGAAAGCACTCCATCAGGCAATCGGCAAACCTGAAGATGTCAAGCGCTTTCCTAGCTCACTTTTGATTAAGTGTAGGGACAGACAGCAAGCCTTACGACTACTTGATTTGGAAAAACTGGATATTGCGGAGGTGGAAGTGACTCCTCATGAAAGGCTGAATTCTATCAGGGGAGTAATCAATTCATTTGATAGTCACGAGAGTTCAGATGACCAGCTACTGGACTGGTTTGAATTCCGTAAAATCCCGGTTTTATCTATATATAGGATGGGAAAAAGAACGACAAAAGACGGATCCACAGTAGAGACCCTTAGTCTCACATTCAAGGGTAACCGACTGCCAGATGCCGTTGAAATCGGATTTGAGTTTTGTCGGGTACGGCCCTATATTCCAAATCCTCGGCGTTGTTATCGATGCCAAAGATATGGACACATTACAAAGACATGCAGAAACAGAGTGGACATATGTGCCACCTGTGGAAGCTCAGAACACACACATACAAAGGATGCTCCGTGTGGCCATCCACCAAGGTGTGTAAATTGTAACGGAAACCACACGTCATTCGACAAATCATGTCCAAAATGGACGTTTGAGAAAAAAGTCCTTGAGATCAAGGCAACTTCCAATGTATCTTTTCCTGAAGCACGAAGGTTAGCACAGTCACAGTGCGGGGCTATTAGTTATGCCAAGGCACTCACTGGTGGAGATAGTGTGAATCGTGATGCAGGATCGCAGTTGTCACAGAGATCGGACCACCATTACTCTTCTGGACCCAGGTCCTCGCCCAGAACTACTCCCAGGAAAAGACTTGACCTAGACTCCACCTACAATTACTCAAAAAATTATGACAAAACTAACCCTCAAAACCACCAAGAGAAGTTCTGTGCACTGTTTGACCATGCAGGGATGGGTGAACTCCTTGAAGCACATGGGCGTCACATTGAACAACAACATGACCAGACAGGAAAAACGCAACAGAAAGACACACAGGCCAAATCAACAAAAAGGAAGTCAGACAACAGTAGTTCTGATGAAAGAACACCTTCAAAAATCCCAGCGACAGAGGTGGTCGAGTCAGACCTCAACGACACGTTTGAAACCGTTGACTCTCAACAGACCGAGGAAGAAGATATGGAGTCTCAAACCCCTCCCTCTGCGGCTGGGATAGTTCAGGACAAACAAACTAACAACACCTCCCAGACCCCATCCGCTGCTCCAATAGGTGGGAAGCCGGGTCAGGGAGGTCAACCAGACAAAACTAAAAACCCTACACAGGACAAACTACAACACGGAACCCCAACAATTCAAACACATCACCAAAAGAAAAGTCCTGACACAAAGAACAAAAGTCAAACACATCCAACAAGTACAAAAAAACCTGGCCCTCCAAACACAAATATGGGGGGAAGAACTACTAACACCAATCAAATTCTGAAACGTGACGAACATAAAGTCACGAATAGAGCCCCGTTAAGAAGACAACATTTTAACTGAACAAACTCATTCCATGGACAACATAGTTCAGTGGAATTGCAGAGGTTTAAGAGCAAATTTTGATGAAATAAAAATATTGACATCTGAGCATAGGGCGAGCATCCTATGTCTCCAGGAGACCTACTTAAAACCATCCGACAACATTACTATCAGAAATTATCATATGTATAACTCATATGGAGAAATTGTCCATGATAGGGCAATAGGTGGTTCTGCCATTCTGGTCAGACAGGGCATAATACATACTTGCCTTAATCTGACCACCACTTTGCAGGCTACTGCCGTCCGCCTAACTTTACGTAAAACGATTACCGTGTGCTCCCTTTACTTGTCACCGAGTTTCCGGGTGACCCTACAAGATCTAAATAACCTATTTGACCAATTACCTGCCCCCTCCATTATTCTTGGAGATTTTAATGGTCACAGCCCTTTATGGGGTAGTGCAGACCTGAATAGTAGAGGTGAACTGATAGAGGACTTTATAAATGGAAATAATCTTTGTGTCTTCAATGATGGGTCAGATACATTTCTACATTCAGGACATGGCACTTACTCTGCTATTGACCTAAGTATAAGTGATCCAAATTTGTTTTTAGATTTTGATTGGAAAGTGCTAGAGGATACACATGGAAGTGATCATTTCCCAATCCTATTGAAATCGTTAAATGTTGGTCCTAACTCCGGTTTATCAAGGTGGAAATTCAATAAAGCAGACTGGAATCTCTTCTCAGAACTCTGCAACAAAAATATTACCCAACAGAAATATGCAGATTCCGATTCCCCTGTAGACCATTTCACAAAAGATATTATAGACATAGCAAATAAAGCGATACCGAAATCTCAAGCCAATCCTCACCATAGCCCTAAACCTTGGTTTGACACAGAGGTCAAAGAGGCTATCAAAGCCCGCAAAAAAGCATTACGTGCCTTTAAATCTCGCCCAACACAGGAAAATCTAAATCAATTTAAAATCTTCAGAGCAAGAGCGAGAAGGATAATAAGACAAAAGAAAAGGGCTACCTGGCAAAACTATGTCTCTAAACTTAATACCCGTACACCCAGTTCCAAAGTATGGAAAATGATAAAGAAGATACAGGGTAGAGATACATCCACACATATTCAACATCTTGTCATCGACGAAGAGGAGATAACCACAACTGAGGAAATTGCAAATAGAATAGGTGACCAATTCGCATTTAATTCCTCATCGAACAATTACAACCAAGAATTCCAACAATTTAAAGAGAGGGCCGAGCGACAAAATTTAAATTTCCAGTCTGATAACTCTGAAGCATATAACATTCCCTTCTCCATGGAAGAGCTCATAGCGGCATTGAATAAGGCTAAAGACTCTGCTACTGGAGCAGATGAAGTTCATTACCAACTACTAAAGCATCTACCGGAAACAAGCCTTAAAATTATGCTTCAGATTTATAATAGAATATGGGACTTTGGTACATTCCCAACGCTGTGGAAGAAAGCGATAGTAATACCAATCCCAAAACCTAACAAAGATCACAGTGATCCGCTTAACTATCGTCCGATTGCACTTACCAGTTGTCTTTGTAAGACCATGGAAAGGATGGTCAACAATAGACTAGTATGGTATTTGGAATCAACTGAAGCCATAACAGAATATCAGTGTGGTTTCAGGTCCAAAAGAAGTACCTTGGACCGTTTAGTTTCATTCGAAACCTACATAAGAGATGCCTTTATTAAGAAAGAACATGTAGTTGCAGTATTTTTCGACTTAGAAAAAGCTTATGACACCACTTGGAAATTTGGAATTATGAAGGACATTCATGAAATGGGTTTACGGGGAAGGCTTCCTCATTTTATAAATTCATTCCTCCAAGATCGTAACTTCCAAGTCAGAATAGGAAGCACACTATCCAACAATTTTAACCAAGAAATGGGAGTTCCTCAAGGAAGTATTCTCTCTCCGACATGTTTTAATATTAAGATTAACAACATAGTCCGACATATCAAGGAGAATATCAAGTGTTCTTTATACGTAGATGATTTCCTCATTGCTTTTAAGTCAACCAAAATGACAAGTGTCGAACGACAATTGCAACTTAACCTAAACAGGTTGCAAAAATGGTCATATGAGAATGGTTTTAAATTCTCCAAAAATAAAATGGTATGTATGCACTTCTATCCTCCCAGAAGCTTTCAGCCGGATCCAATCCTAATGTTAGAAAATTCGAAAATCAAAGTAGTAAACCAGTACAAATTCCTAGGAGTTTTACTGGATTCTAAATTCTCCTTTATTCCACATATCAAAGAACTTAAAGCTAAAGGTTTAAAATCTCTTAATCTTCTCAAAGTAGTCAGCAAGCTCAGTTGGGGTGGAGACACCACTGTATTGCTACGACTATATAGGGCTATAACCCGATCACGTCTCGATTACGGGAGTATTGTATATGGATCAGCAAGACCGTCTTACCTCCGATGTCTAAATACAGTACACCATCTCGGCATTCGCCTGTGTCTTGGGGCATTTAGAACATCGCCAATCGAGAGTCTATATGTCCTTGCGAAAGAGCCACCACTGTCACTACGGCGAATAAAACTTTCGCTGCAATATTTTGTAAAACTGGCAGCATGTTCAACAAATCCGGCTTTTTACCCGGTATTTCAGCCAAAGTACCAACAAATTTATATGACTAAACAAAGTGTTATAAAACCCCTAGGGCTTAGAATGAAACCCTACTATGACATAATAAACAAAGACAACTGCATAGTTGCTGAAGTGCAGGTTCCATCCATACCTCCGTGGACCCTGCCTTCACCAATTTGTATTCTAGACCTGACAAGTCTTAGAAAATCTTCTACAAGTCCCCTGGAATACCAGAGTAAATTCCTCATAATAAAATCCCGGTATCCATCATACAAGTTTCTTTACACGGATGGGTCCAAAGATGGACTTCTGACTGGTTACGCAGTCACCTCCGCAAAGACAAGTTACTGTAATGAACGTATACCTGATGTGTGCTCGATATTCACAGCGGAACTGACAGCTATCTACAAGGCGGTAGAAATGGCAGTCAACTCGGAAACTAACAATTTTGTAATTTGCTCTGACTCAAAGTCTGCCTTGCAGGCAATAGCCAACAAGCAGGTGGAAACCCCTCTTGTATTAGACATTCTTTTTACCTTAGCAGCAATGAAAGAAAACAAGGAGATTATATTTTGTTGGATTCCAAGTCATGTTGATATCAAAGGAAATGAGATGGCTGATCTTCATGCGAAGAGAGCCTTAAGTAAAAACTTAACAGACTATGTTGTCCCTTATACGGATTTTAGAAAGCATATCAATGATTTTACCAAGTATAGTTGGCAAGTACGATGGAATGCTTGCCAACGAAACAAGCTACGCACAATACTACCACACGTCATGAATGATATAAAAATTGATGTGCACTCACGCAGAGAGCAAATCGTAATTCATAGATGTCTTATAGGGCACAGCAGATTAACCCACTCACACTTATTAAACAATGACGCAGCACCAATATGCGAAGGGTGCCAAGTACCACTTTCGATCAAACATATCTTGATAGAATGTAATAACAATCTACATCACCGACCCTTTCAATCAGGTAATCTCAAACACTTATTCTTAGAAAATTCAGCGTCCAGTATAACACAGTTCCTCAGAGATAACGACTACTTCTACAAATTATGAGAAATTAGTTCCAGGATAATCTATCTAACCAATGTTGCCTCTAAATAGCCCACACTGGTGCTGATGGGGCGTAAAACACAAACTCACTCACTCACTCACACTCTGACTCAAAGTCTGCATTGCAGGCAATAGCCAACAAGCAGGTGGAAACCCCTCTTGTATTAGACATTCTTTTTACCTTAGCAGCAATGAAAGAAAACAAGGATATTATATTTTGTTGGATTCCAAGTCACGTTGATATCAAAGGAAATGAGATGGCTGATCTTCATGCGAAGAGAGCCTTAAGTAAAAACTTAACGGACTATGTTGTCCCTTACACGGATTTTAGAAAGCATATCAATGATTTTACCAAGTATAGTTGGCAAGTACGATGGAATGCTTGCCAACAAAACAAGCTACGCACAATACTACCACACGTCATGAAAGATATAAAAATTGATGTGAACTCACGCAGAGAGCAAATCGTAATTCATAGATGTCTTATAGGGCACAGCAGATTAACCCACTCACACTTATTAAACAATGATGCAGCACCAATATGCGAAGGGTGCCAAGTACCACTTTCGATCAAACATATCTTGATAGAATGTAATAACAATCTACATCACCGACCCTTTCAATCAGGTAATCTCAAACACTTATTCTTAGAAAATTCAGCGTCCAGTATAACACGGTTCCTCAGAGATAACGACTACTTCTACAAATTATGAGAAATTAGTTCCAGGATAATCTATCTAACCAATGTTGCCTCTAAATAGCCCACACTGGTGCTGATGGGGCGTAAAACACAAACTCACTCACTCACTCACTCACCCACTCAAATGTCCGGCTTCGGCAATGTGTCTAGGAAGCTGACTGAGCGAACAAAACAAAAGCTGTACACCTGGCAAGAAGATACACACACAACCAAAAAAGAAATACACAGTTTAGTCACCAAGTACACCTTCACTGACGAATTCTATGGAATCCTCATTTTACTGGTCATTCATGGCCTTTTGTCTGTTGCTCTGAAATTGGTAAAAAAACAACGGACGACGGAAACCACGACACAAAAAGAAATAACTAAGTAGCAAAAGAACAGAACTATAAAGACACTTAGTACAAACCAAGTATGTCTCTAAATAGCCCACACAGGTGCTGATGAGACGTAAAACACTAACTCACTCACTCACTCACTCACTTCCTGGCTTTGTAACATATTCTTATGCTCTTACGGTGTTTTAAGGGGCCATGTTTAATGAAAAGTCACCAAATGTTTTTTTATTGCACTGCAAGCTTTGAAAATAAAATGAGCTTGACAAAACTGCGAACTGTTGCACTCTATTTGATTATATGTCTGCCTGTTAGGGACTGCCTACATTGTATATTGCATATAAAAGGAATTAAGGTGAACATTAAAGAGACATTAAAGTGATTTAGATAGCTAATAAGGAAGTGGAATGCAGTGTTACCTGGATCGGTGAACTTAAAGAGTTTAATTGGAAGCAGTAAATTCATTACAAACAATAAAAAAAGAATGATTTGGAAATCAATTTACTGAATGAGCCTGATATTCATGGTGCCAGCCATAAATGTCTTGTTAAATTTCACCATATTGGTCAATTTGGATGTGAATATGCAGTGTATGTTGCTATCCTACAAGCTTGTATGTAAGGCCTGACATTATTAATTTGATCTTTAGCACCTCGGATATTTTCAAGGCACCTTTTCTAAGCTCTTTTTTATAGGCATGAAAATTTTGAAAATTGTGTTTAGGCTCTTTTTTTATAGGCATGAAAATTGTGGGAAAGCTCTTTTTTTTTTGTTCTTTGTAAGCACAAAATCTGTTGGGTCTATCCATCTGAGAAGCTAAAAATTTATTTTGTCTACAGATACTAACTGGTAGTCGTGAGGTCTGGCTTTGAGGGCGTGGGTTCAAATCTCACCCCGGGAACTCACTTTAGTCCGAGCCCATGGGACATTAAATGGAGGCGGGTTGTATCCAGTATTCTATGCTGGGGCAACTGAAAGACCCTGGGCATCCCTGAATTAATAGGGTATGTTCCAGACTCAGTCTTCTCATCTCATCATCATACGGCGATCGCCTGCCTCAATATAGCCCACTAAGGTGCTGCAGAGGCGTAAAACACAAACAAGCAAACAAACAGTAGTCGTGAGGTCAACACAGTGGAGATATGCTGAATGGACGGAGGGTGTCACAGGAACGCCACATTTCCACCTGTGTCCTTTGAAGTGTGGAGTCAAACATAATGTGAAGTGGCAAGAATACAAGGTGGGATGCTGTAGATAATGGAAACCAAAACACAAAGGATAACAGTAGGGTGGCCCACGCACAAGGCAAAGATATTGCAAAGGATAGAGGAGGAAATAGATGGTCTCCTGTTTTACACAATGCCAAGATGCTTCTGGCGTCAACTGTTCCTGAAGAAGTTTAGCTGCCCTCCTGTGTATTCCAGTATTGCTTGCAGTGGTGTCGAACAAAAGTGCAACAATATTTTCCTTTAGGTCCCAAGTAATTAGCAGCTCAATCAATGCTTTTGCCTGGGATGATCTTGTTGAATCACATAATTTTGGGACACCTAGGAGCCTTCTTCGTATTTGGGAGAACCTGTACATCAGTGATTTGTAAGACTCTCCCGTAGCTTAATACCACAATGTGATTGCAAGTTTCTGTCCTCCAGAATTTGTCTTCTTTCTTCAGGTATACTTGGGCCAAGTCGGTCTTCTAACTCTTTGAACATGTCTGCAAATGACTCACCATCCATCCTCATGAATTTTTTTGTAAGAAGCCATGTCCTCCTTTTCCATGTTGCAAAATTTAGTTATATTAGAAGTTGACCAATATTACACATTTTCCTGGCTTTGACACATATTCTTATGTTCTTGTAGTGTTTTAAGGGGTCCTGTTTGACAAAAAGTCACTATATGTTTATTTTTTTTATTGCACTGTAAGCTTTGATGTTTAAATGAACTTGACAAAAATGTGCGAACTGTTGCACTTTATTTATTTTTTTTATGTCTGCCTGTTAGGGACTGACTATACTGCATATTAAAGGAATTAAGTTGACCATTGAAGAGACATTAAAGTGATTTAGATGGCTAATAAGGAAGTGGAATGCAGTCTTACCCAGATCAGTGAACTTTAAAGAATTTAATTGGAAGCAGTAAATTCATTTAAAACAATAAAAAAGCAGCCCCCGCAGGTCTCGGGCCTCCTCGTGGCGGTGGGTGGTAACACTAAGGTGAAGCCCTCTATCCTTAGTGGCCAACACGAGACAGTGCGCTTGCACACGTCTCCCCGACGGAAATGGGGCAACCTGTTTGCCGTGGGTTGCGACCCGTGTTGGAGGATGAAGGGGTCCTGGTAGTTGAGTTGGGTGGGCCTAACTTGGTCCCTCCCATACAATACACTACTTTGGCCTGGATTTCTCCTAGACGGGAGGCTGGATTGGCCCGGTCCAGTCAATCGGCTTGTCATGCTAAACCAATAGGACTTCTGCCCTATTGGACATGGCTTATGGGTTAATCAATGGAGGTTAAGTAACGGATATTTGCCTGCCATGATTTCCTGTCATGATTGAGGCTATATTGCCGACCTATCCTTCTGAGAGTATATCCTTCATGTATCCCTGGGGCTAGGGTACTGGGCGCTGCCCTATCTTTCAGTCTCCCCCTGTTGGGCTCCGTGGTGGGTGGGGAGCATGAAGGATGAATCCCTCAATCTCATGGCTTCTAACCAAACTTCCACGCGTTCGCCAGCGGGAAACCATGCTGGGCTCGCAAATGTGGCTGCTGGAATATCACCAGAAGCGAAACGCTTCAGACAGTCACCTGACCTGTCAGATTTAATGAATAACACATTCATTCACCATTGGCCCAAATTTATCACAATAAGTGGGACCAATAAGGAACTTGAGTCAATGTCTTTTATCAAGATTCATGACATTCTAGAACATTTAATCGGAACTGTTGAAAGTGGAAGGAGACTCCGAACAGGAGACATCCTCATACAGACAAGAACAAGGACACAAACTGAGAAATTACTGACACTAACAGACATCGATGGAGTGCCGGTTGAGACCGAACCGCACAAAACACTCAATTCAACCAGAGGGATTATTATTTCAAAGGAGAGCCACAAAAGCTCGGATGGAGAACTTCACAGTTGGTTTGGGAAAAGAAACATTGGTTTCATAAAACGAATAAACCTGAAGAAAGAACCACTCCAACTCCTTACTCTAAGTTTCCCTGGAAAGTCCCTACCAAACAAGACCCCTATTGGATTTGAACAGTGCAGAGTGAGACCTTTCATCCCGAATCCACAAAGGTGCTATCGTTGCCAAAAATACGGACATGTGATATCAAGATGTAAGGGGCTAGAAAGATGTGCAAACTGCACATCAACTGAACACACACACTCAAAAGAACAACCATGCCATGAACCACCAAAGTGTGTAAACTGCCAAGAAACTCATCCGGCTTATGATCGAAACTGTCCCAAATGGAAGGAGGAGAAAGAAGTTCAACGACTAAAAGCAACGAAGGACATCAGCTTTCCAGAAGCACGTAGAACAGTTACATCAATGTCACCAAAACAAAGAAGTACTCCACGCCGCAAACTCCAGCTGGACTCACATTCTATCTCGAGAACCGAAGCTTTCATGGGACAAGCCTTCTCTCAAACAGACAATTTCAGCCTACTACAAAATCATATTGCAGCCAAACTTCCTGCACAATCACAAGCCACGACTCAACCCAAACATCCAGCCGAAGACAGTACCAGCAACCAGGGATCCGAACATTCCGAGGATCCCATGGAAACTGGTACACAACAAACAGTCAGTCCGTCTAGGGCTGACCGGCGGGACCAACGTCCCCCACCAAAACCATCTGATAAAACACCATCGAACAATCCTCCTCCTAGACCATCCTCATCTACCACCTCTACACCCCAGTCCTCTAGAGGACACTCAAACACTAGGGGTAGAGGTTTAAATAGAAACAGCT
The DNA here is from genome assembly GCA_026936325.1 of Platynereis dumerilii. Taxonomy (NCBI): domain Eukaryota; kingdom Metazoa; phylum Annelida; class Polychaeta; order Phyllodocida; family Nereididae; genus Platynereis; species Platynereis dumerilii. The sequence continues at coordinate 28,015,056 of JAPTHN010000008.1, read as the reverse complement.
TCAAAATTAATCAAAGTAGAAAATAACATCTACTACTTAAAACACCCTCATAAATCATGGATAATATAGTCCAATGGAACTGTCGCGGTTTCAGGGCCAATTTTGACGAAATTAACATCCTATCTCTTGAGTTACAACCATCCATCTTCTGTCTTCAAGAGACCTATCTGAAACCCAGCGACAGTTTAAAAATAAGAAATTATCATATTTACAACAACTATGGAAATATTGTCCATGAGAGGGCCTATGGTGGCTCCTCTATTTTGGTAAAAGAGGGCATTATTCATTCTAGTGTCATCCTTGACACAAATTTACAAGCTGTTGCAATCAGAGTAACAGCACATAAAACTTTTACCATATGCTCCCTCTATATCTCTCCTAGCCATCATCTTACAATCCAGGAATTGACAAATCTTTTCCAACAATTACCAGCACCATGCCTCATCCTCGGAGATTTTAATGGTCATCATCCAATGTGGGGAAGCCAACAAAGTAATGACAAAGGTCTTATCATCGAGGAATTCCTTTCATCAAACGATCTTTGTGTTTTTAACGATGGAACTTACACTTATTTACACCCTGGTCATGGTACCTATAGTCCCATAGACCTAAGTGTCAGTGATCCTGCCCTTTTTTTAGATTTCAATTGGTATGTCCTTCAGGACAGCCATGGAAGTGATCATTTCCCCGTTATACTAGAGCCCACATCAAACTCCCAAATGCCAAATCATCCCCGTTGGAAATTAGATAAGGCTGACTGGGACTTGTATAGCAAACTGTCAGCAAATCTCCATCTTCATACATACTTAAACAGTGACTCTCCTGTAGAAAAGTTTGCTGAAGATATAATAACAATAGCCCACAAGTGCATCCCTAAAACAAAAGGAGGAATTACTGGAAAATCAAGACCTTGGTATGATACTGAGGTAAAAGAGGCTATAAAAGAAAGAAAGAAAGCACTTAGAGCCTACAACACCAGGCCAACTAGTGCCAACTTGGAGAATTTCCGCATCTTAAGAGCAAAAACCAGACGTCTGATAAGACAGAAAAAGAGGGTTACCTGGAGAAATTACATTTCTAATCTAAATGAAAGAACACCGTCATCTAAAGTGTGGGAAATGATTAAAAAAATTCAAGGGAAGACGTCGACATCTAAGATCAGCCATCTCATAGTTAATGAAGAAGAATATACAACGTCGGAGCAAATAGCAAACAAGCTAGCCGAAAAGTTCTCATATAATTCTTCTTCAGAAAACTACACTCCAGAGTTCCAACATTTTAAAACACAGGCAGAAAGACTGGTTTTAAATATACGGTCAAATGACCTGGAAGAATACAATAGTTCTCTTACTATGGAAGAACTTCTGACGGCATTACAGAAAGCTAAAGATTCAGCTGTAGGGCCAGATGAAATCCACTATCAACTGCTGAAACATCTTCCTCCCCCATGCTTAGAGATTCTCCTCTACATCTTTAATATAATTTGGGATTATGGAACCTTCCCTGCCTCCTGGAGGGCAGCAACAATTATTCCAATTCCAAAACCAAATAAGGATCATACAGATCCTACAAATTACAGGCCCATTGCCTTGACAAGCTGTCTTTGTAAGACAATGGAAAGGATTATTAATGACAGACTTGTCTGGTACCTTGAGTCAAATGACTGCATTTCTGAATTCCAATGTGGTTTTCGAAAACAGAAGAGCACAGTAGACCATCTGGTCAGATTAGAAACATATATAAGGGATGCGCTAATAACAAGGGAGCATGTAGTAGCTGTATTCTTTGATTTAGAAAAAGCGTATGATACCACCTGGAAATTTGGCATCATGAAAGACCTGCATGATTTTGGATTGAGAGGAAGACTTCCTCACTTTATTGGCTCTTTCTTAGAAGATCGATGTTTTAAAGTTAAAGTGGGGTCAACACTTTCAAGTGAATACACCCAAGAGATGGGTGTCCCCCAGGGAAGCATTTTATCTCCCACATGTTTTAATATAAAAATAAATAGCATTGTCAAAGCTATTCGTGAAAATATCATGTGCTCACTTTATGTCGATGACTTTCTTATTGCAATAAAATCCAAGCAAATGTCAACTATAGAAAGACAGTTGCAACAAAATTTAAATAAATTACAGAAGTGGTCTCAAGAAAATGGCTTTAAATTTTCTAAGTCCAAAACAGTATGTATGCACTTTTGCCATCTTAGAACTCCCCATCCTGAGCCAACACTTAGAATTGATAATTGTGCAATCAAAGTAGTAAATTCTTATAAATTTCTTGGAGTCACATTTGACTCAAAACTCTCCTTCATCCCCCACATAACTGCACTTAAGGCAAAATGCCTGCAGTCGTTGAACATCTTGAAAGTAGTGGGAAAAATTAACTGGGGTGGTGACACCACTGTTCTTCTCAGGCTTTGCCCCCGCAGGTCTCGGGCCTCCTCGTGGCGGTGGGTGGTAACACAAGAGTGAAGTCCTCTATCTCTTGTGGCCAACACGAGACAGTGCGCAAGCACACGTCTCCCCGACGGAAATGGGGCAACCTGTTTGCCGTGGGTTGCGACCCGTGTTGGAGGATGAAGGGGTCCTGGTAGTTGAGTTGGTTGGGACAAAGTTGGTCCCTCCCATACAATACACTACTTTGGCCTGGATTTCTCCCAGACGGGAGGCTGGATTGGCCCGGTCCAGTCAATCGGCTTGTCATGTTGTCATTAGGACTTTGGTCCTATTTGGCCATGGCTGATGGGTCAATCAAAGAAGGGTAGAAACCGGATATTTGCCTGCCATGGTTATTTTCTCATGATTGAGGCTGTATTGCAGGCCTAGCCTTTAGAGAGTATATCCTTCATGTATTCCTGGGACTAGGGTACTGGGCTTTGCCCTACCCGACTTAGTCTCCCCGTGTTGGGCTCCGTGGTGGGTGGGGACCATGAAGGATGAAGAATGGAAATCTGTATGGATTTTTTCAACCATAACCTATCTCAAGGACTTTTTGACTGTGAACCTGAACCTTGGCCAAGGTATATAGTGCTAAAAGGCAAGGACGAGGCATTCCAACAGATGTCATCAACGATACGGGCGAAAGCCCTTCTTCAGGCAATAGGCAAACCAGAGGATGTAAGACGATTCCCTGGTTCCCTCTTGATTAAATGCAGGGATAGAGAGCAATCTCAACGACTACTGGACATGGAACAACTACATATTGCAAAGGTGGAAGTGGCTCCACATGAAAAGTTAAACTCAATCCAAGGAGTGATACATTCATTTGATAGCCACGAGAACACTAATGCGGAGCTCCTCGACTGGTTCGAGTTCCGCAAAATTCCGGTTGTCTCCATTTACAGAATGTCGCAAAGAACAACAAAAGATGGCTCGGTAGTAGAGACTCTTTGTCTCACCTTTAAGGGAAACCGGCTACCGGAAGCTGTAGAAATTGGATTTGAATTCTGTAGGGTGCGCCCCTACATCCAAAATCCACGGCGCTGTTACCGATGCCAGAAATATGGTCACATTACCAAGACATGTAAAAGCAGAGTGGAGGTATGTGCCAACTGTGGAGGCTCGGATCACACCCATACTAAGGATGCTCCGTGTGGTCTCCCTCCAAGATGTGTCAACTGCAAGGGAAACCACTCATCGTTCAACAAGTCATGTCCTAAATGGACCTACGAGAAACAAGTCCTTGAGATCAAGGCAACCTCAAATGTCTCATTTCCTGAGGCTAGACGAATAGCACAATCCCGATATGGAGCTCAAAGTTATGCTCAGGCCGCTGGTGAAGAGAATGCAGAACTACCAACGGGATCACAGTTGTCCCATGGATCTTCCATTCACCGCCAAGCTGGACCCAGTTCATTTCCTCGCACAACGCCAAGATTAAGAGTAGACCTGGATCCAGATTTCAGCTACTCAAAACATTCTCTGACAAATAAAGACACAAACAAATCCAATTCACAAGAACATGATGACAAATTCCTTAATCTTTTTGAACACGCACATATGAATGAACTTCATAACGTGCACGAAAGACACTTGACACAAAATCGAGAGAAAACAGACAAAAAGCAACAAAAGGACCTGCAAAACAAACCGACAAAAAGGAAATCTGATGACAGAAATTCTGACGAGAGAGCCCCAATGAAGATTCAAGTGACAGAGGTCGAATCTGACCTAAATTCCTCTTTTGAAACGGTTGACTCCCAGCCATCAGATGAAGAAAACCCAATGGAACTGCAAACACCTCCTACAGTTCCCGAGGTAGTTAAGGCCGATGCTGGTTCTCCCACCAAGGTGGACAAACCAACTGACAACACCTCCCAGACCCCATCTGCTGCTCCAACAGGTCGAAAGCAGGGTCAGGGAGGTCAACCAGACAAAACAAAAAACCCTACACAGGACAAACTGCAACGCAGAACCCCGACAACTCAAACACATCACCAAAATAAAAGTCCCGACTCAAAGGACACGAGTCAAACACATCCAAAAAGTACAAAAATACCTGGCCCACCAAACACAAATATGGGGGGAAAATCTACTAACACCAATCAAATTCTGAAACGTGACAAACATAAAGTCACGAATAGAGCCCCGTTAATAAGATAACATCTATGACTGAACAAACTCATTCCATGGACAACATAGTTCAGTGGAATTGCAGAGGTTTAAGAGCAAATTTTGATGAAATAAAAATATTGACATCTGAGCATAGGGCCAGCATCCTATGTCTCCAGGAGACTTACTTAAAACCATCCGACAACATTACTATCAGAAATTATCATATGTATAACTCATATGGAGACATTGTCCATGATAGGGCAATAGGTGGTTCTGCCATTCTGGTCAGGCAGGGCATAATACATACTTGCCTTAATCTGACCACCACTTTGCAGGCAACTGCCGTCCGCCTAACGTTACGTAGAACGATTACCGTGTGCTCCCTTTACTTGTCACCGAGTTCCCGGGTGACCCTACAAGATCTAAATAACCTATTTGACCAATTACCTGCCCCCTCCATTATTCTTGGAGATTTTAATGGTCACAGCCCTTTATGGGGTAGTGCAGACCTGAATAGTAGAGGTGAACTGATAGAGGACTTTATAAATGGAAATAATCTTTGTGTCTACAATGATGGGTCAGATACATTTCTACATTCAGGACATGGCACTTACTCTGCTATTGACCTAAGTATAAGTGACCCAAATTTGTTTTTAGATTTTGAATGGAAAGTACTAGAGGATACACATGGAAGTGATCATTTCCCAATCCTATTGAAATCGTTAGATGTTGGTCCTAACTCCGGTTTATCAAGGTGGAAATTCAATAAAGCAGACTGGAATCTCTTCTCAGAACTCTGTAACAAAAATATTACCCAACAGAAATATGCAGATTCTGATTCCCCTGTAGACCATTTCACAAAAGATATTATAGACATAGCAAATAAAGCGATACCGAAATCTCAAGCCAATCCTCACCATAGCCCTAAACCTTGGTTTGACACAGAGGTCAAAGAGGCTATCAAAGCCCGCAAAAAAGCATTACGTGCCTTTAAATCTCGCCCAACATCAGAAAATCTAAATCAATTTAAAATCTTCAGAGCAAGAGCGAGAAGGATAATAAGACAAAAGAAAAGGGCTACCTGGCAAAACTATGTCTCTAAACTTAATACCCGTACACCTAGTTCAAAAGTATGGAAAATGATAAAGAAGATACAGGGTAGAGATACATCCACACATATTCAACATCTTGTCATCGACGAAGAAGAGATAACCACAACTGAGGAAATTGCAAATAGAATAGGTGACCAATTCGCATTTAACTCCTCATCGAACAATTACACCCAAGAATTCCAACAATTTAAAGAGAGGGCCGAGCGACAAAATTTGAATTTCCAGTCTGATAACTCTGAAGCATATAACATGCCCTTCTCCGTGGAAGAGCTCATAGCGGCATTGAATAAGGCTAAAGACTCTGCTACTGGAGCAGATGAAGTTCATTATCAACTACTAAAGCATCTACCGGAAGGAAGCCTTAAAATTATGCTTCAGATTTATAATAGAATATGGGACTTTGGTACATTCCCAACGCTGTGGAAGAAAGCGATAGTAATACCAATCCCAAAACCTAACAAAGACCTCAGTGATCCACTTAACTATCGTCCGATTGCACTCACCAGTTGTCTTTGTAAGACCATGGAAAGGATGGTCAACAATAGACTAGTATGGTATTTGGAATCAACTGAAGCCATAACAGAATATCAGTGTGGTTTCAGGTCCAAAAGAAGTACATTGGACCATTTAGTATCATTAGAAACCTACATAAGAGATGCCTTCATTAAGAAAGAACATGTAGTTGCAGTATTTTTTGACCTAGAAAAAGCTTATGACACCACTTGGAAATTTGGAATTATGAAGGACATTCATGAAATGGGTCTCCGGGGAAGGCTTCCTCACTTTATAAATTCATTCCTTCAAGATCGAAACTTCCAAGTCAGAATAGGAAGCACACTATCCAACAATTTTAACCAAGAAATGGGAGTTCCTCAGGGAAGTATTCTCTCTCCGACATGTTTTAATATTAAGATTAACAACATAGTCCGACATATCAAGGAGAATATCAAGTGCTCTTTATACGTTGATGATTTCCTTGTTGCTTTTAAGTCAACCAAAATGACAAGTGTGGAACGACAACTGCAACTTAACCTAAACAGGTTGCAAAAATGGTCATATGAGAATGGTTTTAAATTCTCCAAAAATAAAACGGTGTGTATGCACTTCTATCCTCCCAGAAGCTTTCAGCCGGATCCAATCCTAATGTTAGAGAATTCGAAAATCAAAGTAGTAAACCAGTACAAATTCTTAGGAGTTTTACTGGATTCTAAATTCTCTTTTATTCCACATATCAAAGAACTTAAAGCTAAAGGTTTAAAATCTCTTAATCTTCTCAAAGTAGTCAGCAAGCTCAGTTGGGGTGGAGACACCACTGTATTGCTACGACTATATAGGGCTATAACCCGATCACGTCTCGATTACGGGAGTATTGTATATGGATCAGCAAGACCGTCCTACCTCCGATGTCTAAATACAGTACACCACCTGGGCATTCGCCTGTGTCTTGGAGCATTTAGAACATCGCCAATCGAGAGTCTATATGTCCTTGCGAAAGAACCACCATTGTCACTACGGCGTATAAAACTTTCGCTGCAATATTTTGTTAAACTGGCAGCATGTCCAACAAATCCGGCTTTTTACCCGGTATTTCAGCCAAAGTACCAACAAATTTATATGACTAAACAAAGTGTTATAAAACCCCTAGGGCTTAGAATGAAACCCTACTACGACATAATAAACAAAGACAACTGCATAGTTGCTGAAGTGCAGGTTCCATCAATATCTCCGTGGACCCTGCCTTCACCAATTTGTATTCTAGACCTGACAAGTCTTAGAAAATCTTCTACAAGTCCCCTGGAATACCAGAGTAAATTCCTCATAATAAAATCCCGGTATCCATCATACAAGTTTCTTTACACGGATGGGTCCAAAGATGGACTTCTGACTGGTTACGCAGTCACCTCCGCAAAGACAAGTTACTGTAATGAACGTATACCTGATGTGTGCTCGATATTCACAGCGGAACTGACAGCTATCTACAAGGCGGTAGAAATGGCAGCCAACTCAGAAACTAACAATTTTGTAATTTGCTCTGACTCAAAGTCTGCATTGCAGGCAATAGCCAACAAGCAGGTGGAAACCCCTCTTGTATTAGACATTCTTTTTACCTTAGCAGCAATGAAAGAAAACAAGGATATTATATTTTGTTGGATTCCAAGTCATGTTGATATCAAAGGAAATGAGATGGCTGATCTTCATGCGAAGAGAGCCTTAAGTAAAAACTTAACGGACTATGTTGTCCCTTATACGGATTTTAGAAAGCATATCAATGATTTTACCAAGTATAGTTGGCAAGTACGATGGAATGCTTGCCAACGAAACAAGCTACGCACAATACTACCACACGTCATGAAAGATATAAAAATTGATGTGAACTCACGCAGAGAGCAAATCGTAATTCATAGATGTCTTATAGGGCACAGCAGATTAACCCACTCACACTTATTAAACAATGATGCAGCACCAATATGCGAAGGGTGCCAAGTACCACTTTCGATCAAACATATCTTGATAGAATGTAATAACAATCTACATCACCGACCCTTTCAATCAGGTAATCTCAAACACTTATTCTTAGAAAATTCAGCGTCCAGTATAACACGGTTCCTCAGAGATAACGACTACTTCTACAAATTATGAGAAATTAGTTCCAGGATAATCTATATAACCAATGTTGCCTCTAAATAGCCCACACTGGTGCTGATGGGGCGTAAAACACAAACTCACTCACTCACTCACTCACTCTTCTCAGGCTTTACCGTGCAGTGACTCGGGCACGTCTCGACTATGGCTGTATTGTATATGGCTCAGCAAGACCATCTTATCTTCGATGTCTGAATACAGTTCATAATCAAGGACTCCGTTTGAGTCTTGCAGCATTCAGAACATCGCCAGTAGATAGTCTGTATGTTCTGGCAAAGGAGCCTCCTTTATCACTCAGACGACTGAAGCTATCTCTACAGTATACTGTCAAACTGGCTGCAAATCCTTTTAATCCAGCATACTCAATTGTCTTCCATCCTAGCCATACAGAGAAATATGACAGACGACCCAATGCTATTCGGCCACTTGGATTGAGGATGAGGCCTCATCTGGAGGCCGCTGGAATAGATACATTTTTAATTGCTGAGAACAAAGTTCCGCAGGTTCCACACTGGAGTATGGAAAAACCAGTTGTTAACACTGAACTGGAAGAAATGAAAAAGGCGGAAACAGACCCGCTAGAGTATCAAAGAAGGTTCTACGACCTTAAACTTAGATATCATAATTACAAATTCTTATATACAGATGGCTCAAAAGATGGAAACCGAACAGCTTATGCTGTAACTTCCTGTAAATCAAATCTATACAGTGAGCGCATCTCAAATGAAAGCTCAGTATACACTGCTGAGCTTTTAGCAATCTACAAAGCCATATGGCTTGCTGGAATGTCTGAAAAAGACAAATTTGTAATTTGTTCAGACTCTAAATCAGCAATCCAAGCTCTTGCCAGCAAGAGGTTGGATCATCCCATATTACAAGACATACTCATGCTCCTGTCTGGATTAGATAGCAAAGAAATTGTTTTCTGCTGGATTCCGGGTCATGTGGGAATTGCTGGAAACGAAAAAGCAGATCTTATGGCGAAAAATGCTCTTTCCAAAGATCTTACCGTTGATACTATTCCGTACACGGACCTCCGTCCAACTATCAACGATTATATAAAATCCGGATGGCAAGTTATGTGGAATGCATGTGAGAATAATAAACTGAGAGTAATCTTTCCTAGAATCAGGGATGTACAACACATTACCTCAAGAACACGCAGAGACCAAATTGTCATTCACAGGTGTCTTATTGGACATTCAAGACTTACTCATTCCCATCTTTTACTGGGCGACCCAGCCCCGATTTGTGAGGAATGCCAATGTCCCCTCACAATCAAACACATCCTAAAGGATTGTAGAGTTTTTCAAACACAAAGAAATGCACTTCTCCCAACAAATCCACTTCGACTTCTTGTAGACAAGCCAGAAAACATAATCACATTTTTGCACCAGACACAGACATACTACAAAATATGAGGACAATAAACAAAGAAAAATAACACCAGGTCCTGAGCAAGCCTCGATATAGCCCAATAAGGTGCTGCAGAGGCGTAAAACACAAACACACACACACACACACGATAAAAAAGTAATGATTTGGAAATCCAACTTGATGAATGAGCCTGATATTCATGGTGCCAGCCATAAATGTCTTGTTAAATTTCACCATATTGGTCAATTTGGATGTGAAAATGCAGTGTATGTTGCTATCCTACAAGCTTGTATAAGGCCTGACATTATTAATTTGATCTTTAGCGTTTTGGATATTTTCAAGGCACATTTTCTAAGATTGGTTGGTAAAATTAAAGTTTAAAATATGTAATATCAATTTTGAAAATTGTGGGAAAGCTCTTTTTCATAGGCATGAACATTTTGAAAATTGTGGGTAAGCTCTTTTTTTATAGGCATGAACATTGTGGCTAAGCTCTTTTTTATAGGCATGAAAATGTTGAAAATTGTGAGTGAGCTCTTTTTTATATGCCTGAAAATTTTGAAAATTGTGGCTAAGCCCTTTTTTATAGGCCTGAAAATTTTGAAAATGTGGGTAAACTCTTTTTTTATAGGCATGAACATTGTGGCTAAGCTCTTTTTTATAGGCATGAAAATGTTGAAAATTGTGGGTAAGCTCTTTTTTATAGGCATGAACATTGTGGCTAAGCTCTTTTTTATTGGCATGAAAATGTTGAAAATTGTGGGTAAGCTCTTTTTTATAGGCCTGAAAATGTTGAAAATTGTGGCTAAGCTCTTTTTTATAGGCCTGAAAATTTTGAAAATTGTGGCTAAGCTCTTTTTTATATGCCTGAAAATTTTGAAAATTGTGGGTAAACTCTTTTTTTCGATCTGAGAAGATAAAAAATTATTTTGTCTATACTAACTGGTAGTCGTGAAGTCAACACCTTGGTGAGATGTGGAAGGAAGGAAGTTGTCACATGAACATCACAATTCCATCTGTGTCCCTTGAAGTGTGGAGTCCAGCACAATGTGGGAAGTGGCAAGAATACAAGGTGGGATGGTCTCCTTGTTTTACACTGCCAAGATGCTTCTGGTGTCAAACTGCCATGATGTTTACTGGTGTTGTAAGGCGAATCTCGACTCACTTACAGTCTAAGAATGACAAGTGCCTACAGAATTGCTCCATTATGTTCCTTGTGAGGTCATATCCCTATATGTATATATATCTGTGCCATGTTATTCTCAATGACTCCTATGTCCACAGACAACAACCACCACACAACGGCCTACATCCCAGGCAGACCTTGAACAACCAAACCCATCAGCTGGAGCCACAGCTCCTCATGAGGTAGCAATGGACAAAGAACACACAACTACAACAGACACAAATGAGGAAAATGAAGACTCAGATGATGACAGAAGCACGACACCTGACAATGAATCCATGGAAGCAGAAGATGAAGAGGCAGAAAAGGAACAGGTTCCGGAGGTTCCACAGGAAGCAGAAAAAGAAGAAGGTCCAGAGAATCCACAGGAGGAAGAAACAGCCGAGAGTCGCCCCCGCAGGTCTCGGGCCTCCTCGTGGCGGTGGGTGGTAACACAAGAGTGAAGTCCTCTATCTCTTGTGGCCAACACGAGACAGTGCGCAAGCACACGTCTCCCCGACGGAAATGGGGCAACCTGTTTGCCGTGGGTTGCGACCCGTGTCGGAGGATGAAGGGGTCCTGGTAGTTGAGTTGGATGGGACTAAGTTGGTCCCCCCCATACAATACACTACTTTGGCCTGGATTTCTCCTAGACGGGAGGCTGGATTGGCCCGGTCCAGTCAATCGGCTTGTCATGTTGTCATTAGGACTTCGGTCCTATTTGGCCATGGCTGAAGGGTCAATCAAAGAAGGTTTTGACCATGTCTACATGCTGGCCATGTTTTTAAATATGATTGCAGCTGTATTTCTTACCTAGCCTTCTACGAGTATATCCCCCATGTATCCCTGGGACTAGGGTACTGGGCTCAGCCCTACCCATATTGGTCTCCCCTTGTTGGGCTCCTTGGTGGGTGGGGAGCATGGGGGATGAAACACCAAATATCCTATGGCCTATTCTCTTTCAAATTCACAGTCCAGACTAAAAAGGCAGCGGTCATCCTCGGATGACTGCATTGACCCGGAACTTCTAAATCGACCAACGACCACGCGGAAGTCAGAATACCGACACCGATTCATTGTCCTAAATCCAACAGGCAAACTTTCTCCCTTTGCGATCTACAAGACAATTCTACAAAAAGTCGGAGAACCTGCAGAAACCACACAACAAAGAGATGGAACTGTCTTATTTAAAACAAGAAATGACCAACAAACACAAAGACTGCTTGAGCTGACAAGTATTGCAGGAACTCCGACTATAGTCGAGCCACATCGCACATTAAACACTTGTAAGGGGGTGGTTTTCTCCTCACTTAGCTATTTAAATTCTGACGAGGACTTACAAGAGTGGTTTGAAACCTTCACTGATGTCGTTCATTTTCATCGCATCCCGCAGAGGGATCATCGAGAACTTCTTATCTTGACCTTTTTAGACACTACTCTTCCTGAGAGTGTTGGAGTTGTATGGGAACGGTGCAAGGTACGACCTTATATTCCAAACCCAAGAAGATGTTTTAAATGTCAACGTTTCGGTCATCTGAGCAAGTGGTGCCAAAGACAAGAAGTTTGTGGACACTGTGGATCCCAGGACCACACCCAATCAAAAGATCAACCTTGCTCATCCCCTCCTCTTTGTGTTAACTGTAAGGAGGATCACCCCTCTTACAGCAAAACGTGTAAACAGTGGACAAAAGAAAAAGAAATCCTCACATTGAAGGCAACCCAAGCGATATCTTTTCCAGAGGCTAGAAGGATTGTGGAACAGCACTCAGGAATTCCAAGCTATGCGGACATGGCGGGGTATCCTCAACCTCAACATCATGCAACACCCAGACGAAGGCTACAACTCGAAGAACACAGCATCAACAGATCACACAAACAACGCACAGACAACATAGAAGACACAAACAGACACTCCGGAAGAACAACTGAAACATCCACTCCACAGACAACAACCACCACACAACGGCCTACATCCCAGGCAGACCTTGAACAACCAAACCCATCAGCTGGAGCCACAGCTCCTCATGAGGTAGCAATGGACAAAGAACACACAACTACAACAGACACAAATGAGGAAAATGAAGACTCAGATGATGACAGAAGCACGACACCTGACAATGAATCCATGGAAGCAGAAGATGAAGAGGCAGAAAAGGAACAGGTTCCGGAGGTTCCACAGGAAGCAGAAAAAGAAGAAGGTCCAGAGAATCCACAGGAGGAAGAAACAGCCGAGAGTCAAGAGGAAGTAAGGGAAGACCATTCACCAGACAAGGAAGCAGAAAGAAAGAAAGAAATTAACGAAAAGGAACGACAACCAGTTAACAAAGGAAAAGACAAGCCAGTACCAGAACAGATCTCTTACAGAGAATATCTTCTCCGCTTCCTTCAAGGAAGAGTACCGAATGGAGACATTCAACGACCAATGTTTGTACAAAAATACCTGAATCTGGCAGTTTCATATCTGGTACCAATGCCTAGCTTTGACAAACTGCGTGCCAAACTGACTGAGCGAACTAACCAAAGGATGCACAGTTGGCCACCAGACACCTTTGCTACCAAAAAAGAAGTACTTAATCTAGTCACTCAGCACGACTTCACAGACGATTTTTATGGAGCCATTATTGTTTTGATTCAACATGATTTTATGTTTGCTGCTATGCAAGTGATAAAAGAACAAATACAAAGACAAACTAACATGAAGACAAAGACAGGAAACACAAAATAATTACCAAACACCAATCCAACTGAATTAACTCCCTTAACACAAACCAAGGATGTCTCTAAATAGCCCAACAAGGTGCTGATGAGACGTAAAGAACAAATACACACACACACACACACAGCCGAGAGTCAAGAGGAAGTAAGGGAAGACCATTCACCAGACAAGGAAGCAGAACGAAAGAAAGAAATTAACGAAAAGGAACGACAACCAGTTAACAAAGGAAAAGACAAGCCAGTACCAGAACAGATCTCTTACAGAGAATATCTTCTCCGCTTCCTTCAAGGAAGAGTACCGAATGGAGACATTCAACGACCAATGTTTGTACAAAAATACCTGAATCTGGCAGTTTCATATCTGGTACCAATGCCTAGCTTTGACAAACTGCGTGCCAAACTGACTGAGCGAACTAACCAAAGGATGCACAGTTGGCCACCAGACACCTTTGCTACCAAAAAAGAAGTACTTAATCTAGTCACTCAGCACGACTTCACAGACGATTTTTATGGAGCCATTATTGTTTTGATTCAACATGATTTTATGTTTGCTGCTATGCAAGTGATAAAAGAACAAATACAAAGACAAACTAACATGAAGACAAAGACAGGAAACACAAAATAATTACCAAACACCAACCCAACTGAATTAACTCCCTTAACACAAACCAAGGATGTCTCTAAATAGCCCAACAAGGTGCTGATGAGACGTAAAGAACAAATACACACACACACTCAATGACTCCTATGCAGCCCCCGCAGGTCTCGGGCCTCCTCGTGGCGGTGGGTGGTAACACTAAGGTGAAGACCTCTATCCTTAGTGGCCAACATGAGACAGTGCTTGCACGGTGTGTCCCCTACCTTACAGGGGAATATCAATGAATATGTCATTTACCATGATTCCAAACCGGATCGTACGTCAACCGGGTTACCAAGGTGCGCGTCCCTCAGCGGGAAACCAGGCTGAGATCGAAAAATTTGCGACTGGACTACCATGATTTCCACGGACAAGACCATCCTCGGATGACTTGATTGACCCTGCCCGCCCCTCACACATGTCAAAAAATGAAAATTGCCTCGTGATAACTGGTATTGAAAAATCACTAAAGGATCTATCAGCAATCGCTGTGTACGAAATTGTTGCAGACATTTGTGACAACACAGTAGCAGATACAATAAAGCGTCAAGTCAATGGAACGTTTCTCATTCAACCACAGAATGCCGCACAAAGAGAGAAATTGACATTTGTCACAGAAATAGAGAATACACGAGTCTCCATTGAACCTTTCCAAAAACCAGGCAAAGGCATTATCTTCTCGAAAGAGAACAAGACATGCTCGGACTCGCAACTCACAAAGTGGTTCCAAAAACATGGCATTACGCAATTCAAACGTTTGTCCCAACGAAATGATTATGAATCCATAAAACTGACATTCAAAAACAACAATGTACCCAAGAAAGTACCTGTAGCTTTTGAAAAGTGCAGAGTTTGCCCACTCTTTCCTCGACCAAAACGCTGTTTCAATTGCCAATTGTATGGCCATGTCAGCACAACATGTAGACGGTTCACAGTTAGTGCCAATTGTGGTGATCGAGATCACACTCACACGAGAGACAAACCATGCTTCAGGCCCTCGCATTGTGTCAATTGCAGAGGGGACCACCCTGCGTTTAGCCACAACTGTGAAGTCTTCAAGAGAGAAAAAGAAATTGTACAATTTCAGATTGACACAGGATGTTCGTTTCCTGAAGCCAAGCGCATAGTTGAACAGGACATGGACAAAATTGACCAAGACACAGATTACCCAAGACCAGTACTACATTCGTCACCACGGAGAAGGATTCAACTTTTTGAGAACCTTTTCAAGGATGTCTTTCGGACAACGCCTTCACCAGACCGACCAAAGACGGGAGAAACTGTGAAATATCCTGAATCTGATTTATGTACACCACCCAGTAAAAAGATTCAACAAAGTCAACCATCCTCTTCTTATGCTCCACGGACAAAAATGTCACCACAACAACCGAAGAAGAAAGAAACAGCTCCACAGAGAAAAATGTCACTACAACAACCGAAGAAGAAAGAAGCGGCTGCTGAGTACAAGAAACCATCCAAAACAACAAATCAAGACAGCTCAACAGACCAAGGATTTCCTCGCATAGACAAGAGAAAAATGGCAAGCACCAAAAAAGCACCCGTCATATCTAACAGACTTTTAAAACTTATCAAGAACCTTGACAAAAACCAAGTATGTCTCTAAATAGCCCACTCAGGTGCTGATGTGGCCCCCGCAGGTCTCGGGCCTCCTCGTGGCGGTGGGCGGTAACACTAAGGTGAAGACCTCTATCCTTAGTGGCCAACATGAGACAGTGCGCATGCACGGTGTGTCCCCTACCTTACAGGGGAATATCAATGAACATGTCATTTACCATGATTCCAAACCGGATCGTACGTCAACCGGGTTACCAAGGTGCGCGTCCCTCAGCGGGAAACCAGGCTGAGATCGAAAAATTTGCGACTGGACTACCAAGATCTCAATGGACAAGGACATCTCCGGATTACTTGACTGACCCTGACCGCCCCCCACATCTGTCAAAGACTGAAAATTTGCTTGTTATAAAAGGTGTCACACAATCACTGGAAGACCTATCATCTGTTGCTATCTACGAAAAAATTGCAGACCTTTGCGACATGACAATTGCAGATAGCCTGAGACGCCAAACCAATGGCACATTCCTTCTTAAACCTGCGACCTCTGACCAACAAGACAAATTGACCGGCACCCATGAGATAGCCAATACCAAAGTCATCATTGAACCTTTTCAAAGATCAGGCAAAGGTTATTTTCTCCAAAGAAAGTAAGACCTGCTCAGACAATGAACTTACAAATTGGTTTCACAAACACGGCATCACAAAATTCAAACGTCTTGCTCACAAGAATGGTTATGAGTTACTGTTGCTAACATTCAAAGACGAAAGATTACCAAAGAAAGTACCTGTAGCCTTTGAATGGTGCAGAGTTTCTCCATACTTTCCTCATCCAAAACGCTGTTTCAACTGCCAAATGTATGGCCATTTTAGTCGTACATGCATCAGGCCAACAATTTGTGCCAATTGTGGTGACCATGGTCATGCACACACACACGATAAACCTTGCTTTAAACTTTCACATTGTGTCAACTGTTCAGGGAACCATCCTGCCTTTAGCCACAATTGCAAAGTCTTCAAGAAGGAAAAAGAAATTCTACAACTACGAACTGAAAGACAACTATCCTTTCCCGAAGCCAAACGCCTTGTAGAACAGGACCCGGACAAACCTTGCCTAGAAGCAGATTACCCAAGACCAGCTCTTCATTCATCACCACAAAGAAAGATTCATCTGGACAGGAACCTCTTCACAGATGTCTTAATGAAAACACCTTCACCACCTCGACCACCAGACCGGCCAAGCAAGAGAGAACCTGTGAAGCCCCCTGAATCACCGAAGAAGATGATCCGCCAACGTCAAATTTTCTCTTCTGTTACCCAAGGGACTGAGAAGTCCCTCAACCTACCACAGGAAAAAGATGTTACTCCAGATAACAAGACACCACCCAAGACAACAAAACAAAAAAGCTCAACAATTGGATTGCTACCTCACAAAGACAAGAGTAAAACGACACTCACAAACAGCAAAAAAGAACTCCCCACTGGTCTCAAATTTCACATCAAGTCCAAAGATGGAAGACTGAAGGATGTATCACCATTTGTTAGCTATACAACAATGCTGAAGAAATTTGGAAAACCACACTCAGTCGATCGACAGCCTGACGGTAATTTATTGGTACAAGCCATTAATGCCACTCAGGCAAGGAAACTTCTTGAATTGAAAATTATTTCGGATGTACCTGTCAAAGTGACACCTCAAAGATCTCGATGTCACCAACCCAGATGAGATGACTAACTCAACATGACCACAAACCAAGTATGTCTCTAAATAGCCCAATCAGGTGCTGATGAGACGTAAAACACAAACACACACACACACACACAGGTGCTGATGTGACGTAAAAAGACCAACTCACTCACTCACTCATGACTCCTATGCAATTTTGAGGTCATATCCTATGCTGTCAATGATATCAAAACCATGCGGTCACCTACTGAGTCACAGCACTCATCAATAAGGTGCTGCAGAGGCGTAAAACACAAACACATACACACACACTCATCAATGAGGTCACAAGTTACCAAATTGACAGTCCATTTCAACTAATTAATGAATGAATGAATGTTTATTTTCAACTTACACAGGTACAATACATGACAATATAGATACAAACACGACATAAGCAAATATAAGTTGATGGAAGAACACCCGAGTAAATGATCACTATACCCAAATGGGGATGAGCTTCCGGTAAAGTTACATATATTTTACATATAATGTTTAATTTTTAAACTGACTGTATAAATATATTGTTATACTGTAACCTCACCACAGACGCTCTATCAAACTCAGTCTTCTGATATTTCGCAGACAAGGACTTCAGCCAATGCAAGAAACAAGACGCTCTATCATCTACCGAGAAAGCACCCAATCCAGCAAGACAAGAATACTCAACAGACCACTTGTTACCTCCCAAGGGCAAGAGTAAGATGGCCAACAGAACAGAACAATCATCAATTTACAAACTTGTCACCATTTCACGGGATGGCAGCCTGAAAAGTATGTCATCCTATGTCATCTACAGACAATTATGGACTTGATTGGCCAACCATAGTTAGATAAACGACAACATAATGGCAGTCTATTGGTACAGGTCATCAACCCCGATCATGCCAGGAAATTATGGGAATTGAAAAAGATCGCTAATGTAATAGTGACCGTGAAACTTCTCGAAGTTTGAGAATGTCTCTGTATATCCCACTCAGATGCTGATGAGACGTAAAACTCAAATACACACACACTCACACTTTGCAAACAGTTAATTCTATAATACTCCGCAGTGATTTACAGGGACGTGAAAAAATCCAAGATATGCACAAAAAATGACCACTAGTCTGAATTTTACATTATAAGTTACAGCCAGACAGTGGCAGACACCAAGATGCTATCTACCAAACACAAATAGTTATCATTATCAGCAGGATTCAAGTAGATCACAGATGGTGGGTCTATTTGACTGTTCAAGCCAAGTATTTTTATGTAGATGTTTTGACATTATTGAGTTATTTGCATTCAAAGGTTGGCTTCGAAACATTTCTCTTTGTACCGTAACACAAGTGTAGATTTGTTGCCTTTCTGCATGTTCTTGAGATCAAAACTGCCTTTTCAAGCTGACTTCATGGTTGTTAGGTAACCCAACTCATTCACTGCATGTTCATGATCGATCTTAATCCATTCAATGCATCCTCTGATTTGCTGGATAACCCAACTCATTCACTGCATGTTCATGATCAATCTTAATCCATTCAATGCATCCTCTGATTTGCTAGATAACCCAATTCATTCTCTGCATTTTCATGATCAAGCTTAATCCATTCAATGCTTCCTCTGATTTGCTGGATAACCCAACTCATTCACTGCATGTTCATGATCAATCTTAATCCATTCAATGCATCCTCTGATTTGCTAGATAACCCAACTCATCCACTGCTTGTTCTTGATCAAGCTTAATCCATTCAATGCTTCCTCTGATTTGCCAGACAACCCAACTCATTTAATAGTTTGTTGTGTCATACATCGTTGAGTCTTGAGGGGCTGTTTTCGAGCTGACATTGCATTATAATATCACTCACACGACGATCGTCCATGGATGCGTTTCAAGGAAGGCCAATAATGCATTTGGCAATTGCTTTTTGCAGTGCGTCTATTCTCAGAAGCAGTCTAACAATGCTAATTGCAATTCTGCAAGTTCTGAAGTCTTTTTTTACACCCTCAGTTTACCAAATTGCCATTGAGAAACAACACTTGAAGTCAATCTGACAGACCTGTGTCAAAACTGATTGCACTTCGCACTGCAGTGCTACTTTGATCTTGTATCCATGGATCTCATGCTTAATTGCAAATTCCACACAGACCCCAGGGTTTGAATCCTCGGATTCTTGTTGGTACCTTCCACCAGCGAAAGACGACAAAAACGTCACCTCCTTCCTGTCATGAATTTTGAGAGCCATGACATTGCTAGAGAATCTCCTCTCCTCAATCGGGTGTCTTTTAGTAGTTTCGGCATACCTCTTCTGTGGATACGTATAGTTCCTGGAAAGAAAGTGCCCTGCTGGTGATCTGCAGACCATCAATGTTGGTAAACCGTATTAAATTATTTGGCATGCCTATCAGTGGTCAGATGATGCCCTTTTCCAAGGAACGGTTGCATTAAATCGGTCACCACTGCGTAACCAAGGCCATTTGGGTTCCTCATAGACGGATCGTACCACTTGCCTTTGTTGTGCAAAACGATTCATTTCAACAACAAGGAGCAACAGCAGACTCCTTTCTCCCAGAGATGACATGAAGGTGAAGAAGGAAACAGGATTCGCATCATACTTACAAAATGGTTAAAAAAAAAATTTTTGCATTGAATTCCTTCTGATTTAGTGAGTTTTCTAGACAAATTTATGCATGGCAACATGCAGCTCCTTTGATATTTTTTAAGCAGGCTTAATGTTATTTTTGTTATGCAATTCATGGCAGTGGGTAGCCCCCGCAGGTCTCGGGCCTCCTCGTGGCGGTGGGAGGTATGTTCCTTTTGAGGTCATATCCCTATATGTATATATCTGTGCCTTGTTATTCTCTATGACTCCTATGCAGCCCCCGCAGGTCTCGGGCCTCCTCGTGGCGGTGGGTGGTAACACTAAGGTGAAGACCTCTATCCTTAGTGGCCAACATGAGACAGTGTGCTTGCACGGTGTGTCCCCTACCTTATAGGAGAATATCAATGATTATGTCATTTACCATGATTCCAAAGCGGATCGTACGTCAACCGGGTTACCGAGGTGCGCGTCCCTCAGCGGGAAACCAGGCTGAGATTGAAAAATTTGCGACTGGACTACCAAGATTCCCACGGACAAGTACATCATCAGATGACTTGATTGACCCTGACCGTCCCTCACACATGTCAAAAGATGAAAATTGCCTTGTTATAAATGGACTTGAGAAATCGCTAGTGGACCTATCAGCAATCACTGTGTACGAAATTGTTGCAGACATTTGTGACAACACAGTAGCAGATAAAATACAACGTCAATTCAATGGAACATTTCTCATTCACCCACAGAATGACACACAAAAAGAGAAACTGACACTTGTCAAAGAAATAGCGAATACACAAGTCTCCATTGAACCTTTCCAAAAACCAGGCAAAGGCATTATCTTCTCGAAAGAGAGCAAGACATGCTCGGACTCACAACTCACAAAGTGGTTCCGAAAACATGGCATTACCCAATTCAAACATTTGTCCCAACGAAATGGTTATGAATCCATAAAACTGACATTCAAAACCAACAATGTACCCGAGAAAGTACCTGTAGCTTTTGAAAAGTGCAGAGTTTGCCCACTCTATCCTCGACCAAAACGCTGTTTCAATTGCCAATTGTATGGCCATATCAGCACAACATGTAGACGGTTCACAATTTGTGCCAATTGTGGTGATCGAGATCACACTCACACGAGAGACAAACCATGCTTCAGGCCCTCGCATTGTGTCAATTGCAGAGGGGACCACCCTGCGTTTAGCCACAACTGTGAAGTCTTCAAGAGAGAAAAAGAAATTGTACAATATGTGATTGACACAGGATGTTCCTTTCCTGAAGCCAAGCACATAGTTGAACAGGACATGGAAAAAATTGACCAAGACGCAGATTACCCAAGCCCAGTTTTACATTCATCACCACGGAAAAGGATTCAACTTAATGCCCTTTTCATGGATCTCTTTCGGACAACGCCTTCACCAGACCGACCAAAGACGGGAGAAACTGTGAAATATCCTGAATCTGACTTATGCACACAACCAAGTAAAAAGATTCAACAAAGTCGACCATCCTCTCCTTACGCTCCACGAACAAAAATGTCACCACAACAACCGAAGAAGAAAGAAACAGCTCCACGGACAAAAATGTCACTACAACAACCGAAGAAGAAAGAAACAGCTGCTGAGTACAAGAAACCATCCAAAACAACAAATCAAGCCAGCTCAACCGACCAACGACTTCTTTGCATAGACAAGAGAAAAATGACAAGCAACAACAAAGCGCCTGTCACATCTCAAAGACCTAACATATCAAGAACCTTGACACAAACCAAGGATGTCTCTAAATAGCCCAACAAGGTGCTGATGAGACGTAAAGAACAAACACACACACACACACACACACACATGGCAGTGGGTAAGGCATTTAATAGGCTGAACTGATTTAAAAAATCACATATCAAATTTAGTTACCTTGGTGGGTCAATTGCCCTTTGTACATGTTGTGATGCCCTCTGCGCCTCAGAATTCAGTATGCAAGAACCAGGTAACATATAGCATAAATTGTCACGACTTTTGTGTGATGTTATTCCGTTGCTTCTGTGGAAACAATGTTTTTATTTCGACAAGTTGTCAACAATTGTCAAGGGACATAAATGGCCCTCCCGGCAGCAATCTGGGGATGCACATAAACGTCCCGTCCGTCCGGTAAGGGTTAATCCAGTCAATGCATCCTCTGATTTGCTAGATAACCCAACTCATTCACTGCATGTTCATGATCGATCTTAATCCATTCAATGCATCCTCTGATTTGCTAGATAACCCAACTCATTCTCTGCATTTTCATGATCAATCTTAATCCATTCAATGCATCCTCTGATTTGCTAGATAACCCAACTCATTCACTGCATGTTCATGATCGATCTTAATCCATTCAATGCATCCTCTGATTTGCTAGATAACCCAACTCATTCTCTGCATTTTCATGATCAATCTTAATCCATTCAATGCATCCTCTGATTTGCTAGATAACCCAACTCATTCACTGCATGTTCATGATCGATCTTAATCCATTCAATGCATCCTCTGATTTGCTAGATAACCCAACTCATTCTCTGCATTTTCATGATCAATCTTAATCCATTCAATGCTTTCTCTGATTTCCTAGATAACCCAACTCATTCACTACATGTTCTTGGTCAATCTTAATCCATTCAATGCTTCCTCTGATTTCCTAGATAACCCAACTCATTCACTACATGTTCTTGGTCAATCTTAATCCATTCAATGCTTCCTCTGATTTGCTCTGTGGAATGTCACTAAACTTTTATCAGAATTTGAATAAAACATCAGAAATGCTTTCTTTTTATTATGGTTATTTTGGATTTGTTTTAATTAAAGTTAATCACCCTGAAGTACACCAGAGACACCCATTGTTTGTTTGAGCTTGCCTGGTTGCTATAAACAAAGCCTACAGAATCATGACTCTAAGGAGCAATATTTAAATAAAATCTAGAAGCCTAATAAATGCTATACCTACTACTCAAGATAAAAATTCTATGTAGGCCGATTTTTCATGTATGAAAACTTAAAGATAAAACCTGAAAATTATATTGTTTAATCTATTTCATCACAACAATATTTTTTCATTTTTGTTTGATGTGACAATAACAGTAATAACATGAGAAATTTCGGGTCGACATAGGTACCTCGGGCTGACAATGAACTCTGTAGGGCTGACAATGAGGCTCTCGGGCTGCCAAAAACCTATGTCGGCCCTCATTGCTCATGTTATTGTTATATTGTGACGTCCCCTTGCGTGTCAGAGACAGAATGGCTAAATTTGCCTGATGTGTGTAGCTTTGACTGACCACAGCTCAAAAAAAGATGCAGATGGAGTACTCCATTTTTTTTACCAATTTACAGTAAATAAAGCAAACATCATCTGGTTAGAATTTTAAAAAAATGGCTATACTCTAGCTACTTTTTAATCTGTAAAAAGCCCCCGCAGGTCTCGGGCCTCCTCGCGGCGGTGGGTGGTAACACTTAAGGTGAAGTCCTGTATCCTTAGTGGCCAACACGAGACAGTGCGCAAGCACACGTCTCCCCGACGGAAATGGGGCAACCTGTTTGCCGTGGGTTGCAACCCGTGTCGGAGGATGAAGGGGTCCTGGTAGTTGAGTCGGGTTGGCCTATGTTGGTCCCTCCCATACAATACACTGCTTTGGCCTGGATTTCTCCTAGACGGGAGGCTGGATTGGCCCGGTCCAGTCAATCGGCTTGTCATGTTGTCATTAGGACTTCGGTCCTATTGGGCCATGGCTGATGGGCTAATCAAGGAAGGTTAGAATCCGGATATTTGCCTGCCATGGTTACTGTTTCCATGATTTGAGGCTGTATCGCAGGCCTACCCTTTTGCGAGTATATCCCTCATGTATCCCTGGGACTAGGATACTGGGCTCTGCCCTATCCAAGTTGGTCTCCCCTTGTTGGACTCCGTGGCGGGTGGGGAGCATGAGGGATGAAATACAGAACTTCTTATGGCTACTAGTCAAAATTCCAGTGGGAAACCAGGCTGGGTCCGCAATGGTGGATACTGGAATATCTCCAGAAGCAAAACGCTTCCGATATGCACCTGATCTTTCAGATGCACTGATGAATCCATTTAAGAATCACTGGCCCAGTTATATTGTTATTACAGGAGCCAACGGAGCGTTGCAGTCCATGTCTTTCCTGAAAATTCATGACGAAATTGAAAGTCTGATTGGAACAGTCGAGAGTGGCAGGACACTGCGAACAGGCGCTGTCCTTATTCAAACAAGGACAAGGGACCAGTCTGAAAAGCTGTTGTCAATTGCTGATATAGACGGAGCCCCGGTGAGTGCAGAGCCACACAGGACACTGAACTCAACCAGGGGAACAATTATATCGAGAGAGAGTCATCGGAGTTCAGACGATGAAATTACTAGATGGCTGGGAAAAAGGAATATCGGATTCATCAGAAGAATTAACTTAAAGAAAGAACCTTTACAACTCTTAGTATTAAGCTTCCCCGGGAAACAACTACCGAACAAATGTCCAATTGGTTATGAGAAGTGTAAAGTCAAACCGTATATTCCAAATCCGCAGAGGTGTTACCGGTGCCAGAAGTATGGACATGTAATGTCAAGATGCAACGGACCGGAAAGATGTGGAAATTGCGGATCAACCGCACACACCCACACAAAGGAGGAGCCGTGCCAACAATCGCCAAAATGCGTGAACTGCAGTGATGCACATCCATCTTATGATCGAAACTGCCAAAAATGGAAGGAAGAAAAAGAAGTCCAGAGAATACGAGCAACAAAAGACATCAGCTTCCCAGAGGCACGCAGACTTGCCCAACAGATCACTGGGGAAGTTAATTTCGCAAGCGTAGCATCAATGACACCGACACAAAGAAACTCCCCTCGACGCAAGCTTCAATTGGACTCTCGTTCCATTTCGAGAACAGCTGCTTTCATGGAGCAAACATTTACTCCAACAGATCAATTTTCCATTCTACAAAAACACATAGCGACCACAAACTCCTCACAACCACAACAATCTTCTCAATCCCAAAACAGTACCAGCAACCATGGATCCAAAAATCTTGAGGAATCCATGGAAACTGGTACACCACAAACAATTAGCCCACCTGGGGCTGACGGGCGGGACCCCAGTCCCCCACCAAAATCATCTAAGAAACCTCCACCAATCAACCCTCCTCCTAGACCATCTTCTTCTTCTACCTCAACACCCCAGTCCTCCAGAGGACAATCCAACACAAGGGGAAGAGGTTTAAATAGGAACAGTTTCAAACTTCAAACTAGAAAATAACAAACTATTCCACTACATTAAAACACCCTCATAAATCATGGATAATATAATCCAATGGAATTGTCGCGGTTTTAGAGCCAATTTTGATGAAATTTCCATCATAGCTCTTGAGCTTCATCCATCTGTCTTCAAGAGACCTTTCTGAAACCCAGCGACAGTTTAAAATTGAGAAATTATCATATATACAACAAATACGGAAATATTATCCATGATAGGGCCCATGGCGGCTCCTCCATTTTAGTAAAAAAGGGCATTATCCACTCTCGTATCAACATCGACACAAATTTACAAGCTGTTGCGGTTAGAGTAACTGCACATAAAACTTTCACCATCTGCTCTCTTTATATCTCCCCGAGTCATCATCTTACAATCCAGGAATTGAACCATCTCTTTGAACAACTTCCGGCACCATGCCTCATCCTCGGAGACTTTAACGGCCATCACCCAATGTGGGGAAGCCAACAAAGCAATGACAAAGGTCAAATCATCGAAGAATTCCTTGCATCAAATGATCTATGTCTCTTTAATGATGGATCCTACACTTATCTTCATCCGGGTCATGGTACATATAGCCCCATAGACCTAAGTATCTGTGATGCCACCCTCTTTTTAGATTTTACCTGGTATGTCCTTCAGGACAGCCATTGGAGCGATCATTTCCCTGTTATTCTACAATCCACGTCAAATAATCATACGCCCAATTATCCTAGATGGAAATTGGATAAGGCTGACTGGGAATTGTACAGCAAACTGTCAGAAAATCTTCATCTTCACGCTTACTTAAACGTTGAATCCCCTATACAAAAGTTTGCTGAAGATATAACAACAATCGCCAACAAGTGCATCCCTAAGACAAAAGGTGGAGCTCCTCGTAAATCAAGACCTTGGTATGATGCTGAGGTAAAGGAGGCTATTAAAGAACGAAAGAAAGCTCTTAGAGCCTACAACACCAGGCCAACAGCTGCCAACTTGGAAAATTTCCGCATCTTAAGGGCAAAAACGAGACGTCTAATAAGACAGAAAAAGAGGGTTACTTGGAGAAATTACATTTCTAATCTAAATGAAAGAACACCATCGTCTAAAGTGTGGGAAATGATCAAAAAAATTCAAGGAAAGACATCAACATCTAAAATAAGCCATCTCATAGTTAATGAAGAAGAATATTCGACATCGGATCAAATAGCAAATAAGCTGGCTGAAAAGTTTTCCTATAATTCTTCTTCAGAAAATTACACTCCAGAGTTTCAAAATTTTAAAACACAGGCAGAACGCCTGGTATTGAATATATGTTCCGATGATCGGGAAGAATACAATCGTCCTCTTACTATGGAAGAACTTACTAAGGCACTGCAGAAAGCTAAAGATTCATCTGTTGGACCAGATGAAATCCATTATCAACTACTAAAACACCTCCCTCTCCCGTGCCTAGAGATTCTTCTTTACATTTTTAATAAAATTTGGGACTATGGAACCTTCCCTGACTCTTTGAGGATAGCTACAATTATACCAATCCCAAAGCCAAACAAGGATCATACTGATCCTACTAATTACAGGCCCATTGCCTTAACAAGCTGTATCTGCAAGACAATGGAAAGGATTGTTAACGACAGACTTGTCTGGTATCTTGAGTCCAATGATTCCATCTCAGAATTCCAATGTGGTTTTAGAAAGCACAGAAGCACAGTGGATCATCTGGTTAGACTAGAAACGTACATAAGGGACGCGCTAATAACAAGGGAGCATGTTGTAGCGGTATTTTTTGATTTAGAGAAAGCGTATGATACGACCTGGAAATTCGGCATCTTGAAAGATTTGTTTGACTTTGGTTTGAGAGGTAGACTTCCTCATTTTATTGGTTCCTTCCTAGAAGATCGGTGGTTTAAAGTAAGGGTGGGGGCAACACTTTCAAGTGAATATCCCCAAGAGATGGGTGTTCCTCAGGGAAGCATTCTATCTCCCACTTGCTTTAACATAAAAATCAACAACATTGTTAAAGCTATTCGTGAAAATGTCATGTGCTCACTCTATGTCGATGACTTTCTCATTGCACTAAAATCCAAACAAATGTCAACTATTGAAAGACAGTTGCAACTAAATCTGAATAAATTACATAAATGGTCTCAGGAAAATGGCTTTAAATTCTCTAAGTCAAAAACAGTATGTATGCACTTTTGCCATCTTAGAACTCCCCATCCTGAGCCAACACTTAAAATTGATAATTGTGCTATCAAAGTAGTAGATTCTAATAAATTTCTTGGAGTCACATTTGACTCAAAACTCTCCTTCATCCCCCACATAACAGCACTTAAGGCAAAATGCCTGCAGTCGTTGAACATCTTGAAAGTAGTGGGAAAAATTAACTGGGGTGGTGACACCACTGTTCTTCTCAGGCTTTACCGTGCAGTGACTCGGGCACGTCTCGACTATGGCTGTATTGTATATGGCTCAGCAAGACCATCTTATCTTCGATGCCTGAATACAGTTCATAATCAAGGACTCCGTTTGAGCCTTGGAGCATTCAGGACATCGCCAGTAGATAGTCTTTATGTTCTGGCAAAGGAGCCTCCTTTATCACTCCGACGACTGAAGTTATCTCTACAGTATACTGTCAAACTGGCTGCAAATCCTTTTAATCCAGCATACTCAATTGTCTTCCATCCTAGCCATACAGAGAAATATGGCAGACGACCAAATGCTATTCGGCCACTTGGATTGAGGATGAGGTCTCATCTGGAGACCGCTGGAATAGATACATTTTTAATTGCTGAGAACAAAGTTCCGCAGGTTCCACACTGGAGTATGGAAAAACCAGTTGTAAACACTGAACTGGAAGAAATGAAAAAGGCGGAAACAGACGGAGTACCAAAGAAGGTTCTACGATCTCAAATTTAGATATCATGATTACAAATTCTTATATACAGATGGCTCAAAAGATGGAAATCGAACGGCTTATGCTGTAACTTCCTGTAAATCAAACCTACACAGTGAGCGCATCTCAAATGAAAGCTCAGTATACACTGCTGAGCTTTTAGCAATCTACAAAGCCGTATGGCTTGCTGGCATGTCTGAAAAAGACAAATTTGTAATTTGTTCGGACTCTAAATCGGCAATCCAAGCTCTTGCCAGCAAGAGGTTGGATCATCCCATACTACAAGACATACTCATGCTCCTGTCTGGATTAGACAGCAAAGAAATTGTTTTCTGCTGGATTCCAGGTCATGTGGGAATTGCTGGAAACGAAAAAGTAGATCTTATGGCGAAAAATGCTCTTTCCAAAGATCTTACCGTTGATACTATTCCGTACACGGACCTCCGTTCAACTATCAACGATTATATAAAATCCGGATGGCAAGTTATGTGGAACGCATGTGAGAATAATAAACTGAGAGTAATCTTCCCCAGAATCAGGGATGTACAACACATTACCTCCAGAACACGGAGAGACCAAATTGTGATTCACAGGTGTCTTATTGGACATTCAAGACTTACTCATTCCCATCTACTACTGGGCGACCCAGCCCCGATTTGTGAGGAATGCCAATGTCCCCTCACAATCAAACACATCCTAAAGGATTGTAGAGTTTTTCAAACACAAAGAAATGCACTTCTGCCAACAAATCCACTTCGACTTCTTGTAGACAAGCCAGAAATCATAATCACATTTTTGCACCAAACACAGACATACTACAAAATATGAGGAAAATAAACAAAGACAAGTAACACCCTAGCAAGCCTCGATATAGCCCAATAAGGTGCTGCGGAGGCGTAAAACACAAACACACACACACACACTTAATCTGTATAAACTAATAATTTCAGTATTTTTATTAACATTTTTATGTAGCTTCAATTGGCCCTACTGAAAAAGTAAGTGCGGATAGAACACTTATTTTTGGCTTGATTTGTAGCATTTAGGCCCAGTGACATCATACTGCAATTTCAGAAATATGGTAATACTTTAGGACTTTAGGATGATTAACTTTAAATTGGAATGGTGCTGTCTACAATTTGACTGCTGTTTCATTGTCAGTGCTTTTTCCGGCCTTGGCAGAACATCTATATGCTGCCATGTGTTGTCACCTAGTGGCTAGTGTGCACTTCTGCGAGCTCCAGTGAGCGGTCCACAGAAACTGAGTGTGAGGAACTCGCACAACTTTTGTCTGGAAGAAACCAGGGTTGTTTCTGAGTGTGCTGATGGCCTTGTCTACCTCCTTAGAGAATGTAATTGCCGAGTCTGACTCTGGTTCACCTCAATCTTGAATAGAAACTCAGTGAATACACTCTAAAAAATAGTGTTGGGTCATAAACATGTTATAGTGTTTATATTCACTTAGGTGATTGAAAATAGACACCATAGTGTTAAAACAAAAACACTATGGTGTTTATGCAGGACAAGCTGAAGTGTTAATGGGACTTAGAAAATTTTAAGCCAGTTAGGAAGGTATATTACTATGTAAAGGAAATTAAGACAAAATCAATTTTTTCATATACATATATTGTCAGAATATAGAATCAGGCATTTTTGCCAACCAGCACGAATTTTGTGTGCTTTTATAATGTAAAAAGTCCAAGTTGAAAAAAAATTCTAAGTTTCATAAACACTAGTGTTTATGATGTGTCTAATCATAAACGCATAATCAAGCACTTAAGCTTCAAACTTAATGCATTTATCAACAGAAACGTTCGCTCAGCCATGAAGGTGAATGTTAGCCACTTTCAAAAAGCTGTTGATTCTGTTCAATGTTTGATTGTTTGAGCTATGTGGGACCCATAAGAAGTCTTATAACCAAAGTTTTGCCAAGGTAAGTTCCTAAAATAAGCAAATATCCTTATTTTGTTAATCAAGACAACTGTGCTCAGTGTTGTAAAGCTGTCATATTGAAATATTAGAAAGATAATATTTATTTTCAAATATAAATACTCTTAAAACAGTTTTCATTGACACTAATTACAGAATCTTTTAAATATGCAATGTAAATCTTTGTAAAAAAACTATCTATATATACTTTATGAATGTCAGGAGCCTATGTCAAATATTGTTTTGTGAAGGATTCTGTCACAAGGGTGGATCCAGGAAATTTGAAAGGGGGAGGTCGAGCGGCGAGGGGGGAAGGGGGGGGGGGCGAGTCCAGGGGGTCTGGCCCTGAACTCATTGTGTCTCTTACGTGTTTCAGAAAGGAAATGTTTTTCTTCAAACTGTGAAGTTTTATTTTCACTGAATGAACAAATAGTAATTCGAAATAATGGGGAACAGCTACAGAAATAAAAGGTGATTATTTTTAAATGGAGTTGAAAAGGTGTCTAATATATGTCACCAAGATTCAACCTGAACAAGAACCCCCAGGTTGCCTGTGGTTTCTACTGATGTGGGATTTAAGTAAGGCCAAATGCTAAATGGTGCAGATTCTTTATGTGCTCTAAAATATGTTTTTCAGAAAGAAAATGCCAGTTTCCAAATTCAGGAATTTTTTTCATTGGATGAAGAAATTGGAATTGCAAGTCAAAGTGAACTTCCACTAAAAGGTGATTATTTCTAAAATCTGGTTGAAAGGGTGTTTAATACGTTGGCAACATTTTTCTTGAACAAGAACCCGAGGGTTGCCTAATTCAGGTGGTTTATGATGCAAAATGAATTCAGATTCATTTTGTACCTAATGTTTTTCAGGAAGAAAATTCCAGTTTTCAAAGTCTGGAGGTATATTTTCACTGGATGAAGAAATCATAATTGTGAATCATGGAGTATTGCCACAAAAAGGTGATTATTTTTCGAGTCTGGTTAGAAATGTGTCTAATATGTCAAAAAAATTTAACCTAAACAAGAAGCTCCGGGTTGCCTAATGCAGCTGGCTTCTTGTGATAAATATAGTTGGAGAGACGTCTTACATGTCCGGGGAGAGTGAGGGTTGGTCTAGTGGTAGCGTGCTGGGCTTCCAATCACTCAGTCCAGGGTTGGAATCCAGCTCTAGTTGGGTCACCTTGGCCTATGTTTGATGGCTGTTTCATTCATCCTTCATCTCATTGCCATGTCCTCCTCCTGCCATAATTAGCCTACCGAGTGCGTTAATACAGGACATAAAGCCCCAATCATCCATCCGCCAATCTAACGAGTTGTCAAAATTTAACCTGAACTGGAACCCACGGCTTGCCTGATCTAGGTGTTTTCTATTAAAATGATTAACTTTTAAGTATGGTCAAATGCTAAATGATGCAGATTCATTATTATCTTGTGTTTTTTCAGGCAGGAAATGTCAGTTTTTACACTCTGGAGGTTTTTCACCGGTTTAAGAAATTGAAAGTTCAAACCATGGAAAACTGCCATAAAATGGTGATTATTTCATGATTGTTTTGTATGTTTTATGTTTTACACTTGTTAACTTGCACTGTAAAAACCAAAAGGAGTTTCTCTTTTTGAGGCTAAAATAAAGTAGGGGAGGCGGGGGTCAGAAGTCACAAAATTTAAAAAAAGCCCCAGAACAGAGCAGGTGTTTGACTATGATTGCATCACATGATAGCTGCTGTGTTGTAAATAGGCTTTAGTCAGTTCACGCCCCCGCAGGTCTCGGGCCTCCTCGTGGCGGTGGGTGGTAACACTAAGGTGAAGCCCTCTATCCTTAGTGGCCAACACGAGACAGTGCGCTTGCACACGTCTCCCCGACGGAAATGGGGCAATCTGTTTGCCGTGGGTTGCGACCCGTGTCGGAGGATGAAGGGGTCCTGGTAGTTGAGTTGGGTGGGCCTAAGTTGGTCCCTCCCATACAATACACTACTTTGGCCTGGATTTCTCCTAGACGGGAGGCTGGATTGGCCCGGTCCAGTCAATCGGCTTGTCATGTTGTCACTAGGACTTCGGTCCTATTTGGCCATGGCTGATGGGTCAATCAAAGAAGGTTCTGACCAAGTCTACATGCTGGCCATGTTTTAAATATGATTGCAGCTGTATCTCTTACCAAGCCTTCTACGAGTATATCCCCCATGTATCCCTGGACTAGGGTACTGGGCGCAGCCCTACCCATATTAGTCCCCCTTGTTGGGCTCCTTGGTGGGTGGGGAGCATGGGGGATGAACATCACAGATTCCTATGGCATACTCTCTTCCTAATTCACAGTCTCGACTAAAACGGCAGCGGTCATCCTCGGATGACTGTATCGACCCAGAACTGCTTAATCGACAAACGACAACACGAAAGTCGGAGTACCGACACAGGTACATAGTGTTCAAACCAACTAACAGGCTATCTCCCTTCGCCATCTACAAGACCATACTTCAAGAAGTCGGCGAACCTGCAGAGACAACCTTACAGAGAGATGGAACCGTCTTATTTAAGACCAGAAACGACGACCAGACTCGGAAACTCCTTAGGCTGAAAGATGTTGCAGGTACACAGGCAATAATCGAGCCTCATCGGACCTTGAATACTTCCAAGGGAGTGGTTTTCTCCTCCCTTAGCTATTTAGACTCGGACGACGATTTACAAGAATGGTTTGAAACTTTTACTGATGTCATTCATTTTCATAGAATCCCACAGAAGGATAATCGGGAACTTCTTATCTTGACTTTTTCAGACACGACTCTTCCAGAGAGTGTCAAAGTTATATGGGAGCAATGTAAGGTACGACCATACATCCCCAATCCAAGAAGATGCTATAAATGTCAACGTTTCGGTCATCTGAGCAAGTGGTGCCGACGACCAGAAGTGTGTGGCCACTGTGGATCCCAGGAACACATCCAATCAAAAGAAGAACCTTGCTCATCTCCTCCTCTTTGTGTCAACTGTAAGGAAGACCATCCTTCTTACAGCAAAACGTGTAAACAATGGACAAAAGAAAAAGAAATCCTCACATTGAAGGCAACCCAAGCGATATCTTTTCCGGAGGCAAGAAGGATCGTGGACCAGCACTCAGGAATTCCCAGCTACGCGGACATGGCGGGATACCCACAACCTCAACATCGTGCTACACCAAGACAAAGGCTACAACTCGAAGAAAACCGCATCAACAGATCACACCAACAGCACACAAAGAACACTGAAGACAAAAACAGATACTCAGGAAGAACCAGTACAAAAAACACTCAAAAGACAACAAATACCGCAGAACAGTCTGCTTCCCAGCCGGACCTTGAAGAACAAATTCCAACAGCTTGCACCACAGCTCCTCCTGAGGTAGCAATGGAAGAAGAATGTCCATCTGAAGCAGACACTAATGAGGAACAGGAGGGATCAGATGCTGACAGGCACATTACACCCAACAACAAATCCATGGAAGCAGAACAAGAGGAAGAGGAAGAGGAAGAATATGAAGAGGGTCAAGAGGATACAAAGACAGAAGAAAAGAAAGAAGGCCAAGAGGAAGAGGGAGAAGATGATCCAGAAAACAAAGAACAGGACAGAATGGACGAAATGGAAAAACAGGAAACGAAACCAGTGGATGAAGGAAAAGACGGGGCAGAAAAAGAAGACGACGATTCTATCAGTCCCAAAGAATATCTATACTTCCTCCTACAAGGTCAACTACATCCTGCTAACATTCGGAAATTCAGACAACTGGTTATAAACGATTACCTTGACCGAGCGGTTAATCTTCTTCAAATGTCAGGGAGTATTGTATATGGATCAGCAAGACCGTCTTACCTCCGATGTCTAAATACAGTACACCATCTCGGCATTCGCCTGTGTCTTGGGGCATTTAGAACATCGCCAATTGAGAGTCTATATGTCCTTGCGAAAGAGCCACCATTGTCACTTCGGCGAATAAAACTTTCGCTGCAATATTTTGTAAAACTGGCAGCATGTCCAACAAATCCGGCTTTTTACCCGGTATTTCAGCCAAGGTACCAACAAATTTATATGACTAAACAAAGTGTTATAAAACCCCTAGGGCTTAGAATGAAACCCTACTATGACATAATAAACAAAGACAACTGCGTAGTTGCTGAAGTGCAGGTTCCATCCATTGCTCCGTGGACCCTTCCTTCACCAATTTGTATTCTAGACCTGACAAGTCTTAGAAAATCTTCTACAAGTCCCATGGAATACCAGAGTAAATTCCTCTTAATAAGATCCCGGTATCCATCATACAAGTTTCTTTACACGGATGGGTCCAAAGATGGACTTCTGACTGGTTACGCAGTCACCTCCGCAAAGACAAGTTATTGTAATGAACGTATACCTGATGTGTGCTCGATATTCACAGCAGAACTGACAGCTATCTACAAGGCGGTAGAAATGGCAGTCAACTCGGAAACTAATAATTTTGTAATTTGCTCTGACTCAAAGTCCGCATTGCAGGCAATAGCCAACAAGCAGGTGGAAACCCCTCTTGTATTAGACATTCTTTTTACCTTAGCAGCGATGAAAGAAAACAAGGAGATTATATTTTGTTGGATTCCAAGTCATGTTGATATCAAAGGAAATGAGATGGCTGATCTTCATGCGAAGAGAGCCTTAAGTAAAAACTTAACGGACTATGTTGTCCCTTATACGGATTTTAGAAAGCATATCAATGACTTTACCAAGTATAGTTGGCAAGTACGATGGAATGCTTGCCAACGAAACAAGCTACGCACAATACTACCACACGTCATGAAAGATATAAAAATTGATGTGCACTCACGCAGAGAGCAAATCGTAATTCATAGATGTCTTATAGGGCACAGCAGATTAACCCACTCACACTTATTAAACAATGACGCAGCACCAATATGCGAAGGGTGCCAAGTACCACTTTCTATCAAACATATCTTGATGGAATGTAATAACAATCTACATCACCGACCCTTTCAATCAGGTAATCTCAAACACTTGTTCTTAAAAACTTCAGCGTCCAGTATAACACAGTTCCTCAGAGATAACGACTACTTCTACAAATTATGAGAAATTAGTTCCAGGATAATCTATCTAACCAATGTTGCCTCTAAATAGCCCACACTGGTGCTGATGGGGCGTAAAACACAAACTCACTCACTCACTCACTCTTCAAATGTCAGGCTTTGGCAATGTGTCGAGGAAGCTGACTGAACGAACAAAACAAGAGCTCCACTCCTGGGAAGAAGATAAACATACCACCAAAAACGAATTACACAGTTTAGTCACCAAGTACACCTTCACTGACGAGTTCTATGGAATCCTCATTTTATTGGTTTTGCATGACCATTTGTCTGTTGCAAAAAAATTGGTTAAAAAACAACGGATAACAGAATCCACGACACAAAAAGAGAAATAACGAGGTAGCGATGTAACACAACTATAAACACACTTAGTACACACCAAGTATGTCTCTAAATAGCCCAATCAGGTGCTGATGAGACGTAAAACACAAACTCACTCACTCACTCACTCACTCACTTTAGTCAGTTCACAATTATTTAAGGCAAAGTCCGGTGTGACTTTTTACCCCATGCCAGGGTCAAGAAGTCACAACCGCGGGGTAACAAGTCACATGCTATTGTTGTGCACATACAGCACTATATGAGGTAATATGCAGACCTAGACTTGACAGTCATCCTTGTGCATGAAATTTATAGTGAGCCTTCCAAAGCTATCTGCATGCAATGACAATGCACCATCAGCAAAGCCTGCATCAGAAATTGCCCAAAGTTCGCGAAATGAAAACTTGCTGCAATATTCTCTCAGATGTATTATTGATGATGAATGATGATAAGATTGTAAGCTAAAAGCCTCCAGCTTGGAATATTTTACTTTCCTTAGCACAGAATATTGAATTCAAGGTACCCTATGGTAAAATATCACAGTGCAGGGGTGAAATGTCACAGTGAGACATTTCACCCCTCAGCTGTTTTTTAAATTCAACACATGATAGTGGCAACTTGGTGACCATATGGCCAAAAATGGGTTCACAACATGAAAGACTATTATCAAAAAAAACCTTGAAACAGTAGCACAACTTCCTATGTCACAGTGACCAGACATTAATAGGGAAAGTTCAGAGTCGATAAAACCTGTTTGGGACCCCAAAAATGCATGAGGTGGGTAAAAACCCACTTTGCATAATGAGCATACTTTTCATATTCCCTACAGACCTTCTTCTCATAAAAGCGTCCCAAATGATGATTTAAACTTAATAATTAGGTCACTGCAAGTTGGTCAAAAAGGCCTGTGACTTTTTACCCCTATGACTTTTCACCCCCTCTTCCCCTATATCATTATCGTTAACATTATATGTAAAATCTGGTCAGAAAGGTGTCTAATGTCTCTAAAAATTTAATCCAGGCAAGAATATCAGAGTTGCCTAATGTAGGCGGCTTCTTCTGATAAATCCAGTAAGAGAGATGTCTACTGTGTCATGGAAATTTAACCTGAACAAGAACCAGTGGGTTGCCTAATGTAGGTTGTTGCTGCTGATATAATATTTACGTTTTAAGCAAGGTCAATAGCTATATGATGTAGATTCATTATGTATCTCATGTTTTTCAGGAAGAAAATGTTCGTTTTTCAACTCTGGAGGTATTTTCACTGGATGAAGTATTGTAATACTTGGAAAACTGTCGCCCCCGCAGGTCTCGGGCCTCCTCGTGGCGGTGGGTGGTAACACAAGAGTGAAGTCCTCTATCTCTTGTGGCCAACACGAGACAGTGCGCAAGCACACGTCTCCCCGACGGAAATGGGGCAACCTGTTTGCCGTGGGTTGCGACCCGTGTTGGAGGATGAAGGGGTCCTGGTAGTTGAGTTGGTTGGGACAAAGTTGGTCCCTCCCATACAATACACTACTTTGGCCTGGATTTCTCCCAGACGGGAGGCTGGATTGGCCCGGTCCAGTCAATCGGCTTGTCATGTTGTCATTAGGACTTTGGTCCTATTTGGCCATGGCTGATGGGTCAATCAAAGAAGGGTAGAAACCGGATATTTGCCTGCCATGGTTATTTTCTCATGATTGAGGCTGTATTGCAGGCCTAGCCTTTAGAGAGTATATCCTTCATGTATTCCTGGGACTAGGGTACTGGGCTTTGCCCTACCCGACTTAGTCTCCCCGTGTTGGGCTCCGTGGTGGGTGGGGACCATGAAGGATGAAGAATGGAAATCTGTATGGATTTTTTCAACCATAACCTATCTCAAGGACTTTTGACTGTGAACCTGAACCTTGGCCAAGGTATATAGTGCTAAAAGGCAAGGACGAGGCATTCCAACAGATGTCATCAACGATACGGGCGAAAGCCCTTCTTCAGGCAATAGGCAAACCAGAGGATGTAAGGCGATTCCCTGGTTCCCTCTTGATTAAATGCAGGGATAGAGAGCAATCTCAACGACTACTGGACATGGAACAACTACATATTGCAAAGGTGGAAGTGGCTCCACATGAAAAGTTAAACTCAATCCAAGGAGTGATACATTCATTTGATAGCCACGAGAACACTAATGCGGAGCTCCTCGACTGGTTCGAGTTCCGCAAAATTCCGGTTGTCTCCATTTACAGAATGTCGCAAAGAACAACAAAAGATGGCTCGGTAGTAGAGACTCTTTGTCTCACCTTTAAGGGAAACCGGCTACCGGAAGCTGTAGAAATTGGATTTGAATTCTGTAGGGTGCGCCCCTACATCCAAAATCCACGGCGCTGTTACCGATGCCAGAAATATGGTCACATTACCAAGACATGTAAAAGCAGAGTGGAGGTATGTGCCAACTGTGGAGGCTCGGATCACACCCATACTAAGGATGCTCCGTGTGGTCTCCCTCCAAGATGTGTCAACTGCAAGGGAAACCACTCATCGTTCAACAAGTCATGTCCTAAATGGACCTACGAGAAACAAGTCCTTGAGATCAAGGCAACCTCAAATGTCTCATTTCCTGAGGCTAGACGAATAGCACAATCCCGATATGGAGCTCAAAGTTATGCTCAGGCCGCTGGTGAAGAGAATGCAGAACTACCAACGGGATCACAGTTGTCCCATGGATCTTCCATTCACCGCCAAGCTGGACCCAGTTCATTTCCTCGCACAACGCCAAGATTAAGAGTAGACCTGGATCCAGGTTTCAGCTACTCAAAACATTCTCTGACAAATAAAGACACAAACAAATCCAATTCACAAGAACATGATGACAAATTCCTTAATCTTTTTGAACACGCACATATGAATGAACTTCATGACGTGCACGAAAGACACTTGACACAAAGTCGAGAGAAGACAGACAAAAATCAACAGAAGGACCTGCAGAACAAACCGACAAAAAGGAAATCTGATGACAGAAATTCTGACGAGAGAGCCCCAACGAAGATTCAAGTGACAGAGGTCGAATCTGACCTAAATTCCTCTTTTGAAACGGTTGACTCCCAGCCATCAGATGAAGAAAACCCAATGGAACTGCAGGCACCTCCTACAGTTCCCGAGGTAGTTAAGGCCGATGCTGGTTTTCCCACCAAGGTGGACAAGCCAACTGACAACACCTCCCAGACCCCATCTGCTGCTCCAACAGGTCGAAAGCAGGGTCAGGGAGGTCAACCAGACAAAACAAAAAACCCTACACAGGACAAACTGCAACGCAGAACTCCGACAACTCAAACACATCACCAAAATAAAAGTCCCGACTCAAAGAACACGAGTCAAACACATCCAAAAAGTACAAAAATACCTGGCCCACCAAACACAAATATGGGGGGAAAATCTACTAACACCAATCAAATTCTGAAACATGACAAACATAAAGTCACGAATAGAGCCCCGTTAATAAGATAACATCTATGACTGAACAAACTCATTCCATGGACAACATAGTTCAGTGGAATTGCAGAGGTTTAAGAGCAAATTTTGATGAAATAAAAATATTGACATCTGAGCATAGGGCCAGCATCCTATGTCTCCAGGAGACTTACTTAAAACCATCCGACAACATTACTATCAGAAATTATCATATGTATAACTCATATGGAGACATTGTCCATGATAGGGCAATAGGTGGTTCTGCCATTCTGGTCAGGCAGGGCATAATACATACTTGCCTTAATCTGACCACCACTTTGCAGGCAACTGCCGTCCGCCTAACGTTACGTAGAACGATTACCGTGTGCTCCCTTTACTTGTCACCGAGTTCCCGGGTGACCCTACAAGATCTAAATAACCTATTTGACCAATTACCTGCCCCCTCCATTATTCTTGGAGATTTTAATGGTCACAGCCCTTTATGGGGCAGTGCAGACCTGAATAGTAGAGGTGAACTGATAGAGGACTTTATAAATGGAAATAATCTTTGTGTCTACAATGATGGGTCAGATACATTTCTACATTCAGGACATGGCACTTACTCTGCTATTGACCTAAGTATAAGTGACCCAAATTTGTTTTTAGATTTTGAATGGAAAGTACTAGAGGATACACATGGAAGTGATCATTTCCCAATCCTATTGAAATCGTTAGATGTTGGTCCTAACTCCGGTTTATCAAGGTGGAAATTCAATAAAGCAGACTGGAATCTCTTCTCAGAACTCTGCAACAAAAATATTACCCAACAGAAATATGCAGATTCCGATTCCCCTGTAGACCATTTCACAAAAGATATTATAGACATAGCAAATAAAGCGATACCGAAATCTCAAGCCAATCCTCACCATAGCCCTAAACCTTGGTTTGACACAGAGGTCAAAGAGGCTATCAAAGCCCGCAAAAAAGCATTACGTGCCTTTAAATCTCGCCCAACATCAGAAAATCTAAATCAATTTAAAATCTTCAGAGCAAGAGCGAGAAGGATAATAAGACAAAAGAAAAGGGCTACCTGGCAAAACTATGTCTCTAAACTTAATACCCGTACACCTAGTTCAAAAGTATGGAAAATGATAAAGAAGATACAGGGTAGAGATACATCCACACATATTCAACATCTTGTCATCGACGAAGAAGAGATAACCACAACTGAGGAAATTGCAAATAGAATAGGTGACCAATTCGCATTTAACTCCTCATCGAACAATTACACCCAAGAATTCCAACAATTTAAAGAGAGGGCCGAGCGACAAAATTTAAATTTCCAGTCTGATAACTCTGAAGCATATAACATTCCCTTCTCCATGGAAGAGCTCATAGCGGCATTGAATAAGGCTAAAGACTCTGCTACTGGAGCAGATGAAGTTCATTACCAACTACTAAAGCATCTACCGGAAACAAGCCTTAAAATTATGCTTCAGATTTATAATAGAATATGGGACTTTGGTACATTCCCAACGCTGTGGAAGAAAGCGATAGTAATACCAATCCCAAAACCTAACAAAGATCACAGTGATCCGCTTAACTATCGTCCGATTGCACTTACCAGTTGTCTTTGTAAGACCATGGAAAGGATGGTCAACAATAGACTAGTATGGTATTTGGAATCAACTGAAGCCATAACAGAATATCAGTGTGGTTTCAGGTCCAAAAGAAGTACCTTGGACCATTTAGTATCATTCGAAACCTACATAAGAGATGCCTTTATTAAGAAAGAACATGTAGTTGCAGTATTTTTCGACTTAGAAAAAGCTTATGACACCACTTGGAAATTTGGAATTATGAAGGACATTCATGAAATGGGTTTACGGGGAAGGCTTCCTCATTTTATAAATTCATTCCTTCAAGATCGTAACTTCCAAGTCAGAATAGGAAGCACACTATCCAACAATTTTAACCAAGAAATGGGAGTTCCTCAAGGAAGTATTCTCTCTCCGACATGTTTTAATATTAAGATTAACAACATAGTCCGACATATCAAGGAGAATATCAAGTGTTCTTTATACGTAGATGATTTCCTCATTGCTTTTAAGTCAACCAAAATGACAAGTGTCGAACGACAATTGCAACTTAACCTAAACAGGTTGCAAAAATGGTCATATGAGAATGGTTTTAAATTCTCCAAAAATAAAACGGTATGTATGCACTTCTATCCTCCCAGAAGCTTTCAGCCGGATCCAATCCTAATGTTAGAAAATTCGAAAATCAAAGTAGTAAACCAGTACAAATTCTTAGGAGTTTTACTGGATTCTAAATTCTCCTTTATTCCACATATCAAAGAACTTAAAGCTAAAGGTTTAAAATCTCTTAATCTTCTCAAAGTAGTCAGCAAGCTCAGTTGGGGTGGAGACACCACTGTATTGCTACGACTATATAGGGCTATAACCCGATCACGTCTCGATTACGGGAGTATTGTATATGGATCAGCAAGACCGTCTTACCTCCGATGTCTAAATACAGTACACCATCTCGGCATTCGCCTGTGTCTTGGGGCATTTAGAACATCGCCAATCGAGAGTCTATATGTCCTTGCGAAAGAGCCACCATTGTCACTACGGCGAATAAAACTTTCGCTGCAATATTTTGTAAAACTGGCAGCATGTTCAACAAATCCGGCTTTTTACCCGGTATTCCAGCCAAAGTACCAACAAATTTATATGACTAAGCAAAGTGTTATAAAACCCCTAGGGCTTAGAATGAAACCCTACTATGACATAATAAACAAAGACAACTGCATAGTTGCTGAAGTGCAGGTTCCATCCATTGCTCCGTGGACCCTTCCTTCACCAATTTGTATTCTAGACCTGACAAGTCTTAGAAAATCTTCTACAAGTCCCCTGGAATACCAGAGTAAATTCCTCATAATAAAATCCCGGTATCCATCATTCAAGTTTCTTTACACGGATGGGTCAAAAGATGGACTTCTGACTGGTTACGCAGTCACCTCCGCAAAGACAAGTTATTGTAATGAACGTATACCTGATGTGTGCTCGATATTCACAGCAGAATTGACAGCCATCTACAAGGCGGTAGAAATGGCTGTCAACTCGGAAACTAACAATTTTGTAATTTGCTCTGACTCAAAGTCTGCATTGCAGGCAATAGCCAACAAGCAGGTGGAAACCCCTCTTGTATTAGACATTCTTTTTACCTTAGCAGTGATGAAAGAAAACAAGGAGATTATATTTTGTTGGATTCCAAGTCATGTTGATATCAAAGGAAATGAGATGGCTGATCTTCATGCGAAGAGAGCCTTAAGTAAAAACTTAACGGACTATGTTGTCCCTTATACGGATTTTAGAAAGCATATCAATGACTTTACCAAGTATAGTTGGCAAGTACGATGGAATGCTTGCCAACGAAACAAGCTACGCACAATACTTCCACACGTCATGAAAGATATAAAAATTGATGTACACTCACGCAGAGAGCAAATCGTAATACATAGATGTCTTATAGGGCACAGCAGATTAACCCACTCACACTTATTAAACAATGACGCAGCACCAATATGCGAAGGTTGTCAAGTACCACTTTCGATCAAACATATCCTGTTAGAATGTAATAACAATCTATATCACCGACCCTTTCAATCAGGTAATCTCAAACACTTATTCTTAGAAAATTCAGCATCCAGTATAACACAGTTCCTCAGAGATAACGACTACTTCTACAAATTATGAGAAATTAGTTCCAGGATAATCTATCTAACCAATGTTGCCTCTAAATGGCCCACACTGGTGCTGATGGGGCGTAAAACACAAATTCACTCACTCACTCACTCACTCACTTGGAAAACTGTCACAAAAGGTAATTATTTCTAAAGTCTGGGTGGAAAGGTTTTTAATATGTTGTCAAAATTTAACCTAAACAAGAACCTCCGGGTTGCCTAAGACAGGTGGTTTCTTCTAATAAATATAGTTGGAGAGATGTCTTATATGTCAACGGGGGGGGGGGGGGATTGGTCTAGTGGTACCATGCTGGGCTGCCAATCGCTAGGTCCAGGGTTTGAATCCAGCTCTTGTTGGGTCACCTTGGCCTAAGTTGGAAGGCTGTTTCAATTATCCTTCACCTCATTGCCTTGTCCTCCTCCTACCCTAATTAGCTTACCAATTGCATTAATACAGTACGTAAAGCCCAATCAA
The DNA here is from genome assembly GCA_026936325.1 of Platynereis dumerilii. Lineage (NCBI taxonomy): Eukaryota > Metazoa > Annelida > Polychaeta > Phyllodocida > Nereididae > Platynereis > Platynereis dumerilii. The sequence goes on along the minus strand of JAPTHN010000008.1, from coordinate 27,971,828 downwards.
CCATCAATCAATGTAAAGCGTTGTCAAAATTGAACCTGAACAGGAACCCACGGCTTGCCTGATGTAGATGATTTAACTTTTTAAGTATGGTCTAATGCTAAATGATGCGGATTCATTAAATGTATAATATTATGTTTTTTCAGGAAGAAAATGTCTGTTTTCAAACTGTGGAGGTTTTTTCACTGGATGAATTGTAATTGCAGCCCATGGAAAACTGCCACAAAAAGGTGATTATATCTAAAAGCTGGTTAGAAAGGTGTCTATGTTTGTTTGTTTGTTTGTGTTTTACGCCTCAGCAGCACCTTAGTGGGCTATATCGAGGCAGGCGAACGCCGTACGATGATGAGATGAGAAGACTGTGAGTCTGGTACATACCCTATTAATTCAGGGATGCCCAGGGTCTTTCAGTTGCCCCAGCATAGAACACTGGATACAACCCACCTCCATTTAATGTCCCATGGGCTCGGACTAAATTGAGTTCCGGGGTGGGATTCGAACCCACGCCCTCAGAGCCAGTGGTTGTGCAAACAAGCACTCTTAACCATTAGGCCACGGAGGAACTCTAGAAAGGTGTCTAATATGTCACCAAAATTAAATTGGGGAATCCCTGGCTTGCCTAATATAATATTGGCGGCTTCTTCTGATAAATCCAGTTGGAGAGAAGTCTACTGTGTAATCAAAATTTAACCTGAACAAGAACCCGCGGGTTTACTAATGTAGGTTGTTTCTGATGATATAATATTTTTAAAACATTGAAGTAAGGTCAAATGCTATATGATGCAGATAGAGTTCCCCCGTGGCCTGATTGGTAAGTGAGCTTGTCAACTGGTTTTGAGGGTGTGGGTTCAAATCTCACCCCGGGAACTCACTTTAGTCTGAGCCCATTGGACATTAAATTGAGGCGGGTTGTATCCAGTATTCTATGCTGGGGCAACTGAAAGACCCTGGGCATCCCTGAATTAATAGGGTATTGGCAGACTCACAGCCTTCTCATCTCATCATCATACGGTGATCGCCTGCCTCGATATAGCCCACTAAGGTGCTGCAGAGGCGTAAAACACAAACAAACAATATATGATGCAGATTCTTTATGTATCTCATGTTTTTCAGGAAGAAAATGTTCCTTTTTCAACTATGGAGGTATTTTCACTGGATGAAGAAATTGTGATTGGAAATCATCGAGAATTGTCACAAAAAGGTAATTATTTCTAAAATCTGGTTGGAATGACTTTTATCATGTCATCACCATTTGGAAGATCATAGTAAGCATTTAAAAAAATTAGGTCAAGTGGCACAGCTTGGCCCGATGCTCGGGTAAGTTGTGCTGCATGATGGGCGAGTTGTTCCTGAGGTTCATTCCAGAAGAACCTTGTATTTCACCAAGGGTGCCAGAACAAGGGGATGGAGGGGGCAATTGCCCCTCCTGCCCTTGTCCAAGGGGGGCAGGGGGCACGGTGTGTCCTTTTGATCTTATTAAAAAACATTATAATAATTTTATTATCAAAATTATTATTGACAGTCTTTTTAAATGTTGTTATGCAAAATTGACATGAATATACCCTTTTTCATCCGACCGCCCCTGCTTCCCGCATTTCCTTCCAGTATCCCTGTATTTCACCTGTTTCTTCAGATAGATCATTTGTATCTGGCTTTAGCATATGGCTGATATGCTACATGAAACTAATCAAACACTTAATAGCCATCTTACGCAAAAATTCAAAATTATGCAAAAACTCGAATGTTTTTAGTTTAGAAGGGGGTATAACACTAACTTACTTGTAAACAGAAATCGATTAATGACAATTAAATCCTATGTTATATCATAGCCTCATAGATACACACTCACTCCAATCCAAACGGCACAAATTAGCCCGTATTGATTTCTGTAGAAAACCGGTTGTCAAAAATAAATCAACCATGCAAGATTAAATCTTTCAAAACAATGTATAGATATACCTTCTAACTCCATCCTACCCAAATACCTTCATCTTATTACAAATACCAAATGACTGCGAAACAAAAATGTCGGTCCTCGTTACATCAGGTTTTCAAGACAAATTTAATTTATGAGTGTAGCTTTCCATAGCTTTACAGTTGACAGTTTTTTTCTAGGTGCGTAATGATGTTGACCTATTGCTTTTTTACCCAGTTCTTAATTTTTACCCCAATAGTGGGGGTGGGGGCACAACTTACCCTGTGGCACAACATACCCCGGTCTCCCCCACATTTACAAATTCAAAATTGCACAATGTGACATAACTGCTAATTGTTCCAGATTATGGATGACATGTGAAATAAAAAGGGAAAAACAAGAAACATCACTCGCCACTTCTCCAAAATAGAAGGTAAACATTTATTTAATTTTTAAAGTTATTTTTAGTTCCCTTTGTCATAATTATAATGAACACTTCATAATCAGGGATTGACTGGTTCCTAGTAAGTCCTGTTGTTGCATAATTACTTAGTGCACATTAGGAATACCACACTGACTGGATATTTTCTCATAAAATTCAACCCTTAAGCACAATTTGCCAATCATTGGATGAATGCATAACATATTAAAGGCTCCCATGTATCTCTCTTTTATTGCTCAGGTAAACTTTAATAATAACGGCAATTTTCAATTTTGCCGTACAAATAGACAGAACTTTTAACTTTTATTTCTTTCTAAAAAAAATAATTACCAACCATTTGTTTAAATAATTCCTTTTCTATCATTACAGGTTCTATGCATCATTGGTATCTTACGGGTCATCTGCATCATCGATGTCATCATCTTGACGTTTCTGGTCGTGATTATGGTGTTTTTATTACTTGAGATAAGATACTCATCGGTGCGCAGATCTGCCTTCTTCGATGCAAATAGGCGATACTGACTTAATGGAACATTTCTTTATTTTTACTTCTGTGACAATTTGACAAAGACACCTTGAACCTTATCCACAAAAGGACAGATGAGCATTCACCTGATTTTCAATGCTCTGATTTGTCCTGTGTTATGCATATTATTCTTATAAACATTTGAGCGCATATCAATATATGTAGTAAAAAAAACGATCTAATTACTTTTATGCCAGGTTTTCATCGGAGGAACTAACATTCAATTGTTGTTGTAAAAAATATACATTCACTGTTTTTACACTGAACAAATTTGGGTTGCTTACATAATTTTGAAATATAAAATTGTATTATTTCCAAGCGGTAGTTTTGTGGCGAAGTGTCATCTAAAAGTAGGACCGACAAATGTCCTACATATTCTCCTACAGTTTTGCAAATTACATTTATTTTATGATGAGTTGAACCAGTAAAAACATATATTTTGCATGCCTACTTAAAAAGATTCTCTTTGTTGCTACAGAGTCTGACGCATCCTTGTAATATTTCACTAATGAAAAATTGGAATTATTAAATTGTGAAATCACTGTGACACCTTTTGTTGATTTTCTATGAAGATGAGCTTCAAACAAGTAGTTGCACAGCTTGGCCTGTTTCTCAATGCTTCAATGATGCATTGCATAGACTTTCCTGGGATGCAGATCTGAAGCTTCCAATAATTCTCTGAAAGCAAAACTAGTGGCAGTTCTGCTTAACTGGATGATGCATGCGAGGCTGGTCACTTTCACTTTTAAAGTTTTTTTCTGCAATGCTTAAAATGAGTGTTCAATATAGAACTCTTGGAAGACAGTGTCATATGAAGCATTCATATTTTCTATAAAGAGCACATAGTTCTACAAAAATAATATTAATGTCAGGTATTAATAAAGCTGCAGTGCTTATTTCCTGGTTTTCATTACCAATAGGGCAAGCTTTAGAATGAAAACCTGAGTTTGGGTGTGTGGTTTTAATACGACCATATTTGGCAAAAACCCCAACAGGTGATAAAAAAGTCAGACATCAACAAGAAATTGTCATACTTGCTTTATGGCATGTGTTTTACTGTATGAAACACAATGTCATTGACTCTGGGATCAATGTACTAATTTTCATTTTCAAGCTATAAACAATAATTTAGTTTTGCTTTTCGTCAATCGTTGAACCTTGTTGAAATTCTATCAACCTGGATAAATGATTAAGGCTTTACATCATGTATTCATGCATTTTGACAGGCTATTGTAATTAGGACAGGAGCAGGGCACAGCAGTGATGAGAAGGTTGATTGAAACTGCTGTCCAACATAGTATACCCGATGGTGACATGGCCAGAGCTGGAATAAGACCCAGGAACCAGCAATTGCATTGAAGTCCAGAGCACTACCAACTGAGCTGAGATCCCCTTCCCAGTAAAGTAAGTCAGATTATGTACTTTACCTTTTTAACATGCTTAAGCAAAAGTGGGAACACAAAATACCAAAATTTGATTGAAGGAGGTTTTTTTACAGTGCTGTGCAAAAGTGTTGAGGCAACCCACAATTTTTCTTTGTTTTACATTCCCTTTGAGCACACATGACCCTCCTCTCCATGTTTCCCTTCCTAAGTATCTCCATACAAGTACTCATAGATGTTTTTTAAAATGGATCTTGGAGAAACATTCCTGAACACTATACTAATAAGAATACAACATCATTTGGACTCAAAACGTAGTTTGGAAATCAAGCATAAAAATTTGGATGTGGCTCGAGACTTTTGAACATAACTGTATTTTCGGCGTTTTATTACTTCATTTCATAGGCCCCCCTCTTTGCTGTTAAGGCATACAAAGGCAGGTAAAATCTGCTCTTACTGTACTTCACCTTTGTGGGGCAATAGTTTTCCAGGAGTATTTTTGCCCTAAGGAAATGCCCTCGATAGACTGACAGACAATCCTTCAGACAGACAGACAGACAGTCACACGGAAACAATACCCTCACTCTGCTTGGAAGTTAGCAAAATAATACTATTTAAATTGAACAAAGATGCCATTTTAAATTTCTTTACCATCTATTTGAATTTTTGAGTGCATTTACTTTGGGGCAAAACAGATACAATCATACTATGTATATATATGCTATTTTTCACAAACTAGATGCAGTATAATTAGACCTGATTAGCAGAGATTGCTTGTGGTGATTACTGTGTGTTTGTATACAACTGTTTGGTGTTTCAGACTGATCTCAATGACTGTTTCAGATCAACGCTTCTTCTCCCTTCATAAAGATAAACACCTAGTGTTTATTTTAAAACACTTCTAGAGTCAAAGACATGTTGAAGTGTTTAAAAAGTGTAACAAGCTCATTAAGGTGTTGTCGTGTTTATAATTCATAAACACCTCAACATGTTTATCTTTATGAATATAAACACTTCAACATGTTTAAAAAGTGTAACCAAAAAGTGTTTATTTTGGTGTTAAAATAACAACACTTGTTTTTAGAGTGTATGCAATGAAATTGGAACTATTTGTTGGGACAGCAATGCTGCAGCATACCAGAATAACTTTGTGCCAGGTGGCAGCAGCATGCAGTTCTCATTTTCACCTGACTGGGATTTGTGACTGTTTGGTTATGCCTGATCTGGTTTGGCTCATCACTTTCCATGCCCAAGAATTCTGTGCGTTGGTAAAAGACTGAAAATCTTTGCAGCAAAAGAACATGAACTGAGACAGAAAGGATATTCATTAAGAATTTGTGGCGTCTAAGTCTCCGTCAGATGGTGAATGGTTCTTCTTGGGTCAATGCACGCAATACAACCCTTCACCAGTAATTACACCTTTCTTCCATCCTGTGGCGCTTTTACGAGCAGCCTTCCAGCCGTATGTATAGTCTGGATGTTGCTCCGAGCTGGTTAATTACTAGTCCACCTACAGTCTGCCACAGGGGGGAGAGTTGGTCTAGTGGTAAAAAATTAATGACTTGGTGTACAATTAATAAAATTCATCACAATGTAACATCGCCAGTATGCTCTATTTTGATATCAGAAGAATTGCAGTGAAATTTTTAAATACGCGGCAGTCAAAATATTTCATTATCCTGTGAAAAATAAATATTTCTCTATTAAAATTAGTAGGTCTACCAATTATGTCATCCCTATGTCATTTTCAACCAATTCAGATCACACTAATTATTACAGGACTTCAATGCGAGTTTTGGTCTATTAAAGGTTCTCGCATAGCAAGGTATGATTCACAAGCATGAGTGATCGTTGAAATATGCAGCGTTGCATGGAAGCCAAACAGACAAGATTGCAGAAGTTTCTGGCGTAAATGGCTGCATCTGTAGACTCCTGAGTCTTATAATGTCAGAAAGCAGTGATCCAGAAAAGCCAGGAACCTCCATGGACTGCAGCTGAGTGAGGTAATCCATGAGAGCTGTCTTTCAAATGAGCGGACCAATTTAGTATAAGAAATTGGAACTCGCAAGTTGCTATGTTCTCAACAGTAACCTTTCTGAACTGAATAAAGCATGTATATATTTTTCATTATTTGACATGTACACGAATTTGTGGAGGTGTAAAAACAAACATGCACAAGTTTGTGGACATGAAAAAATAAGCATAGGTGCTAGTGTATGTGTAATAACTAGCACTTGTGTATGTGCTTTATTATTCATTTGTGTACCTGTCATTACTAACATTCGTGGATGTGTTATATGTTTCAGTTTTAGGGTCAAAATTAGGTTTAGAGTTAGTTTAGCCAAGTTTAAGATTGCAATGTTTGTAACTACACCTACACAAATTCATGAATTGCAATATTTCACACTTACACAAATGCTAAATTTGTGTATATGTTCGTTATTGCAGGTTTACAACTGTGTGTACATGCCAAATAGTGAAAATATATACCTTAATAAAGTGTGTTTGTTCTTGTAGTTACCAGTTTTGTACCTACCCTAGCTTTCTGTACCTACAGCAGTTCCAAATTCATATTTTGACATATTCATACAAGGCCATTATCTTTGTTTTGCTGGACTGTCTGGACAAGTAAAAGATATCACACACAAGCTAAAAGTAAAATATATTCTGCACTTTGGCCATGCTGAAAAATGTTAGAACAAAATTGGTTTTTCAAAATACCAACTGGTTTTTTGCACAGATGTTTGGTTTTCCAAAAACCTACTGCATTAGTCAACATGCAGCTGTATGGTGTTTTCAAATACCCTAATCATAATGATGTGGAGGAAAAATGCAAAAATCAATCAGGAAAGATATACCATATTTTCTGTTTTAAAAAAACACCCCTTAATTTTTTTTTGTATTTTATTAACCTTCAAAGGAAGAAAACAGGAAATATACTAATAAGAATTGACAATAAAATTAAAACAGTTAAAATAACTTAAAAACAATGTGTTGCATTGGCTAGTACCTCAACGCTAGTTTTAGCATCTCTTTATCATTAGGCGAATAATTTGTAAGCAAATTAGAGCAACTAACTATGACACCGTCATAAGAAGGAACCTTTTCACCTCTTTGATACAATGGGCAATAGCCTTATCATTCAATAGTAAACTAAATGTATTAAAGTTGTAGCGTTGACAGACCTTCGCAAACCTCTGACTCAATGGATTACCTGTGGTTATGCTCTGACTAAATGTAAAATGACAAAAATCCCTGGCTCTCGTGGAGGTAAATAACACTGCCTTAAATAGGCGCAGCAGGGTATTTACATTGATGAGAGCGCTAATACTCCTTATTTGCATAGCATCTAACAATGGAGTTGATCTGAGATATTTACTTTTAATAAAAGTCTGTCCCTCCATAAAGAATCAACTTCAATTAAAATTCCACTAAAATATTACTTTATCCTAAGTTTTTAATGCAAGAAACTATTAACTGCCCATCTCATCATTACATCTGCCCATCGGGCACCTGATGCAAACAATAGGATACATGTGTTGTTAGAGTGCATCAACTATGTATGTTGCTAACTCTCTAAACCAAAAGCATCACGCGATTATAGCTTCTACAAGGAGTTGTTAGAACATATTTATATTGCCACTGATGACCCAGTCTTGTTTTGCCCAACTGATTACATGGGTTTGTGATCTGTGTTACGGGCAAAAGAACTGGACTGACAAATGGACTAATTTAGTTTCCCAATGACAGTCCTGCATCAGGGTACTCAGTGGCTTAATTAAATGGGAGAATGAATGAGGGGGGGGGTGTGTATGCCCAAAGCATATATAATCACTAACAAATATCCACAAAAGACTGTCATGGATTTTGGCTTTGTCTTTTGACTTTGACCAAAGAGCCTATTTGACTATTAGCCTATTTGATATTAGGCTCAATTTTCATTGGCTGTTGGATATTAGATTGGAATCTCATTGAATTCTCAGTGTGTCCAATGAGAATGCAGCTTAATATCCACTGGCCAATCGTAGCTCTGTGGATATTAGGCTTGACTGTCTTTGGCTAGGATATTTGGCCGGATACTCATTGGACAGGGTATTAGGTGGCATTCTCATTGGACAAACTATTAACTACAGTGCCCTCTAATGTGAATATTAGGGTGAATTCTCATTGGTCAAGAGCCCCCGCAGGTCTCGGGCCTCCTCGTGGCGGTGGGTGGTAACACTATAGGTGAAGACCTGTATCCTTAGTGGCCAACACGAGACAGTGCGCAAGCACACGTCTCCCCGACGGAAATGGGGCAACCTGTTTGCCGTGGGTTGCGACCCGTGTCGGAGGATGAAGGGGTCCTGGTAGTTGAGTTGGGTGGGCCTAACCTGGTCCCTCCCATACAATACACTACTTTGGCCTGGATTTCTCCTAGACGGGAGGCTGGATTGGCCCGGTCCAGTCAATCGGCTTGTCATGTTGTCACTAGGGCTTCGGTCCTATTTGGCCATGGCTGATGGGTCAATCAAAGAAGGTTCTGACCAAGTCTACATGCTGGCCATGTTTTAAATATGATTGCAGCTGTATCTCTTACCAAGCCTTCTACGAGTATATCCCCCATGTATCCCTGGACTAGGGTACTGGGCGCAGCCCTACCCATATTAGTCCGCCCCCGCAGGTCTCGGGCCTCCCCGTGGCGGTGGGTGGTAACACTAAGGTGAAGACCTGTATCCTTAGTGGCCAACACGAGACAGTGCGCAAGCACACGTCTCCCCGACGGAAATGGGGCAACCTGTTTGCCGTGGGTTGCGACCCGTGTCGGAGGATGAAGGGGTCCTGGTAGTTGAGTTGGGTGGGCCTAAGTTGGTCCCTCCCATACAATACACTACTTTGGCCTGGATTTCTCCTAGACGGGAGGCTGGATTGGCCCGGTCCAGTCAATCGGCTTGTCATGTTGTCATTAGGACTTCGGTCCTACTTGGCCATGGCTGATGGGTCAATCAAAGAAGGTTCTGACCAAGTCTACATGCTGGCCATGTTTTTAATATGATTGCAGCTGTATTTCTTACCAAGCCTTCTACGAGTATATCCCCCATGTATCCCTGGACTAGGGTACTGGGCGCAGCCCTACCCATATTAGTCCCCCTTGTTGGGCTCCTTGGTGGGTGGGGAGCATGGGGGATGAACATCACAAATTCCTATGGCATACTCTCTTTCTAATTCACAGTCTCGACTAAAACGGCAGCGGTCATCCTCGGATGACTGTATCGACCCGGAACTTCTAAATCGACAAACGACAACACGAAAATCGGAGTACCGACACAGGTACATAGTGTTCAAACCAACTAACAGGCTATCTCCCTTCGCCATCTACAAGACCATACTTCAAGAAGTCGGCGAACCTGCAGAGACAACCTTACAGAAAGATGGAACCGTCCTATTTAAGACCAGAAACGACGACCAGACTCGAAAACTCCTTAGGCTGAAAGATGTTGCAGGTACCCAGGCCATAATCGAGCCTCATCGGACCTTGAATACTTCCAAGGGAGTGGTTTTCTCCTCCCTTAGCTATTTAGACTCGGACGACGATTTACAAGAATGGTTTGAAACTTTTACTGATGTCATTCATTTTCATAGAATCCCACAGAGGGATAATCGGGAGCTTCTTATCTTGACTTTTTCAGACACAACTCTTCCAGAGAGTGTCAAAGTTATATGGGAGCAATGTAAGGTACGACCCTACATCCCCAATCTAAGAAGATGCTACAAATGTCAACGTTTCGGTCACCTGAGCAAGTGGTGCCGACGACAAGAAGTTTGTGGACATTGTGGATCCCAGGACCACGTTCAATCAAAGGAACAACCTTGCTCAGCCCCTCCTCTTTGTGTCAACTGTAAGGAGGATCATCCCTCTTACAGCAAAACTTGCAGACAGTGGACTAAGGAAAAAGAAATCCTCACATTGAAGGCAACCCAAGCGATATCTTTTCCGGAGGCTAGAAGGATCGTGGACCAGCACTCAGGAATGCCCAGCTATGCGGACATTGCAGGATATCGACATCCTCATCAACGTGCGACACCAAGACGAAGACTACAACTCGAAGAACACAGCATCAACAGATCACACCAACAACACACAGAGAACCCAGAAGACACTAGCAGACACTTGGAAAGAACAAATGAAAAAACCACTCTAAAGACAACAAACACCACAAAACCGTCTACTCCCCGGGTGGACCTTGAAGAACCAAAAACACCGGCTGGCACCACAACTCCTCCAGATACAGCAATGGAAGAAGAACATCCAAATGAAGCAGACACTGAAGAGGAACAGGAAGGATCAAATGATGGTGGGGACACTACACCCAGCAACGAATCAATGGAAGAAGAACAAGCGGAAGAGGAAGAACATGAAGAGGATCAAGGGGACTTGCAGGAAGAAGAAAACGAAGAAGGACAAGAGGAAGAGGGAGAAGATGATCCAGGAAACAAAGAACAGGGTGGAATGGACAAAAAGGAAACAAAACCTGTGGATGAAGGAAAAGACAGGGCACAAAACGATGACAACCAAACAATCACAACCAAAGATTATCTTTACTACTTCCTAGATGAAGAACCATCACCTGAAAAGATTGAAAAATTCCGACCGAAGTTTATACGCTACTGGCTAGAACCGGCAGTGAAGCATCTTCAAATGTCCGGCTTTGGCAATGTGTCTCGGAAGCTGACTGAACGAACAAAACTAAAGCTGCACGACTGGCATGAAGATACACATACAACAAAAAGAGAAATATTCAATTTAGTCACCAACTGCACCTTCACTGACGAGTTCTATGGAATCCTCAGTATACTGGTCTTACATGACCATCTGTCTGTTGCTATGAAATTCATAAAAAAAACAACGGACAACAGACAACATGACACAAAAAAGGAATAACTAAGTAGCAATCTAACAGAACTATACATTAGAGTTCCTCCGTGGCCTAATGGTTAAGAGTGCTTGTTTGCACAACCACTGGCTCTGAGGGCGTGGGTTCGAATCCCACCCGGAACTCAATTTAGTCCGAGCCCATGGGACATTAAATGGAGGCGGGTTGTATCCAGTGTTCTATGCTGGGGCAACTGAAAGACCCTGGGCATCCCTGAATTAATAGGGTATGTACCAGACTCACAGACTTCTCATCTCATCATCATACGGCGATCGCCTGCCTCGATATAGCCCACTAAGGTGCTGCTGAGGCGTAAAACACAAACAAACAAACAAACAAACAGAACTATACAGACAATTAGTACAAACATGATACAAAAAAAAGAAAAACTAACTACCAATCAAACAGGACTATAAAGACACTTAGTACAAACCAAGTATGTCTCTAAATAGCCCAACAAGGTGCTGATGAGACGTAAAACACAAACACACACACACACCCATATTAGTCCCCCTTGTTGGGCTCCTTGGTGGGTGGGGAGCATGGGGGATGAACATCACAAATTCCTATGGCATACTCTCTTCCTAATTCACAGTCTCGACTAAAACGGCAGCGGTCATCCTCGGATGACTGTATCGACCCGGAACTTCTAAATCGACAAACGACAACACGAAAATCGGAGTACCGACACAGGTACATAGTGTTCAAACCAACTAACAGGGTATCTCCCTTCGCCATCTACAAGACCATACTTCAAGAAGTCAGCGAACCTGCAGAGACAACCTTACAGAGAGATGGAACCGTCCTATTTAAGACCAGAAACGACGACCAGACTCGAAAACTCCTTAGGCTGAAAGATGTTGCAGGTACCCAGGCCATAATCGAGCCTCATCGGACCTTGAATACTTCCAAGGGAGTGGTTTTCTCCTCCCTTAGCTATTTAGATTCGGACGACGATTTACAAGAATGGTTTGAAACTTTTACTGATGTCATTCATTTTCATAGAATCCCACAGAGGGATAATCGGGAGCTTCTTATCTTGACTTTTTCAGACACGACTCTTCCAGAGAGTGTCAAAGTTATATGGGAGCAATGTAAGGTACGACCCTACATCCCCAATCCAAGAAGATGCTACAAATGTCAACGTTTCGGTCACCTGAGCAAGTGGTGCCGACGACAAGAAGTTTGTGGACATTGTGGATCCCAGGACCACGTTCAATCAAAGGAACAACCTTGCTCAGCCCCTCCTCTTTGTGTCAACTGTAAGGAGGATCATCCCTCCTACAGCAAAACTTGCAGACAGTGGACTAAGGAAAAAGAAATCCTCACATTGAAGGCAACCCAAGCGATATCTTTTCCGGAGGCTAGAAGGATCGTGGACCAGCACTCAGGAATGCCCAGCTATGCGGACATTGCAGGATATCGACATCCTCATCAACGTGCGACACCAAGACGAAGACTACAACTCGAAGAACACAGCATCAACAGATCACACCAACAACACACAGAGAACCCAGAAGACACTAGCAGACACTTGGAAAGAACAAATGAAAAAACCACTCTAAAGACAACAAACACCACAAAACCGTCTACTCCCCGGGCGGACCTTGAAGAACCAAAAACACCGGCTGGCACCACAACTCCTCCAGATACAGCAATGGAAGAAGAACATCCAAATGAAGCAGACACTGAAGAGGAACAGGAAGGATCAAATGATGGTGGGGACACTACACCCAGCAACGAATCAATGGAAGAAGAACAAGAGGAAGAGGAAGAACATGAAGAGGATCAAGGGGACTTGCAGGAAGAAGAAAATGAAGAAGGACAAGAGGAAGAGGGAGAAGATGATCCAGGAAACAAAGAACAGGGTGGAATGGACAAAAAGGAAACAAAACCTGTGGATGAAGGAAAAGACAGGGTACAAAACGATGACAACCAAACAATCACAACCAAAGATTATCTTTACTACTTCCTAGATGAAGAACCATCACCTGAAAAGATTGAAAAATTCCGACCGAAGTTTATACGCCACTGGCTAGAACCGGCAGTGAAGCATCTTCAAATGTCTGGCTTTGGCAATGTGTCTCGGAAGCTGACTGAACGAACAAAACTAAAGCTGCACGACTGGCATGAAGATACACATACAACAAAAAGAGAAATATTCAATTTAGACACCAACTGCACCTTCACGACGAGTTCTATGGAATCCTCAGTATACTGGTCTTACATGACCATCTGTCTGTTGCTATGAAATTGATAAAAAAACAACGGACAACAGACAACATGACACAAAAAAGGAATAACTAAGTAGCAATCTAACAGAACTATACAGACAATTAGTACAAACATGATACAAAAAAAAGAAAAACTAACTACCAATCAAACAGGACTATAAAGACACTTAGTACAAACCAAGTATGTCTCTAAATAGCCCAACAAGGTGCTGATGAGACGTAAAACACAAACACACACACACACACTCTCATTGGTCAAGATGTTATGGAGTATTCTCATTGGTCAGTTCTCTATTATCCAAAGTTGGATATTTGTCAAAATCCACAATAGTATAAAAGAATTATTGTGAGTGACTTGTGTAGCCAAAGTACAAGATCTTTTGCCAAAATCCACTATAGTCAGGAATGAGCAATAATGAGTGATTTAGGCATGTGCCCAAAGGACCTATATTTTTCCGAAAGGCCTCGTGGATATTTTGAAGGATGCGATGACTTTGGGAAAGTCATGCCAAAAGGAGTCATAATGCCCAAATGCCCTATAGTTTGCCCAAAGATCCTATAATTTGCCAAAAAGACCCTATATTTTGCCCAAAGGCCTAATATCCATGCCCAATAGGCCTATTGGGCACAGTAGTGGATATTGGCGGTAACAGGGGGGAGTAATTATGTCATGCAGCCGGCAACACCAGAAGCACTTCTTTAGAATTATCCTTGTAGTTTTTGTTCCACCTCAGTTGCTACCCCTGTACTACAATCTTTGTAGCTATTTGCAGATGGGCGGTCCAAACAGTTTTGAAATTAACGTTTGACTTGGTCTTGTGATGTCACTGCCTGAAAAATGTGTTGTTTGTGTCAGTTATGGTTAATCATCTGATTCTGTGCTTATATCTAAAATATACAAACTAATTGAGACCCAGAGGACCAGAGACTTCACTTACCAAAAGCTTCATGACTATTGCAAAAAAAAAAAGCTATCAGAAAATATGGAAGGCAAGCGTTTTTAACGAAAGCTGAACCCAATCTTTTACATGTTATGTAGGTATTTGGTAAATGCCATTTGACCATTTTGGACCACAAGAAGAGTTGCGCAGTTTGATAATTTCACCAGTCAAAAGTCTCTCAGACTTGTTGGCTGTTTGCCAAAAGACGCCCAGCTGATGTGGGGTAGGTGTTAACAGTGAAGTGCAATCAGTCATATTTTATTGATTGCTATTTTAAGGCTCTTTACAGCTCCTGATTGATTAAGTCATTAATGCATAGGGGTTAACAACCTGACTTGAATGGTTTTCTCCAAGACTCCACCAGCTCTTTAATGCAAGTCTTTAATTGTGCTCTAAACGGCTCCATGGGTGTCATGGACTGAGACTATTATGTCAGATTTTATCACATTGGCGCCTTCCCTTGATTCTATTTTGGTCTACGCCTGTAGGACGATATTATCGTACTGTACTGAAATTTGCTTGCTGACAATAGATCTAACAATGTGTGAGGTTGCTTGCTGCACTGGTGACTTCGCCTCAAGTTTGACAAACTGGAAGCTGACATAATGATTGATTACTGTAAATATAATTCAATTCACTTTTTTTTTTTTTGGCTTCTTGCCTCACACTACTACAACTGATGGGCGATGATACTCTTGTGCTAGCGCATGATTGGTCATGACTGGACAGAATTGATTGGAAAATTAAAGATGATTGTTGTCTTACAGCCCTATTCTATTAATGTACTGCAAAAAGGAATAAAGTCTCAATGATGTTACAAAGTTTCTGTGTTACCAGCTGCATACAGTATGTACCTACAAACATCTCACTTTCACAAGTTGATAAAATGGCAGCATCTTGGTATTTAACTGCCTCAAAGCTCCCCATGGGTTTCAAGTGGCATTTTCATCGATGGTTATGCCCCCTGGTGTTATGACATGGAAGCTGTTTCCGTTGCTCAATAGGGTGCTGCCACTTTCTTTTTTGATCAATTTTTCCCACCTCAACTCTCATCGCTTCTCACCAATTCTCACATTGCCTCTCGCCCCCGCAGTTCTCGGGCCTCCTCGTGGCGGTGGGTGGAAACACTAAGGTGAAGACCTCTATCCTTAGTGGCCAACATGAGACAGTGCGCTTGCATGGTGTGTCCCCTGCCTTACAGGGGAGTATCAATGAATATGTCATTTACCATGTTTCCAAACCGGATCGTACGTCAACCGGGTAACCAAGGTGCGCGTCCCTCAGCGGGAAACCAGGCTGAGATCGAAAAGTTTGCGACTGGACTACCAAGATTTCAATGGACAAGGACATCCTCAGATGACTTGATTGACCCTGACTGCCCCTCACACATGACGAAAGATGAACATTGCCTTGTGATAAAAGGTGTTAAGAAATCACTTGACGACCTGTCAGCAATTGCTGTTTATGAACTGATTGCAGACATTTGCAACAACACTGTAGCAGGAAAAATAAAGCGTCAAACCAATGGAACCTTTCTTATTTACCCTCAGACTGACAAACAAAAACAGAGACTGACATCAGTCAATGAAATAGCCGGTACCAAAGTCTCCATAGAACCTTTCAAACGACCAGGCAAAGGCCTTATCTTCTCGAAAGAGAGTAAAACATGCACTGACTCTCAGCTAAAGAAGTGGTTCCAGAAACAAGGCATTGAACAATTCAGACGTATGTCCCAACGAAATGGATACGAATTGCTACAACTGACATTCAAAGACGACAAAGTTCCTGAGAAAGTACCTGTTGCTTTTGAAAAGTGCAGAGTTCACCCTCTCTTTCCCCGACCCAGGCGTTGTTTCAATTGCCAAATATATGGCCATTTTGCTAGTACATGTAGAAGACCAACAGCTTGTGCCAATTGTGGTGATCGAGATCATGCCCATGCCAGAGATAAACCGTGCTGCAGACCCCCACATTGTGTTAATTGTGGAGGGGACCACCCTGCGTTTAGCCCTGAATGTGGAATCTTCAAGAAACAAAGAGAAATTGTACAAGTACAGATTTATACTGGAATATCCTTTACTGAAGCCAAGCGCCTTGTAGAAGACGGTCACCCTCCCCATCCCAGGACTTGGGATGATGAAGAAACCATGGACAAAATTGATTACCCACGACCAGTTTGGCATCCATCCCCACAGAGAAGGCTTCAACTGAAGAGGAACCTCTTCATGGATGTCTTGCAGAAATCGCCTGCTCAAGATCAACCAAAGAAGGAACAAACGATGGATTCTGCTGAACCAGTTGCTTGCGCATCACCCAGGAAAACAATCCTAACACGTCAAACATTCTCTCCAAATACCCTACCGACAAAGACATCACTCAACCACGTCAAGAAGAAAGAAGCTTTGGCTTCTGAAGACAAGAAAACACCCAAACCAACAAAACAAGAAAACTGGACAAACCGTTTGATTCTTTGCACAGACAAAAGTAAAAAGACAGGCGCTCCCAACAAAAAAGCACCCTCCACATGTCACAAACAGATCATAGCATTTTCAAGACTCTCGACACCAACCAAACTGTATGTCTCTAAATAGCCCACTCAGGTGCTGATGAGACGTAAAACACCAACTCACTCACTCACTCACTCACATTGTCTCTCACCTGCTGTCTTGCCTTTAGTCTCACAGAATGACGTCCTTTGCAGCATGTGATTTTGGCCCTTGTCACCATTTGAATAATTGCTAACCAGAGGAACCCTTCTTAACTTATGTTGCCACTATTTTGATTCCTAAGATGAAAAGACATTATTAGTGAATCTTTTGAGAGTTTTTGACAATAAGCTCACTTATTTTAATAGAAACTATTAAAATTTTGAGGACTTAGAAGTCCGTACAGGTGAAGAAGAAATTCTATCTGATTGTTGTTGTATATTATATAAACCTTTCTGTGAAAATTCAACGTCTATATACACTGAACAAAAAAAATAAAGCAATTTTTTCGCCCTTTTGGTCTGTATGTCACACACATCGAAATGACACCCTGATTTGTTTGGTGAGATGTGGGTAAGGTTTTGTTTTTTTAAATACCCTGATGTGATAAACAAGACTAAAGGCAAACAGGAAATGGTCACACTTGACTGATTTTTGGCACAATGCAACTTGTTAATAACAGGAATAAACTGTATAATTGGTTTTGGCAAAAAAAAATTATCTTGCAAATTATAAGCAAAAATGAAGGAGGACGTTTCTTTTTTTGTTCAGTGTACATTGTAAATAAATGTGTAATGTTGCGAATGTTAAAAAGTAAATGGTTACACTAAAATGTTGGCTATGGTCTTCTCTGCATATGATGCCTTTGGCCAGAATAGTGGCCAGAATGGTGGAATAGCTGTGAGGTCAGGCGAGTGCAGAGGGAGACAGAAAGTTCAACAGGAACACCACAATTCCATCTGTGTCCCTTGAAGTGTGGAGTCCAGCACAATGTGTGAAGTGGCAAGAATACAAGGCAGGATGCTGTGGATAATAGAAACCAAAACACAAAGGATAACACTGGGTGGCCCACGCACAAGGCAAAGGTACTGCAAAGGATAGTGTAGGAAATAGATGGTCACATTGTATTACACAATGCCAGGGTGGCAGGGTGTGTGTCATCTGTCAACAATTTCAGAATTTATAGTCTGAGCACTGTGATGTCGGATGGTGTTGACTGTTGTGAGAACAGTGGTTACTGAATTCTCCGACTATAGAGTCTAGTTACATGTACTTAAAGGTTACGGCAAAGTACTTGGATGCATTGCTGACTGTAGTGGTTGGTCAGATTGAGGCATTTCTAGTAACTGGAAATGAACTCAACAGTAAACAGGTTTGCTATTGTGGTGCTACATGTATGTGCGTGAATACAAAGATGAAACTGCATTTCTTGCCCTGATTTTAAAATATCTGTATCATACACTGTACCGATTACATATGATGCAAAAAAGGAAGGCTTGATGAAGTATATTGGTCTCTTCATAGAGACAAAGAACACCATAATGAAGAAAGAAGTCACAATAGAAATGCCTCTTTCACCCACATCTTCGTCAAGAATAACTTTCTATGCGTATGGTCCTTTTGTGCTGAGAGAGACACAATTATGTGGAAAATTATGCAACGAGTCATCAGGAGTAGTTGGTTTCAGGTTATTCATCATTTTCTGTAACCTTGTGTGACTGGCCAATGAAATATTTATGCTGTGCGTCAAGCAGTTATTAAATCTGCGTGAACACAGAAATTGTCTTCTCTGAATTACAGACTCAGGGATCACCAACTGGTGGAAAAATATAGTGTTTGGATCTGTGAGAAGTTTTGGAATTTCTTATAGTGGTTTTAAATTGTTCTTTGTGTGTTATGCAACAGTGGAAATACCACATTAAACGCAAAAGTGTTGAGGGCATGACCAGTCCTGCAGGGAAAGCCATGCTACATTCTCCTACAAATGGCTTTCATTGGCAGTATGCTAGAAACATGACGATGGGTAGTTAATAATGCTTTTAACTTGCACTTGATCATGGCTAGAGGCAGTGTCAAGTATTATTTATCTATCTACAACAAGTTAGTACAATATATTTCCTTCACTCTGTAGTTTGCTCAAGTTTGAGTTTGACAAATACCACCATGTTCCCAAAGGAAGGACTTTGTCATGTGAGGCCTGCTTTTAGTCACATGACCCTGGCAGCGTGACACCTGGATCGTGACCTTTGACCCCAAACATTCATCACTCTCCAGCTGGATTCCCTGTTGCCTCCTAAGTCGTCTGGTGTGTCTTCTGCATCAAACAGTATCTTACATCAGCCTCCTTAAGTGGTATCTTCCCGTACTAAGCTGATTTACTTTGCTGAAGCACAACTGACTGTAGGTTTCTTTCCAACATCCAACATAATGTAGTGTGGCGCAGCACAAGTTGCTCACAGCAATAAGCAGCAACCTAACAAATATAATATTGGCATTTTTCCTTCATATGTGATTGTCATTATACATGGTATAAGTTTTAATTCAAATCTCATTAGGGAGGTTTTCTATGTGTCTTGCTACATGTGTATGAACCAAAAAGGTCAAGGATAAAACTAAATTTTGGAGATACAAGAAGCGTGTGCTGTGTTGGGCACAAGCATATCAATCCTTTCCGATTGTATCTGTTCGGCGGTTGATCTGACGTAAACACAGATTTGGCCTCTCTTGTCGGCCATCCATCTTCCTCTGCTCTGTTCGTCTGACATAGTCCCCAACCTGTATCTAAGTGTGTCTTGCAGCCAAATGAGGTGCAATTAGACGTAAATAATAAAACCCTACATATTTTGTGTTTCCGGCTATGTCAGAACTTTATAGGCCAAGTCCATGTCATATTCACCATCCACTGTCATGTGAAAGACTAAGCCCCAAGATAAATGAATGTCATTTTCAGTGATTGTATAATTTTGTATTGAACCGAAGTCGAGTGTGTCAAATTTGGCTCTAGTTTATCAACTTGTAAAAATGTAGTATCAGGTCTTGCCCAGGAAAGAGTCCTCGTGCTTGTAATTGACCACTTTCAACATGTTTTCTTTTTCACAATGAAGAAATGAAGATAAATTCACGTTTGTTTCACTGTCAGTAGCAACTTTTGTTGACTCGACTGCCATGTTGGATTATCGTGCCATGACATTAGGGACCGTTCAGAATTTATGACTGGGGGGGGTGGGAGTTTTGGCCGGGGGGGTACTAACTTTTCACACGTGTTTCAAGGGGGGGTATTAATTTTTGACAACACTTCCAAGGGGGGGGGTAAGAAATTTTAACAAAGAAAAAATGTTAAAAATCACGCATAAACTCATTTTATTTGGACTTTTTTACGGGCAAAAGTCCGCGAAATGATGCGAATCTGTACGCATGGCCATGTATAACAGTATATATGTGTGTATTGCTAGCCAATGTTTGTCGAGGGGGGGTACTAAAAATACGCATGAAACCTAGGGGTGGGGTACTAAAAATCCGCATGAAACTCAAGGGGGGGGTATCAATTTTTGACGGGATGCATAAAAACTAATTTGCGACACGAAAGTCGATGATTTCGTAACTTTTCGTGATGAGAACGGCAGAGAAATCTATGACATTTGCCAGTCTAACCTGTTTGACGGGTATGAAGTGGGCTTAAAATCAAGAATTTTTAGCTTGAGGCGTCTTGAGTGAGGAACCCAGCATTATCCACTTTCTTTTTGTTTCAAATGGAAACGCAAATTCACGAAAGCCCGCGAATTGCGATCCAAAATTTTGAGCGAGAGCCATTTTGTTGTCAGGGAAAAGTCAGGGAAAAGTCAGGGAATTTCAAAATGCGACTCGATTGGCAACCCTGAAAACTGGGCAGTACAGTGCTTAATATCTGCAGTAGGGTGGTCCAAAAACACTTTCTTCTAAATTTCTCTGATTTGAATCTTGCATTGTGATCTTATGTCGATAGAATGTATTGAGTAAATACGTGGGAGTTTTGCTGGAACTTCCCGTCAAAAATTGATACCCCCCCCTTGAGTTTCATGCGGATTTTTAGTACCCCACCCTTAGATTTCACGCATATTTTTAGTACCCCCCCCTTCGACATATACTGTTATACACAGCCACGCATACAGATTCGCGTCATTTCGCGGACTTTTGCGTGTAAAAAAGTCCAAATAAAATGAGTTTATGCGTGTTTAAAACATTTTTTCTTTGTTAAAATTTCTTACCCCCCTTGGAAGTGTTGTCAAAAATTAATACCCCCCCTTGAAACATGTGTGAAAAGTTAGTACCCCCTCGGCCAAAACTCCCACCCCCCCCAGTCATAAATTCTGAACGGTCCCTTAGTGGGGAACACCGGAACAGTCATTATTTCTTTGGGATATCAGCAAAATTTCTGCCAAATGGCAGGTTGAGCCAAACCATTCTGCAATTAAGGAAACCGGCTGCATCCTAACCAATAGAGCATGACAATATTGAGTAATTGAAATACTGTGATTTAGATTTTTTTATGAATATCTTGCTTCCTTAGCTGCTTGTGCCAATGACTCCTTCATACAGGGCGGTAACTATGCATTTCTTGACCATTACAGATGTTTCATTGCCACTGGCCCAATCCAACAAAGAGTGCACCTTCTTGTTATTGCAATAGATATAGATACTTTGAGGGCTTTAAAATGACAGGTGTTACATCTAGGTGGAATAATGATTATAGTTTTTATGCAGATTTCCATTAAACATTTGAAGTTGACAGAAATACTGCTTTATTATTATTTTTTTTCAGACTTAAAAACAATATTTCATTTTATGGGTGGCCCCTTGATAGCGGCCTACTAGCCTTAACGGGGTCACCCTCAATAATTGTCAAACAAAATACTGTATAACATATCAATAATTTATTTATCTTTTTCCTATCTTATCCTCTATTGAAAATAGATATGTCTGAGTCTGAATCTGATTGGCTGTGATGCTTTGGCCTGAAGTCCTATGATAACATAATATTATTAGTTATTACGATGATATAGACATTCGTCTGGGGTAGTTCGCTTGTCATACTTCAGTACCATCAGGTCACCGCACTGATCACTGCTGTAGCATGACATGTAGCATGAGTTGAACTGCAGGAAATCACAACTGCTCTAATGCCTAGATCACACGGAGACGTAACAGAGGGTTCTTGTCGCGTCGCTTCTTGCTTTTCCAGGAAAGAGGGAGGTTTTTAAACTACATTCAACAATTCGGCGACGATATTTTCGTCTACGGCGCTTCTTAAACTTCCTCGCCAAAAGTTCCTAGAAGTCACATGACCTTATGGTGAGGCAAGAACTTGCTTCACGAAAGATTCAACCTGTTGAATCTTTACGAAGCAAGAAGCCACGATGCAAAAGACCTGAAAGACCCCCAAAATGATTGGGCGAAGTTAGAGACAGCTTGGGCGAAGTTAGAGGCAGGTTGGGCGAAGCTAGAGAGTGCTTGGGCGAGGCTACTTATCATTGAGTCAATGGAACTTCGGCGAAAAAAGAGAACAACTCGCCGACGCAAACAGGCTGTTGAAACGCCGAAACAGCTACTTGCTTCACCGTAACAGGTATTTGCTTGGGCGTAATTGAAGATTAGGAAGAAGTAAGAGGATGCTAGGGTGAAGCAAGAGCATGCTAGGGCAAAGAAAGAGACTCCTTGGGCGAATCTAGTTTAACATTGAAGCAATGGAACTGCGCCGAGGCCCCTGACAACTCGCCGACACAAGTCTCTTCTTGCCTCGTCCGTAATTACGAGCGATTCGGCGTAGAAAACGAGTGCCTCGTCGTCCTAGGATCAATCTACGACGATGAATAACCTTTAATTGATTATATAATTGTCCAAAAATGGCTTGAAACGCCGAAAGTTGGCGAAACTGAAGTTCCTGGCACCTCTACAACTTCGCCGTCACTTAACCACTCTCGTGAGACACTAGCATAAGTAGAAGAAGGCGGGTGACCTAATTTCTTGGTTATCGAAGTTGTCCATTAAGTGCTTGTACTAATACCTGAAACATGAAAATTAGCTATTAATAAGTGGCACTCAATCATGGTTTGAGGAGGCGCCAAGTAATGCTTTGATATGCCTCCATTGAGACCAAAGAGGCATTCAATTATTTGTCAATAAAGCAATTAACAGCTTAATGAGTAATGGGTGTGCCTATGGAAATCAAATAAGCTTGCATTTAATTCTAGGAAAATGTTAATCACTGAAGTGTTTCAATGATTCATGAGATACAACATTTAGCATTCCTTTAGACATTGTGATTTTATGTGTGGCCATATGTGTAATTGTTTTCTTTATTCCTCCCTTCCTTTCTTCCTTTCATCATTCCTGGCATGCCCCCGCAGGTCTCGGGCCTCCTCGTGGCGGTGGGTGGTAACACTAAGGTGAAGACCTCTATCCTTAGTGGCCAACATGAGACAGTGCGCATGCACGGTGTGTCCCCTACCTTACAGGGGAATATCAATGAACATGTCATTTACCATGATTCCAAACCGGATCGTACGTCAACCGGGTTACCAAGGTGCGCGTCCCTCAGCGGGAAACCAGGCTGAGATCGAAAAATTTGCGACTGGACTACCAAGATCTCAATGGACAAAGACATCTCCGGATGACTTGACTGACCCTGACCGCCCCCCACATCTGTCAAAGACTGAAAATTTGCTTGTTATAAAAGGTGTCACACAATCACTGGAAGACCTATCATCTGTTGCTATCTACGAAAAAATTGCAGACCTTTGCGACACGACAATTGCAGATAGCCTGAGACGCCAAACCAATGGCACATTCCTTGTTAAACCTGCGACCTCTGACCAACAAGATAAATTGACCGGCACCCATGAGATAGCCAATACCAAAGTCGTCATTGAACCTTTTCAAAGATCAGGCAAAGGCATTATTTTCTCCAAAGAAAGTAAGACCTGCTCAGACAATGAACTTACAAATTGGTTTCACAAACACGGCATCGCAAAATTCAAACGTCTTGCTCACAAGAATGGTTATGAGTTACTGTTACTAACATTCAAAGACGAAAGATTACCAAAGAAAGTACCTGTAGCCTTTGAATGGTGCAGAGTTTCTCCATACTTTCCTCATCCAAAACGCTGTTTCAACTGCCAAATGTATGGCCATTTTAGTCGTACATGCATCAGGCCAACAATTTGTGCCAATTGTGGTGACCATGGTCATGCACACACATACGATAAACCTTGCTCTAAACTTTCACATTGTGTCAACTGTTCAGGGAGCCATCCTGCCTTTAGCCACAATTGCAAAGTCTTCAAGAAGGAAAAAGAAATTCTACAACTACGAACTGAAAGACAACTATCCTTTCCCGAAGCCAGACGCCTTGTAGAACAGGACCCAGACAAACCTTGCCTAGAAGCAGATTACCCGAGACCAGCTCTTCATTCATCACCACGGAGAAAGATTCATCTGGACCGCAACCTCTTCACAGATGTCTTAATGAAAACACCTTCACCGCCTCGACGACCAGAACGGCCAAGCAAGGAAGAACCTGTGAACTCCCCTGAATCACCGAAGAAGATGATCCAACAACGTCAAATTTTCTCTTCTGTTACCCAAGGGACTGAGAAGTCCCTCAACCAACCAAAGGAAAAAGATGTTACTCCAGATAACAAGACACCACCCAAGACAACAAAACAAAAAAGCTCAACAATCGGATTGCTACCTCACAAAGGACACTCACCAACAGCAAAAAAGAACTCCCCACTGGTCTCAAATTTCACATCAAGTCCAAAGATGGAAGACTGAAGGATGTATCACCATTTGTTAGCTACACAACAATGCTGAAGAAATTTGGAAAACCACACTCAGTCGATCGACAGCCTGACGGTAATTTATTGGTACAAGCCATTAATGCCACTCAGGCAAGGAAACTTCTTGAATTGAAAATTATTGCGGATGTACCTGTCAAAGTGACGCCTCAAAGATCTCGATGCCACCAACCAAGATGAGATGACTAACTCAACATGACCACAAACCAGGTATGTCTCTAAATAGCCCAATCAGGTGCTGATGAGACGTAAAATACAAACTCACTCACTCACTCACTCACTCATTCCTGGCATACTTCCTTTCTTCCTACTTCCTTCTTTCTTTCATTCCTCCACTCTCCCATTTCCTCTCCGAGCTCCCTCATATCCCTAGCTTATATCGATCTAACTAAGAATCTTTTTCCCGTCCAGACCAGTGACTAAGACACCTATTAATAACCTGCTGTTTGCTTTCAACGAGTCAACAGGTGCAATTAATTTCCTTCCCTCTTAAGTTTTGAGTTATCCCACCATGATCCTGGAAAAAGAGTTGGGCTGCTTTTAGTCACAAGACCCTGGCAGTTCATGACTTTTGACCTCTTAAATAAATCAGTATCCAACTGGAATATCTCAGGCTTCTCAGGTCCCTTGATAGCTCCTGGCATATCTTGAGCATTAAACTGTATCTTATTCTATATTTCATAATCTCAGGTGGGTAATCCATAAGTAAAATCTTCAATTATTTTTTAAAAAGTTGTTTTTCCACATTTTTGTTAACATGTGTTTGTTTTATTGTATAGTTCAGCAGGTAAGGGAGAGTGGGGCACCAATGGCCACACCATAAGCTGTTTTGACATTTTGCACCAGTGGGCCTAAAGTATCAATGGTAAATAGACGGTTACTTTATGTAATCATAGTAAGATCTCTTGGCTGTAATATTCAGCATTGTTCCATTATATTTTTAGTTTTTGAAAGGTCAATATTGTCTCAAGAATAAATTGTCAGATGGCTCACTCTGCGTGCCCCGACCCTGTGTCAAATGAGGTGAAAATTACAGGAAATTGAAAACATCCAAGGTTTCAGGGTTGTTCGGCCTCTACCGGAAAGATGAATGGTTCCACTCATGTAAACAGGCGCAATTCAAGCTTTCACTATAGTGATTACACCATTTTTCCAGCGGGCACTCTTTCAGACCAGCCCAGTATTCTATTGCTGGTCGTAGTCTGGATTTTAGTCCAAGATGGTGAATTAGTAGTCCACTTGCAGTCTGCCTCAATCTCTTTCCATAAAGCAGCTGTTGCTTTGAGGATCCAAGATATTACTCCCACTTTGTGTCCTTGGAAATGTATTAATTTCCTGAAGTTCTGAATGAAATTGTATAGTCAAGTAAGAAAAAACTGAACCAATCACCATATCATTATAGTTTCAAATTATGTTTGTGTGTTTCTTAATTATGCGGCAAACATCATAATTATTATGTCATACAGTTGACAGCAAAATTATTCAACCCCCTTTGCTCTCCAATTGAATACAATAGTTGACTAGTCTTGCAAACATGAGTGCGGTGACCTGAGCATATATCAAATCATGAAAAAAAGGATACCATCACATATTAGACAATATCATGCCAAACTGCTGTGAAGGAGAGCTTTATCTGGTAGGCAGTTTGCATTTTGCATATGGGTCAAAAATTTCAGAAATGATTCAACCCTCTTGCTTCCATTAGAAAAGCATTGGAGCAGGGGCTTGAATAATTTTCAAAAGTTTTGACCCTATGGAGCTTGCCACCAGATTGAGGTATGCTTCACTGCAGATCTCTTTCTCTTTTTCTGTTGTAATTTTATATGTGATATAGTATATGTAGTCTAGTATGTGATGCTATCATCATTTGTGATGGTCTGATGTCGCCACACTGGTTTTTGCAACCCTGTTTACTGTTGGATTCTATGAGAAAGCATCAAAAGGGTTGAACATTTTGCTGTCAAATGTACCTAATGCATAAAAGAAATCATATAAAATATGGTGCTTGTCTGCCATATCTGGTAAAAATCAATTTGTTGGTTAATTTAAGGTTATTAGACAAAAGTTGATCCTTACACTGTACCATTTGAAAAAAGATTTTTGCAATGAAAGAAAGTATGGCTGAAGTTTCTGGCATAAATGGCTGCATCTGAAGACTCCTGAGTCTTATAATGTCAGAGAGCGGTGATCCAGAAAAGCCAGGAACCTCCATGGACTGCCACTCAGTGAAGTAGTCCACAAGAGCTGTCTTTCAGATGAACAGACCAATCCAATAGAACTTGCAGGGTAGGTGAAACACTCTCAGTTGTGTGACCTAACACTATTTCTGAATACCAGCCATGCCCAAACAAAGTAATCTTTTTCTGTATGTATAACAGTTATAAGTGTGGTATTTGTCTTGTTTTAAATTCATATTTTGACATCCAGTGTATGCAGAGGTCCTTGTTAATCATTGTCTACAATCTACATACTAGGCAAGGAAGATATCCCACATTTGGGTTGAAATTTGTCAGGTCCAAAACCACTCTCAGTATTATACTACCTACCCTTGAATGAGAGCTTCCAAGCCTTGGCTATAAAGAGAGAATTTGTCAATTCTAGTACTCCTCCAAACCACTTTAGACAGGAAAATACTTCATCTACATATGCATACAGCAAAGGAGTTGCCATCTTCATTCACTAACATGGAACTCTCTCCTGAGAACATAGTGATATTGCAGCTGCTTACCCTCAGTCTTTTTCTGTGAGTGCGTGAGTTGGTGATCTGTGTTTCTGACAAAGGAACTGGACTGACAAATGGTCTCATTTAGTAGCCCAATGAGAGTCCTGCATGTGGGTACTCAGTGGCTTAATGAAACTGGAAAATAGACGAGAAAGATCTGAGTAATTATGACAGCAGGGGAAGACTGTATACTATGGTAGGAAGGTAGTAAAAGCTGGCGATATGAAGGTAGATCTGTAATTATCCTTTCAGGGTTGCACTGCACTAAAAAAAATAACGTGCAAGCACTTTAAGCAGCGCAGGCCTGAATAATCTGTCACTGATGAGTTTGGAGTGGCAACCCACTGACCAATGAACAGTACAACTTGGGCTTTAAATTCTCGTAAAAAATGCACTAAAATGTACTAAGACTGCCTAATCTCAAAGCAAACTTAATGGATTGACTTCTATATTTTGATGTGTATTATTTGTACTATAAGATAGCATACTGGCTACATGGCAAAGTTTGTTGTTTGCTCTGTATATGAGAACCAACTAAATGTAAATAAGAAAACTCCTTAATTAGGTCACTTGGTTAGTACACAGTGTCTGGCTGTCAGTGCAGCAGCAGAGCAGCAGCAGCTCACCATGTACAATCATTTAAATTTCCCGGGAAAAACTAGCTTTTTAGTTGAGTAAATAAAAGTTGATGGAAGCAAGATAAACTCATGATGAGACCATATGGCAAGTTTCAGAGTGATAGGCGTAACAGTGAAAAATTCTAGGGGTAAGAGCAGCTGCGCTGCTAATAAAAAAGCGTAAAATAATTCTCCATTCTGACAATGGATGAGAGAAGATGACACAGATGTCAATGTTTTCCTTCTACTCATAATTGCACACTTTTCCACAATGTCAGAACAGGAGCACCTCAAAGACAATCAACAACAAAAAAAACAAACAACAACAACAGGAAGGATTAAAGCTTGTAAGATGCTGCATTCTACCTAAAAGTTGCAGTCTATTTTCCTTTCAGTAGCTCTTCTGAATCACTTTGATGTCTCTGAAAGTGTCACTTGAAATTCTCTTATATGTCAATGTTATTTTTTGGCATCCAAAATTATTATTTTGCTGAGAAAGCAGCACTCAGCACCCTGCTGAGTAATAGAAACACCTTCCATGTTATAACATCAGGGGGCATCACTGTCAATGGAAATGCCACTTTGCACTTTAGTGGCAGTTTTAAAATACCAACTTAAGTGTACAAGCTACTGTACTGAGTGAAGCCCAACAAGGTGCTTATGAGACGTAAAGAACAAACACACACACACACACACACACAAACACGCTGTACTGAGTGTAATCTGCAACTTCCCAGTGCTATTCTAGCCTTTAAATCTTTGAACTTGTACTAGACCCGCAACACTCAAGTGTAGTATTGACTGCCTGAGATCAACCTTTTGAGGTGTGATATGCATTCTCCTTCTCCCCTCTGATATTGTAAACATCAAAAAGGTGGCATTTTTTTTTGTCTTGTCTGGATTGGACATCTCTGACGAGTGCTCTGTCAACCAATAAACAGGATCTGTAAGTAGTGCTGAGCTGAAGGTTGGGTAGTGCTGTAGCACTGCAATCTAATTGTAGAGAGCTTAGTCTCGTCTTCCAAGCTGATACTAATTTTATAACATTACAATTATAATCTACCTTTGGGTTCGTAGGACAAGCTCAGTCAATAAATGAAAGGTAGGCATATAAGGCAATGCTGGGTGAATTAACTGTTGCGTTGTATATTACCTGTGGGTACTGAACAACTTGTTTATGCAATTTATAACATGATATTATCAAGAAAGTACTCAAATATGCTTTGCAAGCTGAAGTTTCTGAAATTTTTAGTTCCCAGCTTATTTCAGGGGTTGTCTCCAATTGGAGTTCAGAGCACTACAAATTCCTGTAGCTTTACAACTGCAAAAGCTGAGTGAAAATAAAGTTGATAAAAAAATCAAACTTTTTTGTAATTTTTTACCATTTGGAACAAAAAATTGATATGAGTGACATTGACTGCTATGGAAGTGTTGCATTGTTTGATATTTTTAACAAGTCAAAAGCCGTCCAACCTTTTGCCAAGTTTTGGTTGTTTTCCACACGACATCCAGCTGCTGACGGAAAACCATTAAATGGTATGGTGCAATCAGTCATATTTTATTGATTGCTATCTTAAGGCTCTTTGCAGCTCCTGATTGATTAAGTCATTAATACATAGGGTGAACAACCTGTCTGAAACAGCTCTCTCCAAGACAGTCTGATATTTAATGCAAGTCTTTAATTACGCTCTGAATAGCTCCAGGGTTTTTTTTTGCACTCAAAATATATTGACAGATTTTATCATATCACCACGTTCTCTTGTTTGTTTCTGGTCTGCCCTTGTCAGACTCTTATCATACTGTACTGGCGTTAATGAGAAAGAATTGCAGTGTAAATGTTGGGAGTATATTGTAGAAGATTAATGTAATTGGTGATTTTGTCCTGTGTGATATTGGTGTGACAAGAAAAAATAGAAAAAGATAGTTTGCAGGGTAGTGACAAGAGACTTGTCATAGCAGCAGTATGTTAAACTTTTCCTTATAATAAAATTGTAAACTATAAGCTACTGTTGGCGGGGCATCAAAACCAATCACACATAAGCATGCACTTAATGATGTGATTTGCTTTAGAACAATATCTTACAGCAAGAGAACTGTATGAAATGTGAATTAGTGTACAGTCTTCTCCAATATAAAATGTAAATAAAACATGTATTTTGATTGTCAGTACATCGCAGAAATGTGAATTCACCTGCTCAGAGCAACATTCAGACTACATGCAGCTGGAAGGCTGGTCATAAAAGGCCCAAGGCCGGAAGAAAAGTGTAATTACTGGTGAAGGTTTGAACTACCCGTTGTGACTCATGTTGAACCTTTCACTCTCTGACAGAGACTGACACACCCAAAAACCTTGGATGTTTATTATTTCCTGCTAATTGCACCCTTTTTGGCTGCGAAGACATTGGGCATGTCTCTTGGAAGTTCAGGGCAGTAAAAGACTGATGGTCGACGCAAGGGCCCACATCTGCAATCCCTGTCTGTGTGTGTTAAAAGCGGGGAAGCACTTTGAATCGCATTTCATATTGAGGCATTTTATTATTTATTTTACAATCTAATCAAAGGATTTTCAGTTGAGATGAGATCCCATCTGTATTCATGTTTGTGTATTGAGATAGTATATATAGAGGTGGATTAATTACTCCCTATAATACATGTATGACCATGCTCCAACGGTTCTCCAGATGTGGCCGAGTTATTCTGAGAGCGAATGTAATATAAATTTATGGCGGCCATTTTGGAAAGTTCAGCCCAATGAGAAATTTGACACCAAACTAACTTTATACCTAGACCTATATATAAGGGAATTCTGAAGATTTAGCTCTGGACATATGACTGCGTACACCACTACCATGAGCTACTAGTAATTTGGCAATGTAGAACTTCCCAGAAACCCTTATTTTTAACAGTTAGTGCTCCTTGCTGTTGCCCTGAACATTTGAGGTCTTGCACATTCCGATTAGAGTGGAAACTACAGCATTTCTAACAAAAATATACTCACAGGTACAACGGTTTCATTGACAGACTAAGGAGAGGATATTCAACAAGAAAAAG
This sequence comes from Platynereis dumerilii, assembly GCA_026936325.1. Classification (NCBI taxonomy): domain Eukaryota; kingdom Metazoa; phylum Annelida; class Polychaeta; order Phyllodocida; family Nereididae; genus Platynereis; species Platynereis dumerilii. The sequence continues at coordinate 27,940,769 of JAPTHN010000008.1, read as the reverse complement.
AACAGGAAGCATTGAACAGCATAAGATGGATGACTGACAAGTAACACAACTAATGGTGCAAGAAGCTGAAATACCCTGCAATGAAAATATTCACAAATGACTGCCACTCAAGATGTGAGTGAAGGCACATTTTGCAACGCCAGCAAAAATCTTAAATTGCCATCCCAAACTTACAGCAGACGAAAAACGAGTGCTTACGGAAAAGCTCTTAATGGCCATCATTGACCACACGACAGGCCCTATCAAATACATTGAAATAAGCTGTCAACTTGTCATTGAGCAACTTGCGATCATTGATACTCAGTTGGTCACTCATTTTGAAAGCTTTTGCAAGTGTAGGCTATGACCTCATAAATTGCTTATGACTCAAAGAGAATAACATGGCATGGATTGGGCTATGACCTCACAAGGAACATTTCAGTCTGATTCTGTAAGCACTCGTTTTTCGTCTACTGTAACAAGTTTACATTAGAAACATTGTGTAAAACAAGGAGACCATCTATTTCCTACAATATCCTTTGCAATACCTTTGTCTCAGCGTGGGCCACCCCAATGTCATCCTTTGTGTTTTGGTTCTATTATCCGCCATGATCTGCCATGTCTTGCCTAGTATTCTTGCCAGTTCACACAATGTGCTGGTCTCCACGCCTCAAGGAACCCAGATGGATGTGCGGTGTTCCTGTTGCACCCTGTCTCCTCTGTGATGTGCTGATTTCAAGCTACCTGTAACTGTTGCAGGCTGAAAATTAGCAACATTTGCAGCAAACATGTATTAACATGAATCTAGGTGGCACTATTAATTTAAATTTATAAGACATTTATTACCAACCTATATGAATAGGAGGCCCTTTCCTGAAGTTTATTTCCAAATCATTCCTCTTTCATTGTCTATAATGAATTTATTGCAACCAATTAAACTCACCAATCTGGGCATGACTGAATTCCACTCGCTTATTAGCTCTCTATATCACTTTCATGTCTCTTTAAATGTCATCTTGCAATATGCATATGAATATGGTGAAAACCGGGGGGGGGGGGACAAAAGGTGAGCAAAATTGATTGAAGAAAAAGTGGCAGCTGGCGAGGGAATAACAGAATCGGCTTCCATATCACATACAAGGGGGATAACCATTGATGAAAATGCCACTTGGCACTACATGGAGCTAGGGGGCAGTTTAATCCTAAAGAAAACACAGTGAAAAGAAAGAATGCCAAGACCGGAATCAATCGTGGTAAATATCAACTGCTTGGTTGTTATATCTGAGATCAAGTAATGTCGTGCATTATGATAAGAGTCTTACATATGTGAATATGATTTAAACAAGAGTGAATGTTTATGTTATAAAATTTGGCATTATGGTCTTTGTACAGAACACCCATTGAGCCATTTAGCGCCCAACTAAAGACTCGCATTAAGGAGTTAGTGGTGTCTAGGAGAGAGCCATGTTCACACTATGCGTTAATGACTTAATCAATCAGGAGCTGTAAAGAGCCTTAAAATAGCAATCAATAAAATATGACAGATTGCACTTCGCTGTTAAGTCTTACCCCACATCAAGTAACAAGTCATTTCTGGACACAGGTCTGGAGCGTCCTCTATGTCCAGATAAAAATATATTGTTGATTGTCCCAGAGTGGTGTGATGATTACAACAAGAGTATCACCTGTTTCTCATGTGGCTCTTTTGTCAAATTTTTATTATCAGTAATTCAGACAACATGAAGAGATTAAGCTGTTTTAACAACATTTTAGTGCCCTGTTATATACACAATGAAACTGCTGTGATTCTAATTGATAACAAGAAAATGAACACTGTCTTAAAAGTAAGCATCCATCGGATTTTAAGTTTGTAACAAGAAAATCTTCTGCAGCACTAGTTTGTAGGAACGCTGTCAATATATCATTCTCACAACAAGTAGACGTTGTTTATAGAATGGCACTGTCAGCATCCTGGTACTAAACTGCCCCCTGACTCCCCATGGTGCCCAGTGGCATTTTTATCGATGGTTATGCCCCCTGGTGTTATGACATGGAAGCTGTTTCCGTTACTCAATAGGGAAATCGTAAAGTGCTGCCATTTTCTCTTTAGTCAATTTTTTCTCACCTCAAGTCTCATCGGTCCTCACCAGTTTATGCCAAGCCTCAGATGCAGTCTCATCTTTAGTCTTTCACACCAAATGATCTTTGCACTTGAATGATCGATTATAATTAATGGATGCAAGGAGACACCTTTGGTCACTCACCCTATTTTACGTCTTCAACAATATGGCCACCCGACAGCATATTTTGCTATTCAGCCCGATGCAAATAGAAAATCATTGGTTGTATTGCATATTAGGTAGGTAATTACAGTAGGGCAAGTTGACCTAACTTCAGCCTCTCACCCAACTTCAGCCCCCCTACAGAAAACCCCCTGTAATTAAATGTTGATGAGGCCAAGGTGCCAGTATTGGGTTTAAAGTTATTGTCAATGTGTTTAGAAAAAATCATCAAAAAGTTATGACCATCGTAAGAATGAATCAGGAATTTTGCATGTTTTTTTGGTGGACCGCATTTTGCTTGTTTTGCGAGGCGAATAAAACGCGAAATGAAAAAAAGTTTGATAAAATGTTAAATCTGTCAGTTAGCTGTACCAATTCACCAAAGCAGGAGCAGTCCAAAAAAAGTTTCATCACAAGGAAAAATTAGTAATCTTCCATAAATTAAGGTTTTTTTCAATATTTTCCACTTGATCATTCAATGAATTAGGTGATTTATAAGACATGTCAATCTTACCTAACTTCAGCCCCCATGGTCCTAACTTCAGCCCCCATATGACCTAACTTCAGCCCCCAGGTTTCCCAAACTCCAGCCAATACATCTCACATGAGAAGTTTGTTTATTCATCCCTGAATATCTATCTTTTTTAATTTAAAGCATTTTTACATCTGGAATACTGGAATAGACCAGTTGCCTGAACTGGAGTTTAAAATAAATTTTAATCCTCTTTCTGTGAAAATGATGACTTCCTTTCAAGCTTTTTTTAAATGCATTTTTGGAGCATTGATTTTTTTCAGACTGTCATGTTTTATATACAGGTTAGTAATTAAGGCCAAATCTAATCATTCTGCTGTTCTTTATGACAGAATAGGATCAATTGGTTGGAGTTAGGTGCGGGGCTGAAGTTAGGTACACCCTAGGCTGAAGTTAGGTACAACACGGCTGAAGTTAGGTACATTTCCCACTATTGTCTTTTGAACACATTTGCACTGCCTTATAAAGCATGTGGTTGTATTTTTACAATATAATTGTAAAGAGGAGTGAAGGCTGGGGTTAGGTCCACAGCTACAGGTTATTCCCATGAATAGCCAGCCAATGACATGCGATCAAAAACCAAAGTAGGCTGAAGTTAGGTCAACTTGCCCTAGACGAACATCAAGTGCTTACAGATTTGGACTGAAATGTTCCTTGTGAGGTCAGAGCCCTATGCATGCCATTTTATGCTTATGAGTCATAAGGAATTTATGAAGTCATAGCCTATACTTGCCATGTTATAAAATCTAGAGACCAACTAATTGTCAATGAAGTCACAAGTTACTCAATGACACGTTAACAGCTTATTTCAATGCTATGGATAGGGCCTGTTGTGAGGTCATTGACGTCCACTAACAGCCAAATGTAAGTACTTGTCGTTCGTCGGCTGTAAGATGACATACAAAATATCGCCCCCGCAGGTCTCGGGCCTCCTCGTGGCGGTGGGTGGTAACACTAAGGTGAAGACCTCTATCCTTAGCAGCCAACATCAGACAGTGCGCATGCACGGTGTGTCCCCTACCTTACAGGGGAATATCAATGAATATGTCATTTACCATGATTTCAAACCGGATCGTACGTCAACCGGGTTACCAAGGTGCGCGTCCCTCAGCGGGAAACCAGGCTGAGATCGAAAAATTTGCGACTGGACTACCAAGATTCCCTCGGACAAGACCATCCTCGGATGTCTTGATTGACCCTGACCGCCCCTCACACATGTCAAAAGATGAAAATTGCCTTGTGATAAATGGTATTGAAAAATCACTAGAGGACCTATCAGCAATCGCTGTGTACGAAATTGTTGCAGACATTTGTGACAACACAGTAGCAGATACAATAAAGCGTCAAGTCAATGGAACGTTTCTCATTCAACCTCAGAATGACACGCAAAAAGAGAAATTGACATTTGTCAAAGAAATAGCGAATACACGAGTCTCCATTGAACCTTTCCAAAAACCAGGCAAAGGCATTATCTTCTCAAAAGAGAGCAAGACATGCTCCGACTCACAACTCACAAAGTGGTTCCAAAAACATGGCATTACCCAATTCAAACGTTTGTCCCAACGAAATGGTTATGAATCCATAAAACTGACATTCAAAAACAACAATGTACCCGAGAAAGTACCTGTAGCTTTTGAAAAGTGCAGAGTTTGCCCACTCTTTCCTCGACCAAAACACTGTTTCAATTGCCAATTGTATGGCCATATCAGCACAACATGTAGACGGTTCACAATTTGTGCCAATTGTGGTGATCGAGATCACACTCACACGAGAGACAAACCATGCTTCAGGCCCTCGCATTGTGTCAATTGCAGAGGGGACCACCCTGCGTTTAGCCACAACTGTGAAGTCTTCAAGAGAGAAAAAGAAATTGTACAATTTCAGATTGACACAGGATGTTCGTTTCCTGAAGCCAAGCGCGTAGTTGAACAGAACATGGACAAAACTGACCTAGATGAAGATTACCCAAGCCCAGTTTTACATTCGTCACCACGGAGAAGGATTCAACTTAATGGGAACCTTTTCATGGATCTCTTTCGGACAACGCCTTCACCAGACCGACCAAAGACAGGAGAAACTGTGAAATATCCTGAATCTGACTTATGCACACCACCCAGTAAAAAGATTCAACTGAGTCAACCATCCTCTCCTTATGCTCCGCGGACAAAACTGTCACTCCAACAACCGAAGAAGAAAGAAACGGCTTCTGAGTACAAGAAACCATCCAAAACAACAAATGGAGACAGCTCAACAAACCAACAATTTCCTTGCATAGACAAGCGGAAAATGACAAGCAACAACAAAACACCTGTCACATCTCACAGACTTAACGAATCAAGAACCTTGACACAAACCAAGTATGTCTCTATATAGCCCACTCAGGTGCTGATGAGACGTAAAAAACCAACTCACTCACTCACTCACTCACATACAATATATTAGTCCAAGAGCCAGAGCACTTTTATTTGACTTTTGATTCTCATCAGAGTTTCGTATTTGGTATAATAGCAAATATTCTCTACTTTTCAGAAATGTAACTTTTTTTAAAAAATTTGCGGACGATTTTTTGCAAATTTGCCAAAACTATGGCAACGTCAATTTTCACTTTTAAGCAAAAATGCCATAAAAATTGGATATCACAAAATTTAGATGTAAACTACACACAGTTCATACAAACTTCATCAAAATTACTAACGCTGACATCTCTCTGGAGTTAGTCTTTATCAACCTAATATAACATTTTTCGAAAATATGCAAATTCACAAGCTAATTTGCATAAATCCAAGATGGCGGACAAATGTGAAAAAATTACGAATACTGTTTGTCTACTTCAGTTTATGAAAGTTTGTGTAGTACCAGCAGATATATACCCTGGGCACTGCAACTCTCACCAAGTGTTCTTGAGGGGATGGCAAAAATTTGTGGTAAGTTTTAGCTGGTTAGCTTGAAAAGTCATAAAGTTATGAATGCCTAAATAACAAGATGTCATGCCCAGAATAAGACAATTTATGACCATGTTATTTTGATGTTTCCGTCAACTTTATTTCCAATTTTAACAAAATTGCTCTCTACTATTCAAACAAATGATGATATCATCTAATAGATGAGGTACAATACAGACTTTAAAGGTCTTTTGATTGTGGTCACAATTTGAAAAATGCATTTCCATGGCAACCACAGACACTTATGTCATAACTAGCCATTCTTCCCGGTTTTAATTGGAACTGCCCACAGTAAAATGATACAAAAAGGTTTATTTCAATTCATGGGCAATTAAAACTTAATTTTATATTGTTATGACATTCTGGTAACCATGGAAACCAAAATACTTAAAGAAAAAATTGCTTGTATCTTTCTCGATGTCTTGTCTTTTGCATCGCTTTTCTCTTCTGAGATGTGCCTCATGCAGAAATTACCATGGATTTGAGATGGATCATCCGCCATCAATGCAAGTTAATATTGCCTCTTTTATGTTGATAATATGGAGGTGTAGTAACTTCAACTACATTGATCCTTGAATAAAAATATAGTTTGATACCCGAGCAATTAAATCATATCTGGTTGAATCTAAAACATCCGTTTCCTCATCTATTTTGCTTGAAACATCAAAATGGCTGATAGCACCTGCTCAAAATAGCTTTAGAGCTATTTTTAGCAACAGTGTGACCTAATGACGTCACAATGTGATGACATCATGACTCTTTGAATTCTACATCATCCACTGCCTTGGGTGGATCAACAAGTTTTTGATCAAAGATGAATTTGGACAAGTGATCAGTACTTCATCTGCAGGTAAGCATCTAGATACACGTACCTTTGGAGGAATTATTAGAGAAACCATTTTTATACTTATGTATTCTGGTTGCCATTTGTTTTCCTACCTAAAATGACAAATCGGTGCGATTTTCCTGCTGCAGAGCTCCAAGACAAACATTTGCTTTGGTTCTCCAGAAGTGTACATGTACAGATCTGCGTAACATTTAATGCACCATTCATTTGGCCCACATTCTCACTTCTACTTCTTCTAATAACCCCTTATGAAAGTTTAGAGCAATCAAATTTTTAATTTTTTCTACGGAAATATACTAATTTAATTTAATTTGGCAAGTTATGAGCATCACATGAAGCCTATCAAATGTGTCATTCATTTATCAATATTAAATCCAGGCGACTTAATGTCCTATAGTTTAAACATTAGCACATTTTCTTTCAGGAACATGGGCTCTAAGTTCCTGAGGTCAGATCAGGCAAAGCAACTAACAGAACAGCCAAGATGCCTCTTCTGCCAGAGAGTGACCAAGTTAAATGCAGGGAGAAGAGAGTCCCTTTCATACGGAGATCCCCGTGCTGGTGGGGACAGAATCAAACAGGCTGCTATGGAACTTGGTAATGACATGATTCTGACAAAAATATGTGGAACTGATTTAACATCAAAGCTGTTGCCTTATCACCAAAGTTGCAAGAAATCTTTTCTCTACAAAGCTTCGGCTCTCGATGTAGACAGTGGCACCAATGAACTCTCTCGAAGTCATCAACATGATCAAGCTTAAAAGGAACTTTGTGAATACATTGAAGAAAACCTGGTACTGTCCACTGGAGCAGAGTATCTAACGAACCTCCACAAACAATACTTAGACATTCTTAAAGATGAAACTTCAACATATCCTGCCCGTAACCTTTTGGACAAAATTTTGAGAGATTTTCCAATCTTATGTACTGCAAAAGCAAGCAACAAGTCAGGAATTTTAATCTTTAACAAGAGCATTTCTGAAGAGACTGCGTTTAAATATGCATCAGGCGACAACCATTCTGTACAGAGCACTGCCTTATTCCTACGAAAGCTGCTGAAGGACCACATAAAATCTCAAGATCCCACTTGTAACTTGGAAGTACCAAAGGAGCTGCAAGACTTTGTCAGAGTGCTGTACACAGGAAATGTTGACAAGAAAGACGAAAATGGCAAGATGAACAGACTCATCAATTCTGTCTTAGATGACATCATTTTTGCAATCTCAAATGGACGGATTAAACCGGAAAAACATTGTAAGCTTGGCATAACGATGAAAAGCCTGACCGGGAGCCGGAAAGTGATAGAAATTTTAAACAGATTTGGCCACACTGTTGGATATCACACTGTAGAAGAACTTGAGACAAAGCTGGCTGAGGATGTCCTGGACCAGCAGAAAGCAACACCTGATGGAATAAGCCAAGAACCGGGTCTCTGCACAGCCTTAGCGTGGGACAATTTTGATGAGAACACGGAGACATTGTCAGGACGTGATACGTTACACGATACTGTGGGCATTTGCTACCAGAACAGGACATCAACCACCCGACAGGCTCACTTGCCAGTTCCGAATCTTCCAGTGAGTTTATTTTTAAGTTATGGTTTGTTCTCTGACTAAATTTCATTCTTCTTCTGCTTTATCCAGCAAGGTGGAGACTGGTATGATCATAAATTGAAACTTCTTCATTGACCACCTAAACCTAAATAATGCTCCAGTGGCTACAATAATGAAAGTTACTGTTAGTAAAGTATGAATGATTTCTTTAATGCTCCGAGTAGTGTAATAACTAAAACAACTTGAGGTCGCTCTTCAATTTAAGATGAAAGATATAGGACATGTAGTGACAGCACTGATGTCTCCTCAATAAAATAATCACTCAAATTTCCTCAATGGTGATATTTTAAAATCGGAATTCCCTCTTTTATATAGTTTAAGTGAGTACTTTTATTTCAGGCAAAGTCAAAGCGCACACTGGCAATGACAAACAGACATGTGGAGCCCTATAACAAAAGGCCAAAGATGACAGAGTTTAACTTCTTGTCTCATGAAGTTCCACGCCCTGTTAATATGTCTTCCATTGAGGAAAAAGATCTGATATGGATGATTTCCATTTCAAGGAGTGCTACACCAATGTGGGCTGGATGGAATAGCTTAATCACAGAAGATACACTTCCAATGCAAAACATTGCATACATGAATACCATAAACCTGCCACCTACTCGTCTAGATGTTGTGGCGGAAACTTTGAAAACAACCCAAAAGGTAGCAGAAGAATGTGGAGACAATACAATAATAGTCCATTATGATCTAGCTATCGCAAAGCCAGCGATGCAAATACAAGCTGCTGAAGCTCCTGACTTTGACAATATCTTTATATGCTTTGGGCCTTTCCACATTGAGCTTGCATATTTCGGCTCCCTTGGACACTTCCTGAGTGGATCTGGTGGACCTCAAATCTTAATTGATTCTGAAGTACTGGCTTCAGGATCTGTAAATGGTTTTCTCAATGGAAAACATTACAACAGGTTTGTCGAAATTTTGGCAGCTAGCTTATGTTTTAAGGCGCAAGATGATTAGTATTAATTGTGCAGTGTGGTTTTATCACTGCAACTACTGCGTGCAGTGATCTACTGTCACTTTTCGGCCCTCCCCTTTTCAATTTGCTGCCCCATCAGAAGCAAACGTATTGCCTTCGGAAAATTATCCATAAATCAAAATCAAAAATCAAATCATTGTTCAGTCACTAAGCCAAACAAATTTTATTGGATGTGTTGAGATCTTAATACAGTATGAAGCAGATTTAGACCATTGTGAGTCGTGAAGAAGAGCAGCTGCAGTAAATCTAATCCTTCTTGCAGTTTGCAAATCTACATGTTGTTCCCATTAAAATGAAAATTCCAGTTTAGCACAATTCATCAATGCGAATTAGGCAATCAGTTGTTGTCCACCACCACTTTGATTATCATTAAGAATATTACACATATATAGATTTTGTGAGAGTGAAACTATAACTTCTAATTAGTTCAGTACATTTAGTTATTCATGATCCAATACCTTTCAGATGTCGCAGACTTCACCCCCTTCTTGCAACTGCCTTTCAAGTGCTACATTTCCGGTCTTTCCTTAAGTCTGCCTCTTTTCCTGACTCGTTTTGGGACATGATTGACAACATGGCAGCAAACCCAACCAAGGAAAGTGTAGAAGCTATGCAAACTTCACAGGAATTCCGTGAACTGAATAGACAGTATGAATCCTATGTAAAACTGACAATGGAAGGCAAACATGGTGCGACAGCAAAATATTGGATGCTTTATGTCAAATTGGTTCAAGTATTCCTACATTTCAGCCGAGCCTGTCGAACAAATGATTTGTCCCTCTTTGTCTACTCACTACGAGAAATGTGCTCTATGTTTTTCGCTACTCATAGGCCTAATTACGCACGCTGGATGGTCCGATACTATATGAATCTTTTAAACATTGATCAGTTCCCCGGCGCTAGAGAGGCTTTAGAAAATGGAGCTCTCAGCATCAGAAGGACACCAAAGTCATTCTCTAGGACAGCAGTGGATCTGACGCTAGAGCAGACAGTGAACGCAGATGCCGCCTCCAAACTCACCGGAATTACAGCCTTTCGACAGTCATTCGTAGCCAGACAACGTTGGATGATGACAAGAACAGTGAGAAGCAGTGTAGTCAAAGATATAATGGAAATTGCAGGACTCAAACCATCAGCAGATGCATCGAAGGGAACATCGGCACATCGAGTTAAGAGGGATAACAATGACATGAATAACATCATTGAGAGCATCAATTCTCGAATGAACCCCTTCGAAGAAGATAATGAGCATGCATCTGTTGATGGTTTGTACAACCTCACCACGGGTAAGAGAGTGAATGACAGCATCCGAGACGATCTACTTAACTGTCAAGCAAAAGGCGAGGAGCGATGTGAAAAATTCACAACTGAGTGCCTCGAAAATCCCCAAAGATTTGAAAAACCGATTCCTCGAAAGAAGATACTGAACTTTGCTTCAGCCAACCAATCCCAAATTATCAAAATCAAGGATCAAAAGAGTGAACAGATGAAATGCACTCGTGACATGTTTGGAAGGTTGCTGTACCTGCACTCTAAGGAGAACATGGATTTGCAGCAAGTATTCTCATATCCCCTCACGCCAGTGCCCTTGGCTCTTGGCAATCCTGATGGCAGTATGAACAAGACTGACAAATCAAAACTAAGAAATTTGTTAGCAAGCAAAGCTCCAAGCGAAACTCCACCTCATGTAGATATCACAATTGTTGATGGAGGATTTCTTCTTCATTCCCTTCTACCTGTGCCGTCCACCTATGGTGAATTATCAAGAAAGATTTTGCAAGTCTTATGTTCCATGTCCCAAGATGTCCACCTTGTCTGTGACTCACATGTGACACCGTCCATCAAAGACATGGAAAAACAACGCCGTGGAGTTTCAAACTTGCAGTATGTCATATCAGGTAGACATCAAGTTAGGCCACCACAGTGGCAATCAGCACTGAGATCCCCATCATTTGTGTCGTCACTATTGGATTTCATTGTGAATGATTGGAATGATGATCTCTACGTCAACTTGATTGGAAACCACAACATCTATTTTGATGTGAATGGCACAACTTACCTTTATCAAGTTCAACAGGGCAAGGTACAACGCTCAGAACAGCCAGCCTTCAAAAATCACCATCATGAAGCTGACACAAAGGTCATCTTTCACTTGCACAAGGTTGCTTTTGCCACATCAATAGTAAGCATCAGGGCAGATGACACCGATATTTTCATCATGCTGCTATATCATGTATCAAAAGTGCAAGGACAACACTCTGTCTGGATGGAAGTTGGGCATGGTGGAAACAGACGACACATCAATATCTCGGTATTGGCGCAAACACTCAACTCTGACACCACATCAGCACTGCCAGGGCTCCATGCAATAACGGGTACGGATTATACCGCATCCTTCATGAACAAGGGCAAATTGAAACCATTTGAATTGATGTCAAAATATGACAAATTCAAGAAGGCACTTTCCCGACTTGGAGAAAAAGAGAAAGAATCACCCATTCCTGGAATAGAAGAATTTGTTTGCACTCTCTATGGCTGCCCTCAACTGACGTCTGTGAATGATGCACGCTTCCAAATATTCGAGAAGACTTATGCTCCAAAAGATGCCTCTCAGCCACTGGCAAAGATAAAGGGAACCAATCCATGCAACATGCCCCCGTGTCATAAAGTTCTTATGCAAAAGATAAGACGGGCCAACTATGTAGCCGGAATGTGGAGAAGAGCTCATCTGGCACAACCAAATAAGTCAAACCCTGAAGACCATGGATGGAAGCTTGCTGATGACCTCTATGAAGTAGAATGGTTTCGTGGCCCACAGTGTCCTGACTCTGTCACCACAATTCCAAATGGATGCGCTGATGATGATGACAATGATGATGATGAACAGGAAAGTCTGTACGGATCAGATGAGTCTGAATCAGAAGCTGAAGATTAGACTATGTTAAATGCGCATTTCATTGAATGACATGATCACCTGCAGACTATGCCACAGACTAACTGATTATGCAGTACAATGCCACAATGCAACAGACAGGTCACTTTGACTTTTATAACTTGTATGTTGCTTTATACCCAAAAGTTAGTGTTCTATATGTGACTACAGAGAACTGACCATTCCTGCCTCTCAAAGACAGCAGGACGTGTTCAGAATTGATGACAACGTGCCTTGCATGTTACCTTATTTGTAAGCATGACTTTTCTTGCTAAAGATTCCTAATGTAATTATGTACATATTTACTTTCGCACATTCAATGCATGTTCGTTGTGTTACCTGTTTTCTTAAAATATATTATTGTAACACAAAGTTTGGGAGTGCAAATATAATGTATTTATACTTTCGATGCTACATTGTATACATGGCTACATTGTCGACAATGCCACATTGCATGCAAGTCTTCATGGCTTATCATTTACATTGATAATACATTCATTAAAATATGTTCTTTTTTAAGATATTTGAAATTTATAGCATTTATCTATCTTAAAATAGTATATTCCCATTAAAAATGCTATTTCTGCACAGCATGTGACTTTCATACACCACATTCATAAGTTATCTACAGCTCAGGGATATGGCAGTTACAATTATAGCTTGGTTATCATATTGAAGAAGTTATTAGTGCTAGTTACCATGGCAACCAGGGTGTCATAACAATATGAAATTTAGTTCTAATTGCTCAACAATTGAAATAAACCTTTTTGTATCATTTTACTGTGGACAGTTTGGCTTAAAAGCTGAAAAATGGTCATTTTTTACATTTTTGTCTGTTGTTGCCATGGAAATGCATTTTTCAAATCTATACACAGCCAAAAGACCTTTAAAGTCTGTATTGTATCTTATCTATAAGATGATGTCATCATTTGTTTGAATAGCAGAGAGTAATTTTGTTGAAATTGGAAATTAAGTTGACGGAAACATCAAAATAACATGGTCATAAATTGCCTTATTCTGGGTATGACATCTTGTTATTTAGGCATTCATAACTTTATGACCTTTCAAGCTAACCAGCTCAAACTTACCACAAATTTTTGCCGACCCCTCAAGAACACTTGGTGAGAGTTGCAGTGCCCAGGGTATATATCTGCTGATACTACACAAACGTTCATAAACTGAAATAGACAAACAGTATTCGTAATTTTTTCACATTTGTCCGCCATCTTGGATTTATGCAAATTAGCTTGTGAATTTGCATATTTTCGAAAAATATTATATTAGGTTGATAAAGACTAACTCCAGAGAGATGTCAGCGTTAGTAATTTTGATGAAGTTTGTATGAACTGTGTGTAGTTTACATCTAAATTTTGTGATATCCAATTTTTATGGCATTTTTGCTTAAAAGTGAAAATTGACGTTGCCATAGTTTTGGCAAATTTGCAAAAAATCGTCCGCAAATTTTTAAAAAAAGTTACATTTCTGAAAAGTAGAGAAAATTTGCTATTATACCAAATACGAAACTCTGATGAGAATCAAAAGTCAAATAAAAGTGCTCTGGCTCTTGGACAAGCGGAAAATGACAAGCAACAACAAAACACCTGTCACATCTCACAGACCTAACGAATCAAAAACCTTGACACAAACCAAGTATGTCTCTATATAGCCCACTCAGGTGCTGATGAGACCTAAAAAACCAACTCACTCACTCACTCACTCACATACAATATATCATGAAAGTGATTTTTTTAAAAAGTACCAATAAGCAAGTGGAATGCCAGATGAGTTAAATTGATAGTAATATTGGCTAATAGACTGAAAATCCTCTTGACAACAGTAAGGAGCACTCAAAACAGAAGTGAATGCAAATTTGAAAATCCTTATTTAAGATTGAAAAGTAGTCCCAATAGCATCCGTATTGGACGAATGAAGTCAAATGCTTCTCAGGGTCAAATTATTAATCACTAAACAAAGCAAAAGATCCACAAGTAAAAACAGACATGGACATCGATGGCTGATGTGGTCTTTGTGTCAGCCATCTGTCTTATGAATGCTGCCCTGAGCTTCCAAAAGACGTGCCCCATGTCTTTGAGCCAAAAGGGTGCAATTAGCAGGAAGTAATAAACATCCAAGGGTTCGGGGTGAGTTTGTCTCTGTCAGAAGGTGAATGGTTCTGCTTGGGTCAACAATGGCAACTCAACCCTTCATCAGTAATTAGTTTTCTTCCGGCCTTCAGCACTTTTATGAGCAGCCTTCCAGCTGAATGTAGTCTGGATGTTGCTCTTATAGGATAGTGAATTAGTAGTCTGCCTCAAATCTTTCAAACAAGTAGGAATTGCAGGATCCCAAACCTTTCTTAAGGCAAATACAGCATTATACGCTAAAACGGGCGAAGACAAAAAGTGAAATTAGTAAATTTAGTCACATTTCGGCAAACAATGGCAATCAGATTATATTTTTCACTCTGAAAACTGAAAAGCCTTTTAATTCTCACCTCACACGCTACCCTTGTTGCAGGACAAAATTCACAAACTAAACGGTCTATTACAATAGGCTACACTTTCAACTGTTAGTCAGCTGCATATTGTCATGCTTCAGAGAAGAGTAGTGATGTTTCTGAGCGATGTTTTCATGAAATCTGTGTTATATTTCCTTTAAGTGAATAGACATGGAATGCACCTATGACTTTCTTACTGAGGCTGAGAGTGACACTCTTGCAAACCTTGGATGTTTATTATTTCCTTCTAATTGCACCTCATTTGGCTGCAAGACAATCCTCGACACAGAGAGGGGACAATGTCAGAGGAACAGAGAGGAGGAAGACAGATGGCTGACAAGAGAGACCAAATCCGTGTTTATGTCTGTTTGGAAGACAGATGGTTGATCCGATACAAGTGGAACGGATAGATGTGTCTGTGCCCAACACATGCTTCTTGTATCTTCAAAATCGGGGGTTTGTTTTCCCTTCTGGGTTTTATACGAAGTAAATTGCATCGGAAGCATTCTTGATGATGTCTGAATTGAAACGTACAGCGTGTACAGTCACAGACAATAAAACAAACTCACTCACTCACAGTCACAGTCAAAGTTATAAATGAAGAATATCATGATGCATTTACTCCCAAGGTTATCCATATTTATTAGGTCGCTGCCTATTGCTGTGAGACACTTGTCCCGTGCCAGAAGAACATGTCAGTCAGTTTTTCTTCAGAGAAGTATATCAGTGAATCAATACTGGAAGACACTACTTAAGGATGCTGATGTAAGATACTGTTTGATGCAGAAGACACGCCAGACGACTTAGGAGGCAACAGGGAATCCAGCTGGAGAGTGATGAATGTTTGGGGTCAAAGGTCACGATCTAGGTGTCACGCTGCCAGGGTCATGTGACTAAAAGCAGGCCTCACATGACAAAGTCCTTCCTTTGGGAACATGGTGGTATTTGTCAAACTCAAACTTGAGCAAACTACAGATGGAAGGAAATATATTGCACATACTTGATGATGTAGATGAATAGAAGGTAATTAATGAGTGTCTTGGACCCTTGGTAATTGGTCAAGTTGGAGCAAAATAGCATTGGTAAATTTTTAGTGATAAATGAAGAGAATATGAGTTTCACAGATTAATTTTTGCATTGTGATTTTTCCTGTGAAAAAGAGTTTTAGAATCAGATACTTCAATGTTCGTGCAATGTCAGGCTGAATGTTGCTCTACAAAATTTAGATGCTACACTTATTAATACTTGCTCATACTATTTCCACTATCATACCCATTTAAATTCTTGATTTGCGCACACCAATTTATCAATAATCGGGATATCAACAGATCTTAGTAAATTGACTCTTTTGAGGTATATTAAGGCTGTGGTGACACTTCATGTGCTTCAATATTATATAAAATCTTGCCCTGGTTTTAAAATTACATAATTTTCTATGTCCAACACCTTATGTCTACAAAAAGGTGCACAGACGCTTGAAATAGAATATTTGGTACATCACAAAGACAAAGAAAACTATAATGAAGCAAAACTATCACAGTAGAAATGCCCTTGTCTGTTACCTCCTGTGACTTGCTAATGAAATATTTACTGCTCTGTGCTCATCTGTCTGGTGGATTTTTAACAAATCTGCTTTAACTGAGAAATTGTCCTCTTCGAAGTGCAGAGGGTTCACTAAGGAAAAAGAGTGATGGGCTCTGTGGGAAGAGCCACCTCTTTTGTAAACCAAATTACCTTCATGTTTATTTCCAAAAGACTAAAATGGCATCAATCTGACCGACTACTATCAGCATTGTAATTAAGTTCCTCGTCTTTAAGCAGCATTAACTTAATGACAACTTAATTCAAACTGACCATTCAGCTGTCAATCACCCTACAACACCAGCTGACATTATGGCAGACTATAAATCATCATGGAATTTCAAGTCTTGACAAAGTTGACATGTGAGATACATAAGGGCATTGTGTAAAACAAGGAGACAATCTATTTCCTCCTCTTCTCTATCCTTTGCAATACCTTTGCCTCATGCAAATAATAACAGGGACTCCTCGACAGCGGCACAATATTGCCTTAGAGGAGTTCCTGTAGCTTATATATTTATGTTCAATGTAATATCCTATGGAATTGTTAAGATTGTATATATATGAGCTACAAATAAATCATCTGAATCTGAATCTGCGTGGGCCACCCCAGTTTTATCCTTTGGTTTTGGTTTCTATTATCCACTGCATCCCACCTTGTATTCTTGGCACTTCACACATTGTGCTGGACTCCACACTTCAAAGGGCCAGATGGACTTGTGCTGTTCCTGTTGAACTCTCTGACACCCTCTGCACTCCACTGACCTCACACTGCTACACTCTAAAAAATTCCAGACAAAATTGGTTTTTTAGATTCAAAATGGTTTTTTGAAAAACCAAATTTCAATGCAAAAAACCAAAATGGATTTTTTTAAAAATCCATTTTGGTTTTGCATTGAAATTTGGTTTTTCAAAAAACCGTTTTGAATCATTTTGGTTTTTTGCATTGAAATTTGGTTTTTCAAAAAACCATTTTGAATCTAAAAAACCAATTTTGTCTCGACATTTTTTAGAGTGTATTCCACCACTTTGACCACTAGTTTTACCACAGGCCTTAGATTACAATGAACCTAGCCGACATTTGCTGCGGGACATTTATTTATGCTGTATGTTTTGTTGTGTCTGATGAGCATACTGTCACAAAATAATATTGAAAACATTGATTAAAATGACCTGATATTAACAATTTTAAAAATGGTGACAAGGGCCAAAATCATGCACTGCAAAGGACGTCATTCTGTTAGACTAAAGTGAGACAAAAGGTGTGAGACATGGTGAGAATTGGTGAGAAAAATCGATCAGAAAAAGAAAGTGGCAGCATCCTACGGAGTGACGGAAACAACTTCCATGTCATAACACCAGGGGGTATAACCATCAATGAAAGTGCCACTTGACACCCATGGGGAGTTATTGGGCAGTTTTATACCAGGATGCTGACATTGCTGTTTTATCAACGTCATCTACCTGTTGTGAAAATGAAATATAGCATCCCTACACAATGGGTGCTGCAGACAAGCTTTGGTTTTGGAACAGCTTTGGGTTTGGAACCATATAAATTTGTAGGAAAGTTTGATTAGTTTTATAGTTATTAATTAGCAGCATGCAACAAACTACTGCTGGACTCATTTGGTACCTGAAACCAAGAGCTGCTGTCAGCATATAGGTATCAGTGAGTGCAGTATGATAAGAGTCTTACAAGTGCAAATGTGAAATAAATAAGTGAGAGTGTCTGTACAGAACACCCATTGAGTCATTTAGCGCCCAACTAAAGACTTGCATTAAAGAGTTGGTGGCGTCCAGGTGAGCGCCATTCAAGTCAAGTTGTTCACACTAAGCATTTTGACTTAATCAATCAGGAGCTGTAAAGAGCTTAAAATAAAGCAATCAATAAAATATGACTGATTGCATCCCACCATTAAATGGTTTCCTTTCAGCAGCTCGACGTCTTGGGGGGAAAATAGCCGAAACTTGGCAAAAGGAATGATGGCTTTTGACTTCTGAAAAATATCAAACCAAGCAACACCACCATAGCAGTCATTCATATTTTTGTCTCAAATTGTCAAAACATAATATTGGCTTGGTTACTATTGATTTGTGTATTCTCACACAGTTTTTGCAATTGTTAAGTTTCTGGCTTTTGAAGTGCCCTGAACTAGGTTTAAGATCAAACCCTGAAATATGCTAGGGTTACTAGTAAAAGCCACAAAAAAGTTCTGGAAATTAAGCTTGTAAGACGTTCTTGATTTTGTCAAAAGGCTACGGAGAGGGTCGGCTCCAGCTTTCTCATGGGCTGGAGAGGGGTGGCAGCTAGTTTGGAGTATTTTCTTTATAATGCTGATGCTGAGCCACAGCTCACACAGGTCATACATTGCTCCAGCTTCTGCAATTCCTTCCCATTGTTCAGGACAACTGTGAATTCACCCAATGTTGTGTTACCTTTTATCCCTGCCTTGAACATGACTTATAGACTTCAAGCTTGTGTTACCAAAACCTACGTTAGACCATTATTGTGCTTACAGATGATTCCATATTCACTGAGATTGAATGTGAATTTTTACTAGGACATGTATTCTACAGGGAAAAGCGACATAAAAAAATTTATGACATCATTTTTTTCCCCCATAGAATAACATATCCTAGAAAAAAAAATCACATTGAGTCTCAGTGTCTACAATTATAAAATGAAGGTGATGTTAGTATCAGCTTTGGTAGATTAGACTGAGCTGACTGCAGTTAGATAGCAGTGCTGCAGCACTAGGCAACCTTCAGCTTTGCACTGTTTATGGATCCTTTTAACTGGTTGACAGAGCACTCGTCAGAGCCTTCCAATCCAGGCAAAATGCCACCTTTCTGAAGTTCGCAAGATCAGAGTGGAGGAGGAGAATGCATTTCACACCTCAACAGGTCAATCTCAGGCTGTCGATTCTACACCTGAGTGTTGCAGGTCTAGTACCAGTTCAAAGTGACAATCCATACCAAAAAAAATTTATTAAAAGGCCAGACTAGCACTGGAATGCTGCAGAGTACAGCAGCTTGCACGATTGTACGCTTAAATTGACGTTCACTGAATAAAGTGGCAAACTTTGTTTAGTCCGACAATGGATGGTGTGACATTGTCTTACACTCTAAAAAAATGTCGGGACAAAATTGGTTTTTTAGATTCAAAATGGTTTTTTGAAAAACCAAATTTCAATGCAAAACCAACATGGATTTTTTAAAAAATCCATGTTGGTTTTTTGCATTGAAATTTGGTTTTTCAAAAAACCATTTTGAATCTAAAAAACCAATTTTGTCTAAAAATTTTTAGAGTGTATGCCCTATTTGAAGCCCTGGCATGGAGTAAAAACAGTTTGCTGAAAAGATTTTAAAAAAACCCAGCTAAGAAAAGCTGGAAAGTTTATCAAAGGTGTCATCAAGTTCTTCGGCGTTGAAAGTTTTATCGAACCATATTAAAACATCTCATTCTGACTGACAACAAGTTGCATTTTATAAAGCCTATGTCCCCTAGTGTTATGACATGGAAGGTGTTTCCATTTTGTAGCAGGGTGCTGTCAGTACTTAGCAGGTGCCACCTTCTCATCGAGTGGTTTTCACCTCAAGTATCATAAGTACTCAAAAATTAATTTTATCACATATTAAAGAATTTGAAGTGACACTTAAAGAAACATCAATGTTATTTGGAAGAGCTAACTGAAAGGCAGCATCTTGTATAGGTAACTTCTTACATGTACTCTTTAATGCTTCTTGTCCTTTGTTGTGTTGACTGTCTTTAAGTTGTTCCTGTCCTGATTGTCATGGCAAGAGGGTGCAATTTGAAAGAAAACTTAAGCATCTGTTTCACTTTCTATCATCTATTGTCGCCCCCGCAGGTCTCGGGCCTCCTCGTGGCGGTGGGTGGTAACACTAAGGTGAAGACCTCTATCCTTAGTGGCCAACACGAGACAGTGCGCTTGCACACGTCTCCCCGACGGAAATGGGGCAACCTGTTTGCCGTGGGTTGCGACCCGTGTCGGAGGATGAAGGGGTCCTGGTAGTTGAGTTGGGTGGGCCTAAGTTGGTCCCTCCCATACAATACACTACTTTGGCCTGGATTTCTCCTAGACGGGAGGCTGGATTGGCCCGGTCCAGTCAATCGGCTTGTCATGTTGTCACTAGGACTTCGGTCCTATTTGGCCATGGCTGATGGGTCAATCAAAGAAGGTTCTGACCAAGTCTACATGCTGGCCATGTTTTAAATATGATTGCAGCTGTATCTCTTACCAAGCCTTCTACGAGTATATCCCCCATGTATCCCTGGACTAGGGTACTGGGCGCAGCCCTACCAATATTAGTCCCCCTTGTTGGGCTCCTTGGTGGGTGGGGAGCATGGGGGATGAACATCACAAATTCCTATGGCATACTCTCTTCCTAATTCACAGTCTCGACTAAAACGGCAGCGGTCATCCTCGGATGACTGTATCGACCCAGAACTGCTAAATCGACAAACGACAACACGAAAGTCGGAGTACAGGCACAGGTACATAGTGTTCAAACCAACTAACAGGCTATCTCCCTTCGCCATCTACAAGACCATACTTCAAGAAGTCGGCGAACCTGCAGAGACAACCTTACAGAGAGATGGAACCATCCTATTTAAGACCAGAAACGACGACCAGACTCGGAAACTCCTTAGGCTGAAAGATGTTGCAGGTACACAGGCAATAATCGAGCCTCATCGGACCTTGAATACTTCCAAGGGAGTGGTGTTCTCCTCCCTTAGCTATTTAGACTCGGACGACGATTTACAAGAATGGTTTGAAACTTTTACTGATGTCATTCATTTTCATAGAATCCCACAGAGGGATAATCGGGAGCTTCTTATCTTGACTTTTTCAGACACGACTCTTCCAGAGAGTGTCAAAGTTATATGGGAGCAATGTAAGGTACGACCATACATCCCCAATCCAAGAAGATGCTATAAATGTCAACGTTTCGGTCATCTGAGCAAGTGGTGCCGACGACCAGAAGTGTGTGGCCACTGTGGATCCCAGGAACACATCCAATCAAAAGAACAACCTTGCTCATCTCCTCCTCTTTGTGTCAACTGTAAGGAAGACCATCCTTCTTACAGCAAAACGTGTAAACAATGGACAAAAGAAAAAGAAATCCTCACATTGAAGGCAACCCAAGCGATATCTTTTCCGGAGGCAAGAAGGATCGTGGACCAGCACTCAGGAATTCCCAGCTACGCGGACATGGCGGGATACCCACAACCTCAACATCGTGCTACACCAAGACAAAGGCTACAACTCGAAGAAAACCGCATCAACAGATCACACCAACAGCACACAAAGAACACTGAAGACAAAAACAGATACTCAGGAAGAACCAGTACAAAAAACACTCAAAAGACAACAAATACCGCTGAACATTCTGCTTCCCAGCCGGACCTTGAAGAACAAATCCCAACAGCTTGCACCACAGCTCCTCCTGAGGTAGCAATGGAAGAAGAATGTCCATCTGAAGCAGACACTAATGAGGAACAGGAGGGATCAGATGATGACAGGCACATTACACCCAACAACGAATCCATGGAAGCAGAACAAGAGGAAGAGGAAGAGGAAGAATATGAAGAGGGTCAAGAGGATACAAAGGCAGAAGAAAAGAAAGAAGGCCAAGAGGAAGAGGGAGAAGACGATCCAGAAAACAAAGAACAGGACAGAATGGACGAAATGGAAAAACAGGAAACGAAACCAGTGGATGAAGGAAAAGATGGGGCAGAAAAAGAAGACGACGATTCTATCAGTCCCAAAGAATATCTATACTTCCTCCTACAAGGTCAACTACATCCTGCTAACATTCGGAAATTCAGACAACTGGTTATAAACGATTACCTTGACCGAGCGGTTAATCTTCTTCAAATGTCAGGCTTTGGCAATGTGTCGAGGAAGCTGACTGAACGAACAAAACAAGAGCTCCACTCCTGGGAAGAAGATAAACATACCACCAAAAACGAAATACACAGTTTAGTCACCAAGTACACCTTCACTGACGAGTTCTATGGAATCCTCATTTTATTGGTTCTGCATGACCATTTGTCTGTTGCAAAAAAATTGGTTAAGAAACAACGGATAACAGAATCCACGACACAAAAAGAGAAATAACGAGGTAGCGATGTAACACAACTATAAACACACTTCGTACACACCAAGTATGTCTCTAAATAGCCCAATCAGGTGCTGATGAGACGTAAAACACAAACTCACTCACTCACTCACTATCATCTATTGTCAGAATGGGGAATTGTTTTCCTCATTGTTTCATTGTTTCTGCATGTAATGCCACTGTGAAGGCACATCCAGATTTGTTTATATTTGTTTAATTCATTAACATCACCCGAAATGAAACTGGATACAAGTAAAGATTCAAAGTAGACAGGCATTTTGTTTAAAATCGCAATCTTGTCAATAAGCTTCGTATAATTTTTTGTAGAATTATGTATTTCGAATCAACCTTCACTTGACCAGTCTTTACTAAATTGATTACTTTTCTACCATAGCACTGAGATGCAAAAGAGCCATAAAAAACACATTCTGACACATCATAGTCTTCCTGCGCTTTCATAATTACTCTGGTCTTTCTCCTCTATTTTCCTTTTCATTAAGCCACTGAGTACCCACATACAGGACTCTCATTGGGCTACTAAATGAGACCATTTGTCAGTCCAATTCCTCTGCCTAAAACACAGATCACAAACTGATGCACCCACTTTGGCTGAAAAAAGACTCTGGGATAGCAGTTGCAATATCAGTATCTACTGAAGAGAGAATTCCTTGTTTGTGTAGAGAGATAGCAACTCCTGGATGCAAAACCTTTCCTTATCACATCATGATTTTGGTTGAGGATTTACAATATCTGCAGCAGCATTTGCTCTGTGCATTAATTATTTAGGTGAAGTATTTTCCTACCAAGTGTTGTTTGGAAGAGTATAGAATTGACGAAAGTTCTCTCAGTGCTGAGGCCCGGCCTGGAAGCTCCCAAGATAAGAGTGGGTAGTGGGATAGTTAGAGTCTTGGACATGTCAACGTTTTACCCCGTACATGTATGTTGGATCTCTTTTATATGAAGCTCCACTGGGGCCAAAATCGTACTTTCAGAAAGACAAAAAACACACTGATAACTATTACATGTATAGAAAAGATCCACTTTATTTGGGCATGGGTGGTGTTTAGAAATAGTGTAAGGCTACACAACTGAGAATGTCTCACCTACCCTGCAAGTTCTATTGAATTGGTCTGTTCATCTGAAAGACAGCTCTCATGGATTACCCCACCCAGTCGCAGTCCATGGAGGTTCCTGGCTTTTCTGGATCACTGCTTTCTGACATTATAAGACTCAGGAGTCTACAGATGCAGTCATTTATGCCAGAGACTTCAGCCATACTGTCTTGCATTGCAAAAACCTTTTTTTTAATGGAAATTCTTGAATTTATTGTAAAGGTACAGTGTAAGGATGTGTAGTTAATTATGTCAAGACATAAATATACTTGTTATTTTTAGTATGCCTAACTTATCACCATACATTAACCAAGAACTTGATTTTAACCAGCTACACAGACAACCAATATGTTTTATATGATAACTTTTATGTGTTAGGTATGACATTATGATTGCTGCATAATTAGAAAAAATTAAAACATAATTTGAAACTATAAATGATACTTATTTTGGTTCAGTTTCTTCCTTACTTGTCTATGAATTCAGAATATCAGGAAAATAAAATGATTTCCAAATACAAGTAGGCCTAGTAACTTGGAGAGAGATTTTTGGATCCATCATGCACTTGCTGTTTCATAGAAAGAAATTGAAGCAGACAGGCAAGTGTACTACTAATTCACCATCTTGGACTAAAATCCAGACTATGACCAACTATTGA
Source organism: Platynereis dumerilii (assembly GCA_026936325.1). Classification (NCBI taxonomy): domain Eukaryota; kingdom Metazoa; phylum Annelida; class Polychaeta; order Phyllodocida; family Nereididae; genus Platynereis; species Platynereis dumerilii. The sequence continues at coordinate 27,916,668 of JAPTHN010000008.1, read as the reverse complement.
AGGCTGAGCTGAGCTGATCTGAATGAGCTGGCTGGAAGAATAGTGTAATCACCGGTGAAAGGTTGAATTGCGTGTGTTTACATGAGTAGAACCATTCATCTTTCTGATAGAGTCTGACCAACCCTGATACCTTGGATGTTTCTTATTTCCCGTTATTTTCACCTCATTTGACACAGGGCAGGGAAGCTGTTGGAAGGAGTGTAACATAGATTGGCATGAGAGACCATGTCAAGGTTATATTCAGATTGATAGTTTGAACTAGGGTATATATAGGCCTAATTTATGTGTAGAGTTCAACCATGCATATGTACACAAAAATGCCACACAACACAACTTAAGTAGCGTGTATCTTAGCTGTATCTGATGGCCATCTTTTATATCGGAAACTAACCCAAGATTACCTACTCTTTGCCTGAAGATTTTACTTTTGGGTCAGTCTAGTGATTATGAAAGCTAGTTTAAGATGCTGTTTAATGCTCAACATATACCATGAGCTATCAGTTTCCTGAGCGATTCCAGTTGGATAGTGATTAATGTAAGAAGTCAAAGGTCATGAACTGAGTCTCATGCTGCCAGGGTCATGTGACTAAAAGCAGGCTCCACATAACTAAGTCCTATTCTGGGAGCATGGTGGACTGGTGGTATTTGTCAGACTCAAAACTTAGGAAAACTAAAGAGTGAAGGAAATAGATTGCATTTGTTGACTCGTTGTAAGCAAACAACAGGTAATTAATAGGTGTCTGTGTAATTGGTCCGGACGGGGAAATATTGGTAGTTAGATCAATATAAGGATATGAGGGAGAGGAAGAGAGTCAACGAATCTTTTAAATGATTGATAAAGAGTTGACCAGGTCCATGAAACAATTGGATGAATTTAGTCATCACCTGTCATTAGCATAGGTTTCCCATTTAGGACTCTAGATCATTTTTGTGTGATGCTAAGATTATGAGCTGGAAACACACAGTACACACTTGGCCTCACATTTAATCACGAAGTTTGAAGGAATCCCAAATTTTTATTTCATGAATCATTGAAACACTTCTGTGATTAACATTTCCCTGGCAATTAAATGCAAGCTTATTTGATTGCTGAAGGCACATCCATTACTCATTAAGCCATTAATTGCTTTATTGACAAATAATTGAATGCCTCTCTGGTCTCAATGGAGGCAGATCAAGGCATTACTTGGCCCCTCCTCGAACCATGATTGAGTGCTACTCATTAATAGCCAAATGTCATGTTTCAGGTATTAATACAAGCACTTAATGGACAACTTCGATAACCAAGAAATTAGGTCATCCACCATGCTTCTTCTCAGAGCTGTTGTGATTTCCTGCGGTTAAACTCAGTACTTATCATGCTACAGCAGTGATCGGTGTGGTGACCTGATGCTACTCAAATGTTGCAACTTGCATGGGACTTCATACTAAATTGGTCCGTTCATCTGAGAGACAGCTCTCATGGATTATCTCGCTGAGCTGCAGTCCATGAGGTTCCCAGCTTTTCTGGATCACTGCTCTTTGACATTACCGGACCCTGGAGTCCAAGAATTAACTCCTGCCATGTGCTCTGTGTGGCATCTGAGCAAGACTACATTTTTTCAATGATCACTGATGCTTGTCATATTTGGCTTTTATGTGTCAGGATCATTTTGATTAGTATGACAGAGTGTGTCTTTAACCTTAATAAATAATTATGATGCGAAAAAGAAAAGTTTTGGATCTTTTGTGGCAGACTAGCAGCAAGTCGCCATCCCAGGAGTGCAACATTCTGTACATTTAAATGAGATGCTTCTCATTAAACTGGCATGGTCGAAAATAACTGTTAGTACTATAGTAAAGGGTCAATCTGCCTGCTCTGAGAAGAAGTCGGGCGCAGAGGAACAGCGCATTTATATAAAGACAGATGGTTGACATATGGGACCGCATCTGAGTCCACAAAGCTCCTCATCTCAGTGTCATATGTATACAAGATCATGGAAACTCAATGTTAGCAGGGCATTTTAATATTAACATCATAACTCAGGATTTTCAGTCTTTTTTAAATGTAATAACAGGTCACACACAGCAACACTAACAGGCCATATCAGGCTGCTTATCAATTAAACAGTGCTCATTGAATTGCAAAGACACCATTATAATTGCTCTCTACAAGAGCTGACAAAAGTATTGAACATGACACTGATTGGACGATCTGAGTCTTATTATTATTATTATTTTATTTCTATAGCGCTACAATTTGCCATCACTCAGGCATTCAGGTGCGCTTTACAATGTGTAATATATTTATATACAATGTACAATCATGTCAATCAGGCAGTGTAGACAATGTCTTCTTCTGTCCAGATGTCCTCATCCATTTTTCTATGATGCTCATCTTGGTCCACTGCTCGTCATCCAGGTGGAGTCCGGCTGTGGCATTGTTGTTGCACACATGCATACACCAGACAGAACACAGTGGCCACCCTCCCCGGCCACAACTGCTTCCAACTCACTCCAATGATGTTCCAGGACCGGGATTCGAACCCAGGTCCTCTCAGGCCAGTGGATTCAAAATCAACTGCTATAACCATTAGGCCACCGAGGAACGATTATTCAAATTTTCTGAAATGGAAATGTTCTAAGATGTCAGACGGGAAAGTCTAGAACATCAAAACCTGATTAGCTGACATGAGCCAACTCAATGAATGGTGTAAAACAAGGAGACCATCTATTTCCTCTTCCATCATTTGCATTGTGTTATGCTTGGACATTGCCTGGTGTTGTCTGTTGTTTTTTTGTCTCTATTATCCGCTGTATCATGCCTTGTATTCTCCCCACTTCACACATTGTACTGGACTCCACACTTCACAGGACCCTGATGGAATTGAGGAGTTTTTCTCTTTGCTGTTGCGGTACCTTTTGATCTCCTCGTCCTATTTGACCTCTTTGACCAATCCTGACATTACTGACCTCTTAGCCCAATGTTTATGAGAGAGTGTAATGACTTATTGACCCATGCTGCAGAACTTAGGTGATCCAATGAGACAGACCGGTGTTGAGGAAAAAAGTGCATGACTGAAAAGTAAATCTATGTGATAAAATGGGTTGATAAGTGCTTGGTGAGAACTTCAAGAATGCAGCGTTACTCAGACTGGTGTTGGGGATGCTTGATTAAACCAATAAATTCATCCTCAACAATTAAAAAGTAATATAAATGGTAATGAAACAGAGATCAGAGAGATAAATAAACTGGAAGACGAGCATTTTCTTGGTCAGAAAGTGTGATATTTTTTAGCTGTATCCCTTCACATATTCTTGTGTTGTCGCCAATGTTGGTTACAAAAAAATAAGCTCTTCACGCGGAATTTATGTGCTTTATTAGCCTGCCAAGGTATATAATTACTAATTTAGTGCCAAAATATCAGCAATTACTTTCAAGGGTACAGCCATTGTTGATTTGATTAGGAGAACTGTAGGGAATACTGTCTATATATTAATATGGGACCTGGGATACATGACGTCACAGCACTGTTTTTCTTATTTCTGGACTCATCTTTCACTTTTCATCATTCCCACATAGCCCTCCGCATGCAGTACCGTTTTTTCTATCAATTAATACCAAATACACCCCTAAAAACCCTCTAACTTTTACAATCCTTCAATGATGCGTTTCCAAGCGAGCGCTCTTTTCACCGCCATGTTTGTTTTGGTAAAGTTGACTGCTATAGGCCGACCACCAAATGCTATGCCTCACCCCCACCCATGCCTGTGGGAGTCTTCTCATGTTCTGAGTCTCTATGTTTCATTGGTATTGACTGTTGAAGTGTCACATCTCAAGTGTGATCCTTAAGTGCAATTCACTTATTGAACCATCCAAAGTGCAATTCACTCTTTGACACATGTATGTATCTTCCATTGTTCCATGTATACATACATCAATTAGCTCGATTACATAGATTATTATCAATTGCTTGACACACACATTCCTTTCAACTAAATATGATTGTCCATTCTCACTCTGTTTCATTCCTCTTGCTTACATACCAGTTTGCAACGGGAATGCTATTCATAATTACAAGTAGGCTACTCACGCCCATATGTCAAACCAAGACAATGTTATCCACAATTGGAATGACATGAACAACAAGACAATCAACTAATCACTGTTTTCATATGATTTCCATTTCTTGGACCTAGCTCAGTCATTTTGCGAGACAACACTTTCATTCTGGACAGTACCACATACTCCTCTATCACGGGTAAATGCTAGTAGGAAATAATAGGAAATATCTTGGTCTTGTTCAGTCGTCACGGTAATAGGGATCGATTTGAATCACCAACTTCTGCATTGAGCCTAAGAAATCTATTGATTTTACCATGACTATTTAAATGTTGTTGATCAATTTTTCTATATCCATTTTCTTGCATACCTCGGCTACAAGTTTTAAATAACACACAATGTGACCTAGAGAAATTGATAACTTTTGCAACTTCTGCTGGTGAATATGATGGTCTGATTTATTTGTAAAGTTCTGCATCTGATGACTGCCATAGGGAAGAACATTTCCCTGTTAAAACTTATATTTGTTAATCTTGGGTACCGTAGAACTACATGGATGAAACATGGACATTCAGAGGTTATGATGGGGCGGGCATCCAACCAAAAATTCAAATTTCTAAAATATCAGTTCAGGCTTTTAAAAAGTGATTAGGGAAGAAACTTCACTTTAAGTGGATCTTGCTAGTATTCACACTAAAAATCTACTTTTTCTTCCGCTCTTTCTCCAAAAAGGTATTCCTTATTTATGAGCATTTATGTTTTGAAAAGGATACAAAGAATTTCAGCTAACTTGATTGACTTCTTTTCACTGAATCTGCAATGACTAATAAGTACAAGCAATTTCTCTCCTTCTGGTCCATCTATAGCCTCAAGAAAAAAAGACTCTTTAAGAGGAAGGAAGCTGAATTGTGGGTTACTGGAGAGAACAGCATGTGTTAATGGATTTTTGTGCTCCTTGCTGACAAATGACACTAATAGCTGTTCTTCGTGCTGGGAATATACTGCCTAGAACTTCCAGGACTCTCCTAAAAGCAGAAAGCTATGGGAGCTGTTGAGTTACCAAGTAGTTGGTGCTGGTAGCTGAACTTTCCTTCTAGTGACAGTTGTTACTGACCATATCTGCAATTATTGCCAATATGACTATTTTGAATTCATATTAGTACTTTTGGCAAATATAGCTCATTATCTCTCACTCCAGCTATTTTGGCTTTTGACAAAGATGCCATGCATCCTTCAATTCTGTCAACATTTTTGTAGGGACCATCTCAGATCTGTATTACAAGCTCCAAATGATGAAAGACTTTACATTGAAGGTCCCTAACTAATGGGACAAAAATACCCAGTCAAGTGCTATTTGTCATCAATTATTGTGCACTGCAGTGGTGTAGCTTCTAAGTTTCTGGAGGGGGCCACAAGCAAGTTGGACTTGCAGAGATACTTTCCCTGTAGCAGGAGTACCCTCCTAATTGACCTTTAATATTAGGAGGGAACTCATGTGACAGAGGAGGTATCTGTGAGTACAATTTACAAATCAAGTATATATATTGCCCCCTCTTGATACACAGTAGCTACACCAGAGAGGCAACAGCCACTCAACCATGACCATGGTGTTCACTGGTCATGATTGAATGATTTGGGACCATCTCCAAAGCACTCCTGGAGCATATCCCATAGAGATTGATGAAATTGGTCAAATATAGCATAGGTTTATAAAGATTTGGGATCATATAACAGAAGTGTAAAAAAAGACTTTATGAAAACATTAGATATTCAACTTTTCACTACTCCTATGATGTTCACAAGCCCATGAAAAGTGTAATAATCCAAATAAGCAAGCCAGAATTAGTTTGTTATAAAATTTCATGTTCATAACAAAAAAATATATAAGGGCTTCTCATAGCTTAGTTTGCTGTCTACATTTATAAGACTAATAATTAGGCATGCATTCAATCATGAGGTAACATGCAGTAGCTTTGTCAAATCACAGTAGGTAAATTGGAGGTATAGGTGATTTTGTGACTACACACACATTGGAAATCAATTGAATATTTGGAAAATAAAATATGTGTTTCAAGAAACCTAATATTACATACAAAGGTCCGTACAATTCTTTTTTTAAAAAGAATTTCTTGTTAGCATAGTGAGCAAAAAGCGCCTGTATATATTTGCTCGTTAACTTTTTCCTATATCCACAAGTTCTGACTTATACAAAAAAGGCCTTGATTGATTTGAGCGTGGTCTCTTTTGTTTTACCCGAATCATTCAAAATCTTTTGTGGGTATTTGTGAGTGATTATATCCTTTGACAATACACAACTGTCCAACTTGAAGCATAGGAATTATGGACCTTTTTTTTTTTGGGCCCATTTTAAGGACAATAAGAGGGTGTTATAAGTGTTGCTTCAATAAGATACTTTGTTACTACCCAGAAAGCAGCAACAATTCAATCTTCATTTTCTAGAACTAGCACATTCAGCAGTGAGGCAAAAAAGGGCTTTGGATAAGTGCAGTTTCCACAAGAACATGTACCCATTTTAAGGTACAGCCCTTTGATATGGCAATGGGTGACCTACTTCTATCCTCCGCTCAGTTGGGTGAGTGTGTGATCAGTGTTTCCAAGGGCCAAAAGAACTGGACTAACAAATGGTCTCATTTAGTGGCCCAGTATAAGAAACAACCTAGGGTGCTCAGTAGCCATATGAAATCAGGAAAATTAGTAAGGGATAAAGGTGCAGTCAATGTATTAACTGTCTGTCCTTGGTTGGATAATTAAATTACTAAGTAAATAGTACTGACTGGCTCCGTAAATGTGTTTGAGTCATTGCTGTTACTTTGATTATTTGAAAAAGAGTGGGGAAGGGGGAAAATTATAGCCCCCTTTCATTCGTTTTGATGAATAGTTATTAATAACAATATTACAGGGTGTCTACAGAAAAAAAAGGACAGTCAACACAATTTGATCTGTTTACAGTTGATTTTGTGCCAAGTTCCATTATTCAACAAAACAAGTTTTGTATATGAACAGTATAATCAAAAGAGTCAAATTACCCAATATTCGCACCCCTTGCAGCACTTGGTAACTTCCCACAGATGAGACCAAAATTATGTGAAAACATGTTTGTTGCACTCCGCCAACATTTTGACCCATGCAGACATGAAGGAGGCATTTAGCTTTACTGCGAGGGTTGGGATAACTTGCTGGATGCTGTCTCCCAATTTGCTGATACTGAGTAATCCACTGGGTCCAGCTCAGGAGACAAGGGGTGAAGGGGTGGCGCTCTACCTTGCTCAGCAGGTTTGTTTTGAGGCACTCCTGAGTCTTCTATGCAGTATGAACTGGCGCTCCACCTTGTTTGAAGAGGATTTTGCCACAAAATGAGTTTTTTGTCTGATGCCGTGGCATCACAAATTCTCTCAAAATGTTGTTATGTTGTTATAAGCATTTGCATTGATTCCGGTGCTCTGATCAATGACTATTTGAGACATTTTTGTGATTTTCTTGTCATCAGATGACTCCACGTTGATGACCAAGTGTTAGGTCTCTAATTTGAATTGTTGGCAGCTGGAGCATCAGCAAATGTACCACTACTCACAAATGATTCATTCCTTGCCTTACAAGCACCATAAATGGTGACAAATTTTGAATCAGCAATGAGAAAGACAGGACAATCGTAGTCAGCTTGAAGCAACGCAAGCACTTTTGCATATCATGCTTCCATTTTGCCTTTAGTTGTGATCTTATTCTCAAATAAACATATTTGCAATAGATCTAATATGGCTGACTATCAAATCCACTCTTATGTCAAGACTTATTTTTAAATTCTGAACTGACATGAGTACAAAAAAGAGTACAAGTGACTGTCCTCTTTTTCAGTAGACACCCTGTATGTGCACATATTGCTGTTATTTTTATTCAGTAAGAGGACAAGGGACTGTGAATTATAATCTTTTTTAGGCTATACTATAGTAAAGATGGATGCAATCTCAAAATCTTTTAGCAGGCGCATCATGATCAGATTACTAAATTGATATTCTTTCTTAATTCTTAATCGTATCTAAAAGCTGATTGATTTTGGCTATGTTTACTTTGCTACTAGATAGATGGATATATTAATGTATTGATAGATCAATATATAAATAGATAGGTCAATAGATAGATAGATGTGGTAAGTACAGCGCTCAAAGACCTGTTCTGGGTGCTCACAAGGGTTCATTAATGCTCACAAGGGTTCATTAAAGCAAATTGACTTAACAAGTAAAAGAAATATATTTTAAAATGATCGTCTTCAAGTAGCATTCTTTTAAGATGGGAAAGAGAGTGCCACTGCGTAAGTCCTCAATATGTTACATGTTTACTCCATGTGTGGCACCTTTTACTTGCCCAGCACAGACACTGATACAAAGGGATGCCAATTTATCATCTCATCCGAAAGACTTCCAGCTGGGATTTTGCTCACAAAAGCAGAGTGAACATTTTTGGGTTCCCGTGCACTCGGGGTTGAGAAACGTAAGTGGACTACTGATTCAGCAGCAATATCCAGACTGCATCCTGGTGGAAAACTGCTCTTTAAGAGTGCTGGCCCATGGAAAACTGTAATTACTGGTGAAGGGTTGAATTGCATGTGCTTGCCTGACACACCCAGAAACCTCGGGTATTTATTATTTCCTTCTAATTGCACCTCATTTGGCTGTAAGACACAGGGAGCAAGCCTTGGAGAAACAGAGTTGAGAAGGACATAATGACAAACCATCGGTATTTATATATGCCGGGGCAAATATAGATACAACTACAGATAATATATGTAGAGTGGAGCCGATAACATATGATACGATGTGATATGATAGTAATTTATTGTCACTGATACGGGTACAGCAAAATTTGTCTAATATTTACTGTTCCGATTAAATATTACATACTTTAATAAATAAAACACTGCATTTTAACACATCATTTTTGCAGTCTGTTCTTTCTAGTAAATAAGAATGCACGGTCCACTTCACATCCTTGACCTGGTACAATATCATCAGAAAGTGTCTGTGGCTGTCTGCTGTCTGCCATCAAGCATATATAAGCTACAAGGACAACCAGACTCTAGCTCTACTTCAACAGAAGTATGACTATATGAATACCTGATAGTTTATCAAAGAAACATCATTAAAAAAGTAGCTTCTTATTATATTAAAGATGCAAACATCTTAAAGAACCAGATAAAAGCATGAGGAAAAATGGTTTGATATTACAAAGTAACATGGCAACCCCATTAATAAAAAATCACAACGAAATGATTGTGACTTAAGGTTTTTATTGAACATCTATTTAATCAGTGATGATAGACAGATATGGAAAGCGCAGCCCTCTAAGCCCAGTTTTGGGCTCTCACGAGGGTTGATTGATGAGACGAGAGAGAGTATGTCTAATATTCCAGCTAGGATTTTGCTCATGAAGACACTGAAAATTTCAGCTTCCCCAACCAGGGTTCGAACCCATGCAGGTAAAGATCTTCGGCGGAGCAGGCTTGAACCTTAACCTCTGCCACCCAGCTACTGATTCAGAAGTATTTCCATTAATAGCTGGTTTTCTAATTTAGGCTTCTCACTCTAATGACCGTCATTTGTGAAAAGATTCAGAGGCGCTCTGCAGGCTCTGGAGGACGAAGAAATTACCATTAAAAAGTCACCAATTAACACCAAGGAGTCACAGAAAATGCTAAAATGTGATGGTGCATGACCTTTGGTATCTCCTAATTACACAACAGCTTCACTTTCCATATATTTACATGGAGTAGGAATTATGCACAGTAGGGTGCACCAAAATTATGATAAATGCTTTTAAGTGGGCAAGTAGTATAAATTGTAGTGAAGAATTCTATTGAGTTCTCAATTGATATGTTATAACATTTACCCTATTCGGGGATCATTAACATGCCTAGGACAGTGACTGATACAAGGGGTAGCCAATTTCACATATCTTCCAAAAGACATTGCGTTGGGGATCGTGATATTGCAACATCAGTAAAATATTTTTGTTCACTGCCCAGGGTTTGAACCCATTCAAGAAAGGACCTTCAGTAGACCAGGTCTAGACTGGGACCACCTGTGTCTCATCTCCTTATGTGCAATGTTTATATAAGTATAATATTCTCCACTCGGATTGTGTCAGCCAATCACAAGCGAGTATTCTTGGATAATATCCTTGTTGTATCAGGCAGAGAAAAAGTTATATTGGACAGTGAAAAGTTATATTGGACAGTGAGAAGTTATATTGTGCAGTGAGGAGTTTTATTGCCATGTTATAGGTCCGTGAGGGAGGACCTGAGAGGAAACACCTTCTGCTGTGCCCTGCTGCAGCAACAGCAAGAAAAAATTTTGTGTTTTTAAATTTTAGTAAAAAATTAATTGCACGCCAATGGGAAGACACAGAAAAACACAAAATTTAATTTAATGATGTCAAAAGTTGCGTATTGATCAGGACAACAACATTAAGCAAATGTAACATTGCTTACATAGGTTATGGGACTACGGTATGACATTGAGTGACAAAAAATGCACTTTTTCACCCATTTTTTGCGTAAATGTCAATGTTTAAAGAAAAACATTGTGCTATAAAAATGAAATAAAAAATATCAGATATAAAGAAGCTTCTTGGTTACAGAATACAGAATCAGAATATGTGAATTTTATATTTTTGTGGCTACCCATTGCTGAAATAGGACGAGATATATTTTCAAGAGAATTCTGCAGTTAAACAAAAAGAAACACAAACTGGCTTTCAAGCAGAGTCAAAGTATTTAAACCTATTGCTTTAAAAGTGGGTTCATTTATGGAGAATATAACAAATATTAGATGGTAAGTCGTCCAATATAGAGTATAATTGGACTCAGAAAAACTATATTGGACTCGGCGCAAGTGCCTCGTCCAATATAGCTTTTCTTCGTCCAATTATACTCTATATTGGACTCCTCACCATCAAATATTTATATAATATTATGTCAGCTGGATGGCAGAGTGGTTAAGGTGCCTGCCTGCTTCACTAAAGGTCTTTGCCCGCGTGGGTTCAAACCCCGGTTTGGAAACCCCAAAATTTTCAGTGGTCCTTCAATCCTTCAGTAGCAAAATGCATCTGTATGTTATTGTTTTGATATGATAAATTGATGGTCCCTTGTGTCAGTGTCTGTGCTGGGTAAGTAAAAGATCCCTCACATGGGGTTAAAGTGTGACATGCACTTACCATATCTATCTATCAATCTATCTACCTAACGCTTGTTTGGTATTGCATTGTTAATACTAGGAATCAAATAAACCACACAATCGATCATATAATCTTTGATAGCACAACACCACAGTACTGATCTTTGAAGACAAAAATTGAGTTGCAAACAGGAAATCAAATCAACTTCGAGTTCCAAGTTGGCAAGTGACCCAATTTCTGGGCAATCAAAGTTCTCCATTAAGTGCTTGTAATAACACCAGAAACATGACATTCGGCTATTAATGACCGGCCACTCAATCATGGTTGGAGGAGGTGCCAATCATTGCCTTGATATGCCTTGGTAGAGTCAAATGAGGCATTCAATGATTTGTCAATAGCACAATCAGGGGCTTGATGAGTTATGGGTGTGCCAGTGGCAATCAAATATGCTTGCATTTAATTGCTATGAGATTGTTGAGAGATGAAGTGGGGCAAAGATTCATAAAATGCTAAATTTAGCTTTCTCTTGCACATTGTGAGTTAAAGGTGTTCATGATTTTCAGTTTAGCATCATAATGAAGCAAACAAATCAAGCTCAACTTATATGGAAAACATAATATATAAGCCCAGTGGTATTCCCATCTACAGTTATGTCTGCTGCTGTTTGGACATGGATGATGTTTCCATTTCGTGGTTGTATGCTATCACTTTCTCACTTAGTGATTTTTCCCGAAAGGACTAAACGTTTTAGGGAGGGTCCCTTAAAGTGCTGAATTAAGGGAATCCTTAGCTTAGTACTTCTTTAGGGACCCTCCCTTAAATGTTTTAAAAGTCCTTTCGGGAAAAATCCCTAATTGCTGTTGTCAGACTATTGTGCAGAACTTCTTGAATTTTCACTTCTATTTTTGCCTTCAGTCCAATTGGCAGTGATCTGTAAAATCATTCCTAAATTTTATCTTAATAAGTCGACTACTTCTTTTGTTTAGTATGCTACAAGTTACAACACAAACTACAGAGGGCAGTTGGTTTAGTGACACAATGTTCTTGGCTTGGTGCAGGTCAGTTCAGTGAGCATTGATCAAAAAGGTCAAATAGCGGAGTGTGGTCAATGGGGTGCAGAAGAGGACAGAGGTCGCAACAGGAACACCACAAGTCCATCTGGGTCCTGCGAAGTGTGGAGTCCAGCACAATGTGTGAAGTGGCAAGAATACAAGGCAGGACAAGGCAGAACACCACAGATAATAGAAGCTAATACACAAAGGATAACAGTCAAAACACTGGACATAATGCGAAGGTATTACAAAGGATAGAGGAGGAAATAGATGGTCTCCTTGTTTTACACAATGCCATGGCCTTTCCAGAGTGTGTCTAAACTGTCTAATGTAAATCTGTTAAATGTTAGGGCTTCTGGGTCTATCTCAGCTTTCACTGTGTTTTCCAGCTGTAGTTGTGTTTCCAAGTGGTCAGTTACTGAACTGCAGTGATTGTTAAGTACCTACCAGGTGCTATAACCCGTGATGTTAGACAGAGTTAAAGATAGAAAAAATTAAATTGAAAATATTGTGGCTGAGACAGCCTATTTAATCAGGGTAAGCAACAAAAAATTCAGTGAATGTGCATAAACATATACAAGATACATTTATACATTTTCGGTCCCAGTCATCTCTGAAACAAGAGGTGAAAGAAGAAAAACACACGCCTAAAGAAAAGACTCCATGCCAACTTCTGATTTACTTTGAGTTACTCTTGAGTGGAATACCACCTTTTTAAAAACTGAAGGCATCTTAATCAATATAAAATTATTATGGTTAACAAAATTTCTAGTTATTCAGAGATCAAGCTCGCTCCCATGTGGTTCAAGGTCCTATACTGTCCTCTGTGCTGTGAGTGAATCACACTTTTAGAAACCTTGCCATTGGAAAATGGTGTTACATCCAAATCAAACCCTTTAAAAATGTGTTTGCAAAGTGCTACCGCCAACCAGTTAATGTAATTTTTTGGGAAACCCTGGGGATTCCCTGTTTGAGGCACTGATGGGATTTCACAGTGGGGATTCCCTTCTTGCTCCAGGAAGCTGTGACTGGCTGATGGAGCGTTAATGACACTTGTGATCCATAGTCCTTTAGTTCCTTATTGGCTTTGAATGTGTAGTAGGAAATGCTCTTTCATTTGTCAATAGGCTACACAGGAATATAGAGGAGGTACAGTGTAAAGGCATTTGGTAAAGCCAATTTTGGATGGAGGTTCTTATTGGGAGTGTTCCGCTATTCAGTGTTTTCTTCTTGGCAGGAAAAAAGCTGTCATAGGACAGGATCAGATGGGATATGACTGGAACTTATAGGATTCTTTGATGAGACTGGACACTATTCATTATTCTGTTGGTAGCCTGGTGGCCTGTTTGGTTAAGGCATTGGTCTTATATCTTTATCTAGCCATCTAAATGGTACTGGGTTCAAAACCTAGCCCGGGACCTCTATGAGTATCATCTCGGTTGGATCTAATTTGAATGAGATGTTTATTTGGCAGTTCCTTGAACTCCTTGTCTATACTGAGGCAGGATACAGATCCCTTATTTTGAGACAGAGAACTCGTACCTTGTGAACTCATGTCATCATTATTTTTGCTTGTGGCAGCTGTTGAGATAAGATTTGGTCAATAGCATCAAGACAAAACAAATTGAAAAGAATAATACAGCTGATGAATTTTAGCAGGACAGGAAAGAAGCAAAGATCCAAGAGCAATAGTGTTCTTTCTTTACGTTTCACATTTGCAAGGACTCCTTTGTTTGGCTAAATCCATAATTAATATCCTACTTTCGATCCAGAAATAGCTGGTTCTGTCCATAATGTGGAACCTTTGAAAATACTAGAGACAAGTAAGACAATTTACTCTATTATGCTTGTGCTTGTGGATGAGATCACTAAATGTACTGTCAGTGTCTAAAGATCGAGAAGTAAGATTCTCATGACCACACAAGACATGCCAAGAGACTTGGAGGGCAACAGGGAACCCATCTGGAGAGTGATGGATGTTTGAGGTCAAAGGTCGCGAACTGGGTGTCATGCTGCCATGATCATGTGACTAAAAGCAGTTCTCACATGACAAAGTTATTCCTTCGGGAGCATGGTGGACATTGGTGGTACACTCTAAAAAATGTCGGGGCAAAATTGGTTTTTTAGATTCAAAATGGTTTTTTGAAAAACCAAATTTCAATGCAAAACCAACATGGCTTTTTAAAAAAATCCATGTTTTTTTGCATTGAAATTTGGTTTTTAAAAAAAACATTTTGAATCTAAAAAACCAATTTTGTCTGGAATTTTTTAGAGTGTATTTGTCAAACTCAGACCTAGGCACACCAAGGAGTTATATACTTTAGCAAATATTGAATGCTTCATGTGCACCCAATATTGCCGTTTGAAGTATCCTGGCAACTTAATTCCAACTTACTTGATTGATATATATGTGACACACTAAATGCTCATTAAGCTGTTTTTTTAAATAAAATTAGGGATATTGATAAATCATACACTCCCACAACAGATTATATAGGTAAATCAAGGCAGTACTTTGCACCACCTTCTGCGATGACTGAATCAGTGAATGCCTTTTCATTAGTTCCAAATTTTAATGGGGAACTTTCGATTGCAAGCAAATTAAAAAATGTTTCCTGAACTTGCTCAGGGATGCCATGATTGTCAATGTTGAAAGTTTTATTATTATTGATACCTTTTAGTATTTGTTTCTGTATTTTACAATAAGTATGAAATTCTAAGGGTCTGTTTTGCTACTAGTGCGATGTATCTTTTAGTTAATAAATTCTGATTTTATGGTGATCTATGGTGTGGCTTGGTAGGCTTGTTCTTTTTGTGTACCCACATTTTGTGGAAAGAAGACCTGTGCACAATTTCAACTGCATGTAAATTCATGGTAAGTGAAGCAGTTGGGTAATTAGGAGACTGACAAAGGTCACAGTTTAGCATTTTCTGTAACCCTTCATTGTTAATTGGTGACTTTTAATGAACATTTTCACAGAGGTGGAAGAGTTCGGGAAGACCCTGACAAGCGTATACCTAAGGTGGCCCGTTCATGTCCAGTCAAGGGATGATATTGGTTAAGTCTTGTAGTCTGACCGATTCCAGAGTAGGTTCCTCTGATAGAATCTATATCCCATAGAAATATTTTAGTGAATCTAAAGAGCTAACATTTCCATTATATTCTTGTTCACAAAATCCTGAACCCTGCTGGTTAAGGCAGACAGGTCCGAAACCTGTTTTTGTGCTGGTCTTGAATTTGAGTGATCATGGAGGGCAGCATGCTCCACTAAAACCACAGCTCTCCATCATGGTGTGCCATCACCTCATTAAACCAATTGCTCTTCACTTAAAGGACAATTTCTGAGTTAAGACAAATTTGCTGACAGCAAGATGCATAAGCAGTGAATATTTCATTGGCAGGTCACAACGGGCTACTGACAAGAACAGATTACCTCGAACCAACTGCTACTTATGCCTGGTTGCATAAGTCTTTGCACAATCCTAGAATTCTCATTGCTCTCAACCAACCCTAAGAAACAGGGTTTTGCCCTTTTTTTTTTTTTTAACCCGAAGCCCTGTTATCCTAATTTTAATGGTATAGAATCCTGTTTTTTGAGAACCGAAAAACCCTGGAGAAGACTACCATTAAGTGATTATTTCATTACTTTCATTACTTTCTACCCTCCAAAATTGCTGGGCTAGTGGGGCTACCCGGTCGACACTGCCAGGAATGAAGAGCTCTTGAGGAGGATGCTCAGCTGCTGTAATTCATCAGAGGCTGTAAATTATAGCCTTGGATTTAAATAACACAGGAAGTGCATTGTGCAACCATTTCAACAGGAAGTTTTGGCTGTAACTGCGATTTCTCAACACAGAAATATTGTGCAAACAGACCCCGATTTATTGATGAAAACCCTATAAAAATAATGCGGAACCCTGGAACTGATGTTCCTGAGGTTGGGACGTCTGCTGAATCCCAGTCTAGTGCATGAGGGCTAGAAAATATGATACTGGAAAGATTTTGTTGTCATTGGTATATATACGCGTCTAATTTGTAACAAAACGAAGAAGCCTCATAACTACACTGAAAGACAAAAGTTAAGCATATGTTGTGCATTCAAGAACCTTATCTTTGTAGTCAATATAAGTTACTGCCCAACACAAGCTTTACATGAAATAAATCATAAAGTCAAAAGATAATGGTCTTGGGTTTGTTCGAAGGTTGAGATGTCCTCTCATCTGTAGCATCCCCTACAACATCCAGAAACATGCCTTCATTACAATGGAGGGTATCTTGAGCTCTGGTTGTTTTTCTGGGTCCAACACCTCTTTGTTTATTCCTTGTCTACCCTACCTCCGTGTAACAGGCAGCTTTCTTTGATACACTTGACAGATGAACATCATACACTCTACAACATTAAGCTGGGTTTTCACACCTGCACCGTTCCAATAGTTTCCTCCCCGTCATATTCTGTAATTGGGGACACAATACATTCAGTTGTAAAAGAATTGTGTGCTTGAATGTGTAAAGATTCATTTAAGCTCACATGAAACCACATATCTGCAAATGGTATGGGTCGACAGCAAAAACTGTGTTTTCTGAAAACTCCCCTTTTTCAACCATTTTTAAAAACAAAAATGTTTCCCGGTTCAGTGATTTATTGTTTGTGACCCTGTTTTCGGGTGTCTTACTCCATGGAACCATCATATTGAACATACCCCTCGAACATCCTGCCCTCACAACATATGCATAACTTTCGTCTTTCAGTGTAGATGTAGGATGGATGGATGGACTTCTTGTATTCATGTACTTGATTGGCTAATGAGGACAGGAGGAGGACACAGACATGAGGATGACTGAAACTGCAGTCCAACATTAGTCCAGGCGACCCAGCCAGAGCAGGAATCAAACTTGGGACCAAGTAATTGCTAGCTCATCATAAACAGAATAAAAAAAGTATTACAATACTAAGAATATGTGCATCAACATGTGTACATCAAGTGAGTTAATCTATTCTGTTCAATCAAAAAATGCATCACCTAGTGAATTTTGTTGTCTTCGAACATCACATGATCAACAGACCCTGTTAGACCTCACAAATTGAACCTACAGTCAGACCAAGAATTATTCAGACGCTTGCTGTTTTGTTATTATTTTAAGGAATTACCGAGTAAACCAATGAAACAAGCAATCGAAAACATCCTTGGCATTACATATAACCTGCACAAAACAAATTTATTGCAAATTGGCAAGAAATGTGGGGAAAAAAGCTACTTTTGTCAACTCAATGAACCAAAAATTATTCAGACACTTCAACAATGTTGTCCAAAGTGAACTATTTACAATTATTTGTTTGTCTTTATATCAAAATAATGTTCATAAACTACCTAGGGACCATTATGACTGCATAGAATGACAGGTGTGACCATAAATTGAGAATATTAAGATACATATTGGAGATAAACATCATGTCCAGTTTATCACATTTTCATGCACTCTTTGACCTCAAACATGCCTTGTATTGATTCAAATTGCTTTAGTTTATCTTAGAATTGTATTCTTATAACTTTGAGTCACAATATGGAACATTGGAGGCCGCATATTATGTTCAGTGCACTTTTGTATTTATTTGTCCAATTTTACCAAAACAAAAACATGCCCATGTGTCACCAAAATCCAAGATATTTTCATAAAGCAAGATTCATATCACTATCTATTTCACGCTATATTCCATGTATGGTCCGAACACCAACTCAATGGGACACTTTTAACTTCATTTGGGAAGGGGGCAAAAATGTGGTTCTTCCGCCTCAATGTTATTCCAATGGAGATTGCTCCAAGAAAGCACACTATAGTTTAATATGGCATTCAATTCGTAAACAACCGGTGTAAATTGACAATCCTGTATATGCAATAGAGTGAACAACCTTGGGAAGGCCATGCAACTTTATTTTAAGTGATCTGATGGACTGCAGGGGCACAATGGGTAAGGATTCAGAGAGCAGTAGGAGCCAAAATCAAAAGGAAAATACCAAAGTGCATAAAATGTTTCAAGTAAGCCTGTATTTCAATTTTATTTAGATAGAACAGTTAACAATTGTCATTTTATATTATTCTGAAATATTTCCAATTGATATCTGACAGATTTCAGCCACATTATTCAAGAAAATGATAAACTGAATCTGATGTTTATCTCACATATTCATCCAAATTTTCTTAACTGGTGATCACACCTGTCATCCAATGTGGCACAATGATCCCGTGGTAGTTTATTGGCAATATTTGACATAAATATTAGCAAATAGTTCACTTTCTACAACTTTGTAAAAGTGTCTGAATAATTTCTGGTTCCTGAAATCGACAAAAGTAGCCATTTTCATCCGAATTTGTGTCACTTTGCCATAAATTTGTATTGGACAGGTTACACTTAATACCAAAGATGATTTTGATTGCATGTTTCATTGCTTACTTTGTAATTCCTTCAAAATAATAACAAAATGGCAAGCGTCTGAATAATTCTTGGTCTGACTGTATACCCACATTACCCAGTGCGCTTTTTATTTCCTCTCACAATGAACCCTCTTGGTGCTAAATTTCCAATGGCATAATGTCTTCACCTTTCTGTCAGCTCAAAGTTTCATTCTCATGTAAGGTGGCTCATTTTTCGGCAATGATGACAGAATTACTTCTAGAGAAATCCCAATCATTGAGAACTTCAGCCACATTCCACAACGATATTGCAGTAAAAGTAGTGGTCTGTCATCATGAGTGTCATGTCTATCTTTGGTGATCTATCTATATTTAAACAGTCAGCAATGTAAATGTCAATGAATTACTCTTTCTTTCATTGGCAATCTTTATTTTACTGTTAGAGTTCTCTTTTTAATGTTCTTCTATATTTTTGTCTGCCTTCCTTTGTTATATTTTATCAAGTTTGTCTGTTATGTCCGTAATTAGAGCAGAAACATGTTGCTCAACAATGAAACATGCTCCAGGTGAATATTTGCTGAATTAATTGTGTCAAAGAAAAGAAAATTGATCAAGTTGGAAAATTTACAACTATAGGATCACTTCAATGCTATGGAATACATAGTGCACTGTCCTTTCAGCATAATTCGTATGCAATTGCTATACATACAGAGCACTGTTGTTTTGGTCTGCTTCATATAATATTGAGCGTTTACCACACTTGAGTAACTCACAGTTTTGAAAATCAAGACCTAAGCACATTTTGATAGCCAAATAAAGTCAAACACTTTTAACAAGTTTGGTGGTAGAGGTCTGCCACCTGCGGGCAAAATGTCACTTTTTGTTGAAACCCTGGGGATGCCCTGTTTGAGGCGCTGATGGGATTTCACATTGGGGATTCCCTTCTTGCTCCAGGAAGCTGTGACTGGCTGATGGAGCGTTAATGACACTTTTGGTCCACAGTCCTTTAGTCCCTTATTGCATAGTAGGAAAGGAATGTTCTTCCATTTGTCAATAACCTGTCGGGTGCCACAGGCATTTGCAGAAGGTACGTTGTGCTGAAAGGGAGGTTGTTATTTGGAATAAATGAGTTGTTGACATATTCTAGGGATAGCATAGGATAACTGTTTATACAATAATTATGATAAAATAGGATTGGACGTGAAACCGCAGAAGATGCCGTGATTTGATAAGGTAGGAATGGTACCATCGGATAAAACTAAATAGGAAAAATATTGAAAATCATTTGGCTCTATTTGGTAGAATATGATAGGATGTGAGGGAATGTATGATGTATGATGCAGTGGTTATGGATTAAATTGTGATATAAAGAATAAAATGAAGTTTCGGTGGATTAAATTTTCATCACCAGAAAGTTTTGAGAGGGATAAAACAGGAGTCATTGGTTTTGACAGGATAAGACAAGTTCCTAGAATCCACCTTTCAATTCCTTAATATGTTACTTTTTATTACATGATTCACCATTTCAAGATAACTGAAGACACAGCAAGATGCCCTTTGACACATTAGACATACCTAGAGACTTGGACGGCAACAGGGAACCCATCTGGAGAATGATTAATGTTTGGGGTCAAAGGTCACGATTTAGGTGTCACGCTGCCAGGATCATGTGACTAAAAGCAGCCCTCACCTGACAAAGTCCTTCCCTTGGGCACCTGGTGGTATTTGTCAAACTCAAACTTGGGCAAACTGAAGGGTGATGAAAATATATTGAACTTAGTCTTGTTGACTTGCTGTAAGCAAACAGCAGATAATTAATGGGTGTTTCAGTAATTGGCAAAAAAGGGGGAAAAGATTAGTTACAAGTAGGTTTGACTGGGAAGGGAAGAAGATGGATAGATGGATAGAAATGGATAGATGGATAGAAATAGATAGATAGAGAGACACTGTCAGACAGATAGGTAGATAGATAGATATGTTAGGCACAGCTCCATTGGGCTTGTGTGGCTGCTCACAAGTTTTGAATATGAGATGAGAGATGAGAGAAAGATTTCTCAACAACTTAGTTATTTTATGCAAAGATCTTTTATGGGCAATTGAGACACAGTCAAATACCAACACCATTTTATTATCTTAACATCATCCATTCTTTTGCACAAGAAAGTCACTGGACAAACTTTTCCTGAATTAGGAATAAAACTAGGGGTATTCGGCAGAACAGGCCAATACCCTCCTTGTGAACTTGATCCCAAGTTCCTTTCAAAGTATTATTACAAAGTCACATCAATGTGTCAGTTAAATGAAAGAGCCAAAATATCTAATAAGGAAGCCTGCTCATCTGTGAAAACTGTCATTTAAGGTCACCAATTAACGTTCAGGGTTTCAAAGAATGCTAAACTGTGACCTTCGTCTTGCTCCTAATTACCCAACTGCTTCACTTACCAGGAATTATCATTTGTCGAATTGTGCAAAATGTGAGTGCACCAAAGAGCACAGAACTACACAAAAATCTAATACATGTTGTGTAGTGTATGACACAGCCTATGTCATTGTTAAATGTATAGTTTTATACTCATACAGTGATTTACCTTGGGCTGCTGGCCTAAATTGTCTTGTGTCCTGGAAATATCCAGCTGGGATGTCATTTGGGAAAGTCAGTTACCGAAGTAGTGAGAAGTCAAAAGTTAGCTTTAAAATGCATGTTTTTCCCCCAATTTACAATCCTTCAATTCTGAAAGCATATTCAACCAGGAAAGCTCAGGTTTAGCTAGGGAGTGATTTTTAAGCAACTTTAATTCTCTGCTGGAGAATATTCTCAAATCGATAAAATGTCCCCAATTGATAAGTTGCCTTTGTTATTTTCAATTTTAAAACAATTATATAAATAACATTTGCAAGAGCTCATGAGCATCTGAGCCATTTCTGAGGTGAAAACATTTTTAAAACAGGAAATCACTTATTAGTTCCTTTGGTTCACTGAACATTGAACTATAGAAAATCTGACAGAAAACAAAAACATTTGATGAGATTTGAGAATACAATAAGCCAGGAAGTAACTTGAAACACTTCATGCTGCTCCATAAACAGATACCGGCATACAGCCCCTGTCAGATAGTCTTCCTTCAGGCACAAGACTTTTAAAGTGAAACTATACCTAAGTGCACTTTTTATCTGCTCACAAATGGACTCAGGGTGCTGAATTACTAGTGGAATATTGTCTCTGCTTTTCCATCAACCTAAAATTTCATTCTCTTGTTAGGCAGCAATTTTGTTGGCAATGATGACAAAATTGAGCTGATTTATGACATCCTCGAAGATCAGGAGATACCATTGAGCCAATTATATATATTGAAGTAGCAACAGTTGTGAATTTATTATCTAAAAGTGAAAGAGCCACACAACATGGTTCTGCTAACTTTAAAATCAAGAATAAAAAATAGATAGGCAGATTGATAGGTAAAATTAAGTTGTTGATTGATCCATTGACATTTAATTAATATGGTTAAACAAGAATACAGAAAAACTCCATGAGCTCATAATCCAGCAATTTGGCATCTTATAATCTGCATACAATGCCATACATGTATTTGCCAATCCTTCGGTTTGACAGGCTAGTGAATCCATATGGTGGTCGTATCAATCCTGACAACATGGGTTATGGTATCAGCCAATGTAAGCTTGTTTTATCTGAAATCCCAAGGTAGGCCTACTTGTACAAATACCCACTTCTCCATTTTAAGCAACAAAACCTAGGACACACCCTGGACCTCCAGCAT
The DNA here is from genome assembly GCA_026936325.1 of Platynereis dumerilii. Classification (NCBI taxonomy): domain Eukaryota; kingdom Metazoa; phylum Annelida; class Polychaeta; order Phyllodocida; family Nereididae; genus Platynereis; species Platynereis dumerilii. The sequence goes on along the minus strand of JAPTHN010000008.1, from coordinate 27,894,198 downwards.
CCCAAATACCATGTCTCTGGGGTGTTTAACCCTCTATTTCTACATGGTGGGGCAAACAGCTAGAAGCATCCATCCACACCTCTCTCTTGGGGTAATTCAATCAGCAGCCCCAAACCTTAAAGATAGAGGCCCCAGGGGATTCTCATTTGAATAACCAGATTTATTACTAACAGAACCCATAAGTGCCTCACATACATTCTGCGCAATCTATTGCTGTAAGACATGCAGTGGGTGTTGATTTGATTTAGATGAGTGCAATCTTGGGAATGAATAGGAAATTGTTAGATGTTGCACAGCAATCAAAGTATTCAGGAATTTGTTCATCCCTGCTTTCCCGTGCATTGTATTTGAGCTAGAGCAATGTAGAAATTCATGATTTTTGCCATCCTACCAATGACTACCATTCATCTAAATGGTTATCTTTGTAAAATTAGCAATCATTATTATACTATGGGTTTGTGCAATATATTCGTGATAATATTTTAGTTTTGAATTCAAGAGTAAATGTTGTTCAAAATGGTCAAATAGATGGCTGTCATACTTGAATTCATATGTTTGATTAATTATCGAGGGTTTTGGAATTTATATGGCCCTGTATTTGGCAGATTGGCTTATTCTTAATCTGGCATTGTCACAGAAGTACAGAATATTTTATGATGATCTTGCATTAATATTTATGTCAAAAAACTTAGTGTGACAACCATGTATATTATGTTAATGCAGGAGAAAATTATTTAAACTTCCAAGTTTGTTTTAGAGAAAATTAGCATTGTTAAGGCTGTGATTCTAGGTTATATAGGACTGTCTGCTGCTGTAATTTGTTTTCATTGTCAACAAAAGTTCCACCTTATAAGAGAATGAAATTTTGGAAAAGTTAAAATAGAGCCTATTGCATTGGGGGTATGGGTGTTGTAGTTTAAACTGTTACTTGGATAGGATTGATTGTCATAAATTTTCTTTCCTTGCTTTGTAATGTCATTAATGTGCTTGAATGTTGGACTTCAGCCCCTGTACTTTAGAGGTGGGACAGAAAGATGTGTTTCAATGTACATCAATAAGTGTTGTGTTTATAATACTTTGTACATATTATATTTATATTGCACTTTGCAAACAAGAAGCATTAATCTGCAATGCATGTTTGCCACACCGGTGTAGTATGAGGAGAATGTCATCAAACATTCAACATACATGAATGTCTCGAGCCTTTTGGATTAGCTCCCAAAGAAGAAGGTGTATGCCAAATAGAAATTGATGACATGAGAAGATTCAGAGAAGAAATTCATATGGATGTACAGTATAATGTTCCGTTTGTACACTGTCTTCTCTCCGTTATTGCTGCTGCTTTTTTCTACTTTTTTCCCATACCTTTCTCGGTATTTTTACCTTTTTGTGTCCGAGAGCAGGGCCTCGGGCCCTTTGTCGTCATCAATGGGATTGTCATATCAAAGTTGGTGTGGATCGAAAAGCATTTCACAGATGCAAGACCAACCCAAAGTTATGATGCCATTATGATGCCCAGTGTTTACACTGTTGCACTAGATGCCCTGGCTTTAATCTTATGTCTCACTGCTCTAAATAGTTAACTTTAATACCCCTAATTCCACCTTACTCAGCAGACAATTTCTGAGAAGCATCTTCTTCTTCTTCCCTTTGGCCCTTCCGCCCTGAGACAAAGTGGGGTGCACCACAACCTGAGATTTATGCTTCAGCCTATCACTAAAGATAGACAGATAGACACATAGACACATAGACAGACAGATAGATAGATGGATAGGTAGATTGATAGATCTATAGATAGAATGCAACTTTTAACAATTTATAGAGATGTTTTAATGTAATGATCATATCCCATTGAGTTATAAGGGTTATTAAATTGCTCGAGGACACGGTGCATGCATTGCATGCTATTTTCTTCTGTACTTTCTATGTACTAGCAGCATCAAAATGCACCCAGTTGTCAATGTCTTCAACTCTCCATTTTATATTGTTTATTTCCCTCTTACATATATGCATGTCATAAAGTTTTAAGATCTTAGAAATCTTACAAATTTTGATTTAAAATAATTTTTTCTTCCAAAAGTTGTTTATTAATCACTTCTCTATCCACCAAACTGGCAACAAATCATATAATATTGCTTTCCCCATATGTATACTGAACTGGCTGTGTAACGCTATATTGAAACGATCCAGGGACTTGAATTTCAATAGAAGGCTCTATCTCTACAGTTTCTAAATCGATCAATATCTCTTTGAGTCAATTAATTTAGCACATATTGACCTAGAGCATGCTTCATTATTGAGCAACACGTTTCTGCTCTAATTAGGGACATAACAGACAAACTTGATAAAATATAACAAAGAAAGACAGACAAAAAAGATAGAAAGAACAACAATGAGAAAGAAAACTAATGATAAAAGGAAGACCAACAACGAACGAAAGTAATTCATTGACATTTATATTTGCATGGTTGGTTAAATCAACATAAAATCCAGGGACGAAAAATACCTGGTTAAGAAGACATTGATAGAAACATGCACAAACTGTAGCATATAAACTGATGACAGCATGTCATCTGCGAGACACACCAACGGCGGCAGTGCTGCTGCAATGCATACACCTTTATTAGAATTGGTGTACCCATCTCAAATTGAAAATGTCATCTGAAATATTATACTTGCAGAGAGGGGTTGAGGTGATGTTTAAAAGGCATTTTTTCATCTTCTTTTCTTATCTTGCAACTCACACTTTTGCAAATCAAGACCGAAGCATATTGTGATAGCCAAATAAAGTCAAACACTTTTAACAAGTTTGGTGGTAGAGGTCTGCCACCTGCGGGCAAAATGTCACTTTTTGTTGAAACCCTGGGGATGCCCTGTTTGAGGCTTTGATGGGATTTGCCAGCAGGGATTCCCTTCTTGCTCCGGGAAGCTGTGAATGGCTGACGGAGCGTTAATGACACTTTGGTCCGTAGTCCTTTAGTCCCTTTTAGTGCATAGTAGGAAAGGAATGCTCTTCCATTTGTCAATAACCTTTAGGGTACCACAGGCATTTGCAGAAGGTCCGTTGCACACAGAAGGAGATAGTTATTGGGATTTAACGAGTTTTTGACGTATTCTTAGGATACGATAGGATAATATTTTGATAAATAGGATTTGATTTGAAAGAGCAGAAGATGCTATGATATAATAAGATAGGAATGGATCCATCGGATAAAACTAGATAGGTAACATATTTGAAATCATTTGGCTCTATGTCAGTAGAACAAGATAGGATGTGAGGGAATGTATGATGTATGATGCAGTGGTTATGGATTAAATTGTGATATAAAGAATACAATGAAGTATGATGGATAAGATATTGATCATCAGAAAGTTTTGAGAGGGATAAAACAGGAGGAGTAATTGGTTTTGACAGGATTTTATTGGATAAGACGAGTTCTTTAAATCCACCTATAAATTTCATAATATGTTCATGATTCACCATTTCAAGATTACAGAAGACACTGAAGCAGCCCATTGACACATTCAACGTACCAAGGGACTTGGATGGCAACAGGGAACCCATCTGGATAATGATTTATTTTTAGGGTCAAAGGTCACGATTTAGGCGTCACGCTGCCAGGATCATGTGACTAAAAGCAGCCCTCACCTGACAAAGTCCTTCCCTCGGGCACCTGGTGGTATTTGTCAAACTGAAACTTGGGCAAACTGAAGGGTGATGAAAATATATTGAACTTAGTCTTGTTGACTTGTAAGTAAACAGAGCTAAAATAATTAATGGGTGTTTTAGTAATTGGCAACAAAGGAGGAAAAGATTAGTTACAACAAGGTTTGACTGAGAAGGGAAGAAGATGGATAGAAGGATAGAAATAGATACAGTACAGCCCAAGATAAAGTATGATTACCCTAGCAGAACGGAAGAATCAGCCACTACTTTACCTTTTCACACCTTTTGACTAACCCTCAATCACTTCCTACTTATACCTACTTGAAACTACCTTTTAAAATTACATTAAAATCGTAGGTCCAGAGAATCCACAGGAGGAAGAAACAGCCGAGAGTCAAGAGGAAGTAAGGGAAGACTTGTCTATTCACCAGACAAGGAAGCAGAATGAAAGAAAGAAATTAACGAAAAGGAACGACAACCAGTTAACAACGGAAAAGACAAGCCAGTACCAGAACAGATCACTTACAGAGAATATCTTCTCCACTTCCTTCAAGGAAGAGTACCAAATGGAGACATTCAACGACCAATGTTTGTACAAAAATACCTGAATCTGGCAGTTTCATATCTGGTACCAATGCTTGGCTTTGACAAACTGCGTGCCAAACTGACTGAGTGAACTAAACAAAGGATGAACAGTTGGCCACCAGACACCTTTGCAACCAAAAAAGACGTACTTGATCTAGTCACTCAACACAACTTCACAGACGATTTTTATGGAGCCATTATTGTTTTGATTCAACATGATTTTGTGTTTGTTGCTTTGAAAGTGATAAAAGAACACATACAAAGACAAACGAACATGAAGACAAAGACAGGAAACACAAAATAATTACCAAACACCAATCCAACTGAATTAACTCCCTTGATACAAACCAAGGATGTCTCTAAATAGCGCAACAAGGTGCTGATGAGACGTAAAGAACAAACACACACACACACATTAAAATCGCATTTAAACAACACCAATTTAAATTCAATCACCCCCATTGTGTTTGATTTACTTTATATTTTACACATCTGCTAATTGCAGTTACTTTGGTAGCTGCCAAAATAGAGTTCTTAATGTGGGCTAAGGTTGTTGTGAGGAGTCAAAAGGAGTTCGAAGGAGATTTGGGGTGAAGAGGAGAAAAGAGGGCAAAATAGGTAAACATAGGACTTCTGACAGAAATGTTTTTAACTTCATTTTGGGTTCTGCTGTAGATAGACAGACACTGTCAGACAGACAGATAGGGAGATACATAGATATGGTAAGCACAGTCGAATACGGCTTGTCTGGCTGCTCACAAGTTTTGAACGTGAGATGAGAGATGAGAGAAAGATTTCTCAACAACTTTGTTATTTTATGCAAAGATCTTTTATGGGCAATTGAGACACAGTCAAATACCAACACCATTTTATTATCTTGACATCATCCATTCTTTTGCACAAGAAAATCACTGGACAATTTTTTCCCTAATTGGGAATTGAACAAGAGACATAGAGACATCTGGCAGAACATACCAAGACATCACTTTACCAACTTGGTCCCATGTTGCTTTTAAAGTTCAATTACAAAGTCACATCAATGTGTCAGTTAAATGAAAGAGCCAAAATATCTAATAAAGAAGCTGTCTCATCTGTTAAAGTAACCAATTAACGTTCAGGGTTTCAGAAATGCTAAACTGTGATCTTCATCATTCTCCTAATTACCCAACTGCTTCACTTACCATAAATTGTCATTTGTCGAATTGTGCCAAATATGAGTGCACCAAAAAGCACAGAACTACACATAAGTCCAATACATGTTGTATGTAGTGTACAACGCAGCCTATGTCATTGTTAAATGTATAGTTTTATACTCAAACAGTGATTTACCTTGTGCTGCCGACCTAAATTGTCTTGTTGTGTCCCGACAATATCAAGCAAGGATGTCATTTTGGAAAGTCAGTTACTGAACTTGTGAGAAGACAAAATTAAGCTTGAAATGCATGTTGTTGTTTTTTTCCAATTTATAATCCTTCAATTCTGAAAGCATATTCAACCAGGAAAGCTCATGTTTAGCTAGGGAGAGAGTTTTTAGCTACTGGAATTCTCTGCTGGAGAAATAATCTCAAATCAATCATAATTTCCCCAATAGATAAGTTGCCTTCGTTATTTCAAATTTTAAAACAATCATAAAAATAACAGTTGCATGAGATCAAGAGCATCTGAGCCATTTCTGAGATAAAACATTTTTTTATACCAGAAGTCCCATATTTAGTTCTTTTGGTTCACTGAACATTGAACAATAAAAAATCTGACAGAAAACAAATCATTCCATGAGACTTGAAAGTACAATTAGCAAGGAAGTAACTTGAAACACTTCATGATGCTCCATGAAGAGACACTGGCAGACAGCCCCTGTCACATAGTCTTCCTTCAGGCACAAGACTTTTAAAGTGAACTATACCTAAGTGCACTTGTTATCTGCTCACAAATGGATTCAGGGTGCTAAATTGCTAATGGCATATGGTCTCCGCTTTTCCATCAACCTAGAATTTTGTTCTCTTTTAAGGCCACAATTTTGCTGACAACGGCGACAAAATTATTTGAAAAGAGGTTCTCCAAATTTTAATCTAGTGTCCGCCAGTGGAAGACGCACACAGCATGGTTCTTCTAACTTTAAAACTAGAAAAATGGATAGGTGGGACGAAAGGTTAAAATTGAATTGTTGATATCATTTATCCGGCAATCTTGCAATCTTATAACCTTCAGTTTCTGCATGCATTTATCGGTCAATCCTTCAGTCTGACGGTCTATTGAATCCACAATGGTGGTCGTATCAACCCTGAGAGCATAGGTGTAGAGGATGGTATCAGCCAGTGTTAACATGTGTTATCTGAAATCCCAAGGTAGTCATACATGCATCAGATCAACAATTTGTGCCAATTGTGGTGACCATGGTCATGCACACACACAGAATAACCCTTGCTCTAAACTTCCACATTGTGTCAACTGTTCAGGGAACCATCCTGCCTTTAGCCACAATTGCAAAGTCTTCAAGAAGGAAAAAGAAATTCAAAAACTACGAACTGAAAGACAACTATCCTTTCTCGAAGCCAAACGCCTTGTAGAACAGGATCCGGACAAACCTTGCCTAGAAGCAGATTACCCAAGACCAGCTCTTCATTCATCACCACAGAGAAAGATTCATCTGGACAGGAACCTGTTCACAGATGTCTTGATGAAAACGCCTTCACCGCCTCAACCACCAGACCGGCCAAGCAAAGAAAAACCTGTGAACTCCCCTGAATCACCGAAGAAGTTGATCCAACAACGTAAAATTTTCTCTTCTGTTACCCAAGGGACTAAGAAGTCCCTCAACCAACCAAAGGAAAAAGATGTTGCTCCAGATAACAAGACACCGCCCAAGACAATGAAACAAAAAAGCTCAACAATCGGCTTGCTACCACACGAAGACAAGAGTAAAACGACCCTCACCAACAGCAAAAAAGAACTCCCCACTGGTCTCAAATTTCACATCAAGTCCAAAGATGGAAGACTGAAGGATGTATCACCATTTGGTAGCTACACAACAATGCTGAAGAAATTTGGAAAACCACACTCAGTCGATCGACAGCCTGACGGTAATTTATTGGTACAAGCCATAAATGCCACTCAGGCACGGAAACTTCTTGAATTGAAAATTATTGCAGATGTACCTGTCAAAGTGACACCTCAAAGATCTCGATGCCATCAACCAAGATGAGATGACTAACTCAACATGACCACAAACCAAGTATGTCTCTAAATAGCCCAATCAGGTGCTGATGAGACGTAAAACACAAACTCACTCACTCACTCTGAATTCCCAAGGTAAGCCTACTTGTACAAATACCTACTTCCCCATTTTAAGCAACAAAACCTTGAACACACCCTGGACCTCCTGCATCCCAAATACCATGTCCTCAGGGGTGTTTAACCCTCTATTTCTACATGGTGGGGCAAACAGCTAGAAGCATCCTCCCACACCTCTCTCTTGGGGTAATTCAATCAGCAGCCCCAAACCTTGAAGATAGAGGCCCCAGGGGATTCTCATTTGAATAACCAGATTTATTACTAACAGAACCCATAAGTGCCTCACATACATTCTGTGTAATCTATTGCTGTAAGACATGCAGTGGGTGTTGATTTGATTTAGATGAGTGCAATCTTAGGAATGAATAGGAAATTGTTAGATGTTGCTCAGCAATCAAAGTATTCAGGAATTTGTTCATCCCTGCTTTCCTGTGCGTTGTATTTGAGCTAGAGCCAGGTAGAAATAAGTGATTTTAGCCATCCTACAAAATTGCCATCTTTGCATAACTAGCAGTCATTATACTGTAGTTTTGAACATATATTTTCAGTTTTGAATTCAACACTAAACATTGTTCAAATAGAAATTGTTACATATACTTGAATTCATATGTGAGAAAGAAAACTAATGATAAAAGGAAGACCAACAACGAACGAAAGTAATTCATTGACATTTATGTTTGCATGGTTGGTTAAATCAACATAAAATCCAGGGACGAAAAATGCCTGGCTGAGAAGACATTGATAGAAACATGCACAAACAAACTGTAGCATATAAACTGATGAACGCATGTCATCTGCAAAACACAGCAACTCATACACCTTTAATAGAATTGGTGCACTCATCTCTAATTGAAAATATCTGAAACATCAGATGAACCTTTAAGAGAGAGGTTGAGGTGATATTTAAAAGGCCATTTTTCATCTTCTTTTTTAAAAATTTACAACTGCAAAATTTACACTTATCTGCTGCCACATACAGTGGTACCTGCATTGTAATACCCCCTGTTGTAAGACTTACTTGTCTTATAAATGTGACCGCCATCCTCCTGCACTAAGTAGTATTTTTAGTGAATTTTGCATCCCGATGAAAGACCGCACCCCCACGAGAGACCACTTCATGGCTGCAGAAGGGGTGGTCTTATAATGCAGGGACCACTGTTCTCCCCAAGTGTAAAGGTCAATTCCATTATTGTTATGAAAACTTTTCTTGAGCATGTTGAAAGTAACCAACATTGTTTTATTTCTGTGATCTGCGATTTTAAATGATAGGTGAGGTCTCTCACAGTTTGCACTATTAGGTTGCATAATGCACTAAAAATCACTTTGGCAGGAGGAAAGTGGTCACATAAAGGCAAGTTGGTCTCATAGCAAGGGGTCTTATAACACAGAGACCCCTGTACCATATCTCCCAATCCAGTTGCATGGCTTTGGCTGCACGGCCCTTTCCAATGTATGCATAATGTCTTCCTTCATTAGGTTCTGCTTTGGCCTCACTGCACTTGTCAGCGCAGTTTTTGCATTGGATGATGCCAATGTGCGTGACATGTGCGTCTGGTGTAATTTACCTCAGGTGTTCTTGGTTGGACAGTGCAACTAGGTCAGCTGTGCATTCTGTTGATGCTACATATCATCTTTTTATTATAATCCCCCGCCGCTTGCGGGCGGGGGATTATATTGATATTGTTCGTTTTACTATTATTATTAAGAACTTCCCGTAGGGAAGTTCTTATTGATATTGTACGTATTCTTATTATTATAATCCCCCGCCGCGAGCGGGGGATTATATTGATATTGTTCGTTTTATTATTATTATCCCCCGCCGCTTGCGGGGATTATATTGATATTGTTCGTTTTATTATGAATTCCCCGTAGGGGAATTCATCTTGTTATTGCTGATTTTGTTATTATTATTATTATTATTATTTTTCTACGTCCTTCAAAAAAAAATTTTGAAATGCAGATTATGAGAACAGTGATCAAAATAAAGCAAAATGGACAGAACCTCCTTACAGATTGACAGAAACACTATTATCAGAGGTAATTACATGGTGAAATTACTGCTCAATGAAGCGTAATTCCATAAAAAAAAAATTTTATTTCGTTAACGGTTTCTCAGAAACTAAGACAGATAAAGACATGGGATTTTTTTTCAAAATACCTCAGACACTTATCCAGTGCAGAAAGGAGCCTAAAGGAATTCCGTTGAAGAAATTCCAAGTTATGAATTTTTGTGCAAAACGGAATTCCCAAAAATGACATTCCAACCTCCAGAAAACATAGAAGGAATACTTGGATCAAGCTGAATTTACATGTGCATGCAGCCATACCCTAGTCTAACAATCTCACAAAATTTCGTTGTCATCGCGTAAGCGGTATCGGCGCTATGGCCGCACAAAAACTCATTTTTCAATCGCCGATATCTCGGTTGCTATTAAAGCTACAGAAAAATTAAAAACACCATCAGAAAGTTCAGTTTCTCCTCTTTCAGATGATATATAGCATTTTACTTTTTAAGGAAGTTGTTATATCTCGCGTAAGACATTGAAAATTTCATGTCTGTTTTTGGGCTCATCAAAACTTTTGGGCCCAAAAAAACTGTGAAGGTCTTCATGGATGTTCCTGAATATTTTTTTAGAGGTACCCACTATGGGCTTGCATGATGTCTCCAAAGGAAATATTTCTACTTCAAGTACTTTTTCCTTGAGAATTTTTTGAATTTCAAAATTGTAATGTAAATTGCTCAGCTTATACTCATTCAAATTTCATGAAATTAACTCCAAAAGATGCGTAAAATTAGTACCTTCACTATCCTATGAGGGCATTCACCTATTACTAATAGCCAATTTTACACTTATCATTTTCTATATCCACCTATAACTAATAAATTACACATTCAATTTAGTTAAAAGTCACATGGCATAATGCTAATTTTTCCCTCTATTTTTCCATTTAACCACAGCTCCATGACTCTTATGGTTTGCCTGCAACAACCCATTAGGGCTAGGGTTAGGCCTCAGTCAAAATGTATTGCAGTGAGGGTGGTAACATTGCTGACAACACACCTGGCTGCATGATAAGCGCTATATGAGTCAGTATGTGCAAATCTACACTGCCAAGGACCAGATTACAACCAAAACTGGCTAGGGAATGGAATGGAATGGAAGGGAAGGGTCTGGAAGGGCAGGGAATGGAAGGAAAGGGAATGGAAGGTCAGAGAATGGAAGGCAAGGAGAGGGGAGGGTAAATAGGGAGGGAATACGGGGGAGGGGAATTCATATCTTAAAATTGCTGTGCAATTTTAATTATTCTCTAGTTATAATCCCCCGCCGCGAGCGGGGGATTATATTGATATTGTTCGTTTTATTATTATTAAGAATTTACCTATGGTAAATTCTATTTGTTTTTGCTATTATTATTATTATTCTTATTCTTATTCTTATTATTTCAAAATGGTCCTATGTTTTCAAAAGTTGGTCAAAAGGTTCGTCAGTTACTGCGTATTACGTAATTGGGTCAATTGATGTCATTTTCACAGTTGTCTTTTTCACAGAACCGTTCAAAGTCGAAAATTAGTAAACTTTAAAGGCTCATAGCTCAAAAACTATTTGAGATAATGAGTCGGGAGTAAAAATCCTGTGACAAAAAGTTGTTGTCAATGTTTTGGTAGAAGTCATGTAACAATTGGTCTAGCGGGTAAAGGGCTATTGCTCTTGAGCAGTTTTGAGTGTTGCACAGGTTTCTCAAGTTTCGTAATAGATAGGAACATGGTGATGGTGGTAAAAGTTAGCCAGTATCTGGGGCCAGTGCACATTCAACAAATGGTTTGAATTGGTAGAAGACTTTTTGAAATATGGTCATTTTTCAAAATGGAGGGTTCAAAATTTAGGTGGAATTGTCAAATCTCCATGAAGGAGTAGTCTTAGGTGATCAAAATGTATAGTGAACTACCCTTAACTTTACCCAAAAAGACTATATTGACCAAAAAATTGGACAAAAAGGTGATATTTGAAGGTGATATGAGCCATTAATGTTTAAAAAGTACAATTTTCCAAAAATTCTGAAAATTATGTTTTTTTTCCACAATCCTCTTCACAGTCTGAGGTATACTGGTCACTAATATGGTTATCAAAAGCCCCCTATTAGAATTGTTTCAAATCCTCAAATTAATTTGTAAAGAAATTGTTAAAAGTGGCACTTCACAACTTACATGACATTTTGCATAAATAATTTAATTTGAATGAGAAATATTGCTCCTACAGCTTTCTGTAAATTAAATGAAACGCAAAATGACATACTGGCAATCACATGAGCACATACAATTTGACTAGTAGTCTCATTCATCATGGTCAAATTTGAGGTCAAAGATGAAATGAAAATTGACCATTTTCAGAGATGATTTTTTTCAACTCAGAAGGAATGTCTCAATTTTCTTAATTTTAAAGGACAATGTGAACTGAATTGTTGTTGTCAATTGTGGTAAACAACAAGTCTGTAGCTACAGCCATCTCTGAGCAGTAAAGGTCAAAAGGTCAAAAAATGACCAAATGGTCAGCAAAAAAATTCTTTTTCACATGATGCAGGTGACACCATTTCACACTCCAAAGCAGGCTGGCCGCATATATTAGCATACATTAACCATATATGAAAAGCTGTTCTGGCCGTTTCAGGTGACGGGGCCAGTGTATGCTACTGACTTATATTTATATACATATTACAGTCTCAAATGACCGAGTGCAGTTGGGGATAGGAGTTGTAGTCAGGACTCTGATCCAGGACCCTGAGTCAGGTCTCTGAGTCATGTCCCTGAGTCAGGTCTGTGAGTCAGGTCTGTGAGTCAGTTCTGTGAGTCAGGTCTGTGAGTCAAAAAACTGAGTCAGGTGTCTGAGTCAGGTCTGTGAGTCAGGTCCCCGAGTCAGGACTCTTGGGTCAGGACTCTGAGGCAGGACTCTGAGTCAGGCATCTGAGTCAGGTCTCGGAGTCAGGCATCTGAGTCAGGACTCGGAGTCAGGACTCGGAGTCAGGACTCTGAGTCAGGCATCTGAGGCAGGCCTCTGAGGCAGGACTCTGAGGCCGGACTTGGAGGCAGGGCTCAGAGTCAGGACTCGGAGTCAGGCCTCAGAGTCAGGGATCTGAGGCAGGACTCTGAGTCAGGACTCTGAGTCAGGCATCTGAGTCAGGACTCGGAGTCAGGACTCTGAGTCAGGCATCTGAGGCAGGCCTCTGAGGCAGGACTCTGAGGCCGGACTTGGAGGTAGGGCTCAGAGTCAGAACTCAGAGTCAGGCCTCAGAGTCAGGGATCTGAGTCAGCACTCTGAGGCAGGACTCTGAGTCAGGACTCTGAGTCAGGACTCTGAGTCAGGCATCTGAGTCCGGTCTCGGAGTCAGGCATCTGATTCAGGACTCGGAGTCAGGACTCTGAGTCAGGCATCTGAGTCAGGACTCGGAGTCAGGTCTGTGAGTCAGGCCTCTGAGTCAAGCCCCTGAGTCAGGAATCTGAGTCAGGACTCTGAGCCAGGACTCGGAGTCAGGTCTCAGAATCAGGACTCAGAGTCAGGACTAGGAGTCAGGTCTGTGAGTCAGGTCTGTGAGTCAGGACCCTGATTCGGGCCTCTGAGTCAGGACTCTGAGTCAGGGATCTCAGTCAGAACTCTGAGTCTCGACTCTGAGTCAGGCCGCTAAGTCAGGATTCACTGAGTCAGGACTCAGAGTCAGGACTCAGAGTCAGGTCTCTGAGTCAGGACTCGGAGTCAGGACTCGGAGTCAGGACTCGGAGTCAGGACTCAGAGTCAGGACTCAGGACTCGGAGTAAGGAGTCTTAGTCAGGACTCTGAGTCAGGCCGCTGAGTCAGGACGCACTGAGTCAGGACTCAGAGTCAGGTCTCTGAGACAGGACTCGGAGTCAGGTCTCAGAATCAGGACTCGGAGTCAGGACTAGGAGTCAGGACTAGGAGTCAGGACACTCAGTCAGGACTCTGAGTCAGGACCCAGAGTCAGGCCGCTAGGTTAGGACTCTGAGCCAGGGATCTGAGTCAGGACTCTGAGTCTCGACTCTGAGTCAGGCCTCTGCGTCAGGACTCTGCGTCAGGACTCTGAGTCAGGATTCTGAGTCAGGACTCTGAGTCAGGACTCTGAGTCTGGACTCGGAGTCAGCACTCTCAGTCAGGACTCTGTGTCAGTACTCTGCATCAGGACTCTGAGTCAGGACTCTGAGTCAGGACTCTGCATCAGGTCTCTGAGTCAGGCCCCTGAGTCAGGACACTGAGTCACGACTCTGAGTCAGGACTTTGAGGCAGGACTGTGAGCCAGGACCGTGAGTCAGGACTTTGAGTCAGGAATATGAGTCAGGAATATGAGTCAGGACTCTTAGTCTGGCCGCTGATTCAGGATGCTGAGTCAGGACGCTGAGTCCGGACTCTGCGTCAGGACTCTGCGTCAGGACTCTGAGTCAGGACTGTGAGTCAGGACTCTGCATCAGGACTCTGAGTCAGGACTCTGAGTCAGGACGCTGAGTCAGGACTCAGAGTCAGGACTCTGAGTCAGGCCTGTGAGTCAAGACTGTGAGTCATCACTGTGAGTCAGGAATATGAGTCAGGACTCTGAGTCACGACTGTGAGTCAGGAATATTAGTCAGGACTCTGAGTCAGGACTCTGAGTCAGGACTCTGAGTCAGGACTCTGAGTCAGGACTCTGAGTCAGGACTCTGAGTCAGGACTCTGAGTCAGGACTCTGAGTCAGGACTCTGAGTCAGGACTCTGAGTCAGGACTCTGAGTCAGGACTCTGAGTCAGGACTCTGAGTCAGGACTCTGTGTCAGGACTCTGAGTCAGGACTCTGAGTCAGGACTCTGTGTCAGGACTCTGAGTCAGGACTCTGAGTCAGGACTCTGAGTCGCAGTCATGGTGAGGAAACAGAGTCCCCTTGTGTTTTCTCAGTCCGTCGGTTGCATCCATCTGTCCATTGGTCTGGCCATTTACAGGCAAACTTTAGTTGAAAGTAAAGGTAAATTCTTTGTAATTGTCCCTGATGACAATTACCGTCTTCTCTAGTTATAATCCCCCGCCGCTTGCGGGGGATTATATTGATATTGTTCGTTTTATTATTATAATCCCCCGCCGCTTGCGGGGGATTATATTGATATTGTTCGTTTTATTATTATTATTATTATTCTTATTCTTATTCAGCTCAGAAAAACTGCGATTACTTCAAAAGTATTACAGATACTGTTCTGCAAGTCAAGGGTAATATGCAACTCCATTGCGTGCTACTTTACACGAAATTTCATGATCAAATTTCATGAGGCTTATGAGTTATGAGGAAAATATGAAAAAAAATTCCGGCGCAGGTTTCTCAGAATCTAAGCATAACTGAGACCTGTTGATTTTTTGTAAGATACCTTGACAAAGTCTCCAGTGCAGAAAGGCGTCTCATGGAAATTTCATGAATAGTTTCAGAGATATGAATTTTTTAAAATTGGATGTCATGAAAATTTTCTAAAATTTTTCTCGAAAACAGGGAAGGAATGCTCGTAGAAAGCTGAAAATGGGTACACTTACAGATGTACCCTAGTGTACAAACTTCACAAAATTACGGACCGCTCGGACAAACGGTCTCGGCGCTACGGACGTCCAAAAACCCAATTTTCAAGTGCTCATATCTCGGTCCCTATTTAAGCTACAGCAAAGTATCACATATCACAAGAAAGGTCTGTTTCTCAGCTTTCCAATGGTATATAGCATTATAGTGTCAGACGCCCGACGTAGAATCGCGTGGGACATTGAAAATTTCATGTCACTTTTTGCGCCTTAAAAACCTTTTCGGCTCAAAAAGTCGATGAAATTCTTCATGCACGTCCATGAATATTTTATGTGGGATACCCATATCAGCTCTCCATATTGTCCCCAAAGATCAATTACCTACATCAAATAGTTTTTCCTGGAGAATTTTTTGAATTTCAAAATTGAAATGTACATTGCTCCGCTTCTGGTTATTCAAATTTCATGAAATTAATACAAAAAGATGCGTAAAATTATGGCCTTTACTGTCCTCCAAGGAAATATACCTCTTCTGAATAGCCAATTTCAAATAAATGATTTTATATATTCAATTATAACTCATGAACTATTGTTACAGATCACTTAAAACTGAATGTGCATGTTGCTAATTTTTTGCCCTATTTTGTGGTATAAGGCCATCCTCATATCTCCAATACTTTGCTGGTAAAATAAAGGTAAAAAAATTATTCACAGATGCATGTAAGTCATATACTGTCTCACTGCCACCTTTCCCAGCAGCTGACCTTGTGCCTGCCACGACATTTCATAGGCATATGCACCAGCAACATTACTACGTTCATACATGGTATGAAGAATTCATCATCACGGATATGAACTGGAAGGACAGAGTAAGCAGGGCAGGGGAGATAAGGGGGGGCGCGGGGGATTATCCGATATTGCCGTACGGCAATATCAGTTATACTAGTTATAATCCCCCGCTCGCGCAGCGGCGGGGGATTATATTGATATTCTTCGATTACCTTTTATTATTATTATTATTATTATTATTATTATTATTATTATTGCAGTCAGGAAAACTGTGATTACTTCAAAACTATTAAAGATGCTGTTTTACAAGTGGAGGGTAATGTGTGACTTCATTGCGCGCTACTCTACACGAAATTTCATGATCAAATTTCATGACGCTTATGAGTTATGAGTAAAATACAAAAAAAATTTCCGGCGCAGGTTTCTGAGAACCTAAGCATAACTGAGAGCTGTTGATTTTTTCTAAGATACCTTGACAAAGTCTCCAGTGCAGAAAGGCGTCTCGTGGAGATTTCATGAACACATTTCAAGATATGATTTTTTGAAAAATAGACATCCCGAAAACTGACCGAAATTTTTGTGAAAATCAGGGAAGGAATGCTCGTAGAGAGCTGAAAATAGGTGAACATACAGATGTACTACAGTATACAAACTTCACAAAGTTACGGACCGCTCGGACAAACGGTCTTGGCGCTACGGACCTCCAAAAACGCAATTTTCAAGTGGCCATATCTCGGTCCCTATTTAAGCTACAACAAAGTATTACATATCACAAGAAAGGCCTGTTTGTCAGCTTTCCAATGATGTATAGCATGATGGTGTCAGACGCGCGGCGTAGAATCGCGTCAGACATTGAAAATTTTATGTCACTTTTTGCGCCTACAAAAAGGTTTTAGGCTAAAAAGTCAATGAAGTTCTATATGGACGTCCATGAATAATTTTTGTGGGATGCCTAGTGCACGTCCCCATACTGTCCCCAAAGATCAATTATCTACAACAAATAGTTTTTCCTAGAGAATTTTTTTAATTTCAAAATTGAAATGTACATTGCTCAGCTTCTGGTTGTTCAAATTTCATGAAATTAATACCAAAAGATGCGTAAAATTATGGCCTTTACTGTCCTCCAAGGGAATATACTTCTCCTGAATAGCCAATTTCAAATAAATGATTTTATATATTCAATTATAACTCATGAACTATTGTTTCAGATCACTTAAAACTGAATGTACATGTTGCTAATTTTTTGCCCTATTTTGTGGTATATGGGCATCCTCCTATCTCCAATACCTTGCTGGTAAAATAGAGCTAAAAAAATAATTCACAGATGCATGTTAGTCAGCCGTTGGGTATATACTGTCTCACTGCCACCTTTCCCAGCAGCTGACCTTGTGCCTGCCACGACATTTCATAGGCATATGCACCAGCAAGATTACGTCCATACATGGTATGAAGAATTCATCATGACGGCCATGAACTGGAAGGAGGGAGTAAGCAGGGCAGGGGAGACAAGGGGGGGCGCGGGGGATTATCCGATATTGCCGTACGGCAATATCAGTTATACTAGTTATTATTCTTATTCTTATTCTTATTCTTATTATTCAGCTCAGGAAAACTGCGATTACTTCAAAACTATTAGAGATATTGGTTTACAAGTGAAGGGTAATATGCAACTCCATTGCGCGCTACTGCTCACGAAATTTCATGATCAAATTTCATGACACTTATGAGTTATGAGAAAAAAAAAAAAAAAATTTCCGGCGCAGGTTTCTGAGAACCTACGCATAACTGGGACCTGTTGATTATTTCTAAGATACCTTGACAAAGTCTCCAGTGCAGAAAGGCGTCTCGTGGAGATTTCATGAATACATTTCAAGATATGATTTTTTGAAAATTGGACATCCCGAAAATTGACTGAAATTTTTTAGAAAAACAGGGAAGGAATGCTTGTAGAAACCTGAAAATGGGTATACTTACAGACCTACTCTAGTGTACCAACTTCACAAAGTTACGGACCGCTCGGACAAACGGTCTCGGAGCTACGGACGCACAAAAACTCAAACTTCAAGTGGCTATATCTCGGTCCCTATTGCAGCTACAGCACAGTTTAACATATCACAAGAAAGGTCTGTTTCTCAGCTTTCCAATGATGTATAGCATTATAGTGTCAGACGCGCGGCGTAGAATCGCGTCAGACATTGAAAATTTTATGTCATTTTTTGGGCCTATCAAAACGTTTTCCCTCAAAAAGTGCATGAAGAACTTCATGGATGTTCATCAATAATTTATGCGGGCTACCCAGGTTGGGCCTCCATGTTGTGCCAAAAGGAAATTTGCCTAAATCAAATACTTTTTCCTAGAGAATTTTTTTAATTTCAAAATTGAAACGTAAATTGCTCTGGTTATAATTGTTCAAATCTCATGAAATTAACACCAAAAAATGTGTTAAATTATGCCCTCTAGCAAGCTACAGGGATATCTTCCCCTTACCTTTAACCAATTTTACATATAACATTTTATATATTCAATTATAACTCATTCATTATTTATCAAAATCAATTAAAACTGATTCGTCATGTTCCTAATTTGTTGCTCTATTTTTCCATGTAAGCACAGCTCCATAACTTGCATGGTTTGTCTACAATAACCCATTAGGGTTAGGGTTTCACCTACCATTCACTGCAAATGTATTGCTTTGAGGGTGGTACCGCTGGGCACCAAACACAGGTCTCCATGCCAAGCGATGTCTGATTTCAATATATGAGCCTCTTCAAGAATTCATCATGAAGGCCATGAACTGGTTGAAGGGAGTAAGCAGGGCAAGGGAGACAGGGGGGGCGCGGGGGATTATCCGATATTGCCGTACGGCAATATCAGTTATACTAGTTATAATCCCCCGCCGCTTGCGGGGGATTATATTGATATTGTTCGTTTTATTATTATAATCCCCCGCCGCGAGCGGGGGATTATATTGATATTGTTCGTTTTATTATTATTCTTATTCTTATTATTCTTATTATTCTTATTATTATTCAGCTCAGGAAAACTGCGATTACTTCAAAACTATTAGAGATATTGGTTTACAAGTGGAGAGTAATGTGTGACTCCATTGCGCGCTACTCTACACGAAATTTCATGATCAAATTTCAAGACACTTATGAGTTATGAGCAAAATACAAAAAAAATTTCCGGCGCAGGTTTCTGAGAACCTAAGCATAACTGAGAGCTGTTGATTTTTTCTAAGATACCTTGACAAAGTCTCCAGTGCAGAAAGGCGTCTCGTGGAGATTTCATGAACACATTTCAAGATACGATTTTTTTAAAAATAGACATCCCGAAAACTGACCAAAATTTTTCTGAAAAACAGGGAAGGAATGCTTGTAGAGAGCTGAAAATAGGTGAACATACAGATGTACCACAGTGTACCAACTTCACAAAGTTACGGACCGCTCGGACCAACGGACTGTGCGCTACGGACGTCCAAAAACGCAATTTTCAAGTGGCCATATCTCGGTCCCTATTTAAGCTACAACAAAGTATTACATATCACAAGAAAGGCCTGTTTGTCAGCTTTCCAATGGTGTATAGCATGATGGTGTCAGACGCGCGGCGTAGAATCGCGTCAGACATTGAAAATTTTATGTCACTTTTTGCGCCTACAAAAATGTTTTAGGCTAAAAAGTCAATGAAGTTCTATATGGATGTCCATGAATAATTTTTGTGGGATGCCTAGTGCACGTCTCCGTACTGTCCCCAAAGATCAATTATCTACAACTAATAGTTTTTCCTAGAGAATTTTTTTAATGTCAAAATTGAAATGTACATTGCTCAGCTTCTGGTTGTTCAAATTTCATGAAATTAATACCAAAAGATGCGTAAAATTATGGCCTTTACTGTCCTCCAAGGGAATATACTTCTCCTGAATAGCCAATTTCAAATAAATGATTTTATATATTCAATTATAACTCATGAACTATTGTTTCAGATCACTTAAAACTGAATATACATGTTGCTAATTTTTTGCCCTATTTTGTGGTATATGGGCATCCTCCTATCTCCAATACCTTGCTGGTAAAATAGAGCTAAAAAAATCATTCACAGATGCATGTTAGTCAGCCGTTGGGTGTATACTGTCTCACTGCCACCTTTCCCAGCAGCTGACCTTGTGCCTGCCACGACATTTCATAGGCATATGCACCAGCAAGATTACTACGTTCATACATGGTATGAAGAATTCATCATGACGGCCATGAACTGGAAGGAGGGAGTAAGCAGGGCAGGGGAGACAAGGGGGGCGCGGGGGATTATCCGATATTGCCGTACGGCAATATCAGTTATACTAGTTATTCTTATTATTCTTATTCTTATTATTTCAAAATGGTCCTACGTTCTCAAAAGTTTGTCAAAAGGTTCGTCAGTTACTGCGTATTACGTAATTGGGTCAATTGATGTCATTTTCACAGTTGTCTTTTTCACAGAGCCGTTCAAAGTCGAAAATTAGTAAACTTTAAAGGCTCATAACTCAAAAACTATTTGAGATAATGAGTCAGGATTAAAAATCCTGTGACAAAAAGTTGTTGTCAATGTATTGGTAGAAGTGATATGACAATTGGTCTAGCGGGTAAAGGGCTATTGCACTTGAGCAGTTTTGGGTGTTGCGCAGGTTTCTCAAGTTACGTAATAGATAGGAACATGGTGATGGTGGCTTAAGTTAGCCAGTATCTGGGGCCAGTGCACAGTCAACAAATGGTTTGAATTGGTGGAAGACTTTTTGAAATATGGTCATTTTTTGTAATCGAGTGTTCAAAATTTTGGTGGAATTGTCAAATCTCCATGAAGGAGTAGACTGAGGTGATCAAAATGTATAGTGAACTACCCTTAACTTTACCCAAAAAGACTAAATTGACCAAAAAATTGGACAAAAAGGTGATATTTGAAGGTGATATGAGCCATTAATGTTTAAAAAGTACAATTTTCGAAAAATTCTGAAAATTATGTTATTTTCAACCAATCCTCTTCAAAGTCTAGGGTCTACTGGTCAATAATGTGTTTATCAAAAGCCCCTAATGCAGTTTGTTCAATGTCTTCAAATAAACCTGTAAAAATTTGTGAAAAGTGTCACTTTGCAACACACCTGATGTTTTGCATAAATGATTTAATTTAAATGGGGAATATCTCTCCTACAGCTTTCTGTAAATTAAATGACCCCCCTATATCACATACTGGCAACAGATGAGCACATTAATTTTCACCTGTGACAATTTCTGCAAGGTCAAATTTGAGGTCAAAGATGAAATGAAAATTGATCGTTTTCCAAAATGATTTTTTTTAACTAGCAAGGAAAGTTCCAATTTGTTTGATTTTAATTGACAAGCTTGACCAAATACTTGAGGTTAGTTGTGGCAAATGGCAAGTCTGTACGTGCAGTCAACTCGAAGCAACAAAAGTCAAAAGGTCAGAAAAATGAAGAAATGATCAGCAAAAAATTCATTGTCACATGATGCAGGTGAGACGGTTTCACACTGTAAGACGCTGTGGCCGCATAAATTAGCATACATTAGCCATATATGGAGAGCTCCCCTGGCCAGTTCAGGTGAGTGCTGGATACAAGGGCAGGCCTACTGATTGGAACAGTAGTCCGCTGTCATGCTGTTGGGAGTCAGGAGTTGTAGCCAGGACTCTGAGTCAGGACTCTGGGACTCTGAGTCAGGACTATGAGTCAGGACTATGAGTCAGGACTATGAGTGTGGACTCTGGATCTTTGAGTCAGGACTCTGAGTCCGGACTCTGAGTCAGGACTCTGAGTCAGGACTCTGAGTCGGGACTCTGAGTCGGGACTCTGAATCGGGACTCTGAATCGGGATTCTGAGTCGGGACTCTGAGTCGGGCCTCTGAGTCAGGGCTGTGCGTCCTGAGTCAGGACTCTTGAGTCAGGACTCTGGGTCTTTGAGTCAGGACTCTGAGTCAGGACTCAGAATGAGGACTCTGAGTAAGAACTCTGAGTCAGGGCTCTGAGTCAGGACTATGAGTCAGGACTGTCAGTCAGGACTGTGAGTCAGGACTGTGAGTCAGGCCTGTGAGTCGGGACTGTGAGTCGGGACTGTGAGTCGGGACTCTGAGTCAGGACTCTGAGTCAGGACTGTGAGTCAGGACTGTGAGTAAGGACTCTGAGGCAGGATTGTGAGGAAGGACTCTGAGTCAGGACTGTGAGTCAGGACTCTGAGTCAGGACTGTGAATCAGGACTCTGAGTCAGGACTCTGAGTCAGGACTGTGAGTCAGGCCTGTGAGTCAGGACTGTGAGTCAGGACTGTGAGTCAGGACTGTGAGTTAGGACTGTGAGTTAGGACTCTGAGTCAGGACTCTGAGTCAGGACTCTGAGTCAGGACTCTGAGTCAGGACTCTGAGTCAGGACTCTGAGTCAGGACTCTGAGTAAGGACTCTGAGTAAGGACTCTGAGTAAGGACTCTGAGTAAGGACTCTGAGTAAGGACTCTGCGGCCGTGTTGAGTCGAGACAGGAGTCTGAGGAAGGATTTAGCATCAGCAGTTGAAGTCACAAGTCTGAGCCAGGAGTCTGAGTCAGTTATCAGGGAAAAGAGTCTGCGTCAGGAGTGACAGTCAGTAGTCTGAATCGGAGATCTGATCAGGAAGCTGATCGGGATTCAGAGTTAGAGTCGGAGTCAGAGTCGGAGTCATGGTGAGGAAACAGAGTCCGCATGTGTTTTCTCAGTCCGTCGGTTGCATCCATCTGTCCATTTACAGGCAAAGTTTAGTTGAAAGTAAAGGTAAATTCTTTGTAATTGTCCCTGATGACAATTACCGTGTTCTCTAGTTCTTATTCTTATTCTTATTCTTATTATTCAGCTCAGGAAAACTGCGATTACTTCAAAACTATTACAGATATTGGTTTACAAGTGGAGGGCAATGTGTGACTCCATTGCGCGCTACTCTACACAAAATTTCATGATCAAATTTCAAGACACTTATGAGTTATGAGGAAAATACAAAAAAAATTTCCGGCGCAGGTTTCTGAGAACCTAAGCTTAACTGAGAGCTGTTGATTTTTTCTAAGATACCTTGACAAAGTCTCCAGTGCAGAAAGGCGTCTCGTGGAGATTTCATGAACACATTTCAAGATATGATTTTTTGAAAAATAGACATCCCGAAAACTGACCAAAATTTTTCTGAAAAACAGGGAAGGAATGCTCGTAGAGAGCTGAAAATAGGTGAACATACAGATGTACCACAGTATACAAATTTCACAAAGTTACGGACCACTCGGACCAACGGTCTTGGCGCTACGGACGTCCAAAAACGCAATTTTCAAGGGGCCATATCTCGGTCCCTATTTAAGCTACAACAAAGTGTTACATATCACAAGAAAGGCCTGTTTGTCAGCTTTCCAATGATGTATAGCATGATGATGTCAGACGCGCGGCGTAGAATCGCGTCAGACATTGAAAATTTTATGTCACTTTTTGCGCCTACAAAAATGTTTTAGGCTAAAAAGTCAATGAAGTTCTATATGGATGTCCATGAATAATTTTTGTGGGATGCCTAGTGCACGTCTCCGTACTGTCCCCAAAGATCAATTATCTACAACAAATAGTTTTTCCTAGAGAATTTTTTTAATTTCAAAATTGAAATGTACATTGCTCAGCTTCTGGTTGTTCAAATTTCATGAAATTAATACCAAAAGATGCGTAAAATTATGGCCTTTACTGTCCTTCAAGGGAATATACTTCTCCTGAATAGCCAATTTCAAATAAATGATTTTATATATTCAATTATAACTCATGAACTATTGTTTCAGATCACTTAAAACTGAATGTACATGTTGCTAATTTTTTGCCCTATTTTGTGGTATATGGGCATCCTCCTATCTCCAATACCTTGCTGGTAAAATAGAGCTAAAAAAATAATTCACAGATGCATGTTAGTCAGCCGTTGGGTATATACTGTCTCACTGCCACCTTTCCCAGCAGCTGACCTTGTGCCTGCCACGACATTTCATAGGCATATGCACCAGCAAGATTACACGTTCATACATGGTATGAAGAATTCATCATGACGGCCATGAACTGGAAGGAGGGAGTAAGCAGGGCAGGGGAGACAAGGGGGGGCGCGGGGGATTATCCGATATTGCCGTGCGGCAATATCAGTTATACTAGTTATTATTATAATCCCCCGCCGCTTGCGGGGGATTATATTGATATTGTTCGTTTTATTATTATTATTATTATTATTCTTATTCTTATTCAGCTCAGGAAAACTGCGATTACTTCAAAACTATTAGAGATATTGGTTTACAAGTTAAGGATGAAATGCAACTCCCGTGCGTGCTATTACTCACAAAATTTCATGATCAAATTTCAAGACACTTATGAGTTATGAGGAAAATACAAAAAAAATTTCCGGCGCAGGTTTCTGAGAACCTAAGCATAACTGAGACCTGTTGATTTTTTGTGAGATACCTTGACAAAGTCTCCAGTGCAGAAAGGCGTCTCGTGAAGATTTCATGAACACATTTCAAGATATGATTTTTTGAAAATTTGACATCCCGAAAATTGACTGAAATTTTTTTGAAAAACAGGGAAGGAATGCTCGTAGAAAGCTGAAAGTAGGTAAACTTACAGACCTACCCTAGTGTACTAACTTCACAAAGTTACGGACTGCTCGGACAAACGGTCTTGGCGCTACGGACGCACAAAAACTCAAACTTCAAGTGGCCATATCTCAGTCCCTTTTTCAGCTACAGACTAGTTTTACATATCACAAGAAAGGTCTGTTTCTCAGCTTTTCAATGGTATATAGCATTATAGCCTCAGACGCACGGCGTAGAATCGCGTCAGACATTGAAAATATTTTGTCACTTTTAGCACTCACAAAAGTGTTTTAGGCTAAAAAATCTATGAAGTACTTCATGGATGTTCATCAATAATTTATGACGGCTACCCAGGTTGGGCCTCCATATTGTGCCAAAAGGAAATTTGCCTACATCAAATACTTTTTCCTAGAGAATTTTTTTAATTTCAAAATTGAAACGTAAATTGCTCAGCTTCTACTTATTCAAATTTCATGAAATTAACACCAAAAGATGCGTAAAAATACAGGCTTTTAACTTGCGTAAGGGCATTCACGTCACGCAAACACCCTATTTTACATAGCTCATTTTACATATTCAATCATAACTCATGACTTACTGCTTCAAATCAGTTACAACTCATAAATCATGTTGCTAATTTTTTGGCCTATTTTGTGGTATAAACACATCCACCTATCTCGAAAAAAAAAAATTTCAAACTTTTAACAGATGCATGTGGTCTGCAGTCGGGGCCATCCTGTCTCAGTGCCACCTTACAAGACCTAACCTTACTGTACTGTCAAAGCAGCTGAACTGGCGAATAATATACATTGTACATTGAAAGGGTATGATGCATATGAGGGTTTCACATAGGCTGTTATATTGTGTATTAGTGCAATAGACTTATTAGGGCAGGCAGGGACTATTGTAATGATGTGATGTGCCCTCTTGGAATCGAAGTTCATCCCCCAAAAACCAGGCCACGGGACATACACAAAAATAGTGGACATGAATTTCAAAAGAAGCGTATGCAGGCCTGGGGGTAATACGGGGCCCGCGGGGGATTATCCGATATTGCCGTACGGCAATATCAGTTATACTAGTTCTTATTCTTATTCTTATTCTTATTATTATTCAGCTCAGGAAAACTGCGATTACTTCAAAACTATTAGAGATATTGGTTTACAAGTGAAGGGTAATATGCAACTCCATTGCGTGCTACTGCTCACGAAATTTCATGATCAAATTTCATGACACTTATGAGTTATGAGGAAAATATAAAAAAAATTTCCGGCGCAGGTTTCTGAGAACCTACGCATAACTGGGACCTGTTGATTTTTTCTAAGATACCTTGACAAAGTCTCCAGTGCAGAAAGGCGTCTCGTGGAGATTTCATGAATACATTTCAAGATATGATTTTTTGAAAATTGGACATCCCGAAAATTGACTGAAATTTTTTAGAAAAACAGGGAAGGAATGCTTGTAGAAACCTGAAAATGGGTATACTTACAGACCTACTCTAGTGTACCAACTTCACAAAGTTACGGACCGCTCGGACAAACGGTCTCGGAGCTACGGACGCACGAAAACTCAAACTTCAAGTGGCTATATCTCGGTCCCTATCGCAGCTACAGCACAGTTTCACATATCACAAGAAAGGTCTGTTTCTCAGCTTTCCAATGATGTATAGCATTATAGTGTCAGACGCGCGGCGTAGAATCGCGTCAGACATTGAAAATTTTATGTCATTTTTTGGGCCTATCAAAACGTTTTCCCTCAAAAAGTGCATGAAGAACTTCATGGATGTTCATCAATAATTTATGCGGGCTACCCAGATTGGGCCTCCATGTTGTGCCAAAAGGAAATTTGCCTAAATCAAATACTTTTTCCTAGAGAATTTTTTTAATTTCAAAATTGAAACGTAAATTGCTCTGGTTATAATTGTTCAAATCTCATGAAATTAACACCAAAAAATGTGTTAAATTATGCCCTCTAGCAAACTACAGGGATATCTTCCTCTTACCTTTAACCAATTTTACATATAACATTTTATATATTCAATTATAACTCATTCATTATTAATCAAAATCAATTAAAACTGATTCGTCATGTTCCTAATTTTTTCCTCTATTTTTGTATGTAAGCACAGCTCCATAACTTGCATGGTTTGTCTACAATAACCCATTAGGGTTAGGGTTTCACCTACCATTCACTGGAAATGTATTGCTTTGAGGGTGGTACCGCTGGGCACTAAACATAGGTCTCCATGCCAAGCGATGTCTGATTCAATATATGAGCCTCTTCAAGAATTCATCATGAAGGCCATGAACTTGTTGAAGGGAGTAAGCAGGGCAAGGGAGACAGGGGGGGCGCGGGGGATTATCCGATATTGCCGTACGGCAATATCAGTTATACTAGTTATTATTCTTATTCTTATTCTTATTATAATCCCCCGCTCGCGAAGCGGCGGGGGATTATTATAATCCCCCGCCGCTTGCGGGGGATTATATTGATATTGTTCGTTTTACTATTATTATTATTATTATTCTTATTCTTATTCAGCTCAGGAAAACTGCGATTACTTCAAAACTATTAGAGATATTGGTTTACAAGTTAAGGATGAAATGCAACTCCCGTGCGTGCTATTACTCACAAAATTTCATGATCAAATTTCAAGACACTTATGAGTTATGAGGAAAATACAAAAAAAATTTCCGGCGCAGGTTTCTGAGAACCTAAGCATAACTGAGACCTGTTGATTTTTTGTGAGATACCTTGACAAAGTCTCCAGTGCAGAAAGGCGTCTCGTGAAGATTTCATGAACACATTTCAAGATATGATTTTTTGAAAATTTGACATCCCGAAAATTGACTGAAATTTTTTTGAAAAACAGGGAAGGAATGCTCGTAGAAAGCTGAAAGTAGGTAAACTTACAGACCTACCCTAGTGTACTAACTTCACAAAGTTACGGACTGCTCGGACAAACGGTCTTGGCGCTACGGACGCACAAAAACTCAAACTTCAAGTGGCCATATCTCAGTCCCTTTTTCAGCTACAGACTAGTTTTACATATCACAAGAAAGGTCTGTTTCTCAGCTTTTCAATGGTATATAGCATTATAGCCTCAGACGCACGGCGTAGAATCGCGTCAGACATTGAAAATATTTTGTCACTTTTAGCACTCACAAAAGTGTTTTAGGCTAAAAAATCTATGAAGTACTTCATGGATGTTCATCAATAATTTATGACGGCTACCCAGGTTGGGCCTCCATATTGTGCCAAAAGGAAATTTGCCTACATCAAATACTTTTTCCTAGAGAATTTTTTTAATTTCAAAATTGAAACGTAAATTGCTCAGCTTCTACTTATTCAAATTTCATGAAATTAACACCAAAAGATGCGTAAAAATACAGGCTTTTAACTTGCGTAAGGGCATTCACGTCACGCAAACACCCTATTTTACATAGCTCATTTTACATATTCAATCATAACTCATGACTTACTGCTTCAAATCAGTTACAACTCATAAATCATGTTGCTAATTTTTTGGCCTATTTTGTGGTATAAACACATCCACCTATCTCGAAAAAAAAAAATTTCGAACTTTTAACAGATGCATGTGGTCTGCAATCGGGGCCATCCTGTCTCAGTGCCACCTTACAAGACCTAACCTTACTGTACTGTCAAAGCAGCTGAACTGGCGAATAATATACATTGTACATTGAAAGGGTATGATGCATATGAGGGTTTCACATAGGCTGTTATATTGTGTATTAGTGCAATAGACTTATTAGGGCAGGCAGGGACTATTGTAATGATGTGATGTGCCCTCTTGGAATCGAAGTTCATCCCCCAAAAACCAGGCCACGGGACATACACAAAAATAGTGGACATGAATTTCAAAAGAAGCGTATGCAGGCCTGGGGGTAATACGGGGCCCGCGGGGGATTATCCGATATTGCCGTACGGCAATATCAGTTATACTAGTTATTATTATAATCCCCCGCTCGCGCAGCGGCGGGGGATTATATTGATATTCTTCGATTACCTTTTATTATTATTATTATTATTATTATTATTATTATTGCAGTCAGGAAAACTGTGATTACTACAAAACTATTAAAGATCCTGTTTTACAAGTCAAGGGTAATATGCGACTCCATTGCGCGCTACTTCATACGAAATTTCATGATCAAATTTCATGATGCTTATGAGTTATGAGGAAAATATAAAAAAAATTTCCGGCGCAGGTTTCTGAGAACCTAAGCATAACTGAGACCTGTTGATTTTTTGTAAGATGCCTTGACAAAGTCTCCAGTGCAGAAAGGCATCTCGTGGAGATTTCATGAACACATTTCAAGATATGATTTTTTGAAAATTTGATATCCCGAAAACTGACCAAAATTTTGTTGAAAAACAGGGAAGGAATGATCTTAGAGAGCAGAAAATGGGTGGACATACAGATATACCACAGTGTACCAACTTCACAAAGTTACGGACCGCTCGGACCAACGGTCTTGGCGCTACGGACGTCCAAAAATGCAATTTTCAAGTGGCCATATCTCGGTCCCTATTTAAGCTACAACAAAGTTTGACATATCACAAGAAAGGTCTGTTTGTCAGCTTTCCAATGGTGTATAGCATGATGGTGTCAGACGCGCGGCGTAGAATCGCGTCAGACATTGAAAATTTCATGTCACTTTTTGCGCCTTTCAAAACATTTTTGGCTAAAAAATCTATGAAGTTCTTCTTGGATGTTCGTGAATAATTTTTTCTGTATACCTTTGTGAGGCCTACATACTGTCCTCAAAGGAAATTTGCCTACATCAAATGGTTTTTCCTAGAGAATTTTTTTAAATTCAAATTTCAACTTTAGATTGCTCAGCTTCTGACTATCCAAATCTTATGAAATTAACACTAAAAGATGTGTAAAATTATGGCCTTATCTGTTCTCTGAGGGCATGGACCTCATTCTAATAACCTATTTTACATGTATGATTTCATATATTCAATTATAGCTACTAAGTGCATATTTCAAATCAGTTAAAACTCAAACGACATGTTGCTAATTTTTTGCCCAATTTTTCCATGTAGACACAACCATGCAACTCTTATGGCTTGCCTGCAACAGGCCATTAGGGTTAGGGTTAGGGTTTACTCAATATGCATTGCTTGCAGGGTGGTATGCTTGACCACAACAGGTGTGTCTGGCTGCCTCGATTTTTGATAGGCATATGCACAAAGAAGATTACTACATTCATACATGGTTTTAAGAATTCATCATGAAGGACATGACCTGGAAAGAGGGAGTATGCAGGGCAGGGGAGACAGGGGGGGCGCGGGGGATTATCCGATATTGCCGTACGGCAATATCAGTTATACTAGTTATTATTATTATTCTCACAGGAAAACTGCGATTACTTCAAAACTATTAAAGAAACCGCTTCATAAGTCAAGGGTAATATGCAACTCCGTTGCGCGCAACTTTCAACGAAATTTCATGATCAAATTTCATGACACTTCTGAGTTATGAGGAAAATATAAAAAAAATTTCCGGCGCAGGTTTCTGAGAACCTAAGCATAACTGAGACCTGTTGATTTTTTCTAAGATACCTTGACTAAGTCTCCAGTGCAGAAAGGCGTCCTGTGGAGATTTCATGAATACATTTCAAGATATGATTTTTTGAAAATTGGACATCCCGAAAATTGACTGAAATTTTTTTGAAAAACAGGGAAGGAATGCTCGTAGAAAGCTGAAAGTAGGTACACTTACAGACCTACCCTAGTGTACCAACTCCACAAAGTTACGGATCCCTCGCACAAACGGTCTCGGCGCTACGGACGTCCAAAAATGCAATTTTCAAGTGCACATATCTCGGTCCCTAATTGAGCTACAACAAAGTATTACATATCACAAGAAAGGTCTGTTTGTCAGCTTTCCAATGGTGTATAGCATTATAGTCTCAGACCTGCGGCGTAGAATCGCGTCAGACATTGAAAATTTGTTGTCACTTTTTGCGCCCCTCGAAACGTTTTAGGCTGAAAAATCAATGAAGTTCTTTGTGAATGTTGATGAATATTTTTTTCCTTATTCCCTTGTTAGGCCTCCATACTGTCCTCAAAGGAAATTTGCCTGCATCAAATCGTTTTTCCAAGAGAATTTTTTGAAATTCAAAATTGAAATGCACATTGCTCTGCTTCTACCCATTCAAATTTCATGAAATTAATACCAAAAGATGCGTAAAATTATGGACTTCACTGTACTCCAAGGGCATTTACCTATTCCTCATAGCCTATTTTACATAAAAGGTTTTATATATTCAATTATAACTTGTGAATTATTATTTCAAATCACTTAAAACTGAAGGCACATGTTGCTAATTTTTTGGCCTATTTTGTGATATAAGGACATCCTCCTATCTCCAATACTTTGCTGGTAAAATAAAGTACAAAAATCCTTCACAGATGCATCTTAGTCAGCAGTCGGTTATATTCTGTCTCACTGCCACCTATCCCAACAGCTGACCTTCTTCAACAATCGCAGCTAGCCGCTCAGTACTGTCAAGTGCGTATCTAATGTCAACAAAACCATGTAGTTTGTAACATTTACATTGGAATGATATACATTTCTCATTGAGAGGGCATCACGCGTAAGGGTTTCCTCATTGGGTTTTACATCCTGTATTTGTGCATTAAACTCATTAAGGCATACAGGCACTACAGTGATGATGTTATGCACACTCTTGGAATAGAACTTCATTCCCTACAAAGCGGGCCAGGCTAATACACAAAAATAATGGACATGAATTGGTAGAGAAGAGTATGCAGGGCCCGGGTCATACGGGGCCCGCGGGGGATTATCCGATATTGCCGTACGGCAATATCAGTTATACTAGTTCTTATTATTATTATTCAGCTCAGGAAAACTGCGATTACTTCAAAACTATTAGAGATATTGGTTTACAAGTGAAGGGTAATATGCAACTCCATTGCGTGCTACTGCTCACGAAATTTCATGATCAAATTTCATGACACTTATGAGTTATGAGGAAAATATAAAAAAAATTTCCGGCGCAGGTTTCTGAGAACCTACGCATAACTGGGACCTGTTGATTTTTTCTAAGATACCTTGACAAAGTCTCCAGTGCAGAAAGGCGTCTCGTGGAGATTTCATGAATACATTTCAAGATATGATTTTTTAAAAATTGGACATCCCGAAAATTGACTGAAATTTTTTAGAAAAACAGGGAAGGAATGCTTGTAGAAAGCTGAAAATGGGTATACTTACAGACCTACTCTAGTGTACCAACTTCACAAAGTTACGGACCGCTCGGACAAACGGTCTCGGAGCTACGGACGCACGAAAACTCAAACTTCAAGTGGCTATATCTCGGTCCCTATCGCAGCTACAGCACAGTTTCACATATCACAAGAAAGGTCTGTTTCTCAGCTTTCCAATGATGTATAGCATTATAGTGTCAGACGCGCGGCGTAGAATCGCGTCAGACATTGAAAATTTTATGTCATTTTTTGGGCCTATCAAAACGTTTTCCCTCAAAAAGTGCATGAAGAACTTCATGGATGTTCATCAATAATTTATGCGGGCTACCCAGGTTGGGCCTCCATGTTGTGCCAAAAGGAAATTTGCCTAAATCAAATACTTTTTCCTAGAGAATTTTTTTAATTTCAAAATTGAAACGTAAATTGCTCTGGTTATAATTGTTCAAATCTCATGAAATTAACACCAAAAAATGTGTTAAATTATGCCCTCTAGCAAGCTACAGGGATATCTTCCTCTTACCTTTAACCAATTTTACATATAACATTTTATATATTCAATTATAACTCATTCATCATTAATCAAAATCAATTAAAACTGATTCGTCATGTTCCTAATTTTTTCCTCTATTTTTGTATGTAAGCACAGCTCCATAACTTGCATGGTTTGTCTACAATAACCCATTAGGGTTAGGGTTTCACCTACCATTCACTGGAAATGTATTGCTTTGAGGGTGGTACCGCTGGGCACTAAACATAGGTCTCCATGCCAAGCGATGTCTGATTCAATATATGAGCCTCTTCAAGAATTCATCATGAAGGCCATGAACTTGTTGAAGGGAGTAAGCAGGGCAAGGGAGACAGGGGGGGCGCGGGGGATTATCCGATATTGCCGTACGGCAATATCAGTTATACTAGTTATTATTCTTATTATTCTTATTATTCTTATTCAGCTCAGAAAAACTGCGATTACTTCAAAAGTATTACAGATACTGTTCTGCAAGTCAAGGGTAATATGCAACTCCATTGCGTGCTACTTCATACGAAATTTCATGATCAAATTTCATGATGCTTATAAGTTATGAGGAAAATATAAAACAAATTTCCGGCGCAGGTTTCTGAGAACCTAAGCATAACTGAGACCTGTTGATTTTTTGTAAGATACCTTGACAAAGTCTCCAGTGCAGAAAGGCGTCTCGTGGAGATTTCATGAATACATTTCAAGATATGATTTTTTTAAAATCTGATGTCCCGAAAACTGACCAAAATTTTGTTGAAAAACAGGGAAGGAATGCTCTTAGAGAGCTGAAATTGGGTGAACATACAGATGTACCACAGTGTACCAACTTCACAAAGTTACGGACCGCTCGGACAAACGGTCTTGGCGCTACGGACGTCCAAAAAGTCAATTTTCAAGTGGCCATATCTCGGTCCCTATTTAAGCTACAACAAAGTTTGACATATCACAAGAAAGGTCTGTTTGTCAGCTTTCCAATGATGTATAGCATGATGGTGTCAGACGCGCGGCGTAGAATCGCGTCAGACATTGAAAATTTCATGTCACTTTTTGTGCCTTTCAAAACATTTTTGGCTAAAAAATCTATGAAGTTCTTCTTGGATGTTCGTGAATATTTTTTTCTATATACCTTTGTTAGGCCTACATACTGTCCTCAAAGGAAATTTGCCTACATCAAATGGTTTTTCCTAGAGAATTTTTTTAAATTCAAATTTCAACTTTAGATTGCTCAGCTTCTAACTATCCAAATCTTATGAAATTAACACTAAAAGATGTGTAAAATTATGGCCTTATCTGTTCTCTAAGGGCATGGACCTCATTCTAATAACCTATTTTACATGTATGATTTCATATATTCAATTATAGCTACTAAGTGCATATTTCAAATCAGTTAAAACTCAAACGACATGTTGCTAATTTTTTGCCCAATTTTTCCATGTAGACACAACCATGCAACTCTTATGGCTTGCCTGCAACAGGCCATTAGGGTTAGGGTTAAGGTTTACTCAATATGCATTGCTTGCAGGGTAGTATGCTTCACCACAACAGGTGTGTCTGGCTGCCTCGACTTTTGATAGGCATATGCACCAACAAGATGCATACATGGTTTTAAGAATACATCATGAAGGACATGAACTGGAAAGAGGGAGTATGCAGGGCAGGGGAGACGGGGGGGCGCGGGGGATTATCCGATATTGCCGTACGGCAATATCAGTTATACTAGTTATAATCCCCCGCTCGCGGAGCGGCGGGGGATTATATTGATATTCTTCGATTATTATTATAATCCCCCGCCGCTTGCGGGGGATTATATTGATATTGTTCGTTTTATTATTATTATTATTCTTATTATAATCCCCCGCCGCTTGCGGGGGATTATATTGATATTGTTCGTTTTATTATTATTATTATTCTTATTATTCTTATTATTCTTATTATTCAGCTCAGGAAAACTGTGATTACTGCAAAACTATTAGAGATAACATCCTGAAACCTCAAACACAATATGTGACTCCATTGCGCGCTACTTCACACGAAATTTCTTGATCAAATTTCATGATACTTATGAGTTATGAGCAAAATATAAAACAAATTTCCGGCGCAGGTTTCTGAGAACCTAAGCATAACTGAGACCTATTGATTTTTTGTAAGATACCTTGACAAAGTCTCCAGTGCAGAAAGGCGTCCTGTGGAGATTTCATGAATACATTTCAAGATATGATTTTTTGAAAAATAGACATCCCGAAAACTGACCAAAATTTTTTCTAAAAACTTGGAAGGAATGCACTTAGAGAGCTGAAAATGGGTGCACATACAGACCTAACCCAATGTACAAACTTCACAAAGTTACGGACTGCTCGGACAAACGGTCTTGGCGCTACGGACGCACAAAAACTCAAACTTCAAGTGGCCATATCTCGGTCACTATGACAGCTACAGACTAGTTTCACATATCACAAGAAAGGTCTGTTTCTCAGCTTTCCAATGATGTATAGCATTATAGTCTCAGACGCACGGCGTAGAATCGCGTCAGACATTGAAAATTTTTTGTCACTTTTTGCACTCACCAAAGTGTTTTAGGCTAAAAAATCTATGAAGTACTTCATGAATGTTCATCAATAATTTATGCGGGCTACCCAGGTTGGGCCTCCATATTGTGCCAAAAGGAAATTTGCCTACATCAAATACTTTTTCCTAGAGAATTTTTTTAATTTCAAAATTGAAACGTAAATTGCTCAGCTTCTACTTATTCAAATTTCATGAAATTAACACCAAAAGATGCGTAAAAATACAGGCTTTTGACTTGCGTAAGGGCATTCACCTCACACAAACACCCGATTTTACATAGATCATTTTACATATTCAATCATAACTCATGACTTACTGCTTCAAATCAGTTACAACTCATAAATCATGTTGCTAATTTTTTGGCCTATTTTGTGGTATAAACACATCCACCTATCTCGAAAAAAAAAAATTTCAAACTTTTAACAGATGCATGTGGTCTGCAGTCGGGCCAATCCTGTCTCAGTGCCACCTTTTACAAGACCTAACCTTACTGTACTGTCAAAGCAGCTGAACTAGCGAATAATATACATTGTACATTGAAAGGGTATGATGCATATAAGGGTTTCACATAGGCTGTTATATTGTGTAATAGTGCAATACACTTATTAGGGCAGGCAGGGACTATTGTAATGATGTGATGTGCCCTCTTGGAATCGAAGTTCATCCCCCAAAAACCAGGCCAGGGGACATACACAAAAATAGTGGACATGAATTTCAAAAGAAGCGTATGCAGGCCTGGGGGTAATACGGGGCCCGCGGGGGATTATCCGATATTGCCGTACGGCAATATCAGTTATACTAGTTATTATTATTATTCTTATTATTCAGCTCAGAAAAACTGCGATTACTTCAAAACTATTACAGATGCTACAATACAAGTCAAGTATAATCTGCAACTCCATTGCGTGCTACTTCACACAAAATTTCATGATCAAATTTCATGACACTTATGAGTTATAAGGAAAATATAAAAAAAATTTCCGGCGCAGGTTTCTGAGAACCTAAGCATAACTGAGAGCTGTTGATTTTTTCTAAGATACCTTGACAAAGTCTCCAGTGCAGAAAGGCGTCTCGTGGAGATTTCATGAACACATTTCAAGATATGATTTTTTTGAAAAATAGACATCCCGAAAACTGGCCAAAATTTTTCTGGAAAACAGGGAAGGAATGCTCGTAGAAAGCTGAAAATGGGCGTGCTTACAGACCTAGCCTAGTGTACCAACTTCACAAAGTTACGGACCGCTCGGACAAACGGTCTGTGCGCTACGGACACACAAAAACTCAAAATTCAAGTGGCCATATCTCAGTCCCTATTGCAGCTACAGACTAGTTTCACATATCACAAGAAAGGTCTGTTTGTCAGCTTTCCAATGGTGTATAGCATAATAGTGTCAGGCGCGCGGCGTAGAATCGCGTCGGACATTGAAAATTTCATGTCACTTTTTAGGCCCAAAAAAGCTTTTCGGCTCAAAAAGTCAATGTAATTCTTCATGCACGTCCATCATTATTTTATGTGGGCTACCCATATCAGCCCTCCATATTGTCCCCAAACATAAATTACCTACATTAAATAGTTTGTCTTAGAGAATTTTTTTAATTTTCAAACTTCAAATATAAATTGCTCAGCTTCCGGTTATTCAATTTTCATGAAATTAATACCAAAAGATGCTTAAAATTATGGCCTTTACTGTCCTCCAAGGCCATACAGCTCATAGTAATAGCCAATTTTACATAGATGATTTTATATAAGCCACTATAACTCCTGCATTTATGTTTCAAGTCAGATGAAAATGCAATGACATGTTCCTAATTTATTGCCTGATTTTTCCATGTAGGCACATCTCCCCAACTCTTATGGTTTGCCTGCAGCATGCCATTAGGGTTAGGGTTAGGGCTTACTCAACATGCACTGCTTGCAGGCTGGTACGCTTGGCCACCACAGGTGTGTCTGGCAGTCAAGATATTTGATAGGCATATGCTCAAACAACATTGCAGCGTTCATACATGCTTTTAAGAATTCATCATGAAGGACATGAATTGGAAGGGGAGAGTAAGCAGGGAAGGGGAGACAGGGGGGGCGCGGGGGATTATCCGATATTGCCGTACGGCAATATCAGTTATACTAGTTATTCTTATTATTCTTATTCAGCTCAGAAAAACTGCGATTACTTCAAAAGTATTACAGATACTGTTCTGCAAGTCAAGGGTAATATGCAACTCCATTGCGTGCTACTTCATACGAAATTTCATGATCAAATTTCATGATGCTTATGAGTTATGAGGAAAATATAAAAAAAATTTCCGGCGCAGGTTTCTGAGAACCTAAGCATAACTGAGACCTGTTGATTTTTTCTAAGATACCTTGACAAAGTCTCCAGTGCAGAAAGGCGTCTCGTGGAGATTTCATGAACACATTTCAAGATACGATTTTTTGAAAAATAGACATCCCGAAAACTGGCCAAAATTTTTCTGAAAAACAGGGAAGGAATGCTCGTAGAAAGCTGAAAATGGGCGTGCTTACAGACCTAGCCTAGTGTACCAACTTCACAAAGTAACGGACCGCTCGGACAAACGGTCTGTGCGCTACGGACGCACAAAAACTCAAATTTCAAGTGGTCATAGCTCAGTCCCTATTGCAGCTACAGCAAAGTTTCACATATCACAAGAAAGGTCTGTTTCTCAGCTTTCCAATGGTGTATAGCATAATAGTGTCAGGCGCGCGGCGTAGAATCGCGTCGGACATTGAAAATTTCATGTCACTTTTTAGGCCCAAAAAACCTTTTCGGCTCAAAAAGTCAATGTAATTCTTCATGCACGTCCATCATTATTTTATGTGGGCTACCCATACCAGGCCTGCATATTGTCCCCAAACATAAATTACCTACATCAAATAGTTTTTCCTAGAGAATTTTTTTAATTTTCAAACTTCAAATATAAATTGCTCAGCTTCCGGTTATTCAAATTTCATGAAATTAATACCAAAAGATGCTTAAAATTCTCGCCTTTACTGTCCTCTAAGGCCATACAGCTCATAGTAATAGCCAATTTTACATAGATGATTTTATATAAGCCACTATAACTCCTGCATTTATGTTTCAAATCAGATGAAAATGCAATGACATGTTCCTAATTTATTGCCTGATTTTTCCATGTAGGCACATCTCCCCAACTCTTATGGTTTGCCTGCAGCAAGCCATTAGGGTTAGGGTTAGGGTTTACTCAACATGCACTGCTTGCAGGGTGGTACGCTTGGCCACCACAGGTATGTCTGGCAGTCAAGATATTTGATAGGCATATGCTCCAACAGCATTGCAGCGTTCATACATGCTTTTAAGAATTCATCATGAAGGACATGAATTGGAAGGGGAGAGTAAGCAGGGAAGGGGAGACAGGGGGGGCGCGGGGGATTATCCGATATTGCCGTACGGCAATATCAGTTATACTAGTTATTATTATTATTCTTATTCTTATTCTTATTCTTATTCAGCTCAGAAAAACTGCGATTACTTCAAAAGTATTACAGATACTGTTCTGCAAGTCTAGGGTAATATGCAACTCCATTGCGTGCTACTTCATACGAAATTTCATGATCAAATTTCATGATGCTTATAAGTTATGAGGAAAATATAAAACAAATTTCCGGCGCAGGTTTCTGAGAACCTAAGCATAACTGAGACCTGTTGATTTTTTGTAAGATACCTTGACAAAGTCTCCAGTGCAGAAAGGCGTCTCGTGGAGATTTCAAATCTGATGTCCCGAAAAC
The DNA here is from genome assembly GCA_026936325.1 of Platynereis dumerilii. Lineage (NCBI taxonomy): Eukaryota > Metazoa > Annelida > Polychaeta > Phyllodocida > Nereididae > Platynereis > Platynereis dumerilii. Next base: position 27,855,629 of record JAPTHN010000008.1, on the reverse strand, counting down.
TGCCCAAATTTTTTTTGAAAAACAGGGAAGGAATGCTCATAGAGAGCTGAAAATGGGTGAGCATACAGATGTACCACAGTGTACCAACTTCACAAAGTTACGGACCGTTCGGACCAACGGTCTCTGCGCTACGGACGTCCAAAAAGTCAATTTTCAAGTGGCCATATCTCGGTCCCTATTTAAGCTACAACAAAGTTTGACATATCACAAGAAAGGTCTGTTTGTAAGCTTTCCAATGATGTATAGCATGATGGTGTCAGACGCGCGGCGTAGAATCGCGTCAGACATTGAAAATTTGTTGTCACTTTTTGCGACTAAAAAAATGTTTTAGGCTAAAAAGTCAATGAAGTTCTTTATGGATGTCCATGAATAATTTTTGTGGGATGCCTAGTGCACGTCTCCATACTGTCCCCAAAGATCAATTATCTACAACAAATAGTTTTTCCTAGAGAATTTTTTTTATTTCAAAATTGAAATGTACATTGCTCAGCTTCTGGTTGTTCAAATTTCATGAAATAAATACCAAAAGATGCGTAAAATTATGGCCTTTACTGTCCTCCAAGGGAATATACTTCTCCTGAATAGCCAATTTCAAATAAATGATTTTATATATTCAATTATAACTCATGAACTGTTGTTTCAGATCACTTAAAACTGAATGTACATGTTGCTAATTTTTTGCCCTATTTTGTGGTATAAGGGCATCCTCCTATCTCGAATACCTTGCTGGTAAAATAGAGCTAAAAAAATAATTCACAGATGCATGTTAGTCAGCCGTTGGGTATATACTGTCTCACTGCCACCTTTCCCAGCAGCTGACCTTGTGCCTGCCACAACATTTCATAGGCATATGCACCAGCAAGATTACTACGTTCATACATGGTATGAAGAATTCATCATGACGGCCATGAACTGGAAGGAGGGAGTAAGCAGGGCAGGGGAGACAAGGGGGGCGCGGGGGATTATCCGATATTGCCGTACGGCAATATCAGTTATACTAGTTATAATCCCCCGAAGCGGCGGGGGATTATATTGATATTGTTCGTTTTATTATTATTATTATTCTTATTCTTATTATTCAGCTCAGGAAAACTGTGATTACTGCAAAACTATTAGAGATAACACCCTGAAACCTCAAACACAATATGTGACTCTGTTGCGTGCTACTTCTTGCGAAATTTCTTGATCAAATTTCATGATACTAACGCGTTATTGACAAAATAAAAAATCAATTTCTGGCAGCGTTTTCAGGAGAACAGAAGAAAATTGGGCTTTGCTGATTTTTTGTAAGATACCTTGACAAAGTTTCCAGTGCAGAAAGGCGTCTCATGGAAATTTCATGAATAGTTTCAGAGATATGAATTTTTGCAAATTGGATGTCATGAAAATTTTCTAAAATTTTTCTGGAAAACAGGGAAGGAATGCTCGTAGAAAGCTGAAAATGGGTACACTTACAGATGTACCCCAGTGTACCAACTTCACAAAGTTACGGACCGCTCGCACAAACGGTCTCGGCGCTACGGACGTCCAAAAACCCAATTTTCAAGTGCTCATATCTAGGTTCCTATTTCAGCTACAGCAAAGTAACACAATCACAAGAAAGCCATGTTTCTTTGCTTTCCAATGGTGTATAGCATTATGGTATCAGACGCGCGACGTAGAATCGCGTCAGACATTGAATTTTTTATGTCACTTTTGGTCCCTATCAAAACGTTTTCCCTCAAAAAGTGTATGAAGAACTTCATGGATGTTCATCAATAATTTATGTGGGCTTCCCAGGTTGGGCCTCCATATTGTGCCAAAAGAAAATTTGCCTACATCAAAGATTTTTTCCTAGAGAATTTTTTTCATTTCAAAATTGAAACGTAAATTGCTCTGGTTATAATCGTTCAAATCTCATGAAATTAACACCAAAAAATGTGTTAAATTACGCCCTCTAGCAAGCTACAGGGATATCTTCCTCTTACATTTAACCAATTTTACATATAACATTTTATATATGCAATTATAACTTATTCATTATTTATCAAAATCAATTAAAACTGATTAGTCATGTTCCTAATTTTTTCCTCTATTTTTGCATGTAAGCACAGCTCCATAACTTGCATGGTTTGTCTACAATAACCCATTAGGGTTAGGGTTTCACCTACCATTCACTGCAAATGTATTGCTTTGAGGGTGGTACCGCTGGGCACCAAACACAGGTCTCCAAGCCAAGCGATGTCTGATTTCGATATATGTGCCTCTTCAAGAATTCATCATGAAGGCCATGAACTGGTTGAAGGGAGTAAGCAGGGCAAGGGAGACAGGGGGGGGCGCGGGGGATTATCCGATATTGCCGTACGGCAATATCAGTTATACTAGTTATTATTATTATGAATTCCCCGTAGGGGAATTCATCTTGTTATTGCTACTTTTGTTATTATTATTATTTTTCTACGGATTTTTCACTTTTTCAATGTTGAATATTATGAATTCCCCGTAGGGGAATTCATCTTGTTATTGCTATTTTTGTTATTATTATTATTTTTCTACGGATTTTTCACTTTTTCAATGTTGAATAACTCATAACCTGCCTGAGAAATCTGAAATTAAGCAATTACAGCATGAAAATACCATGAAAGACTTCATGTGTCTGGAATTACACATTGGAATTACCAAGGACTTTGGAATTACAGCCAATATGCATAAAAAAAGTTTATTCGTCGATTTGAGAAAACCAGTGGTTGGTTTGTCATAAAATTTTTTTTACATATTGTCCTAGGAAGTGCGCAGTGCGGAAAGGAGTATAAAGGAATTCCGTTGAAAAAATTCCAAGTTATGAATTTTTGAAAAAAACGGAATTCCAAAAAACGACATTGAAACCTCCAGAAAACAAGGAAGGAATGCTCAGATTAAGCTGAATTTATATGTGCATACAGCCCTACCCTAGTCTAACACACTCACACAATTTTGGCATCCTGGGTCTAATACTTTTTGTGCCACAGGGCCGCAAAAGTTGAGTTTTTGAAGGCCTGTATCTCCCTTAATATTAATCCTAAAAAATCAAAATAGACATTTCTGAAAACCTCAGAATGTCAGCTTTCCAATGGTATATAGCAATATTCTCTAGGACGTACAGTATAGAATCGCGTCAGACATTGAAAATTTTATGTCACTTTTTGGGCCTCCCAAAGCCTATTTTGCCCAAAAAAACTACTAAGCTCTTCATGGATGTTCATGTCGATTTTTTATGTGGTACCTATTATGTATCTGCATATTGTGTTCAAAGGAATTTCTTCTACTTGGAGTACTTTTTCCTGGAGAATTTTTTTAATTTCAAAGTTCAAATGTAGATTGCTCAGCTTCTATTCATTCCAATTTCATGAAATTAACACCAAAAAATGCGTAAAATTATAGCCTTTTATGTGCTCCAAGAGCATTTACCTATTGCTTATAGCCAATTTTACATTAGCAATTTCACAGATTCAATTATAACTCATTAATTATTCATTAAAATCAATTAAAACTCATTTGTCATATTACTAATTTTTTGCCCTATTTTTCCATGTAAGCACATTGTCCTACCATCAATTTTATCATCCAATTAAAAGTCTTCCAATAATGTTTCAAATCCCTTAAAATTGATATGATATGTTGCTTATTTGTTGCCCTATTGTTTGCAAATAAGCACATATTTTTCCCATTAACTTTATAATTAAATTACAACTTGTGAAATACTGCTGCAAATCACTTAAAACTAATTTTACATATTGCTGACTGCTTGCCCTCTGTATATATGTAAGCACATCTTCCTAGCTCTTATGGTTTGTCCGTAACAAATCATTAGGGTTAGGGTTTCATCAAAGTTAAGCTTATGGTTAAGTCAAATTGTATTGCTTTGAGGGTGGTATCATTTCTTACAACACACCTGCCTGCATGCTAAGCGCTATATGGGTCAGTATGTGCAAATCTACACTCTCATTGACTGCCTAGCGACAAAAAGAAGCCTGGCAATCCAAATGGCAAAGGAAGGAATGGAAGAAGAGGGAATGGAAGGGGAGGGAATGGAAGAGGGTTGATTGGAAAGGGGATGGAAGGGAAGGGAATGGAAGGCAAGGAAAGGGAGGGTATATAGGTAGGGAATACAGGGGAGGGGAATTCATATCTTAAAATTGCTGTGCAATTTTAATTATTCTCTAGTTATTATAATCCCCCGCCGCTTGCGGGCGGGGGATTATATTGATATTCTTCGATTACCTTTTATTATTAAGAATTTACCTATGGTAAATTCTATTTGTTTTTGCTATTATTATTATTATGTTTTTTTCAAAATGGACTTAGGTCTTTGAAAGTGTTTTCAGTTGATAGGTCAGTGGTTGGGTATTACGTAATTGGGTCATTTGATGTCATTTTCACAGTTGTCTTTTTCACAGAGTCGTTCAAAGTCGAAAATTAGTAAACTTTAAAGGCTTATAACTCAAAAAGTATTTAAGATAATAAGTCAAGAGTCAAAATCCTGTGATAAAAAGTTGTTGTCAACATTTTGTTCTCGGTCGTATGACAGTTGGTCTAACGGGTAAGGGGTTATTGACACATGAGTTGTTTTCAGTCTGTCACTGAGATCTCAAGTTATGTAATAGATAGGAATATGGTGATGGTGGCAAAAGTTTGCCAGTATCTGGGGCCAAGGTTGACTGTAATATCATTGGGATTGATGCAATATACTTTGAAATATGGCAATTTTTCAAAAGCGAGTGTTCAAAATTTAGGTGGAATTGTAAAATCTCCATGAAGGAGTAGTCTGAGGTGATCAAAATGTATAATCAACTACCCTTAACTTTACCCAAAAAGACTATATTGACCAAAAAATTTGACCTACTGGTCATATTGAAGGTGATATGAGCCATTAAAGTTTAAAAAGTTGAAGTTTTGAAAAATTCTGAAAATTATGTTATTTTCCACCAATCCTCTTAAATCTTTGAGGTATACTGGTCACTAATATGGTTATCAAAAGCCCCCTATTAGAATTGTTTCATATCCTCAACTAAATTTGTAAAAAATTGTGAAATATGTTACTTCGCGACTTACATGACATTTCCATAAAAGATTTAATTTGAGTGGGAAATATCATTCCTACAGCTTTCTGTAAATTAAATGACCCCCTTCTATCGCATGCTGGCAACACATGAGCACATTTATTTTTACCTGTGACAATTTCTGCAAGGTCAAATTTGAGGTCAAAGATGAAATGAAAATTGATCATTTTCCCAAATGATTTTTTTTAACTAGCAAGGAAACTTCCAATTTTTTTCATTTTAATTAACAATGTTTGCTGAATTGTTGTGGTCAATTGTGGTAAACAGCAAGTCTGTAGCTACAGGCAACTCTGAGCAGTAAAGGTCGAAAGATCAAAAAATGACCTGACGGTCTGCAAAAAAATTCATTTTCACATGATGCAGGTGAGCCATCTTCACACTCCAACACAGGCTGGCCGCATAAATTATCATACATTAGCCATATATGGAGAGCTCTTCTGGCCCTCTCAGGTGACGGGGCCAGTGTACATTACTGTCTTATGGTTATATACATATTGTAGTCTCAAATGACTGAGTCAGGAGCAGGACTCGCAGTCAGGACTCGCAGTCAGGACTCGCAGTCAGGACTCGCAGTCAGGACTCGCAGTCAGGACTCGCAGTCAGGACTCGCAGTCAGGACTCGCAGTCAGGACTCGCAGTCAGGACTCGCAGTCAGGACTCTAAGTCACGTCTCTGAGTCAGGACTCTGAGTCAGGACTCTGAGTCAGGACTCTGAGTCAGGACTCTGTGTCAGGCCTCTGTGTCAGGCCTCTGTGTCAGGACTAAACTCGGAGCCATGACTCGGAGTCAGGACTCAACTCAAAGTGAGGACCTGGAGTGAGGATTTGGAGTCAGGACGCGTAGTCGGGACTCGGAGCCAGGACACTCAGTCAGGACTCGGACGCATGACTCGGCGTCTGGCTTTGCAGTCAGGACTCTGAGCGAGGCCTCGGAGTCAGGACTCGGAGTCAGGAATGCGAGTCAGGACTGTAGTCAGGACTGGGAGTCAGACTGAGCGTCACGACTCGGAGTCACGACTCGGAGTCAAGCCCCTTAGCCAGGAGTCTGAGTCAGGCATCAGAGAAAAGAGCAGCATCAGGCCTCAGAGTCAGGGACTCGGTCAGGGACTCGGAGTCAGGACTGTGAGTCAGGACTTTGAGTCAGGTCTGTGAGTCAGGACTCGGAGTCAGGATTCTGAGTCAGGTCTCGGATGCAGGTCTCGTAGCCAGGACTCAGAGTCAGGTCTCGTAGCCAGGACTCGTAGTCAGGACTCTGAGTCAGGGACTCTGAGTCAGGGACTCTGAGTCAGGGACTCTGAGTCAGGGACTCTGAGTCAGGGACTCTGAGTCAGGGACTCTGAGTCAGGGACTCTGAGTCAGGACTCTGATTCAGGACCCTTACCTAGGACTCTGAGTCACGACTCTGAGTCACTACTCTGAGTCACGACTCTTCAGTCACGACTCTCAGTCACGACTCTTAGTCCGTGTTCAGTCGAGACAGGAGGCTGAGGAAGGATTTAACATCAGCAGTTGAAGTCACAAGTCTGAGCCAGGAGTCTGAGTCAGTCATCAAAAAAAAGAGTCTGCATCAGGAGTGAGATTCAGTAGTCTCAGATCTGATCAGGAACCTGATCGGGATTCAGAATTGGAGTCGGAGTCAGAGTCGCAGTCGTGGTGAGGAAGCAGAGTCAGCATGTGTTTGTCCGTCCGTCAGTTTCATCCATCTGTTCTTTTGTCTCTCCATTTACAGGCAAAGTTTAGTGAGGACTCTGAGTGAGGACTCTGAGTGAGGACTCTGAGGGAGGACTCTGAGTCAGGCCTCTGAGTCAGGCCTCTGAGTCAGGCCTCTGAGTCAGGCCTCTGAGTCAGGCCTCTGAGTCAGGCCTCTGAGTCAGGCCTCTGAGTCAGGCCTCTGAGTCAGGCCTCTGAGTCAGGCCTCTGAGTCAGGCCTCTGAGTCTGCATCACGAGGGAGAGTCAGTACTCTGAATCGAAGATCTGATCAGGAAGCTGATCTGGATTCATAGTTGGAGTCGGAGTCAGAGTCGCAGTCATGGTGAGGAAACAGAGTCAGCATGTGTTTGTCAGTCCATCAGTTTCATCCATCTGTCCATTTGTCTGTCCATTTACAGGCAAAGTTGACTTAAAAGTAAAGGTAAATTCTTTGTAATTGTCCCTGATGACAATTACCGTGTTCTCTAGTTATTATAATCCCCCGCTCGCGCAGCGGCGGGGGATTATATTGATATTCTTCGATTACCTTTTATTATTATTATTATTATTATGAATTCCCCGTAGGGGAATTCATCTTGTTATTGCTGGTTTTATTATGAATTCCCCGTAGGGGAATTCATCTTGTTATTGCTACTTTTGTTATTATGAATTCCCCGTAGGGGAATTCATCTTGTTATTGTACGTTTTGTTATTATTATAATCCCCCGCCGCGAGCGGGGGATTATATTGATATTGTTCGTTTTATTATTATGAATTCCCCGTAGGGGAATTCATCTTGTTATTGTTAGTTTTTTTATTATTATTATTCTTCTTATTATTTTTCTTCGGCCTTAAAATGATTTTTTAAATGCCTATTATGAGAAAAGTAATGCAGATACAAGAAAAAGGATACAACAGTCATATATGTTGGCGTGATCCCTATTTTTACAGGCAATTTCTCAGCGGAATTACTTGTCAGTCTTGCGTAATTCCAGAAACTAATTTTTTCATTGTTGACACGGTTTCTCAGAAACTAATACAGATAGACAGATGAAATTTTTTTTCAATATATTTTAGACACTTACGCATTGCAGAAAGGAGCCTAAATGAATTACGTTGAAAAAATTCCAAGTTATGATTTTTTGAAAAAACGGAATTCCGAAAAATGCCATTGCAACCTCCAGAAAACAAGGAAGGAATGATCAGATTAAGCTGAATTTATATGTGTATACAGCCCTACCCTAGTCTAACAATTCCACAAAATTTTGTTGCCGTCGCGTAAGCGGTATCGGCGCTATGACCGCACAAAAATGGAATTTTCAATCGCCGATATCTCGCTTACTATTAGAGCTACAGAAAAATTAAAAATATCATAAGAAAGTTCAGATTCTCCTCTTTCAAATAACGTATAGAACATTACTGTAGCTGTTTAAGTATAGAATCGCGTCAGACATTGAAAATTTTTTGTCACTTTTTGGCCCTCCCAAACCCTATTTTGCCCAAAAAAACTATGAAGATCTTCATGGATGTTCATGTATAATTTTTTAGTGGTACCCATTGTAGGCCTGCATAATCTGTCCAAAGGAAATTATTCTATTTGCAATACTTTTTGCTTGAGAATTTTTTTAATTTCAAAATTAAAATGTAAATTGCTCAGCTTCTACTGATTCAAATTTCATGAAATTAACACCAAAAAATGCGTAAAATTGTAGCCCTGTATGAGCCCCAAGGGCATAAACCTCTTGCTGACAGGCAATTTTACATAAGCAATTTCACATATTCAATTATAACTCATTCATTATTCATTAAAATTAATTAAAACTCATTTGATATATTGCTAATTATTTGCCCTATTTTTCCATGTAAGCAAAACTCCCTACCATGAATTTTACAATCCAATATAAACTCTTTCAATTATGTATCAAATCACTTAATATTGACATTATATGTTGCTTATTTGTTGCCCTATTGTTTGCAAATAACCTCATATTTTTTCCATTAAATTTATAATTGAATTATAACTTATGAAATACTGCTGCAAATCACTTGAAACTAATTTGACATGTTGCTGACTGCTTGCCCTCTTTGTGTATGTAAGCTATCTTCCTACCTCTTATGGTTTGTCCATAACAAATCATTAGGGTTAGGGTTTCATCAAAGTTAGAGTTACGCTTCAGTCCAATTGTATTGCTTTCAGGGTGGTATCACCTGCACGCTAAGCGCTATATGAATCTGTCCAACTCTACACTTCCATGGACTACATAGCATCCAAAGGAGGCCTGGGCATGGAATACAGAAGAGGGCATGGAATGGAAGGGAATGCAAGAGGGTTGAGTGCAAAGCAAGGGAATGGAAGGGAAGGAAAGGAAGGGGGGAGGTAAAGAGGGAGGGAATACGGGGAGGGGAATTCATATCTTAAAATTGCTGTGCAATTTTAATTATTCTCTAGTTATTATTCTTATTCTTATTCTTATTATTATTCAGCTCAGGAAAACTGCGATTACTTCAAAACTATTAGAGATATTGGTTTACAAGTGGAGAGTAATGTGTGACTCCATTGCGCGCTACTCTACACGAAATTTCATGATCAAATTTCAAGACACTTATGAGTTATGAGCAAAATACAAAAAAAATTTCCGGCGCAGGTTTCTGAGAACCTAAGCATAACTGAGAGCTGTTGATTTTTTCTAAGATACCTTGACAAAGTCTCCAGTGCAGAAAGGCGTCTCGTGGAGATTTCATGAACACATTTCAAGATACGATTTTTTTAAAAATAGACATCCCGAAAACTGACCAAAATTTTTCTGAAAAACAGGGAAGGAATGCTTGTAGAGAGCTGAAAATAGGTGAACATACAGATGTACCACAGTATACAAACTTCACAAAGTTACGGACCGCTCGGACCAACGGACTGTGCGCTACGGACGTCCAAAAACGAAATTTTCAAGTGGCCATATCTCGGTCCCTATTTAAGCTACAACAAAGTATTACATATCACAAGAAAGGCCTGTTTGTCAGCTTTCCAATGGTGTATAGCATGATGGTGTCAGACGCGCGGCGTAGAATCGCGTCAGACATTGAAAATTTTATGTCACTTTTTGCGCCTACAAAAATGTTTTAGGCTAAAAAGTCAATGAAGTTCTATATGGATGTCCATGAATAATTTTTGTGGGATGCCTAGTGCACGTCTCCGTACTGTCCCCAAAGATCAATTATCTACAACTAATAGTTTTTCCTAGAGAATTTTTTTAATGTCAAAATTGAAATGTACATTGCTCAGCTTCTGGTTGTTCAAATTTCATGAAATTAATACCAAAAGATGCGTAAAATTATGGCCTTTACTGTCCTCCAAGGGAATATACTTCTCCTGAATAGCCAATTTCAAATAAATGATTTTATATATTCAATTATAACTCATGAACTATTGTTTCAGATCACTTAAAACTGAATATACATGTTGCTAATTTTTTGCCCTATTTTGTGGTATATGGGCATCCTCCTATCTCCAATACCTTGCTGGTAAAATAGAGCTAAAAAAATCATTCACAGATGCATGTTAGTCAGCCGTTGGGTGTATACTGTCTCACTGCCACCTTTCCCAGCAGCTGACCTTGTGCCTGCCACGACATTTCATAGGCATATGCACCAGCAAGATTACTACGTTCATACATGGTATGAAGAATTCATCATGACGGCCATGAACTGGAAGGAGGGAGTAAGCAGGGCAGGGGAGACAAGGGGGGCGCGGGGGATTATCCGATATTGCCGTACGGCAATATCAGTTATACTAGTTATTATTATTATTCTACGGCCTTAGAAAAATGGAGATTATCAGAAAAGTGATAGACCTACAACAAAATGGTGGTAACAGCATTATGAATTGGCATAAGCACTATATTCAGACAAAATTACATGGCGTAATTTTTGCTCAGTCTGCCGTAATTCCTAAAAATAATTTTTACAGTTGGAAAACGTTTTCTCAGAAACTAAGATAGATAAAGACATGGGAATTTTTTTCAAGACAGCTGAGATACTTATCCAGTGCAGAAAGGAGCCTTAAGGAATTCCGTTAAAAAAATTACAAGTTATGATTTTTTGAAAAAGCGGAATTCCAAAAAATGACATTCCCACCTCCAGAAAACAAGGAAGGAATACTCAGATTACCCTGAATTTGTATGAGTATACAGCCCTACTGTAGTCTAACAATCCCACAAAATTTTGTTGTCATCGCGTAAACGGTATCGGCGCTATGGCCACACAAAAATGCAATTTTCAATCGCCGATATCTCCGTTTCTATTAAAGCTACAGAAAAATTGAAAACATCATCAGAAAGTTCAGATTCCCGTCTTTCAAATGATGTATAGAACTTTACTGTAGCTGCTTTAGTATAGAATCGCGTCAGACATTGAAAATTTCATGTCACTTTTTGGCCGAAAAAAGATTTTGCCAAAATAAACTATGAAGCTGTTCATGGATGTTCGTGATTAATTTTGAGTTGATACCCACTATCGGCCTACATAATGCCTCCAAAGGAAATTTTTCTACTTCTAATACTTTTTGCTAGAGAATTTTTTTATTTTTTTTAATTTCGAAATGAAACATAGATTGCTCGGCTTCTACTCATTCAAATTGCATGAAATTAACACCAAAAAATGCGTAAAATTATAGCCTTTCATGTGCTCTAAGGCCATGTACCTATTGCTAATAGCCAATTTTACATAAGCAATTGCACATATTCAATTATAACTCATTAATTATTCATTAAAATCAATTAAAACTTATTTGAGCTATTGCTAATTTTTTGCCCTATTTTTCCATGTAAGCACATCTCCCTACCATGAATTTTATAATCCAATTAAAACTCTTCCAATAATGTTTCAAATCACTTAAAATTGATATTTTATGTTGCTTATTTGTTGCCCTATTGTTTGCAAATAAGCTCATATTTTTTCCATTAAATTTATAATTGAATTATAACTTATGAAATACTGCTGCAAATCACTTGAAACTAATTTGACATGTTGCTGACTGCTTGCCCTCTGTGTGTATGTAAGCACATCTTCCTACCTCTTATGGTTTGTCCATAACAAATCATTAGGGTTAGGGTTTCATCAAAGTTATTTACGCTTCAGTCCAATTGTATTGCTTTGAGGGTGGTATCATTCTTCACAGCACACGTGCACGCTAAGCGCTATATGAGTCTGTCCAACTCTACACTTCCATGGACTACATAGCGTCCAAAAGAGGCCCGGGCATGGAATACAGATGAGGGCATGGAATGGAAGGGAATGCAAGAGGGTTGAGTGCAAAGCAAGGGAATGGAAGGGAAGGAAAGGAAAGGAAGGGGGGGGGTAAAGAGGGAGGGAATACGGGGGAGGGGAATTCATATCTTAAAATTGCTGTGCAATTTTAATTATTCTCTAGTTATTATTATTATTTTTCTACGGCCTTAAAATGATTTTTCAAATGCCCATTATGAGAAAAGTAATGGAGATACAACAAAAGGGATACAATAATCATATATGTTGGCTGGATTCCTATTTTTAGAGGCAATTTCAAAGCGGAATTTCCTTTCAGTCTTGCGTAATTGCAGAAACTAATTTTAACATTGGGCAAACGGTTTCTCAGAAACTAAGACAGATAAAGACATGAAAATTTTTTTGAGTATATTTCAGACAGTTATCCATTGCAGAAAGGAGCCTAAAAGAATTACGTTGAAAAAATTCCAAGTTATGATTTAAATAAAAAACGGAATTCCAAAAAATGGTATTTCAAAATCCAGAAAACCAGGAAGGAATGCTCAGATTAAGCTGAATTTATATGTGCATGCAGCCCTACCCTAGTCTAACAATGTCACAAATTTTTGGCGTCCCAGGTCCAATACTTTTTGCGGCACAGGGCCGCAAAAGTTGATTTTTTGCATGCCTGTATCTTCCTTAATATTAATCCTGCAAGGAAAAACCAGACATTTCTGAAAACCTGAGAATGTAAGCTTTCAAATGATGTATAGCAATATCCTCTAGGACGTACGGTATAGAATCGCGTCGGACATTGAAAATTTCATGTCACTTTTTGGGCGAAAACAGATTTTGCCAAAATAAACTATGAAGCTCTTCTTGGATGTTCGTGATTAATTTTGAGTTGATACCCACTATCAACCTGCATAATGCCTCCAAAGGAAATTTTTCTACTTCAAATACTTTTTGCTAGAGAATTTTTTTAATTTTTTTAATTTCGAAATTGAAACATAGATTGCTCGGCTTCTACTCATTCAAATTGCATGAAATTAACACCAAAAAATGCGTAAAATTATTGCCTTTCATGTGCTCTAAGGCCATGTACCTATTACTAATAGCCAATTTTACATAAGCAATTTCACATATTCAATTATAACTCATTAATTTTTCATTAAAATCAATTAAAACTTATTTGAGCTATTGCTAATTTTTTGCCCTATTTTTCCATGTAAGCACATCTCCCTACCATGAATTTTATAATCCAATTAAAACTCTTCCAATAATATTTCAAATCACTTAAAATTGATGTTATATGTTACTTATTTGTTGACCTATTGTTTGCAAATAAGCTCATATTTTTTCCATCAAATTCATAATTGAATTATAACTTATGAAATACTGCTGCAAATCACTTGAAACTAATTTGACATGTTGCTGACTGCTTGCCCTCTGTGTGTATGTAAGCACATCTTCCTACCTCTTGTGGTTTGTCCATAACAAATCATTAGGGTTAGGGTTTCATCAAAGTTAGAGTTACGCTTCAGTCCAATTGTATTGCTTTCAGGGTGGTATCACCTGCACGCTAAGCGCTATATGAATCTGTCCAACTCTACACTTCCATGGGCTACATAGCGTCCAAAAGAGGCCTGGTCATGGAATACAGATGAGGGCATGGAATGGAAGGGAATGCAAGAGGGTTGAGTGCAAAGCAAGGGAATGGAAGGGAAGGGAAGGAAAGCAAGGGGGGGGGTAAACAGGGAGGGAATACGGGGGAGGGGAATTCATATCTTAAAATTGCTGTGCAATTTTAATTATTCTCTAGTTATTATTATTTTTCTACGTTTTTTTAAGTCATTTTTAACTGCAAATTGTGGAAAAACTAGGGAAGATAAAGCCAAAAGGACACCATAGGTTTATGTTTTGGTGCTAGCACTATTTTAACCTGGAAGTACATACCGTAATTTCCTACCATTGAGGAGTAATTCCCAAAAAGGTGTTTTTTCCATTTGGTTAACGGTTTCTCAGAAACTGTGACAGCAAAAGACATGGAAATTTTTTTCAGGATACCTTAGACACTTATCCAGTGCGGAAAGGCGCCTAAAGGAATTTCGTTGAAAAAATTCCAAGTTATGATTTTTCACAGAAACGGAATTCCCAAAAATCAACTGAAAAACTCTAGAAAAACTAGGAAGGAATAATCAGATTATGCTGAATTTAGGTGTGTATACAGCCCTACCCCAGTCTAACAATCCTACAAAATTTCATTGTCGTCGCGTAAGCGGTATCGGCGCTATGGCCGCGCAAAAACTCAATTTTCAATCGCCGATATCTCGGTCCCTATTAAAGCTACAGAAAAATTAGAAACACCATTAAAAGGTTCAGTTTCTCCTCTTTCAGGTGGTATATAGCATTTTACTGTAGCTGAATTAGTACAAAATCGCGTGAGACATTGAAAATTTCATGTCACTTTTTGGGTGTATCAAAACTTATGACTCCAAAAAAACTATGAAGGTTTCCATGGATGTTCATGAATAATTTTTTGGTGGTGCCCACTGTGGCCCTGCATAATGTGTCCAAAGAAAAACTTCCTACTTCAAATAGATTTTGCTTGAGAATTATTTGAATTTCAAAATTGAAATGTAAATTGCTCAGCTTCTACTCATTCAAATTTCATGAAATTAGCACCAAAAAATGCGTAAAATTATGACCTTTTATGTGCTGCAAGGGCATATAGCTGTTACCAATAGCCAATTTTACATGTATGATTTTACATATTCAATAATAACTCAATAAGTATTCATTAAAAATCAATTACAACTAATTTGATATATTGCTAATTTTTGGGCTTATTTTTCCATTTAAGCACAATTTTCTACTTCAAGTACTTTTTCCTTGAGAATTTTTTTAATTTCAAAATTGAAATGCAGATTCCTCAGCTTCTACTCATTCAAATTTCATGTACTTACCACCAAAAACTGCGTAAAATTATGGCCTTTTATGTGCTACAAGGGCATATACCTCTAACTAATAGCCAATTTTACATATCACATTTTACATATTCAATTATAACTCATTAATTATTCATTATAATCAATTAAAACTAATTTGACATATTCCTAATTTTTTGCCCTATTTTTCCATTGAAGCACATCTCCCTACCATAGAATTTATAATCCAATTAAAACTCTTCCAAAACTGTTTCAAATCAGTTAAAATTGATATGATATGTTGCTAATTTTTTGCCCTATTGTTTGCAAATAAGCAGATCTTCCTACCATTAAATTTATAATTAAATTATCACTCATGAAATAATGCTTCAAATCACTTGAAACCACTTTGACATATTGCTGACTGTTTGCCCTATGTATGTATAAAAGCACATCTTCCTAGCTCTTATGGTTTATCCGTAACAAATCATTAGGGTTAGGGATTCATCAAAGTTAGAGTCACGCTTAAGTCAAATTGTATTGCTTTGAGGGTGGTATCATTCGTCACAGCACACCTGGCTGCATGCTAAGCGCTATAGGAGTCAGTATGAGCAACTCTACACTTCCATGGACTAAATGGTCACCAACACAGGCCTGGGAATGCAATGGAAGGGGAGGGAATGGAAGATGAGGGAATGGAAGGAGGGAGGGATGGAAGAGAAGGAGTGGAGATGAAGGGAATGGAAGGCAAGGAAAGGGAAGGGTTAATCGGGAGGGAATAAGGGGGAGGGGAATTCATATCTTAAAATTGCTGTGCAATTTTAATTATTCTCTAGTTATTATTATTATTATTATTCAGCTCAGGAAAACTGTGATTACTACAAAACTACTCAAGATCCTGTTTTACAAGTCAAGGATAATATGCGACTCCATTGCGCGCTACTTCAGACGAAATTTCATGATCAAATTTCATGACACTTATGAGTTATGAGGAAAATATAAAAAAAATTTCCGGCGCAGGTTTCTGAGAACCTAAGCATAACTGAGAGCTGTTGATTTTTTCTAAGATACCTTGACAAAGTCTCCAGTGCAGAAAGGCGTCTCGTGGAGATTTCATGAACACATTTCAAGATATGATTTTTTTAAAAATAGACATCCCGAAAACTGGCCAAAATTTTTCTGGAAAACAGGGAAGGAATGCTCGTAGAAAGCTGAAAATGGGCGTGCTTACAGACCTAGCCTAATGTACCAACTTCACAAAGTTACGGACCGCTCGGACAAACAGTCTGTGCGCTACGGACGCACAAAAACTCAAAATTCAAGTGGCCATAGCTCAGTCCCTATTGCAGCTACAGACTAGTTTCACATATCACAAGAAAGGTCTGTTTCTCAGCTTTCCAATGGTGTATAGCATAATATTGTCAGGTGCGCGGCGTAGAATCGCGTTGGACATTGAAAATTTCATGTCACTTTTTAGGCCCAAAAAACCTTTTCGGCTCAAAAAGTCAATGTAATTCTTCATGCACGTCCATCATTATTTTATGTGGGCTACCCATATCAGCCCTCAATATTGTCCCCAAACATAAATTACCTACATTAAATAGTTTGTCCTAGAGAATTTTTTTAATTTTCTAACTTCAAATATAAATTGCTCAGCTTACGGTTATTCAAATTTCATGAAATTAATACCAAAAGATGCTTAAAATTATCACCTTTACTGTCCTCCAAGGCCATACAGCTCATAGTAATAGCCAATTTTACATAGATGATTTTATATAAGCCACTATAACTCCTGCATTTATGTTTTAAATCAGATGAAAATGCAATGACATGTTCCTAATTTATTGCCTGATTTTTCCATGTAGGCTCATCTCCCCAACTCTTATGGTTTGCCTGCAACAAGCCATTAGGGTTAGGGTTAGGGTTTGCTCAACATGCACTGCTTGCAGGGTGGTACGCCTGGCCACCACAGGTGTGTCTGGCAGTCAAGATATTTGATAGGCATATGCTCCAACAACATTGCAGCGTTCATACATGCTTTTAAGAATTAATCATGAAGGACATGAATTGGAAGGGGAGAGTAAGCAGGGAAGGGGAGACAGGGGGGCGCGGGGGATTATCCGATATTGCCGTACGGCAATATCAGTTATACTAGTTATTATTATTATTATTATTCAGCTCAGGAAAACTCTGATTACTGCAAAACTATTAGAGATAACATCCTGAAACCTCAAACACAATATGTGACTCCATTGCGCGCTACTTCTTACGAAATTTCATGATCAAATTTCAAGACACTTATGAGTTATGAGCAAAATACAAAAAAAATTTCCGGCGCAGGTTTCTGAGAACCTAACCATAACTGAGACCTGTTGATTTTTTGTAAGATACCTTGACAAAGTCTCCAGGTCTGAAAGGCGTCTTATGAAGATTTCATGAATACATTTCAAGATATGATTTTTTTAAAATTGAACATCCTGAAAATTTACAAAAAATTTTCTGAAAAACAGGGAAGGAATGCTCGTAGAAAGCTGAAAGTGGGTACACTTACAGACCTACCCTAGTGTACCAACTTCACAAAGTTACGGACCACTCGCACAAACGGTCTTGGCGCTACGGACGTCCAAAAATGTAATTTTCAAGTGGCCATATCTCGGTCCCTATTTAAGCTACAACAAAGTGTTACATATCACAAGAAAGGTCTGTTTGTTAGCTTTCCAATGATGTATAGCATGATAGTGTCAGACGTGCGGCGTAGAATCGCGTCAGACATTGAAAATTTGTTGTCACTTTTTGCACCTTTCGAAAACTTTTTGGCTTAAAATCCAATGAAGTTCTTCATCAATGTCAATGAATATTTTTTCCCTAATACCCTTGTGGGGCCTCCATACTGTCCTAAAAGGACATTTGACTACATCAAGTGGTTTCTGCCACAGAATTTTTTGTATTTCAAAATTGAAATGCACATAGCTCAGCTTCTACTCGTTCAAATTTCATGAAATTAACTCCAAAAAATGCATAAAATTATGACCTACGCTGAACTGCACAGGCATACAGCTCATAGTAATACTCAATTTTACAATGATGATTTTACATTTGCAATTATAACTCATGCATTAATGTTCCGAATCAATTAAAACTGAAATTACATGCTGCTTATTTTTTGCCCTATTTTGTGGTATAATCCTAGCTTACCAGTCTTTTTTCCTTTGCCTTGAAAAAAAAGTTTAAAAATAATTCACAGATGCATCTTAGTCTGCTGTCGGGGCCATTCTGCCTCACTGCCAGGTTTTGCTCCCAAGCAGCAGCAGTACGCCATGCAAAGAGCAGCATACTCAAACACGGTCATCAACAACAGGGCACAGGCTTAGGCCTATCATGACAGGGTTATAATATACATTGAAGGGAAAGGATTTTGTAAGCGTTGGCTGATAGGGCATATGTCCTCTATTTATGCACTTAAAAACCTTAATAATATGAGCGGACAGGCGTATTCATACAAATTATTGAAGTGAATTGAAACAGGAGAATAAGCGGGGCTAGGGTCAAACGGGGCCCGCGGGGGATTATCCGATATTGCCGTACGGCAATATCAGTTATACTAGTTATTATTATTATTCTTATTATTCAGCTCAGAAAAACTGCGATTATTTCAACACTATTACAGATACTACGTTACAAGTCAAGGGTAATATGCAACTCCATTGCGTGCTACTTCACACGAAATTTCATGTTCAAATTTCATGACACTTATGAGTTATGAGGAAAATATAAAAAAAATTTCCGGCGCAGGTTTCTGAGAACCTACGCATAACTGAGACCTGTTGATTTTTTCTAAGATACCTTGACAAAGTCTCCAGTGCAGAAAGGCGTCTCGTGGAGATTTCATGAACACATTTCAAGATATGATTTTTTGAAAATTGGATATCCCGAAAAACTGACCAAAATTTTGTTGAAAAACAGAAAAGGAATGCTCTTAGAGAGCTGAAAATAGGTGAACATACAGATGTACCACAGTGTACCAACTTCACCAAGTTTCGGACCGCTCGGACCAACGGTCTTTGCGCTACGGAGGTCCAAAAATGCAATTTTCAAGTGGCCATATCTCGGTCCCTAATTAAGCTACAACAAAGTTTGACATATCACAAGAAAGCTCTGTTTGTCAGCTTTCCAATGATGTATAGCATGATAGTGTCAGACGCGCGGCGTAGAATCGCGTCAGACATTGAAAATTTGTTGTCACTTTTTGCACCTTTCGAAAAGTTTTTGGCTTAAAATCCAATGAAGTTCTTCATCAATGTCCATGAATATTTTTTCCCTAATACCCTTGTGGGGCCTCCATACTGTCCTAAAATTACATTTGACTACATAAAGTGGTTTCTGCCACAGAATTTTTTGTATTTCAAAATTGAAATGCACATAGCTCAGCTTCTACTCGTTCAAATTTCATGAAATTAACTCCAAAAAATGCATAAAATTATGACCTACGATGAACTGCACGGGCATACAGCTCATAGTAATACTCAATTTTACAATGATGATTTTACATTTGCATTTATAACTCATGCATTAATGTTCCGAATCAATTAAAACTCAAATTACATGTTGCTTATTTTTTGCCCTATTTTGTGGTATAATCCTAGCTTACCAGTCTTTTTTCCTTTGCCTTGAAAAAAAAGTTTAAAAATAATTCACAGATGCATCTTAGTCTGCTGTCGGGGCCATTCTGCCTCACTGCCAGGTTTTGCTCCCAAGCAGCAGCATTACGCCATGCAAAGAGCAGCATACTCAAACACGGTCATCAACCACAGGGCACAGGCTTAGGCCTATCATGACAGGGAAATAATATACATTGAAGGGAAAGGATTTTGTAAGCGTTGGCTGATAGGGCATATGTCCTCTATTTATGCACTTTAAAACCTTAATAGTATGAGCGGACAGGCGTATTCATACAAATTATTAAAGTGAATTGAAACAGGAGAATAAGCGGGGCTAGGGTCAAACGGGGCCCGCGGGGGATTATCCGATATTGCCGTACGGCAATATCAGTTATACTAGTTATTATTCTTATTATTCAGCTCAGGAAAACTGCGATTACTTCAAAACTATTACAGATACTACGTTACAAGTCAAGGGTAATATGCAACTCCATTGCGTGCTACTTCACACGAAATTTCATGATCAAATTTCATGACACTTATGAGTTATGAGGAAAATATAAAAAAAATTTCCGGCGCAGGTTTCTGAGAACCTAAGCATAACTGAGACCTGTCGAATTTTTCTAAGATACCTTGACTAAGTCTCCAGGTCTGAAAGGCGTCTTATGAAGATTTCATGGATACATTTCAAGATATGATTTTTTTAAAATTGAACATCCCGAAAATTTACAGAAAATTTTCTGAAAAACAGGGAAGGAATGCTTGTAGAAAGCTGAAAGTGGGTACACTTACAGACCTACCCTAGTGTACCAACTTCACAAAGTTACGGACCACTCGCACAAACGGTTTTGGCGCTACGGACGTCCAAAAATGCAATTTTCAAGTGGCCATATCTCGGTCCCTATTTAAGCTACAACAAAGTGTTACATATCACAAGAAAGGTCTGTTTGTCAGCTTTCCAATGATGTATAGCATGATAGTGTCAGACGCGCGGCGTAGAATCGCGTCAGACATTGAAAATTTGTTGTCACTTTTTGCACCTTTCGAAAAGTTTTTGGCTTAAAATCCAATGAAGTTCTTCATCAATGTCCATGAATATTTTTTCCCTAATACCCTTGTGGGGCCTCCATACTGTCCTAAAAGGACATTTGACTACATCAAGTGGTTTCTGCCACAGAATTTTTTGTATTTCAAAATTGAAATGCACATAGCTCAGCTTCTACTCGTTCAAATTTCATGAAATTAACTCCAAAAAATGCATAAAATTATGACCTACGCTGAACTGCACGGGCATACAGCTCATAGTAATACTCAATTTTACAATGATGATTTTACATTTGCAATTATAACTCATGCATTAATGTTCCGAATCAATTAAAACTGCAATTACATGCTGCTTATTTTTTGCCCTATTTTGTGGTATAATCCTAGCTTACCAGTCTTTTTTCCTTTGCCTTGAAAAAAAAGTTTAAAATTAATTCACAGATGCATCTTAGTCTGCTGTCGGGGCCATTCTGCCTCACTGCCAGGTTTTGCTCCCAAGCAGCAGCATTACGCCATGCAAAGAGCAGCATACTCAAACACGGTCATCAACAACAGGGCACAGGCTTAGGCCTATCATGACAGGGTTATAATATACATTGAAGGGAAAGGATTTTGTAAGCGTTGGCTGATAGGGCATATGTCCTCTATTTATGCACTTAAAAACCTTAATAGTATGAGCGGACAGGCATATTCATACAAATTATTGAAGTGAATTGAAACAGGAGAATAAGCGGGGCTAGGGTCAAACGGGGCCCGCGGGGGATTATCCGATATTGCCGTACGGCAATATCAGTTATACTAGTTAAGAACTTCCCGTAGGGAAGTTCTTATTGATATTGTACGTATTCTTATTATTATTATTATTATTATTATTATTATTATTATTATTATTATTTTTCTTCCCACTTTTGGCCATTTCTTAAATGTTGCATAACTGACAAACTATAGAATGTATCCCCATGAAAGTATAACAGCATAGACACAGCACAAAACTTCTTCCATGGTGGGAATTACGCATGGGAATTCCGCACAACATGGGAATTACAGCGATTTTCTATAAAAAATTTCTGCGTTCGGTTTTGAAGAAACTGTTGGTTTTTTTGGCATGAAATTTTTTCCTCATATACTACAATTCGGTTTTGAAGAAACTGTTGGTTTTTTTGGCATGAAATTTTTTCCTCATATACTACAAAGAAATGCGCAGTGCAGAAAGGAGCCTAGTGGTAAACGGCTTGATAGGTCTTGAGATAAAAAATTTCGAAGTCAAGGCAAAACGAAATTTCCAGGGTTCATGTCATGAAAAACCATGATGCAATTATCAGATTTTCATGTTCTTCAGGAAATGAGTAGTACTACTTGGGTACACTGTCTATGCAAAAGTATGGGAACCCAGGTCCAATACTTTTGGTGCCACAAGGCCTCAAAAGTGCAACTTTTGAAGGTCTGTAACTCCCTTAATATTACACCAAGAAGGAAAAGAAAACCATTTTTGGAAAGCTCAGAATGTTAGCTTTCCAATGGTATATAGCATTATACCCTTGGACGTCCGAGGGAAAATTTCGCTTAACAGTGAAAATTTCATGTCACTTTTTGGCCCGATCAAAACACATTAGGCTACAAAAACCAATGAAGATCTTCATGGATGTTCATGAATATTTTTTTACTTGTACCTGGCCTAGACCCCTATAATGTGGCCGAAGGAAATTTACCTCCATCAAATAGTTTTTCCTAGAGAATTTTTTTCAATTTCAAAATTCAAATGCCAATAACTTGTTTCCTAATGACTCAAATTTCACCAAAACAACGTTAAAGGATGTGTAAAATCATGGTCTTCATTTCATTTAATGTAACCATGCATGTCAGAACAACAGGCAATTTTACATGAATTTTTTGGCGTTTTCAATTATAACTCATCCATTTATGCTTCGAGTCAGTTAAAACTGATGTGATATGGTGCTGAGTGTGTGCCCTATTTATGTATACAAGCACCTTTTCCTAGCTTTTATGGTTTGCCTGTAGGAAGTCATTAGGGTTAGGGTTTCATGAAAGTGTATTGCTTTCAGGGTGGTACCTCTGGCCACAAAAGGTTTGCATCCATGCCAAGCGATATATCACTAAGTACATATGTATGCCTGTTGTTCTACTTCCATGCACGCTGGCAAGCATTTCCAAGTAGGAGCAATGATAGTCACTGCCGAATCAAAACATGCTAAGCTCTGGAAGGCAAATGAATGCAAGGAACTGGAAGAGAAAGGGAGAGCTAGGATTGGAAGGGAAGGGAAGGGATAGGAAGGGAAGGGAAGTTCTTCCTTTAAATTGCTGTGCAATTTAGTATACTAGTTATTCTTATTCTGCCAACTTTTTGACTTTTTTAAATGTTGAATAACTTCTTTACCAGAATATATATGTCAAATAGCATCTATACAGCATTAAGACACTATAAAATTCCTTCTATGCTGGGAATTACACATGGGAATTCCGTTTGACATAGGAATTACAGGCAATTTTCACAAAAAATTTCCGATTCCGGTTTTGAGAAAACTGTCAGTCAGAATGTCATGAAATTTTTTCCTGTTAATGTCTAATGGAATATGCAGTGCAGAAAGGAGCCTAGTGGCTAAAGGGTGAATAGTTTTGGAGAAAAAAAAGTTCAAAATTGGAGCATAGAGAAATTTCGAGGGGGGATGTCATGAAAAACCATGATTGAAATGTCAGATTTTCATGTCCTTACAGGAATTGTAGCTACTACTGGGGTGTAGTGTTAGTGCAAAAGAATGGCATCCCAGGGCCTATACTTTTTGTGCCACAGGGCCTCAAAAGTCGAACATTTGATTGGCTGTATCTCCCTTAATATTAATCCTAGAAGGAAAAAATGGCCATTTTTGGAAACCTCAGAATGTCAGCTTTCCATTGATATATAGCAATATGCTGTGCAACGTACGGTATAGAATCGCGTCAGACATTGAAAATTTTATGTCACTTTTTGGGTCTCCCGACACCTATTTTGCCCAATAAAATATGAAGCTCTTCATGGATGTTCATGTTAATTTTTTTAGTGGTACCCATTATGGCCCTGCATAATGTGTCCAAAGGAAATTTTTCTACTTCAAAAACTTTTCCCTTGAGAATTTTTTTCCTTTCAAAATTCTAATGTAGATTGCTCAGCTTCTACTCATTCAAATGTCATGAAATTAACACCAAAAAATGCGTAAAATTATGCACTTTTATGAGCTTCAAGGGCATATACCTATCACTAATAGCCAATTTTACATATCACATTTTACATATTCAATTATAAATCATTAAATATTAATTAAAATCAATTAAAACTAATTTGACATATTGCTAATTTTTTGCTCTATTTTTGCATGTAAGCACATGTTCCTACCATGAATTTTTTTATCCTTTTTAAACTCTTCCAATAATGCTTCAAATCACTTAAAATTCATATGATATGTTGCTCATTTGTTGCCCTATTTATTGCAAATAACCTCATATTTTTTCCATTAAATTTATAATTGAATTATAACTTGTGAAATACTGCTGCAAATCACTTAAAACTAATTTGACATGTTGCTGGCTGCTTGCCCTCTGTGTGTATGTAAGCACATCTTCCCAGCTCTTATGGTTTGTCCATAACAAATCATTAGGGTTAGGGTTTCATCAAAGTATTGCTTTCAGGATGGTACCATCGCCCACCAAAGGCCTGGCTCCATGCCAAGCGATATATGAGTATGTGTGCCTGTTTGTGCAGTTCCATGGACTATTGCAGGCAAGGTAAAAGCAGCATTGATGTTTCGCTCCAGGATAACATAAACAAACTATTAAGCAATGGAAAGGAAAGGAATGCAAGGAACTAGAATAGCAGGGCAGGGAAGGGATTGGAAGGAAGGGAAGGGATAGGAAGGGAAGGGAAGTTCTTCCTTTAAATTGCTGTGCAATTTAGTATACTAGTTATAAATTCCCCCGTTAGGGGAATTTATATTGTTATTGTTCGGTTTTTTTTTTCATCATCCTATTTTTCTTCTTATTTTTCGTCAACACTTTGACAGGCTGTATTATCAAAACTATTTACAGTAACTACATAAAATTGCAGAATAATTTTGCTTTTGGTGAACAATTTTATATATCGGAATTACAGAGCGTAATTTTTAGTAAACTGGTAATTACGCAGCAAATGGATAAAAAATTTGTGTTCACGGTTTTAGAAGAACCAATCAGTGAAATTACACCAAATTTTCACACAATCATCTCTTAAGATATACGCAGTGCGGAAAGGCTGCTTTTGGCAATATCTCTAAAAGTTTTTTTTATATGAATTTTTCAAATAAGGAAATTCCCAAAATTGCTACTAAAATTTTCCAAAAACTAGGAAGAAATGCTCCAATCAAGCTAAAATTGCATGCTGTTACAGTCATACTATGGTGTAACAATCCACTGGAATTTCAACTTTCTAGCATTAACGGTATCGGCGCTATAGCACCACAAAAACGCTATTTTCAAGCGCGGATAACTCGGTCACTATTAAAGCTACAGAAAAATAAAAAACACCACCAGAAAGCTCTGTTTCTTAGCTTTCACATGGTATATAGCATTCTACTGTAGCGCCGTCCGTTCAAAATCGCGTTGGACCCTGAAAATGTTATCTCACTTTTTGCCTCCCAAAATGCTTCTTATGGCTGGAAACACTTTTTCCTGGCCATATGCCAATTTCATCGCTTCTCATATTTCACTGGCTGCACATTTTCTTTTTTGAAATAAATGCATTTCTGTCTGAATCATCGGATGGGGAAGGTAAAAGGGAAGGGGCAGGGGGATGTAAGGGGGCAGGGGGATGTAAAGGGGCAGGATGTAAAGGGGCAGGGGGATATAAGGGGGCAGGGGAGAGGAAGGGAAGGGGGGAATTTATCTTTGTAATTGTGCACAATTACAGGTATACTAGTTATAAATTCCCCCGTTAGGGGAATTTATATTGTTTTTGTTCGGTTTTTTTTTTCATCATCCTATTTTTTTTTGTTCTTTTTATTTTTCGTCAACACTTTGACTGCCTTTATTTCCAAAACTACTTGAAATATTAAGCTGAAAATACAGAATACTTTTGCTTTTGGTGAACTATTTCAGGTATCAGAATTACAGAGCGTAATTTCTGGTAAGCTGGGAATAACATAGTAAATTCCTAAAAAATTTGTGTGCACGGTTTTGGCATAACCAATTAAGGAAATTGCACCAAATTTTAACACAATAATCTCTTAAGATATACGCAGCACGGAAAGGAGGCTTTTGGCTATATCTCTAAAAGTTTTTTTTATATGAATTTTTTAAATAAGGGAATTCCCAAAATTGCTACTAAAATTTTCCAAAAACTAGGAAGAAATGCTCCAATCAAGCTGAAATTGTATGCAGTTACAGTCATGCTATAGTGTAACAATCCACTAGAATTTCAACATTCTAGCGTTAACGATATCGGCGCTATAGCACCACAAAAACGCTATTTTCAAGCGCCGATAACTCGGCTCCTATTGAAGCTACAGAAAAATAAAAAACACCACTAGAAAGCTCTGTTTCTTAGCTTTCACATGGTATATAGCATTCTACTGTAGCACTGTCCGTTAAAAATCGCGGTGGACCCTGAAAATTTTATCTCACTTTTTAGCTCCCCAAATGCTTCTTATGGCTGGAAACACTTTTTCCTGGCCATATGCCAATTTCATCGCTTCTCATACTTCACTGGCTGCACATTTTCTTTGTTGAAATAAATGCTGACCCAATTACATTTCTGTGTGAATCATCGAATGGGGAAGGTAGAAGGGAAGGGGCAGAGGGATTTAAGGGGGCAGGGGGATGTAAGGGGGCTGGGGAGAGGAAGGGAAGGGGGGAATTTATCTTTGTAATTGTGCACAATTACAGGTGTACTAGTTCTTCTTATTATTTTTCTTCCCACTTTTGGCCATTTTTTAAATGTTGCATAACTGACAAACTATATAATGTATCCCCTTAAAAATATAACTGCATAGTCGCAGTAGAAAACTTCTTCAATGGTGGGAATTACGCATGGGAATTACACACGACATGGGAATTACAGCGATTTTCTGTAAAAAACTTTTGCGCACGGTTTTGAAGAAACTGTTGGTTTGTTTGCCATGAAATTTTTTTCCCATATACTACAAACAAATGTGCAGTGCAGAAAGGAGCCTAGTTGTAAATGGCTTGATAGGTCTTGAGATAAAAAAGTTCGAAATCAAGGCAAAACGAAATTTCCAGGGGTCATGTCATGAAAAACCATGATGCAATTATCAGATTTTCATGATCTTCAGGGAATTAGTAGTGCTACTAGGGTACACTGTCCATGCAAAAGTATGGGACCCCAGGTCCAATACTTTTGGTGCCACAAGGCCTCAAAAGTGCAACTTTTGAAGGGCTGTCACTCCCTTAATATTAAATTAAGAAGAAAATAAAAACCATTTTTGGAAAGCTCAGAATGTCAGCTTTACAATGGTATATAGCATTACTCCCTTGGATGCCCAAGGGAAAATTTCGCTTAACAGTGAAAATTTCATGTCACATTTTGGCCCGATCAAAACTCTTTAGGCTACAAAAACCTATGACGATCTTCATGGATCTTCATGAATATTTTTTTGGTAATACCCGGCCTAGACCCCTATAATATGGCCAAAGGAAATTTACCTCCATGAAATACTTTTTCCTAGAGAATTTTTTTAAATTTCAAAATTCAAATGCCGATAACTCGTTTCCTAATGACTACAATTTCACCAAAAAAACGTTAAAGGATGTGTAAAATCATGGTCTTCATTTCATTTAATGTAACCATGCTTGTCAGAGCAAAAGCCAATTTTACATGAATTTCTTGTTGTTTTCAATAATAACTCATCCATTTGTATGAAAAACTACATGGATGTTCATGAATAATTTATGTAAGATACCCAGGTTGGGCCTCCATATTGAACCAAAAGGAAATTTGCATACATCAAATAGTTTTTCCTAGAGAATTTTTTTAATATCAAAATTGAAACGTAAATTGCTCTGGTTCTAATTGTTCAAATCTCATGAAATTAACACCAAAAAATGCATAAAATTATGCCCTCTAGTGTGCTATAAGGTTATCGTCCTTTTACCTTTAACCAATTTTATATCTAACATTTTATATATTCAATTATAACTCATTAATTATTTATCAAATTCAATTAAAACTGATTTGACACATTCCTAATTGTTTGCTCTATTTTTCCATGTAAGCACAGCTCCATAACTCTGATGGTTTCTCTACAACAAGCCATTAGGGTTAGGGTTTCACCTACTATTCACCCAAATGTAGTGCATTGAGGGTGGTACCGCTGGCCACCACACACTGGTCTCCATGCCCAGCGATGTAATATATGTGACTGTATTGCAAGCAAATGTCTAGTGATAGCAACACTTACCTTTGCAAATGAAACAGCTTCACCATGGAAGGCAAGGGAATGGAAGGGGAAGGAAGGCATGTTAAGGGTAGGAATTGCAAGGGAAGGGAAGGGAAGGGAAGGGATTGGGAAGGAAGGGAAGTTCTTCCTTTAAATTGCTGTGCAATTTAGTATACTAGTTATTATAAATTCCCCCGTTAGGGGAATTTATATTGTTTTTGTTCGGTTTTTTTTTCAGCATCCTATTATTATTTGTTTTTTTTTGTTTTTTTTATTTTTCGTCAACACTTTGACAGGCTGTATTTTCGACACTATTTACAGTAACTACCTGAAATTGCAGAGTAATATTGCTTTTGGTGAACAATTTTATTTTCCGGAATTACACAGCGTAATTTTCAGTGAACTGGTAATTACGCAGCAAATGCATAAAAAATTTGTGTTCACGGTTTTAGAAGAACCAATGAGTGAAATTACACCAAATTTTCACACAATTATCTCTAAAGATATACGCAGTGCGGAAAGGCGGCTTTTGGCAATATCTCTAAAACTTTTTTTTTATATGAATTTTTCAAATAAGGGAATTCCCAAAATTGATACTAAAATTTTCCAAAAACTAGGAAGAAATGCTCCAATCAAGCTGAAATTGTATGCAGTTACAGTCATACTATAGTGTAACAATCCACTATAACGGTATCGGCGCTATAGCACCACAAAAACGCTATTTTCAAGCGCGGATAACTCGGCCCCTATTGAAGCTACAGAAAAATAAAAAACACCACCAGAAAGCTCTGTTTCTTAGCTTTCACGTGGTATATAGCATTCTACTGTAGCGCCGTCCGTTAAAAATCGCGGTGGACCCTGAAAATTTGATCTCACTTTTCAGCTCCCCAAATGCTTCTTATGGCTGGAAACACTTTTTCCTGGCCATATGCCAATTTCATCGCTTCTCATACTTCACTGGCTGCACATTTTCTTTGTTGAAATAAATGCTGACCCAATTACATTTCTGTGTGAATCATCGGATGGGGAAGGTAGAAAGGAAGGGGCAGGGGGATGTAAGGGGGCAGGGGGATGTAAGGGGGCAGGGGAGAGGAAGGGAAGGGGGGAATTTATCTTTGTAATTGTGCACAATTACAGGTGTACTAGTTATAATCCCCCGCCGCGAGCGGGGGATTATATTGATATTGTTCGTTTTATTATTATTATTCTTATTATTATTCTTATTCTTATTATTCAGCTCAGGAAAACTGCGATTACTTCAAAACTATTAGAGATATTGGTTTACAAGTGAAGGGTAATATGCAACTCCATTGCGCGCTACTGCTTACGAAATTTCATGATCAAATTTCATGACACTTATGAGTTATGAGCAAAATATAAAAAAAATTTCCGGCGCAGGTTTCTGAGAACCTAAGCATAACTGAGACCTGTTGATTTTTTCTAAGATACCTTGACAAAGTCTCCAGTGCAGAAAGGCGTCTCGTGGAGATTTCATGAATACATTTCAAGATATGATTTTTTGAAAATTGGACATCCCGAAAATTGACTGAAATTTTTCTGAAAAACAGGGAAGGAATGCTTGTAGAAAGCTGAAAGTGGGTATACTTACAAACCTACTCTAGTGTACCAACTTCACTAAGTTACGGACCGCTCGGACAAACGGTCTCGGAGCTACGGACGCACAAAAACTCAAACTTCAAGTGGCCATATCTCGGTCCCTATCGCAGCTACAGACTAGTTTCACATATCACAAGAAAGGTCTGTTTGTCAGCTTTCCAATGATGTATAGCATTATAGTGTCAGACGCGCAGCGTAGCATCGCGTCAGACATTGAAAATTTTATGTCATTTTTTGGGCCTATCAAAACGTTTTCCCTCAAAAAGTGCATGAAGAACTTCATGGATGTTCATCAATAATTTATGCGGGCTACCCAGGTTGGGCCTCCATATTGTGCCAAAAGGAAATTTGCCTAAATCAAATACTTTTTCCTAGAGAATTTTTGTAATTTCAAAATTGAAACGTAAATTGCTCTGGTTATTATCGTTCAAATCTCATGAAATTAACACCAAAAAATGTGTTAAATTACGCCCTCTAGCAAGCTACAGGGATATCTTCCTCTTACCTTTAACCAATTTTACATATAACATTTTATATATTCAATTATAACTCATTCATTATTTATCAAAATCAATTAAAACTGATTCGTCATGTTCCTAATTTTTTCCTCTATTTTTGTATGTAAGCACAGCTCCATAACTTGCATGGTTTGTCTACAATAACCCATTAGGGTTAGGGTTTCACCTACCATTCACTGGAAATGTATTGCTTTGAGGGTGGCACCGCTGGGCACCAAACACAGGTCTCCATGCCAAGCGATGTCTCATTTCACTATATCAGCCTCTTCAAGAATTCATCATGAAGGCCATGAACTGGTTGAAGGGAGTAAGCAGGGCAAGGGAGACAGGGGGGGCGCGGGGGATTATCCGATATTGCCGTACGGCAATATCAGTTATACTAGTTATAATCCCCCGCTCGCGCAGCGGCGGGGGATTATATTGATATTCTTCGATTACCTTTTATTATTATTATTATTATTATTCTCACAGGAAAACTGCGATTACTTCAAAACTATTAAAGGAACCGCTTCATAAGTAAAGGGTAATGTGCAACTCCGGTGCGCGCTACTTTGAACGAAATTTCATGATCAAATTTCATGACACTTCTGAGTTATGAGGAAAATATAAAAAAAAATTTCGGCGCAGGTTTCTGAGAACCTAAGCATAAGTGAGACCTGTTGATTTTTTCTAAGATACCTTGACTAAGTCTCCAGTGCAGAAAGGCGTCCTGTGGAGATTTCATGAATACATTTCAAGATATGATTTTTTGAAAATTGGACATCCCGAAAATTGACTGAAATTTTTTTGAAAAACAGGGAAGGAATGCTCGTAGAAAGCTGAAAGTAGGTACACTTACAGACCTACCCTAGTGTACCAACTTCACACAGTTACGGATCCCTCGCACAAACGGTCTCGGCGCTACGGACGTCCAAAAATGCAATTTTCAAGTGCACATATCTCGGTCCCTAATTGAGCTACAACAAAGTATTACATATCACAAGAAAGGTCTGTTTGTCAGCTTTCCAATGGTGTATAGCATTATAGTCTCAGACGCGCGGCGTAGAATCGCGTCAGACATTGAAAATTTGTTGTCACTTTTTGCGCCCCTCGAAACGTTTTAGGCTGAAAAATCAATGAAGTTCTTTGTGAATGTTGATGAATATTTTTTTCCTTATTCCCTTGTTAGGCCTCCATACTGTCCTCAAAGGAAATTTGCCTGCATCAAATCATTTTTCCAAGAGAATTTTTTGAAATTCAAAATTGAAATGCACATTGCTCTGCTTCTACCCATTCAAATTTCATGAAATTAATACCAAAAGATGCCTAAAATTATGGACTTCACTGTCCTCCAAGGGCATTTACCTATTCCTCATAGCCTATTTTACATAAAAGGTTTTATATATTCAATTATAACTTGTGAATTATTATTTCAAATCACTTAAAACTCAATCTACATGTTGCAAATTTTTTGGCCTATTTTGTGATATAAGGACATCCTCCTATCTCCAATACTTTGCTGGTAAAATAAAGTACAAAAATCCTTCACAGATGCATCTTAGTCAGCAGTCGGTTATATTCTGTCTCACTGCCACCTATCCCAACAGCTGACCTTCTTCAACAATCGCAGCTAGCCGCTCAGTACTGTCAAGTGCGTATCTAATGTCAACAAAACCATGTAGAGTGTAACATTTACATTGGAATGATATACATTTCTCATTGAGAGGGCATCACGCGTAAGGGTTTCCTCATTGGGTTTTACATCCTGTATTTGTGCATTAAACTCATTAAGGCATACAGGCACTACAGTGATGATGTTATGCACACTCTTGGAATAGAACTTCATTCCCTACAAAGCGGGCCCGGCTAATACACAAAAATAATGGACATGAATTGGCAGAGAAGAGTATGCAGGGCCCGGGTCATACGGGGCCCGCGGGGGATTATCCGATATTGCCGTACGGCAATATCAGTTATACTAGTTATTATTCTTATTATTCAGCTCAGAAAAACTGCGATTACTTCAACACTATTACAGATACTACGTTACAAGTCAAGGGTAATATGCAACTCCATTGCGTGCTACTTTACACGAAATTTCATGATCAAATTTCATGACACTTATGAGTTATGAGCAAAATATAAAAAAATTTTCCGGCGCAGGTTTCTGAGAACCTAAGCATAACTGAGAGCTGTTGATTTTTTCTAAGATACCTTGACAAAGTCTCCAGTGCAGAAAGGCGTCTCGTGGAGATTTCATGAACACATTTCAAGATATGATTTTTTGAAAAATAGACATCCCGAAAACTGGCCAAAATTTTTCTGAAAAACAGGGAAGGAATGCTTGTAGAAAGCTGAAAATGGGCGTGCTTACAGACCTAGCCTAGTGTACCAACTTCACAAAGTTACGGACCGCTCGGACAAACGGTCTGTGCGCTATGGACGCACAAAAACTCAAAATTCAAGTGGCCATAGCTCAGTCCCTATTGCAGCTACAGACTAGTTTCACATATCACAAGAAAGGTCTGTTTCTCAGCTTTCCAATGGTGTATAGCATAATAGTATCAGGCGCGCGGCGTAGAATCGCGTCGGACATTGAAAATTTCATGTCACTTTTTAGGCCCAAAAAACCTTTTCGGCTCAAAAAGTCAATGTAATTCTTCATGCACATCCATCATTATTTTATGTGGGCTACCCATATCAGCCCTCCATATTGTCCCCAAACATAAATTACCTACATTAAATAGTTTGTCCTAGAGAATTTTTTTAATTTTCAAACTTCAAATATAAATTGCTCAGCTTCCGGTTATTCAAATTTCATAAAATTAATACCAAAAGATGCTTAAAATTATCGCCTTTACTGTCCTCCAAGGCCATACAGCTCATAGTAATAGCCAATTTTACATAGATGATTTTATATAAGCCACTATAACTCCTGCATTTATGTTTCAAATCAGATGAAAATGCAATGACATGTTCCTAATTTATTGCCTGATTTTTCCATGTAGGCATATCTCCCCAACTCTTATGGTTTGCCTGCAGCAAGCCATTAGGGTTAGGGTTAGGGTTTACTCAACATGCACTGCTTGCAGGGTGGTACGCTTGGCCACCACAGGTGTGTCTGGCAGTCAAGATATTTGATAGGCATATGCTCCAACAACATTGCAGCGTTCATACATGAGAGTAAGCAAGGAAGGGGAGACAGGGGGGGGCGCGGGGGATTATCCGATATTGCCGTACGGCAATATCAGTTATACTAGTTTATAAATACTCTTTTCCATAAATAACCTCTTTCTTTTGTGTCAATTAAACCACAGGCACTAGCCTACAGCCTTGCACATGTGGTTTGAAATTCCCAACAGTAAATTTGTATAGACAATTATTAAGGTGCTGCACAATAGTGCACATCCTACTTCCCCAAATATTTCAGTAGCACATAATGACCTCATTCACTTGTCTGTTTAAATGGCTGATCAATTGCCAGAGGTCTGAAGACATCTAGGATCTCAAAAGGATTGCACCTATCATGAATGTCTCCATTCATGTACCATTGTGACTCTTCTGCAGTTAAAGCTTGTCCTGGAATTATCTTGTGCATGTAAAGTACTTGAAAATTGCATGCCAGACTTCTGGTGTATTTGGCCTGTACTTCAGAATATTTCTAAGTTTGCATTTAGGAGATAATCGTGTGTGAATCCATTGAAGTTTGAGCACGTCAACGCGCCAAGATATTATTGCAACATTGTCCTGTGTATGCAATGTTCTTCTTTTACCAGTACTTCTTGCTAGTAAACTTAGCTTGGCCAGTATTTGAAGTTTTCTATCAACCCAACTGTCTACTTGGCCTGTACTGCAAGTTTTATGTCAGGTAAACAGTCTCATTTACCCAGTACTTGAAATTTCTCTCAAGTAAACTGTCTCTTTCACCAGTACTTGAAGTCTTCTAACAAGTAAACTGTCTAATTGGTTAGTGCTTGAGTTATTTAATCAGGAAAACGGTCTCCTTTGCAAGTACTTGAAGTCATCTATCAATTAAACTGTCTACTTGGCCTGTACTTGAAGTCTTCTATCTTGCCAACTGTCTACTTTACCAGAATTTACAGTCTTCTATCAAGCCATCTGTCTGCTTGGCCAGAATTTAAAGTCTTCTTTCAAGCCTACTGTCCTAATTGGCCATTACTAAAAGTCTTCTATAAGGTCCAGAGGTTATCACTTTAATGATTGGTATGATTGCCATTCAGTATGGTGAGCACTGGTGAGCCAATTTATCTGGAATGGGCGCTATATAAAATCATACTATATTATATTATTATTATATATATACATATTATATTTAAGTCAACTATCTAGTTTGCCAGTACGTGAAGTCTTCTATCAAGCCAACTGTCTTCTTTGCCAGTACTTGAAGTCTTCCATCAAGCCAACTTCCTACTTTGCCAGAATTTGAAGTCTTCTATCAAGCCAACTGTCTACTTGGCCTATACTAAAAGTCTTCTATAAAGTTAACTGTCTAGTTTGCCAGTACTTGAAGTCTTCTATCAAGCCAACTGTATGCTTGGCCAGAATTTAAAGTCTTCTTTCAAGCCAACTGTCTACTTGGCCAATACTAAAAGTCTACTATCAAGCCAACTTTCTACTTTGCCAGAATTTAAAGTCTTCTATCAAGCCAACTGTCTACTTGGCCAATACT
Organism: Platynereis dumerilii; assembly: GCA_026936325.1. NCBI lineage: Eukaryota > Metazoa > Annelida > Polychaeta > Phyllodocida > Nereididae > Platynereis > Platynereis dumerilii. The sequence goes on along the minus strand of JAPTHN010000008.1, from coordinate 27,820,773 downwards.
AAAAGTCTTCTATAAAGTTAACTGTCTAGTTTGCCAGTACTTGAAGTCTTCTATCAAGCCAACTGTCCACTTTGCCAGTACGTTAATTTTTTTTCAAGCAAACTGTCTAAATATACTTCAAACAGATCCATGTAAGCATTGTACTGCATCTGGTGAAGTTGATCGTGTTCCCACTGTGTCCTGTGTTGGATGTACTTCATTGCTGCTTTCAGTGCCCCCTGGTGTACTTGCCCAGTAGTTCTACCGTATGCATTCCTGAGCATGAAAATGTCCTTTCATGCGTAGTGCTTTACATGTGCATAAACTGATGTTCGATCATGTCCTGACATTTCGACCCGTCTAAATAGTGTGATGCAGTTCATATTGACAGTGGTTGCCTACGGTCCCTCAGTGTACTGTGTACGTGGCCGGTATTATCATTACTTCAGTATCGATCAACTGTGCATCGGCTGTTGTGTCATTACCTTGTACTTAATGTGCCATCTACTGAAGTTTGAGCATGTCCTGGTATTGTTCAGACTCATTTCTTTTTTGCTCAGAATATAAATATTATATGCATACAATTTTCTGTGTATGTAATGTACTTTAACATTGCCTGCAGTGCCTCTAGTGTATATTGCCTGTACTTTTGAATATTTCTGTGTGTGCAATTTAGAAGTAATCAATGTAGGGCAGGCCTACTGATGTTTGAATGTGCCCTGACTTTGTCCTAGGTATGTAATGTTCTAAACTTTATCTATGCTACATGAGCCTGCACATGAAGTGCGGAGGCTTTTAAGTTAGCTCAGTTGGTAGCACTCTGGGCAATGAGCATCCAATCCCTGTGTCCTAGGTTCGATTCCAGCTCAAGCTGGGTCACCTGGACCTATATTGGTTGGAATGTTTAACTTGGACAGCAGTTTCAATCTATCTTCACCTCATTGCAGTGGTCCTTTTCATGTAATTAGCCTCCCGATGTGGATAAATACAGGATGTAAAGCCCTCAGCCATCTATCCATGTGCTTGTGGAGTATACGAGCACATTGGCGATGTATACACCGTGTATCATCAACTTTGAATACGCTTGCGAACTTTTATGCACAGTCATGTGGCGAATAGACTCCTTGCGGTCTCCTGTGAGGTCTTCCTGTGTATGTAATGTTTTTCAATTTAGCTCCATAGGCCGAATACCTGCTGTGGTTGACCACAATTTACTGTGCATCTGGTACGCCTAGTAGGCCTATCTGTTCCATTCTGTGCATCACCTGCTGTACATCCTATATTGCATATTATTGGCTGGGTAACTTCTGATGTGCACCTCTGCTGTTCATCCTCCATTCCTCCACTGTACATCCTCTACAGTTACTGTGCATCCTCTACTATAGCTACATCCTCCAATGTGCATTGCTTATTACTGTGCATCTTCTACTGAATCCTCTATTGTGCATTCTTCTGCTGTGCATCATCTACTCAGCATCCTCTACTGTTCATCCTCCACTGTGCATCCTCTACTGTGGCTACATCCTCACAGTGCATCTTTCAGTATGCATCTACAGTGATCTACTGTGCATCCTCTAACTGCAGATCTTATACTGTTCATATTCTACTGTGAATCCTCTACTGTGTATCCTCTACTGAGTGTCCTCTACTGTACATCCTTCACCTTGCATCCACTACTGTTCATCTGCTCTGTGGATATCTTCTGTGCATCTTCTACTACTGTGCATCCTCTACTACTGTGCGTCCTCTACTGGATATCCTCTACTGTACATCACCAACTGTACCTCTACTGTGCATCCTCTACTGTGCATCTACTGTGGAACATTGTGCTGTGCATTATCCTCTCCTGTGGACATCCTCTTGTGTGCATTGTCAGTGTGTGCTTGTGTGTGCACTCTGCAGTGTGCAGGTTGTGGGACAGCAATGCAGATAGTAGTGCAGCCTCTGCTGGCTTGAACCATCGATTCCAAAGCTGCAGGATCTGTGGTGGCTGCTGGATGTGGCCTGGGCCTGCTTGGCTGGGCTGGTGTTGGAGCAGGCTACCACGGCGCTATTATGCGAAACAAGTGCCTCCCGCCACTGAGGCATGCGAATATAGCATTAATAAGTAATAGGCCAACTCTGTCAGTTGCTGGCTGGCAGGCACAGGGATCGGACAGTACACTTGGGCTCGGACATCAGTTCTAGTAGTCATTGCATTGGTAGTTACACACACACTGGAATTGTTACTGTTGTTTCAGATACACACATAGGATTCTAGTACAAGTTGCAAGGAGTTTACATCTGTCACTTTGGATCTTCCTCATGCTCTGTGAGCATACACTTACGCCACTAGGGGCGCTGCTGCTGACATCAAAGTGAGTTGTTTTAAAAGTGACGTCACAAACGTCCTGTACGAAGATGGCGGAGGAAAGCCCTCAAGCTAAAAGCCCTCTGATGGGGGACTCAGTAAAAGGACAGGAGGAAAATTGTAGCCCTGTGGATGGAACTGATAGTAGTGTTTACATTAACATGAACTCCCAGTCCAACTCCAAGATGGCTCATCCAGACAATACCAAACTGAGGTACATGGACTTTTTTCCTGGATCCCAGATGAGAGTCAATGTGCATGGGGGAAGCAGGTCCAAGAACGAGGATTTTCAGTAAGTTACATTTATTCTTATTCCAGAAATTTTACAAATTTTCTAATTTTTTAAATCATTATCTGAAAATTCAATCATGCCAAATAGCTGGTTATTGTTGCAGATAGAATGAGCTCCATGATGTATGATACCATACTTACTGTCTGTTACATAGCATACATAGATGCAAAGTCCATTGACATTTGTCACTATTGTAATTGATAAATCTTTGAGTAAGAGGAATTGAAAGTGGATTGAAATACAGTGGAAACTCCAAATTTCTGTAATGTTCTTGTAGGTGTAGGTAGGATGACTGCTGCCAACTTGAAATTTGCTATATGGCAAAAGTTCATTATGTTGGCAATTAGTAAATTTGTAATCATCACTGCACCAATTAAAGTCTGCATGACATCTTATCATTGCATGATGACTAATCTGCAATGGGTAATCTGCAATTTTACAACAGTTGCCTTATTGGATTAGCAGATAATCTCACCAAATTCCAGATCATATCCTGTCCTTAATCCCATCATTTGCTGTTACAACTCTTTCCATGTTGTACCTACACAGCTATAGGCTAGTGAACTGTCATTTGTTCTGGCAATGCTGTGTATTCCCCTATATTGATCCCCATTCAAAACTACCAACATAAGGCTTGAGCCTATAGCCTGTATATAGTGCCCTATGTGTAGGGCAAGAGATAGGGTCAGATAATGTCAAACATATTTCTTATTGGAACGATTTGATGGTGTACTCCAGGGAGATATGTTGTGTCCAGTTGTTTTTAAACAATTTTTTGTACATTCGCTTGCTCCTACAGTTGTATTTCGAAGTTGGAAATGAACCTGTAGTGGCCTAATAGTACGCGGAATGCATGGGTCACTGTAATTATAACCAACTTTCTTATTTTAACAGTTTGCTGTCAGACCCACTGAGCCTCTTCTATGACATAAAAAAGTTATGTTGGGTCCTTGCATGAAGAATGTGTAGTCTTAGTTCCAGTTTTAAGTAGGTCTGTTGATAAGTTAAAAACTTTTTACAACAATCATACATGGGAATATGGTCTGGTCTGTTGTTTCATGCCTATTAGTATAAGTGCAATCCTGACTGTAACAGAATTCCTGTTATAATGAGACTCTAGGTTGGAGATTTGTGTATGGACCTGTATGCCCATTGATTGTTTCAGTGAGCTGTCTCGTATTCATTAGCTTGGCTATTTTAGTTTTTTGTCCCATGGCCCAAAAGCTTAAGACAATTTCATGTCCTCTCATCTGTATTGTCATCTTACTATTCAAACTGAGTCAATACCACACATTCTACATTCTACATGGGATGATAAAATAAGTTATGTCGTATCTTGGAGAAATCGTGAGATCAAAAACTGTTCCAAAGCTGTGTGATGCTAGTGCCACTATTATTGTATGAATAGGACCTCTCCTGCTTTGTAGGCCTACACGTCCGTGACATATTTGCCATGTATGATGATTTGAGCCGCCCTGGTTGATAATGGCGGTTCGATTACTGTTGACAAATATTTGAGCATGCTCTGTTCCATATGCTATCCTATTCAAGCTCTATTCAAGCTCTATTCAGGCTCACAATACTACAGAGCACAGTGTAATGTCAGTACCCGTATGTCTCTTATAGTAAGCCATAACTACTAGTAAAAGGCTTGTAGAGGCCACTCTATAAATGGCTAAGTTGCCTCTTATGAAAATTGATGGCAGGGCAGAGTCCACGTGTCAGGCTTATGCTCTATGCTTGGAGTATTTTTGATGGCATAGTGGTGGTATGAAGTACCTGCAGTGTGCACTGTCACATGCGTATAGTAAGATCTACAGGCAGCATATGGATCCACTGCCCCATACATTCATACAACTATCGTTGTTAGATAGGTAGATATGAATAGTTCAGTGAGTCCTTTCAGGCCAGCTCTTGGGAATTGAACTCAGGACCTTCACTAGAGCACAAAAATTCTGCCATTTGGCCAAGTTTCAGACTGTTCGAAAAGATAATACCAAAATGTCAAAAGAAAAACAAAACTGCACAGTAACGTACTACTAAAATGCTTGTAGACCAATCCCAATAAAACAAAAATCCGGTTGAAAACCATCATAAACCAGTCCAGTAGAAACCCAGACTTGTAGGACTTGCAACAAAAACCCAGTAGAAACCCAGCATAACTCAGAGCCTGCTACCAAGCATAAACAGTAAAATGCCACAAAAAAAGCTGCACAGTAACGTTCTACTAAACTGTTTGCAGACCCATCATAGTAAAACAAAAACCCAATTGAAAACCAACATAAACCAGTCCAGTGGACACCCATTCTAGTAGCTCTTTCAACAAAAACGCTGTGCAACCCCAGCAAAACTCAGAGCTTGCTACCCAGCATAAAGCACCACTATGACATAGCAATGCAGGGCATATTTCAGAGGACATGTTCTGTTTTGGGAGAATGACTGCACTTCATTCTATACACATGCCAACGACATTTCCCTTGAGGTACCCCCTGCTTTCATAAACATAGTTGAAAATGAGGAAGGGCTGCTCTCTGCTGGACTAGTAGATTTTGTATACAGCCAGTCCTGTATGTCTATGTTCCCTGTATGCATGACTGTACTGGTTTGATAAGGGCACGTTAACTGATTGGTGAACAGTGCCTTTGTGGAACCATTCAGTTAATTGGTGAAATATTTTTCCTTAGGAAAGACCCTTGGATTGACCAGTAAACTCCAATTATGTCTTTGTGGAAAACCTAGGAGTTGATAATATTAGAGTTGATTCAACCATATGTTTTAGGAAGCAGCTTAAAAGATGATAAGTTAACTGTATATGGAATGGTCCTTGAAAACGTTGATGAGGGAACTTTTTAAAACTACACGTCTGTATTTGTGAAGTACTAAAGAGTTGATAACATAAGACTTGATTAGTCAACTATACAAGTCAAGTGAACTATATATATTTGACAAAGGGAACTTGGCAGAGTGTGGAAGCCTGTTTTCCTATTGAGAACTGTTGGTGTACCGTTGCGGCTGCAGTTGTAGACTATTCGACTGAAGGCTGCAACAATTATGCTCTTGTTGTCGACAAAGTGGCCACATTATGAGAGATTGAAATCGAGTTGAATCGATGGATATGTGAAGAAATATCCATCTATTACTCTCTATAAAGCTCAGAATCTATGTATCTTTGTATCTACATGTCTGTCTGTCTATCTATCTATCTTTGAATCTCTTTAAATATGAGTCTCTATCTAAGTAGCTATGTACTATCTATCTATCTATCTATCTATCTATCTATCTATCTATCTATCTATCTTTCCATCCATCTATTGAGTCATCTATCCATTTACATGACAACAGTACTCGTGAATTTGACAAAATGTCACATAGCTTCAACGGAAACCCTAGGCTATTATATACACAGACAGTTGTCTAAAGTTTTTCAGTTTCACAGACAGATTGGCAGCATACTGTTTTGTACTGGGAATCACAAATTGTGCTTTGTGTAAAGTAGCAGCCACAAATTCTATGCTTTAGAGAAGCATTCTAATCGATTTTTGGACAATTTTTTCCATAGCTTTTGTTGCAAATTCTGTGGCACTTCAGAAGTTTTAAATGCTAATATGGTGTCGCAGGTCTGAAGTTGCAATCTTTGGGCTATACGCCTTCTTCCATATAGACATGAACTTGTAATTTTTCTCTGAGCTAAGCCACCGCAGCTTGCATGCAACAAAAAAGTGGCATGTAGGCGGCTGAATTCTGAATTTCACAAAACAGCGCGTTCTCACGATTCAGGATCATACAAAAATAAAAGTATGGCGATACAAAAATTATGTAATGTTATATTTCTGTCTGCTATTATACTCCAAATGCTGTATGATTTTTTGTATGGATCTATTTGTCTAAAGCTGGATAGCTATGATATTTTGTTACTCTCTATCTTGTTATTGATGAATCATTGAGAGCAGATACGATTTACTGTTTTCAAATGGAATCTAACTCAGGAACTCAGGCTGAATAAATCTTAGGGCCAACCGCTAGACATCCAGGGACTCGTGTTGGTCCAAAGGTGGATCTTTTACTTGCCTTAGCGTGGAATGCAGAGTACAAGGCACCCTCTAGCTTTACACCACATGTGATTGACGGTGAGTTCCCAGGATGGATTTGAACCCATGCCCTCAGAAGCCATTTTTTTGCACGAACAAGCTCCATTAGGCCACGAGGGAACTAGGCCTATATTTCTGTATTTTTTAAAAATATCTGTGAAATACAGGGGCGTCAGTTTCATTTTTAAAGTGCATGGCAGGGCAAATTATATTAACCAGAAGGCGTGCTATGAAATCCTTAAATCGATTGTTCAAAGAACACCCATGCTTTGATCAAAAGGTGGTGTGGGAAATGTTCCTTAAGTCCCATCTACACTGACGCCACCGGTGAAATATATCGTGTGAAGGATATTTGTCTGGGATACTTGTTGTTGCAGATATTTCTTGCTTAGCTGTCCACAAGGTCACATTGACATAAAACCAAATGATGGTCATTGGCCCTCGTAAAGTGGACATCACCTTGCGAGAACCTTGAGCCTCATCAGGAGACCAATCGCTTGTCGTTCGGTCGTTAGACTGCAACGCCCTCTGCTGGATAATGAAGTTACGTTTGTCACAGAGGTATATCGCTAGATGTCATTGCTGACTTGGTGTTTTTTTTTTATCTGATTTATTTGGACTTCAGCGCTTCGTTTTATTTTTATGATGAACTTAAGACTTATCCCACAAATTTTATTAAACAATTTTGCAATTGACTTTTAAATTCTTAATGGTCCAGACAGGATTTTTTTTTCTAACATCCCTGAATTTAGTTAGAAATTATTTTCATATATTATGACAGATAAATAACAACTGTCAAATTATATACTCAGGTAGAAATACAGTTTTAGCATAGAGTAAGTTGAAATGGTTTAAGTATTCAAAGAATTTGAGAAACTGAATGTATAGTTATTGGGCCTGTGCCTATCTGATGTTTCTGCCATGGATAAATTCACATGGCTGTATTCTCTTGGCTTCACCTCATTCACCCTTCACCTGATGCACTCTAAAAAATGTGGTGACAAAATTGGTTTTTTAGATTCAAAATGGTTTTTTGAAAAACCAAATTTCAATGCAAAACCAACATGGATTTTTAAAAAAATCCATGTTGGTTTTTTGCATTGAAATTTGGTTTTTCAAAAAACCATTTTGAATCTGAAAAACCAATTTTGTCTGAAATTTTTTAGAGTGTGGAGAGAATCTCAGAGATGGCAGATGGATAATCACTGTATGTCTAGAGACTTAAGACAGCTTTTAAAGTCTCTAGACAGAAATTCTAGGCCACTCTTGTGTCCTTACTTGCTTTTTCAAAGTGACAAGCGATGAAAGGGGATTTCAGGATGTTGACATGGAGGCCTTGGGGGCTTGAAGGAGCTGGGGGAGTGTCTACATTGGGCTCCTTAAGTGTTTCTACATACACACAGTCTTTTCATAGATAGACAGATTGACTGATCATTCAGTTGGTTCATTGATATTCATTTTGTATTCAGAAATATGTTTGAAACCTTGATATTTGTCTTAAATGCAGATTTTTATTTCTCTTTAATCGTGATAAACTGAAAATGCAACAAGTTGTTGTAAATGGGTCATAGTCATCATATATACTTCAGAAAATGGCATTAAGTTTTAGTTGTAGTATACATTGTATATATAGTCATGGTTCGATATTGCTGTTCAAATTGATATCTACAAGCATGTACAACACCTTTGGATAGGTGCCCATTAATGTGTCATCAAATGACAAACATTATTTGGAGGTTGACCAAATGGAAACTTTCTTAAGACTTGAATATTGGCATATATTACATATCTCGTCCTGTTTGCACTTGGTTGTGATCTTGATAAAATATTTCATTATTTATCGATGTTTTTTTCCCCGTAAAACTTGATCCTAACGCCAGTATGTCTAGAAAAACACCCACATTACAAGAATCTATCAATTCAGCATCCAAGTACATTCCTTTTCCTTCAGATAACATATATCTGACTGTGTAGGTGCCATAAATATGATTCTAAACTGTAACTGGCCCAATGCTGTGGACATATCAATAATGAATAATTTAGTATGTGTGTGTTGCTAACTGTGGTAATAGTCCATTAATAGTAGTGACAACATTACCAATATTAGCATTAGGCTATAACTGGGCAAATAACGTCCCTGTTGGGTATTGTTGAACATCAATTTTGTCAATTGCATTTAGACATATTAACATTCATTCAGATTAGAGAAGAATGTATAGAGTAAAGTGGAGTAGTAGAGAAGAGTAGTGTACAATAGAGTATCTAGAGATTGTAGAGTAGAGAAGAGTAGAGTAGAGTAGAGTAGAGTAGAGTAGAGTAGAGTAGAGTAGAGTAGAGTTGAGTAGAGTAGAGTAGAGTAGAGTAGAGTAGAGTAGAGTAGAGTAGAGTAGAGTAGAGCAGAGTAGAGTAGAGTAGAGTAGAGTAGAGTAGAGTAGAGTAGAGTAGAGAGTAGAGGAGAACAAAAGAATGAAGTAACAAAAGAGTGTCGAAATATTGAATGTAAAACCAAAGGAAGAAACATTCACTGAGTTAAAATACTACAAAGTAAATGTGACTAAAGCACTCTACAGACAATATATTTTAAAAGCCATCATAATTCTATGGATCTTTAGTATGGACAACAGCAAAGTGGACTTTTTAAGCTAGACCACACATTTTGTATTTTTTTTTGTGTATAAAATATACGTATTACATTTAATATTTATAATTTAGGCCTATGACCATTGTTGTGTCCTCATCCTGTCCTGATAAGCCTACCAAGTGCATAAATACAGGATGTAAAGCTCCAACCATCCTTCCATACCCTCAATAGTGACACACTTATCTGCATGGGTTTACAGCGCTTTGTGTCATCATGCATGAACCAGGACCCATCCTTTTTCTCTTCTCTCTGTTCTACAATTTATTATTAATCTCTCTCACCAGTGCAATGTGCATGCCCCGGTCAACAAAGTGGAACCCTTTTTATTGACATTTTTGTGTCACTAGTTAGCACTATACGAGAGGTGTTCAGAACCGTGTTCTGATCTTTTGAGCTCATTGATTGCATTATGAAAGGTTGATGGCTTCAATTCTGACTTCAGAGGAGTGGATCAGAGGGCGGAAGTCTTTCACACCTTGATTATTGGCTAAATATCCCTTCCAGGTGTGCTGGGTGTTAAGGGGGTCGGTGGGTGGCCAAGGGAATGTACACTGAAAAAAAAAAGGTTTGTGTAAAACAGACAAAATTAATGTTAGCTGGTGTCCGTCCAAAATTTTGTGTGTATCAGACAAGATTTTTATGTGAAATAGACAAGCAATTTGTCAATCCTGCATCATGATAAATTTTGTGTGTGATTTGATCAATGAAATGTGAAATACATATACCTTTTGTCTGAATTTACACAAAATTTGTCTACGGACACCATCTAACGTTCATGTTGTTTGTTTCACACAAACATTTTTTTCAGTGTATAGGGAGGGAGCCTCTGGTGATTGCCAGTGATTGGGGATAGAAATTTAGTTTGTCTTCATTGGATAGATGGATGGTTGGGACTTTTCGTCCTGTTTGTATGTCATGTGGCAGGCTGATTAGGATAGGATGAGGACACAGTCATGGAGTGGCCACTCGTCAATGATTGAAACCTCTGTCGAACAAAGGTCCAGGACTACAGGTGAATCAAACCAATTACAAGTTTATATCCAAGTATGTCGTCTATAAAATAATTGAGCATATGCCAACATTTACTGTGAAAAACGTGTCCAAATTTAGAGGCCTCTAAGGAAACTTTTCAAGCCTAATTTCACAAGACACTGATATTTGTATAGGCTGCATTTGATATTTTTTGGCAGGACTGTTCGAACTTAAAAGGTTCTATGTTGAGTGGAAGTCTTCCAACTAACTTTTCACAACATTTTTAGAGTCTAATCTGATATTCACCTGTCAAAAGCATCCTGTTACAAGATCTATACAGGTGACACCTAAGATCCAACTGATCTAGGGATCAACATTACATAATCAGAACCCTTTTTTGATCATTGATCCCTGATTGTGATCCAGCAATTTAACGACCCAAAGTCAAAACAGCATGTAACATCATTGGTGTGGCAGTAATCCCTTCAGACTCCCTCTGTACTTTGATGTATGCAACTGATCACTGATGTTCTGTGTAATAAACATTATAATGAGAAAATTATGGTGAAAATTGATTATTATCTATACTATAGCTACAGGCCTGCCAAACCATTTATTGTCAACATGTTTGTCCCTGTCAGAACAGGATCTAACTGACAATTTTGCATGTTAATGCCCTGCTAAAGATTACCAGTAAACCAACAATCAAGAGTATTGTTTATTTTGCAAACATTTTAACTTAAATGTATATTTGTAGAAGTGTATGAAGTGTATAAGTCAGTCAGACACATCACTTTTGGGTTCAAACATAAATTTTAGAACCCTCAAAATTGGTGTCTAAACCATACATATATTCTAATAGACCCATCGTTCTATCTATCTGTCTATCTATCTTATCTATCTATCTATCTATCTATCCATCTATCTATCTATCTATCTATCTATCTATCTATCTATCTATCTATCTATCTATCTATCTATCTATCTATCTATCTATCTATCTATATATCTATCTATCTATCTATCTGTCAGTCTGTCGATGTCATTGTCTAGCTGTCTATCTGTCTATCTATCTATCTATCTATCTATCTATCTATCTATCTATCTATCTATCTATCTATCTATCTATCACTCACAAAGGATGATTTATAAGATGAGAGAAAGTGAACGGTAGTCTTCAAGATGTCACACATTTACCTCATGTGAGGGATCTTTTACTTGCCAAGTACAGACACTGATACAAGGGGCCGCCAATTTAATGTCTGATCTGTACGACATCCAGCTGGGATTTTGCTCATGACGGTTCACAGAAAACTTCAAGTTCCCCATCCGGGTTCGAACGCATCGACCTTCAGCGGAGCAGGTGGGCACTTAAGCACTCGGCCACCCAACTGACATAACACATATGTTTCTTTTGGTCATTTGCACATTGAAAACAATTCATCAATATTATGAAGAGGGCAGCATGTGCCTGGGAGTTCCCTAATGTTTATGTAATGACATCGTAATGTCATCTTATGCTTGTGGCCTATTGACTTTTCACTGCATCAGATTGTGAACCCAATAACCCTTTACTGAAGCAAAACATCTTGAAGCAAATAAATCAATACTGTACTGGAGTTTTGTCTGAGATGAAAAGTGTGCTTCTCCCATGAGTATAAGATATATATATACAAGTTGTTTAAAGAATCCCATAAGGTTCTTCAGGCATCTTGGTTTGTGAAACCTTTAGGGGATGACCATGAGATATTCAGGGGTGAAGAGGGACTTTGATTTTTTTCTCAATGTGTGTATCATAATGGTGTACAAGTTATTGCAAAGAACCCTATAAGGCTCTTGAGGCATGTTGGTTTGTGAACCTTTAGGGGATGACCATTACTTTTTTCTTGAAGAGAAAATGTTCATAATATTGTTTACAACAGGTATATTCTATTAATATATGTGTATATGTTATCATATGGCGTTTCATGTTGACCCTGATATCATGCCCCTTGAGCTACGTATCGGCCCAAGGGCCCCGTATCAGCACAACCGTATATCGAGGGCCGATACGCGATCCCAAAGGCAGTTGCTGTCCTATTGGCCTTATTGTGATATAAATATATATATTCTATATCTGTATTAGTATATTCACAGATGCATATATGCTTGATAGGGTAGCTAGGGCTGTCCGATTAACCCTATACCCGTTCACTTTGGTAGCACCCTTCCAATCGATAGAGCAGTCTGTCCATTCACTGTTGTGCGTTGTCGGGATGTTGCATCCTTGGTATACAGTAGCAGCTTGTGATGCTGGGATCTCAGCACTTGCCAAATGATGCCTTAAATTGTGCCCAAATGATGCTTGCATTGATGCCTGCCTCGATGCCTACATTGATGACATGATTTATATATATACATACAGTGGTCCTTGTGTCATGTAAGACCACCCGTTTTGCAGTCAGGCAGAGATTTATCATTGCAAAGAAAATTGGCAGCCGTTTGTATCCCACATGGGTCAAATATATTCCTTTTAATATGATAAAATATTATGTCTTCACTGTCTACAAGTGGACCGCTGTTACATTGCCACTTATTTTTCCAGCCTTGGCAGATCAGAACATATGCTGTCATGTGTTGCCACCTAGTGACTAGCTGCTATTCCGCGAGCTCCTGCGAGCGATCCACATCATTTCAGTCTGAGGAACTCACACAATTTTGTCTGAAAGAAACCAGGGCTGTTTCTGAGTGTGCTGATGGCCTTGTCTACTTCCTTAGAGAATGTGATTGCCGATACATCAATGTTGAATAGAAATTTTGTGAATGTGCAATGAAATTGGAACTATTTCTTGGGACAGTAATGCTGTAGCATACAAAATCAACTTTTGTGCCAGGTGGCAGCAGCATGCAGTTCTCATTTTCACTAGACTGATGTCTTCATCTAATCGGATGAGAATCCATGCTCCCACAAGCAGTTTGGTTGAGGATGTTCAGCATTGGCCCAATGACAAAACATCGCCTGTTTACTTACTTTCTAGTAGCACTGTATGATTTGATGGACTCACAGGCTTGTCATCTCCTCATTAAGTCTGCATATCTGACAATATCATTTGAAGCATATAGATAGGCCTACCCCACTTAGTCTTAAGAAGCCTTTGACCAATATAGCTACCATACTGCACAGTGTATATATGCCATGCTATATATTGCAAAAGTTATCAGAAGCTACCACGTGTGTCAAATGCTTCAGATGATGCTCTTGACGATAACATATATAGGCCTATATGTGACTCATCTGATGCTTTACATTATAATATATACTAGGCCTTTCATATTCCATAAGGTGATGCACACTACAAAGTCATGTCAGAAAATTGAATCTTTGTTCATGAAAACATATTTGGCAAATCTTAAATGTTAGAAAATTGAGTCTTCATACATGATAACACATTTGGCAAATTTCAAATGAGCATTTTTACAGCAATGTACAGGACTATTATGTCAAAGATAAGTAACTCGTTTAGGTTTGAAGATTTGGCAATCTCAGCTTGCAACCTCAGCTTGCAGTCCATCTCAGCTGGTCTGTACATGCAAACATGAAAAAAACCTTCGTGTTGTAGTATTTCGCTGCACGAAATGGCCTTTGGCCTTCAGAAAAGCAAATGTTTTAACGAGTATCTTAGTCATTTTCATGTGACTGAATTATGAATCACTGGAGATCATATGAGCTCATACGAATTCATTATTAATGTGTCACTAAGGTGATGTACATATATTATTCTGCACTTCATATGAGTGGGGTTTAACGTTTATGAGTCTGATATTTTATGATTTTATAGTTCTGGATAATTCATGAAATATTTATCTAAAGAAGACCCAGTGGCTGCCAAAATAGAGGAGGGAGATATTGAACGAAAACAAAAGAGAAAGAAATTGATTAAGATGTTGTTCAGATGAGATGTTAAATTGGTGGACCCTTGTTAGTGTCAATGCTGCACTCTCAACGCAAAAGGTTCTTGATGGTATATATAAAGAACCCACAGCCGAAAAAAGGTTCTAAATTATGTTAAGGGTTCAACTGAATTGAAAAGGTTCAAAACTGGTGGGAAGGCCCTTTGTTGGAACCCTGTGCTCCCAACTTGAGAGAAAGGGGTTCCATTTTGGGAGTTCAGTGCAGCTGGATTACCTATAAGTGTTGTTTCAGTTTGCTGTTGGACCATTTTAAAAGTTGAATAATGAACCTTTTAGGGTTCCTTATCATGTGAAACCTTTTTGTTAAGAGTTTGGGCAAGTAATATTCTTCTCTTCTCCTTCTCATCAAGCAACCCTCGTTAGCTCTCACAACTAGGCTTGGAAAACTGTGGGACAATTTTTTCTTGCACTGTTGTATGGTTTCCCCAAAAACCTACTGCATTCATGACAATGCAGATTTATGATTTTTCCAAAAACCATAATTGGAAGTATACGGAGGACAAGACCAAAAACCAATAAGGGTTTCTGGATGAGCTTTGTATTTTAGAGGGTAGACAGATTAAAACAATACAGACACATTCATAGACAACCAGACTCCAGACATACCCTCATACTGTTCACCATTTTAACTTAATTGTCTAAATTCTATCTATGAAGCATCCTGCCCTTCACTCAATTAAACCAACAACAAAAAGTCAGACAGTTTCTTTTAGTATACCCTTAAACATTTGTGTTAGTAGTTGTGGGACTTTTAGACAGTCTAACATCACCGAGTCATGAAAAATTCATGGCTGGGATGAGAGAACTGTGGCAATTCTTTCAGAGAAATGCCATAAAACCCATCTCAGGTTCATTAGGGGCATTAAGTGGAGAGCTGTAGCAACAGCTACAGTTCTAAGTGAAGGAATGGGTTGTACAGTCTACTTGTACAGTGCCACTTGTGACTGGGTAGATGGATTGATGATTTGGGCTTCACGTCTTGTATATTTATGCACTTGGTAGCAGAGGAGGGCAGGGAGGGGACACAGCAATGAGACAAAGGATGACTGAAACTGCTGTTGAATACAGGTTACGGTGAACTGGCTATTGAGCCAGAATCGAACTCAAGACCCAACCATGCAGTCTTCTAAGCCCAGTTCTGGGTGCTCACAAGGGTTTATTGATGAGATATGAGAGAGAGAGTCCTAAAATTGTTAAACATTTACCCCATGTGAAGGATCTTTTACTTGCCCAACACAGACACTGATACAAGGTGCTGCCAATTTAACATCTCATCCGAACGACATCCAGCCAAAATTTTGCTCATGCTCCACTTAAAATTTCGGGTTCCACAGCCCGGGTTCAAAACCATGCAGGCAAAGACCTTCAGCAGAGCAGGCGGGAACTTTAACCACTCTGCCACCTAGCTGCAAAACAAGCCAAAGGCTGTTGATATTTGTTCAGGCTTACTGTAAGTGATGTCGCAGAGCATGGGTGAGCCCTGGTGAGCCTGACTTAGGTGACTGAGCCTAAATTCTGAGCTTGCTGAGCCTTAGTGCAGAGCCTGGCTACATGTTATGACCTGTTTTACAAGCTATCACATTTTACTATGAGGTGGAATGATCCTCCATTTACACTGTTAAAGTGAGTTGTATTTGTACAACTATATGTATAACATCAAGGATTCAATGTTGCTAAAACTTTGGGTAAATATCGTTATGGGTAAGAGCGTATTTCGAACAGCTGGTTTTTTAATGGAAGCTGTAGTGTTTACTATTTCTTACTGCAGAAAATGCTGTTGGACTTCATGCATCTCAACTATAGGACACCATCTCAATAATTATAACAAATAACAATAGGACACCATCTCTAACTTAGAAAACATCCTTGTTTTTAAGACTCCATCTCAATAACAGTACACCATTCCAATAAGTGGACACCAACTCTGACAGGACACCTTCTCAACCATTTCTACAGGACCCCATCTTAAAATATTTGGACACCGTCCCTGTTTTTAGGACACAATCTTTGTGGAAAACCTCTATCCCAATAACAGGGAAACCATTTCTATCACAACAGGGCACCATCTCTAACTTGGACAGTGGACACCATTTTTGTTTAAGACACCATTCTATGACAAACCTCCTTTTCAATGACAAGGAAACCATTTCTACCTCAACAATAACCCATCTCTGACTTTGACACCATCTCTGTTTGAGGACACCTTTCCCCCTACAGTAACAAGCACAGTGACAAGCCCAGCTCCACTGCAGCAGTATTCCTGTGGTGTCATTCTGTGGTGTCATTCTGTGGCCACTTAGTAGTCTGGCGGTCCCCTGTGTGGAGGTTGACCTGATGGCTGGCTAATGGTCAATAGCAATGTGTCTTATGTCCTGTGTGTTCACTATGCTGGACCTGTTCTGACTATCTAGGCCACAAGCTGCCACAGCAATGCCTATAGACTGACCAGTGGACACTGTTGTAGATATCTGCCACCATTCTGCATTGTGATCCTGTATTGCATAATATGCATGTATTTTATTGTTGAATATAGATGTCTAAGAGCTTTAATTGAACAAAATTGAATCATTGACAGCCATCTTGACACATAAATGTATTTCCAATCAGTTAGTGCATATTTACTAATAATTCAAAAAAAGTTAGTCTTGTGTGGTCATATTATGTCTCGATGCTACTGGCTCTGAAGCTATTTCAGCTTATATGAGCAACTGCCAGAGGTAGACGTAATGATGAGATGATAAGGATGTGAGTCCACACCAAGGTAGATCTACTCACTGTTCCCAAGGGTGTAAACGTTTACTTGCCACAGCTTAGAACACTGAGTACAATCTGAACAAAGCACCCTTTAGCTTTACGTCAATTTGATTGTCACTGAGTTCCTGGGGTAGATTTGAAACCACACCCTCAGAAGTCATTCAATAAAATATCTGTACGACTGCGATGGTTTCAGCTCTGAGTGCATAATATGCCGTTCTCCAATAGTACATAGTACACTATCATCATTGTGACTATGTACTTTGTAGTAACCAGGTTTACAATACCACCATATCACACATTATAACAATCAATATCGATTGCCCTGCTCTATTGTGGTGTCAAGGAGGAAAAGCCACCATGAGCTGCCTGACACGGTCAATTAAAAATGTCCTGCTCATAGTGTACTCTGTCCAATGACAGTGAATTGAACCACTGCAGAGCATCTCTTGTATGGGACAGTTCCCACCAGACTACCATTGCAGTCATTGCAAACACATGCTGCTAGTGTTCTGTTCTGTTTAGCTAGAGTCCTGTCCTGTTTATTTCCTGCAGTGCCAGTGCCAACGTTGTTGAACTATCGCGTTTAATGTCAGTTTGCCCTGTTGCTAAACATTGATGTTCTGATATATATAGTCCTACTGTTTGTGGTTCTCTGTTTGATGTCCTGGTGTCCTTGTGTCCTGTCCTGGTTTTCTACACTACTGTTATGTCCTGCTGTCATGTCCTGCTGTTCTGTGTTTTTTCCAGTTCTGTCTTGCTATTCGGTGCCTTGATCGAATGCTGCCACATCATTGTAATGGTTCTTTTCAAATCTGACACCAGATCTAGCGACTTCTGGTGGTACATGTGCAGCAGGATAGGACAGAACACAAGGACAGAACACAAGGACAGAACAAAGGGATAGGACGCACAGTCAGAACACCAGGACAGCAGAACAGTCAATGGACCACACTGACACATGCCTGGGAATACGAGGGGTGTCCCAAAAGTTCTGACTAATTTTTTTGGCAGACCTTTCTATTTGAAATAGCTAAATGAAATTTTCACAGAATAAATTTCAGGTATTTGACCATCTATTTTGAAAAAAATCAGGACTGTAAGAAGTGTTTAAGTTACTGTACTGTTACCATGGTTACGAGAGGTCAGTGCACCCAGCGCAGCTCAATTTCTCAAACGAAATTCAGCAAATTAGCTGTGTTAAAAGTCAGAGAATTTATAGTAAAAAAGCAAATGATTGCAAGAAAATCCATTTCCTGATAGGCTTGCAGTCTTTCAAGATATCTTCCATTAGATTATAAACATTTATTTATATTTCAACCTGATCAGCTGACTCAATTACCAAAGGCGTTTTCCAGCAGTTGCATAACAGCGCTTGAGACGGTTTGGCTGAAACAATCTGCTGTCAAGAGGCAGTGCTCAATAACCTTAGGATCAAAACCCAATCTCATCTGTTTTAATTACCAGATTTGGCCTTCTGTAACTTTGCATGATACTAAAATTTATATACCAGTTCAAAAATTAAAGAAATAATAGTCATAACGAGAAATGAACCAGTCTCCACATACACTGAAATTCCACAATTTAGGAACAGCCCAATTTGGAGGACCCAGGTGATCGCCTCAGCACATGGGTTAAATTGATTCACAGTGACTTTAAATGTAAATGAAAAACTTTGAGATACTGTTAGGTTTCCAAATAATATTTGTCATGATCATTCATCTCATATTCACAGTAAATTCCTTGGTTATTTACAAGCCTAGACACTTGGATTTGGCCTAAAAAATTGAGCTGCGCTGGGTGCACTGACTTTCTGTTTCCATGGCAACAGAAAAGTTATTTAAAATGTTCGAACAGGCACCATATTTTCAAAATGGATAGTGAAATACCTGAAATTGATTCTGTGAAAATTTCATGCAGCTACTTCAAATAGAAAGGTCTGCCAAAAAAATTGGTCAGAACTTTTGGGACACCCCTCGTACTATGATACTTCAGAAATAATGTTTCCAAGAAGTGGCACTGGGTTGAAAATGTTAATAGTCATACTGATTCACAGGAGACCAATAAACAGACAATAAACTTGCGCCATAGCAATGGAAGTGATCTGCTCTATTAGGTAAATTATCCAAATGAATGGCAACAGAAGTAGACCACAACAAAATCACCTAATGACTTAAACTAATTTCCTGTATTAGACATTGTAGACAATAATTGCTAATTAGGTAAAGGCAATTAGTATCTATATATAATTACACTATCTGTGTTTCTTTGTTGTTACCCTTATTTCTCAGCCATTTCTCTCTAAATCATCACCAAACTTCGCATGTCTATTGGCATTGACATTTTCCCTTGCAATAAGATCCGTTTTCATTCAAAACCCACTCATTCCTGTAAAATCTGCCATCAAATGCCACCTCATGCATGGAAAAACAACCCACAGCATTAGAGGACTGTTCCTTCAGCTGCTCATCCTCCCAGGGCTACACTCACTCAGCCTATGTATTTCGGTAGGGGTACTTTTAATGACCAGAACAGCCTACACTCATAATGATATGCTTAGTGCAAAATCACGTTTCAACACAGACAACAACAAAACATAACAAAATTGAAGTAACATGATCCTCCAAGCTGATGATTAGGCCTATGTAAAAGTGAACAATCAATCTACACCCAAATCGTGTTTTCCATTACTGTTATATCTACAATATAACCTACACTTTTCTTTGACAGCTTTTAGTGTTGTCTGTATTTTAACACTTAGCTGATTACCAATCATTTATCCATCTTATTTGTCCATTTCAGATCTATACATTACATATAGATACATAGATAGATCGATAGATAGATAGATCAAAAGGTCATGCATAATTTTACGCCGCTTCAGCCAAAGTACTGATCACCCAATTTACTATGACATTTTGCATACAGCTTTTCTAGACTTAATGCCTGCAATAAACTTACACGCGTTTCGTCCCTTCTAATTTTCATATTATACCAGTAGCTATGCTTAATAGTAATTCTTCATCAGTATCCTTCTTCTCCAATGTTTCAACTCCCATTTCACTGATTTAGCAAATGGTGCAGTGCCTGCATTTCTTACAAATACACACTTTCTAAACATTCTTAATGTACATAGACAGATACTTTGATTGCCTGCTTCACGGGTACTATGCTAGTTTACAATAATAACACATGGATATGTAATAAATAAACAAATCCCGGGGGTACCAAATCAGGAAAGAAAGAGTAATAAATATATTGTTTTTTCACAATTGCTTTTGGCTTGCCTCTCTGAAGTTGTACTATATGATAGGTTTGGGAATGCATTGCTAGTAAAATCAGATGTGTAATCATTATCCCCCAAAATATGTTACTTGTGAACTCATCTCATCTCATCTCATCTCATTATGATCTCATATAATTATCGCATCGCATCTCTCATTTCCCCATCTCTTCATCCTAATTTCATTTCATCTCAAAACATCTCATCTCAACTTGTGACATCTCATATCATCTCAGGTCATCTCACCCCATCACAAAAGTGACAAAACATTTCATTCCATCTCCTCTCATCTCAATCTCTCCCATCTTACATTATCAACCATCCCTGCTTAGTGGCAGGAAAATGTCTTTTAGAGGTTGCATGCATCCCATATACCTACTTCATATGTTGTGCTGTTAATGAGCCCTGCTCTATGTGCAAACAGGCTCCTGGAACACTGCATACAATTATTCCTGACTTTACACTATTGATTGGGGTTACTCCTGGCGTTAAATGA
This sequence comes from Platynereis dumerilii, assembly GCA_026936325.1. NCBI lineage: Eukaryota > Metazoa > Annelida > Polychaeta > Phyllodocida > Nereididae > Platynereis > Platynereis dumerilii. Next base: position 27,799,967 of record JAPTHN010000008.1, on the reverse strand, counting down.
CTACTTCAAATTTGCACCACTACCATGTCACATGGAATCATCTAATGGGGCCTCTATGTGATGCTATGCTGACAGTAGACTATTCATTTGCATATGGAACTCTATGATGCTGTTTACTTACGTTGCTATGGTGACATAAGGTTGACAACAACGTTCAATATACTGCCATCTTAGATTCACATAACTTGCTTATTATGACATCTGCAGAACTAAGAAGGTAGACTCATGCATGAAAATGCCTTGTCGTGATAACACATAATATCAGCAAATTAGTGTGAAGTTATGCATGTAAACAATGTGGGATAGTAGGAAAACATTGGAGATGATTCAGTTCCATTCTGTGAAGACAGTTTGCATTGACTTTTCAATTTTGTGTGTACACTGTATTATCCTTTACTTCATTTTGGCTAATTTAAGATTTAAATATTTATGGTTTGAGAACTTTGAAAAATAGGCCAAGGTAGACTTTAGTTTTGGATGGTATAAACATATTAAGTATAGACACTAATATTCCATATGACACTCCTGTAAGTAAACTTATAGTTGCTAGAAAGTAACTTCTGAATATGCATTTCTTACAATTATCAAAGCAACAGTAAATTGGGTTATTTCGATTTTTTTTTATTTGAACCATGTGCAATTTTTGGTTAATAAACCACAATTCAGATAAATTTTAAATGCAGCCTGACCTTTTTGAAAAATTAATTTCGGCTAAACTGATGATACATTGTAAAATAGATTTTTTTAAACTAAGTATCTCAGTCTCTAACACAGACATATCCTTGTAGTACCTCTTAGTATTATCGAACATAAAAGTAACTTTGCAATATTCTGCTTTTAAAAGTATCATGACCGACCCCATCTATTTTGAGCCAGAATTCTGCACATGCAGTGCACAACTGCGGCCACACAGATAGATAACAGTGTCCCCTAATGCGAGCCATGTGTTGTAGCACAATTCAATAATACCACTGAAAGGCTGGGGTAGCCCTTTAATGTATTCTCTTGATACAATGGGTTAAAATGTGCTTAACCCTAAGAAAAGAAGGGTTATCTTGTAAGCACGAGGGATATACACTTTCATTGAGATATATAGATAAATTAGTTTCTAAACAGGTCCTATCTGGAAAGATAGACAAATGGACAGATAGATAGATAGATAGATATATAGATACATATATAGATAGATAGATAGATAGATAGATAGATAGATAGATAGATAGATAGATAGATAGATAGATAGATAGACAGATATCATCAATTGATAAAGCGAATTAGATAGATCAATAGATAGAGTGTTAGAAAGAGGGATAGATAATTAGGGAAACCGTGAAAATATAAGTGGATACTGGATAAGTAGATAGATGTTTTGAAAGGGAACTCTTTTGACAGCTTTTTGGTGTAAGCTTGATGCTGATGGATAAATGGATATCCTAAATGTTGTTGATAATTACTGAAAATGTCACTTTCTCTGAAGTTGTGGAAGATAAAGTTCAGCAAAACGTTACAATGAAGAATTAGAAAGCCGGACAGACTAATGTTAGTTTTGAAGGGACACTCTTCATTTGACAGATATAAATTTGGTGTTGAGCAAATGGTCAGAAAAATGTTATTGATTATTTCTCAGAAGCACTGCTGGATAAAGTTCAGTAAAAGTCACTACATGACACAACAAAGCCATAAAATACTCATACTCATCTTAAAAACATACCATTTCCTCGCTCCAAGAAACAAAAGCAGCAACAAACTCAGTGAGATGAGTAGCAGCAAACTAATAGCAGTCATAAATTGAGTTTGGAAGATGTATTATTTTATTGATTACCCCCTTTTAGCAGTAATGTCTCAGTGTTATCTGCACGAGAGAGTTAATTAGCAACTGCTCCCATCCCATAAAGTATGGCTCAGTCTCCTAGAAGGCTGCCAGGTACCATTAACTCTCAGCAACAGCCAGAAAGTGTCAGTAAGTCCCTCAACTCTGTGTACTCTTAAGTCTTGGATAAGTCACAGTAGGTCATGATAAGTCTCAGTAAGTTTCACTAACACTCAGTAAGTTTTGGTAAGTCCCAGTAATCACTGATAACTCTCAGTTACTCTCAATAACTCTATGTATCACCTCAGTAGCTCCTTGGCACAGTGATTGTAAGTCTTGGTATGACATATTTCTCAACAATGTCCAGTTCCTTGCAGTCTCAGTTACTGTATGTGACATGCCAAGTAATTTGATGCTAGCTCAGAATTACATTTGTGTTAGATAACCCTCAGCAGTATCTCAAAGTAGTCACAGTAACTTTGTTACTCATTTCCAGTAACTTAGTAAGTCTTGATGTGTCCAGAAAGTCTCAGTACATAACTTTTAGTAATTCAGTAGCCTAACTCAGGAAGTCAGCATTTCAAATCTATTCCAAGTACTGTATAGCTCTAGGAAGCATAAGTCTCAGTAATTCTCTGTGACTGTAGTAACTCTCAGTCTCTGTAAGTCCTAATAACTCCCAGTAACTCTCTGTAAGTGCCATAAACTCCCAGTAAGTCTCAGTTATCTCAGTCCCTCTCAGTTACTCCGCCCTGGAATTACCCTAGCAACAAAAACACACACTGCATTACAGTTACGAGAATGTGTGATAAATCGTGTCTGTGTGTTTGTTCAGCATACACTGGCTGTGTTTTGTTTGCAGCCCTAACTCATGCTAAGTAGGGGAGACCGGGCTGGTTGTCACAGGGGCAGGTTGTCACACTGTGTAGAACTTAAATATGCTACTATTTCTATTTAAGGCATGCAGGAGCACTGCCAATCTATATGAATGTTAAAAGGGGAGTGACTTAAACCTATCTGATCAATATATATCTATATCATTCGAAATCTTGACATCTTAAGGGACATTCTTTTTTATTCAGCACTCGGGGCAGGTTGTCACACTTTCGGGGCAGGTTGTCACACTCTCGGGGCAGGTTGTCACACTTTTGGTTAAGAGCTCAGACACAGGAAGTGGGACCCCGTAAGGCTGATTTTGATTAAAACAAGTTATTTTGAACATATGAGGAATCCTCTGCTTGTCCAGTGCAGACCTCAACAAACACGCTACTCTGTACAAGGGTGCTACAAATGAAGGCTTACCAAGCAGCAGAAAAGCATTCTGATCAGGAGGAGGAAAATCACAATTTTTTAAAGAAAATTTCTTTGTAAATTTAAAATGGATTTACTTTGACACTATGCTATATCTGCATACATCTTTTGTCATAAATAGCATGAATAAATCACCAATTTGTATTTGTGATTGTTTTTTTGGTTTACAAGACTGGTCCTAATGGGTGACCACCAGCTCCAAAAAGTGTGACAACCTGCCCCGTCTTTTTGTGACAACCTGCCCCGACTGATGAAAATGCAAAAAACGGGCGACCAAGGCTGTTCTTATCAAATTTTTTACTATTTCTTCCTATCATTATTTAAAGATTTGTTTACATGGTATGTGTATAAACTTTACCTTTTTCAACAACTATTTGTTAATGAGTAGGATGACATGCAAGTTGCAGGTAAAAATTTACTTTTTGTGACCGGAAATTTTTAATAGACCGTGTGCGTAGCCAACTCCCTTCCAGGGGTCAAGATTTTTCAAAAATACTCCAGTGGGTTATAAAAGCAGTATACAATGATTGGTTGAGTTGTGTAACTCCATAGTTCAATGCAATAAAAAGTGTGACAACCTGCCCCTGTGACAACCAGCCCCGGTCTCCCCTAGTAAGAAGAGAAATAGCTGCACACTGAGGCAGAAAATTAGAATAATCTAGGAACTACAAGAGCAAACATGCTCTCAGAAGCTTGGAATGATTGATATGTACGTGCATAATGGATATTGATATTGTGATATATATATATAGTGCAGCCCTCTTAGGCATTGTTTTGACAATCACAAATGTTTACAAATTTTGGTGAAGCACACTAAAAGACTTAAGTAGAAATTCCAATAAATTTATTGTCAAAATGACAGTAGCATTTGTCTACACATATCTGCTGTAGGCCTACTCACCTAAACCTACTACTTACTTGTACTTACCTACCCAGTAGGCCCCACCTACTTGTACCAACCATTCTACATGCCTATACTAATAAACTTTAATATTATATCTTCTAACCTACCCACCTTGTGGGCCTACATTGTACCTACCTTTCTACGTACCCACCACCCAACCTACTATCCTATCAACCTATCTGCCTACCCACCTACATTTACATGCATCCACCAGATATCACCATTTCCTTTATTCACACACCACATGGCAATCATGAAAATGGTCCCCGTGAATGTTGAAATTTTGAGCTGGGTTATCAAATTCCCATCAGACATACTGGCTCAACTTTCAATTTGCAAAATATTGATGTAACATTTTGGAAACTGTGCTCTGCATATCAAATTCAGGTTGCTATTGGGAGAGCATTATCCTTGTGAAGTTCAACAAATTCATTGTATTTGATGGTATTGCGAAATATACCAATGTAGGTTTGATAGATGTTATGTCCTGTATTTATGCACTTGGTATGGACTATTTAGGACAGGAGGACACAACAATGAGGTGAAGGATGATTGAAACAGCCATCCAACATTGGCCCAGTTGACCCGGCAAGAGCTGGATTCGAACCATGGACCCAGCGATCGGCAGTCCAGCATGCTACAACTATAGACCAACCCTCCCCCTAACTAATGTCGGTCTATAATAGGTGGGGCTGCAATTTGAATTTTCAAATTGATTTTGTAGGATGGATGATTTGAACTTTACGTTTTGTGTTAGTGTAATGAGTAGTATTTTCTGACTTTTAGTCCACCAATTGCATAAATACATGACATAAAGCCTCAATATCAATCTGCATGTTGATAAATATCCATTATTATTTTATTCCAGTTATAGATGACATATTTGTCCAACATAACTTGGTACAAAACTATAAAAGAAGAAAATAGATAGGACCTAATATATTATTTATACTTGCATATTTTCACTGAACCCGATGCTAATTAATGTATGTTCAAAACATATTGCCTCATTTATAACCATATTTATTACAATACTCATTTACTGTTAATGTCACTACAATTGAGAGATGAATAATTCATTTGATGAATGTGTTTAACACAATCCCCTAGGCGCCAGTGATCAATTTCTGAAAACAGATAAATGGTGTCTTCTCTCTGCATGTATTGCAATGCCAATTTAAACATGCAGATGCATTTACTATACCATTCCTTTCTAAAATACCTTTTAGTTGGAGCATGCAATGTATAAGTTATGGGGTGGATGATTGGGGCTTTACGTCATGTAATTCATGCCCTTTTGTTGGCTAATTTGGACAAGAGGAGGACACCAGGATAACTCCAACCAGAGCTAGATAGATAGATAGATAGATAGATAGATAGATAGATAGATAGATTTTATTTGTTACTTTGGTTCTGCCATGCAGATTTTGCAATATTGGTGTTTCTGGGCTTGTTATCCCTGCATTACCCAGAATGTAAAAAAAAATATATAGGAATTCAAAACAGATTATTTATTTTTCATTATTCCTTTGCTTTGTTTCTGAATGTTTATTTCTGTTTGAACGTCTGCTTTGCTCCCTTTCAAATTGTTTCCCATAGGCATGTTTCTTTATCTTTTTAATCTGACAGCCTCTCAAATATTCATCTTTCGCATTCTTTGACAGATTCACATTTCAGAAATTCATGAGATTATTTGTTCGGATATTGTCGCAGTGTTATTTTCTGATATTACAAGTATTTTTTTCTGAGGTTATACAAATCATGGTGACGGAGTCAAGTCTATATTGCTTGTATTGCTGTTTCTTCGAGGCAAGTAAAAGATCCCTCACATGGGTAAATCAGTAACATTTGGAGGACTCCCGCTGTCTCTCCCATTGATTATTCCATCTAATCCATCTATCTATCTCTATCTATCTATCTATCTATCTATCTATCTATCTGTCTATCTGTCTATCTGTCTATCTATCTATCTGTCTATCTGTCTACCTGTCTATCTATCTATCTATCTGTCTATCTATCTATCTATCTGTCTATCTATCTATCTATCTATCTATCTATCTATCTATCTATCTATCTATCACATGTAACACTTTTTTTGTATTACAAATTTTACACAAACAAATCTGGTATGCATGATCACTCTGGCTACCAAGTCAAGTCACCGACAGTAGTACTAATTGGCCGACACTAACAATCAATTTCCGACACCAGGAGACAACCACTGTCGGTAAACAAACCGGAAACAGGGGCTTGTTCAACTTCCGGGTGTGAATTATGTACCCAGGGTTGCTTCCGGTACACAGTAAGCACAAACAAGGGCTGGCAAGGGAAGCAATTTCATTATTTTGATAATTATTATGTTAACTTCTAAGTACCTCTGAATTAGAAAACTGTAGATTTAAAGTTTAGCTAGAAAAACCCGCTCTTAGGGGAACCTCCACTTTATTTAAAAAAAGAATATATAGAGAAAAATAGTTACCAAATTAAGGAATATATTTTCCGTTTGTGATTTATTAAAGTCAAAATTACATTTTAAGACACTGAGAGATATGTCATTGAACGGTAAGGATAGCATAGGATAGGATAGAATATTTTATTTGCACAAATAAAAAGTAGGTGCACCCCCTCCCCCCTTTAGATAGGCCTAAATATATGTATTTTTTAATCATATCCTTTAAGAATCATTCTTAGGTTTCGGTTAAAATCCCAATTATATGTCTTTTTATTTATTCATTCCAATTTAAAATTGATAATAGTAGTACTGGATTATAACCACCATCTATTGTTTACTCATCTAAAAAAAGCCTTGTTCTCTGATTATGTGAAATTGTTTCTCAGTAAAATGTGCCAATCCCATATCTACACCGACTACACGATCGATATATATCAAATTTATCTCAGATCGTGACAATCTATAACCTTGTATGAAATAATGGAGGATAACGTTCAAATCAAAATGATATGAAATAACGAGATTTATATGTGTTGAAATAAGATAAAATAACATAAGATGAAATAGGAGGAAGTAGGAGAAGACAACATGGCCTCCTTAATTAATGTGAATTAGGCTCTACAGGATTACATATAATATATGACATATAAGATAGACTCAAAAACAAAGTTATAGCTACCAAATTTGTAATATATATGACCTTTCCTGTCTCAAACTCAAAATTATTGGAGCAGGCCCAGTTAAGGTCCAACTATCAAACACCTATGGAATTTACACTGGAACTATTTCTGCACCAATCTTATAAAGAAAAATAGCTAAAATATAAGTTTAAATGTCATAGATATGTAGGTCTTCAGAAATGGTTCTTAAATAGTCTTTTCAATTAGGACTATCTGAAATACCTTCCAGATAATTGGATTTCCGGATAAGCAACCTTCAAAAATGTAGTCACCGATTTTGCTATTTCAGGCAAGCCTACTCTTATTGTCCCATTTCAGGCCATTCACAGACATGGGATTCTAATCATAATTTCATATAAACAGCTAAACGAACCCTGATATTTGAACAATAGCAAATTTCAAACATTCATAAGCTAATATGACAAGCAGGTCTGCAGAGTGTAGGCCTATAGAAATGACCTTAAATAGTCTATTTTAATTCCCTTAAATAGCTTCAGATAATTGGATTTTTAGATAATCAACTTTCAAAACTCATTCATAGTGAAGGACAATGATGATAGCTTAAACATGCTTTTGAAAAAGAAGGTCATGCCTATTTGAATGCCTTAAATGTCGGAATGTTTATTTCGTCAGCGGATTCATATGTAAATCTAAGTCATTGAATTAAAGGCATTGTGTAAACCTTTGTCACAAATTCTATTGCTTTGAGATATATTAGGGTTTTAATTTTCTGAATTTGATGGCAATTATTTTGATATTGCCTTTGATGAGTCTTTATAGAATTACAATACAGTGTATTCCAAAAAGTCAGAATTAGGCCTATTGTAATATGGGGTCTGATATTGTGTTGGGGGTGGGTTGGTCCAGTGGTAGCGTGCTGGGCTGCCAATCGCTGGGTCCAGGGTTTGAATCCAACTCTTGCTGGGTCACCTGAACCTATGTTGGATGGCTGTTTCAATCATTCGCCTCATTGCCAATTCCTCCCCGTCCTAATTAGCCTACCAAGTGCATAAATACAGGACATAGAGCCCCAATCATCCATCCATCCCTGATATTGTGTTTTATGATATTAATAAAGACGGCATTCATACAACAAGTATATGCACAGTTCTACACACAGAAAGAAGCCCTTTTAAACAAGGTGTTTGTGACAAATAAGTCAGGGAGATGCTGACATAAATTTATGATATGCATCTTTCCCTTGCTACACTATTCGTTCAAGAACGTTATAAGCCATAATGATTAAAAGTAATACAAGGATTGGAACTGACCCCTTTGCACTGGTTTAAAAGTGTTATATTCATTGCCCTCGTCACGACATGGCTGAAAAAGACCTTAAAAGCTGAAAAATGCTTGAAAACAGGAACACCGAGCTTAATGAAAATTCTGCAGGAAATTTATGACCCATCAGACAAGATTAACCCGTGCAAAGGGTCAGCAGAGAGTTTTAATTAAATCCTATAAAGTGACACCTAAATGTTGGCCATATTGGGGGTGTTTGGGGGTCTTTTTGTGGTCTAATTGGGCGTCTGATTGGTGGTAGTCGTTGTGAAATTGGCCTTTTTATGGTCTTATTGGTTGTTAAATTGATGGTCTCATTCTCTGTAAATTGTCCCATCTATAAGCATATAGGTTTGCACTTTGGTAGAATATATTGCAGACTAACTTAAAAGCAAGCTGGAATTACATTCATATACAGCAATTGATAAATGGCAAAATAGACAGAGACAGATGGATGGACAGATGAATGAAGAGATAGATAGACATGCAAGGAAAGTTTTCTGATATATTCATTCTCGTCATGTGTGGCACAGTTACTGACAGTTGTAACAAAATCGCCACAGCTTTTGGTAGAATGACTTTTTACAACTGCCGCAACCATGCACAATGATATAGAAAGATAAATAAATAGATAGATAGATGAACAGACGGATAGATGGATAATCAATATAGGCCTATATATTATATATCGAGGACATATATGATACATAGGCCATAAAGATACATTTACAAATATCCAGATTACAGAAGGAAAAATGACGATTTTCAAGACATTCATATCTTGCCAAATATAGCAGACGAAGCCGGAATAGCCCACAGAGAAACATATCATAGATAGATTTATACATGGACAATTTAGATAAGACAGCTATCTCGTGGCTTCTATAGAGACACTATACAGAGCTGTGCGCCTTAATTTATTGTGCTGCCAGCTTTTGACAGGGGAAGTGGCAGTGAGATGGGATATTCGAGCATATTGGCCTGAACATTATATTTGGGGCAAGTGGGACAGAGTGGCAAATAAACATTTGGGTCTGCTGATTGCTTTTGGGCTCATGTAGTACTTGGGTGTGGTTTTGGGGATGGGCTTTTGGGCCCATGAGTACTTGGGCGTGGTTTTGGGGATTTTCGAAGATAGCCTATAGGGTTAGACTGATGACAAATTTCTGGCTGTGCATATAAATATGTAGCCATGCGCTGTTAAAATATGATAGTGAATTGTACATAATAAAAAACATTCAGTCATTCTGTTCCTTCTGCTTATTGTGTTGAACTATATTATGAAGGAAATACGACCAACATCACTAACTGACTGAAATGATGAATTACTCAAGCTAGAAACTGTCATTGCTTATTTTTTCACTTTCGAACCAAACGTGATTTTACAAAGACGGGCTAATCTATCAAAGCAGTTCTATCACACTCCCAACTTTTCTTCTTATCTGGTGGGAGGGGGGGGGGGGTGTTGCAGCAAGATGGCGAATTGCAAAATCAGTTGAATATTTGGAAAACAAAAAGGTTCATGTATCCTCCTTCTAAAATACCCAGAAACCATAAAAATACAGCACCAAAGCTTGCTTGGCACCAACGTTTATCAACTCTTTCTGACTATAATAATTACACCAGTGGCGTCACAGCCATACAAACATAATACCAAGGCATCATTATCATCACCACTGCCATCATCTGCCCCCTCCCCCTCCACAAGTAGTATCAGCTTCTAAGCAGTCCTTAAGTACCCCTTTCCCAGCTCTCCTTAACACTTCCTCATCTCCCTATCAGGGGGAAACAGGAACCGGAATCTGACAACTGATAAACTTCCGGTTAAGAGGAGGCAGCATTCATCAATGGAGTTGTCAGCACTTCATAATATCGAGTGTAATTCACTGGAGCTCCAAGAGAGGTTAAATTTCCCTCAACACAGTCCTAATTTTCTGTATTCGGGAGTTTGTATATAGACGGGTCAATCTGTAGTATAACCCACAACAAATTGATACAAAAGGTTTTTCAGTGGATTTTGGTACTAATTACCTTGCTCAATAACATATTAAAAATCTAGGATTTTCTGACTACGCTAAGTGGGTCAAAATCAAGATGGCGTCCAAGATGGCCGCCGGAATCTTTAAAGTGTTATATCTCAGTTAATATTCAACTTAGAAAGATAATTTTTGGGTCCAAACCTAGGTTTTCATACCCAAGGAATCTGTTACAGCCCTCAAAATTGTAATAAGATGAGATTTTAAGCTGAAACTCGCATTTCAAGTTCTAGATCACGCCTAAGATTACGTCCGAACGGTTGATGTAATAACGTAGTGTCTCTTTGACTTATGAAAGTGATTTCGGTGTCTATACACTATGTTTGTGGCCCCAAGGAAACCAATGAGATCAACAAAAATGTATTTGTTACAATATTAGGGGGTGAACATGGATAATGAGGCATATTTTCATATGTAGTGTTCCCTTTTGATGAGATCCGAATAGATGAAGTTGAGCAGAGGAAGGTGAAATGTCCAAAGTTTTTCAGGCAAAGGAAAAAATTAAATTACAATAAGATCAGATTTTATGTAAAAGTTTTATTGATATCCAGAAATCCAATATGAAAAAATAAAATATCTGATCAATCTGTGAATCTGTATGTTTATCTGTAAACAATGGCAGTGTTTGAGTAACAAATGCTGTCAAAGTTTTAGTTATCAGGCATATAAATGCCAGTAATGCACAGAGAAAGAAAAATTGATACATTACAAAAAGTAACTGGTAAAAATGTATGCTACAAATATTAAAGAATTGTTTTCATAAACAATAGGCTAATCCTCATAACTAGCAACCGCCCTGTTCTATGGACTTCTGCAGGTTTGAAGTTGGAATGGTCCACAAGCCGGACAGGGGTATGCACTGTAGTCCGTTTTTCCCGCAGTAATAACACTGAATGATACAGCAATTATATTGGCTAATTGTGTTTTTTCTTCATAGGGGAACAGATACTTGCTTCAACTAGCACCTGGCAGTTTAATAGTAGCATGTATGGAGCCATGAAATGTCTACTAAGATGTTGCTAATGGATGATGTTTGTGACAAGTCCGGACAGCAGTCAGCAGCTAGTTAAATACTACATAGTTATATTATAAGTCATCACATTTTTGCTGATGCTGTTGTTCATTCTCAGAGCATCTAGCTGTGGATATGAATGATTTTTAGAACTATTATGAATGTGCAGAGGAACTGCTTTTCATCATGAAGCATCTTATATGTGATATGGCTTTGTCTTTTCTGCTTAATACCAAAATACTGAGGAGGTGAGGCTGTCAGGTCTTTGCATTTTCCTGATGAACACATTTGTAAATTCCTGCATTGATATGCTGTATGAAACTGGTCTTAACAGTGTTCTCAGGGTCCAGTGGTTTTTTATGGCAAGACCCCTACTTTTCGTGCGACCATATCTTGAAGGTATAGGTATGCTTATTTCAAGTAGTAACAATGCCGTACAGTTGCAAATACAGGAAAGCAGTTGGTAACAGTTTGATTTGCATTGACCTGAAGCCACTTCTGTCTTCATCTATTAACATGGAGTATACTCGTACTTTGGTAATTCAGCAACAGTTGACTGGTCTTGGACTTTCTGCCCAATTCCTTGTTTCTTTTAGTTAGTCCTTTGTTTATTTGGCAGAAAAATATAATGCAGATTCTTGATATTATGCATCTTCATTGGTTATCAATGTTTACAGGTTTTCCAAACTTTTCATTCTCCAGAGACCAGAGTAACAGCTAAAAAGTCAGGAATTTCAATTGACAAATCAGACACCACAGTGTTGTTTGTCCTGAGAAGATGGCCATGGAATGCTTTCTGCACTGATTTGCCTGTCAACATAGTTGACTGAGTTCTCAGTTCTCTTCATACCTATGCAAATAACTCAGTCATTTACGACAAATGTATGGAAGCAGCCAAGCCATAAAGTGGAATTCCAAGTGACTATAATTATTTTCATGACTCCTGGATTATATTATCTCAGTTCTCTTCATACTACCTAAGCACATAACTCAGCTTTCCAGTCCAGTGATTCATCAAATGTATGCAAGATAATGCAGAAACTCTAAAGTTAACAATATGCAGTGATCACTTTTTGGTGAACAAGGGCTAGTGCAAAAGCCTGAAAGCTTCCAATGGAGGTAAATATAGCTGTTTGTACACTAATAATTGAAATACTTTACAATATATAGCATACATGTCCACCATAGATAAATGTCTGATTTATAATAGGCCTGGATGGTCATTCGATTTATTAATCAAGTGCATCATCTCTTGCCTTTCTGGACTAGACTATAGTTAAAAGAAATCCCACAGAAAAATCAACCGAAATACACATATTCTTGAATTCAGAGATGACTACACAATGTAAGAAATTGACAACTCATTTGTGATCATTATATCTGTAAATTTCAGTCATGGAACTTACCGGGCATTCCTTTGCCCTGGTGCCACAAGCATGCCCATTCCAGGAAATGTACCTTTCCCATCAATTTTGTGCTATGGTAAACACTGTGCACTGCAAACTACAAGCTGTGTCGAAACCATGTATAATGTAAATACCTGTGTCAAGTGTAGTCACTACAACACAACCTGGATACGTTTTTTTCCAAACCCCAACCATGTAAACACTTCACTGTAAGAAGATGCAAACCTATCTAATATTAAAAACAATCAATAAGAAATTCTGCTGATATAAATGTATTTTCATTGAAAGCGATATTTGTAGTGGAGAAGTACAGCTCTCGGGCATGCAGTCTGTATGATTGCACGTCCAATGCACTTGCTTCATTCTGCTCAGCACAATTGCCAATTAATTGTGTTTTTAGAGCAAGACATTGATTTTGGCCATACCGAGGACTGCTGTCACAAAAATGACCGTTTTGTGCATCTTCATCATCTTGGCCTTTCATGCATGATAGTATGACCATGATACGATGTCACTTCTTTTTCGCTTTCATAGCAAAAATGCCCTCTTCTTAATTTCAATTGTATTTAATCATTATGATGAAACAAAAAATTGAAGGTCATTTCATTTCTACACAAGCAAATTAAGCAAATTATGATGTTATTGCTTGTGCTGACATGAACATTTCACCTTCCTCTGCTCAACTTCAGCTATTCGCATCTCATGGAAATCGTATACTACATATGAAAATATGCCTCATTATCCATGTTCACCCTCAAATATTGCAGCAAATACATTTTCGATGATCTCATTGGTTTCCTTCAGGCCACAAACATAGGTATAAACACCAACATCACTTTCATTAGTCAAAGAGTCACTAAGTTATTGCATCTTAAACCACTAGGACGTAATCTTGGGCTTCGATCTAGAACTTGAAATGAGAGTTTTAGCTTAACATCTCATCTTATTACAATTTTAAGGGCACTAACAGATTCCTTGGATATGAAAACCTAGGTTTGGACCCAAAAATTATCTTTCTAGGTTGAATATCAACTGAGATATAACACTTTAAAGATTCCAGCGGCCATCTTGGACGCCATCTTGATTTTGACCCACTTAGCATAGTCAGAAAATCCTAGATTTTTGATATGTTATTGAGCAAGGTAATTCGTACCAAAATCCACTGAAAAACCTTTTGTATCAATTTGTTGTGGGTTAGGTGGCCAATTCTCATAGATTGACCCGTCTAATACAAATAGCAAGGAGACAAGTAAATTTTAAAACTTGATTAATGATACATTCCTCACTTTCTTGCCAGCTTTATCTGGGACAGGGTTAAATGGTATACGGGTCTACTGTTAAACTTCGATTTCATGATGTATACTGTTTACAATTGAACTCGGACAATAAACGTAATGCTACTACAAGACATGCCCTATCAGTGTTTTATATAAAAAATATAACAGCACGTGGGCCTACTATGAAAATTCCTGGGTATACTACAACATCAAAGGTATACCACACAAGTCTATCACTGCTGTAGGGATGACCATATCCATCATGAACAATTGGCCCTCCATCTTTCTATACACTGCATCACTCATCCTGTATCAGACAGCTGCACTGTCTCATTGTGTTCAGCTGTATGATAAACTGTAAAGCTGGTGTAGTTCAGGCTGTTCAGTGGTATAGTAAACCTGTATTTTGTTATGATGTTTTAGAGTATTTTGTTTTTAAATGAAAATGTTGTGTTGCAGTTTAACTCCTGCCGCTATAGGTTTATGTTTAATAAATGTAATGCATAATAGTTCTTGTTGAAAAAAGGAAAAAATGAGTTAGTAAGAATCTCCATCAAATTCTTGCAAAAAGTACCAATTTCAAAAATTATTGATAAAATATACACTGTGAACCCAGCTGCTCTATAGGAATATGACGTAGCTGTGATAATTTTAGCTCTAACAATATGCATAGTACATAGTACAGTACACTATCATTGTTGTGACTATGTACTTTGTAGTAACCAGGTTTACAATACCACCATATCACACATTATAACAATCAATATCGATTGCCCTGCTCTATTGTGGTGTCAAGGAGGGAAAGCCACCATGAGCTGCCTGACACGGTCAATTAAAAATGTCCTGCTCATAGTGTACTGACTCTACTCTGTCCAATGACAGTGAACTGAACCACTGCAGAGCATCTCTTGTATAGGACAGTTCCCAACAGACTGCATTGCAGTCATTGCAAACACATGCTGCTAGTGTTCAGTTCAGTTTAGCTAGAGTCCTGTCCTGTTTATTTCCTGCAGTGCCAGGACCAACGTTGTTGTTGTTGGTCAGGTTTTGTTGAACTATTTCATTGTAGTGCTTATAGCATCAGGACTACTACGCCAAACCCACTACACTGCACACACCTACACCTTGTCGTATAATGCCAGTTTACCTTAAACTGCTAAACATTGGTGTGTATATAGAGTCCTACACTTTCAACTTCGTGGTCCTCTGTTTGATGTGCTGGTGTCCTGTCCTGGAATACTTCACTACTGTTATGTCCTGATGTCATATCCTGCTGTGCTGAACTGCTTTCCTGTCCAGCACTCCAGTTTTTCTTTCCAGTTCTGTCTTGCTATCCGGTGCCTTGAATGTTACCACATTATTGTAATGGATCTTTTCAAATCTGATGCCTGATCTGGGGACATATGGTGGTACAGCAGGATAGGACACGACGCAAGGACAGAACACAAGGATAGGACACACAGAACATCAGGACAGCAGAACAGTCACTGGACCACACTGACACATGCCTGGGAATACTATGATACTCCAGATATTATGTTACCATGTAGTGGCACTGGGTTGAAAATTTGTAGTAGTCATACTGATTCGCAAGAGACCAATAAACAGACAATAAACTTGCGCCATAGCAATGGAGGTGATCTGCTCTATTAGATGAATTATCCAAATGAATGGCAACAGAAGTAGACCATAACAAAATCGCCTAATGGCTCAAGCTTATTTCCTGTGTTAGATATTGTAGACAGTAATTGCTAATTAGATAAAGGCAATTAGTATTTGTACAATAAGGGACATGTAATAAATAACTAAATCAGGAATGAAAGAGTCATAAGTACATTGTTTTTTTTTTTTTTTTTTTCAGAATTGCGTTTGGTTTTCCTCTCTGAAGTTGTCCTATATGATAGGTTGGGGAATGCATTGCTAGTAAAATCAGATGAATGATCATTATTGTCAGTTTGAGTGAAAGATCCCCCACAATACGTTACTTGTGAACTCCCCTCTCATCTCATCTCGTCTCATCTCATCTCATCTCATTATGATCTCATATATCGCATCGCATCTCTCATTTCCCCATCTCTTCATCCTAATATCATTTCATCTCATCTCAAAACATCTCATCTCAACTTGTGACATCTCGTATCATCTCAGGTCATCTCACCCCATCACAAAAGTGACAAAACATTTCATTCCATCTCCTCTCATCTCATATCCTCCAATCTTACTTTATCAACCAGCCCTGCTTAGTGACAGAAGAAAATGCCTTTTAGAGGTTTCATGCATCCCATATACCTACTTCATATGTTGTGCTGTTAATGAGCCTTGCTCTATGTGCAAACAGGCTCACAACACACTGCATACCATTATTCCTGACTTTACACTATTGATTAGGGTTACTCCTGGCGTTAAATGACTACTTCAAATTTGCACCACTACCATGTCACATGGAATCATCTAATGGGGCCTCTATGTGATGCTAAGTAGACAGTAGACTATTCATTTGCATATGGACCTTTATGACGCTGTTTACTTACATTGCTATGGTGACATAAGGTTGACAACATAAAACAATATACTGCCATCTTAGATTCACATAACTTGCTTATTGTTATGACATCTGCAGAAGTAAGACTCATGCATGAAAATGCCTTGTCGTGATAACCCATAATATCAGCAAATTAGTGTGAAGTTATGCATGTAAACAATGTTGGATAGTAGGAAAACATTGGAGATGGTGTAAAGTGCCATGCTGTGAAGACATTTTGCATCGACTTTTCAATACTGTACAAATATAATTATTGACCCTTGGCTTACTTTTTGGTTAATTTAAGATATAAATATTTATGGTTTGAGAACTTTGAAAGATAGGCCAAGGTAGACTTTATTTTTTGATGGTATAAACATATTAAGTATAAACACTAATATTCCTGTTTGTAAGACTACTGGTTGCTAGAAAGTAACTTCTGAATATGAATTTCTTACAATTGTCAAAGCAACAGTGTGCAATTTTTGGTTAATAAACCACACAATTCAGATTAATTTTAAAAGCAGCCTGACCTTTTTGAAAAAATAATTTCGGCTAAACTGATGATACACTGGAAAGTAGACTTTTACATCCAAGTATCTCTGTCTCTAACACAGATACTGTTCCTTGTAGTACCCCTTAGTATTATTGAACATAAAAGTAACTTTGCAATATTCTGCTTTTAAAAGTATCATGACCGTCATGCCCAAGCCTATCTATTTTGAGCCAGAATTCTGCACAGTGTACAACTGCGGCCACACAGATAGATAACAGTGTCCCCTAATGTGAGCCATGTGTTGTAGCACAATTCAATAATACCACTGAAAGGCTGGGGTAGCCCTTCAATGTATTCTCTTGATACAATGGGTTAAAATGTGCTCAACCCTAAGAAAAGAAGGGTTATCTTGTAAGCACGAGGGATAATACACTTTCATTGAGATAGACAGATAAATTAGTTGCTAGACAAGTAGATAGATAGATAGATAGATAGATAGATAGATAGATAGATATTATCAACCATCGAGCGATAGATAGATCAATAGATGGAGTGTCAGATAAAGGGATAGATAATTAATAGCTAAAAAGACAGGGAGATGAGTAGTTAGATAGATGTTTTGAAAGGGAACTCTTTTGACAGCTTTTTGGTGTAAGCTTCATGCTGATGGATAAATGGATATCCTAAATGTTGTTGATAATTACTGAAATGTCACTTTCTCCGATGTGGTGGCGGGTAAAGTTTAGTAAAAAGTTAGAATGAAGTGATAGAAAGCTTGACAGCTAGACTGATGCTTGTTTTGAAGGGACACTCTTCATTTGACTGATAAATTTGGTGTAGGGCAGATACATGGATAGACTAATGTTGTTGATTATTACTGAAATGTCACTTTCTCGGAAGCACAACTGGATAAAGTTCAGTAAAAGCCACTACATGACACAACAAAGCTATAAAATACTCATACTCATTTTAAAAACATATACCATTTCCTCTCTCCAAAAAACACAAGCAGCAACAAACTCAGTGAGATGAGTAGCAGCAAACTTAGCAGTCATAAATTGAGTTTGGAAGATGTATTATTTTATTGATTACCCCCTTTTAGCAGTAATGTCTCAGTGTTATCTACACGAGAGAGTTAATTAGCAACTGCTCCCATCCCATAAAGTATGGCTCAGTCTCCTAGAAGGCTGCCAGGTACCATTAACTCTCAGCAACAGCCAGAAAGTGTCAGTAAGTCCCTCAAATGTGTACTCTTAAGTCACAGATAAGTCCCAGTAGGTCATGATAAGTCTCAGTAAGTTTCACTAACACTCAGTAAGTTTTGGTAAGTCCCAGTAATCACTGATAACTCTCAGTTACTCTCAATAACTCTATGTATCACCTCAGTAGCTCCTTGGCACAGTGATTGTAAGTCTTGGTATGACATATTTCTCAACAATGTCCAGTTCCTTGCAAAAGTCTCAGTTACTGTATATGACATGCCAAGTAATTTGATGTCGGCTCAGAATAACATTTTAGTAAGATAACTAACTCTCAGCAGTATCTCAAAGTAGTCACAGTAACTTTGTTACTCATTTCCAGTAACTTAGTAAGTCTTGGTATATCTAAAAAGTCTCAGTACATTACTTTTAGAAATTCAGGAACTGACTCTTACAAAGTCAGCAAGGTATAACTATTGCAAGTATTGCTCTCTGTAGCCGAAACCTCAGTAACTATCAATAACTGTAATAACTCCCAGTCAGTCTCTCTAAGTCCTAATAACTCTCCGTAACTCTCTGTAAGTCTCCGTAGTAAGTCTCCGCATAGTAAGTCCCGAAAACTCCCAGTGAGTCTCAGTTATCTCAGTCCCTCTCAGTTACTCCGCCCTGGAATTACCCTAGCAACAAAAACACACACTGCATTACAGTTACGAGAATGTGTGATAAATCGTGTCTGTGTGTTTGTTCAGCATACACTGGCTGTGTTTTGTTTGCTGCCCTAACTCATGCTAAGTAGTAAGAAGAGAAATAGCTGCACACTGAGGCAGAATATTAGAATAATCTAGGAACTACAAGAGCAAACATGCTCTCAGAAACTTGGAATGATGGATAAGTGCATACGGATATTGATATTGTGATATAGTGCAGCCCTCTTAGGTATTGCCTTGACAATCACAAACAGTTACAAATTTATGTGAAGCACTCTTTAAGACTTAGGTAGAAATTCCAATATATTCATGGTCAAAAGGACAGTAGTATTTGTCTACACATATCTGCTGTAGGCCTACTCGCCTAAACCTACTACTTACTTGTACTTACCTACCCAGTAGGCCCTACCTACCAACCATTCTACCAGCCTACATGCCTATACTAATAAACTTTAATATTATATCTTCTGAGTCTGACCTACCCACCTTGTGGGCCTACATTGTACCTACCTTTCTACGTACCCACCACCCAACCTACTATCCTATCAACCTATCTGCCTACCCACCTACATTTACATGCGTCCACCAGATATCACCATTTCCTTTATTCACACGCCACATGGCAATCATGAAAATGGTCCCCGTGAATGTTGAAATTTTGAGCTGGGTTATCAAATTCCCATCAGACATACTGGCTCAACTTTCAATTTGCAAAATATTGATGTAACATTTTGGAAACTGTGCTCTGCATATCAAATTCAGGTTGATATTGGGAGAGCATTATCCTTGTGAAGTTCAACAAATTCATTGTATTTGATGGTATTGTGAAATATACCAATGTAGGTCTATAATAGGAGGGGCTGTAGTTTGAATTTTCCAATTGATTTTGTACGATGGACAGTTAGGACTTTACGTCCTGTATTTATGCACTTGCTAGGCTATTTAGGACAGGAGGAGGACATAACAATGAGGTGAAGGATGATTGAAGCAGGTGCATAAATATAATGTTAGCCTCAATCTCAATCTACAATTCTACATGTTGATAAATTTCCATTATTATTTCATTCCACGTATGGATGACATATGTGTGCAACATAACTTGGTACAAAACTATAAAAGAAGAAAATAGATAGGACCTAATATATTATTTATACTTGCATATTTTCACTGAACCCGATGCTAATTAATGTATGTTCGAAACATATTGCCTAATTTACAATCATATTTATTACAATACTCATTTACTGTTAATGTCACTACAATTGAGAGATGAATTATTCATTTAACACAATCCCCTAGGCGCCAGGGATCAATTTCTGAAAACAGATAAATGGTGTCTTCTCTCTGCATGTATTGCAATGCCAATTTAAACATGCTTATGTTTTAATTGGAGCATGCAATGTAAAAGTTATGGGGTGGATGATTGCGGCTTTACGTCATGTAATTCATGCCCTTTTGTTGGCTAATTTGGATGAGAGGAGGACACCAGGATAACTCCAGCCAGAGTTAGATAGATAGATAGATAGATAGTATAGATCGATTTTATTTGTTTCTTTGGTTCTGTAATGCAGATTTTGCAATACAATATTGGTGTCTCTGGGTTTGTTATCCATACATTACCCAGAATATGAAAAAAAAATTATAGGAATTCAAAACAGATGATTTATTTTTCCTTTTTCCTTTCTGAACATTTATTTCTGTTTAAGCGTCTGCTTTGCTCCCTTTCAAACTGTTTCCCATAGGCATGTTTCTTTATCTTTTTAATCTGACAGCCTCTCAAATATTCATCTTTCGCATTCTTTGACAGATTCACATTTCAGAAATTCATGAGATTATTTGTTCGGAAATTGTCGCTTTGTTATTTTCTGATATTACAAGCATATTTTCTAAGGTTATACAAATCATGTTGACGGAGATAAGCCTACATTACTTGTATTGCTGTTTCTATGTACAAGAATAAGATCCCTCACACGAGTAAATCGGTAATATGTTGAGGACTCCCCCTCTCTCTCCAATCTCATCAATCAAACCTCATTTAGTGCCCAGAAATGGGCTGCAATTAATTAATCTATCTATCTATCAACATGTCTATCTATCTATCCATATGTCTATCTATCTATCAATCTATCTAGAAAAGTTACAATTACTAAACATATAACTCCTTTTAGATATTACAAACTTCATATAAACAAATCTTGTATGCATGATCACTCAGGCTACCAAGTCAAGTCACCCGACAGTAGTACTAATTGGCCGCCACTAACAATCCATTTCCGACACCAGGAGACAACCACTGTCGGTAAACAAACCGGAAACAGGGGCTTGTTCAACTTCCGGGTGTGAATTATGTACCCAGGGTCGCTTCCGGTACACAATGAGCGCAAACAAGGGCTGACATGTTGAGGGGGGGGGGGTGGAGCAATTCCATAATTTTCATATTTATTATCTTGACTTCTAGTAGTTCTAGTACCATTAAATGAGAAAACTAGATTTAAAGTTAGCAAATTTAGGAATGGTATAATTATTATAACAGTGATATAGGTCAATCATTTAAGGCAGTGTGAGGTAGGCCTATATTATTGAAAAGTCATTTCTAATCATAAGTATTAAGAATCATTCTTAGGTTTCGGTTATATTTAAATTATATCTTTTTATTTATTCATCCAATTTAAAATCAATAGTAGAAATACTGGATTATTAACATCATCTATTGTCTATTCGTCTAAAAAACCCTTGTTCTGTGATTATGTGAAATTGTGAGTTCTCAGTAAAATGTGCCAATCCCATATCTACACCGACACCACGATCGATATATCAAATTTATCTCAGATCGTAACAATCTATAACCTTGTATGAAATAATGGAGGATAATATTCAAATCAAAATGATATGAAATAACGAGATTTATATGTGTTGAAATAAGATAAAATAACATAAGATGAAATAGGAGGAAGTAGGAGAAACCAACATGGCCTCCTTAATTAATGTGAATTAGGCTCTATAGGATGACATATAATATATGACATATAATAATAATAATAAATACTTTATTAATTATATTCATGAAACTTGTTGCGTACAATCTTCTCCGTAGTTTGCATCTTGATACATTCACTGATGTCTTGATGTCATTTACAAGAGATAGAAACGATCTTGTACATGAATAAAGTCGAAATTAAGATGTGTGGATTGCACTGGTTGCCAGCTGTGCAGCGCCCTCTTGTGTCAATCTCAAAAACAAAGTTATAGCTACCAAATTTGTAATATATATGACGTTTCCCGTCTCAAACTCAAAATTATTGGAGCAGGCCCAGTTAAGGTCCAACTATCAAACACCTATGGAATTTGCACTGGAACTATTTCTGCACCAATCTTATAAAGAAAAATAGCTAAAATATAAGTTTAAATGTCATAGATATGTAGGTCTTCAGAAATGGTTCTTAAATAGTCTTTTCAATTAGGCCTATCTGAAATACCTTCCAGATAATTGGATTTCCGGATAAGCAACCTCCAAAAATGTAGTCACCGATTTTGCCATTTTAGGCAAGCCTACTCTTATTGTCCCATTTCAGGCCATTCACAGACGTGGGATTCTAATCATAATTTCATACAAACAGCTAAACGAACCCTGATATTTGAACAATAGCAAATTTCAAACATTCATAAGCTAATATGACAAGCAGGTCTGCAGAGTGTAGGCCTATAGAAATGACCTTAAATAGTCTATTTTAATTCCCTTAAATAGCTTTCAGATAATTGGATTTTTAGATAATCAACTTTCAAAACTCATTCATAGTGAAGGACAATGATGATAGCTTTAACATGCTTTTGAAGAAGAAGGTCACACTTATTCGAATGCCTTAAATGTCGGAATGTTTATTTCGTAAGCGGATTCATATGTAAATCTAAGCCATTGAATTAAAAGCATTGTGTAGCCATTATCAGAAATTCTATTGCTTTGAGATATTTTCGGGTTTTAATTTCGTGAAATTGATCGCAATTATTTTGATATTGCTTGTGATGAGTCTTTATATAATTACAATACAGTGTATTCCAAAAAGTCAGAATTAGGCCTATTGTAATATGGGGTCTGATATTGTGTTTTATGATATTAATAAAGACGGCATTCATACAACAAGTATAT
This sequence comes from Platynereis dumerilii, assembly GCA_026936325.1. Taxonomy (NCBI): domain Eukaryota; kingdom Metazoa; phylum Annelida; class Polychaeta; order Phyllodocida; family Nereididae; genus Platynereis; species Platynereis dumerilii. The sequence continues at coordinate 27,776,731 of JAPTHN010000008.1, read as the reverse complement.
TCACTGTTTTACACACAGAAAGAAGCCCTTTTAAACAAGGTGTGCTTGACAAATAAGTCTAGGAGGTGCTGGCATAAATTTATGATATACATATTTGCCTTGCTACACTATTCGTTCAAGAGCGTTATAAGCCATAATGATTAAAAGTAATACAAGGATTGGAACTGACCCCTTTGCACTGGTTTAAAAGTGTTATATTCATTGGCTCTCAACACGAAATGGCTGAAAAAGACCTTAAAAGCTGAAAAATGCTTGAAAACAGGAACACCGAGCTTAATGAAAATTCTGCAGGAAATTTATGGCCCATCAGACAAGATTAACCCGTGCAAAGGGTCAGCAGAGAGTTTTAATTAAATCCTATAAAGTGACACCTAAATGCAACCATATTGGGGGTGTTCAGGGGTCTTTTTTGTGGTATAATTGGGTGTCTGATTGGTGGTAGTCATTGTGAAATTGGTCATTTTATGGTCTTATTGGTTGTTAAATTGATGGTCTAATTCTCTGTAAATTGTCCCATCTGTAGCCCTATACACTTTGGTAGAATATACTGCAGACTAATTAAAAGCAAGCTGGAATTGCTGACATATACAACAGTTGATAGTTGGACTGAAACGTAGACAGACAGACAGACAGATGAATGAAGAGATAGATAGACATGCAAGGAGTGTTTTCTGATATATTCATTCTCGTCATGTGTGGCACAGTTATTGACAGTTGTAACAAAATCGCCATAGCTTTTGGTAGAATGACTTTTTACAACTGCCGCAACCATGCACATTGACATAGAAAGATAAATAAATAGACAGATAGATGGACAGGTGGATAGATGGATAATCAATATAGGCTTTAGATATATTGTATATCGAGGACATATATGATACATAGGCCATAAAGATACATTTACAAATATCCAGATTACAGAAGGAAAAATGACGATTTTCAAGACATGCATATTTTGCCAAATATACATGCATGCGAAGCTAGAATAGCCCACAGAGAAACATATCATAGATAGATTTATACATGGACAATTTAGATAAGACAGCTATCTCGTGGCTTCTATAGAGACACTATACAGAGCTGTGCGCCTCAATTTATTGTGCTGCCGACCCTGACAGCCTTTGACAGGGGAAGTGGCAGTGAGATGGGTTATTCGAGCATATTGGCCTGAACATTATATTTGGGGCAAGTGGGACAGAGTGGCAGATAAACATTTGGGTCTGCTGATTGCTTTTGGGCCCATGTAGTACTTGGGCGTGGTTTTGGGGATGTTCAGATAGCCTATAGGGTTAGACTGATGACAAAGTTCGCTGTGCATATAAAAAAGTAGCCATGTATAGTATTGTAAATTGTACATAATACAAAACATGCAATCATTCTGTTTCTTCTGCTTATCATTTTGAACTATTGAAAACAAATATGATCAAAATCATGAATTGACTATAATGATAAATCGTTCCAGCTAGAAACTGTCTTTGCTTATTTTTTCTCTTACACCCAATCATGATCTTATTTTTTGAGGAGCTCAAACAGACTACCTTATCTATCAAGACTTATTTTTGAGACCTGTAAATATTGAGACAGGCCATCAGTGTTGGAGGTCTCGAGGTCATATTTTAATGGCCGCGGCCTTGGCTCTGTCTCGGTCCTCTCAGATGCCAAATCCTTGGCCTTGCCTCAGTCTCGGGTAACCTGGCCTCGACTACATCACTGCAGGCCATTGATGATTATCCTCATCTTACAATTTCCATCACAATCTTATTTTTTCTTCTTCTGGAGTTTTTTTTTGTAATACAAAGCAACAAGATGACGAATTGGAAAATCACTTGACAATTTGGTTGACAAAAAGGTACATGTGTCCTACTTCAAAAATTCCCAGAAACCATAAAAATAAAGTGCCAAGGCTTGGTTGGCACCACGTTTCTGAACTCTTTCTGACTATAATAATTATACCAGTGGCGTCACTGCCATACAGACATAGCACCATTATCATCACCACTGCTATCATCTGCCCCCTCCCCCTCCACAAGTAGTATCAGCTTCTAAGCAGTCCTTAAGTACCCCTTTCCCAGCTCTCCTTAGCACTTCCTCATCTCCTTATCAGGGGGAAACAGGAACCGGAAACTGACAACTGATAAACTTCCGGTTAAGAGGAGGCAGCATTCATCAATGGAGTTGTCAGCACTTCATAATATCGAGTGTAATTCACTGGAGCTCCAAGAGAGCTGAAGTTGCCCTCAACACAGTCTTTATTTTCTGTAGGCCCATAGTTGGGAACATTAAGAGGATAAAAGGTTGAATGCATTTCTTAGAGTAAACTTAAATCACAATGATACATTTGTCACTTCGGGTTGGCAGCACTTGTGGTTTCCAATCGGTGTAACTTGGTTCGATTACAGTTCTGCCCGGGTTACCTGTTCTCCTGTTCTTATTACATGCAATATAGGCCTACCACAACAGCCCATAAATAAATGGCACGAAGGTCCATCCATTCTCCTGTTCTTATTACATGCAATATAGGCCTACCACAACAGCCCATAAATAAATGGCACGAAGGTCCATCCATTCTGGGACTTTGCGACAACTGTTACAAAATGAAATGAAAAAAGATCTCCGGGCATGACAAAGATCGTTATTTGGATTCTTCTTTATGAAAATTCCTTAGTAGTATTTTTTATATAAAATGTTTAACGAGGTAACAGCACCTACTATGATTTTTGGGTTTAACGCCTCGGCAGCACCTTATTGGGCTATATCAAGCACATACTATGAAAATTCCTTGGTATACTACAACATCATAGGTCTACCACACAAGTCTATCACTGCTGTAGGGATGACCATATCCATCATGAACAATTGGCCCTCCATCTTTCTATACACTGCATCACTCATCCTGTATCAGACAGCTGCACTGGCTCATTGTGTTCAGCTGTATGATAAACTGAAAAGCTGGTGTAGTTCAGGCTGTTCAGCAGTTTAGCAAAGCTTTTTCTGTGTGATGTTTTAGAATAAGTTGTTTATGCCAGTTGCTAGGATTAGGGTTTTTTTAAAGCTTTATCTTATGTGTCTAGTTTTCAAGATTATACAATAGGCCGATTTACTAATAGCGCGGCAAATAATTAGTCAAAAACAAGTAGTTTGCAACCTAAATATAAAGTTGATAGCATATTTTGCAATAATTGCACCCTAAATATAAGTTAATAATCAGGGTAAAAAAAAGTTGAGAACATACCAGCAATTCAAATTCACAATCGAACCTGAGAAGTATCTTATGCTGAATATGAACCCAAATTTCCGTGGTGCCTTAGCCCGCTTTCGCTGTGGAGTCGCCCCAATCCGGATTGAGACAGGCAGATATCAAGGTCTACCGGAGAATGAGCGGCAGTGTCTTGTGTGTTCTTCTGGGGAGGTAGAATCAGAGGAGCATGTTCTCATTCGATGCCAAGCTTATTCTGAGTCCCGTGATGCCCTATGGTCCATGGCAGTTGAAGAAAATTCCAGTTTCTTTGAGATGTCAGACAATCAAAAACTATGCTTCATTATGAGAGAGTCAAATTTATGCTACCAAAGTGCCAAATATTGCTATAATGTGATTAATATTCGTTCTGCTTTGTTGTACTCATGATTGCTAATACCTTGTATCTGTTTTTAAATTTTAAATTTCATTATTTTATCAAATGTTTTTAGACAGTGCTTTTAAAGTATTTTTGTATTTTGCTTCAGTCTCTCATAACTCTCCTTTTGAGTGGTGTGTTTTTTTTTGCATGTGTTTTTACTGCTAATTTGTTTTTGTACTTGTACACAGTGAGACTTTAATAAATAAATACATACATACATACATACATACATTTTGCAATAATTTCTATCTAAAGATAAAGTTAAAGTTCTAACCTAGTTTGACAGTATAATAGATACCTCCGTTTTGGGATCTAATACAAGTATACATGAATGTTTGGTTCTAACTGACAAAACGCATATTAGACCCTCGAAATTGGTGTCTAACCACTAATTAAATTTTACTTAAAATTGTATAAAATAAAAAAATAAAAAACCCAGATCAATAAACTGGTACTTATTTGATCAGCAGAAATTGGCCCCAAACCTCCCAGTGGCTTCTGCTGTGTGTTATGTGCAAGTAATACATAATTGATTCACCCAATCATTATAAATGTCTGAATCTATTGTTCAAAGATTTACAGACAGGCCTTGCAGGAAATGTTTGATTTTCTTGTGCTTATGCCATGAAAGTACAAAACGTATTGTCTGCCATTGGAGGTCAATTGGTACAGTAGAATAAGTCAAGAATGAACAAAAAAAGGTCGAAAATCAACAGTAAAAAAGAGACACCAAATAACAAAGGAAGGGCAGGAGTTGTCGTTGTATCAAGAAAATTCGATAAAACCCAGTGCATTTCAAAAATCATTGTCATTGTTAAAGTAATTTATTAGACAAGGGATGCCACCAGACAATGCCTTTTTTCGGTGAGATTTGACAGTAAAACACAAAAGTCATTCTTAATTTGACATACATTGTAGTTTAATATTGATTTAATTCCTTTGTGGGGCATTTTATACACACATTAGGCTTTTATACATTGATTTGTAGAAGTTAGAGAATTTATTCTGCAAATATAGTCAATTCTGGAAGTTGTAATGGTCTTTATTATTACTCCATTACAGTTTTGGAAAAACTAATAGGACTTAATTTCATTCTGCAAAGTGTTACATTCACGAGAGCAATAAATATTAGCATAATTAATATTCATTATTGATATTATAATAGCTGATTAGTGTAAATGGAGGATTTAGCCGTCAAAGACAAGTATCTGTTCCTTACAACATATGATTTTTGCAAAATGTCAACTTCCACATCTTCAAGCGAATGTGAGTAGTGAAGAGCACATGGTTTTACAGTCCTTGTCATATTTACGTGGAATCTCAGGTTATTTGCTCTGTTGTTACACTGTGATTTCAATTGTTAACTCAGTATTGCAACATGTGTAAAATAGCTACAAACTGTGATGTTAGTTTAAACTTGGTTGGATTCCCCAGCTTCTGGCCAATGAGGATCCAACCAAACATAAAATGACATCACAGTTTTTGGCCAGGTCTATTTTACATACATTTCAATGCCAGAGAAAAGGGATGCAAGCTGTGATACTGGGTTAACATGTGACATCACAGTTCAACAGCATGGAAAAGAACTTGAGATTTTGTGTAAACATGACGAGGACTGTAATTGTTTGTCGTCATGCGGTATGGCTAATTCAGTTTTAGTCAGCATTAAATTAGCATTTTCATTAACATAATGCACCATTAGGAATCCCCTAAAATTGCCCCTTTTTTGTGTGGAGTATCAAAACTACAATATATACTATACCTCAAATTGCATACATTGCTACAAGACAGTGAGTGAACAAATTGAAAGAATTGAAATTGAATTGAATTGAACCATGTGACGTTTTGGATTCCCATGTGTTGATATGCAAACATATGCAATTTTACAGGAGGATTTTAAGGCATATTTGATACAAATGGCAGCCAATTTTCTTTGCAGTGTGTAACGTTACATATGGCCCGTTATGGGTCATATTCTAATATATGATTACTTATATAATCTACCTGCCTTGAAATTAACAACCTGAGTGTTGTTAATGGGTTGTCAGCTTTTCATTGATTAATATTTAAATAGTTTATGAGTTTGTCTCAAGTCAATTTCATCCTATGTGACTCTACCACAACATGGGGCTAAAGTGCACACAGTCAATATCTATGTTTAAAAAAGTTTTGTTATTCTCCGATTGTCAACTTATTGAATGAGTAAACGATATAGAATGTCACTAATTGCTTTGCGGGCTCAGCACCACAAAATGGCTGACAATTTTCTCAATATTCGATAATTTACATGTCCCTGAAAAGACCGTCGAAGCCTTATTTGACAAACGGAGTGCAGGTTTAGTTACATTTCTGCCATTTTCTGGTGTGGTCACACATTATAAATGAAGATTGAGTGATCTCCTGATCTTGCTATAGATTATCTTGCTATAGATTATTCCAAAAATAAACAATTTAGGAATGACAGATAGATGGCACTTTCTCTTTGATGTTGCTTTTTAGCAGTTAAGTATTGTCTATTTTTCACAAGAGAATTATGCATTTTGTCAATGTTTGCTTATTCCAAAAATAAGTAAATTTGGGAAAATAGATAGCCTAAGCTTTCTCTTTATGTATAGGCCTATATATTTATTCTGTTTTCTATCTCTCCATATTCTTTTTTCATTGGCATTCAACCATTTTTATGGTTCAATGATGATTTGCATTTTGTCAATGTTGCTTTAGAAGGTAATGGGCCTTAATAGATTCCATGATTGAATAGAAGGTGTGTATTTTTCACAATTTTAAAGGCTAGACTTTAAAAGTAAATTGAAAATGGAGTGATAACCAAGCTTTTGTCAAGGTAACTGTACTTTTAAAACAGTAAAAATATCAACCAATGTATCTCTATAGATGTATTCACAGGTGTTTTTATTTTCACTGATGAGAGAATGTGTTTTAGAATTAAATAACATTTTGCAGAAAAGTATATTACATTTCACAGTATAGAAATCCTGCATCTCAATAGATCCAAAATTGGAGTAAGCTGATATACAAGTTGAGATGGGAGATAAAGGTACAATTCTCAACATGTTACACATTTACCCCTTGTGAAGTATCATTCCCTTGACCAACACATACACTGATACAAGAGACACTAATTAAATGCCTCATCTGAACAACATCCAGCTGGTACCTATGTTGCTCATGAAGGTCCACTGAAAATGTTTTCTTTTCGATTCGCCACTCAAACCCATGCAGGCACAAACCTTCGGCAGAGCAGGTCTGAATCATTACAACTCAGCCTGTCAGCTGCCTTGGTTCTGGCAACCATACTTTCTTAACCCATCTAAGACTGGCTGTCTGTTACTCTTTTAGAGTGTAGAATAAAAGGAATAGGAAAGGATGGACCCGGAAAAAAGGGTTCAAGACAATATTTGAACTTCAACAGAATAGATGGCTTTCTAACCTAACATCTTGACTCTCTGAGAGCCACTTTCTTTTTGTTTTCGTTTCCAAATCTCTTTTTCTCGTTTCTATTTCCTTAATTTTTGTCGGTCAGCTAGTGTGCCTTTTTTGTTTGAATTTGCCAAATGTCTTTTTAATTCCTATATTCTTTCCTTTTCTCTTCCTTCCTTTCTGTGTACTGTCAAATTTTTGGATATCTCTTCTTTATTTTTTCTGTTACTCTCTTACTCTCTTTTATTTGCAATTTTATACTTCTTCTTTTCTCATACTTTCTTCCTTTATTTTTGTTAGCATTCATGTTCTTTTACATTATTTTCATTAATTAGGCTTGTTTTTTCATTTCCTTCTTTGTTGTATTCCTTGAAGAAAAAATGGGACACATGCTCAGTGTTTCTAATAGTTGCTCTATAAAAATTCTCTTTCTTTACCATTATTCTCCTCCTCCTTCTCCACTTTCTCCACTTTCTCCTCTTTCTCCTCCTTATCTTCCTCCTCTTCCTCCTCCTCTTTCTCCTCCTCCTTCTCCCCCTCCTTCTCCTCCTCCTATTCATCTTCCTCATCCTCTTCCTCTTTCTTCATCTTATTCTTCTTCTTCTCCTTCTCCTCCTCCTATTCCTCTTCCTCCTCCTTCTCCTACTATTCCTCCTCTTCCATCTCCCTCCTTCTTCTCCTCCTATTCCTCTCCCTCCTTCTTCTCCTCCTATTCCTCTCCCTCCTTCTTCTCCTCCTATTCCTCTCCCTCCTCCTTCTTCTCCTATTCCTCTCCCTCCTTCTTCTCCTCCTTCTCCCCCTTTCTTCTCCTCCTCTTCCTTCTTCTCCCCCTTTGCCTTTTTGGGTTAAATGCTGCATCTCTATTATTCTTATTCTTCTGAGATGACAATAAATTTATTTCTAGGCATCCATGGACATTTTATAGAGTAGAGTGTCCCAAATCTCTGTATTGTCTTTCTCCTCCCCTTTTTCCTCTCCTCTTCTTCCTCTCCCTTCTCTTCCTTCTTCTCCTCCTCCTTCTTCTTCTCCTCCTCTTTGCTTCTTCTTCTTCTTATTCATTGAGTTCCTTTTTTTAGAAGACCACTGGGTCAAATGCTGCATCTCTATTCTTATTCTTCTGAGATGACAATAAATTGATTTCTAGGCATCCATGGACAATTTATCAAGTAGGGATATCCAACGTTTCTATATTGCTCTATTGCTTGAGATATTTCGGTTGGGGCTGGCTGGGGAGTCCACTATCTGATGGTCTATATCTACTGTGGGGGTCTAAATCTAGTGTCAGGGGTCTACTGTCACAAAAAAGGGCCATAAGAAAATAGTCTATGGTAGCAGTCGCACTGGTTCGATCATCTACTGCCACACTAGCAATTGTATAGTAGACGTAAAATGCACTGTGCTGCATGTAAGTAAGCAAAATGGGTTTTGTTTTGCCATTGGCATTGGTTCAATACCAGACTTCCTCAACTAGACTGCTTGTGGAAACCTGAATTCAAATCTGATGAGATAAAAACATACTGGCTCAAAAAGGCTGATATAATATTATGAGGCATTACATGGGTTATTGCAATGGCTGTCAAACTTCTTTGCTATACTCAGAGTTTGGTATGGTCAAAGTCTATTTGTATCCCACATGCCTTAAATATAGTCCTTTATGACCCAATATGTTTTCTTTTCATCAGATGAGCATCCGTGTTTCCTCAAGCAGATAAGTTGAGGACAATTAGCATTGACTCAACAGCAAGACATAACCTATTTCACTTACTTTCAAACGGCACTGTATAGCAGCTTCAGTCGTCCTTTGGCTCATTGCTGTGTCCTCTTCCTTCATAATTAGCCTTGGTACTTAGTGCGTGAATTTTATAAATAAAGTTCCAATATAAACCCCAATTACTCAATAATCTCTGTGAGTATACATGTAAATATGGACTGTGAATTTAACATTTTTTTAAAGTTTTCATCTGTTACATGGACAGAAACGATTCTATTTTAATCTATATTACAATTTTCCAAAAGTCTGTCTCAATTTTAGCAGTGTTCTTGTTGCACCACTTTTTCAAATTCCTGTGAAAGTATACTGTGCACTTAGGGTGGAGAGCTTCTCCTAATAGTTTCATTTTGAGTCAATAAATATGTCGTGCAGGAGCAGGGCTACAAGTTTGTAATTTCAGATAAGCTAACAGTTTATTGAATCCAGAAACTAGGTCAATAATGCCAGGACCATTTAAGTTGATAGGCCAGAATGTGTAAACTGTCAATATTTTTCATTATAGCTCTGTGCCCAATAAAACGACATGGTTTCAACGTTTATGTGTCAATATATATGCCATTTAGTTATTAGTCTAAATATAATAGCTGAAGCCGATGATTTCCAACAATTGAACTTGAACTATTGCCAAATTATCATTTTAGTAATTTAGTTTTCAGGCCCACTCAATGTATGATGATTATTTTTCAAACCAATTATACCCAATATTTCAACTTGAAATATTGCCAAGTTATTATCTAGTAATTAGGGTCAAAGCATAATGTAAGAATATTATTATTTAAACCAATGATTATCAATATTTGAACTTGAACTTTTGCTAAATTGTTATTTCAGTGATTTATATTTTGTCACTCAATGCTTGAATGTATTTTTAGACATAATTCTACAGTCCATGAGTATAGAATGCAGCTTGGCACATTGGTAAGATGATCAGCTGATGGTGGTCTTAAAGCATCTTGGTTTAAGAAATAGATAATATAATTGCCCCCTACAGGCAGTTTTGTTGAGGAAGCTTGGTATTGACCCAATAGCAACACTTCACCATTTTACTTCCCAGCAGAACTGTATATATCATCTGTAAAACAATATGTTTATTTATACCATCAGCTGGGCTTAGAGCATTAACGTCCACTATTGGAAAAAATAACCCTAAGATATTAAAGGAGTATCAATTTTTGCACCTGTGAAGCTGAGATCAAAGGCTTTTGCTTACCTTACATATTTCATGCTTCATGCTCATGTAACATTACATCAATATATTGTATATTTAGAAGCATGAGGCATAAGGAGGGTCAAATAGAATAGATGGTTTGTTCTGCTTTGACAAAGAATGTAAAAGAGGAGATCAATTGGGATAGCACATGTATGATGTTAAGTAAAAGGAAACAGTGTGAAATAGCCTGTAAATAGGTCGGAGAACCACAGACATTAAAATGAGTAGACCTATTATACTTGTTACCCAAGGTTGTGTTCCATGCAAAACTACACTCTTGTTCATTAATATGGATTTTTTTGGGGGGGGGGGTAGTGTAAAAGTAAATTTCAGAGTTTGAACGTTACCAACGTAAATGTTGTCTTCCCGAATCACTCTTTGAAAGTATCAACTGCATGCCATTTTTGGCAAGAACGTTGAATTTTTGATTGGATGCCTCACACGGTTACACCTCATAAACACCCAGACTTTACATATTTCACCCTGCTGTCGCCTAGCTCTACCTGAGATCAATTCTGTAGCATGAGTTATAAACCGTAGCATACTCTTCCCTATGCCAGTCATGGGAAGGAGTTACTATTGAATCTGACCATCATGTGCTCGAATAGAAGTTGCCAAAGTTATCAATTTCAGTTTCAATGCTGAAGTATTCCATAGTTATGAGCAAGGGTGTATTGGATGATTCATAGACTACCATTTAAGTTACATGTAGCCAAGATTAATCAGTCAGTGGCTAATTAGCCCGCTATCTATCATCACTAATTCATAGTCAGATTGATGAACCCAAAGTCTGCTGCTTGCCTCAGCAGATTAACTGATCACTTATCAGATAATTTGTCGAGTCAACGATTACAGATTACTCTTATCTATTGACTAACTTTTAATTGCTGAGATACTATCTATAGTGATTTGAGTGCAACCAAAAAAGTTACATTCAAAAGGCATGTTCCATCAAACATGACAGGATTTGTAAAGAGACCAACAGCCACAGGCAGCTAAACTATACGAGATAGCTTGACAGATAGATGGGTAAACTGATATGGATCTAGATAGATAGATAGATAGATAGATAGATAGATAGATAGATAGATAGATAGATAGATAGATTGATAGATAGATGGATAGACAGACAGATAGATAGATAAATAGATAGATAGATAGCTAGATAGATAGATAGATAGATAGATAGATAGATAGATAGATAGATAGATAGATAGATAGATAGATAGATAGATAGATAGATAGATAGATACTGAACTCTTATGTTTGTCATTACAATATTGTACCCTTCCCTTACTAAACGTCACTCCTCCACAATTATAGCCCACAAATCAGGAAGTCCATAACATGTCCCATTTACTTGCCAGTGGGACATTTAGTTGCCAGAATAGACACTGATAAGATGGGTTACTGTTTGGCTATGCATTAAACATTAATTAATCAGAAAACCATGGTCAGGTTTTGTCAGGTTAGCATGCAACATTATAAAACCTAGATTTTTCATTGAAGCAGCTAGATTAGTAGTAGACAGAGTTGAAGCATGTGGCTTTTGAAGTACATTATGATGAATTATTGACCCCATCAGTCATACTAGTGGATGGCACTAGTGGAGGGTATGCAAATGTTATTTGTCAGAAATTGATCCCTTGACCCAATTCTAAAACCATCTACTACCATCAGTCTAGTTGATGCTGATCATTCATAGATAGTGCTTACTCACACTGTAAAATAATGCTGTGGTGCTGAAGCATTGCTTTTACTGGCCTCATTTAGTCACTGGAAGTCACTGGTGTAATTATTTGAATTATTATAATTACGCATTACAGTTTACAAATGCAGCACAATGTCATATTGTCTGCATTAGTTGTATAAGCAGTAAAGCACCTTATAACTTCAAATAGAAAAATAGGATATTTGATTATGCTGTTTTTCATGGTTGTGAAGGGAGCCCATGCAAGACATTTTCAGTGGACTTTCAAGAACAAAATCACAACAGGATGTTTTTCGAAGGATATGTTAATTGAAGGCCCGTATTATTAGTGTCGATGTTGTGCAAATACAATATCCCACATTACGGAGTAAATGTGTAACATCGTTGAGGATACCCACTCTCTATCATCTTATCAATCAACCCTCATGAGCACCAAGAACTGGGCTCAGAGGGCTGCGCTTGCCATATCCATCTATTTATCTATCTATCTATAAAGGTTTTGGTTTGCCATTATGCATATGGTAAACTTCTGCGACATACTTTTCACAGTGAATAGATTCCACTATAGATTTGCCAAGGCCGATAATGCATTAGCGCTGTTCAAACCTGTTGATTCTAATCCCATGCATTATAAATGGGTTGCAATAGAATGGCCCTGACCCCTATTTGACCTAACAGGAAGTGGTTCTATATGCAAATCATTACGCATGGCTGCCCATGAGTAGTTTATTGACACCACAATGCCACAATGGACTCATAATGCCACAATGGACTCATAATGCCACAATACAATAGCCACAATGCCTGGATAGGCCACAATGGAGTTCCATAATAGACTTATAGATCACATCATGGACTATGGTTTCTAATCCAAACGATAACAATATCGAACTGTTTTGTCCAGAATTCTGATCGAATTCAGATCAGCTCAAATAACAGTGATGCTCTGTGCTATAATTGGCTAAAAGCATATATACTCGTAGTACCTGTTTTTAGTTTGAACAATATGATGGTTGTCATGTAACAAGTAACGTCTATATTGACCGGGCATAATTTGAATATTGTGCTCAATCTGATAATCCCACTTGCATGATTATTCATGTTTGAATTAGTTCTACAGAGTGGAAAAAAGCACACATTCTCTAACCTGGCAAGAAATGACAATAATGACAATATGGTTGTGTGATGGTTTATGGGTTCTATTCAAGCCACAAATCAATGTTGACAACTTTAGATGGCTTGCCATTTACAATGATTATGAGAAGCATTGAAAACTGTTTGGAAAATTGTCTGGATGCACAGAGCAACTAATGCAGTCATTGGAATGGGGTTCAGTTTGATGACATGTACAATGTACATGTACTGTAATGCAATTCAACAATTATGGTAAATCTTCTGGTACAGTGCATCAAACATTTTAATGCCAAGTCTAAATGGCTCAACTTTGCATGATAAGAATGATCTGGCTCATGCCAACAACACCCAGAGAATCTACCCTAGACGAATCCTGTCATTGCCGCTTCTTATCATAAGATTTTGCGTCATAGCGTCACAGCCAATCAGCGCCTAGGATTTCTCTCCACTTCAAATGTTTACCGGCAATTTGCGAAGCAACTATTAACTCCTCAGAGACGTACGACCTACCATTTTAAAGGTCTCAAAGAGATCTATCCACCCATATAAGAATCACCCATGTAACCCTTACGGAAGTGTGCGTAACAGCGAAATCGCCCTCATTTGCATAAACTGTGTGAAGGCCTGTTCATTGGCCATCTTTGTGGGCGTGTCTGATCTAATCACTGAAGGCTCTGCTGAAGTGGCCAACAACGGCCCAACACGTTGCCAACAACCCTGACCCAGAACATTGTGAATTGAAGAGAGTTGAAAACATGTGAGTCTAGTCAATAAAACACCGCGGCAGATACCTGAGTCGGAGCCAAGGACAGGAGGCTGTTAGATGATGCCAGTGCCACTGCACCATGTTTATTCTTTATTTTGCATCAGTTTTTGTAATACTTGTCATCCTTAAATAATCAGTGCTGCATCTGAATTGCATAGGACAGTGTGTGTGGTTTGAATGCTTCAGAGTAGTCATGCTATAATACCTGCCACGTGCTAACAACCTCCACCTAGAGCATTATGAATTGATGAAAGGTGAAAACATGCGAGTCTATAGTCAATAAACACCACAGAAACCTGAGTAGGAGCCAAGAGCAGGAGGCTGTTAGATGATGCAGGATGTAACATTGTATACTTTGCATCCCATCGTAATGGTTTATTCTTTTTCTGGTTTCTGTTTTTGTAAAACTTGTTGTCCTGATGTTCAATGCTTCATCTTAATTGGGATTTTCAACTCTTTAGAGTATTCATGCTGAAATACTTGTCACGTGTTAACAACCTCCACCTAGAGCTTTATGAATCGATGCAAGGTGAAAATATGCGAGTCTAGTCAATAAAACATCACACAGAAACCTGAGCTGGAGCCAAGGGCAGGAGAATGATAGTGCGGGGCGCATTGTCAAGATTGTCTATTTTGTGTTTGTTTTTATAATAAGTTTTAGTTTTGTATTGATGGAAGTGACAATGTCATCTTGTTTTACAGGCATCTTGTGTGTAAAAACATCATGCAGAGATGGTTTATTCTTGTTTTTGGTCTTGCATTTGTTTTGTTATTGTCCCAATGATCAGTGACATCCTGTTCTTTATTTGGTGTTGGGAGATGCAGAATTCAATATGCATCATATTTTGGTTGTTTCTTCCCTGTCTCTCTTTCACTGTTTTGTTTATCATGCTATTCTGTTGTCATTAATCAGTGACATTCTTTTTCTGCATAAGTTGTGTGACATGCATCACAAAGGGATGGTTTATCCCTTCTCTCCGTTTTGTTTTTGCAATCCTATTTGGTTTGTCCCAATGATGGGTGACATCCTATGCATCACTTGTGCAGCATTTTTTGCCCCATTTTCGTTTTGTAATGCTATTTGCTCTTCCCATCTAATCAGTGGCACCCTTGGGTTCTGCAGTTCATTAGTTGATGGCCTGCACCTCTTTAATGTGCTCTTTCCCACTTTATTGTGGCCATTACATTGTTCCGGGTATTGTATTTTGGGTAGCCTATATTGCACACTGCGGTGACTCATTGTGCCACGGAATATCAGCCGTTTATAATGTACAATACGTACGTGTACAGAATATTGTTATGGTGTGTGTCTGGGTTGCTTTGAGAATTTACTGTCTTTTGTAGGTCATTTACATCATGTCTGAGATTATTAATCTTTCTTGGTCAATATAGAGCAGTTAGATGCTAAAATTGTGATTTTGAGAATGGGCTTGCTTGTGTGAAGTAACTTTTTTTCAATCTGATTCTGATGTCATTCATCAATCCTTTGAGTGGCAATAATTTGTCTTATAGGGTTTCACACTCTCTTATAACAATCCCACAATCTGAAGCTCGGCAATGTGCATCACGTATGACTTACTTCACAGTGCAAAGAGGAGATTTTATACTTCAAACAGATGCATCATGTATTGTGGTAAAATCTTTGGGGTATTGCAAACATATTGGACTTGTCTGTTGTACAGGGTTTGGGTATTGCAGTCTGCCTTTTGGACCATAAATGCAGAGGGCAGGATGTACTAATTCCTCCAGAGCTGCTTGCAGCTCGGAGGACTGCATGGCAGTGCTAGCTGATCCGTCAGCCTTCATTTCCTGCTTTCGGTAAACATGACATATAGTGATTTACTCAACTCAACTCTATTTTCTCCTCCACCTCTGCACACACGCCTTCCAATGCCGAGAATAGTCAGAAATTGAGATTTTTCTGATGCGTTTTGACCAAACCACAATGGCTACCCCTGCCTGTCCCTAACCCAAAATCGGAATGCAGCAATGTGATTGGTCAGCGCAGGCTGACAGCCGAGCCTGCATATAGCTGACAGGTTCCTGCCGAAATGAAGCGATCTGATTGGTCGAAGTCGTCTGGCTGCTAAGTTACAAAGACACTAGATGGCAGCACCATCCTGAAGCAGAAAATAATTCCAGGTGTGGCAGCACTAGTTGTTTACTTTATAAATGTTTGATACCATAGAAATACATAGAATGGACATGAGGTTCTACCAGACTGTGACGTCATTGTGACATCATGTCTCAGGGCAGTTCCAATATGGCGGATTTGGTGACCTCATCTGGAGGTGGCGTCATACAGCCTCACGGGAATCCCCCAACCAGCCCCATGTGGATTGTGAAGCCAAATCATTGGTGTACGGTTATGTGTCTTTTGCCAAAAAAAAACTTGGATTTAAAGCCCTCACCATACCATGAAATACCACTAGATTATGAATAAAACCCATCAGATTAGTTCATTTACATAACTAACTGCCTAACTATGGAATTTTATCAAAATCTATTGATGCACAATGCCCCATTTACATTGCGCAAAAATTGCTGATCAAATGGTTACATTTTGTTACATTGCCAGACATATCAACAATTTTACGTCTGTAGTGTGAAATCACTAATGCAAAAAAATTTCATCTATAACAAGAATCTGTACGTTGCAAGAATTGCACCAAAAGGCAGAATAGAAAGAGGAATGCATAAGGCATGATTATGTGTTGTTGTTTTTTGTCTGGTATCAATTGAAAATAATTATGATACTAATGCATTTAATTATGCAGTTGGCGATTGAGAAAGGTAGAGGTTGGGGAGGGGGGGGTTAAACTAACCCCCCGCCCCCTGAATGAAGATTTTAATAAAAAAATATCTTGATTAATTAAGAACATTTTTATCTGTGTTAAACACGCATTTGACATTTTACAAATTCACAAATGACATATATACATGTCTGATACTGTGATTTGGGGAAGGGGGGGGGATTAGGAAGCAGCCGTGGAAATAAATTTGGGGAAGGGCCTACATAATTATTTTCTGTGATGAAAACAAGAATTTTTTGTTAAACACCAAAACTTATCAACAGTAGCCCTGGGATGTACTCAATGAAGATTAATACATACATGTATGTGTATCGATTTAAAGCTCTTGATGAGTGGAACACAATTGTGTTCTCTGTGCCATAATAAACATTTGAGGAGTTAAAAATCTGAAATTTTATGCCACGCCTCAAAACTCTGCACCCATGACCCATTCTTGGTCTGTGGACCTCTGGGACAGTTGTCCAATACATATGACAATTGTACAGCTGTGATTTTGCAATGGATAATTACTTATCTCTGGTTTCCCAGTCCATAATTGGAGTGTTAAAGTTTATATGAAAATAATTCCATTTAGGCCTATTGTTATTTTTTTGCATTTAGGCCAAATTCAGACAATCAATAATATTCTTTTTGAAAGCTCGACAATCAATAATTCTGTCCCTTTGTATTAATGCAGCAATGACATTTTCTGGTCTCACAAGAATCCTTTCGGTCTGACAAGAGGTGCCTGTTTGTCAGACTGAATGTCTGACAGATGCCGGATGATCTTCGCAAAGCCTTTGTATGTTTCGTAACACTGGCGCAATCCATTGATTAGGTACAGAACTTTTTGGCTAATCCCAGGCTGATTAAACAGTATTACGGACCTCGGAAAAATCCGGGCCCATCGCATTGTACAGGCCTACAAAATGTCTGAGGTTCCCGGAAAAAGTTTATTTGTGCGCTACCAGGGCCGTAACTAGGATTTTGGGAGAGGGGGAGGCACAATGAGGCAGGGGGTCTGGGCGCCGCTATAGGCCACCAGAAGCCAACGGTATCCAGAGGGCTGGAGATTCTTTCTGTGCAATATGGAACTCTGATTCCAGCATGGAAGGCAAGGCTTTGAACTTTGAACTTTTATTTGTATCAAATTAATACATACACACATTAACATAAGTCACAGCGGGGCCAATATTTTTGAGAACATGCCTTTATCATGGAATGGAATAAATTAGACTCATGACTAATTATCTGATAATCCACATCAAATTCTAAAAACCTCTAACTTATAAGTTTTTCTCTCTGTCTGCCATCGGCTACCCTGCCTCCTTCTCAACTCTTGCCTAGCCTATACATTTTTGACATTTACCTCTTTGCGTCTTCTCCCAGACATTCCTAGCTCTTTCCTACCCTCTCCTGCCCTGTCTTATTTGGTTAATTTGGTCACATCACATGTACAATTATATATGTATTTTTTTTAATATCTTGCGTGGGCCCCCCTGAGAGGATGGGCCCATGGCAGCTGCCACCTTGCCACATAGGCCAGTCCGCCCCTGGCCAGGGCCAACCCAACTATCCAGCTCTGGAGGTGCACATTGCATGTGCTTTTCTAGTGATGTTTGCTTGGGCTGTGAAGGCTGATTCCACTGCATGCTGGTGCAAACTGTTATGCTTGCTTGAAACCCAGTCATTCTGGTGTTTTTGTGCCAGACATGCAGTATAATGCAAGGCATACTACAAAAATTGATCTTTCATGGACTTCATGGCTATGATAGAAGTAAATTGTATCTGATTCTGATTCATATCAATTTCTCTAACAATCCTACAACGCCAATCTAGCTGTACCAAATTATTTGTGGTTTTGTTCTTTTGTGGTATCAGTGGTGGGTGTATCCAATATAATAATGTTTTAAAGCGCACTGCTGAATACAAGTCATTCTGGTATCTTAGCAAAACAATTTCATGTTGATTTAGTTAAATTTTAAAACAATTACACGAAACAGAAATAAATTTTATCTTATTCTGATTACGATTAAACTTAATTTCTAGAAGAACCTGAAGCTGTGGAAAACTGGCAAATTATTCAGGCACAGTACAAAGAAGAGATTTTGCACTTAAAACTGATGAATCATACATAGTGAGGTCGATCTCTAGGGTATTGCAAACATATTGGACCTGTCTGTTGTACAGAGTCTGGGTATTGCACTATTGCAGTCTGTCTACAGGGCAATAGAGGCAGAGGGCAGGACGTACTAATGATGTTTGCTGGGGCTGTGAAGGCTGATTCCACTGTATGCTGGTGCAAACTGTTATGCTTGCACGAAACCCAGTCATTCTGGTGTTTTTGCACCAGACATGCAGTATAATGCAAGGCGTCTACTATAAAAATCGATCCATGGTAGGGTATCATTCACTTCATGGCCATGATTTTGTGGTATTGTTGATACATTGCTGTCAATGGAGGGTATACTACAGTGTATCCAAACACGCTACAAATTGCATGAAAACAAGGTCATTTAGGGGGCGACAGATCTCTAACCATACCAGTACTTATTGTTTGTTGTGCTATTTTTAAAAGCATGCCACATTTTACAAACCTAACGTTCAATATGCTGCACAGTACACAATATAATAATAAATCAGTGGTCAGGTTGTATTCACTTCATATCCATGATGTGTTCTAGATTTGGTGTTATTCTATCCTAAACATGGTATTCTGGCAATGAAACATGATCTTTCTGGTGTTTTTTAATTTGTTTGGCATTCGTATGCTGTACAGTGTGCACTATAAAATTAATCAGTGGTCGGGTCATATTCACTTCATGGTCATTATGTTGTTCAGATTTGTTATTGTTTTAACTGAAGTTATAGTATTTAGGCATGGCATACTTGCATAAAATCTGGTCTTTCTGAACTCATTATGATGCTTGCACAATATACAGGTACACCAACATACGTTATTTCTATCAGGGTTGCATTCATTATACGGCTTTCATTACCTTTGCTTCATTTAGGCATATACTAGAAACAAACATGCTATATTCTAATTTCAACATGGTTATGGTTCCCTGTCAGGGATACCCATTGTTGCAGAAAAGGCAGATAATTAAAAAATGGCAAAGTAGAAACAGATCTGATCAGCCTGTGTTTGTCAGCATATGAAGATTTCTGCAGCCATTGAATGTTTGCTTCTTATTGCCTTGAAAGTAGCTACATTTCAGAATCATGGACTGAATGGACCTTATGCTATCTTATTCCATGTTTTTTGCCTTTTATGCAATGAAATTTCTGGTTAGGCTCATACATATTTTGATGCCACCAGCTGTATAGCCATAAATTGGAAAATGTTATAATGACCTTTAAAAGTGTAACAATGAAATATATCTTTGAAGTATTTTAAATCATTCAAATATGCAATAGCTTTACCAGGTGCTAATAAAATTGTCAGGTGTTAGAGAAAGATGTGCATAACGCTTCGTCCTTGAAATAAATTCCAAACAAACACAACGTAAAGATGAATGCCTCAAAATTTGCCTTGACAAGAAGCTTTAATGTGTATGATCCTGCAATGCAAGCAGTGGTGATAAAAACATTCTCAAAATGCATTCGACACACGCACTTCACTTAACTCATTGAGAACATGAGCACGTTGGTTGTTCTTTCTACCCTTGGCTCATCTTGAATGATTTTGTATCAGAACTATGGACCATGTTCATTAGAGGAAATTTTGAGGAAAACATGGTTGTGTCCTTTCACTCCTTTGTCCTTTTTGTTTTCATTTCTTTAATGTGTTCCCTCTTTCTTTAGCCATTGATGGGAATTGTAGGGCCACTCAAAATCCCAGTGGGACCACATGAATGGTGAGAGTTTTCCGGGACAGAGTATCATTCAAAATGGCATCAATCAGACTTTTGAAGATATCGCTCTTATGTCTCTCACTCCATCTATCTATACATCTTAGGATTTCATTCTATCGCCCTTCGACTTTGTGATTTTCAGTCTATCAACTCTCAGAGCCACAGAGAGTATTATGCCTATGTCCTATGAGAGTCTGTTTGAACTCAATTTCTAAACCTCCATTCCAACAGCTTTCCAATAACAACCCCAAGGCTTTACAAATGCCGTTGACCAAGCTATGCAATAACACACTCGTTTAAACGACAAGAACTGAGATTGGAAAATAGATCAAAGGCCAGGCGGTCAGAATTCTCAAGTTCAATAGACTGCCCTAAACAAGATTTTATTAGTAAGTTAAGCTTATTTCTAAAAATGTATGTTTGATTTTCCATTGTATATATATTCACTTTGCAAATGACTTAAAATTAAAAGCACGTAATGGGTATTATGCACATAGTTTTCCCATAAAGGAATGTATGTGCCATGGAGAGCTAAGAACTGCCAAAAAGGCTGCATGTTTCATGAAGGTGACCAGCCAGTTTACAAATACTCAGTAAACATACTAATTATAACCCGAATCATACAAATTAATACAATGCAAATTCACAATTGCTGCTGTATGGAGCTTTGCACTCTAAAAAATGTTGGGGAAAAATTGGTTTTTTTTATTCAAAATGGTTTTTTGAAAAACCAAATTTCAATGCAAAAGCAACATGGATTTTAAAAAAAATCCATGTTGGTTTTTCCGATGAAATTTGGTTTTTCAAGAAACCATTTTGTATCTAAAAAACCAATTTTGTCTGAAATTTGTTAGAGTGTGTGCATGTACAATGTACTGTAGTCTAAAGTTTTGTAAGCCCAATTGTACTTGAAACTTGCTGTAATACAACTAAGCAAAATTGATTTTGGTCTGATTCATTTGATTTCAACTATTAGTTTAACGATACTTCGTGCAGTTTTTCTGTTAGGGAAGTTCTCTAATTTGGCATGATTACAATAATCACGGATCAAAAGGAACTAACAATCAAGACAAAACTCTGATCCCGAAAATGACGCTACACATTCTGTGACTGAGCCTCTGGTGTAATCCAGTAGCTGTGCACTATAGTTCCTCTTGCTAGAAGTCTGATGATTGCACCGGAAAGAGGCTAGTTTGTTACTATGGCCACTGATTGTTGCCAGGGTCAATTGAGCAGAAAGCGTTCAATTGTTGGTCATCATTTTGTTCCAATCAATTGACTTTTTTGATTGTTCTGTTTGTTTATTTGTCTGAGGTCTGACATTGTTACAACTTACTAGAAGCAGGGAGCTGAACAAATTATTGATTTTGGCTCTTTATCAGGAAGGCCAGGGAGACAAAAACCTGTTGACATTTACATAAATAGGCTGACCTCAGCAATATCTTTTTTTATTACCTTTTTGGAGATGTTCTACTTTTCATTTTAAGTCCATTTATTCCATTTTAAATATATTTTTAAAATCAATCATTCAGTGCTTAAAGAAAACTACAACAGACTGACTATATCAGTCTCTATTGCAAATCAGCGCACTTTTCAATTGATAGTTGTCTCGGAGATCAGGATATCTGAGGCTTTTTGAAAATAATGTTCTCATTGCATGAGTGTACTGAAAATATAAGATGTTTTTCATGGTGTTTTCTTTGATGCTTGAGAGAATCCGACACTTTATTATCTTGGGGCATTTCTTCAAAATGTATGTTTGCATTAGTGGACTCATAGAATGAGAAGTAGTACGAATCCAAAAAGAAAAGAAGACATATTGTTTTTCGCAATATTGCTGAGGTCAGCCTATTCATTTAAATGTCAACAGGTTTTTGTCTCAGTCTTGCAGACTGTTTCACTGGCTTTCCTGATGAGGAGCCAAAATCAATAATTCGTTCAGCTCCCCACTTAGTGAGTTCTGATAATGTCAGACTTCAGACAAATAAACACACAGAACAATCAAAATAGTCAATTGATTGAAACAAAATGATTACAAACAATTGAATGCTTCTGCTCAATTGACTTGCTCTCAGAGCTACAGAGAGTAGACCAACAAACAATCCAACAAAAAATCCAAATGTCTCATGGCAATATAATGAAATCTGATGTACAGATGGTTGGTGCAAAAGATGTAAGAACGACATCATCAAAGGTCTGATTGATGTTATTTTAAATGATGCTCTGTCTACAAGAAATGCAATAATTCCTTCGGTCCCACTAGCACAACAAATCTCCTCCAGCACAAGGTTATAACAGGTACTAACCCTAAAGTAATGAATACAACCACATTTACTTTATTAAATAGGACGAAGATTTTTCCTTTTTCTTCTGCATGAATGAGATCCCCATTTCAGGTCGCAAATCCTTTTTAGCAGCAGTTCGGATATTTGAAAAACAAACAAAGGATACATGTATACCAAAACATGCCAATTCTACATAAAAAAAGACAACTATCACAAGCTACATATGAATATTATTGGAAGTGCCAGTGTGTTCATCAAGCACAAGTCAGCTGTGTACTGACCAATTGAATCACACAAACCAATGTCAACACCTTCAGAAGAATTGGCATTTCTAATGATATGAGGGAGGTACTGAAAACTGCTTGGAAGAATGTCTGGATGCACAGCTGACTTCTGAATGTGCTTTAGTAGCACTATATCATGTTATGTGCGAGATTGTTGCATGGGTGTTTTACTGCAACTGAAAACTTCATTATTTGATAGGTGGTTGCACTGTTAGTTGCCAGGAGAGTTCTAATCCAAGTCACTGACCAGTGGCTGCAATTTCAACAGTGGTCTGCTGCTTATAATGCAATTCATTATATTGCTACCAAATAATCATGTGGCATAATTTTCACGCTTCAAGAAGTCATGAGGAAATTTCGAAGTTCCAAACGGTGTAGATACGATGCACCAGGTAATCAAGTTGTCACCAAACTACTAGTCTTTGATGCTATATTGCGGTAATTCCAGGTTTTATGACACTTTACACTGGTTGTATATCACTACATTTGTTGGCTTGACAACCGCAATTCTAAGTTGATACTTCACTTGGAAGTTGGGAAAGACTCTGGTGATCTGTTGAAATTATGCAGCCTGTCCAGTTGCAGATTCTCCCAGTAGATCTAAAGTCTATTCAGGAGGCTCACCCTGAATCCTGATTATGGCGGAATACTCTCGCAATTCAATGGCTTAGTGAAGTTTTATCAGTTTGTGGAATGTCCTTTGACTTTCTGGGTTAGATATTTTATTGAATTAGTCCGCCAACTAGTTTCTGTTTCTTATTAATAGCATAAAGGGTCTGCAGCTTCTTTAGATTCTGTGATGGGGAAGAATGAAGAACTGCAGTGTTAAGCAAGGGCTGGGGTAAGTCAAGAAGTGCACCAAGGAGCAGCGCTACTTCTATTGATATAGTGCAGCTGGGCCACTGATTTCTGAATCCCGGAAGTGCTATTCATACCATGCCATGAGTCTCGACTGAAGCCTTGCCAGTTATTGTGAGGACAGTACTCACTTTCTGTACAGTACTGCTGCTAGCCACACTCGTAAAACCCTCATCAAATGAAGAAATTCAATAACCAGAAGTCTTACATTGTAGCTGAAACAGTTGCCTTCATTACAAACAAAACATATATCTGAGACTGTGTATATTTTACAAGGACGTAAACTTGAAAAGCCAGCACTGGTGACTGATGTTTTGAATGATGTAGAACAATACTCATTTATGTGGTCCCATGTGGCTTTTACAAGCCTTCACAAAAGACCTTTGCAACAAAGAAGTTCCACAGGGATCCTTTTAGGATCCTTAAAGGCAACTTGAGGGAAAAAAACTCAATGAGTAGGCACTACTTTCCTATGAATCACAAGTACTTTGAATCATCATGAACTAGGTCCATTTTGCTTATCATTAAACCATTGGTCCTTTAAATGGACTGTTTTTGATAATACAAGATTTACATAAATAGAAGAACAACAAACATGTCTGAAAAACTCATTTTTTGATATTTTTTATCATCCAAACTGGCATTGCTGGTTAATACTGTAGTGCAGTATATTCTACACACAAAGTACAGTCTCAGAGTGAGTCACCGTTTATTGTTATGACAAATGTATCTGTTTGATGCCTTTTTATGTCAATAAAATTCTATATATATTGTTGCTGAGGGTAGGCTGAACACTACACCTGACCGCATAATGGCCATGATAAAATGGGAAAGTGCCTGTTAAAGAGGTGCATGCCATCAACTAATGACCTACAGAACCCAAGGGTGTCCCTGATTAGTGGTGTGAGCATAAGCATTTCCCAATGAAAAAGGGGCAAAAACATTACCAACACATATTCATAGGATCTCACTGATGACAGAGCCAAACTGAATGGCTTCACAAAAACATGATGAACTGCACAGTGCACATTGTACAGTAATGCACATGATGCATTGCCAATGATGCATTCCTTAACACTACATGCAAGGTGCATATAGAATTAAAAGCCAGGTGTGCAGGGATTAACCCTAAAACAAGTTGTGCAAAGGTCTGGAAAGAACAGAAGCTACTTGTACCCACTTGGTGCATAGTGCATTCTGCATCATAGCTGTCTCCTGCCCTTGGCTCCAGCTCAGGTTTCTGCTGTGGTGTTTTATTGACTAGACTCACATGTTTTCACCCAGCATCAATTCATAATGCTCTAAGTGGAGGTTGTTAGCATGTGACACTGTGACAGGTGGACCTTATCATGCCAAATGATCTTTTATAGACACAGAATCAAAAAGCATAATGCAGTAGCCTTTCATATAATAATATTAATACACAAAAACACTAATACTCACACCCTGCCCTTTGCGACTTAGTTTGGTGATGCCACTGCATTACAAACACCCAGGCAACAATCTCACACATAGCATGATTTTTTACCACTGTAGCACATTCAGTGACCTGCCGAGCTTCCAGACAATTTTCCAAACAGTTTTCAGTGCCTCCCACATATCATTGTAAATGCCAATCCAGCTGAAGTTGTAAACATTCATTTGTGTGACTTCAATTGGCCAGTACAAAGCTGCTTGTGCATGATGAAAACTTGGGTATTTTCCAAAAATCGGTCCTTTGATATTCATATGTAGCTTGAAATAGTTATGTTTGTATAGATTGTTTGTTTGTTTGTTTGTGTTTTACGCCTCTGCAGCACCTCAGTGGGCTATATCGAGGCAGGCGATCGCCGTATGATGATGAGATGAGAAGACTGTGAGTCTGGAACATACCCTATTAATTCAGGGATGCCCAGGGTCTTTCAGTTGCCCCAGCATAGAATACTGGATACAACCCACCTCCATTTAATGTCCCATGGGTTCGGACTAAAGTGAGTTCCTGGGGTTAGATTTCAACCCAATGTTTGGATAGAATTAGCATGTTTGTTTTTGTATTTCCTTTGTTGGTTTCTCAAATTTACAAACTACTGCTCAAAGGATTTGGTGCCCTGAAATATTTGTCGCATTCAAATAAGTAGGAAAAATCTTGGTACCACTTAATCAAGGAAAGTAGTTGTATTAGTTTCTTTACAAGTTACCTCTATATAACCTTGTGCTGGAGGATATTTGTTGTGCTAGTGTGACTGAATGAATGGTTACAGTTATTGTAGACAGAGCATCATTTAAAATAACATCAATCAGACCATTGATGATGTCGTTCTTCCATCTTTTGCACCAACCATTTGTACATCAGATTTCATTATATTGCCATGAGACATTTTGAATTTTTGTTAGTCAACTCTCAGAGCCAAAGAGAGTATTGTCCGTATCAGAGTCTTATAGAACGCAATTCTAAAACCTCCATTCCAACAGATTTTCCATTAGCAACCCCCAGGTTTTGCAAATGCCATTGGCCAAGCAATGCAATAACACACTCATTTAAATGACAAGAGATAGGAAAATAGATCAAAGGCCAGGCGGTTCAGAATTCCAGAGTTTGGTAGACCGCCCTAAACCATATCTTATATGTCAGGTATGCTTATTTCTTGAAATGTATGTTTGATTTTCTATTGCATGTATACTTACTATGCAAATGACTTAAAATGAAATGTAATTAATGTATATTATGCTCATATTTTTCACGGAGAAGAATGCATGAGCTTGTGAGTGCCTAGAACTGCCCAAAAAAGGCCACAAATTAAGTTTTATGAAGGCGACCTGCCAGTTAAAAAATATTAAGTTATAATTCCAAATATCATACTAATTAAACACAATGCAATTTCCCACTGTTTGTTATAAAGCTTTGTACATGTATTACAAAGTTTTGTAAGCTCACTTTTACTTGAACCTTTCTGAAATACAACTAAACGAAATTGATTTCAGTCTGATTCACTCAATTCAAAAATTCTGTTAGTTTAACAATATATTCCATAGCGTTCCGATTAGGGAAGTTTTCTAATTTGGCATGATAACAATAATCACGACTAAAAGGAATTAACAATCAAGACAAAACTCTGATCTGAAACACGACAATACACATTCTGTGACTGCCGCTGCCATAATCCAGTAGCTGTATATTGTAGTTCCTTTCTCTAAAAGTCTGATGATTGCACCGGAAAGAGGCTGGTTTGTCACTATGGCCACTGATTGTTGCCAAGGTCAATTGAGCAGGAGTGTTCAATTGTTTGTCATAATTTCGTTCTAATCAATTGACATTTTGATAGTTCTGTTTGTGTTTTTGTCTGAGGTCTGATATTGCTTGGACTAGAAGCAGAAGACTGAACAAATTATTGATTTTGGCTCTTTATCAGGAAGGCCAGGGAGACATAAAATAAATAGGCTGACCTCAGCAATATGACTTCTTTTTTTGGAGTTGTTCTACTTCTCATTTTAAGTTCACTAATGCCATCTTGTATTTATGAAACTTTCAATCCTTCATGACCAGTCACGCTCCTTTATCAGTCAACTTACATTCAATATACAATTCTCAAAAAGACTATATTTATACAGTCTGTCTGTGCGTGTGAATGCCTGTGCTGTACTGCTTGAAGAAAACTATAGTTGACTGACTTTATCAGTCTCTATGGTAGTGAGTATGGCACATTAGTGCACTTTTCAATGATTAAGATACTTACCCTAGCCAATCAACCAGTACTGTTGATTTTGGTGATCAGCTGTATTCTTTCATGTTATTTGTTGGCATCAGTGCACTGTCAGTTGGCTAGTAGATCAGTATGATATCTGTGGCTTTTGAAATTGATGTTGTTAAATATTGCATGATTGTGCAGAAGATTTAAGATGTTTTTCCTGCTGTTTTCTTTGACGGAAGAGGGAATATGACACTTTCTAATCTTGTGACTTTGATGAGTTTTTAGTTTGAGGTTTTTTGACAATCTGCACTGGAAGTGATCCGTGCTGTACCCACGCTACTCAAGACTCTAAAACAACTTTTAAATTTACTTTTAAATGTATCTTGTGGTGCAATGTTTCACTGGCTCTCGGCTTTTCTAGATTTCTCAGACAAATTTGTCACAGAAATATTGCTTCAACATAGAACTTTATTGTTACCTTTTACCTTTTAGTCACTTGTCATAAATTTCACAACGTAAGAAGTCCTGAGTAAAGTTTGAGGTTCCAACCAACGTTTTTACGATGCACCAGGTAATCAAGTTGTCACTTAACTACTAGTCTTTGGTGATATATTGTGCTAATTCCAGGTTTTATGATACTTTACACTGGTTGTCTATCACTATATTTGTTGGCTTGGCAACCGCAAATCTAAGTTGATATTTCACTTGGAAGTTGGGACAGACTCTGATGATCTCTTAAAATCTCTTAAAATTATGCAGCCTGTCCAGTTGCAGATTCTCCCAGTAGATCTAAAGTCTATTCAGCAGGCGCACCCTGAATCCTGATTATGGCGGAATACTCTCGCAATTCAATGGCTTAGTGAAGTTTTATCAGTTTGTGGAATGTCCTTTGGCTCTCTGGGTTAGAGATTTTATTGAATTAGCCCCACCAACTAGTTTCTGTTTCTTATTACTATCATAGAGGGTCTGCAGCTTCTTTAGATTCGGCAGAGGTGAAGAATGAAGAACTGCAGTGTTAAGCAAGGGCTGGAGTAAGTCAAGAAGTGCACCAAGGAGCAGTGCTACTTCAATTGATATAGTACAGCTGGGCCACTGATTTCCAAATCCCGGAAGTGCTATTCATACTATGCCACCAGTCTGGACAGCAGCCTTGGCAGTTATTGTGAGGACAGTACTCACTTGCTGTACAGTACTGCTGCTAGCCACACCCATAAAACCCTCATCAAATGAAGAAATGCAATAACCAGATATCTTACATTGTAGCTGAAACAGTTGCCTGCATAACAAACTCAATAAATGTCTCGTTAAGATTGTGTATATTTGCAAGGACGTAAAATTGAAAAGCCAGCACTGGTGACTGATGTTTTGAATGGGTCTGTCTTACAATGTTAAACAATACTCATTTATGTGGTCCCATGTGGCTTTTACAGGCCTCAACAAAACCCTTTGCAACAAAGAAGTTCCACAGGAAATTTTTTTAGGATCCTTTGAGGCAACTTGAGGGAAAAACTCAATGAGTAGGCACTACTTTCCTATGAATCACAAGTACTTTGAATCCTCTCATGAACTAGGTCAATTTTGCTCATCATTAAACCATTGGCCTTTTAAATGGACTGTTTTTTTTTTAAAATAAAATATTAACAAAAGCAGAAGAATAACAAACACTAATTTTTAGGTATATTTTTATCATCCTGGCATTGCTGGTTAATAAGGTAGCACAGTATATTCTACACACAAAGTACAGTCTCAGAGTGAGTCACCATTTATTGTTGCTGAGGCTAGGCTGAACACTACACCTGGACCGCATAATGGCCATGATAAAATGGGAAAGTGCCTGTTAAAGAGGTGCATGCCATCAACTAATGACCTGCAGAACCCAAGGGTGTCCCTGATTAGTGGCGTGAGCATAAACCTTTCCCAATGAAAAGGGGGTAAAACCATTACAACACATATTCATAGGATCTCACTGATTACAGAGCCAAACCAAATGGTTTCACAAAAACCTGATAAACTGCATGCACAGTGCACATTGTACAGTAATGCACATGATGCATTGCCAATGATGAATTCCTTAACACTACATGCAAGGCGCATATAGAATTAAAAAACCAGGTGTAGTCGGGACTAACCCTAAAACAAGTTGTGAAAAGCTCTGGAAAGAACAGAAACTACCCATATGGTGCATAGTGCATTTTGCATCATAGCTGTCTCCTGCTCTTGGCTCCAGCTCAGGTTTCTGTGTGGTGTTTTATTGACTAGACTCACATGTTTTCACCCAGCATCAATTCATAATGCTCTAGGTGGAGGTTGTTAGCATGTGACAGGTTGACCATATCGTACCAAGTGATCTTTTATAGACACAGAATCAAAAAGCATTGCGTTGTAGCCTTTCATATAAAAACATGACTAAACAAAAACATTAACTCACACCCAGGCCTCTACAATTTGATATGGTGATGCCACTGCATTACAAACACCCAGGCACCAGTCTCACACACAGCATGATTGTTTTGCTACTATAGCATATTCAGTGACCAGCCGAGCTTCCAGATAATTTTCCAAACAGTTTTCAGTGCCTCCCACACATCATTGTGAATGTCAATCCAGGTTAAGTCGTAGACATTCATTTGTGTGACTTCAATTGGCCAGCACAAAGCTGCTTGTGCATGATGAAAACTTGGGCATTTTCCAAAAATCGGTCCTTTGATATTCATATGTAGCTTGAAATAGTTATGTTTGGATAGAATTAGCATTTTTGTTTTTGTATTTCCTTTGTTGGTTTCTCAAATTTCCTTTGTTGGCTTCTCAAAGGATTTGGTGCCCTGAAATATTTGTCTGGTGCATTCAAATAAGCAGGAAAAATCATGGTACCACTGAATCAAGGAAAGTAGTTGTACTAATTTCTTTACAAGTTAACTCCATACCTTGTGCTGGAAGAGATTTGTTGTGCTAGTGTGACTGAATGAATGGTTACAGATATTGTAAACAGAACATCATTCAAAATAACATCAATCAGACCTTTGATAATGTTGCTCTTCATCTTTTGCACCAACTGTCTGTGCATCAGATTTCAATATAGTGCCTTGAGACTTTTTTATTTTTTGCCGGTCAACTCTCAGAGCCAAAGAGAGTATTGTCCGTATCAGAGTCTCTTAGAATGCAATTCTAAAACCTCTATTCCAACAGCTTTTCCAGTAGCAACCCCCAGGTTTTGCAAATGCCATTGACTAAGCAATGCAATGACACACACATTTAAATGACAAGAACTGAGATAGGAAAATAGATCAAAGGCCAGGCGGTCCAGAATTCCAGAAATCGGTAGACAGCCCTAAACCATATCTTATTATGTCAGGTATGCTTATTTCTTGAAATGTATGTTTGATTTTCTATTGTAAATATACTTACTATGCAAATGACCTAAGATGAAATGTAATTAATGTATATTATATTATGCTCATAGTTTTCTCAGAGAAGAATGCATGTGCTTGTGAGTGCCTAGAACTGCCCAAAAAAGGCCACAAATTAAGTTTTACGAAGGGGCCGGGCCGTCGAAGGCGACCTGCCAGTTAAAAAATATTAAGTTCTAATTCCAACTATCATACTAATTAAACACAATGCAATTTCCCACTGTTTGTTATAGAACTTTGTATATGTATTACAAAGTTTTGTATCTCACTTTCACTTGAACCTTTCTGAAATACAACTAAACGAAATTGATTTCAGTCTGATTCACTCAATTCAAAAGTTCTGTTAGTTCAACAATATATTCCTCAGCGTTCCGATTAGGGAAGTTCTCTAATTTGGCATGATTACAATAATCAGGGATCAAAAGGAACTAACAATCAAGACAAAACTCTGATCTGAAACACGACAATAGACATTCTGTGACTGCCTCCGCCATAATCCAGTCGCTGTATATTGTAGTGCCTTTCTCTAAAAAAGTCTGATGATTGCACCAGAAAGAGGCTGGTTTGTCACTATGGCCACTGATTGTTGCCAGGGTCAATTGAGCAGGAGTGTTCAATTGTTTGTCATAATTTCGTTCTAATCAATTGATATTTTGATAGTTCTGTTTGTGTTTTGTCTGAGGTCTGATATTGTTTGGACTAGAAGCAGAAGACTGAACAAATTATTGATTTTGGCTCTTTATCAGGAAGGCCCGGGAGACTGTCTGTGAGACTGAGACAAAAACCTGTTGACATTTAAATAAATAGGCTGACCTCAGCAATATCAATATGTCTTCTTTTTTTTGGGAGTTGTTCTACTTCTCATTTTAAGTTCACTGATGCCATCTTGAATGTATTAAACTTTCAATCCTTCATGACCAGTCACACTCCTTTATCAGTCAACTTACATTCAATATACAATTCTCAAGACAGACTATATTTATATACAGACTGTCTGTGCATGTGAATGCCTGTGCTTCATTGCTTGACGAAAACTACAGTTGAATAACTTCATCAGTCTTTATGGCACACTAGTGCACTTTTCTATGATAAATATACCCTGCCCAACCTATCAGTACTGTAGTAGACGTTTATTGATAACCAGCTGTATTCTTTCATGTTATTTGTTGGCATCAGTGCACTGCCAGTTGGCTATTAGATCAGGATGATTTCTGAGGCTTTTGAAATTGATGATGTTATTGCATGATTGCACAGAAGATTTAAGATGTTTTTCCTGCTGTTTTCTTTGACGGTAGAGGGAATATGATACTTCATAATCTTATGGCTTTGATGAGTTTTTAGTTTGAGGTTTTTGACAATCTGCACTGGAAGTGATCCATGCTGTACCCAAGCTACTCAAGACTCTAAAACAACTTTTATACCTACTCTTTAATGTATTTTGTGGTGCAATGTTTCACTGGCTTTCGGCTTTTCTAGATTTCTTAAACAATTTTGGCGCAGAACTTTTACTGCAACCAACTTCATTGGTAGGCTGTTGTTCTGAAAGCTTCCACGTTAGTTTTAATCCAATTAAGTCACTGGCCAGTGGCCACAATTTCAACAGTAGTTTGCTGCTTATTCTGCAATTCATTACATTGCTGCCAAATAATCATGTGGCATAATTTTCATGCTTCAATAAGTCACGAGGAAAGTTCCAAGTTCAAACCGGTGTAGATACGATGCACCAGGTAATCAAGTTGTCACAAAACTACTAGTCTTTGATGCTATATTGCGGTAATTCCAAGTTTTATGACACTTTACAGTGGTTGTATATCACTACATTTGTTGGCTTGACAACCGCAATTCTAAGTTGATACTTCACTTGGAAGTTGGGAAAGACTCTGGTGATCTGTTGAAATTATGCAGCCTGTCCAGTTGCAGATTCTCCCAGTAGATCTAAAGTCTATTCAGGAGGCTCACCCTGAAACCTGATTATGGCGGAATACTCTAGAAATTCAATGGCTTAGTGAAGTTTTATCAGTTTGTGGAATGTCCTTTGACTTTCTGGGTTAGATATTTTATTGAATTAGTCCCACCTGCTACTTTCTGTTTCTTATTACTACCACAGAATGTCTCTAGCTTTTATAGATTCGGCAGAGGTGAAGAATGAAGAACTGCAGTGTTAGGCGAGGGCTGGGGTGAGTAAAGAAGTGCACCAAGGAGCAGCGCTACTTCTATTGATATAGCACAGCTGGGCCACTGATTTCTGAATCCCGGAAGTGCTTTTCATACCATGCCACCAGTCTGGACAGCAGCCTTGGCAGCTTTTGTGAAGACAGTACTCACTTGCTGTGCAGCACTGCTGCTGGCCACACCCATAAAACCCTCATCAAATGAAGAAATGCGAAGAACCTGATACCTTACATTGTAGCTGAAACAGTGGCCTGCATTACAAACTCAATGGATGTCTGGTTGAGGCGGTGTACATTTCGCAAGTACGTAAAATTGAAAATAGCCAGAAGGGGTGACGGATATATGAATGGGCCTATCTTATAATGTAGCACAATACTCATTTATGTGGTCTCATGTGGCTTTCACAGGCCTCAACAAAAGACCTTTGCAACAAAGAAATTCCTCAGTCATCCTTTTGGCGATCTTTTAATGCAACTCGAGGGAAGAACTCAATGAGAGAGAAATGCACTAATTTCCTCTCAATCATAAAGACTCTGAATGCTCTTCTGAACTACATAGTTCCATTTCTCTATTCCTGGGAATTTCAATGTATGGACTATTTTTTGAAAATGAAAGATTTACTAAAACAGAAGGAACATAAGCATGTTATATGAAGCTTGAATGAAAACTCATCTTTGGCTTTTTTATCATCCTAGTTTTCATTTTTGCTGGTTAAAGCTGTAGCACAGTATATTCTACACACAATGTACGGTCGAAGAGTGAGTCACCCTTTATTGTTGCTAGTGCTAGGCTGAACACTACACCTGGACCACATAATGGCCATGATAAAATGGGAAAGTGCCTATTAGAGAGGTGCATGCCATCAACTAATGTCCCTGATTAGTGGTGTGAGCATAAGCATTTCCAAATGAAAATGGGCAATAACATTACCAACACATGATACATAGGATCTCACTGCCAAACCAAATGGCTTAAAAAACCCCAGAGAAAACAAGTAAAGCATCTGTCTCCAGCATGATGCATTGCATGTTGCACAGTAATGCACATGACATACTGCACATTCTGCATTCTTTAACACTACATACAAGGCACATGTATAGAACAAAAGTCAGGTGTGGTTGGGATTAACCCTTAAACAAGTGGAGCAAAACTCTAGAAAGAATAAAAAATCCCAGTATGATGCATTGTGCATTCTGCATCACCTAAAAGCCTGCTGCCTCATCTAGCTGTCTCATGCCCTTGACTCCAGCTCAGGTTTCTGTGTGGTGTTTTATTGACTAGACTCGCATGTTTTCACCCAGCATCAATTCATAATGCTTAAGGTGGAGGTTGTTAGCATGTGACACATACGTAGACCGTATCATGCCAAATAATCTTGTATAGACACAGCAATGGTCATTCAGTGGTTCCAATAATAGCATGACTACACTAAAGCATTAAAACGCCAAACACAGCCCCATGCAATTTAGCATAGTGAGCCACAGCATTAAAAACACACATGCTACAATCTGACACATAGCATGATTTTGTGCTACCATGATACATTCAACAACCGTCTGTGGATCTACATGATTTACCCAACTTTCAGTGACTCCCATATATCATTGAAAATGCCAAGTCATCTGAAGTTGTTATTACAGATCTCGTATAAGTGTGCCATGTTCCATGTGAATATATGCTCAGATGATGTCAGTATGGCAATACTGACATCACTATTGGTACTCCAAGCTTGAGTTTTGATTCCAACTGCTACCAACAAGTCGGGCTTATGGGCTGTCTAAGTGTGAATAACAATTGATTAATCTGCATTCATTGGTATGGTTGTTTGATTCCGTTGGAGCAGGTGAAACTGATATGTTTGAGCCACTTGCTTGATCCATCATGGACATTCATGGTGGTCCTGTTGTGAAATTTCTCCTTGAGGGCAGCACCTTGTGGCTTTTCAGCCTTTTAAGTGAGATCTGCGCCAAAGAAACTGTTCAGAATTGATGACTGGAATGGGGATGATGGGGAGATTTTTTGGAAGTGAATGTGGCGGTGTTGCATGGGCATACTAGAGGACGAGAGATTGGGGGGGGGGGGTAGTTACTCCCCAAAAATTTGGGAAAAAGACCAGACAAGGAGGCTAAGAATTCGATCATCAAATAAACATTATTGGAAATCAGTGATAAGGATGCCCCCAAGCAAAAAATATTATTTTTGCAAAGACAAAGCAGCACATGATAACCTCTCAGACCAAAAAATGAATGTGAGAGTGAATGAATTTTTTTTTTTGTAAAAGTGCTAAAACTGATAGCAGTTATACACAAAATCCATGCATCATACATAGCTGGATATTGTAACTTTTGGATTTATTCAAAACACCAAACTGAATAATCAATGTTGAGCAACAATCTAACAGCTTATTGTGGATTTGTAATGGTGTGATCAGTATGGGTTCCAAGTGACACACATGAAACTGCGAAATATACCAACTGTGAAATTATTATGCTGATACTGACATCACAGGAGCACTGTGGCAGTTGAAAAGAACATGGCACACCTATACGAAATCTGTAATAACATTGATTTGTGTGACTTCAGTAAGTCAATAGGAAGCTGATCTGTACTAAATGGACACTTGAGCATTTCCTAGAATCAGTCTTTTGGTATTTTAATTTTGTTACAAAATTCTTGTATTTTTCATTTTTCTTTTCACTAATATTCAATTTGACTCACAAAGGAATTGGTCATTGACCAAGCCATACAATAATAAACTTGTCAAACGCGAAGAGCTGATATTAGACCTCTATGTAAAGAGACTTTCAATTGGAGTGTACAATTTGCATGCTTAGTAGTACGTAAAGTCGATTTAACATAGGCCGAATCGTTTAAAGTATAACAGTTACTGTTGGATGATAGACTGTTAGTAATTTCAGTTTGCAATGTGGTCTAATTACAACAATAAAAGATCAAGAGGAACTAACAATCGGGACACGACTGTGACTGAGCATTTAGTCTCACTTCCAATCCAGGAGTTTGAGTTTAATCACTTGCACCGGAAAGAGGCTGTTTAGTCGCCATAGCCAAGGATTGTTGCCAGGGTCAATTGAGCAGAAAGCGTTCAATTGTTTGTGATCATTTTGTCCCAATCAATTTTGTCCCAACTATTTTGAGCGTTCCATTTGTTTATTTGAGTGAGGTCAGACATTGTTAGGACTTCGTACTAGCAGAGAGCTAGCTGTCTTAATAGGGATTTTTCCCGAAAGGACCAAACATTTTAGGGAGGGTCCCTTAAGAGGTAATAAGCTCAGGATTCCCTTAACTTGGTACCTCTTAAGGGACCTTCCTAAAATGTTTAGTCCCTTCGGGAAAAATCCCTAATATGGGATAAGGTTGTGGTGAGGAGTCAAAGGTAGTTGTATGGATATTTGGGGTGGAGAGGAAAAAGGAGGGTGAATAGGTAAACAGAGGACTTCTAACAGAAATGTTCTTACTTTATTTTGGGTTGTACTGTAGATAAGATGTGTATTGAAGTATTTAGTATTCTTTCATGTCATGTCATTTTTTATGGCATGATTGCACTGCCAGTTGGCCAGGAGATCAGGATGATATCTGAGGCTTTTGAAATTGATGATGTTATTGCATGATTGTGCTGAAGATTTAAGATGTTTTTCCTGCTGTTTTCTTTGATGGAAGAGGGAATATGACACTTTATAATCTTGTGGCTGTGTTTAGGTTAAAGAAAGCTCTATTTAAAGCTGACACTGGTCACCATACACAAGGTAATCAAGTTGTCAGTAACTACTAGTCTCTGATGCTATACTGTGGTTATTTTAAGTTATTCTAAGTTTTATGATACTTTACATTGTATCGTTACATTTGTTGAGCTGGCAACTGCAAATCTAAGTTGATACTAGGCCAGGAAGTTGGGAGGGACTTCCTGTGATCTGTTGAAATTATAGTCTGTTCGGCGGCAGAATCTCCCCGTAGATCTAAAGTCTATTCAGCTGACGCACCCCCCATTCAGTCAGGGCGGAGCACTGCTTCAACTTGGAGGCTCAATGAAGTTTTATCAGTTTGTGGAGTGTCCTTTGGCTTTCTGGGTTTTAGAGTTCATTGAATTAGTCTCCCTACTTTCTGTAACCACTAGTGTAAGGCTTCTGTAGCTTGCATGGACTCGGTAGTTTTGAAGACTGAAGAACTGTAGTTTCAAACATAGGGCTGGAGTAAGTCAAGAAGTGAATGAAGGAACTGCGATACTTCTATTGATATACTGCAGCTGGGCCACTGATTTCCGAATCCCGGAAGTGCTATTCATACTACGCCGCCAGTCTGGCCTGCAGCCTTACCAGTTATTGTTGGGATAGCACTGCTGCTTGTCCCACCTATAAGGAACTCAATAAATATAGAGATTCGAAGAACCTCGATGCAAATTACAAGAGATACAGACAATCATTTCCCTTTCTGAAGACTTTCATAATCGTGAATTGAAACAAATATGCATGTAATTTACTTGTGTTGTCAGATTGTCTAAATGTCATATTTGTTGGTGGTACAGCCTTATGGATGTCAAAATTTACAATGCTTACTGTGGCTTTATATATCTCCAACCTCAGGAAGTCATGAGGTTTTATTAGCTTTGTAGATTGCTTGGGCCAGTGAAATTAATTAAATTCCATTCCCCTCCTCCCGAGTCTAAATTTGCATTGAGACACAGATATTTTGAGGAAATCTGTTTATGGTCCAAATCGGAAAAATTCTCCACATTAAACATAAACTTTACTATCCACCCAAAACACCCCTAAAAAGGGTGACTGATTCTATAGAAAGAATGGTCTTGGGTAAAAAGTATGTGAAACAAACTTTGCCATAGCCCAAGTGGTTTTTATTTAGCACAACAACAGCTGACTGACACAAAAGATTCACTATGGAACATAATGAGATATAAATTAACTCATGGAGGACAATAGAAATTTTCAATCCTCTAAATGAGTAGGGAAAGAGACCTTGCTGCCTCTAAACTTTGTCCATTTTTCTTGTCTTTAAATTGATGTCCTCTAAATGAACTGGGATGGAGCGTTTGCTTTCTCTGATGAACTTGCCATTTTTGTTTTTATGGTCAATATAGGCCTACATTTCCTTTCTTCTAAATGAACTGGGTAAGAGACCTTGCTTCCTGTATTGAACTTCATCAATTTTTCTAATATCTAAATTGATATCATTTAAATGAACCAAGATGAAACTTATGATTTCTCCTATGATGTTGGTCTGTTTTAACAGTACATATTGCTATTTCTTTCTTCAAAAATGAACTTGGAAATAGACCTCGCTTCCTCTAATGAGTCCATTTTTCTCAAGACTTAAATTAACTGGGATGATGCCTCTGTTTTCTCTGATGAACTTTGTCCTTTTTATGGCCATTAAAAAATTCTTAATGTCTCAGTTTGGAATGCATTTTGAGAATAAAGAATTCACAGGAGCAGAAGGAACAACAAACGTGCTCAGGTTATCAATGAGTTATTTGAAGCGTGTTTGCAGCATGCATTTTGAGGATGTTTTTATCACACCAGCTTGCGTTGCTGGCTGATACTAATTAAAGCCTCTTGTCAAAGCAAGTTTTGAGGCATCCATCATTCATGCTGTGTTTGTGGAATTCTCTGCCACAAGTTGCGTGTATTTCCTTTATACAGGAATAGTATTCGGATTTATGCATGCTCAAACCATTCTTTTGGTGAAGGATGATATGACATCTCCTCAAGTTCAGACATAAGAACTTGACAAAAGTTTTGAAACCTTGTGGTTAATTTTTGTCTGGATTATATAGACATAATGAGGATTAGGAATTCATCCACACAACAAAGTAAAATAGAAAACTTCTACAGTTACTATAGATTAGACCTTTGTCATTATTAATCTTAACAATTTTAGCTCCTGTAGATATCAAACTCTACTGGAAGCATCAGAATTGCTACAACGTGACAAATCTCGTTCACCATAAACAAGGTCAATGATGTTTTATATCAACAGCTGGTGAAGCTAGACATGCTGTAGTTGCAATAAAATTATATTTATAGTCAGAATCAATCAGGAAAATTAATAAAAAGTATGTTGCAATGTAAATACAACCAAGTGAAAAAGCAGCTCTTTGACAGTAAAAATCTGTGTATAATTACAGTGCAGCTCACAGGAAGAATTGACCAAAAGACAGCTATTTTAAAACTTTGTGTACAGCTTGAAATACAACTAGACAAACCAAAAAAAAGTCATAATCAATCGGGAAAATTAATAAAAAGTATGTTGCAATGTAAATACATGCAAGTAAAAAAGCAGCTCTTTGACCTTAAAAATGTGTGTATAATTACAGTGCAATACTGACGGGTAGAATTAACCAAGAGACAGACAGACAGAAATATTTAATTTATTGCATCATCTAATTGTTACATGTATAAAAATTTAATGGCGATGGGATGAAATGGGAAACAAATAAATATAGATGAATGAGGAGACCCACCAAAGACAAAAAAGATCATCGCTGCTGGTGGGCCACCTGAATAATGAGGGATGATGAAGTCCCTGCAAGCATTCATGAGACAAAGATTGAAGATGAAGTGAATGAGTGATGGATGACAGTACTAAGTATTCTCAATTGGTAAGACGTTTTAAGAAACCAATTTTTTGATAAAAGGTATATGAATTTAGCTATTTGAAAGGCAGCAGTTTTATAATCTGGTAGACAGCTAGAAATACAACTAGACAAACCAAAATACCTCAACTATAATTTAGATTGGTTATACATTGATTTCTGAAAACATTTAAAATGACATCAATCATACTTTTAGTGAAGTCACTCTTGACACTCTTAAATCAAACAACATCTGCATCTAAGGATTTCATTTGGGCCTTTATCAACTTTATGATTTTCTAAGAACCACAGAGAGTATTGTCCCTATGAGAATCTATTAGAACTCAATCTCTTAACCTCTATTACAGCAGCTTTCATTAGCGATCCCAAGACTTTACGAATACCATTGACATAGCTATGCAATACCGTATGCGTTAAAAACCATAAAAACTGTGTGGAAATCAATAATTAGTTCAGTTCTCTGTTTGTACCAAACTTAATATCAAACCTGAAATAATAAACAAAAAAGCAATAACAATCGTCAAGTGATTGGAAAAAGATGATTACAAACAATTGAACGCTTTCTGCTCGATTGACCCAAGCAACAATTGTTGGCCATGGCGACTAAACTGCCTCTTTCCAGTGCAATGATTAAATTTAGAGCAACAGCAACTGCAGCTCCAGCATTAGAAGAGAGACAAAGTGACAGATTGAGTGGAGTCAAGTTTCATAATTGTGTCTTGAATCTTAGTTTCCCTATGTCCATGATTGTTGTGATCATGCCAAATTAGATAACTTTAGAAACAGACATGCTCTGTGCAGCTGTTTGTCATCTGATCCAGGTAATGGTTGATTCAGCTTAGTTAATTGATAGTTTTCAAGTACAATTCAGGTTAGAAAATTGTAGACTACATTTACACAGTTACATTAGTGTTAACAGATTAGAAATTATATTTTTTCTGAATATAGGTTAACTTCATTCGCATTTTAGGTTGATAGATGTGGGCACCGCAGCCCTCTCAGACCAGTTTTGGTCACTCAATAATGCATGAATTGCCTCTTTGAGTGAACTACCAAATAGCATATGGTTCAAAGGCAGGTCAGTTCTTGAGTCTTGACTGCCTGGCCTCTGATATACTTTCCAATCTCAGTTTTTATGAGTTTTTCACGAGTATGTTATTGCTCAGCTTGCATGGTCAATGTTATTTGTAAAGTCTTGGAATTGCTATTTAAAGCTGTTGTAATGGAGGTTTAGAGATTGAGTTCTAATAATCTCTTGTAGGGACAATACTCTCTGTGGTTCTTAGAAAATCAGAGAGTGGATGTAGGCCCAAATGAAATCCTGAGATGAAGAATTAGTCAGTGTAAGAGTGTTAAGAGTGACTTCATTAAAAGTATCATTGATGTCATTTTAAATGTTTTCAGCAATCAAAGTATAACCAATCTAAATTATAGTTGAGATCTTTTCGTTTGTCTACTTGTATTTCTAGTTGTACACAAGATTATAAAACTGCTGTCTTTTGGTTAATTGTACCTGTTGGTGCTGCATTGTAATCATACACAGATTTTTACTGTCGAAGAGCTCCTTTTTTACTTTTTTGTATTTACAATGCAATATACGTTTTACTAATTTTCCTGATTGATTATGACTATAAATATATTGTTATTGCAACAACAACATGTTTAGTTTCAACAGCTGTTGATATCAAACATCATAGACCTTGTTTATGGTGAATGAGATTTGTCATGTTGTAACAAGTCTGAAGCTTCCAGTGGCGTTTGATATCTGCAGTTCTAAGCTAAAATTTTCAAGATTAACACTGACAAAGGTCTAATCTATAGGAGAGTTTTACTATTTTACTTTGTTGTGTGGAAGAATTCCATTCCCTACCAATTTTGTGTCAAACCAAGACAAAAATTAACTGCAATGTTTTCAAAACTTTTGACAAGTTCTTATGTTTAAACTTGAGAAGATAGCATCCTTCACCAAAATAATGATTTGAGCATGCAGATCTATGAATAAAAAATTCTTGTGTAAGGGAAATGCACGCAACTTGTGGCAGAGAATTCCACAAACGCAGCATGAATGATGGATGCCTCAAAACTTGCTTTGACAAGAGGCTTTAATTAGTATCAGCCAGCAACGCAAGCGTGGTGATAAAAACATCCTCAAAATGCATGCTGCAAACACGCTTCAAATAACTCATTGATAACATGAGCACGTTTGTTGTTCCTTCTGCCCTGGTGAATTCTCTATTCTCAAAATGCATTCCAAACTGAGACATCGAGAATTTAATGGCCAGAAAAAGGGATAAAGTTCATCAAAGAAAGCAGACGCCTCATCCCAGTTCATTTAGAGGATATCTACACTGAAAGACAAAAGTTATGCACATGTTGGGAGTGCAAGATGTTCGAGGGGTATGGTCAATATGATGGTTCCATGGTGTAAGACACCCGAAAACAGGGTCACAAACAATAAATCGCTGAACCGGGAAACATTTTCGTTTTTAAAAATGGCCGACAAAGGGGAGTTTTCAGAAAACACAGTTTTTGCTGTTGACCCATACCATTTGCAGGTATGCAGTTTCATGTTAGCTTAAACCGGTCGGAGAGGGCCACGGTATCCACATCTATCAACCTAAAATGCGAATAAAGTGAACCAATTTTCAGCAAAAGTATAATTTCTAAACTGTTAACACTAATGTAATTGTGTAAATTTAGTCTACAATTTTCTAAGCCGAATTGTACTTGAAAAGTATCAATCAACCAAGCTGAATCGACCATTAGCTGGATTAGATGACAAACAGCTACACACGGCATGTCTGTTTCTAAAGTCATCTTTGGAATTTGGCATGATCACAACATGGTCATAGGGAAACTAAGATTACAAGACACAATTATGAAACTTGACTCCATGCATCTGTGACTGAGTTTTTCTTCCAATGCTAGAGCCACAGTTGCTGTTGTTCTAAATTAAATCATTGCACGAGAAAGAGGCAGTTTTGTCACCATTGCCAATGATTGTTGCTAGGGTCAATTTAGCAGAAAAAGTTAAATTGTTTTGTAATCATCTTGTTCCAATCAATTGACTATTGTTATTCCTTTGTTTCTTTACTTGTCTAGGGTCTGACATTAAGTTTTGCTACAAACAGAGAGCTGAAAAAATTATTGATTTGGCTCCTTATAAGAAAGGCTTTCTCAGACAGACTATCTAAAAGACTGAGACAAAAACCTCCTTACATTTACAAAATTCCTAATCACTAGTATTATTTTATTGTTATATTTTTTGTCAAAGCTCAAAAGTGTCCATTGCACATCTTAAAGTTAACTGTTTATTTATTTATACATATCATGATCTGCCTCTGAATTGCACTATTCAATAAATGGATAGATATCTT
Organism: Platynereis dumerilii; assembly: GCA_026936325.1. Classification (NCBI taxonomy): domain Eukaryota; kingdom Metazoa; phylum Annelida; class Polychaeta; order Phyllodocida; family Nereididae; genus Platynereis; species Platynereis dumerilii. The sequence continues at coordinate 27,733,762 of JAPTHN010000008.1, read as the reverse complement.
CTTTCTCTCCAACAAACTAATATTCTAATAGAGGTTTACTGAGAGAGTCTGTTTTCTTTCATGTCATTTATTGGCATCATTGCACTGCCAATTGGCTCTGAGATTAGGATATTAGAGGCTTGTGAAATTGATGTTGTTATCGCATGATAGCGCAGAAGATTTAAGATGTTTTTCCTGCTATTTTCTTTGACGGCAGAGGGAATATGACATTTTATAGTCTTGTGGCTGCGTTTGCTGTTCAGTTTGAAGTTGTCCAAAATCTGTACTGGAAGTGATTCGTGCAATGCATTTTACCTTAGTGTGAAAGATAAAATACATCTTATTATTGACAGCCAGTCAGCCGCTAAAAAGATGCTTACATGAAACAGCTGATTAAAGTTGATTCTCTTTCACTTTCTTAGTGTTCTGAGAGAATTTTGTCCATGACAAGTTGTAACAACCTGTGCTGAGCCTGGTCTATTGAAATTATCCAGCCTGTTCAGATGGAGATTCTCCATGTAGATCTAAAGTCTATTTAGCAGGTGCACCCTGAATCCTGATTTGCTCAGCTCTGTAGCTCAATGAAGTTTTATCAGTTTGTGGAAGGTCCTTTGACTTTCTGGGTTTTAGATGTTATTGAATTAGGCCTTCTACTGACTCTCTGTCTCTAAATCACTAGCACATACTGCCACATAGGGTTCTGAAGGTTCTATGGATTCTGTAGCTTGGTGAAGAACTGTAGTGTTAAGCAAGATTTGGAGTAAGTCAAGAAGTGCATGAAGGAGCAGCGCTACTTCAATTGATATAGTGCAGCTGAGTCATTGATTTGTGAATCCCGGAAGTGCTTTTCATACTATGCTATCAGTCTGGACTGCAGCATTACCAGTTGTTTTAGGGATCTTAGCCTTAGTACTCACTTGCTATACAGCACTATTACTTGCCAAACTCATAAAGAACTCTTTAATTGAAGAGATATGATATGAAACAATGCCCTAAAGAACACATATGTCTCTCTGGAGATAACAGTGGTCTCCCCACTGTGAGACCACCCCGGACCTGCAGTTTTCACCCTTTATTTATTTGTCTGTGCTCTATAATTAACTTGACATGTTTGGCTGTAAATGGGTCAATCACATTGTCAGTGGTTGCTAACAGTTTATTGACCCATATGCATAATTTACTAGTGTTGTCAGATTGACTCAATGTCATATTTGCTGGTGATGCATTCATATCAATAGCAAGATTTACGATGCTAACATTTAATACTAAACTTTATATAGTAATGGATAATTTATTAGTTTTTTAAATTGTCAAGAAATCTGTTATGTATAGTACATAATCTGAATCAGAAAACTGAATAAGCATAATAAAGGTGAAAGGAATTGTGTGAAATGTCTTGGGTAACAAGAATGTGTACACACATTGCAATGCCCCAAATTATTTTTACTAAGCTGTCTGGCACAAAAAGGGATAAAAATGAACTCATGAAGGACAATAGACCTTTTTGTCCTCTAAATGAGTAGGGGAAGAGACCTTGCTTCCTCTAATGAACTTTGTCCATTTTTCTTGACTCTAAATTGATATCCTCTAAATGAACTGGGATGAGGTGTCTGCTTTCTCTGATGAACTTTGTCCATTTTTATGGCCATTAAATTCTAAATGTCTCAGTTTGGAATGCATTTTGAGAATAAAGAATTCACAAGGGCAGAAGGAACAACAAACGTGCTCATGTTATCAATGAGTTATTTGAAGCGTGCTTGCAGCATGCATTTTGAGGATGTTTTTATCACCCCTGCTTGCGTTGCTGGCTGATACTAATTAAAGCCTCTTGTCAAAGCAAGTTTTGAGGCATCCATCATTCATGCTGTGTTTGTGGAATTCTCTGCCACAAGTTGCGTGCATTTCCCTTACACAAGAATTTTTTATTCATAGATCTGCATGCTCAAATCATTATTTTGGTGAAGGATGCCATCTTCTCATTTCAAACATTAGAACTTAAAACTTTTGAAAACCTAGTGGTTAGCGATAATTATTTTTGTCTTGGTTGACACAATGATGGATAGAGAATGGTTTTATTTATCCACTGAAAAAGTAAAATAAAAACCTACTAAAGATTAGACCTTTTATTTGCAAGTATGAATCATCACAATGTTGGCATCATTGGATATCACAATCCACTGTAGTTTTCAGTCTTATTCAGTCTATGGGAATATTGCTGGTCCGAAGTGCATGTGGTGCAGATTTTTAACTGGTCTAACAGTCTAGACTGCAAAATTGTAGTTTGATACACATCATAACATGTGCAAAATGGCAAAAGTATCTATTTCTGTTTGGCATGGGATTTTGAATCTTTGCAAAGACTGGTCTTATTACCACATTACTATCCGATTCAATGTAACAAGGTGTATGTTTTATATAGCAGCTGCTGAAGCTATGTTGTAGTTGCAATAAAATTATATTTATAGTCAGAATCAATCAGGAAAATTAATAAAAAGTATGCTGCAATGTAAATACAATTAAGCATAAAAGCTGCTGTATCACACTCGAAATTTCTAATTACAGAGTAACACAGTTGGAATTTATCAAAATGACATCCAGACAACTAGCCTTCTAACCTGACATACAGCTAGACAGATAGATAGACTGACAGAAAGACATTGACAGTAATTTAGCATGGTAACACATTCAGTGCTGAAAATCTGCTCACATCAGAATGGTAGAGTTGTGATATGTCATGTATCAGTAGTCCAGCCAGCATTGGTAAAATAATTATAAACCACATCAGTAGCGAGCCCAGTGGTTGACAATGAATGCTCTCCTGCTCGATTGATTATGCATTATTTTTTGGACTTGGTGTCTGTTGCAAAAAATCCCCAATTGACCAGATTACGTGTAAGCATTATGGTTTGTACCAGTGCACTACTATATACTATAACAAAATAAATAGTATACTAATATCTACCATCATTGCTGCAACAAGCAAAAAATGCAACATGTCATACATAGCTTGTCACCAATCACCGGGACAGGATTATAACAGTTCCACATTATCGTGCATCCCAGTTAAGTGTAAGGCATGGTGTATTACTCTGACAAAGGGTGGACAATTATAGAAAGTACTAAGCAAAAACGAGAAAGAATAAACTATTCTCACATGGTGCATAGTGCATTCCGCATCATCTAAATGCCTCCTGCCCTTGGCTCTGGCTCAGGTTTCTGTGTGGTGTTTTATTGACTAGACTCGCATGTTTTCACCTTGCATCAATTCATAATGCTCTAGGTGGAGGTTGTTAGCACGTGGCAGGTATTATAGCATGACTACTCTGAAGCATTCAAAAACACACACACTGTTCTTTCTATTTAGCTGCAGCCAATGATTTTAGCAGCCATGCTATAACCACACGTATAGCATGATTGTGTGCTACCATAACACATTCAGTGGCCTTTCATAAAGTTTCATGCATCCACACAATTTTCCGAACAGTTTTCAATGCCTCCCACATTATCATTGAAAACACCAAGTCATCTGAAGTTGTTAACATTGATTTGTGACTCCAACTGGTCCCTATGAATTTGACTGGATCTTGCTGAACAATCTTTCACATTCAGTTGCTATGAGATAGTATGCATGTCATGATTGAAGTAGTTCATAGCTTACATTACGTTCAGATATGAACTAGGAGGTAATTCACACTTATACGACCTCTGCTCAGACTCAGACATGCAATGCAAATTGCCAATGCATGCACCGTGTCCTCGAGCAATTTAATAACCCCTTATAACTCAATGGGATATGATCATCTCTATAAATTGTTAAAACTTACATTCTATCCATCTATCAATCTATCTATCTGTCTATCTATCTGTCTATAGTCTATCTTTAGTAATTGGCTGAAGCATATGGTTGTGGTTCGCCCCACTATGTCTCAGGGCGGAAGGGCCAAAGAGAAGGATCATTACATTGAAACATCTCTATAAATTGTTAAAAGTTACATACTATCTATCAATCTATCTGTCAATCTATCTATCAATCTATCTATCAATTTATCTATCAATCTATCTATCTATCTGTCTATCTATCTGTCTATCTATCTGTCTATCTATCTGTCTATCTATCTGTCTATCTATCTTTCTATCTATCTGTCTATCTATCTGTCTATCTATCTGTCTATCTTTAGTAATTTTCTTAAGCATAAATCTCAGGTTGTGGTGCGCCCCACTGTGTATCAGGGTGGAAGGACCAAAGAGAAGAAGAAGAAGAGACTTCTCAGAAATCTTCTGCTCAGCAAAGAGGAATTTAGAGGATTAAAGTTAACTATTTAGAGAGTGAGACATAAGATTAAAGCCAGGGCATCTTTGGCAGCAGTGTAAACACTGGGCATCATAACTTCGGGCGGTTCTTGCATTTGTGAAATGCTTTTCGATCCACACCAACTTTGACATGATAATGCCATTGATGATGATAAAGGGCCCGAGGCCCTGCTATTGGACACAAAAAGGGTATATATTAGTTATGAGACCTGCTGGTCAATAATTTTGCTCCCAGTTTGGCCAAACAGTCCGACCAGAGGGCTGTCACAGGTCAGTACCAAAGCCGCAGGGGTGTAGATTTTTCGTTTTTGTAGGGGGGGATGATTTCCACGAAAGCAAAATTCGCGGGCGGCCCAACGGACCGAAAGTCGCATGACGGGGGGATTTCGGGGTCCCAAAAGCCAAAATATTTCAGATTATTTATTATCTAAAGTAAATTCCTAGATACAGGTCTTTAGCATGTATTTTCTAGATAACAACCAACTGGTATTATGGAAAATTAGCTTAATATGACTAATAATTGTCAACAGCAAGAAGTTATAATTTGAAATTCTAGGGGGGGATAATCATATGATCATCCCCCCCAGGCTCATCCTAGGGGGGGATGCATCCCCCCCATCCCCCCCAGGATCTACGCCCCTGAGTCCAAAGGAGTTTTTGCAAACATATTTAGTTATTTATACACAAAAATAATTGGTGCAAAATCCCCTATGGTTAATTCCAGGTGCAGTGCACTTGGGTATAAAGACAGTAGTAATTGACCCATTTTCTGGACATTATGACATGATGATCACATGGTATTAATAAATAAGGTTTGCTTTTCATCTTGACATCAAAGACATCATTGTCTGTATGTAGGAGAAATACCATTGTGTATGAGAAGCACCTGAACCAATATTATTTTTGTCTTCATTTAGTCGGTTAATGGATCATATCCACTGGATACAAAGGGGCAAATGGCAGACCTGTCCTTAGGCATAACAATACAATAGTTAGTATTGTCACTTCGGTTAGTCACCTTTGTCCATTATAATGATCACCTTGCGCAGGAGATAATAGTAATTATGAAGATTACTCGAAAATTATCACATTACGCAGAAAATAATTAGGATTAGAAGCTGACGTAAGTGTCAAACAAATAACGAAATACAAGTATGACGTCAATATCAATACCATTTCACAACTTGACAACTAACAATTGTTCCCTCTGCCAAGCAATAGAGTGAACCCATTCGCCCAGTCACTGCAGGCGTATGAGTTTGGAATAATATTATACATCTCATTTTAGCTCTCTTCCATTCTTGACTATAGGTGAAGCTCGATCAAACAAATATTATTATTCTAAAGCCTTGTCCAATTAGTTGAATCCATTCCTTGGAAAGCTAAAGTGGTGTCAAAGTATGACTTCTCTAAAGGATTGAAAACCCCCACTCTGTCCTTTGCAATTAAGCCGCAACATTGAAACACCCATGCTATAATCTTACACATACAGATTGATTGTGTGCTGTGATAAGACATTGGCTTTCCGTGAATTTTCTGAACAGTTTTCAATGCCTTCCACATTATCATTGAAAATACCAATTCATCTGAATACCAATTTACTCTAAAATTTTGGACAAAATTGGGTTTTCAAATACCAATGGGTTTTTTTAAATAACCATGGTGGTTTTTGCATGGAAGTTTGGTTTTCCCAGAGCATATAGCATTCACGATATTACAATACAGCTGTTGAGTATTTCCACAAACCCAAATTGGTAATTGTATGATAAGGAGGACGAGCCCAAAAACCAATCTGGATTTTTGTAGGAGCTAAATTTTTTTAGAGAGAAGGATGATGGTAATAAAGTTTGCGAAGCCACTTAAAATCTCAATTGCACTTTTTCAAATCGTTGTGTGATATGTAGTTCAGCAATGTATGATTCAAATTGTACTAATGATGATGCTTTTGTCTTTTTCAGGTAAGTGTCCACGAATTTCCATTCTCTTTTCTTGTGTTGAACTCTGGAGGGTGAGTAAAAAATTAACTGTGTTGAAGTGTGTTATTATGAAAGGACTAAACATTTTAGGGAGGGTCCCTTAAGAGGTACTAAGCTATGGATTCCCTCAACTTAGTACCTCTTAAGGGACCCTCCCTAAAATGTTTAGTCCTTTCGTGAAAAATCCCTAGTAGAGACTATTTCCAGAATGCATGGCCTATATCTAGACCCAAATAATATTTTCTCAAATTATCATTCCCAATTTGCCTTTCACATACAGCCATGGCCGTAAGTTTTCGCTCAGCAGCCATGCTTCACTATGGTGCTATAATTTTAACCAATCATAACAAGCAAATACTTGCTCAATCCTCACCAAAATGTCAGGAATTATAGTTAGTATGTACGTGGGGGTTTTCTTACAAAAAATGTGGAATGGAATAATGTTACATAATAGCTGTGAGGCAAAATACTGAATTAGTTTAAATTTAAGCATATGATCAGTTTTGATCCTATATTGTCATTCACATGATAGTAATATTCACCAAAGTGTCTGGATGTGTTGGGCACACACCAAATTAAACATTCATGACAAAATTACAATTAAATACGCAACTTTAACATTGCTTGAAAACAGTTCTGGTAAAACCGATGAACGAAAAATTCAACCATGTATTTTAAAGTAATTTTGTCATGAATGCTTAATTTTATGTGTGCACAACACATCCACGAACTTTGGTGGCTGTCACTACCATGAGAATAACACAGCATCATAATCGATTTTATGCTCAAAATTCAACTTATTCATTATTTTGCCTCACTATTACTGTGAAAATACCATTTAATGCAATTTTTTCTACCAGAACACCTTCTACTCTGTACAAACTATATAATTGCTCACGATAGTGCAGATTGAGCAAGTATTTGCTTTGTTAAGATTGGTCAAAATAATTGCATCATAGGGCAGCATTGCAGATGAGTGAAAACTTACGGCCGTGGCTATATATGAGATACGTGTATTTTGAATCTACGAATGGTATAAGACAACTTTCTAAAGTTTTGTTCTTTAATTGTAAATATACAATACCTTAAATTTACATTAAAATTCACTGCAAATACTCCTGCTTGGAAAAGAAATCCCAAATATGCCCTGTGATTGTAATATTATTATGAAGGACTTCAAAGACAATATTTTATGGGTACTTTATAAACCGGGATATTGTAATACTGTTGAAGCATTGGCCTTGAATCATTTTCAAATCAGTACTAGCTGTGGAAACAGTTGTTATACCAATGCAGCTGCAGTAACCCGGTGTTTTGATGGACGTAATGTTTTCCTTGTCTTACTCCATTCAGTCTTATGGTTAAAGTTTCCTCGTTTGCCACATGGGCAATAAAGTGGAGATATAGCAAGTAGCTAACCTAATTCCATTTGGTTTGACCCCGAATGGTCAAGGGAGACTCAGCTGCTGGAATAGTCTGTCCAAATCAGGATTCAGGGTGCGCTAGCTGAATAGACTTTAGATCCACTGGGAGAATGGGAGAATCAGTAGTATTCTGAGATGAACTTTTGCCCCTGAATTTGTGGAATAATTTGACATGTCTGTAAATAACAGTCAATTTGGATATCACCTATGAGGTATTTTGGTAGCTTCATAACACTTGGGGTGTAATTAAGTCTTCATATTGGAATAGGCGACAACCATAAGTTGAGTAAATTCATATGTTTTGTGTACATTAATGCTGAATAATGCATGGAGAACGCCTTTTACCAAAGGGACGTTGGTTGCTGAAAGTGACCCTTGTAAAATAGAAGTAAACTGAACCAAATAAAAAATGCAAAACTATTTCTAGGGCTTTATTTGTCTAGATATGCTTCATATGGGCTGTTGAGCGTATGCTTCGGTGCAAGCAGGTGTCAAAGGACTCAGTTGCATGAAATCATTCAAGTCTGACAATTTTTTTTCGCATGTCTGTTGCCAAGTTTATCACATTGGGGTGTGGTGAGTGGACAGGGGTATTACGTGCCCCATAGGGCATATCTAATGATTTCATGTGGAAGCTTGAAGAAAATGATGCAAAAAGGCCACACAACTCACTTCATTTAGTGCCACCTGACTTGCTAAAAAATTGCCCTCCTTTTGCTATTCTCACAACAACACATCTGTTCAGAAAGAAAAGCATAAGAAGGGCACAAATGGTACTGTCAATCGTCCACAGATGCCATACAGGAGGTCTTTTTGACAGACCTTAGGCTTTTTTCACTCAGTTGCATGTGTATAGGCCATTCCTTGACCTGTTTCCATATTTTCTGTATATCACTGCGATATCATTGTGTGTGACAAACTCTGACCTGACTTCTTGAACAACAACAATTAAACACGTTAAGAGGCACTAACTGAAACAAATTGTGTGGCCTTTTTCATCATTTTCTTCAAGCTTTCACACTAAATCATTAGTTTTGCTCTATCGAGTGCCTAATACCCCCGTCCAGTCACCATACCCCAGTGTGATAAACCTCGCCACAGATGTGGATACAAAGGTCAGAATTTAACAATTTTATAGAACTGAGTCATTTGACACCTGATTATACATATGCATCAATTCAACAGCCCATCTGACTGATATACAGAAAAATACAGCCCTGGAAATAGTTTTGCGTTTTTTATTTGGTTCAGTTTATTATTCTGACTTGAGCATTTGGAGCATCCCATTACAAAACAAAACAACTAGATCAGAACGATTGAGTAACTGCTGGATATAAGCTCTGTCTATGTGTAATTCAGTGAATATTCTCTTTGATAGCAATCATAACATTCAGAATCTAGTATAAGTATATCACATATGAACCGTAGTGCTGTTGGTCGGTGGAAGTAAAATAAGAGTGTTTTGTCTGTCTTGCACACATGATGTTTTTCCAGCTAAGCTGTATTAGTTTTGTTCGTTTCGAGCGCCAGCTTCGTGCTGTTATATCTTATTCGCTTTTGATATCATTTAAGAATGTTGGGAGATATTTTACAAATGAACAAAGAAAAACCTCATGTTTTTAGATAGAATAAAACACACAGAATGATGCTTCAGAACACATCAATCACGACAAAAACAAAGCATACAGACACAGGATGACAAGGTGTCAACTTGCAAAGAAAAACAAACAGATTCCACCTTGAATCTCATCAAGAGCAATCATGCAATAAGAACATCTATTTTCCAGGTTTTGATTCTTAAGGCTAATTAAGGAAAAGATGTGGAAATAACCTGACTTAAGAATTGGATCTATTTCTTGAACTGTTTTATAAAAAAAAAAAACGGGCTTTGTCATATGTATGGTTATTCAGTTTCAGTTACAGGGAGAAACTCCAAAGATTTGTATCAATCTAACTATGTGAAATTCTAATAATATACATTACATGTATTTCTGAGTGCCTTATGACATTTTAATTACAACAGAACAAGGCTAAAGTTTTCCTGAAAAAAAAAATTGAATAAACAATATTTGATACTTTGATAAACCAGTGTTTGTCACACTGTTGCTTTGCCTCTTTCAGTGGTATAACTATGGGAGGGGGGGGGAGGAGTACAGCGGACACATTCCCCATATTGGATCTGTGCCATCCAAGTGCCTCTCGATATGAAAATTGTCACCTTAGTTAAAACATACAATAAGTATACTGGGTGGCCCCGCTAGTTGCACCACTGACCTCTTCTGAATTTTTAGTTGGAGAATTTTGACACTGTGCCACTACACATACTACATCAACCAAAAACCAAGCAACTGTGCAGCGTGCTGCTTGCAACTTCTTTATACACTTCGATTTAACTGTACCAGACCCCAGACAAACAAACAAAGCCATCACAATAGTCAATTGATTGGAACAAAATGATCACAAAACAATTGAACGCTTTCTACTCAATTGATCCTGATGACCATTGGTGGCCATGGCAACTAAACAGCCTCTTTCCGGTGCAGAGCTTAAACTTTTAGCAACAGGAACTGTAGCTCGAGGAGTAAAATGGAAGCTCAGTAGCAACTTGTTTAGAGTTGTGTGTCAATGAGTCTTGAAACTATTGGTTTCTCTTTATGCACAATCACTATCATCATTCCAAATTAGAGAACTTCTTACTAACAAGTTTACATTGTCACAGCACTAACTGATTTAGCCATTTTCTAAATCAACATTGTGAAGCAAAACCAAATGTGTGTTCGTACATTACAGTCCTTGTCATATTTACGTGGAATCTCAAGTTTTTTTTCTATGCTGTTGAACTGTGATGTCAGAGATGACTCTATTCTAGCATTGCAATATATGTAAATTAACTACAAGCTGTGATGTCATTTCAGACTGGTTCAGATTCCCCAGCTTCTAGCCAATGTTGATCCTCCTGAACTGAGCGTCACAGTTTCAAGACAGTGTCAGAGTAAGAGTTTTATCAGGGATAGCCCCTACAACTACGTCATCACAGCTTGATAGCCAATGGGCTGACTGTAAACTACGTCATCACAGTTCAAACATTGATATATTGAAGGAAGCATTACATTTTTGATCCCAATGATTTATCACAGCAATCACCAGTCTAATTCTACCAAATGGCAGCTTTGTGAGCATTCACTGTAAACAACTGTCATAATCCTCCCAGAGTTGTTTGATAAATCTACAAACTTGCTAACTTACAACTTTAAACTTTGATGGAAGTTGGTATAAACAGAAGGCTTTGACAATTTGTTCGTAAACACATGGCTTATGTTATGTATATTTGTTCTGGCAGCCCATTGGCTGAGAGGCTGTGATGTCAAACTTGCATGGGTTATTCCCAGACCCAATATTAACTCTGACACTGAGTTGAAACTGTGATGCTCAGTTTGGTGGATTCGCATTGGTTAGAAGCTGGGGAATCTGACCCAGTTTGAAATGACATCACAGCTTGTAGTTAATTTACATATATTGCAATGCTAGTATCATATTGTGGGTTTAAGCATTGAGTATAAAGCCAAACTGTTAGTGAAATTGATAACAGAATAAATATAGAAACATGTTGTATTGTAAAGATACTGGACTTGCTGGAGACTTGAGTGTAAAGACATTAGATGAAGCAATTATCATTCATCTCCACCCGGAACTTGTGTTCCGTCAATCGGGACTTTCTGTGTGCGTAACAGGGAATCCCACTGATTCACTGTTACCATATAAAAGCCTGTCTTCCAGCAGGACAGCCAGTTTGGTGAAGTTTGATACAGTTTGACAGTTAGATTCAGTTGGATCCAGTTCCACGTTGTGTTGACTACATGTATGTTATGTTGCTCCTTGGATGAACCTTTTTGTATCAACTTTTGGATTAATAAACAACGCATTATTTAACCTCTCACATGCGAGTGCTGAGTGTCATTTCCCCATATAACATTTGGTGGAGAATCTAAACACGATGTTTTGGTTGGACTATGAACATTCTTTGGACTTGTTTGAAAGCAATTATCATTCATCTCCACCCGGAACTTGTGTTCCGTCAATCGGGACTTTCTGTGTGCGTAACAGGGAATCCCACTGATTCACTGTTACCATATAAAAGCCTGTCTTCCAGCAGGACAGCCAGTTTGGTGAAGTTTGATACAGTTTGACAGTTAGATTCAGTTGGATCCAGTTCCACGTTGTGTTGACTACATGTATGTTATGTTGCTCCTTGGATGAACCTTTTTGTATCAACTTTTGGATTAATAAACAACGCATTATTTAACCTCTCACATGCGAGTGCTGAGTGTCATTTCCCCATATAACACTAGGATAGAGTCATCTCTGACATCACAGTTCAACAGCATAGAAAAAAAACTTGAGATTCCACGTAAGTATGACAAGGACTATAACATAGTAGTGATTCTGGCTTTAAATCTATAATTACACAAGGCCTGACGTTGTATCATGAAGTATCAAATGTGTGAAATGTCACATGTTCAAATGTCAATTGTGTATATATACTGATGCACAGTTTTTGCACACCATGTAGTTTTAACAACTTTAAAATGACCAAGACAACCATTTTCCCTATGGTGAATATAAGTTTCACAGTCAAGGGATTCTCCATTTTCATAAATCCTGTCCTGTTATAAGCATATATGAAAGCCTCCACAAAATGTTATGAGTACTTCATTGACAGAAAGCTTGCAACTCCGTTTCAGTAATTGTCTGGCATACCACACTGTATCACTTCAGGAATTCAGAAATGCCCACCTTTATTGGTTTGTTTCAATGCATAACATGGGTTTTCCGAATCTAAATATTGTAGTTAATTCCTATAACTTATCTTCTAGCTGGTTGAATTGAAGAATATTTTAGTTGAGTTATACCATAATCTCCGACAATTGAGATTAATTGCCTTACTCATATGCATCATTGACACTACGATATAAGTAAAATGACTTAACTATAGATTATGATTACCTGTTATAAGCATTGATACCATATGATTACATTGCTGAGAACATACAAATGTAAGCCAACCACACATGTAGTAATCGATGTTTTGGTTCTTCTTGTCTTACAACATTCAGTCTAGTGGTCAATGTTTCCTCCTGGACCACATGGGTCATGAGCAATGAAAAGAAGAGATAGCAATAGCCAACCTAATTCCTTGTGATTTGCCCTGAAAGGCCAAAGGTTACCCCAAAAAGGGATAAAAGTGAGTCACTCAGCTGCTGGAATGGTCTGTCCAAATCAGGATTCAGGGTGCGGTGGCTGAATAGACTTTAGATCCACAGGGAAAATGGGGGAATCAGTAGTATTCTGAGATGAACTTTTGCCCCTGAATTTTGACTTCTCTGTAAAATTTCAATAATTTGGTTGCTGCATGACACTTATTAGAGTTTACTTAAGTCACCATATTAGAAGAATAACACTTATTATAAGAAAAGTTATAAGATAAATTTTGTGTACATTAATGTGCAGGAAACGGCGATTTTGAAAAGGTTATTTGTCACTGAATTTGACCCTTTTACGAAAGTAGTTTGGTAGTCTTGAAAACATGATGCTTTCTATTATAAAAAGAATCATTACCACTCTATAATGAAGAGCCAGGCAGATTTCGATTAGCTGTATCCTGCTGGCCATGACATAGGCCTATCCCCCTTTTTTTTATAGCATTGAAAAATTTGGGAGATGTATCAGTATCACATATAAACAAAGAAAAATTTTATGTTTTTTTTATTTATTTTTATTGACTAAAACACACAGAAGCTTCAGAACACAAAAATCATAGTATAAAAACAAAGGATACAGACACAGGATTATAGGGTGTCATGTTGCAAAGAAAAATAAACAGATTTCACCTTGGTTCTCGTCAAGAGCAATCATGCAATAAGAACATCTATTTTCCAGGCTTTGATTCTTCAGGCTAATTAAGGAAAAGATGAGGAAATAACCTGACTTAAGAATTGCATTTGTTTGATGAAATCTATTGTTTCACAAACACAAGCTTCATCAGATGTTTATCCAGTTAAAGTTTTAAATGAAGTTTAAGTTTTAAAAGAAGCTGTGTTTAACTAATAGGGCTGAGTAGCAAATTAGCATTGTTGGTTGCTCTATATCTTATTTGATTTTCTTCTGTGATGCTGAACTTGACTACACTAAATACATTAACAAACAATAATATTATTATGCTGCTATGCAATTTTTTAATGCATTGTTAACAGAATCAGACTTGGGACAAATAAACTGAGCAATCACAATAGTCAATTGACTGAAACAAAATGATTACAGACAATTGAACGCTTTCTGCTCAATTGACCCCAGCAACAATTGTTGGCCATGGCAACTAAACAGCTTCTTTCCGGTGCAGTGATTAAACTTTTAGCAACAGGAACTGTCGAGAAACAAAACAGAGGCTCAGTCACAACTTGTGTGAAGTTGTGTTTCAGTTGTTAGTTTCTCCTTATGCATGATCACTATCATCATTCCAAATTAGAGAAAATTCTAAACTAACATGTTTACTTTGAGATACAACTTACTAGATTTAGTCATTTAACCAACGCCATGTAAATTTGATTATGGGTTTGCATACATGAATTAGCAAAGTACTAAGTAAGTGTCTGCATCAAAAACTCTATTCACACAAAGCTTGGCTTTGCACTATGTATCAAATGTGTGAAATGTCAGATGTCAAGTGAGCATAGGCCTACTGAATGATGCAAACACGTTGAGTATATATTGTTTAAATGACTAAGAAGACATCTTCCTAAAGTAGAATTATTGCAACAGAATACGTAAGTGCCACAGACCACACTGTTAGAAATTTCTGTAGATTTTACGGTCAAATGACCGGCAGTTTTGGCTGCCAAAAGAAAACCGTAAAATATACGGGGACCTGTAGATGGTTTACACACACATGTTAAGTTCACAGCTAAAAACCGTAAAATTAACAGGCTTTGTGCCGTGAATTGTACAAGGAAAAATGGATGTCTTTGTAGTAAACCACCTGGGTTATGTGAAATTTACAGCAATTTAATCGTAAAATTCACAGCCATTATTATTGTAAATTTTTCTGCACAGCACTGCATTTTACGGACCTTTTAAGGTAATATCAAATGTATGTGTCCGTATATTTTTGATATATTACGGCCAACATGATGTAATATCCACTGCAGATTTCATCTGGAAAATACTCCCATGAAGTATGGAAATATCACATTCCTCATTATTTTATAATCATTCACACATTTAACAGTAGCAGAGGTCCGAACCATCCCAACAGTACGTGAGGCAGGAAATAATTGCCCATTCAATTAGTTATATAAAAGGCACATAGCATGCATGTATGTACTGTAAGGAAGCAAGAGAGTCTGTGGCTTTTTCCAGGAGTGCCATTGAAAAAGCCTACTCCTAATTGCAGGGACAGGCGTCAAAGAATGAAAGCTGTATACGGTTGTTACGGTTTGTGTGCTCATTAAAACAAATGAATATGTATGCATTGGACTTCTTTATTATGGTAGAATCACAAATATATCAAATAAAAGACAGGATCATGAAAGATGTCTTACTATTAATTTATACACTTCAATAACAAACTGTATACAGAGTGTATTAATATAATGTTCATCTTACAATTTATATAGTCTATTAACCGATTAGCTGCTTCATGCAATAACATTATTTCACTAAAGACGGCAGCATTTCTACACAAATAAATTCTTTTGAAGAAAATATTAAAGTCTGCATTATATATATAAGAACAAATTGCCTCCAATATATTGAATATGTAGACTATAATCAACATTAAACGATACTGATTAGCTGCTTCACACAATAGCATTATTTCACAAAATAGGTGACAACATTTCCATACAACATCAATTCTTTTGATGAACCAAATTCGTTAACTAGTGTGTCTTAAATATTGAAGTCTGCATTATATCTGTAAAAACACATTGTTTCCAAAATGTTGAATTTGTAGAATATAAACAACATTAAAGGATACTTATTGACTGCTTCACACAATAACATTATTTCATTAAATAGTTGTGAACATCAATTCTTCTGATGAATTTAATTCAATAAATCTGTCTTAATATTAAATAAATGTGTCATAATATTAATGTCAGCATTCCATATTTTTGAGAACACATTGTATACCACATGCTATCCAAGGTCCATACATGTTGTTCATACATGTAGACTCTATGAACAGTACCGTTTCCTCATTAGCTTGATACACAATTTTTTCAAAGTAAATATTTCAAACAATTCCATATAATGTCACTTTTTTTATGAACATGACTCCAGAGGACAACAATGCAATATCTAAAGAATTATTTTTAAATTTATCTTTGTATGTTCACTTAAAATAATGCCAGCATACATTTTTGTATTTGCCAACATGACAGAGGTTATAAAAAAGTTGCCATTTCATTGACTAAGTTCAAAACTTTCGGATTAATCGTCGTGTGTTTCTTTCCTTTCACTCGCTCCGGGTTTATCTTGAAGAAACACTGAAACACAAAAATTCAAAATGTAAAAGCTTTACAAAAATTACCCATTTTTTTTTATATTCTGTAGGGTTTATTTATTATTGTTATAACTTCCACATTTTCAAGTTTGCAAAAAATAGCCAAGCAGTGACCTCTTAGCCTCAATTTATTAATTCAGAGAAGTCAGTATTACTGTCAGTTACTATAACATTTTTCCCCTCTTATGGTTTTGCTACTGAAAAATATATTCGTCTATCTCATGGAAGACTCAGTCATAAGAAATTTTGCAATTTTCAGCAATCCTGAAATTCTGAAAACTAAACAAATCAGCAGATATCTTCTGTTTCCTGGCACTGATTGTATTGAAAGTTATGTCATTGTGTTCGGCTAGGTGTTGTGATCATGCAGAAACATAAATGATGTTTAAAAACTGTAGAATTTATTTAATAAAGTAATTTTGACTGATTATTCCAAGAAGCTGCAAGACAGTGGCTTCATTATTTTAATTTCCATACTAGGTCAAAGTGGTTTGACTGAAGCCGACACTGAGAATCTGCCGTAAGTCCAGCGGAAGACTCAGTTAAAGCTATGTTATGACTGAGTCTTCCGTTGGAAAATGGAGGATGACTGAGCCAAAACATAGCTTTGACTGAGTCTTCCACTAGACTTGTGGCAGATTCATAGTGTCGGCTTCAGTCAAACCACTTTGACCTTTTCAGCTTGAACAACAAACAACTTTTCGGAGGGAATAGTTCAACGGAAGACTAAGTCAAAGCAGGTTTAACTGTTTTTTACCTCACAAGTTCCTATTGTGCAATTCAGATTCTGTTGTGGAAGACTCAGTCAAACCACCGAAACCTAGTTTTGCATAAGACTGACCTTCCTATCTTTTTAAATGATGCATAAGCATAAAAGGTTAAATCAATCTGACTGTTGACATGACTGATTGTCCTCTTGCATTGTATCATGGAAGACTAGGTCAAATCAATTGAGTTGAGTGAAATGAGCCATGAAAGATGTCAGTTTTCCATGGAGAAGTGCAATAAAACAGGGTAAAAATGTCCCAAAATACCGAGAGTTTGAAGGAGTGGTGTGTGGTAATAAATAGACCCATTGGGCTTATTTTTTGTGCCATTTGGTGCCAGATATCCTCTAGTTTATTTTTCTGAAATATTTCAAAATTCAGTCAAATTGATTTGACTGAGTCTTCCTTGAGATAGACGTATTGTCACTTGATTGCCTTCAGTTACAGGCCTATCAATCACTGTACCTTTTACAGTCCAACCAAGATAGAATAATGTTACCTCTGCACAATAAATTTGAGGCTTGTTTGCACTTCTGGAGGATATGCGATATTCACGACGTAGTATTGTAGTAAGAGGCAAAAAGTCGTGCCAGAGCATCGTAGAAAGTCTTCCATTTTTTCTATCTCAACTCTATTGTCTACCAGTAGTGAGAAATCAGTTGCAGACATGACACCTGGAACAAAAGGAAAATGGTTAGATAACCAATAGCTGGGGAGAGGGAGGAGGATCACACAAACAACAATACAATGTCTGCACTGATTCACAAATATTTAAGGTGTTCAAGAAATGGTTGATCAAGTCAAAATTGGTTGGGTAGAAATCATAAGGTAGTCATGGTCGCAGTGGGATAAAGCATTATGATAGATAGATAGATTTGGTAAGTGCTGCCCTCTAAGCCCAGTTCTGGACACTCACAAGGGTTGATTGATGAGATGGGAGAGAGAGCAAATGCCCTCAACATGTTATACATTTAACCCATGTGAGGCATCTTTTACTTGCCCAGCACAGACACTGATACAAGGGGCCAGCAACTTAATGTCTCACATAACTTACCTTTTAACGGGTTACTGGGAAAATGATCTAGTCATTATATAACATGAGGTCAGCTTAAAACATGGCTAAGCTATTTTCACAGTAACCCTGTTAAAAGTAAAGTTATGGGAGTTAACCACTTTAGGAAAATCCGTATTAAGCATTGATACAATGTGGCACTGAATGACATCCAGCTCGAATTTTCGAACCCAGGCAGGCAAAGACCTTCTGGCGGGCACCTAAACCACTCAGCCAGTCAGTTACCCAAGAAATGACCAAATTTCAGGGTAGGTATAAAATCTTACTACTGTACACTCAACAAATAAAGAAACGTACCACTTCATTTTTGCTTATAATTTGTGAGATAATTTTTTTTGGCCAAAACCAATTAAACAGTGTTAATCCTATTATAAACATGTGCCGAAAATCATTCAAGTGCAACCGTTTTTTCCCTAAAATTTACCTCTTACCTTGTGGGACCATTTCCGGAACATTTACCTTTTACCTTGTTTATCACAGTTGGATTTTTTTTAAATGGCCCCATACCAAGATTACCCACATCTCACCAAAAAAAATCTAGGTGTCATTTCGCATTGTGCGACAAAGAGCCATAAAAAACGAAAAAATGGTGACATTATGCTTTATTTTTGATAGCTACAGATCACCTTCCAGATGTGGGTTTCATACAGCAAGGGAAATGACTCATGTTATTTGGCTTTGAATTGAGTTATTTTCAAAAATTAGTCTTCTGTTTGATATTTTGATGTGAACATAGCATTTGCATTTCCGAGATGCAACTGGTCATGTCATTTAAACTTTTCATAAAAGTAATTTCACTTGTTGCAACAAATGCACAATAGTGATCTGTTGCTAAAAATAAAGCATTTTTCTGCTTTTTTAAGGCTCTTTGTCACACACTTCGAAATGACACCCCAATTCTTTTAGTCAGATGTGGGTATAGGCATTTAAAAAAATACCCAAATATGATAAACGAGGTCAAAGGTAAAGAGGAAATTATTTTCACATTGATACATTTTTGTAATAGGATCACTACTGTTTAATTGGTTTTGGCCCAAAAAATCGTACAAATTATCAGCAAAAATGAAGGGGGGTGTTTGTTTTTTTGTTGAGTGTACATGTAGAAATGATACCTGTTTAGTGTTTAGGCATTTTCTCAAAGTAGCCAGGCTTTATCAATGACATCTAAAAAAGGCATATTTACTGTATCAAACTATCATTGGTGATACTGGCACTCCTCGTTCTTTTGCCACCTCTTAGTCTGCTCAAATGTTCCTGTAAACAGAGATACAAATATTTTTTCACTTGATACAAGAGAAGGCATAAATGAAGCATTACCAGCTGGTTGGCTATGAATATCATCAAATTGTTTAGGACTACAGCCTAAATATCAGGACCTATGATGTTTTTAGGATCACTGTCAAACATAGTTATGACATCACCAGCATTGCGGAATGAGATGCCTGATGACATCACAAAACAGCGGCCCAAATAATGCAATTGTGATGTCATGACCATTGTTGCTCCATGGGTACATCACGGTTTTGTATTTAAATGGTCTTGTTGAAAAAAATCTTTCCAATAATATTTAAATCAGGTGAAAAAATTAACTACCCATTCGAGATCTACATAACAATATCCTACTGCAGTGGCATAGCCAGATAATTTCCTAGAGTGGGGCAAGTGGTGTTACATAATCATGCTGAAAGGCACAAGAAACTGAACAAAATGCAGAAATTTGTTGGATCATAATATATAGCATCTGCAAAGTAATCAAGAATTGCCAAATGATAATTATCAGTCTTCCACTACCCAACCCCCGCCCTGCCCCCCCCCCCCAGTTTAAGTCAAAAGTGTCACTTTAAAACTTTTTCCTGCCATTACAAAAATGTGAAGTCATCATGAAGCAACCATGACAACACATTGACATTGTTTGGGCTCTTGTTTGATTTTGACATCAGGCAGCTGCAATGCCGGTGACGTCTTAACCATTGCTTAAGAATATCTTTTGGAGAGACGAGAGGGAGAGATGAGAGGGAGAGACGAGAGGCAGAGACGAGAGGCAGAGACAAGAGGCAGAGACAAGAGGGAGGGACGAGAGGGAGAGTCGAGAGGGAGAGACGAGAGGGAGAGACGAGAGGGAGAGACGAGAGGGAGAGACGAGAGGGAGAGACGAGAGAGAGGAGAGGGAGAGGAGAGACGAGGAGGAGAGAGAGAGAGAGAGGGGAGAGGGGGAGAGGAGAAGGGGAGAAGGGAGGGAGTGAGAGGGGAGAGGGAGAGAGGAGAGGGATTTAGGAGATGGAGAGAGCAGAGAAGAGAGGTAGACCAGCCAGCAACGAAATCTTATCCCATTCATATTCTTTGTTGTCCACTATCAAGTTCGACTGAGTGATTGTCTCGCGGCTCAAGTGGGTCATTCAATATGGTATCAGGAATTTGTTTATTACATCTAAAGCACCCGGGTGACAAATAACAATGTCATATTTCCTCTCTTGTTGTTAATAACCTATACCTATTTCGAAATGGCTCTACGGCAACAGAAAGGCAGGAGAAATAAAGAAGGAAAGGAGAGGAGAGGGTGGGGGCTGGGGGGAAAGGGAATAAGGAGGGACTGGTGGCAGAGGGGAAAGGGGATAGGATTGGGAGTGGTTGAAGGGGAGTGGGTTGTGGATGGAGAGGTAGACAGATTCCAGAGGCGAGATTGATGAGGCAGCATTCAAGACTGTTTTTAAAAACATTGCATGTCCATATTTATAACTGCGTAAATTAAGCGAGGAGAATTTGGAAGTTACACTGTCACAAAACTACATTTTAAAATTAATACAAATATATGTGAAATAATGCAAACCTCACCGATTAGTTGGAGAGTCATAGGCTATATTTCATTAAATTGGCATGAATCTACTGTTGGGATCAATGTGCCACTGACCTTGGAAGAGTTGACAGCTTGAAAGACCTGAAGACACAATCATGGAAGACCTATCCGTGAATTTCACGACTTGTTCATCAACTGGTGTTGCACAAGACGCATGTACTTCATCGGCCTCTGTCTTGAATCTGAAAATTGACAACACTCTTTAATTGCTTATGCTTATAAGTTTACCCTCTCCCCACCCCATATGAAGGCAGGAAAGAGAAGATTGAAGGAAAAGATGGAGAAGTTTGGAAGTGAAGGAGGTGGGAGAATAAAAGAAGGAAAAGAGGAAAGAAGGAGGGGAAAAGGAGAGAAGAGGGAGATGAAGGAGAAAGAAAAGATTGAGATTAACAAGCGAGCAACCATGATTATTTCAAAATTGTTGGACTTACAGTAGGCGACGTCAAGTGCTTACAGAATTGGACTGAAATGTTCCTTGTGAGCTCACAGCCTATCCATGCTATATTATTCCCTATGAGTCATAAGGAATGTATGAGTTCATAGCCTATACTTGCAATGGAATGAAAATGTGTCATCAGCTGCGTATCAATGAGGTCACAAGTTACTCAATGACTTATTGCCAGTTCATTTCAATATAATATAGAGGGCCTGTTATGAGGTCATTAGCAGCTGAATTTAAGTACACGTCATTCATCTTCTGTAAATGAGAGGTGAGAAAAACAAAAAAGGAAAGGAGGAAAGAGGGAAAGAGTGACAGGTGGTAGGAGAGAAAGTGGGCAGGAGGGGTAGAAAGAGAGGGAATAGGGAAAAGGAAGGAGAGAGCAGATAGGGAATAGGGGATGAAACAGGGAAGAGAAGCGGAGAGGGAGAGAGGAGAGGGAGAGAGGAGAAGGAGAGAGGAGAGGGAGACAGGAGTGGGAGAGAGGAGAGGGAGAGAGGAGAGGGAGAGAGGAGAGGGAGAGAGGAGGGGGAGAGAGGAGAGGGAGAGAGGAGAGGGGGAGAGAGGAAAGGGGGAGAGGGAAAGAGGAGAGGGAAAGAGGAGAGGGAAAGAGGAGAGGGAAAGAGGAGAGGGAAAGAGGAGAGGGAAAGAGGAGAGGGAAAGAGGAGAGGGAAAGAGGAGAGGGAAAGAGGAGAGGGAAAGAGGAAGAGGGAAAGAGGAAGAGGGAAAGAGGAAAGGGAGACAGGAGAGGGAGACAGGAGAGGGAGACAGGAGAGGGAGACAGGAGAGGGATAGGAGGAGAGAGGACAGGGCATAGAGGACAGGAGAGGATAGGGATGAAAGGATAGGGGTGCAGGATAGGGGGTGCAGGATAGGGGAGATAGGATAGGGGAGATAGGATAGGGGAAATAGGATAGGGGAGATAGGGGGAGGGAGAAACGCAGGGAGAGGCGGAGGGAGAGGCGCAGGGAGAGGGGGAGAGGAGAGGGAGAGAGATTTGCCAGACAGCAAACAAGGTTATTTCAGAATGGTTGGACGTAAAGAAGGAAAATAGGAAGAAGGGAAAGGGGATTGAGAGGAGAGGGAAAGATGGAGAATGAGGGGAGGACAGGGGAGATAGCATAGGGCACATAGGATATGGTGAAGGCAGAGGGCACATAGGATAGGGTGAAGGCAGAGGGCAATGGAGAGGAGGCAAGATTGACCAGTGAGAGTGACGGACAGTAGGAGGGAGGGGGCGATGCTAGTTGGGAGATTGACTTCCAGCTATCAACATCATTTTTTAACCAGAACCGCAAGCGGTTTAAACGCTTGCCTGTCAATGTGAAAACTATCAATTGGTGCCAGATTATCACCCACAGGCCAATACCTGTAATTTTATAACTCTAAGCAATATATTACGGCTACAATGGGCAGTTAAAAGAAGAAATATCGCTGCCAAAATTACCACAATCTTGGATTTATTGACATGTTCCTGATCCATGCCCACAGGCCAATAACAGTATCTACTTTCAAAACTCTAAGCAAAGTAGCAAGGTCTCAATAGGCAGTTCAAGGATATCAGCCATTTTAAAGTGACCATTTTGGTGGCAATCTTGGACTTCTCAACATGTTCCTGATCCATACCCACAGGCCAATACCTGTACCAAATTTCATAACTCTAAGCGAAATATTGAGATCACAATGGGCAGTTCAAGAAATGAAGAAAGATTGCTGCCAAAATGGCTGCTATCTTGGATGTTCCCGATCAATACCCACAGGCCAATACATGTACCAAATTTTATAACTCTAAGTGAAATGAAATATTAAGGTCACAATGGGAAATTCAAGAAATGAAAGATGGCTGTAAATTGGCCACCATCTTAGACATTTCAGCATGTTCCTGATCAATACCCGTAGGCCAATACCTGCACCAACTTTCATAACTGTAAGTGAAATACTAAGGTCACAATGGTGAGTTCAAAAATGAAGAAAGATGGCTGTCAAAATGGCCACCACAAAAGTCAGCCATCTTGGATTTCTCAACATGTTCCCGATCAATGCCCACAGGCCAATACCTGTACCAAATTTCATAACTCTAAGCAAAATATTATGGTCACAATGGGCAGTTCAAGAAATGAAGAAAGATGGCTGCCAAAATGACCCCCCACTTCTCAGCATGTTCCTGATCCATACCCACAGGCCAATACCTGTACCAAATTTCATACCTGTAAGTGAAATATTAAGGTCAGATTGGGCAGTTCAAGAATGAAGATGGCTGCCATAATGGCCACCACAAAATGGCTGCCATCCTGGATTTCTCAACATGCTCCCAATCCATACCCACAGACCCATACCTGTACCAAATTTCATAACTACATGTGAAATCATAAGGTCACAATGGGCAGTTAAGAATGAAGAACAATGGCTGCCAAAATGGCCACCACAAAACGTCTACCATCTTAGATTTCTCAACATGTTCCCGATCAATGCCCACAGGCCAATTCTTGTACTAAATTTCATAACTCTAAGCGAAATATTGTGGTCACAATGTGCAGTTCAAGAATGAAGAAAGATGGCTGCCAAAATGGCCACCACAAAATGGCCACCATCTTGGATTTCTGAACATAATCCCGATCGATATCCACAGGCAAATACCTGTAACAAATTTCATAACTCTAAGCGAAATATTACGGTCACAATGGGCAGTTCAAGAAATAAAGAAAGATGGCTGCCAAAATGGCCCCTACTTGTATTTCTTAACATGTTTCTGATCCATACCCACAGGCCATTACCTGTACCAAATTTCATACCTGTAAGTGAAATATGAAGGTCAGAGTGGGCAGTTAAAGAATGAAGATGGCTGCCATAATGGCCACCACAAAATGGCTGCCATCTTGAATTTCTCAACATGCTCCCAATCCATACCCACGGACCCATACCTGTACCAAATTTCATAACTGCATGTGAAATCATAAGGTCACAATGGGCAGTTAAGAATGAAGAACAATGGCTGCCAAAATAGCTACCACAAAACGTCTGCCATCTTGGATTTCTCAACATGTTCTCGATCAATGCCCACAGGCCAATACCTGTACCAAATTTCATAACTCTAAGCGAAATATTGTGGTCACAGTGTGCAGTTCAAGAATGAAGAAAAATGGCTGCCAAAATGGCCACCACAAAATGGCCACCATCTTGGATTTCTTAACATAATCCCGATCGATACCCACAGGCAAATACCTGTAACAAATTTCATAACTCTAAGCGAAATATTACGGTCACAATGGGCAGTTCAAGAAATGAAGAAAGATGGCTGCCAAAATGGCCCCTACTTGTATTTCTTAACATGTTTCTGATCCATACCCACAGGCCATTACCTGTACCAAATTTCATACCTGTAAGTGAAATATTAAGGTCAGAGTGGGCAGTTAAAGAATGAAGATGGCTGCCATAATGGCCACCACAAAATGGCTGAAATCTTGGATTTCTCAACATGCTCCCAATCCATACCCACAGGCCCACACCTGTACCAAATTTCATAACTGCATGTGAAATCATATTAAGGTCACAATGGGCAGTTAAGAATGAAGAACGATGGCTGCCAAAATGGCCACCAAAAAAGTCTGCCATCTTGGATTTCTCAACATGTTCCAAATCAATGCCCACAGGCCAATACCTGTACCAAATTATATAACTCTAAGCGAAATATTGTGGTCACAGTGTGCAGTTCCAGAATGAAGAAACACGGCTGCCAAAATGGCCACCACAAAATGGCCACCACAAAATGGCCACCACAAAATGGCCACCACAAAATGACCACCATCTTGGATTTCTCAACATAATCCCGATCGATACCCACAGGCAAATACCTGTAACAAATTTCATAACTCTAAGCGAAATATTACGGTCACAATGGGCAGTTCAAGAATTGAAAAAAGATGGCCGCCAAAATGGCCCCCCACTAGTATTTCTTAACATGTTCCTGATCCATACCCACAGGCCAATACCTGTACCAAATTTCATAACTGTAAGTGAAATATTAAGGTCAGAGTGGGCAGTTAAAGAATGAAGATGGCTGCCATAATGGCCACCACAAAATGGCTGCCATCTTGGATTTCTCAACATGCTCCCGATCCATACCCACAGGCCCATACCTGTACCAAATTTCATAACTGCATGTGAAATCATAAGGTCACAATGGGCAGTTAAGAATGAAGAAAGATGGCTGCCAAAATGACCGCCACAAAATGGCAGCCATCTTGGATTTCTCTGCATGTTCCCAATCCATACCTATAGCCCCATACCTTCACCAAATTTCATATTCATGCCATAAGCGGAAAACTAAGGTCACAAATGAACACTTACACAAACCTTAACCAGGACAACGCCGACGACGCAGAAGATCGAGTGACCACAATTGCTCTTCATTTTCAAAGAAAATAGATGAGCTAAAAACCATTGGATATCCATAATTATAGCTTTGCAAAATAAGCCAAGAGAATTTAGAAGTTAAACTGTTGCAAAACATGCAATTACATTTGGAAATTAATGCAAATATTATAATTATGTGAAATATTGCAAATCCCAGTGATTACTAACAAATTACTTTGCTATGTTTCACTAGTTCAGGGCAGACATAGTATATAACTATGAGTGAGTTTTTGAGAATTAATTATTTGGAGGAAAGGACAGCAGACATAAAAATGTTGTTGTGCCACTAACCTTGGAAGAGTTGACAGCTTCAAAGACCTGAAGAAACACAATCATGAAAGGCCTCTCCATGAACTAGCATTGCACAATTAACACACACATGTACTTCATCCAATCAGCCTCTGTCTTGAATCTGAAAATTAGACAACACTCCTTAACTTGTATAAGCTTAGAAGCTTCTTGTTGATATGAGCTGATTGCCTTCGGTGCTTAAGTCTTAAGTCTGCAAACATCACCAATGAAACCCAGACCAAAATCCTTAAGTCACTGCAAAGCTATTTTGAAATCATATTGATAGTTGTGTAAAATATAATCACATGTAAAATGTAAAATATGACAAATAAATTATTTAAACAAATAATAAATGGTGCGAGAAAAAAAAAAAAAAAAATTTTACATAGTAGGCCTATTAATATTTAAACATTGTAGACAAATTGGAATGTGACATTTGGGTTATTATAGTCTACAGGGTGATGATAATTTATTCATACTGATTAATAAATGAGTCCGTTAAGGAGGGGGTGGATGGATGATTGGAGATTTAAGACATGTATTTATGCACTTGGTAGGCTAATTAGGACAGGGCAGGCCACGGCAATGAGGCGAAGGATGATTGCAACAGCCGTCCAACATAGGCCAGGGTGACCCAGCAAGAGCTGGATTCGAACCCTGGACCAAGTGATTGGCAGCCCAGCACGTTACCACTAGACCAACCCTCCCCCTCGTTAAGGAGGGGGAGGACTAGCTCAGTGGTAGAGTGTTGGGCTGGCAATCAATGAGTCCAGGGTTCAACTTCAGCTCTTGCAGAGCCACTTGTCCTACTCCTGTGCTAATTAACCTATCAAGATAAATAGAGGACGTAAAGCCCCATTCATCCTCATCAAGGAATATCACAAAAAATATTGTGGGTTGTGGAACCATACATAGACGTACCAGGCGCGCAATTTTTTGGGGGCGGGGCGAGCGACATTTGCCCGAATTTAAATATATAAATTTAATGCAATTTCAAATGAAATTACCTGGAAACTATTAATTTTCAATATTTTCAATTTAATCATCTGCCCAAATTTTTTAGCCCTTTTACCCGAATCTTACTTTTTCCCAAACTTTTGGGGGGCAATCGCCCCCCCTGCCCCCCCTCCGGTACGGCTATGGAACCATACCATTTTATTACTTCAATACAACATTACAGTAGTTATTAAATAATAGGCAATTAGATATAATTTAGCATTATCATGCATGCTAAACGAAGAAATAATGGTAATTTTACCTTGCTTTATGTGTCTCATCAGTCCTGCTTCCAGAGATTAAATGACTGCTCTTAAGTTAAAACACCTTAAGGCATTGCCAATAAAGCTTCTTTAAGGGCACAGAAAACAAAAACAAGGCTAAGTCTTCAGTTACAGTTTTTAAACCGTGAATTCATAAAACACGTTATAATAACAACAAGAAAGCTGTAATTTCTACAGTTTCATGATCACGGCCGTTTGACCGTATAAATCACGGAATAAAACCGTTGATTGTACTGAAATTTCTAACAGTGCATGTACCCTCTCTTGCATGGAGACAAACATTTTTGAGTAGACCAACTTAATTCACAGAGAGCTTGAAATTCTGTTAAAAGTACCTTGTCTGGTATACATACAATATTGTAACACCTCAGGAATGTGGAAATCTCTTACAAGAGTGCACATACAAATGTAAGCAAACCACATTCAGATTGGTGGAAGTGCAGGATCTCCTTCTGTACAATGCTGTGTCAAAGGTATCAAACACAATGCATTTGGGACAGCATTACACACATCGCAAAGTAATAATGTCTTGAGGGAATAGTGCAAAGGAGACTCCAGAAAACCATGTAGTGCACAATATTGTCATTTGTTCCATCCTTGATGGTATTGCAGTATGATGTTGTCTTTGGCATGAGAAGCATTGTGCAAACTTGGCATATACGAATCTCATGTTGGCAATATGCATGCAAAAAATTGCAAGCTCCATCGCTGCAGGATTTTGGAACGCAAAACAATTTACATGCAAGGAAGTGTTCGAGGGATTTGGATTTAAGCTGAAAACTTACAGTCCTGGCATTTTCTTGTACGGTGTTTTAAGGAAGCTAAATCTTCTGGTCTTTGGCAGCTTCAGACTTGCATTACAGTACACAAAGCTTTGAAACAAACTTGGGGTTGAAGATTGCAATTTTGCATGACAAGACTCCGACCATCTTAAAAGGAGCATTTACAGACCTCAGAGACGCAGACGTATGTTTTTCCTGGTGAAATTCTTAAGATCAGTCATCTTACACCACACCCAGAAGTAATGCTAGCAGTAAGCAAACATGAGGGGTGTGTGATGTGAAATTTGCCTGCATGTTCTACAACATGGTATTTAAATTCAGTTTATTCTGGTACACTGTAATCATGGGAAACTCTCCAGATCAGGAACACGCTTGTATCTTTTTATATATTGTATACCTTCGTCGGATGTCCATTCTGTGCTGTGATTGGATGATAGCATGTCACATGACCTCAACTAGAAATTTCTTGTGACATGAAGTTCTTGACAATGATTCACAGAGGTAAATAGACCATTTAAGAATCCATTATTTAATTGTCCTGATCAGCTAGCGACTTTTCTTTGGACTTTAAAATGTCAATAATGGTGATATCACTTTACCAATAGCAGAAGAATAGATGTTCAGTCAACTGAAATGAACTTATTAAGTTGTATTTCACATACTAAATTACAAAATTACCTGACAAGCCCTTATGCAGAGTTAATTGGATTCACATTGCCTTTCTCGGATGAGTTGGTGCAGAGAATAGAGGCTTGCATAGGTTGCCTTAAATGCATTCTTTTTCAGAAAGTAAACACATATAGAGCTGTATCTAGCAACACATTTGCTTTGGTAATCTAATCTTTTCACCAAGTTGCTTAACAGAATATTAGATGTCATTATCATTATGTCAGCTGAAAAGTGATGACTTCATTCAATTGTCTTTCTGGTAGGTAATCAATTGATTGTTATCAGTTAATGATACTCTAGGGAAATTTTTGGCAAATGATATCACAGCATTAGGGAGATTGTGTCATTGTGTGGCTATAAAGTAGAGTAGGATGACTGTTGCTACACTACTTTTGTGCAAAAAAGGGACTGACTTCAGTGTGGTGGTATCACAATATGAATTGGATACAGCAAGGATCAAATAAAACAATACTTCATGATTATTGTGATGCTGTAAAAGGTTGGTTATTATTATGAAAATAGTACTGATATACAAAACATATATATTGTCCTTTTACATACCTTTTGAGATTGTATACATTTATTAATTTTTTCATTTGTTGAACATATTTTGAATGGGGTGACACTTCAGCGCAGCTGTTTTTCAAGTGGCCCATGACATTTTATTGTAATATTGTGGATATTTGTCAAAAGGTTGATAAGACTTCTGTTACTTGTAGAGATTCACTGCTTTGTCACATTTTATTTGAATAGTGTTTTGTCAACTTTTGTGTATCCTATGAACAGTTAAGAATGTTTATGACAAGAGTTTAACATTGCGGGTTGGGGTGGACCGGTGGAGGCCTTGAAGTTTTCCGTTCAACAACGAAATTATTATTTTTAACGAAAGGCCATAAATATCAATAAATTTATTTCAAACATGTGACCTCCCAAAATCTTCATTTTTCAATCAAAGAACTGTGTCTATACATGTTGAGAACACCCCCCCCCCCCCAAGAAATCATTTATTTTAAAACTTTCTGCAAAGAATTCATTTATTACAGCGAAACTGGGCAATAATTTATTTAATAAAAAAACTCCAAGCCTCTTCCCTGGATATCAGATGGTGGCTCCCTTACTTGCCATTTGCTTCACTCGCTCTTCTGCTGAATAATATGTAACACCAGCCCTACTCCTTTTGGTACTGGCAGGCTTCCCTTACTGTTAGCTACTGCTGGGGTTGGGTTAACAGGCCCAATATGCAGAATGCCAAGTGCACACTTGTGCCTCACAACCACTGCAGAGATACAAGTTAGGCTCTACTTGTCTGAGACCAACCTATAGGGTTAAAACCACTGCCAAACACAACTGAAATGCTTTATCCAATTTACTCCATGAATGACCTGCCTACATACAATTTGATCACAGTTGAGAATAGGTCACTGGACAGCTGAATTCTTGACCAACTGACCAACATGGTTTCTTGTACCATTGGCAAGTTTGCGAGAAATTATGTCAGTTTAGGTTACTTAGTTGGGCAATGAAATATTTATATAAATTGAGGCATCCAGAGATATTCCTGTTGTCATTGGCAATTAGAAACCAAAATTATATATAACCTAATAAACATGTCAAAATGAGGCGAATTAAATGAAACTTAATTGTCACAAATTAAAAAACACATAGATTACTTTAAGGACATTGCATATTTAAAACATTGTTTATACTTCTTCATGATTATCTTGTAAATAAATTACAGGAGCCACACCTAATCTTCCAGAGGTCTGATGTCTCCATAAAAGAGGAATCACTTTGTTCTACCTTGTTGCCCAGTGCTTCGGCTCAATATATTTAGATTGTCGGATTCTCTTCGGCAAAGAGAATTTGCAGCAGTGGTCTTGATGTAGTGTCATATATTTGAGCACCAACCACTGGACACCAAATCAATAACAGAGAGTATGAATAGTCTTAGGTCAAAGGGAGAAACTTGAAATGACCCATTATTGCAAAGTGTTTGGCATTCAGCATTATGGGAAGAACGCTTAACCACTAACTGCCAATTTGTAAAGTGCCAAGAGATCAATCTTGTGCTCTGTGATGTTCTGTTCCAAACCCATGTGCTCTCATTGACACCACATGGATTCCACATTAATACTCGCATTGTCACTTGATCGACACCACCATGATGTAGGGTCGGCACGGCATGGCACCGAGACCATATTGACAGATCACCCACTCCACACTGACGCTTTCAGACTCTCTGTCATTGACTTGTGCAAATAAAGCACTCACTAAGATCACTGAAGATCACACATGTCTTCAATGGGTCGTGTTGCAGCATATTGACGCCTGAAGATCTCTTAAGATCTGGTAAAATCACTGCATCACTGCGCTGCTTCAGACATTTCAGGCTCGTGACTGCTAAAAGGCCAATATTGGGGCTGTGACGGTGGTCTGTGATTATCCCGGGGGCACTACAAAGTGTTGCTGGTCAATCTCGGGTCACTTTGGGGACCAATGTTGCTCTTTTTATACAGCCATGGCCGTAAGTTTTCACTCATCTGCAATGCTACACTATGGTGCAATTATTTAGACCAATCATAACAAAGCTAATACTTGCTCAATCTTCACTAAATTGTGGGCAATTATAGTTTATACAGAGTAGAAGGTCATCTGATAGAAATAATTGCATTAAATTATATTTTCACAGTGACCGTGAGGCAAAATAACGAATAAGTTGAATTTTGAGCTTATAATCAATTATGATGCTATATATGTTATTCTCATGGTAGTAACAGCCACCAAAGTTACTGGATGTGCTGTGTACACATGAAATTAAGCATTCATGACAAAATTACTATAAAATACATGGTTGAATTTTTCGTTCATGGGTTTTACTAGAACTGGTTTTTTCTTCAAATATGGCGAAATTTTATGTAGGTGTAGGAAATAACTGCTCTTTTTCTTTTGAAAGAAAATTGTGTCAAGTGCGTTCCATAGATGTGGAATTTTATTAAACTAATTAAATTTCATAATAAGAAAAACGATTCACTACTTTATTCTTACGTCAGAAATTAACAATTTTTCTAATCATAAACAATCACGCGAAACCCGATCAAGCAACGTTAAAGTTGCATATTTAATTGTAATTTTGTCATGAATGTTTAATTTGGTGTGTGGCACTGTGTCACTGTGTGCCCAACACATCCAGACACTTTGGTGAATTATGAATGACAATATAGGATCAGAACTGATCATATACTTAAATTTCAACTAATTCATTATTTTGCCTCACAGCTATTATGTAACATTATTCCATTCAACAATTTTTATCAGAACACCTCCAAGTACATACTAACTCTAATTCCTGACATTTTGGAGAAGATTGAGCAGGTATTTGCTTTGTTATGATTGGTCAAAATTATGGCACCATAGTGAAGCATGGCTGCTGAGCGAAAACTTACGGCCATGGCTGTAGGTCATCAAGGGTATTTAGGGTGTCAACGGGTGAAAGGTCATCTGGTGTTTCAGAGGACATTTTTTGGCCCTTCAGGGGTCATTTGGGAAACCAAAGGTTATGATTCAAAAGGCATAATCATTAATCGAGATCACTGAGTTTTAGCAATTACTCTACTGAGGATTGGTATTTCTCTGCAACGTGACATGATCTGTATTTCGATCCAAAAAGCGATCATCCTCATAGTCATTTTAACTCGATAATTGCCCTAAGGTTTATCATATAAATTACCACTCTGCCCATGATTATGAAGAAATTCGAGCTGGACTATCAAGAACTAGCACCCTCCATTGCACGTGATCATCTGAAATTGCCCCCGGATGACCGATGTGTCATGGTGGATGATAACACATCTCCCAACCCCAAATGATGCCTTGGGCGTGGAATTGAGCCATATCTTGTCTAGCTCTCTGGAAGACATGTGGGCCACTTGAGGGGGGGAGGCTTCTCTTGAGCTCCAACAGAACTCACAAGGATGCCTAGAAATCTCAAAGAAGAGCTCAGCACTTGTGCTCCCACTTGTTGCTGCGATTGAAGATTTCTTGTTTGCCAAAGAAGATATTCTATCCGTTTGCCCCTCAAATCAAACATAGCATGTGGACATCAGGTAAATTGTGCCCAGTAAATGACTGCACTTATTAGTGTGGATACAACTGATGTGCAATTCTATTTTCTTTGTTATCCAAGCAGCATCTTGAAATGTTGTATGAATTGCCCAAAAAGGCAAGGATAAACTCAGGACCCTTTATTAAAGGAGGCAGGAGCTCTATTTATACAGCAACAAATCAGTCAAGATTTTGGCTTTTGTACTTGCGATGATATTAGTTTTTTGAAGCTTGATTTATATCCAAAAAAGTAAATTGCTAACCATTCTAGACTCACCATAACTAGCATCTTATCGACTTGATACGATCAAGCAGGTATTCTCACCATGCAATTGTCCAGTAGTTAGCTCTTTAATTTTTACCTTCCAAGATTAATGACGCACCATAGCGTGACGACTAGAGTAAGAAGATTGTAGTAGCAGACTAGCAGAGCCAAGAGGCCGTGACTTTTTCATCTTTATCTCTCATCCCTTTCTTTTTCCCCCATCCTTCTCAAGTGATGAAGACAGCAATCGAAGTCTAATGATGCTTTACCTGCCTCCTTGAGCCCAAAGCATCTGATGAAAGCAGATGCTGATGGCCACAAACTTGCTACTCCAAATGCGGTTAATTATTAACAGACACTTTTTGCTGTACTGGTCTCATTCTTGACAAAACTTTGGCTTCCTTCTTGAATGCAGTGTGCAGACACACAACTTACAAGATTCTTTAATACAACATTTCAATGATCGATTCAACATCCAGCATTCTGTTGCCAAGTTGTAATTTAATAACTGGAATGCCTGATTTAGTTATTGCTCATTCTGACTCAAGGAAATTTGAAGTTGTTGCAATGGAGTTAGAGTATCATTTTGGAAGGTTTCTATATCTCAATGTATTTTCCAATGATATAGATCAGCGAAAACCTTGAAGTACTTTTATTCAACATATAACGTTTGTGAACATGTACATACAAAAATAAATACTTCCTCCATTTTAATTTTGTTACAATATTGGTTTGCTGTTTAAACCTGTGTTTCATGTATGAGTGGGTCAGATTTTATTTTGAATATTCAATTGCTTCACTCAGAGCACAACTCTTGCTATGTAAGTCACTGTGGCTTCTCCTGAATTAACCCTGGGTACAAACCAGACTTTTTGGCGCTAGCCACTTGCACAGCTTGCAATTGCTCGTGAACCGGCCGTTTGCAGAATACCAATAGCCTCATACAACCATTGCAGACATAGTGGACAGCCCGCATTTGTCTGGAATCAACCAATAGTAGGGTTAAACTATTGCCAAGCACAACCTGCAATGCTTCATCCAATTTATTCCATGAGTGACCAGGCTAATGGCATGCAATTTGAACCATCTAGTAAATAGGTCAGTGACCGACAGGGATTCTTGACCAGCGGACAGACTCAGATTCTTGCACTATTGACAGATCTGTGAATTTAGCTGCCTACATGTTTGTTTAGGCCACTTAACTTTTTTCATGGTTTCATTGAGGTGTTGTTAATCAAATGTTCAGCTTGCTGCTGTATCATGTATACATAATTATTTTGACAACAAGGAGAAGTGATTTGTTGCATACACAATTACGCTTACAAGTAACATTTTCACAAATGTTTACATCGGTCTGCTTGAAACACATGTGTGGACCCAACTTCCGAACCGTAGATGTATCATCAGATTCACGATGGGCAAAAAATATTGTATTTACAATGTACACTCTTAACGCTAAAGGTTCTTGATGGTATAAAAATAAAGAACCCACAGCCAAAAAAAGGTTCTAAATTTTTTAAAGGTTCAATTGAATTGTAAAGGTTCAATACTTAGTGAGAAGGCCCATGACATGACCCTATGCTCCCAACTTGAGAGAAAGGGGTTGCATTATCTGTACTTTAAAGGTTCCATATAAAACATATTAGCAGCAGCTACCATATCTTCCTGAACATTCTGATAACCTTGCTTACTATACTGAGCTTACTCATCTGCACCTCATTACTTGATAGTGCTTCTGCTCAATATTTACACAAGGCATGGTGACATTCTGTTCACACATCGAGAGAATGTACAGCAGTGGTGCCTCTTGATGTAGTGTCATGTACTTGAGCTGACACCAAGTCAATACGAGTATGGAAAATGGAAATGACCCATAAAGGCTAAGTGTCTGTGCTTAGCGAACAACCCTGTACCATTGATAGCCAATCTTTGAAGTACCAGGGCCCAGCGGGTCAATTTCATGCTATATGATGTTTTCTATAACAAGAGCTCTATTTTACAGATCTTTGATAAGTAATAAATAATATAATATGATTTTATAATTATATTGCCCATTCCGGATATACAATAAGAATAAGTACAATGAGTGCCGCCTCAGAAAAATTGTATGTGAGACCGAACGGCAAACATACCAGTCATTATAGTGATACTAATAACCTTTGTATCGTCTGGAGTGGGGTTCGAACCACCAACCACTGTGTATTTGGCAAACATGCTAGCCACTATGTTATTGAACCATATTTGATACCACAAAACTTTCTGGAAAGAATTAATTTATTTCACTGAAACTGGGCAATAATTTATTTATTACAAAACATCAAGCCTCTCCCCTGGATATCTTATGGTGGCTCCCTTACTTGCCATTTGCTACACTTTCTCTTCTACTGAATTATGTGTAACGCCAGCCCTACTTACTCCCTTTGGCACAAGCAGGCTTCCTTTACTGTTAGCTACTGCTGGGGTTGGGTTAACAGGCCCCATATGCAGAATGCCAAGTGCATAGTGGTGCCTTGCAACCATTGCAGAGATACAAGTTAGGCTGTCCTTGTCTAAGACCAACCAATAGGGTTAAAACCACTTAACTGCTAAACACAACTGAAACATTTTATTCAATTTACTCCATGAATGACCTGGTTAATGGCATAAAATTTGATCTCAGTAGAGAATAGGTCACTGGGCAACTGGGTTCTTGACCAACTGACCAACATGGTTTCTTGTAGCATTTGCAAGTCTGCAAGAAATTATGTCAGTTTAGGTTACTTAGTTGGGCAATGAAATATTTATGCAGGCATCCAGAGATATTCCTGTTGTCATTGGCAATTAGAAACCAAAATTATATAATATTATAACCTAATAAACATGTCAAAATGAGGCGAATTAAATGAAACTTAATTGTCACAAATTCAAAAACGCTTAGATTACTTTAAAGACATTGCATTGTTCAAACATTGTCTTTACTTCTTAATTTTTATCTTGTAAATTAATTACAGTAGCCATACCTAATATTCCAGAGCTCTGATGTTGCCATTAAAGAGGAATCACTTTATTGTACATTATCTCCAAGTGCTTCTGCTCAATATTTAGACTGTCTGATTCTCTTAGACACTGACAATTAGGGTATGTTGATTTCGGAACTTCACCATTGGACAAATTGGGATAGTGACATTTTCACATCAAAAGGCGATATCCAAAATTTCAGGTCTCTAACTTTAATAGTTTTTTGAGGAAATGACATTGAATTTTTGACATTTTGAACATTTTTCGATTGCTTCGCAAACGCGCGGTTACGTATAACTTTGTCATTTCTCATCATACAGAAATATAACTTGCATATTTGAGACTCACCATAACTAGCATCTTATCGACTTGATACGATCAAGCAGGTATTCTCACCATGCAATTGTCCAGTAGTTAGCTCTTTAATTTTTACCTTCCAAGATTAATGACGCACCATAGCGTGACGACTAGAGTAAGAAGATTGTAGTAGCAGACTAGCAGAGCCAAGAGGCCGTGACTTTTTCATCTTTATCTCTCATCCCTTTCTTTTTCCCCCATCCTTCTCAAGTGATGAAGACAGCAATCGAAGTCTAATGATGCTTTACCTGCCTCCTTGAGCCCAAAGCATCTGATGAAAGCAGATGCTGACGGCCACAAACTCTCGACTCCAAATGCGGTTAATTATTAACAGACGCTTTTTGCTGTACTGGTCTCATTCTAGACAAAACTTTGGATTCTTTCTTGAACGCAGTGTGCAGACACACAACTTACAAGATTCTCAAATACAGCATTTCAATGATCAATTGAACATCCAGCATTCTGTTGCCAAGTTGTAATTTAATAACTGGAATGCTTATTGCTCATTCTGACTCAAGGAAATTTGAAGTTGTTGCAATGGAGTTAGAGTATCATTTTGAAAGGTATTCTCAACATATTTTTCCAATGATGTAGATCGCAAAAGCCTGGAAGTACTTTTATTCGACATCTAACACTTGTGACTACATAAAAAAAATATTGACATTCCTCCATTTTCAATTTTGTTATAATATTGCTTTGCTCTTTAAACCTGTTTTTCATGTAAAAGTGGGTCAGATTTTATTTTGTATATATTCAATTGCTTCACTCAGGGCACAACTCTCACTGAGGCTTCTCCTGAATTAACCCTGGGTACATACCAGACTTTTTGGCGCTAGCCACTTGCACAGCTTGCAATTGCTCGTGAACCTGCCGTTTGCAGAATACCAATAGCCTCATACAACCATTGAAGACATAGTGGACAGCCTGCATTTGTCTGGAACCAACCAATAGTAGGGTTAAACTATTGCCAAGCACAACCTGCAATGCTTCATCCAATTTATTCCATGAGTGACCAGGCTAATGGCATGCAATTTGAA
The DNA here is from genome assembly GCA_026936325.1 of Platynereis dumerilii. Lineage (NCBI taxonomy): Eukaryota > Metazoa > Annelida > Polychaeta > Phyllodocida > Nereididae > Platynereis > Platynereis dumerilii. The sequence goes on along the minus strand of JAPTHN010000008.1, from coordinate 27,696,188 downwards.
CCATCCAGTAAATAGGTCAGTGACCGACTGGATTTCTTGACCAGTTGGCAAAATCGGAATCTGGCTCTGTTTGCAGGTCTGTGAATTTAGTTGCCTCTTGTCTGCAGCCTTGCATGTTTGTTTAGGCTTCTTAACTTTTGCTGTTAATCTCATGCTCAACTTGCTGCCATATCATGTATATAATCAGGAGTGCCGGAAGGAATTGCAGGCGCAGGGGTGGTCAGACGAAAAAGGGCAAATCATAATCGCGCCAATTTCCCATGACAAAATTACAATAGAGAATCAACAATAATGTTGAATAGAGAGTCAATAATAATGTTGAATATACATTATACACTCACTAATTTTGCATACAAATTTGCATACAAATTTGTAAAATAAGGCCTCATTATGTTGTTGTCTTTAAGGTCTAAAGGGCAGTGGTATAGGGCATCCCTGCCCCCCCTGCCTCCTTGGACAAGGGCAGGAGGGGTGATTCCCCCCCCCCTCTGCGCCCCTGTTCCAGCACCCCTGTACATAATTATTTTGACCAAAGAGACGTTATTTGTTGTAATTTCTCAAATGTGCACATCGGTCTCTTTAAACACGTGTGTAGATATATCGTCAGATCCATGACGGACAGCAAAAAATATTGTATTTACAATGTAGCAGCAGCTATCCACACAGGTCTTCCTTAACATTCTGATAACCTTGCTTACTGAGCTTACTCAGCTGTACCTCATTATTTGATAGTGCTTCTGCTCAATATTTACACAAGGCATGGTGACATACTGTTCACACATCGAGATAATGCACAACAGTGGTGCCTCTTGATGTAGTGTCATGTACTTGAGCTGACACCAAATCAATAAGAGTATGGAAAATAGAAATGACCCATAAAGGCTAAGTGTCTGCGCTTAGCGAACAACCCTGTACCATTGATAGCCAATCTTTGAAGTACCGGGGCCCAGGGGGTCAATTTCATGCTATGTGATGTTCTGCACTCTTAACATGTCCTCTCATTTACAGCACATTAATTAATAATAAAAATATAGTATGATTTTATATATTGCCCATTCCAGATATACCGCAAGCACGAGTGCCCCATCAGAAAATTGTATGTGAGACTTCAGTTACCATACTGAATGGCAAACATACCGATCATTATAGTGATTACTATGATGACCTCTGTACTGGCTGGAGTGGGGTTAGAACCACCAACCACTGTGGATTTGGCAAACATGCTATCCGCTATGCTATGGAACCTTATTTGATACCACACGTTTAGCACAATGACACCCGAATGACATCACAGTTGATGTTTCCTTCAAACTAACACCGGTTGGATACTGCCCAAAATCAAAGATCCCCAGCTTCAACAGATGCTCTCAGACCAACTGAATATTTACATTGACTTGTCAGAATTAAGTACTCACTTATATCCGCAAAGATCACGCATGTGTGCAATGGGTCATATTGCAGCCACTTCTATAGATCATCCAAGATTTGCTACAGTCGCAGCACTGGTGCATTGCTATATGGGAGACGTTTAAGGCTCGTAACAGCTTAATGGTCAATAGTGGGATGTGACGGTCAGACAGTGGGCTGTGATTACTGTAGAAGCGCTCAAAGGTGTCTGTGGTCATCTATACATAGGTCAGCCGTGGCATTAAGAGCATCCAGGGATTACAAAAACCATTTAACAAAGATATTTTGGACCTTCAATGATTATTTGGAGGTTGCCATAGTGCTTTAGTAATTTGAAAGCGAAATTAAAATAGAGTAGAGTCACCGATGGCCATTTTTATTTCATTATTTCTCTTCAAGATATATTTTTAACACCATATTGTCCATTTACATGCAGCATGAGTATATTCCACCCTAAGAATCCAATACTGCAGCAAGAAGCACCCTCTGTTGCACGTTATCGTCTGAAAGTGCCCCCGGATGACCTATGTGTCATGGCTGATGACCACTGAGTTCCCCAAACTCAAACAATGCCACAGTCATGAAATTGAGCCATTTCTTCTCTGACCCTCTAGAAGACATATTGGCTCACTGTGGAGGATTGGATGCTTCACTTGAGCTCAAGGAAGGCTCACAAGAATGTCTAAAAATATTGCTTGATAGCTCAGCACTAGTGCTCCCACTTGTTGCTGCTATTGAAGGTCCATGCAGGTCCAGTTTGCAGAGTTGTAGTTCAATCTATCCAATTGCCCCAAATCAAACATGCTCATTGCACAACATGAACAAATATTCTTTGCACATCATTTTTTTCACTTATTGTGATTTAGGTATACAAAGTGAAGACTGCAGAAAGAGGTCAGCCATTTAAGTATAAAAAAGGTGAATTGACCTGAAAATAAAAACAAAACTTGTTGGGCAATTGCTGATTTGGTGAGGAGAATGATGTCAGGTATTTCTTAAAGTCAGAGATGTGATATAGATTTATAAAATACAAACATTCAGTAACAACATTTGATATTCGACCTGCTTGGACATGCTTGATATTCGACCTGCTTTGGACATGCTTGACATTTATAGTGAGCTCTTAGTTGTTCATATCCCCATCATTGAAATTGCTACCAGGAATCATTTCATGCTAATATTCAGTAATAAGCTTTTGAGAATTAAATTTTTCAAGATTAATGACACATCTTGGCGTGACGACTGACGCAGGAAGGTTGTAGTAGCAGAGCCAAGAGCCTGTAACTTTTTCAACTTTTTTCCTTCATCCTTCTCAAGTGATGAAGACAGCAATCGAAGTCTAATGATGCTTTACCTGCCTCGGTTTAAGCCCAAAGCATCTGATCAAAGATGCTGCTGACGGCCACAAACTCTCGACTCCAAATGCGGTTAATTATTAACAGACTCACTCTGCTTACTCTCTTCCCTTGCACTCTCCTCGCTCCAGATCTCCCGTTCTTCAATCCAACCTTTCATTTATTGATCAAACAGCCTGCATTCTGTTGCCAACTTGTAATTTAATAAATGGAATGCACCCTTCAATGATCTTTTAGTCTCGTTCCAACAATTTGAAACTGTTATATGAGTTGGTAAAGGCTCTATTTTTTCAATTAGATATATATATTTTTGTTTTGGCAGGAGACTATAAAACTGGGAAGTGCTCTTGTTCAGATTGTGACTGTGTGTAATAGTATATATATATAATTTTTATTTGACAATCTGAATATCAAAAAGATTCATTGTTCTCATGTTTCATATGCGACGTAGATGTTGGTGAGATTTCTTTATTTGTAAGCATACGATTACCTGTTGTTTCAAAGTCAAAAGTAGACCTGAGAGTCGTGAGACTGCGTATGTCACTATGACGTTATAAAACATCTTGATGGGTGCACTCATTGTTGAAATTCTCAATACATACTGTATTTTTGAATTACAGATGTTCCCCTAACTGAATTAGTCCAGTGGAAAGTAGCATTTTTTGGCTATATACCAGGTCGCCATAGTACCACCTACTGCCGACAATCAGGCTCCTTTGCAGAATACTAATTAGCTCATACTAACAGTGTACTTCAATCTGAGACCAACGAATAGGGTTAAACTATTGCCAAGCACAACTTGCAATGCATCATCCAATTTAATCCATGAGTGACCAGGCTATCAGCATGCAATTTGACCTCAGTAGTAAATAGGTCAGTGACTCGCCAGGCTTCTGGACCAGCTGACCAACTCAGTTTCTTGCACTGTTGACATATCTGTCAATTTAGTAGGGCTCTGTCATGCAGGGCTTTGGAGTCGGGTAGTAAGTGAACCGACTCCGACTCCCGACTCCTTTCTGAAAAGCGACTCCGACTCTGACTCAGCTTCCTAAGGTCTCCTAAATTCCGACTCCGACTCCGACTCCCGACTCCGCTTATCGGCATTATTTCACGCAGATATTACATTATTAACAGGGGGTAAAAAGTACTTCCACATATTTTCCATTGGCTTTTGTTCTTGAATACTTGTTTAGGAAGTTTTGCTTAAAATTCAAGATACATTTCACATTGTTGTAACTGGGTTTTTGTTAATTATATTAATTATTTTAAGGAGTCAGGAGTCACCAAAGTAATTTTTGACTCCGACTCCAACTCAAAATCAAAGCTCGACTCCGACTCCGACTCCACCCAAAAACCTCCGACTCCATGACTCCGACTCCCGACTCCCGACTCTGACTCCAGACTCAGACTCCTGACTTCGACTCCTACTCCCGACTCCCGACTCCGACTCCCAACTCCGACTCCAAAGCCCTGCCATCATGTTTGTTCGAGCCACAATGATTACATTCTTATTTGATTGTAAGCTTGATAAAGAGTGATATATAGTGTATATATGAGAATGGGGTAAGTTACTATAGTTTGCACAAAAGCATATCAATATATCACATTGCGATACTCTGTATCTCTGAGAGATTTTGCTCAATATTTGTGAAACATATAGTCACATTCTCTTCACCAGTTGTACAGGATGGGATGTGTACACTGCATATCAGTGGTCTTGATGCAGTATCATATAAACTTAAAGATTGGTCACTGGACTACCAAATCAATACAAATGCATGGGAAATAAAAATGACCTAAAGAGATTAAGAGTTGACATTCAGTGAAAGACACTACTCCAGATCACACACATCTTCTAAGGATTGTATTTCAGCATATTGTTTCCGGAAGATCTTTTAAGATATAACGACAAAATCACAGCATTGCTGCACTGCTGGAAGAAATGTCTTACACTGGACTGTGACAATGAGTTGTGATTACTATTCAGATACGTGTATTTAATGAAGGCGGGGCTACGTTTTAAAATCAAAGGTCATTTATTCCACCAATTGCATGATCTTTATATTGGGCTTCAGGAGTGCCTGGGACATCTGGTCATCTGGTGTTCCCTGTAGAGATTATTAAGAGGTCATGAGGTTCGCAGATTAATATCAAAGGTCAAAACAAGAACACCAAACATCTCTGAGTAACACTGATTTCATAATTAAAATTTAACAATAATATTATCATTATTTATATGTGATGGTAATTTTTATTTAGCAATTGCCCTTGGGATACTTTTTATGATGCCATTATCTTTTTTAATGCTGGTTTAAGAAATTCCATCAAGGCAATGAGATAATGCTGCAAGAAGCACCCTCTGTTGCACGTGATCATCTGAAATTGCCCCCGGATGACCGATGTGTCATGGCTGACGACCACTGAGTTCCCCAAACCCAAAACAATGCCATGATCATGGTATTGGGCCATTTCTTTCCTCCTTTACTCTCTTGTAGCTTCATTTGTGAATTGAGTGCTTGTAAAGACTTTAAATAGAGCTCACACCAAAACTTTGTATGCTCACTTGATACTGGGAATGAACTCATGTGTGTAAATGAAACCATTTTTTTCATGCTCACGAGAGTACATGGTTCGTTTGGGCTCAAATAGAGCTCACATGAGAGCTGAATATGCTCACTTGAAGCTGAGCATTCCTACTTGTTGAAATTTGTCCATTCATTACTCAAGCTCACAAGAGCAGATGCTCCCTTTGAGCTCTAATACACTCTTGATCAAAATGCTGGAATAATTTGGATTTTCAAGGTGTTGGGATTTCAAAGTTCTAAAATTGGTAATTGAATGTGTGGAATTGCAAAGATTTTCTCATCAGACATTAGATTTATGTATAAATGATATTATAAACCATTTTTACTTGCTGAGAATTATTTAAAAATTTTCTTTGGTGACTCAGAAAAATTGATCATTTTTAGTAAAAAAATCATCAAAAATCAGATCATGGCTCAACAACAGAGACACAAAATTTCAACATATGCAATACATGCCTTCTTAATCTTGATGTGTTCAACCAAAAAACATAATAATATCATGTTGAATGCCACATGCATTGACCTCAGACTTCAGTTGACTTGACATGGATCATTGGATCAGCCAACCTGTTTTTTGCTTCTTTTCAACCGATACGACCATTCTTCAGTGAAAGTTATTTTCTCATGAGTCAGATGAGTTGGCTGTACCTCCTCTTTGCATGCAGAATGGCAAAAGATGTCCCAATAGTGTTATTAAGGTTCATATTGGTTGAAGTTGCCAATAACGGCAAATTCTCATTTTTTTTCAATTTTCAAGGTTTAGAAGGATTTGTGGTGCCCTACAGGCTTGAGAATTGTCATAAATGAATAAAATATTTAAACTGAAGTGCTCTCTACACTGAGGATTCATTTTTCTCTTCCAGCAAGTGTACACTCTTGACAAAAATTATGGAAATTTGGAGAATTTTTCAAGTAAATTCCATCTCAATCAATGTATCCTGGTACATATTTCACTAAGCTTATGGAGATATTTTTGTGTTATGGGAAGATGGCCAGATGCTGTCAGAATACTACCTCATGGCCACAAGGCCTCAGAGTGGCGGTTCAGTGCTTGTTTTGGGTGTCACCCATTATGACGTAAATTTGTGTCAGGTAGTGCGGAATTGAAACGTCCCAGCTGTCTCCTATCTAGGTTTGTTGGAAGAGGAAATGGTACCTCAGTATAGAAAATACTTCAGTTGAAACATTTCATTAATTCATAACAATGCTGAAGCTTGTAGGGCACCACAAATCCCCCAAAACCTTGAAAATTGAGAAAATTTAGAATTTGCCGTTATTGGCAACTTCACCCAATATGAACCTAAATAACGTTATAGGGACATCTTTGACTGTTCTGCATGCAAGAAGGAGGTTCAGCAAGCTGATCTCACACTTGAGAAAATAACTTTCACTGAAGAATGGTCGTATCGGTTGAAAAGAAGCAAAAAAAAGGTTGGTGGAATCCATGTCAAGTCAACTGAAGGCTAAGGTCAATGCATGTGGCATTCAACATGATATAGTTATGTTTTATGGTGGTACACATCAAGATTAAGGAGGCATGTTTTGCATATGTTTAAATTTTGTGTCTGTGTTGTTGAGCCATGATCCGATTTTTGATGATTTTTTACTAAAAATGATCAATTTTTTTAAATAATTCTCAGCAACTAAAAATGGTCTATAATATCATTTATACATAAATCTAATGTCTGATGAGAAAATCTTTGCAATTCCACACATTCAATCACAAATTTTAGAACTTTGAAATCCCAACACCTTGAAAACCCCAATTATTCCAACATTTTGATCAATAGTGTAGAGCTCACACACGAGCTGAGTATGCCTATTTCTGCTACTGAAGATCTCTCGGCGGAGGGCTACATTCTGTTCCTTAGCCCCCAAACAGGGGCGTAACTTGGGGGTCTCGAGCGGGGGGGGCACCTGGGGGGGGCACGCAATTCTCTGGTGGGGGGGCACCTGCTATACTATTTGTGTATTTTAGCTAGAGTCAGGAAGTTCATATGGGGGGGGGCACCTGCGGGCACAGATCCAATATGGGGGGCACGTGCCCCGTTGTGCCGCCCATCGGGACGTCACTGCCCCCGAAAGAACAAATAAGACAAACAGATACATGTTTTAATCGGAGATCATTTGCTTCAGCTGACAGCATGTTTTGAAGACATCAGACGATGTTGTTTGCTTGTACCAAAATTCTAATCTTATGTCATGTATCAGTTAAAAAGAACATTAGTTCATATGGAGCTTTGTGTCCGGATGTTGCCTGATATAAGGAGCTTCTGAAAGTGATTAATTTCACTTGAATGATCAGTTCAGGGATACATGTATTATAAATAATGATTTGCTTCAGGCAACAGCATGTTATGAAGACTTCAGACATTGTTGCTTGCTTGTTCGAAAATTTTAATTTTCTCCTTTGCACCAATATGTTTTTATAATCCAAATTCAATAATATTTGGCAGTGACTCAAGACCATCAAAGACCAAATAATTATTTATGCCAATTGACTGCAACTACGTAAAAAAAGAGTAACAGCTGTTGGCTCTCACAGGAAGAAACTGAAACTTTTTTCCTTGTGTTTTTAAGTACATCCAGTTCCATCTGTGTTTTTCGTTTTGCTCCTTGCCAACAATATTTTTATTTCTTATTTTTTGTTGTTCAGAACAGGATCTGATGATCGGCTGAGGTGAATGATGCCAAAGATATTTCTTTTAAGTCAACTTACACAGTGGTTCTATCATTTGCTATCATTGAATTGATATCAATTTGGACGGATGTTGCCCTTTAGGGTCCTGCAGGATATTGTCCTTCAGGAGCTTTAACATTTCGATGTAAAATATTTGCAATGACAAAAGTTTCCTTCTCTCATATGATCAATGAATTAGTTCTACAAGTTAATCTTTGATCAGTGTGATGCGGATTTATTGGAGATAAAGCAGGCGGCAACAAACGATGTTTGACCTGCATTGGACATGGATGAAATCAAAACCATATTAATGTTGAAACTTCAAACCAAGGATCATTTCATGCTAGTGTTCAGTAATTAGCTCTTGAGATTTTTATCTTTCAAGATACGTAGATGACGCACCATGGCGTGACGACTGAAGTTTGAAGGTTGAAGTAGCAGACTAGCAGAGCCAAGAAGCCGTGACTTTTTCATCTTCATCTCTCATCCCCTTTTTTTCTCATCTGTCTCAGCTTCTCAGGTGATGAAGATAGTGATCGAAGTCTAATGATGCTTTACCTGACTCCTCTTAGTCTAAAGTGTCGGATCAAAGGTGCTACTGACTGCTGCAAACTCTCGACTCCAAACGTGGTTAATTATTGACGGACCCTTTTTGCTTTATTCCCTTGCACTCTGTTTGGTCTGGCCCTCTCCTTGGACATGCATGCAGAAAAGCAAGCTGCAAGATACTCCAATCCAAACTTTTATGTTTTGATCCAACTCTCAGCTTTCTGTTGCCAACTTCTAATTTAATTATTGGAAAGTGTGCCAAAGAGTTCACCAAAATTTGTGAAATCTGAAGTATTGTATAATTTTCTGTACTGCTCAGTGATGTTCTGAGTCACTTGAGATCTCTGCAAATGTCAGAAGTGGTTTTTTATCAAAATAAGGGCATAACTCCGTATCTTCTCTTCAAAAGAGTTCCAAAAGAATAGTGCTCAGTGCAACAATACAGTTTTTCTTTTCCACTAGCAACTTAGCAAGCCTTTTTCACTGCCGGTACTGCTTGTGAAGTGGCACATTTGCAGAATACCAAATGCATACTGTAGCCCCATACAATCATTGCATAGATAGTGGACAGCCTGCATTTGTCTTAGACCAAACAAAAGGGTTAAACTATTGCCAAGCACAACCTTGCAATGCTTCATTGAATTTATTCCGTTAGTGACCAAGCCAATGGCATGTAATTTAACCACTGGTCAGTACCAAACTGGGTTTCTTGACCAACTTCTTGCACTCTTGACAAGTTTGTGAATTTATTAGCGTAATGTTTGTACTTCTATTCTGTGAAGAACATTTTATGTGGTTATCGTATACCAGTGTATTTCTTATTTTACGCCATCAGCTTTCTGTAAAGATGTGATTCATTGTAATGCATTCTTTAATGATCAGGAGAAATACTTCACAAATGTGCACCATTTACCTGATGGCCAAAAAGTGCATGCTCTTTAAGTCATCCTACAAACTATGCATAACTGTAGCAAAGCGCAAGTGCGCATATTTCCCGAGGTCCAACATTTGGCATTACGGGAACAACATACGTACCACTGACTGCCATTCTTTGAAGTGCCAAGCAATCAGTCTCATGCACGGTGATGTTCTCCTCTTCAAAATGTGGTCTCGTTTACACCACACTAATGTCGCATTGGTTCATCATTGGCAAGGGATTGACACCACACTGACACTGTTCTAAAGCTGGTTTTAATCCAAATGACAGATCACCAATCTTTAGTACTAGTTCTGAAATGCATTGATTTTTCAGAGATCTTAAGGTTGATCTTAAGGTGTCAGTATTCTGCCTCAACCCATTGATGACGTGTGGGATTTTCAGTAATCTTTATGGATCTAAGTGCTTAATTTGTACACGTCAATGACACCAGGGTCTGAAAGTGCAGTGAGGGGTCAATGGTGGGCTGTGATTATGAGTTGTGATTACGCGAGATTGCTGAAAGGTGTTACTGGTCAAATCTGGGTCATTTTGGCTACCAGTGGCACCGGATCATCTATTTAGGTCATCAAGGTTATTTAGGGCATCAAGGGGTTGCCCAGGTCATCTGGTGTTGCAAAGAACACTTTTGGTTGGCCCTTTAGGGGTCATTTCGAGGTCATAAGATTATCAGAATGCTTTTGGAGGTGAAATCAAGATCACCAACTGTCACGGAGTGTCACCGATTACACTCTTGGCGATTGGTATTGCTCTGTAATGTGGAATGATCTATATTACGATCTATAAAGTGATCGTTATTAAGGTCATTTTTATGTGGTAATTGCCCTTAGGATTATATTGACGATTTCATTGCCCTTTTACATTGCCATATGATGAAATCCCACCCAGAGAATCAGATACTGCAGGTTGAAGCGCCCTCTATTGCACGTGACCATCTCAATTGCCCTCGGATGCCTAATATGTCATGGCTGATGACCGCTGAGTTCCCTGAACACCAGAGGATGCCACAATCATGGAATTAAGCCATTCTTTGTAAATCTTTTCTCCAACTGACTTATAGACTCACTTGTGGCTTGGATGCTCCTCTGAAGCACAGTTTCAAACAGATCCAACATGAGAGGTTATTGGTATGCTCACTGGAGATTATCTCGCTTGTTGCTGCCATTCAAGGTTCTGGGTGTGAAAGGTGATAAGCTCTCCCTTTGCAACTTACAATGCAATAAGGCATGGTATGAATTGATCTGGGCAACTACACTGTTGCTGGAAAGTAAGTGAAACAGGTGATGTGCATATCCTCAACTAAACTGCTCATCGGAAGATGCATGTGCATGGACAAAACAGTGGTATAACTGGTCATGAGCCGTCCAGAGGGGTACCCACTATACTTAGTTTATATCTTAGCTTCGTTAATAATGTTAATATGGGGAACACCTGTGGGCTTTTTGTTTTTTGTGCAACTTATACTTCTCCACTACTAAGGAACAATGATATGCATCTTTTCCATTGTTACAAAAATATTGGATGTAATACAAGGAAGCTTAGTCATTTTTAACATCGGATCTTGCATTTCACCGACTTTTTTCAGTACCGTAATATGACACTGGCGCTAAACCAGCAGTACTATACAACAGTTGTTCCATTATAGCAGCTGGCAAATTACGAAAATTGTATTAGACTGTTTCCTAAGAATCTAAGACAACAGTGTTTTTTCCCTGGTTGTCCGCCATGTAATCAGATCTGATGCAGTCTGCTTCTGTGTTTCGCACTTTGCCAACAAATTTTACTTCTTGATGCAATGTGATGTATGAATTTACATAAATTTTAAGGCAAGCTGAGTTTAGTACCTTGCAAAAGAGCTATTACTTCATATGTATACTATCATTACTATATGACAACTCATTTTGACATATGATCTTAATGGATTACTGTGATCCAGTTTTATAAGACCCCTTGTTACAAGAGCAACTTGCTATAATGTGACTGCCTTCCTCCTTCAATAATTAGTATTTCAGCTCATTTTAAACTAGAGAGAGACTTCCCCCCACAAGAGACTACTTCATGACCGTAGAGGGGTCTTATAATGCAGGGTTCTCTGTATGCGAGACTGCTAATTCAATGTTTCATCCAAGCAACATGAAGTTCAGAAGTTCCTGATGGGGTTCAAAAGTTCAACCAGTAACTTTCCTCTATCAGGATAACGTAGGATTCCTCAAAATGCCTCTCGACAACTAGTGTACATTTCTTGAAGAGTTAAGATAATAAATGCATTTACAAATTCAATTCATAATTCTGAAATCAAAAATACCAGAAAAATGCATGTTGACACATGTACAGAAAATCAATTGCTGTAACATAAAGCTACCTCCTTACATTACTGTATAGGGGGAGAACTTGAATGGCATAACAAAGACACAGCTGGATCGCAAAAAGAGTTTTGTAAATGATACTCTAACTTCAAATTGTGAAATTGAGAGGAGTACAACACACTTTCCATTTATTAAATTACAAATTGGCAACAGAATGCTGGCTGTTCGATCGATATATGAAGCTTGGATTGAAGATTCAAGCATCTTGCCTAGTCTGCCTGCTTTTCTGAAAAGAAATCCTAAGAGAGTAGCAGCAAAGAGTGTAAAAAAAAAAGTCTGTTAATGATTAACCAAATTCGAAATCGAGAGTTTGTGGCCATCAGTGGCACCTTTACAGGTGTTTTCATTAGTACGCGATTCTTAGGTTCTAGACCCACCAAATACATGACATTTTTAGTTAATCTGATTGGTTTAGAAACAACAGAACGTCACACATTTGATTTATCAAACATAGTAAGTACTGGTTCAGCATTGATTCCTTACAGTCAAGTGAATGACAAGAATCGCATGGTAATTAAATCACCTGTAATCTGATGCTTTGGACTCAAAGAGGCAGGTAAAGCATCATTTGACTTCGATTGCTGTCTTCGTCGCTTAAGAAGGATGAGGAAAAAAAGCATAGGATGAGAGCTCCACTACTACAATCTTCCAACGCCAGTTGTCACGCCAAGATGTGTCATTAATCTTGAAAGATAAAATCTCAAGAGCTAATCACTGAGCTGCACGGAATGATACCTGCTTGAAACCATCAGAGATAATCTATGCATGATTTTAGGCTAGTTTTGATTGTTAAAAATCCAATGCAGGTCAAGTACCCTCTGTAAGTAATTCACATATTTTGCCTGTTATAATTTTACTGCTCACATATTCAGGGCAGAAACCGGATCATTGCTTATGCGAACAAGTAACTTGTTTGGTGACCTTGGTAAAAGTGCTGTTTTAGCTGTTGGTTGAAAAATCAGTGTCAGATTTAGCTCCACAAAAGGTCAGTGACACTTTATTGGTAGATGATCAAGAGCATCATCCCAGCTGGTTGTAGTTCTAATGCAAGAACATATACACTGTATACTATATGACTGACTGTGTTTTCTGTACAGAACCTTTCATGATATAGACAAATAGTAAAGTGCCTGTGTCTTCTATGTCCATAGTCTTTTTCGCTCTTGGTCAGCACTCAGGAACAATTACCTGTTGACGGACAGCATTTAATTTGGCAAGTTAGTCGCTGGCCACAACTTCCATAAGCTTGTGACAGTTTTCCGTATGATAGACCACATTTGTAGCCCACATCAACCGACAATTTATCAGAAAGTAGGTCAGTCTACAATGCTGAGGTAATGCATTGACCAAAGTAGTTCATTTCCTGTGTCTCTTTAACCTCTGGTGTTACCGGGCCTTAAATTTGGTGGATTGACTACCCTTAACTTTATGGGTTATTGTCCTACAGCACAGCACAGAATCTTGATATAAGTTTTGTTTGACAAAAAATTCAGCTTGTATAAAGTTCTACCATTTCAAGGAGCTCCAGTACATGTATATTGAAAGATGGCTATTTGGCTATGATGGACAAGCCTTGATGAACTGAACTGTATATGCTGCATGACTGTGAAACCAGTCTCTTATCAAGCCTAAATGTCAATATGCTCCTTATTTAATTAGTAACTTATTGGTCATGTTGGGGTGTGAGCTCGAAGGTCCATGCTTCTGTCTTTCAATAGCTGAGTTGTGGATTCAGTTCTATCTCTGACATGGTCACTGGCATGGGCCTACGTTGAACAGCAATTTTAGTCATCCTTTGCTCCCTCAATGCTGCGTCCTCCTTCTGTGCCAATTACCCTACATGTACCTGAGTGCATTATCAGCACCATCCATCCATTATGTTGTTATGAAATTTGTGGTGAGGTCCACCGGATATAACCAAGGACAGCAACAGAGCAGTGCCCATGGGCATATACTAAAACATGCATAATGAAATATTATGATGGCCTACCTTTCATAGCTTTACTGCAGTACTGACAGACCAATATTATGTCATACACAACAACAGTAGCTACAGTGTAGTTCTACTACTTATAATAGACTTGCATGCATCTGTCAGGCACAGACCAACTCAGAACTTTATTTGAATAGATGTGTGCAATATTCTTGCTTTTTTCTTTCAGCTAAGCACTGCTGAGACTGCGTGCATTTGACACATAAGAGTGCCACTCTCACTGCCAGAAAAGACACACACAAAGTCATCCAATATTTCTTGTCCTGTACAGAAGCAAGAAGTGTTTACTTACAGATTTTTGTGTTCCACTTCTTGGATCATCCAGATTTCTTTGGAGAAGCATCTGCAGATCTGGCCTCTTCTATAAGTTGTTGGAATTTTCCACAACCATTTCCTGCCTATTCTGAATATAACTAGTATTGCATAGTATATTTTGAGCTAGTATTTCATTGCGGTTTGTAAAATAGTTGTACTGTACATAGATATAAATAGTATCAAGGACATTTTTTTCGTTGTTAAAACACTTTTGAAAGAATTATAGATTTGTTATAGCATTGGCTGTCAGTGGTATGAGTAATTTTAAGAAATTAATAGGGATCATTTTGCAAGAAACAGCAGAAAATGAAATTAAACTATTTTTTTATTTAGCTGGTTTGAAGCCCAATTACAAATGGTGGTTTATGATACTAACACGATTAATCAAACTTGTATCATTCTGCATAACTTACGTAGCTTCAAGATTGGCAATCTATCTCATACCAACAATCTGAACTGTGAAACAGTGTGAAATATATCTTATGAAGTTGCATGCCCTCCACAGTAGCACTATAGCACAACAGCAAAGAAGTTCCTCTTAAAAGATGTTTCCGTAATAAAAAAGACAAGCAAAAACATATGATTAATATTATTCATGTGCAAAATACAACTCCAAAGTACAGTTATGGTAAACAGTGATCAATGATCAGTTACACAAATGGTCTGTTTAATCAAAATGAATTCATGACTGCACAAGGTCCAATACATTCACACAATTCTTTGCGACAGCTTCTTTAAAATTTAACATTTCAGGTAGGCGTACAAATATCTACAATGAAGGAAGTTTTTTTCTGTCGAATGAGCAATGAATCAGTTTCTTATGATCAATGAATCAGTTCTACAAGTTAATCTGTAAAGTTTACTTGTTGGAGACAAAACTTCATTCAAGACAGTTGGCAACAAATGGTAATTATTTGACCTGCATTGGACATGGATTAAATCAAAACAAACAAAGCTTGGCCACTTCCATATTATTGTTGAAACTTCAACCCAAGGATCATTTCATGCTAGTGTTCAGTAATTAGCTCTTGGGATTTTTATCTTTCAAGATAGATGACGCACCATGGCGTGATGACTGAAGTTTGAAGGTTGTAGTAGCAGGCTAGCAGAGCCAAGAAGCTGTGACTTCTTCATCTTCATCTCTCATCCCCTTTTTTCGTCTTCCCTCATCTGTCTCAGCTTCTCAGGTGATGAAGATAGCGATCGAAGTCTAATGATGATTTACCTGACTCCTCTTAGTCTAAAGTGTTGGATCAAAGATGCTTCTGACAGCTGCGAACTCTCGACTCCAAATGTGGTTAATTATTGACAGAAGCTTTTTGCTTTATTCCCTTACACTCTGTTTGGTCTGGCCCTCTCCTTGGTCATGCATGCAGAAAAGCAAGCTGCAAGGTACTCCAATCCAAAATTTTATTTATTGATTGAACTGTCAGCTTCTGATGCCAACCTCCAATTTTAATTGTTGGAAAGTGTGCTGAAGGGTTTACCTGGATTCTTGAAATCTGAAGTATGTATAATTTTCCGTACTGGTGATGTTCTGAGTCCCTTCACACCTCCGCAAATGTCAAAAGTGGATTTTATCAAAATAATGCCATAAGTCTGTGTCATTTCTTCTGAAGATTTCCAAAATAATAGTGCCCAGTGCAACAATACAGTTTTTCTTTGTCACTAGCAACTTAGTAAACCTTTTTCACTGCCGGTACTGCTTGTGAAGTTTGCAGAATACAAAATGCATACTGCAGCCCCATACAATCATTGCATAGATAGTGGACAGCTTGCATTTGTCTTAGACTGAACAAAAGGGTTAAACTATTGCCAAGCACAACCTTGCAATGCTTCATTCAATTTATTCCTTGAATGACCAGACTTATGGCATGTAATTTAACCACAGTAGTAAATATGTCAGTTCCCAACTTGGCTTCTATATCAACTTCTTGCACCTTTGACAGGTTTGTGAATCCATTAGCATCATGTTAGTACTTCCATTCAGTGAAGAGAATTTTATGTGGTCATCAAATGGTTTATTTCTTATATTACACCATCAGCTTTCAGCAAAAATGTGATTTATTGTAATGCATTCTATAATGACCAGGAGAAACACCTCACAAAATTAAAGTGCACCATTTACCTGATGGCCGAAAGGTCATCCTTCAAACTATGCGTAACTGGAGCAAGGCGCAATTGCACATATGTATTTCCAGAGGTCCAACATTTGGCATTTGGGGAACAACATAGGGGAACATGGGGACTGACGGGCCATGGGGACCGATGGGCCATCCTCTTAACTCCACATCAAAAATGTTTCACAACATCTAATTCGCATTTTTAGTATTGCTTATCACATCTATGAATACCATATCGACCACTGATTAATAAGTGATAGCACAAGTGTGTAGGAGGCAAAAGGAAATTTTCAACATCTAAAAAATTTTTTTCTGATTCAGAAAAAGTTTTTATCTCAAAAGTGTGTAGACTCAATGCAATATATTTTCTATGATAATTTGTCCTATATATTGGTGACAATTTACACATTGAATTTTAGGAACAATTACCATATTTCACCAAAAAAGAGGGGTTTAACTGTTCAGAAAGCTTTTGGGGACCGATGGGCCCCCCAACATGGGGACCGATGGGCCACCCAACATGGGGACCGATGGGCCACTATTTCTTGAGATTTTCTATAGGTGGCGTATTGGCATGGGGCTGGATATTAAAGTCTTTTATGGGAAAAAGCATAATAGAACTTCAGCTTGCATCTTTAAATGATAAGTTTTGACTTAAATGAATGCCCTCGAATTTACAGTGATAGATTTGCCTTAGTAATGGCTTCAAACACAAAATGGTGGAAATTTAAAATATCCATAATCACTAATTTTTAATCTAGGTAGTATTTGGGATATAATAAACATAAGGACCTCGTTAGACATTGATGCAATATTGAGTGTAAGTTAAATTTTCACCAAAATATAAGCTAATGGAGGGTTATTGATGAATTTTATTGTTTTGATTCAAGATTTCTCCTGCAGGTGGCATACTAGTACAGTATCATTGGAAAATTTTACTTTCCCCCTAAAAGTCTAAATGATTGACAGAAATGATTCATTGATGGAGAAAAAATTAAAATATTCTTATTTTTGTAATATTCATCAACAAATTTGAGGTATTAGACAAGATTTTGATGATCACGGTGGCAGCCAAACTTCTGTATCGACCAAATATCAAATAATTTTTTTTTCTTAGTGACCAATGAACCAATCATTTTGAAATTCTTCATAATAGTTTTTAATGCATCTGTTCATGTACTGCTAAAATATCATCTCAATAGATTGACTATAACTACAAAAAAGTAACTCATGACATTTGTGAAAATTCAGCTTTTTTTCAAAATGTAAAATCTGTGCATATCTATATTCTTTCGATCTCTTATTGTCGTATAAACTAACCTGGATCAACAAAAACATAGTGGAAACAAATTTTGAATTCTTTAATCACCCTTTGGCAATTTATTAACATGGTCCATCGGACACCGTGGGATGGCCCATAAGTCCCCATGGTTGGGGACAGATGGGCCACCATCTTTCTTGACAGAAAATGTGTTTTCTAATATTTCTTCCTAGGTTGATCTATTTGAATCTTATATCATTTTAAAGAGAATTACACCAGCTAATAGGGTGCACAGTATGAATTCTTTATCTGATGCAGATTTGCCTTCATGGTCAATAATTTGTCAAGCGGCCCATCGGTCCCCACTCTCCCCTACATACCATTGACTGCAGTTCTTTGAAGCGCTAAGCTATCAGTCTCATGCTCGGTGATGTTTTCCTGTCCAAAATGTGGTCTCCTTTCCATCGCACTAATGTCGCATTGGTTCATCATTGGAAGTAGATTGACACCACACTCACTCTGATACTGTTCTAAAGCTGGTCTTAACCCAAATGACAGATCACCAATCTTTAGTCGTGCAGCAATGCATTGATTTTTACAGATCTTAAGTGATCTTAAGGTGTCACTATTCTGCCTCAACCCATTGATGACGTGTGGG
This sequence comes from Platynereis dumerilii, assembly GCA_026936325.1. Lineage (NCBI taxonomy): Eukaryota > Metazoa > Annelida > Polychaeta > Phyllodocida > Nereididae > Platynereis > Platynereis dumerilii. The sequence goes on along the minus strand of JAPTHN010000008.1, from coordinate 27,677,959 downwards.
ATTTTCAGTAATCTTTATAGATCTAAGTGCTTAATTTGCACATGTTAATGACAACCGGGTTTGAAAGTGCAGTGAGGGGTCAATAGTTGGCTGTGATTATGAGTTGTGACTAAGATTGCTAAAAGGTGTTACTGGTCAAATCTGGGTCATTTTGGCTACCAGTCGCACCTTGGTCATCTAAGTAGGTCATCAAGGTTATTTAGGGCATCTGGTGTTGCAGGGAACATTTTTTGGTTTGCCCTTCAGGGGTCATTTCGAGGTCATAAGATTATCGGAATACATTGGGAGGTGTAATCAAGATCATCAACTATATACCGATTACACTCTTGGCAACTGGTATTGCTCTGTAATGTGGAATCATCAATATTGCGATCTATAAAGTGATCGTTATTAAGGTCATTTTTATATATTGCCCTTAGGACTGGTATTGATGATTTCACTGCCCTTTTTGTAGATAGGAAGACCCACCTTGACAATGCAGTTGTCAAGGATGGGAGACAAACCATAGGTTGAGCACTACACCTGCGACACAGGAACGTGTCGCAGCTGTTTTGGGACTGCTTTGTGCCTAAATAAAGGCATGACTAGATAGCAAATGCTTTAAAATATATTGTGTGAACATTTCAAAGCATTCCTGTACTTTAAAGCATCAAAATCGGCCGATTTTCGCACATATAACAGCTGAAATGAGGCTCATTCTGTGTTGGAAATTTGCATGATTTGATAACTGTTGATTTGTTTGTTGTTCATCTTTAATAAATTTGCAAACCTAATCTGAAACTGTGAAGTTTTGTACTTCACACATCTTGTGCAAGTCATTTTTATAATCCCTGTTGCTCACACACAACAACAGTTTCATTGGGGGCATTCATGCAGTTTATACCTCCCAAGAATAATGATTGATTGAAACCACATTTTAAACCTCCCAACTGAATTTTCTTTAATTACAGCAATTCGCTACTCAGGTCTCTTTTTCCGTTTTGGAATCACAAAAAATTTAAAGACAGGCTGTGAACAAACCTTTCTGAAAAGTTGTAATATTTGATAATTAACGAAATATATGTGGCTATTTCAATGGATATGAACAATTTCATGATGCGGGGGAGCCACCAGCTGGGCCATACTTTACCAAGTGACTGGAGAAAATTTTGTTTCTCAATCATATTTAGCAGACAACTGAGGACTTCTTTTGTAACATTTTCAAAGTTTAGGTTCCATGGGTGACATTAGAAATAATTTGAGAGTTTGAGCACTTTTGAAAAATAAATTTTTGCAAAAGTCCAAACTTAAAATTTTAAAAAATAGGGCTATGTTCATTCAATGTCTGCTGGCTTAGACAAAAATGAAGCAATCAAGCTACAAGTACACGTGCACAATTCAATATGCAGGCCTACAAACTGGCCAAATGTCATAGAATTCAGAATTAATTAGGTCTTGAGATATTCATGTCTTCATAACAGGGAACTTATTTTTGGTGAACTGTTTAGATAGACAGAAAGATGCACAGACATACATATAGATATATAGATAGATAGATAGATAGATGGATAGATGGATAGATAGATAGATAGATATTGATTGATTGATTGATTGACTGAGTTTGAAACACCTCAGATGAAACCAAATGACCTCTTCTGTTGCTTTCTGTTGGGCGTTTGCTGTTTGCTGTTTGCAGTTTGTTGATTTCTGTTTGTATTCTTGTTTGATTGTTTGTTATCATCACCTATTTCTTGCAATGATTTGAAGAGTGCTCAGCGGCTCAGCCATAGGAATGTCCTCAGTCTACGTTGCCTACAACAACGTGAAGACTCTGACCTCGGTCTACCCTTTTTGCATTGCCATATGATGGAGTCCCACCCAGAGAATCAGATACTGCAGCTCTATGCCCTCTATGCACGTGACCAACTTAATTGCCCTCGAATGGCCAATAGGTCACAGCTGATGACCGCTGAGTTCCCTGAACACCAGAGGATGCCACAATCATGGAATTAAGCCATTCCTTGTAAATCTTTTCTCCAACTGACTTATAGACTCACTTGTGGCTTGGATGCTCCTCCGAAGCACACCGTTTGGAAGTTTCACACAGATCTAACATAAGAAGTTATAAGTATGCTCACTGGAGATGATCTTACTTGTTGCTGCCATTGAAGGATCTGTGTGTGAAAGGTGATAAGCTATCCTTTTTGCTCCGGATTCAGCATTTGGTGAATGCAATAAAGGCATGGTATGAATTGATCTGGGCAACTACGTATACCCTGTTGCTGGAAGGAAAGCGAAACTGGGGATGTGCATACTTGTATCCTCAACCAAACTGCTCATCGGAGGATGCATGGAAAACAGTGGCATAACTTGGGGGACACAATCCAGGGCTGCTATTTTTAGTTGGAAAATGTTCATATGGGGGAGCACCTGCTGGCCTTTATTTTTGCTTCTGCAACTTACATTTTTCTGGTAGGAACAATGATATGCCTCTTTTCCATTGTAACAAAAAATTTGGATGTAGTACAAGGATGCTTAACCGTTTTTAACAGTGGATCTTGCATTTCACCGACTTTTTTCAGTACCGTAATATGACACTGACTCTAAACCAGCAGTACTATACAACAGTTGTTCCATTATAGCAGCTGGCAAATTCCCTTCACGAAAATTGTATTAGACGGTTTCCTAAGAATCTAAGATTACAGTGTTTTTCCCCTGGTTGTCCGCCATGTAATCAGATCTGATGCAGTCTGCTTCTGAGTTTCTCACTTTGCCGACAAATTTTACTATTACATACATTTAAAGGCAAGCTGAGTTTAGTACCTTGCTAAAGAGCTATTAGTTGGTGACTGGCAATGTATATCCTTACTATATCACAATTCATTTTGACACATGATCTCAATAGATTACAGTCATCCTGGCTTCATAGGTCCCCTTGTTATAACAGCAACTTGCCATAATGTGACTGCCTTCCTCTTACAATAATTAGTATATTTTAGCTAATTCTAAACTAGAGAGAGACTGCAGCCCACAAGAGACTACTTCATGACCATAGAGGGGTCTTATAATGCAGGTTTCACACTGCTAATTCAATGTTTCATCCAAACAATGTGAAATTGAGAAGTTCCTTATGAGGTTCAGAAGTTCAACCAATAAGTTCGACCATCAGGACAAAGTAGTATTCCTCAAAATGTTTTTGTTATGATAATAAATGCATTTACAAATTCAATTCATAATTCTGAAACCAAAAATACCAGAAACATGCATGTTGACAAATGTACAGAAATCTATTGCTGTAACATCAAAGTACCTCCTTACATTAATGTATTTAGTCGAGAGTTTGTGGCCATCAGCGGCATCTTTAATCTGATGCTTTGGACTCAAGGAGGCAGGTAAAGCATCATTTGACTTCCATTGCTGTCTTCGTCACTTAAGAAGGATGAGGAAAAAAAGCATAGGATGAGAGCTCCACTACTACAATCTTCCAAAGCGAGTTGTCACGTCAAGATGTGTCTTTAATCTTGAAAAATAAAAATCTCAAGAGCTAGTCACTGAGGTGCACGGAATGATACCTGCTTGAAACCATCAGAGATAATCTATCCAAGGTTCGAGGCTAGTTTTGATTGAAACAAAAAAATCCAATGCAGGTCAAGCATCATCTGTACGTAATTTACATATTTTGCTGTAGTACTATATCCTTTCCACAACCTGTGTGTACTCAAGTGAACTGCTTTTTGGGGTGTGGAATTCAGAAGGGTGTGGCGGGGCTGCAAGGCCTGTGTGTACTGAGAACAACCCTGTTTTCCCCTTCCAAGGAAGGCTTGAAAGGCCGGGTATTTCTCACCTAGAAAGGCCAGCCAAATTCAGTGCAACACAGCCTGGAGAACACTTTTCAAACTGAATTATTGCAATATATATTTCACTCCTTATATTTTAACTCATTTCACCCACTTTATAAGACAAAGAACTAAACACATACCCAGTATAATCTGTCTAGGAAGCTAAATTACAATTTAATGACCTCATTAAATCTGAACCCCAGCAGGTGTTTGTGTCATCTCAATAAAGTACCTAATGATCTATAGTACATAAAATGCACAGAGATAAACAATTTCTGGTTTCAAACAGGTGGAAATGTTTTGATAATTTTTTTAAAGCAATTTCATAAATCTGTGGACTATTTAATCCATGCTTATTAAAACCAGTTTCAGTGCAGTTCAGTACACATGGGCTGCTCCTGGGACAATGTAAAAGTGAAGGTATCCCAGAAAGGCCCTTGCTGCTTCAGCTGAACTAGAAATGTTATGTTGCTATAGTTTTGTCAGGGAAAGACTTAAGTACTGACAGTGCATGTTAGGGAAATAATTTCAAAATGATATGAGCAAGAACCTACAGGGCTATCTGACCGCTGTTTTCTGTTTTCTGCACAGAACCTTTCAAGATGTAGACAAATAGTAAATTGCCTGTGTCTGCTATGTCAATGGTGTTTTCATCACTGAGTCAGCAGTCAGAAAGCACTGCCTTTTGACGGACAACACTTAATTTGGCAAGTTAGTTGCTTTCCGCAACAACCATTAGCTAGTGACAGTTTTTGGAATGATGGACCACATTACCAGACCACATCAACAGAGCCGAGTCATTGCGTTGACCAAAGTAGTCCATTTCCTGTGTCTCTTTTAACTTCGTGGTGAGATTGGAAACAGTGGTTTTGTTCATCCCTGGCCTCAATGCTGTGTCCTCCTCTTGTCCTCATTAGCCTACCAAAGTGCAATGTCAGCAGCAATCATCCATCCATCCATTATGCGGTTATGAAATTTGTGGTGAGATCCACCGGATGTACCAAGGCCAGCAACAGAGCAGTGCCCATGGGCATACGCTAAAATATGCATAAGGAAACATTATAATGGCCTACCTTTCATAGCTTTACTGCAGTACTGACAGACCAATATTATGTCACAGTGTTGTCATACACAACAGCAGTAACTACAATGTAGTTCTACTACTTATAATAGACTTTCACACATCTGGCAGGCACAGACAAACTCAGAACTTTATATGAATAAATGTTTGCAATATACACTTTTTTTCTTATGTCTAAGCACTGCTAAGACTGTGTGCATTTGACACATAAAAGTGCCACTCTCACTGCTACACAGACACGCACTGAGTCATCCAATATTTCTTGTCATGTACAGAACCAAGAAGTGTTTACTTACAGATTTTTTGTTCCACTTCTGGGATCATCCAGATTTCTCTGGAGCAGCATCTGCAGATCTTGCCTTCTCTACTAGTTGATGGATTTTGCCACAACTATTTCCTGCCTATTCTGAGTATAACAAGTACTGCATATAGCATAATTTGAGCTATTATTCTATTATGGCTTATTGTATTATCATTGTTCGATATGAAGGTACATTGTTTCTGAATATAGATACGAATGGTATTTTTTCAAGGAATATTTCAACAGTGGATAAAACACATTTGTAAGAAAAATAAGTCTGTTATATCACAGTGCTCCTGAATAAAATTCAAGATTTTCAAAATATACCCAAAAAGTTACAAACGTAGCGTGAAGGTAGAAGGTCTCAGCTTCGTATCTTTGTAAAAATTAAAGTATTCTGTAGTATGTATGAAAATAAACACATTTTTTTCTTTAGCAGTTTTGAGGCTCTGTTTTCGAAGGTGGTGCATGATACTAACATGATTAATCAAACTTTTATCATTCCATAAAGCCTTCTACATAGCTTTAAGATTGCCTTTATATCACATTCCACTAATATCAACTGTGAAACTGAGAATGTATCTTATGAAGTTGCATGCACTCCACAATAGCACAACAGCGCGAAGAACTACCTTTTTAAAAAGGTTGTACATGTATTTCTTAAAGAGTTATGATAACATAAATGCATTACAAATTCATAATTCTGAAACCAAAAATACCAGAAACATGCATGTTGACAAATGTACAGAAATCTATTGCTGTAACAGCAAAGTGCCTCTTTACATTAATAGTTGGATGATATCACAAAATCAAATAGTAAAGAGTTTTGTAAATGAAACAGCTTCAATTGCTGTAACAGCAAAGTGCCTCTTTACATTAATAGTTGGATGATATCACAAAATCAAATAGTAAAGAGTTTTGTAAATTGTGACTAACACACTTTCCATTTATTAAATTACAAATTGGCAACAGAATGCTGGCTGTTCGATCGATATATGAAGCTTGGATTGAAGTTCTAGCATCTTGCCTAGTCTGCCTGCTTTTCTGAAGAGAACTAGAGCTAAGAGAGTAGCAGCAAAGAGTGTAAAGAAAAAAAAGTCTGTTAATAATTAACCAAATTGGAAGTCGAGAGTTTGTGGCCATCAGCGGCATCTTTAATCTGATGCTTTGGTCTCAAGGAGGCCGGTGACGCATTTGACTTTGATTGCTGTCTTCGTAACTTGAGAACGATGAAGAAAAAGGCAAAGGATAAGAGCTCCATTACTACAACTTTCCAACGCCAGTTGTCACGCCATGATACGTAGCTAATCTTGTTAACAATGATGAATGTATGTACAGAAATGAGGTTGATGCTTTTGTTAACTGGTGCGATATGAATTTCTTAAATTTAAATGTGAAGAAAACTAAGGAAATGATTTTTGATTTCCGATGTGACAAAGACGGATGTTATCCACTTGTTGTATCAAATGAAACTGTGTTTGTAGGGATTATACATTTTTTGGTGCTGTCATTGATGACAAGCTGAACTTTAAAGGCAGTGTACATCATGTCTATGTTAAATTTATAAAGAGATTATTTATTTGCACTGATGACACAATATAGTAATATCTTATCTTATCTTATCTTATCTTATCTTATCTTGAAAGATAAAACTCCCAAGAGCTAATTAATGAGCTGCCTGGAATGATACCTGCTTGAACCTACCAGAGATAATCTGTGCATGGTTTGAGGCTAGTTTTGATTTTGAAAAATCCAATGCAGGTCAAGCATCATCTGTACGTAATTTACATATTTTGCCTGTTTTACCGAGAAGTAACTTACTTGGTGACCTTGGTAAAAGCAATGCTTTAGGTGTCAGTTGAAAAAAAAAAAAACAGTGTCTAATTAGGCTCCTCCGAAGGTCAGTGACGCTTTATTATCATAAACATCATCCCAGCTGTTCATAGTTCTGATGCTTTAAATTATAGGTCTATATTAATTGCTGTTTTTTTCTGGGGAACCTTTCAAGATATTGACCGATAGTAAAGTGTTTGTGTCTGCTGTGTCCATGGTGTTTTCATCTCTGAGTCAGCACTCAGAAGCCATTACCTGTTGACGGACAACATTTAATTTGGCGAGTTAGTCGCTTGTCACAACAACCATTAGCTAGTGACAGTTACTGGAATGATGGACCACATTAGCAGAGCACATCAGCAGACAATTTTCCTATAAGTGGGACATTCTACTGTGCTGAGACATTGCATTGACCAAAATCGATAATTTTGGAGTGTCTTTAACATATTGGTCTTCCTGGGCCTTAAAACCAAGCGTAATGTCAAGATGATGCCTTTTTCAATTAGGATCTTATTGGTCATGTATAGGGATGTGAGCTTGAAGTTGCATGCTTCTGTCTTTCGATTTGTTGAACAGTAGTTTTAGTCATCCTTTGCTGCCTCAATGCTGTGTCCTCCTCTTGTCCTCATTAGCCTACCAAAGTGCAATGTTAGCAGCAATCATCCATCCATCCATTATGCGGTTATGAAATTTGTGGTGAGATCCTCCGGATATAACCAAGGACAGCGACAGAGCAGTGCCCATGGGCATATCCTAAAATATGCACAAGGAAACATTATGATGGCCTACCTTTCATAGCTTTACTGCAGTACTGACAGACCAATATTATGTCACAGTGTTGTCATACACAGCAACAGTAACTACAATGTAGTTCTACTACTTATGCACACATCTGTCAGGGCGGTCAGGCACAGACAAACTCAGAAAGTTTTTGGAATAGGTGTTTGTTTGCAATACACACTTTTTTCTTGTGTGTATTAGCTGCTAAGACTGTGCATTTGACACATAAGAGTGCCACTCTCACTGCCACACAGACCCACACTGTTTGTTTGTTTGTTTTTTGTTTTTTTTTGTTTGTTTGTGTTTTACGCCTCTGCAGCACCTTAGTGGGCTATATCGAGGCGGGCGATCGCCGTATGATGATGAGATGAGAAGACTGTGAGTCTGGTACATACCCTATTAATTCAGGGATGCCCAGGGTCTTTCAGTTGCTCCAGCATAGAACACTGGATACAACCCGCCTCCATTTAATGTCCCATGGGCTCGGACTAAATTGAGTTCCAGGGTGGGATTCGAACCCACGCCCTCAGAGCCAGTGGTTGTGCAAACAAGCACTCTTAACCATTAGGCCACGGAGGAACTCTGACCCACACTGAGTCATCCAATATTACTTGTCATGTACCGAACCAAGAAGTGTTTACTTACAGATTTTTTTCCACTTCAAGGATCATCCATATTTCTCTGTAGCAGCATCTGCAGATCTGTCCATTTCTATATGTTGTTTGAATTTGCCACAACCATTTAATGCCTATTCTGACTTTAACAATTGTTGCATAGTATATTTTGAGCTATTATTTCATTTGGCTTATTTTATTATCATTTCACTGTACGTATATAGATATAAACAGTATCAAGAATATTTTTACAGTTGATAAAACACTTTTGAAATATTAATCTGTTATTGGATGTCAGTGGCATGGGTAATATGTCTGGGAATTCCAAGGGATCATTTTGCAAGAAGCAGATCCATAAAAAAAAGCAATTATCTTTATGAAGCAGGTTTGAAACTTAATTTCAAAAGGCGATGCATGATACTAATAAGATTAATAAAACTTGTATTGTTATACAAAGCTTTTTAGATTGGAAATCTGTCACATACCAACAATCTCAACTGTGAAACAGTCTGGAATGTATCTAATTGAGTTGCATGCAATCCACAATAGCACAAAGAAACCATATGATTAATTTTATACAAATGCAACACACCATTCGAAACCTCAGTTATACATGTAGTAATCAGTGATCATCTGTACAAATGGTGCAATATTGGATGAAAAAACTGTCTAGACTGATGTAAATATCTGATTAGACTGGTGTAATATCTGATATAAGACATATCTGGCAAGACCCAAATACATCTTACAGTAACATCTTGCAGTAATACCAAGTGGAATATTCTGACTCTGTCGTGGCAATATGAATTCATGACTCCGCAAGGTCCTATATATTTACCCAATTCTCTGCTACAGCTTCTTTAAGATGAGGGGCGTTTTTAGTTTTCCCCATCTGCAATATATCCACAGATGGGCAAATGTATCTTGGAATTAGGTATGAACACAAATCTGGGGATTTATTTATGGGAGTCGAAAGCAGCAATCCATCCGAAGACCAAACTTGAAAGAGAGTATTTTCAGTTCTTGTAATGTTCTGTAAACTTGCTTTTCATATTAATGTATCTTAGGTATGAATCTGAACACAGATGTGTGCAATTTATCTATAGATGAGGAATGTGGCAATCTATCCGGAGGCAGACCATTGAAAAACAGTATTTCATTTCTGACTATTTACTGAAAACTCAATCTACATACGAAATGGCTCTGAAATAGATGGAAAATAATATGGAATTAGCTATGAATCTCGACAAGTGGCATGCATGGCAAATAATCTGTGATCAGCTATGAATCTGGACAAATTGCATCCATGGCAAATAACCGGGAATCACCTATGAATCTTGACAAGTGCATTGGTGTAACATAAAATCTTGTACTACAAATGATATGCACGGTCATTTGGTCCCCCCTCCCCATGGAGTCAAATCATTTGAATGCCAACAAGATTGTATACTATTTTATTCACATTACAATGTTTCATACTTTGAAGTTATTGAATGCAATGAGCTCACACAGAAATTGTCTGTAATTGATGTAATAATTCCTTAAATCTACATGTACTAATAATTTACTAATATTGATTCTTTTGTCTTTTTCAGGTAAGTGTCCTTGAATACAGTTCTCTTTCCTTGATTGATACTTAGTTCAGGAGGGTGAGTAATCAGTTCTTTGTGATATCATAATGAATTTTCCAGCTACGTGTACTTTATGGCAAAACATTTATAGTTTCTACAAGTACAGTGGAATGTTTGTGGTTGAAAACAGAGATGTGCTGAAGTTTGTTTTGTTGGTCAATAAGAATCTATTGGAGGAAAAACTTAAAAGTGAAATATTCTTCTCGTACCACAGTATGTTGAGTAAAATCCATTTGCGTGCAGAAATAAAGCTGTATGAATACTTTTATCTCAAACTGTACATCACTACATAGAGCCAAAAATGTTGGTTAATAATACTGGTATAGAAATCTCTGAAAAGAAGCTATAAATCTTTTGAGTGTATAAGCTGTGGTTTGTTGATGAAGAAATGTAAATAACTGATCAATAAGATTGATGTAATATCTGATATAAGAAATCTGGCAACACCCAAATACATCTTACAGTAACATCTTGCAGTAATACCAAGTGGAATATTCTGACTCTGTTCAAGCAATATGAATTCATGACTCCACAAGGTCCAATATATTTACCCAATTCTCTGCTACAGCTTCTTTAAGATGAGGGGTGTTTTTAGTTTTCCCCATCTGCAATATATCCACAGATGGGCAAATGTATCTTGGAATTAGGTATGAATCTGAACACAGATGTGTGCACTTTATATATGGATTGGGAACATGGTAATCCATCCAGACTCCAGAGACAACCTTTGAAAAATGGTATTTGCATTTCTGAAATTGATAATTTGCTGTTGACTCGATCTACATATGAAAGGCATACTTATTAGATGGAAAATAATCTGGAATCGGCTATGAAGTTGAACAAGAGGCGTGCATACATACATTGTAGTCAAGGTCACTCAACCAGAGCCAGAATTGACCCCGAGACACAGCGAATGGTAGCCCAGTGCACTACAAACTGAGTTAGTGACACTATATAATTAGAATGTAGTCGCGCAACTGCCTAAGTTGGATTTCCAGTCATGAATGAGTTGCTTTATTGCAACTGACAGTTCTTTGCTGGTCAGAAACATGTTTAATTTTTTCTTTTTATGTATGTATTCACATTTGGATTATGAAAGGCAAATTTATGGGTTGTTGCAATGTCAAACTTGCTCTACATATCCAATGCCGAAAGATATTTCTATAGTATTCACAGATGGATATAACAGGCACATTTATTGTTCATTGCAATGTCAAACTTGCTCTACATGTCAAATGCCGAAAGCATAAGTCCTTCAAGATATCATGTAACTGCAATAATAGCATGACATGTGTCTATGCTCTTGGCAATAAACTGGTGCACAGCACTCATGCTCGACATTTCTATCTTCGAGATGCAATTATGTCTTTTTATTGACATATATTGACCATTTATGAGCATTTGCAAGATGCAAGCTATTAATTTAATCAACTTATCACAAGGCCAATGGTGCAAAAAATAAGACAGGGGAAAAGCCGCAAAAGAACATAAATATACAGAAAAACAGTAAATAAGACAAAAATACAGACGTCTATAGCTCTATGTTATACGAATGTCAAGAACATCTAGACATTTGTTATGGCCTTCTGGCAACCTTGCTGCAAAAATTTCCATCCCTTATGCATCAATGGAATTTGTGCTACAGAATCATTTGTGCTGCAATGAAAGAAGCATTTCCTTAAGTACTCCTCTCAAGATACAGAGTTTATTGAATCATCATTGAGGTCTTAATTACTCATTAGGAAGTACAGATCAATAGTGCAGCCCTCTGTCTTTTTGAAAATTGGGTGACAAGAATATAGGAGTGGAATAGATGTGCAGATAAGATTTAAGTGCCATCCCATAACAGGGCCAGTTCGAGATATAAATTTTTTAACATTTTGCATGTTGACGAATTTGTATACCTGCAAAATTGAACATAAAAACGAATTTGGTATTCGTGTTAGTGCCATATAGTGCCTTTCAAAAATTTGTTGAGGTGTAATTATGAAAATTATAGCCCGGAACTTTCCAAAAACTAACCCTAAACCTGTTGACCACCAAAATTTGGACAGAAACTTTTTTCCCATATGGAATCCTCATTGAACTATTTGCCAGGAATGGTTTCCGAACCCTCCGGCAACGATTAGTGCTTTTCCTTGTCTGCGAGTAAATGACCGTCTTTGTTGACAATCATTGTGGACAGTCATTAGAGGAATGATAAACTGTGGAGGGCTTTTTCTGTCCTTTTAACCTGTTGTTAAAATGAGTGTTTGGTGCCTTGTGTGGAAGAGTCAGAGCACTCTCAATATAGACTCGGTGCAATGAGCAATATCGTATTTGCTTAGTTAATGTAAACATGCTGAAATGGTCACTTGATTGTATGTAAAGTTGCAAATGATGCAAGTAAATGTTGAACATAACATTTTGGAAAATGCAACCTCTTTGTTATGCCAGTTCTGTTGCTTGATTAAAGATATATCAGGTAGGTAAGTTATTGACCAAAGCTCCAAAATGTGTCGATGCATGTGATCAATTCAATATCTATAGTGAATACTAAACAGGGAGTGTCAAAATTTCCTGCATATCCAAGGTTTTACCTGGAATGTCATAATTACAAATTTTGGCACAGTTTAAGTCAAAATAGAAAAAAGCATTCTCTGATCACTATGAAAGTTCAATTCACAGAATGAAACATGCTTTCTCTACAATTTAGGCAGACCAAGCTTTTTTTGAGTAAGTACGGTATCCAGGAATGTCATGTCAGGACCATTAACAAGTTCTGATCAATAGCTTTTGAGCCCTGAGCAACAGATTGGGAGGGCTGAGTGCTCTGAGACCAGCTTGGATGAGTGCACTGACCAAATAGCTCCACAATATTTTGTTTGTTTCTAATAAATTCTTATCAATGCTCTTTTTTTAGTTTTAGAGCATTTTACATCCCAAGGAGGTACTGCATCCCTCTAAAGGACCACTTCATAGTTGTAGAATGAGCAGTTATATAAAGCAGGGATTGCTGAATGTTACACCAGTTAGTAATTTAATGTTTCATCTGAACATCAACAAGCTCACATTTGATTAGAAACATGCATGTCATCACATGTACAGAATTTGATTGTTTTTACATCTTAGTACCTCCTCAAATTAACGTGTTTGTGGATGAGTTGGTTGATATTACAAAGATAGTAATAATTGAGAAATGATACTCTCATTAAACAGCTAAGCTTTGAATTTGTTGAGATTAGGCTGGTGAGATCAAAGTGAACTTTCCATTTATAAAATTACACATTCGCGACAGAATGCTGGCTGTTGGATCGATATATGAAGCCTGGATTGAAGATTTCAGTATCTTGCCTATCCACAAATTTTTTTTTTCTCAAGGAGAACTAGCACTAAGAGAGTGGAAGCAAAGAGAGTAAAAGCATATGTTAATAATTCACCACATTTGGAGTTGAGAGTTTGCTGCAGTCAGCAGCATCTTTGATCAGATGCTTTGGATTAAAGCTGACACAGCTAAGCATCATTAAACTTCGATTGCTGTCTTCCTCACTTGAGAAGGATGAGGGAAAAAAGAAAAGGATCGGAGATGAAGATGAAAAAGTTACAGGCTCTTGGCTCTGGTACTCTAACCTTCCTGTACTAGTAATCACGCCAAGATCAGCCATTAATCTTGAAATAAAAAAATCTCAAGAGTTAATTACTGAGCTGCATGGAACGATACCTGCTTGAAACCATTATGCCTATATTGGCTCCATTGTAACAAGTAAAAATGTAGGTCAATAGTTTGTGCCTATTATAATTTTACTTTGCACAGATCTAAAGCAAAAACTGATACCATTGTTGATAATCGCTGTTTTTCTACAGAACTTTCTAAGATGGAGAAAAATAGAAGAAAATCTGTGTCTGCTATGTCCATGGTGTTTTCATCTCTAAGTCAGCACTCAGGAACCATTACCTTTTGACGGACAACATTTAATTTGGCGAGTTAGTTGCTTGTCACAACCACCATTAGCTAGTGACAGTTACTGGAATGATGGACCACATTGGCTTCCCACATTACCAGACAATTCATCAGAAAGTAGGGCAGTCTACAACCCTAGGTGCTGAGACATTGTATTGACCAAAGTAGTTCGTTTCCTGTGTCTCTCAGGTTTTTGATGTGACTGTCTTAAATTTGATGGACCAACTGCCTATGTTTTTATAGGCGTATATAAAAAAGTTGCTCTCTGGTATCAATAATATCATAGCAGAATTGGTATCCTTCCCTGTACATTCAACCGAGACCTGTTTCCTTCTGAGATCCCTCCACTCAGAGCGTCACTGATTGGTCATGTATGGATGGAAGCTCAGAGTTGTCAGTTGTTAGGGGCTGGTGCTTTGCTTTCAGCTGTCAATAGCTGGGTGCACAGTTCAATTCCAGCTCTCACAGGAACACCTGGACTCACATTGAACAACAGTTTTAATCAACCTTCGGTCCTTCATCTGATTCCTACACTTCATCGTCTCATCCTCATTAGCCTACCAGAGTACATTATTACAGGATGTTACCACCACTCATCCATCCATCCATCATGCAGGTTATGAAATTTGTGGTGAAGCCCACCGGATACAGCTAAGGACAGTTGCAGAGCACTGCCCATGGGCATATGTCAACCTGACTAAAAGGAAACATTGGATGTGATGGCCAACCTTTAATTTGAATAGACGGCATTGGACGCATACTGTGTGCGATACACACATTTTTGTTGCAGGCTACTTGCAGCTTAGCACAACTGAGACTGTGTGCATTTGACACATAAGAGTGCTACTCTCTTGTAAACTCAGTGTGACACAAACACACACTGAGCCATCCAATATTTCTTGTCACGTACAGAACCAAGAAGTGTTTACTTACAGATTTTTTGTTCCACTTCTTGGATTATCCAGATTTCTCTGGAGCAGCTTCTGCAGATCTAGCCTATTCTATAAGTTGATGAATTTTGCCACAACTATTTCCTGGCTATTCATAGTAATATTAATATTTTTATGTGTGCTGTGTTTGGGCTGGACAATCAAGAATCAAGATATTTTATTCGTTTCAGAAAAAGTTTGTTACAGTTAACCTGTATTAGTCAACAGAGCTTCAAGTTTGTAAGCTATCATAATTCTTATGTCAATAATCTCAGCTGTGAAACAACCTAGAATGTATCTTATTAAATTGCACACACCAAATAATAGCACAAAGGAAGAAATTGCATATTAATAGGATATTTGCCGACGATCTCTATAGCCGTATATGATTAATTTAATATACGTGATCAAGCATTCGGAACATCAGTTACGGCAATCAGTGATCATCTACACATGGTGCAACATTGGACAAAAAATCCAGATTGATAAATATATGATATAAGACATATCTGGCAAGACCCAAATACGTCTTACTGTAACATCTTGCAGTAATACCGAGTGGAATATTCTGACTCTGTCAAAGCAATATGAATTCATGACTCCGCAAGGTCCTATATGTTTACCCAATTCTCTGCTACAGCTTCTTGAAGATGAGGGGCGTTTTTAGTTTTCCCAATCTGCAATATATCCACAGATGGGCAAATGTATCTTGGAATTAGGTTTGAATCTGAACACAGATGTGTGTGATTCATCTGCTGCTTTATCTATGGATGTCGAAAGTAGCAATCTATCTGGAGATGAACCTTTGAAAGAGAGTATTTCCAGTTCTTGCAATGTGCTGAAAACTTGCTCTACATATGAAATGCCCCTGGCATGGATTGCAAATAATATAGAATAAGGTATACATCTGGGCAAGGGGTGTGCAGTCTGTGCACTGTGTAGTATATTCACTGATTTGTGCATATGCCTTCATGAGATGTACATACAACATAGATTCATAGAATGATAAGTAAAGAATCAATGCAAGACCCCCATGGTTTCTTGCAAAATTCTTTCTTTTTATAAATGCTGAAAGTCCTGTAAAAGTTACTGGTTGTTTATGGCCGGGGATCAACTGGATCATACTAAGGTTTGATTCTCAGTCGCGACTTTGTGACTGATAGTTCAGGATAGGGTGATAACTTAATTGGGTCCTTTTGTCACCCGTACTTTTGACCCAGATGTCTGAGAAGTGATTTGATGCCTGCTTCTGAGTGCATTGGGCCCTTCATGAAGCAAGTTGGTCCGCCGTTTCCAAGGTGGGTGCTCTCCATGGCTGCCAAATTGCCAATGTAAAAACAAGGTAGAGCTCGATTATAGTATTAATCAAATACTGGGCATACAGTAAATGCATATTCATAAATGTGTGCGAAGCAAACCTTGCTCCAAGATATCTTTGTTAAATGCCAAAAGCATAAGTCCTTCAAAGATATCATGTTCTTGCAATAATAGCATGGCATGTGTCTTGGCTTAAGGCAATAAACTGGCACACAATGCTTTTGCCCGACATTCTATCTTCGAGATGCAATTAGGTCTTTTTATTGACATAAATATATATTGTAAGCATTCACAAGATGTGAGCTATTCATTTAATCTACTTAACACAAGGCCAATGGTGAAAAAAAAAATAGATAAGAGAAGGAGAAAATCTGCAAAAAGCAAAAATATACAGAAAAGCAGTAAATAAGACAAATTGCAGTAAAAGACAGACGTCTACAGCTCTATGTTATTTGAAAGTCAAGAACATGTAGACATTTGTTATGGCCTTCTGACAACCTTGCTGCAAAATTGTTCTTCCTAGAGCTTCAATGGCATTAATGCTACAGAGGAATCATTTGAGGTGAAATGAAAGAAATCTTTCCTTAAGGATAATCCCAAGACATGGGGATTATTGAATCATCAATCATTGAGGTCTTAATTACTCATTAGGAAGTACAGATTAATAGTGCATCCCTCTGTCTTTTTGAAAATTGGTTGATTAGAATATAGGGAGTTGAACAGATGTGTAGACATGATTTAAGTACCATCCCGTAACAAGGCCAATTCGAGATATAAATTTTTCAACATTTTGCATTTTGGCGAGTTTGCATACCTGCAAAATTGAACATAAACACAAATTTGGTATTGGTGTAAGTGCCACATAGTGCCTTTCAGAATTTGTAGAAGAACGGTTTCTGAACCCTCCGGCAACAATAGTGCTTTTCGTTGTCTGCGAGGAAATGACCGTCATTGTTGACAATCATTGTGGACAGTCATTAGAGGAATGATAAACTGTGGAGGGCTTTTTTCTGTCCTTTTAACCTGTTGTTGAATGAAGTGTTTGGTGCTTTGTGTGGAAGAGTCAGTGCACTCTCAATACAGACTCGGTGCAATGAGCAATATCGTATTTGCTTGAAGAAGTAAATGTAAACATGCAAAACAGGTCACGTGATTGTATGTAAAATTGCAAATGATGCAGCCTTTTGGCAAGTAAATTTTGAACATAACAATTTGGAAAATGCAACCTCTTTGTTATGCCAGTTCTGTTGCTGACAAAGGTTGACTAAAGATATATCAGGTAGGTAAGTTTATTGACCAATGCTCCAAAATGTTTCCATGGATGTGACTGGTTCAATATTTATAATGATACTAAACAGGGAGTGTCAAAATTTCCTGCAAATCCAAGGTTTAACCTATAATGTCATAATCAAAGATTTTGGCACAGTTTAAGTCCAAATAAAAGACATTCTCTGATCATTATGAAAGTTCAATTCACAGAATCAAACATGCCTTCTCTACAATTTAGGCAGACCAAGCTTTTTTTGAGTAAGTGCGGTATCCAGGAATGTCATGTCAGGACCATTAACAAGTTCTGATCAATAGCTTTTGAGCCCTGAGCAACAGATTGGGAGGACTGAGTGCTCTGAGACTAGCTTGGATGAGTGCACTGACCAAATAGCTCTACAATATTTTGTTTGTTTCTAATAAATTCTTATCAATGCTTTTTTTCTAGTTTTAGCATATTTTACAGCCCAGGGAGAGACTGCATCAATCTAAAAGACTACTTCATAGACCTATTTCACTGAATGGCCTAAACATGGACCCCGGATAACTTTTTTGCAATTTACTTTTCACACACAGGAGATTTACTCTTAATCCAAAACACAACTTTCAAAATTTAAAATGAAATAATGACAGAGATATAAAGCCTTGAAGTTGCATTAAAATGCACTAAAAATAGTCCAGCTTGGAGTCACCTTGGCTGGACCAAACAGAGGCAAGGGCAGGATAGCTGGCCAATGGGATTTATGTCTTCACCACTTTTCCCTTAGTGTTAATTGGGTGAACCATCCATTAAATTGGTCTATTGTAGATCGATGAATGCTACACGAGATAGTAATTTAATGTCATCAAGCTCAGAATATCCTTGAAAAAGGATTGAAGTTCAACCAATAACTTTCCCCAACCACGAATAGGTAGAATTCCTCAAACGGTATTTCGACAGATTGGATTGCATTTCTAACTGTTTTATCTTAAATAGCAACTGATGCATTTATAATGACATGTGCATTTAAAGAGTTCATATCCATAATTCTGAAACCAAGAATATCACAAACATGCATGTCATCACATGTATAGAAATCAATTGTTGTTACATCTTAGTACCTACTTAAATTAATGTATTTGTGGATGAGTTGGTTGATGTTACAAAGATAGAAAACATTAACAAGTGACACTGTCATTAAACAGCTTTGAATTTGTTGGAGTTAGGCTGGTGGAGATCAAATCACACTTTCCATTTATTAAATTATGAATTGGCAACAGAATGCTGACTGTTGGATCGATATGAAGACTGGATTAAAGATTTCAGTATCTTGCCTATCCACAAGTAGTTTTTTTTTCAAAGAGAACTACTTGTAGCAATAAGAGAGTGGAAGCAGAGAGAGTAAAAGCATCTGTTAATAATTTACCACATTCAGAGTCGAGAGTTTGCAGCAGTCAGCGGCATCTTTGATCAGATACTTTGCTTTAAAAAAAAAAAGCTGAAGTAGGTAAAGCATCATTAGACTTCGATTGCTGAAAAGGATCGGAGACGAAGATGAAAAAGTTACAGGCTCTTGGCTCTGCTACTACAACCTTCCTGTGCCAGTCGTCACGCCAAGATGCGCCATTAATCTTGAAATATAAAAATCTCCAGGGCTGATTACTAAGCTGCATGGAATGATACCTGCTTGAACCCATCAAAAATGATGTGCATGTGATGCGAGCCTATTTTGTTTTCATTTCAGCAATTAAGAATGCTGGTCAATAGTTTGTGCATATTATAATTTTACTTTGCACAGATCCAAAGCAAAAGCTCATGCATTGATAATGACTGCTGTTTCTCTAAGATAAGATGGAGAAAAATAGAAGAAAATCTGTGTCTGCTTTGTCCATGGTGTTTTCATCTCTGAGTCAGCACTCAGAAGCCATTACCTGTTGACAGACAACATTTAATTTGGTGAATCACTCGCTTGTCACAACCACCATTAGCTAGTGACAGTCACCGGAATGATGGACCACATTGGCTTTCCACTGCAACAGATAATTTCTCAGAAAGTAGGACAGTCTACAACTCTAGGTGCGTAGATATTGTATTGACCACAGTAGTTCATTTCCTGTGTCTCTCAAGTTACTATGTTAAATTTGATGGACCGACTGCCTTTGTTTTTATAGCCTTATGTCAGGTTGCTGTTAATA
This sequence comes from Platynereis dumerilii, assembly GCA_026936325.1. Classification (NCBI taxonomy): domain Eukaryota; kingdom Metazoa; phylum Annelida; class Polychaeta; order Phyllodocida; family Nereididae; genus Platynereis; species Platynereis dumerilii. The sequence continues at coordinate 27,658,274 of JAPTHN010000008.1, read as the reverse complement.
ATTAGAAGTTATATCATGTCGGAATTGGTATCCTTCCCTGTACCTTCACCCGAGACCTGTATCCTTCTGAGAGCCCTCCAGTCAGAGCCTCACTTATTGTCATTTAGGAGTGGGGTTAGAGTTGTTAAGGGCTGGTGCTTCCGGCTTTCAATAGCTGGGTGGTGGGTTCAATTCCAGCTCTAACTGAAACACCTGGACCAAAACTGAAAAACTATTTTAATCAACCTTCACCTTATTCTCATATTTCGTCCTCTCATCCTCATTAGCCTATCAGAGTGTATCAATACAGGATGAGACCATAATTTGAATGGACGGCATTGGACGCATACTGTGTGCAATACACACCTTTTTGTTGCAGGCTACTTGCAGCTAAGCACAGCTGAGACTGTGTGCATTTGACACATAAGAGTGCTACTCTCTTGGAAACTCAGTGTGACACAAACACACACTGAGCCATCCAATATTTCTTGTCACGTACAGAACCAAGAAGTGTTTACTTACAGATATTTTGTTCCACTTCTTGGATTATCCAGATTTCTCTAGAGCAGCATCTGCAGATCTAGCCTGCTCTAAGTTGATGAATTTTCCCACAACTGTTTCCTGGTTATTATGAGTACTCACATGTAAGCCAGCACAGTTAGAGCTCCAAAAGTATTGTATTTTATTGTATGCATAATTATTATTAGGTGTATTATGGCATCAGATATGATTGTTATGAACCAATGACCATGTATGTCATAGGATTTGAAGAGGTTATTTGCAAGAAATTGCAGAATAAATAATTTTTTTATCCGTGGTGTTTTAAGGCTCATTACTCAAGATACAAAATTGTATTCCTTTCCAAGACTGTTGTTCACTATGTACAGTTAACCTCTATATTCTATAAGTCAATATAAATTTAAGATAAGCTGGCTATCCTGTATACCACTAAATTAATATCAACCGTTAAGCAGCCTAGAATATAACTTATTAAGTTGCACACGCCCTTCAAAAGCACAAAGTCTCAAAGAAGAACCACATCTGAGAAAAATGTTTTCTTTACAACCTGTAAAAATACGATTGACTCTATACCCAAGCATATATGCCATTTGGAACAGAGGTTATGGTAATCCATTATTATCTACACATAATGGATGAAAAAAACTTCTAGATGATGTATCTGGCAAGACCCAAATACATTTTACAGTAACATCTTGCAGTAATACCAAGTGGAATATTCTGACTCTGTCCAAGCAATATGAATTCATGACTCCGCAAGGTCCTATATATTTACCCAATTCTCTGCTACAGCTTCTTCAAAATGAGGGGTGTTTTTTACTTTTCTTGGTCTGCAATATATCCACAGATGGGCAAATGAATCTGGGAATTAGGTATGAATCTGAACACAGATTTGTGTGGTTTTTATTTAGATTTATGTATGGATGTCAAAAGTAGCAATCTATCCGAAGACGGACCTTTGAAAGGGAGTTGTTACGGGTCAGCAGCAATGAACAACAAACACAGATAGTTAAAGTTTACACTTTTAATAAAACAACAAAAATATTTACGGCTACTCACAAGTTTTAAATTTACTCAAAATTAACTATTTGTGACCCAGAGTGATTATAACCACTTATCTGTGTTATCCCATTGCTAAATGTCCACAGAGAAACTTCCGGAAGCCACAGGTCAGTTGGTTTTCCAAATAGTCAAATAATGTCTGTATTAAAATTAATCCACTGAAATAATGTCGAGTTGAAATAATCCAGAGTCCTAATTCCTGATCTGGTGTTATCCAGTAAATCCGGTATAATATCCAGTGTAATAATGTCCAACAGTGTGATCCTCAATGTCCAGTCTATGATATGCACCATTCTGCGATTTGGTAGAAAGTGACTGACTATGTCAGCTCCCGGTCATATTTATATGCATCAAAACCTTCTGGTACCTTCCAGTCCTTCCAGAAGGCATGACTCATCTTCCAGCGTGTTCCAGATATATTATTTCTTCTACAGAACATTCCATTTGTTTCCACATTCAAATAAACAACTTAACTGGGTCACAATGTCAACACAATTGTCTGTTAACTGATTATGTAATCATAATAGAATAGCAATTCAGTGCTAATTGGTGTTACATAACAACCATGCAATGTTAATGTAAACAATCATACACAATAGCAAATGTTTGTAAACAATGATAATATACAGAAATACGTACATGAAAGATACAGTATGATTGACACAAAATACCCATACCATTATAATATTAGGAATGGTACAAAATATCCATACTGAGTTTACAAGTCATTTTCAAAATTTGTCATACATCACAGAGTGTTTTCAGTTCTTGCAATTGGCTGTAAGCTTGCTCTTCATATTAAATGCTCCTGGCATAGATGGCAAATTATCTGGAATAAGCTATAAATGCATCTGGACAAGGGGTGTGCCCTGTGTAGTATATTCACAGATATGTGCATTTTGCCCTCATGAAATGAACATACTACATAGATTCATAGAATGATAATTTTCGGAAGAATCAATGAAAGACCCGTTTTGGTTCCCTGCTGGATCCTTTCGTATCATAAATGCTGGAAGTCCTGTTAAAGAAACTGAGTGTTTATTTATGGCGAGAGATCATACTAAGGTTTGATTCTACTGTTTGACTGATAGGTCAGGACAGGATGATGACTTAATTGGGTCCTTTTGTACTTGTCAACCGGATGTCTGAAAAGTTATTTTTTCTCCATGGCTGCCAAATTGCCAATGTAAAAACAAGGTAGAGCTCGATTATAGTATTAATCAAATACTGGGCATACAGTAAATGCATATTCATAAATGTGCACGAAGCAAACCTTGCTCCAAGATATCTTTGTCAAATGCCAAAAGCATAAGTCCTTCAAGGAAATCATGTTACTGCAATAACAGCATGACATTTGTCTGGGCTTAAGGCAATAAACTGGCACACAATATGCTTTTGCCCGACATTTCTGTCTTCGAGATGCAATTATGTCTTTTTATTGACATAAATATACCATTTATGAGCATTTACAAGATGTGAGCTATTCATTTAATCTACTTAACACAAGGTCAACAGTGAAAGAAAATAGATAAGAGAGAGGTAAAAGCCTCAAAAAGCAGAAATATATAGAAAAGCAGTAAATAAGGCAAATGCAGTAAAAAGACAGACGTCTACAGCTCTATGCTATATGAATGTCAAGAACATCTAGACATTTGTTGTGGCCTTCTGGCAACCTTGCTGCAAAATTTTTCATCCCTTAATGCAAATATGGCATTAATGCTACAGAGGAATCATTTGTGCTGAAATGAAAGAAATCTTTCTTTAAGACTCATCCCAAGACATGGGGATTTTTTAATCGTTATTGAGGTCTTAATTACTCATTAGTAAGTGTAGGTCGATAGTGCTACCCTCTGAGGCTAGTTTTTGTTGGAAAATGCCTTTATAGTGTGAACATAAAATGTTGTAGGAACATTATGTTTGTGCAGCCCTCTAAGCTGCTAAGGCAAGTTTGTCAAGTTTTTAATGCTGCTACTGGCAAAGTATTGAGTAATGAAATAAGAGATAGGAGAGTAAAAAACAGTGCACTGACTGTCATTCTGGCATCTTAAGTTCTTTGCTTTGCCCCATCTATGTGAAGAATCTTTTGTTTGGCTACTTGAGGGGTCTCATTTGCCTTTATTAATGTAAGATATTAATTTTTACTGATTATGTAACTATATAGCATCAAATTGGCATAATAAACTGTATCTGACTCTGAGTCTTAGTCTGAGTTTATTCACTGATACAAAAGCTGCAATTTCGTGTTACATCCAGTTGACATACAGTTTGGATTTTGCTCCTGAAAGTGTGTATGAATATCTTGGATTCACTATCCAGGTAACCGGTGGGTCTTCCATTCACTAATCTGTAATGTCCAATGGTCACCGACTATTATTTACTCTCGGTTTGTACTTCCCTTTAATACTCTAGATACTCAGGCTTACTTCATTTCACTGACTGTTTGCCTGACTCGGTTTCCAAACTCTCTATCACTTATATTCCTTTTTCGTTGTTAGCAAGGAAATGACAGTCGTCATCAACAATCATCGTGGATACTCATTAGAAGATTGACATATTGTGGAGGGTTTTTCTATCGTTTTAACCAGTCGTTAGAAGGAAATACTTGGTGCTTTGTGTGGAAGAGTCAGTGCACTCTCAATATAGACTCGGTGCAGTGAGCAATATCGTATTTGCTTGAAGAAGTGACTGCAAAACATGCAAAATTGGGAAGGTAATAGTCACAAATGGTGCAGCCTTTGAGCATAACAATATTGATACGGAATTATTTTGAAAGGCAGGCTCTTTTACAGTACTTATTGCTGACCTGACTTATTGAGGATATATCATTTACATGTATTTATCACGAAAGTTGGGTTTTCCTTTTCTAGAATTCGTTGTCAGCATCTAAAAGTCGTAAATTAAATCAACATCTCATGCTAATGATACCTATAGCGACTATTAGCTAGGATGTTGCAGATAATGTTTAGCAATGAAATTTTCTTAAAACTCAAAATTTAATGACCTATTTATATGCCCTCATCTAAGACCTTGAAGTGGAGAAACTCTTAATTTGGATTGTTGTGAAAGTTTGGTTCTCAGAATGAAACCATGCCTTCTCTACAATTTTGACAGACCGAGCTTCCATTTGAGTAACTACGGTATCCAGGAATGGCATGTCAGGACCATTAACAAGTTCTGATCAATAGCTTTTGAGCCCTGAGCAACAGATTGGGAGGGCTGAGTGCTCTGAGACCAGCTTGGATGAGTGCTCTGATCAAATACCTCCACAATATTCTCTTTGTTTCTAATTTTCTGATCAATGCTGGTTTTTATTTTTACTTGATGACTTTTCTTTATCATTGTTGTAAAAGGCATTCTCGCTGAAAATTGAGGTTTTGGTAACCTACTGCATTCAATGCAGTATAAGTATAGGTTATTCACCTCGGAAGAGGAAATATGTGATTTATCACCCGAGGGCTTTAGCCCGAGGTGTGATAAACACATATTCCCTCTTCCGAGGTGAATAACCGGCTTATACCTTGAGACAAACACTCAAACACTCAAACATGAGAGGGTATAACTGGACAACAAAGAATATGAGAATTGTTTCCCCGAAATACTGGCATGTGATTTGTTGACAGAGGTGTCAAATGGTATAAGTTACCAAAACTCAATTCAGTGCATATCTGTTTACTTTCTTGAGTTTGCTGGTGCGCTCTTGATCAATCAGGCAGCTCAATATCCTTCTTAGTGAATGAGGCTTGTCATGCATTGTTGGTAACTGCCATAAAATGGTGAGATGACAAGTCTATACATAATCTGTGCAATCAAAGATGTCCAGGGTCTTTTAGTTACCCAATGTAGAACACTTGATACCTGTGGTTCACAGTGGTTGCATGAACAAGCATTCTTTTAAAACCATTAAGCCACCGGAAACTTGATGTATGTCATGAATACATCCTTAAAAAGTGTATGTAAAGAGACAAGACAAACAGATGGTATCCCTAAAAAACTGCCGGGAATCAGAACCTGTGTCCAAGAAGGGAGCAGCCGAGTGTGCTACACAGGCCTAACATGGGTAGCAACCTAACTTCTTTAAAGTAGCTTGTGCCATTCATGGAAGACCAAACTTGCCCATAGAAATGATCCAAACTTACAGGTCTTTGAAAAGCACCAGATGAAGTCTCGCACTTCCTATGAGACAACAGCATAAGCTTTGTGCATCTTTTTATGCATGTGATATACTCATATAACTCCGTTGCATGTCTGATATTGTGGTAACCACGCCTAATTGATATTTATGCGTAGGTCCTTTTATCAGAGCAAAGGTCCCATACACCAGGTCCACCTGCATGACTTCTTGAGGGCATTATTTATGTTACCATAGCAACGATGGCAACTATGCGCAACCGGAAGTGACTGTGGTTGACCGGAAGTCTGCAGAACATGTATCAAAAGTCACCTTGATATTTTATTCATCGTACAACTTATAACAAGCTGGCCATAAAAGAGATATATCCCCTTACAAAAGAAAGTTCTTAACAGGTTGTGAACTGGACATGAATCAAACTAATGTATACTATATGTCTCCCATGCAGGGCCTACAATGGGTAAGCACAAGTTACGACAGATGTAAGTTATGTAAAGTTTTTAAAACCGAAAAGATAATTTTGGGAAATAGAGTTTGGATAAAAAATTTTAGGGGGGGGGGGCATGTTTGAAATATTTTTTTTGTAAATATATTCTTTTTTGGGGTTTTTTTCTTTTTGGCTAGTCAGTTTTCGCACAGTCACTTAAAGATATGCAGGGCGCTCCCTGACCCACTTATCCAGCAAAATACCGCAAGAGCTGTTTAATGTCCAGCCTTAAATCGAAGTCCTAGTATTTTGAAAACTCAAATTAGACAACACTGACCACCCGATGGTTGGTGCTGTTTTTATTAGATACAATAAAATACGATAGGCCTGTTATTTCTTTTATAAAGGAAAGTCGCTAAAATTAGACTTCCAGCTAGGTTCAGTTCAGTTCGCTTGTGTGCTCGCCTGGGTCTGCCAGGTTGCTCTACCCTATTGAGGGAGCTGCACTCGATTATGTCCATTATTTCCAGTATTTTCTTTGCTGTGTCCTTCACTTTTCTCACTTCCTCCTCGAAGATGTCCTGTTTTGTTATTTTTCCCACTTGTTGTCTGTCTATTGTGGTGCATGTTTCTAGGATGTGTTCCTGGCTCTCATCTTCAGTTTTGCACATCCTGCATTTTGTGTCCGGAAACATGTTTTTGTAGTTGCACTTCATTATCAGCATCCTTGATCTTGCTTTGAAGATCATGCTGGCTTCCAATCGGGTGCATTTGTTCATGTACTCTGCCCTCCTGCCCAGTGTGGTGTCCTTTTTGTTGTCCAGATAGAACTTGGTTTTCGTTTTGCTTGTGCCTTCCTTGATCATCTCCTGTAGTTTGTCCTACATCTTGTCTTGTTGTTTATCTTCCATCATGATTGCTGGTCTTTGTCCTCACGGATCATCTTCAGGACAGTGCTGTCACTTTTTTCCACTTTCTCCATATTGTTGAATCTGTTTCTGATGATCATCAATCCGGCCTCCTGGAAGCCAGTTTCGATGTACAGTGGTTCCCATGGCGTGCCTCTTGGGGTCATCAGGACTCTTTATCAGATTAGCCAGAATTTGCTTCAGCTTTGACGTGTCTTTTTTCCTCGGGATAGTCGCTTCCCATCCGTATGTGAGGATAGGTAGTATGCAGGTATCCAACAGTTCCCACATTACCTTCAGTTCCACATTTTTAAGGTCTGCGCTCCCAGCGATTGCCATAGCTGTACTGTATGCAGCTTCCACTTTCCTTTTTGTTTCCGTAATGTGTTCATCCATATTGTTTGAGCTTGAGAAGGTGACTCCCAGGTATTTGTACCTGTCACAGTACCCCAGCTTCATTGGTCCGAGGTGCAAGTCGACTTCTGTAGTTTCTTCCCTATTTTCAGGATCTTGCTCTTTTCTTCTCCAAACTTGATGGCATTTACTGTTAAATATTATATCCCTCTAAAGACCGGTTAACTTATCTCATTTTATATACTTTTTCACTTTCAAGTTTATTTCATTTTCTATCCTTTTTTATTTTCTATGCTGATTCACTTTCTAACCGTTTCATTTTAGAATTGTTTCTCAGTGTGTAAACGTAATTACACAGGTTTTAACAACCTTTGTTTGTTAATTACTTGTTTACATTTGGTTTTTCCTTCATAAGCTTCACCCATGCAATTAAAGTGGTATAAATTGTCAGAATTACGATTTCTTCAGCTTAAATCAATCTCTGGGCATCAAAGGCTTAGCCGCAATCAATGAAACTGATTTCGCGAGACTCCGGTCACTATAACTCACGCTAACTAGGATGAAAGTTGAACATGGGTTACAATCATGGAAGAATCTATTATTTCCTTGTTAATTACAGTTTGATGAGTCCTCCAGCTCAGACGGTATTTACACATTGGTATTTCAGCCTTATTCCCATTGGTAGTATGGGGTAGAATCACCATGATCCTTGTAGACATGGTTTGAAAGTGCAAACTGGAAAAGTGTCAATTTGTGATGCATAAGTTGCCATAACAATAACAGATGTTGCAGAATGGACCGAACCACATCCCTCTGGTCCAAAACGGTAAAGTCATCATGTAGGCCTATTAAATTGCTTGGAATTGATATTACATCTTTAGTGAAGCCCTCATGTGTGCAGATTGAAGGTGTGTAAAAAATGTTCATACTTTTGTCAGCGACAGTATAGTACCCAATTTTACAGCTAAATTCTGCAGTGCCAATGATTCGGGATTGATCTCTTAATAGGTCACGATCTTTAAACATGGCCTTCCTGTGTGATTTGGCTTTGATCTTTTCTGATTGATCACGATTGAATCCGAGTGAACTTGTGTGGTCTAGTGATCTGGTGTGATCATGGCGGTTTGGTGCGATCGTTTTTGGTTTGTGTGATTGCATGAGAATTGGAGTAAAGTGGCTTTGTGTGTAATACCAGAGCGGTGACATTTGCTTCTGTTTCGATCCGATTTGGTCAAGTAAATGCTTGGCTGTTTGGTTGTTCGACGTTGCTTTAACGCGCGACATTTTATACTGTGAGTTTTAGGCATGCTATGTAGCCATCATTTGTTGGGTTATCTTTGTAATAATTGATAATTTTTGATGATGAAATTATTGAAATGCTTTATTGTCATGGTATGTGAATTCACAATCTTTTTGAGATGTTGGCATTTTGACCAATAACTTTCCACCACACAAGGTTCATTACAAACATACATGTAGGTGTTGGCTATATCCAGACAGGATAGTCTAGGAGTGCCTGGGCATTGTTTCGGCATTCGTGGGCCTGCGTGGGCGTCATTTCGGCATTTCCGGACCCGTGTTGCTCCATATTTTCTTCAAAATATTATTTCCATCTCAGTAGGCTAGGGGGGGGGGATACCTTATTTCCATCTCAGTAGGCTGAATCCGCCACTCAGTAGGCTGAATCCGCCACTATACTTTACAATTTGCATGCTTCACAATCCTGTACCTCTGGCAGGCATTTTCCAAGACAAAACTTCCCAGGAAGTTATCAGCCAGACAGCCTTTCCAGTACAAAATACAGTCTCAACCATACTACAATTGCAATCAAAACCAAATAGAATTTCCAAAACTTGATACATTGTTTTGCCTGAAAGCGACTGGAGTAGCATCTGTTCTATAGCAGGAGCTGGTGGAAAAGGAATCATCATCCAGTCCCTCTCCAGGGTCCAGTAGATCAAGAATCATATGTAATAAGACACTTGTTTATTTTTTAAGTACCAGTAAGGATGCACAGAGATATCGTGCCATTCAATTTTCAGCTCACTGTAAAACCTTGGGAAGACCGTCATATTTATGATAGTACAGCTGAATGCAAATTTCTTGTAATTTTAACAGTAATTTCTACGCAGTCGGTTTTACAGTGCGGATCTATTAGAAAGATGTATAAGTATGCAGGCTGGAGCTATCTCGGTTGCTGTATGCCTTCCACATATTCACTATACTTGTTTTATTACCTCTGGGGCTACAAATGTTATAGACTACCAATTGTGTGTATGGCTAAGTCTTTTGGGGGCTACAATCTGGCTAGAATCAGACAGACCACTCACCGACTGGATACCGGCTGGTCTTCTGGTACATATCCATACTATAATGCATGTGTTTGACATGCCTAACATACAACTGAGCAGCTAGAGGGCTGAAGTGTATGGTCTCTACCACTTTGCCCTGGATTGTTTAGACAAAAAATGGTACAATGTACAGTAGAACTGATATTGTGAGACCGGCTTTGATAGCCTATATTTTGGATCGAATTGGAAATATAAAATTTTGGAACAAAAAGTCCACTCTACTCTATCTGACTCAAATCTTCAAGGTCCTATGTCTTAGAACCTATGAAGGAAAGTAGCCAAATACGATGAAAATTAAATGTGAATCAGGAGCTATTTTGGACACAGTCGATCACATTGCTCTCAGTAGCAACTTCTTGCAGAGCACTGAGAATAGTTAACAATGCTCAGTGCTTATATGCCATTTTGTGACATATGAGTTGAACTATTTAAAAGTGTTCTTGATACTGCAGGGTCTTTTTGCACCAAAAAATATGCTTTTCAAAAATGTGTGTTTCGAAAAAAAAAAGAAGAAGTTTGGATCTGTTATCCAATATTTCAAATTTTTAAAAATTAGTTGCCCTTCTTCGATGTGCCCTGAAGACTGATTCACTCTGTCCCCTATAAACACCGGGTGCTACATCACAATGTTGTTACCTATTGTTTTAGAAATAGGTCATGTTTATGTAAAGACATTGTGCAGCAGAACTTGACACAATTAGCAGATTGTGTGGTGGTTGAAGGTGAGTTTTCTTTATTTATACCTAATTCCTCTTACTGAAGACAATGTAAAACAGGCCTAATGACTAGTAATATACCTATACAAAATATCTGCAATGTATTTTATCTGCAAAAATGTCTGTGTTGGGAGAGGATAGCATTATAAGTGGTGACCTCAATACAAGCTAACATGTATGCATGGTTATCATGCTTGTAAATGCATTCTACTGTCTCCATAAAATAGCAACAGTCACCTGGATGCCTTCTAATTAACAAAATAGTAGTGCTCCTAAGATCTTACTTGCAGAAATGCAGAATTAATTTGTCCGGAGTTCAAAACAGTATCTGTAGCAACATTGTGAGAACTGTGACAACATTGTGTCACAGTTTAAGCTGAGTTACATTGAATAAGATCACTGAACTGAATGTCAGTTTCCTAGGATATTTATGGCATTTTTGAGTGGTAAACCATTAAATAGTATATTTTTATGTTGTAGATTTCCTCTTTGGCCAAGAAGATGGTGGATTGCTGGATTTGCAGAATAATTTAACAGTTCAGTGCCTCATGCAGGGAGGAATCAGCTGGGAAAGACTCCGCCAAATATTCTTGTATTTCGTGCTGATCAGTAAACTGATGAGTAAAGTATTTTTCCCTTTGTTTGGAGTCCGCTAATTTAAAACAACAGAAATTTCTTCTTATTTTCCTCCAGCTACATCTACACACCACATCCATCAAAGACATCATTTTGCGGGGTTTCTTGAACATTTTTGTTTATTTATTCGTACGGGTTTTTTTTCTACTTGCTTTAAAATTGAACATGCACACTGGTCACTTGTAGTCATCGATTGTCATTATAAACACTCATATTATAGAGCTCAAAATATTGTCCTTTGAAGTTGCAGTCATGAATGATTTTGTTATTGTTTTACATAAACTGATGTTAATAAAAAAATATTGCAATTAAAAAAAAGTTGTTTTTTTTCTGCTTTAAATCTTAGTTGATTTTTGGAAATGGCACACCTTGCCTGAGGTAGGGAGCATTTTTGATAACTCAGCCTTGTCATTCCCCTGAATCTAAAACCCCATCTGTCCTTGAAAGAAGTTGCATTGTGCCTTGGGGGAGGGGTGAGTGACCTTTGCCCATATTTTGTGATGTTGATTAACTTGATTTAATACATTTCAAATTCAAACACTTGGTGACTGTTGATTTTCTACAATACTTTTTAATCATCTGCCCAACATGATTAGCATTTTCTTGGTTGCATTATTAAGGTTATTCCAGCAGTCAAAGAGTGATTCCTGGCACAATATAAACCAAGAAGTACCATATCCTGTTTTCCATTGAATTCTATACAACAGTAAGCTGTACTTCTTGAATGAGATTCAATTTATAATAGTGAATAAATATGGCATGTCCAAGTAAAATTGGAGGACAAACCACTGATAGCTTCATTTGAGCCTTGTTTGTGTTGCATCCCCCACCCACATTGAATTGATAGACACCTTTGCTGGTGTATATGACATTATGAAAGCCGTTAAAAATTTGGAAGTGAAGTTTCACTCATAAAATAAAGGGAATATACATGTTTCCTGTCACTTTTTGAGGTCGGAAAAAAATTGTGTCTGTTTATAGATAAGGGGCTCTACATCGCAATGTCATTTTTTAAAGAAGGCCTGTGTTGCTGTGTTGATTTTTACCCATAAACCCCTACAGTGCCCCATCACTGTACGCCTCAGTCTTTTTTTCTTAACTACATGCCTCAGTCTGTTGAACTTCCATCATACAGAGGCCCAATCCCTTGAGGCTTCTTGAACTAGAAGGTCAGAAGTATCACACAATGTCTTGACAATGAGCACAATGTCGCTACAATAACGCTTTATGCATGTTGAGAACTTATTACATCACTTAATGATCTTTTTGTGTCAAGATGTCTTTTCTTTAGTCTATAGTCTGTAAAGAAGCAATAATTTAAATAGAAATGTACTTCAGTGATATTTTACAGCATATAAAACTATCCTGAGAGAAAATTCTGTGACCTTGCACAACTTATAGAGCTATCTCCTCCAAATATGCTGGTCAAATACTCAAATTTAAGTCATATTTATTACTTGAGGCTTTGTTTTAGTCATTGTCAACCTTTTTGTGTAAATACATTTGACTGAATTGTCACAAAAATGATTTTCCTACTTGACATACGATTTCTGGGTCAAATTCATAGTCACAATGTGTTGACATAAACATGACCTATTTCTAAAACAATAGGTAACAACATTGTGATGTAGCACCCGGTGTAAAGGTACGGGGAATCAATTTTATTTTTACCTTTTCAAACTTTTATCTGTGGGAAGACTCAAGAAGTGTCATTATTTTAATTACATGGATGTTTATTTTACACTTGTACCTTCCTCTATAAAGTCCTTGATGAAAGTATGTTTGTAACTCTTTGACATTTGGCTGAAATAAGCTTTTCCAATCCACCATGCCTCCACTCCATCTACATGTGTACTATGTTATGATGAGACATCGATATAATGCTTTTGTATATAACATTTCTGTTTCTATTTCTGTCCTAACTGCCTTGACAGGTGCAAAAAAATAGGCCATAAAACCAAATCACACATATGATACATGTAACATGCATGTACTTTAGTCTCGTTAAGTATCTACTACTGTTACTACTGTCTGTACTTGTTCGCTGTCATGCAATGCGAAACACCTTTTTCTTTTTTCAAGCATAAATCAACACATCAAAGGTAATTCGTAATAATTTCCGCTTTCGTAAATCCATCGGTAACAGCCTTTGATATAAATGCGGAATGCCTCAAGGCCTCATGCCAATTACACACAGCATAATGTGACTTACACATGGAATGCGATGCGAATTAGCCCCAGAGTAATCGGCCTTCTATTTGATATATCGCACAATGCAGGAAAGTGATACGGAGGAGAGAAAAAGAGATATAGAGTAAAAGAGATATATATTCTGCCTTGAATGATTTTTATATATGTCTGGTGAAAAAGGTACAGTCCAGATTTTTATGTTGTTGGTGCCGTGTACTAATGTCAACTCATCACCACATCTGCCACTTCAGTCGACCAGGTTTACCATGGATGTCCAAACTTTGAGGGTATGCATATATATGCATACGCATGTATGAGAATCGAAATGACAAGCCAGTGAAGTTTTAGCACTCACTATTTTGTAGCTACGTTGATATCTCATTTAATTTTAGAGCAATGAAAGCTTTGAAATTTTAATGTTTGACTTGTACTTCATGTTCTGTTGAGAACACATGGATGTTGTTTTGAAATGTTTTCACACACTACAAAATAAACAAAAAAGTCCATATATGGATTCTTCATCCAGTGTAACAAGATTTTGCTGCATGGTACAGAAATCTGTGAGGCTGTGGTTCAGTGTCCCTAACTTTAGCATGGAGTGATAGCAGAAGAGTTATAGAATAGGAATTTTTCCTGGTTTATCTTTCTACTGTATCTTTTCTGTTCTATATAATGTCTTCATTCCACATAATTTGAATCATTCAAAAAATTGAATGAATTCAAATAATATACAGCTGTAGTACAAAAACTGCATCCAATGTTACCCATGCAATGGATTTCAAAAACAACATTATTGCTAATACAATACAATACATACAGTCTACTGCTGTATACATCTTCTGTGTTGTGTAAAACAAAGGGTATACAGTAGGCAGAACAACAAGATTATTCAGCTGAGTACACAGTACCACTGGGGGTATTCCTTTGTACTGCTGAATACATTGTACTACAAATCCGGGATTCGGATAACGCTGAAAGAAGGTTATTTTGTATCAGAGGAAATGTATTTTGCATTGCAATACTATACTGCAATACTGAATAAAATTTTTAGAAGGCAACCATTTAATAATCAGGGGGGCTTGGAGTTTTCCTCAGTGGAAAATTATTTATTTAGCGGTGACGGCGACAGTAATTATTCATTTTGGGTGGGTGATGTCCCCAAATATTACTTTCTTAATCAAGCAACATCCTGTTAAGAAGTACCCCCACCAGAAGTTACTCATTTCATGATTGCTAAGAAATATTTGGTCTTTTTGCCAAACTGAGTCAGAAATTAGAGATTGGATGGTGGCACTCTTAGATGCGCAAGATTTTTTTTTACACAAAAACTCACAGTCCTCCGTCTCTGACAATCTTAACTGACGCTTGCTAAATACTAGTAATGGCTAGTTCTCACGGAGACGTAACTGGGCATTCTTGTTGCGTCGCTTCTTGCTTTTCCAGGAAAGAGGGAGGTTATTAAACTACATTCAACAATTCGGCGACGATATTTTCGTCTACGGCGCTTCTTAAACTGCCTCGCCAAAAGTTCCTAGAAATCACGTGACCGTTTGGTGAAGCAAGAACTTGCTTCACCAAAGATTCAACCGGTTGAATCTTTGCGAAGGAAGAAGCCACGATGCAAAAGACCAGAAAGACCCCCAAAATGATTGGGCGAAGTTAGAGACAGCTTGGGCGAAGTTAGAGACAGGTTGGGCGAAGTTAGAGGCAGGTTGGACGAGGCTACTTATCATTGAGTCAATGGAACTTCGGCGAAAAAAGAGAACAACTCGCCGACGCAAACAGGCTGTTTAAACGCCGAAACAGGCACTTGCTTCACCGTAAAATGTATTTGCTTGGGCGTAATTGAAGATAAGGATGAAGTAAGAGGATGCTAGGGCGAAGCAACAGCATGCTAGGGTGAAGAAAGAGACTCCTTGGGCGAATCTAGTGTAACATTGAAGCAATGGAACTGCGTCGAGGCTCCTGACAACTCGCCGACACAAGTCTCTTCTTGCCTCGTCCGTAATTATGAGCGATTCGGCGTAAAAAACGAGAGCCTCGTCGTAATAGGAACCATCAACGACGATTTAGAACCTCTAATTGATTATATAATTGTCCAAAAATGGCTTGAAACGCCGAAATTGGGCGAAACTTGACTTCCTGGCACCTCTACAACTTCGCCGTCACTTAACCACGCTCCTGTGATCTAGGCATAAGTTGCAAGGATAGTCATTAAAAGACAGATAACCTCTAACAAACATTTCATGGCTGCGTTATCTGGTTTGTGATATAGTCTCATCACATCTCAAGACGCTTACGTCACGACAATGATGTTTACGACGTCATGCTGATGTAAAGAAGGTCGTCTTGGCAATCGTCACAAACTCAACAGATGTCATCACTGAAACCCCAAGGACAAGTGGGCATGTGCATGTCTCGTATATTTAGAAGGGACAAGAGTTCTGAGATGGGAGGCTGGCCAGAGCTGATCGCTTTTCTTATACGCGCAGTTTAAGATGAGCTAGTTTTAGAGAATTGGATATCAGATGAGTTGTGTTAGCACTTTTGACTTAACTGGTGTCTTTGAATTATCCAGGACAATCCCTAACAATGTTTGCTCTGACATAGTAGATAGACACTATTAGAAAGATGGATACATTTAAATATTGGTAAAATATATTAGTAATTTTCTTGGCAAGCTGGACACCTCTTTCAGGGGATCATCTTTGTTCCAATTTTATCTATCTACCATTCCATCTATCTATCTATCTATCTATATATCTATCTATCTATCTATCTATCTATCTATCTATCTATCTATCTATCTATCTATCTATCTATCTATCTATCTATCTATCTATCTATCTATCTATCTATCTATCTTCCTGTTTTATATCTCTGTCTGTTTTCTATGTCTCTTATTACATTTGGCAACTGCTACAGTTTGATATCTCCTG
Organism: Platynereis dumerilii; assembly: GCA_026936325.1. Taxonomy (NCBI): domain Eukaryota; kingdom Metazoa; phylum Annelida; class Polychaeta; order Phyllodocida; family Nereididae; genus Platynereis; species Platynereis dumerilii. The sequence continues at coordinate 27,642,064 of JAPTHN010000008.1, read as the reverse complement.
CTGAACTTCAGCCACATATTCCATTCTCTGGCCTGCTTCTTTGACACATATGTTAACTCGCTATGATTAATGTCGGTGTAACTGTATACGTGTTTGTCTGGTTTAATGTTACTGCGTCCTTTTGGCAAAGTGAACTGTGCAACCAAGAGCTATTCATTGATGTTTTGCCACAACTCGAGATAAAAAGCAACAACGACTCTGTGATCTCAATGCTAAAGGAATAAACATGGTCTTCTTTCATGGTCTTCCAACAGTCATCCGAATCTTCTTACATTGCACATGAACTTGCCAGACCTTCTTTCGAGACTGCTTAGTCTCCTTTCAGCATTCGCCAGTAGCTTAGTATCGATTCGTCTCCCATCTGACCCTGGCCGTTTCGTACAAAGGCGGCAACACTGATACGCAAGAAAAGAAAGACATCAACGAAAGAAAAGAAACAAATAAACAAAAAGAAAGATGAAGGAAATACACTGATATTCAGTGCAACAGTCATTGCAACTGTGAGACATTTGGCACACTCTGAGACTGAGTCTTAGGACTTATTTATGATACTTTTTTTGCCATCTTGGTTGAGACCTCCTTGACTGCCTCTGTGAGATTCTTGACACACTGATATTAATGTATTTTTACATTCTTAAAGACATTTTGCCATTCTAAAGGACTTTTTCAATGACTTGGTAAGGAATTCCTTGCTTCACAAGTAACATCTTTGCCTTTAAATTCAATGAATGCATGTTTCAGTGCCAGAAAACATATCAAACTAAACCTAAAGAAACTTTCACATTCATTTATATACAAATACCAGATTTATATAACATCTGATCACATTTCAACTTTATCACAGATTACCACAGAAGGAAATTCCTCCACTGTACAATACTTACTTGTGTTTAGTTTCTGTGTCAATGTAGGCTTTCATAGAGTAGTACAGTTGCAATAGAAAAGAGACATATTTCCCCAAAGACAACTTGCCAGGGCTTTATACATTCCTTTTTTGTTATTCAGTTTTTGCCAAGAGATCACTGAGTAATGAATTCACAATGAGTGCTTGGGCGGTTCAGAAAATCAACACTAGGTGGCGGATATAAGCTCTACGGTTGTGGAGGTGCTCTGAGATGATCAGAATACAATGAGGTAAAAAGCGGTTAAATGTGAGTGACGTAAAAAGCGTATGTCGCTTAACGGCCACCTTTTGTGCAACTTCCTGTTTGACTTGCTACTTCCTGTGTGGTAAACTGCTTCCTTTTTCTTAAACTACTTCCTGTTCTGAGTACCACTTCCTGTCTGATATGCAGCTTCCTGTTGAAAAAAGTTTAGGTCTAACATAGTTAGTGTGAAAGTCATAAAAACTTGACATTACAGGCCTGGCCAGCCAATGAAGTACAGAGTGATAGACCCACTTGAGAACATGCCAACATCATAGCTAACAGGAGAAATAAAAACTTCAATCCAGCGAAGGGGCCTCAGGCATAGGCAATTTTAACTCACAATTTTGCTGCTCTGTGAGGGAAGGAAAGTGGGTTAGGGTTAGATTAAACTCTGATGGGTCACCTGGACCAGTCTGCTTTGAATAACTGTCTTTTACTACCTTCTATGCTTCATACTCATTTGATTAAACTTCTATTATTTTTTTATCATCTCACCCTTTACATAGCCCTCCTCTTCCTGCCCTAATTAGCCTACCAAGTGCATAAATACAGGACATAAACATCCATCCATCCTATGCATAGCCTTTTTGGTATTTTCTTTTTCTCTTTTTCATTCAATGCATCATCATAGTCATCTTCTTGCATTTTCCTCATATTTCTCTCTATTCTTTTACCTTGTGCATTATAGCTTTGTCATTTTGTCACATCTGTTCGGGAAGTCCCACAGTTTAACCCTTAGCCTGTTCACGGTGATGAGCATATGGTTCCTTTATAAGGCTCCCTCGGGGTACCATTTCTGTCTTTCGCATTTTTCGGTCTTCCCATTTTTGTCTTTTTCTGGTTTTTTTTTCTGTCTTCACATTTTTCTTGTCTCTTGCACGTCTCACAGACAGGTCCCAAGATGCTTTCCTGCTTCTCTACTTTTGCAATTTTTCCTCCTCTTTTTTTATCCCTTCCTATTTCCTTGAGTAAAGCTCTTACAGTACTGTACTCTTTACCTCTTCTATTTTAGCCATCTTTTTGAAATAGTGGTATATTTCCTGTCCTTTTCTTTCGATCTTAGCCAACCCTTTTTCTCAACTTAACTGAGTCCCATATTTTTGCTACATGAATCACAATTGTCCTTCCCACATTGGCTTGCAGTCTAACTATGCCCTATACATGCCAAGTCAAAGGCCCTCCTTGGTCCAAACAATTTGTGCTTTTTCAATGGCTATTTGAATTAATAAAACCCATGGAAAAGAATCAAATTTCTTCCTGCATGACTGCAAAATAATTTTTAATTGAGACATTGGCCGACAGCTGCCGCTTACAGTAGACTGAGGTCAGTTCCATTGTCCTTAAAAAATATAACAGACCTCAGACAATTTGTTAACTTTCGTAAATTTTGCAGAAAATGGGCTTTTAAAAAATTGTGTGTCTATTTGAAAATTCCACCTTTCTTGTTATCACTACAGTTTATCATAGTTAGTTGTCGTATATTTGAAAAGATATACCAAAGCCAAGTGTTTTTAGATCTCATAAAGCAAAGCTTTATGAGATCTATTACATTTCTGAAGTTCTCTGTGCTAATCTGTGTCTAGTTGTCATTGAGGTCACTGTGACCTAGATATTGCAAAGGAGTGTGGAAAAGCTATCCGCTCAATTCTTATTCTGGAACGGAGGCAAGTGGGATTAGAGTTTCTCTTAGCTGGATTAACAGAGGACCATGACACCACCACTAAACAAAAACCGGGAAATTTTAGTTTTACAAGTTTTGAGTGTTGTTAATATGTCATTTTACAACACTTGTCTAACATATATGGCTCTCATTCCTGAGTACGTCACCAGAGCAGTGAGCCGCGACAATGTTATTATTGCTGCTAATAAGCTCGAGTTTCTGAGTCACTTGCCAAGCACCACTTTAGCTTCTCCTGAACTGCTGAATCAGTGTTATTACAGATCTCATATAAATGTGCCATGTCCCATGTGGATATGTGCAGAGATGATGTCAGTATCTCAATTCTGACATCACTATCTGTGCACTCCTGTGAGCATTTGAGACCACAGCTCAAGTATTGATTCCAACTGCTAGTAACAAATTAGCCTTACTGGCTAAGCGTAAATGACAACTGATTGGTCTATTTTCATATGTGTAATAATCATTCTGCATGATGGTTTATTCTTATTAGCAGGGATTAGAAACTTCTGAGCAGGGCTCACAAACATTTTAGCAGTTTCTTGTAGATTTATAATGATCTGATCACAGAAGTCCCAAGTAACACAGCTGAAACTGTGAATATACCACCGTGACATCAATATGCTCATACTGACATCACATGAGCACTGTGGCAGTTGAAAAGAACATGGTAACTAATATGAGATCTGTAATGGTAACTAATATGAGATCTGTAATAATGTATACATGTATATGTAGTAGGCAGCCCAAAAACTCATGCTTATCAAAACTGCTGTGAATATCATAGTCATTCTCAGTCATGGAATATAATGTCAAGAAGGTTGATTATTATTAATTAATTACAAATTGACTGATCTATCTGTGAGTATGTATATTACACTGTGTGACTTTTACATGCTGAGCAATCAGGCCAAACATCAGTTCATTTCCACAGCTGACAATTGGAAGTACTGTTCTTCCTTTTTACATCATTTGAGATAGGATGAGTGAATACTCCCATCAGATGACTATGCTCTCCGTCCAACCAATAGACTAAGGATGTGACCATAAATGACTTTCGGTGGAAGCTTGCATTTTCCTCAGAGGCAAATTCTTCCTTTTACTGTACATGTTGCCCAAAAGTACAGGCTTTATCAACAATTGAACAGTTATATATTCACTTCTGTCTATTGCACTTGATGTCCCTACCCATTCTCCACTATGCAACATTCCGCAGTCGCCAGTGTGCAGGTGTGTATTCTCTCAACACTGCCACTGAATGTCTAAATGCTAGGCCTCCCAGCCCAGCCCAAGTTGTTCCATTCAACTGCTGTCTTTATGAGATCATTAAAACCGAAAGGTTCTAGTTATGTTTATTATGGCAGTAAGTGCATGTTTATAACAACTGAATCAGAGGCATCGTAATAGAATTGGCTGACTGAATTAGGGAAAGCAACTGTCTCCTTGAGTCGGACATTTTAAGTAGCAAAAAAGTTTTAAAACAGCCGCCTTTTTGCTTAGGGACTGTTCAGAATTTATGACGGGGGGGGGGGGAGTGGGAGATTTTCTGGAACTTCCAGTCAAAAATTGATACCCCCCTTGAGTTTCATGTGGATTTTTAGTACCCCACCCTTAGGTTTCAAGCGTATTTTTAGTACCCCATCCTTATTATATGTTTCAATCGTATTTTTAGTACCCCCCCTTGACATACAAAGCAATACACACATATATATACTGTTATACATGGCCACGCGTACAGATTTGTGTAATTTTGCAGACTTTTGCGCGTAAAGAAGTCCAAACAAAATAGGTTTAGATGTGTTTTTTAACATTTTCTCTTTGTTAAAATTTCTTACCCCCCCCTTGGAAGTGTTGTCAAAAATTAATAAGCTCTTGAAACACGTGTGAAAAGTTAGTACCCCCTAGGCCAAAACTCCCACCCTCCCCCAGTCATAAATTCTGAACGGTCCCTTACCTATCATTGAATCTGGTGCCAATCTTTAGCTCAAGACTATGTGGGATCCTGCAGTACATTCTGCACAGGGTGTCACCAGACAAAACAGACATGCACAATGAAAGAAAAAAATGCTTCTAACTCTGTGTTTCCCAATTAGCCTCACATAAAAAAGTTTTGACAATAAAAGCAGCTTGTTTTGTATACTTTGTTGAAGTACTTCAGTTCAAATGACAGACACCCATGCAACATTTATGAACTTGATAATAGTAATTTCTGTCCACTGATATTTATTGAAGTTGTCAGCTTCACTGAAGCTCTTTAAATGTCACTGACAAGCTCACCAACATGTCAGTACAGTTTAACAAGCTTTTCGGTCTGCATTTCTGCACACTCTGCATTCAAATTCCAAACCGGCAACCATGAACAAGTATCAAATAATCATCCAATGTGTTTATCACTGGGTCCTTGATTCCAGCTTTGGTCAGTTCACCTGCAGTGGATGTATTTTGTAATAAAAAAAATCCATGTTGGTTTTTTGCATTGAAATTTGGTTTTTCAAAAAGCCATTTTGAATCTAAAAAACCAATTTTGTCTGGAATTTTTTAGAGTGTACCACTAAATTATTCTACAACCAGGAATATAACCCGGGACCCTCAGATGAGCAAGCTAGACATTCCTATCCTGCCTAGTTACCATATTAGCCACTTGGCTCTGCTATGTAAATAATGCCACACCTTTTTCTTGTTTGCCATTAACATACATTATCTTTTTTCTCTCTAGAGTGTCTAGCAGTTAGCAAACCAAAAACTCAATTTCCAAAAATTAAGTACATCACTAAATTATTAGTATATCTTGACAGATGTAAAATAGCTCATTTTATGAGGAAATTGGAATATTTACCTGACATTAAATAAATCATTCCAAAAGATAACTGTCCATTAGATTCATCACTAAGTGTCAATCAATTTGAAGTTTTTGTTTTTCAAACAGAATATATTTGCTTTTCTTTGTACTTGTATTTTCAAAACAAATTATTAACAGTCTAGTGCTTTGACACACTTTTTCAGGAAAATAAAGCCACCAACATATGCACCGGAAGGCTGTACACAACAATTTTAAGGTTTAAATCATTAAATAATTAGCGGATATTGAAGGGAGCTTGAGTTTTCCTCAATAGGAAATAATTAATTTCACTGGGATGACAGCGACAGTTATTATTTATTTCAAGTGCGCGACACCCTCCAATATCTTTTTCTAAATCATTCGCACCTTGTTAAGAAATGACTCCCCAGAAATAATTGATTTACTTCACCAAAACTGAGAAAGAAATTGTTTATTTTAAAAAACTCCAAGCCCTCCCCCTGTGGAGATGTCAAGAATGCCCTATAAAATATTTTTTATCAAAAATCACTACCATTAAAAAAAAATGTATCGGGTCCTTTACATTGTGATCCTCATTGAGGGATCACTGACAAATTAACACAGGGCAAGACGGTCCCATTCGCCCCCATGTATGACTTACAATATAACATCTGAAATCTGCTGTTGATGTTAAATGTTCTTTCATGATATCTCCTTTATTGCCAAAATACATTTATGGTGAAGAGATCCAATTGCTGATTCTGCTTGCTACCAGGGTACCAACTAATTCTATTTCAGTAATGAGTCTAATGAAGTTAATGTAGCTCATGTGGATGACATCAGAATTGGCCTATAGAGAGTGTTTGTGGTGATTATGAGCCAAAGACAAAGAGATGTGACATAAGGCAACATAATTTGATTATCATAGTTACTGTGCGGAACAGTTTATTGGTAACTGGCTTACTATATGGACCTCTGCTTATGTCATGTTTCTGTAGATTGATCTTGTAAGATGTTTACCATCCAAAAGTATCTATCTATCTATCCATCTATCTTTCTATCTGTCTTTCAATCTATCGATCTATCTATCTATCTATCTATCTATCTATCTATCTATCTATCTATCTATCTATCTATCTATCTATCTATCTATCTATCTATCTATCTGTCTATCTTTCTATCTATCTATCTATCTATATATCTATTGATTCATCTATTCATCTATCCATCTGGCTGTCAGGGGGGGGGATCCAGAAAATTCTGGTGGGGGGGGGGCCTTTGGGTTATCGCATCGCAGAACGCATAGCCGTCGACGAAGCTCACACCGTGCTCATCATATCTGTCTGTATATCTGTCTGTATATCTATCTATCTCCCTATCTATCTACCCATCTATCTATTTATCTCTCTATCTATCTATCTTCACTTTTCATTATATTTTCATTTGCACAACTTGATTACTATAGAATAAAATCTCAGTCTGAGCAAACTTGTTTTGAGATTCTGTTTGAAGACCTTGGCCAAGAACAGCTGTTCAAATAAACTGAATCTAGATTTTGTCTTCATTGCAAATTCTGCACAGTATGTTGTGGTATGTGTGCCTATGTCTGATTTAGTGTAATTCAGACTGATAAGAATTTTAATTGAATCTCACACATGCCTCTGTCTCTGTCAGTTGATGGTAAAAAGAAGAATTGAGATGCTGTGAACACTTTGTGATGACTTCTGAATTATTGAGCGTGCTGCCGGATGGTATATAGAATGAACCATCACTCCTAGAGCCCTCGGTCACATATTGGCGCGACTGATGGGAGGGCCGATACGAAATTCCGATGCCTACACCCTAAAAAAATTCAGACAAAATTGGTTTTTTAGATTCAAAATGGTTTTTTGAAAAACCAAATTTCAATGCAAAAAACCAAGATAGATTGAAATTTGGTTTTTCAAAAAACCATTTTGAATCTAAAAAACCAATTTTGTCTCCACATTTTTTAGAGTGTATGCGTGGTCTTGAGGGCTTGATATGAGTTCCAAAATACAAATGTATGAAATGCATGTGACAACTTATCTACACCATGATTCAACTGATTTGTTCTAAAATTAAGGATTATTTATCACAGGTCAAAAGTCTGAACATTATACCAATCAGATGCAGTGTTTACAAGACCTATTGTGCTATAAATTAACACTACCATTTGATGATAGCATATATAGGAGATATAAGAACAGAACCTCACTTTTCTCCGCCCACAAGTCTGTGTTCTATCGGTAAACAAAGAAAACAGGTCACATCCCTTAAAAAAGACCCCTGTCATTGATAAGCTCTGGAGCTTTACATAGATCTGTCTTTTGGGAGAGCTGTGGCTTGTTGTACAAATGTCTGGTTCATTTTTGAAGGTCAAACAAGTTCTGAAAGGTCGCAAAATGTCACCGACCCAAACTTGACCAGAGTCGGGGACGTTCGGCTCAGAAGGTCAATCAGTGATGTTCTCTTGAGACTTGCCATTGATTTCATTGGTTGTGGTCTGTTATATGGTCCGATTGTTGCATTGTAGTGAGAATGGAATGTTACTCGGCATGGTGATTGGTAGAGTTAAAGTTCTTATTCATACGTAGTTTGATGATATATTGTCACACGCAAGAATATCTGATTCAATGAACATAGGTAGAGAAAGATATATATTTTGTAAATACATTGTAGATAGAAAGAAATGTTCTGTGAACTCATCTGCAGTGCTATTTAAACTCCTGGATGTCTGCATGTATACAACAAGTTTCAAATTATTAAATAATAAGATATTATATCTATTTATGACAGTTATCAAAAATAAATGGTGTTTTTAAAGTTTTTTATTCTCATCAGCATACCAAGGCCTAATGTCTAAGAGTGCTTGTTAGTGCAATCACTGCCTCGAAGGTCATGGCATATGTCTGCGGCTTTATTTTGTTGATGAATATGTCAAAGCAGTGCCAGTAGACTGTTAATAATTTGTTTTTGAAATGAAAGTACAAAGAAAAATGACTATACATTCTGTTTCCACATGTAGGACAAATATATATTTTTCTGTTTGAAAGCTTTAGATTTTTTCTTCTGAAACAAAAACTGCAAATGGATTGACATTTATTGATGAACTTAATGGACAGTTATCTTTTTGAATGCTTTATTTAATGTCAGGTAAATATTTCAATTTCCTCATCTATGAAAGATGATAAATAATTTAGTTATGTACTTAATTTTTGGGAATTGTGTTTTTATTATGCTATAGCTTCTAACACTCTGAGGAAAAAAAGGAAATGTATGTTAATGACAAACACGAAAAAGGTGTGGCATTGTATCTATAGCAGAGCAAGTGGCAAAGTTATTAAATTAATATTTATGTTTAGACAGAAATGTCTGATTTGCTCCTCTCAAGATCTTAGGTCTGATTCCTGGTTCGAAAACAATTAATTTTGTAGGCAGATCTTTTTGATCATTGAGTTCCCATTGCCTATTTGCTATAGCACTGGCATGACAGAATGCTGGTCAGAATCCCATCAAGGAATATAGGTTGGATGACACTCATAAACAACTCATAAGTGTAGGGGGGGGAGGTTGGTCTAGTGGTAGCATTCGAATCCTGTACTATCATGTTTGATGGCTCTTTCAATCATTACTGTGTCCTCCTCCTGTCCTAATTAGCCCGCCAAGTGCATAATTACAGGCCTTAAAGCCAGAATAATCCATCCTTCCATCCATCTTCAGAACTGTAGACTGAAAGCTTGTGGACTAGCGTTTTTACATGTTGGTGAACTCGTCAGTGACATTTTAACGGCTTCAGTGAGGTTCAATAAATATCAGCAGCTAGAAATGACTATTATCAAGTTCATAAATGTTGCATGGTTGACTGTCATTTCAACTGCAGTACTTCAACAAAGTACAAAACAAGCTCAGGACTTTTATTGTCAAAACTTTTTTATGTGTAGCTAATTGGGAAACACAGAGATAGAAGCATTCTTTACTTTCATTGTGCATGTCTGTTGAAGCCCAGTGCAGGATGAGTCGCTGAATCCTATGAGATATGACAAACCAAATTCTTGGGTTCAATGTAAAAATTATTGAATTGTTACCTATAGACGTAACAAGAGGGTCTTGAGTGGGGGGGGGGCACCAGGGGGGTATACAATTTTCTGGAGGAGCATCCACCATGCTATTAATACAAATAGTATATTTTGGCCTCAGTTAAATGTTCACACATAGGGTGGGTAACCAACTTGCACAAACAGCTTTTAAAATGTAACAACACGCTATAATCAACCGTCCATGGTTGATGAATGTGCTGCGAAAAAACCTACTTTCTTTAAGAATGATGAAAGGCAACATTTTTTAATTCATAAAAACATTGAAAATTACATATTGTGAAAATTATCTCAAAGGAGGCATTGATTACTGTTTCAAAGGTCTGTTTTAATAACAATTATACAATAGAAACACCTTTGTGATTACTGATTAATGTGTTCTTTGCCTCCTCAGCAAATTTTTTTGTTGAGCTATAAGCTACTAATTATTTTTTGCAAGTTGTTGGAATACCAATAATCATATCAGGTCAGAATGGACATAAAAATCTATTTTATGCTGAACAAAGCTAAAACATTTTCACCAGAACTTATCTTATGCCGGTTTAAGTGTTGCGAACTGTAATAACGTACTGAAAGCACAAGGTTTACTTTGTAAAAAATATTGAATGACAACATGAAAGGTGAAGTAAAGAAAAGCCTAACTTTATAATTGACCATATATTGTCTGCGGTTTTCTAAAAAGTTGAAAATCCGTCCCAGATCTGTTTGATTCATGGTAAGATGCACATCAGATTCTGTGGACAAAGGGCCCTTGATTTGGCATATAGAAGAAGAGTTGCTGAAGCCTATATAAGAGGGCTTAATTGCGATTTGTATAGTAAAAAATTGAAGACTGGAAAGAGAGTCAGTTGAGATGGGAAGAAGGGATGAGAAAAATATGACTGATATATGGGAAAAAGAGAGCCAAAATTGAATAGGCAAAGGGTGGTACAGTCAGAAAGGGGATAAAAAGAGAGATCCAGAATAAAATGTGAAAATAGAGAAGAAGGAAAGCATCTTGGGACCTGTCTGTGAAACTTGCAAGAGACAAGAAAAATGTGAAGACAGAAAAAAAACAGAAAAAGGCAAAAATGGGAAGACAAAAAAATGCGAAAGACAGAAATGGTACCCCAAGGGAGCCTGATAAAGGAAGCGTATGCTCATCGCCGTTAACAGGGGGCTAAGAGTTAAACTGTGGGACTTCCTGAGCAGAAGCATATTATAGCAAAATTGCTCAGGTTAAAGGAAGAGAGAGGAAATATATGAAGAAAATACAAGAGTATGATCACGATGATGTATTGACTAAGAAAGGAACAGAAAAGAAAGGTCATGTAAAAGGTTAAGTACAGTTGAGACCAAAAACAAGACTTTAAGTTTAATTGCTTTGCAATAATGAGTATAAAGCTGACTATGAAGAAGACTGCCATCCCAAGTGGAGTGGTCCAGGTGACCCCTCAGAGCTGCATTCAAACCTGGGCCCACTTTCCTTTTTGGGGAGGACAGCAAACTTGTTTGTTCAATTGCCAGTGCATGTAGATCCTGCATTTGGTTAAAGTTACATTTCCACTGTTAGCTAATAGGTTTGTATATTGCTCATGAAGATCTATCACTCCATTACATGGTTCCGCGGCTGGCCTGCAATGTCAAGTTTTTATGACTTTCACACTAACTATGTTAGACCTAAACTTTTTTCAACAGGATGTTCCATATCAGACAGGAAGTGGTACTCAGAACAGGAAGTGCTTTAAGAAACAGGAAGTAGTTTACCACACAGGAAGTAGCAAGTCAAACAGGAAGTTGCACAAAAGGTGGCCGTCACGCGACATACGCTTTTTTTACGTCGCTCACATTTAACCGCTTTTAACCTTATTTGTATTCTGATCATCTCAGAGCACCTCCACAACCGAAGAGCTTATATCCGCCACCTAGTGTTGATTTTCTGAACCACCCAAGCACTCATTGTGCATTCATTACTCAGTGATCTCTTGGCAAAAACTGAATAACAAAAGAAGGGAATATATAAAGCCCTGGCAAGTTGTCTTTGGGGAAATATGTCTCTTTTCTATTGCAACTGTACTATTCTATGAAAGCCTACATTGACACAGAAACTGCACACAATAAGTATTGTACAATGGAGGAATTTCCTTCTATGGCAGTCTTGGATAAAGATGAATCTTATGGTCTGATGTGGTATTTCTAAATTTAAGCCAAATTTGTTTCAATAAATGTTCCTTAAGGTTTTGATTTGATACATTGCCTGGTACTGAAATCACCATTTTAAGAAGTTTAAGGGCAAACATGTTTTTAACAGATTTTAAAAATATTCGATCGAAGACTTTGTGTCTTCCCGTCTTATCTTATGCTTAGTTGAATTTGATTTCATTCTTATCTCTTATTGGAGCTCAGGGAGAAAATAATGTCTTGCAGGGCTATAGTGAATGCTTTCTGAAAATGCACATTGGTCAAGCAGGGGATCTGTTCATTTTTCTCCATCATATAAATCATGCAGCTGAGGGATTCAGGACTGCAAGTATAAAGTGGGTATGATGTAGGTGATGAAACCCTCATTTGATAGAGTGGTTTGGTGGAAGCTGAGAATGACAAATGGTTTGTTGGAGGAACAGGGGAAATTGATAGACTGTGAAAAATGAAGTACTACCCACCAAAGTAAGGATCTAAAAAAATTTTGTGTGTGGGGGACAGTTTTAGGGTGGGGTATAGGACTGGATGGTTGACATAAATCTTATACAATAAAGGATATACAAGGGCGTTTGTATTCCCTCCCCCAATGTAATCAAACTATAGGAATACTACCAAGATTTTACCTATTTTATTCCTATTACAAAAATGGTGTACTTCAAACTCATTGAATGCATAATGAATATGTTGTTGTCCTCCTGTGAACAAAATTTGTCTATTTATACACTGTATGTCTCTTTAAAAATAAATGTACTAATAATGATTCTTTTGTCTTTTTCAGGTAAGTGTCCATGAATACCATACTATTTTCTTGATTGATAATGATCTCTGGAGGGTGAGTAAACAATTCAATATGATATCACATTGTGATTCGCAATGACAACTTCTGATTCGAGGATGAAGAAGTGTTATACACATGGTGATGGCGCCTCTGGCAGTTCAAACTTGGCGAGTCAGCAGTTTTCTAAATACAGGACATGAAGCCACAATCATCCATCCATCCCTTTGAACGTATTTCCATAAAATTGTGGTTTGGGACATGGGTCACAAAAATCCCTGAGAGAACAAGAAAAAAGAAATAATTTCAGAAATGTTATGTTGTTCGTAAGAGCTGAGAACTTTGATCTGGGGGGGGGGGGTTACAATAGGTACCATAAACATGGGAATCATAGACTCATGGTAGTGACACAAACTTGGTAAGTGGGAAGTTGATGTTAGGGATTTCAGGGGGGTCCTCATATAGGTGATGGACCATGCAAACTTGGAGACTAAGGCCACATAGTTGCAGATACATGAATCACAATGCTGTCATAGCCCCTACTCAACCTGCATCCAAACTACCAAATTCCATCACTCAAATTGCCATCAGGCAATCACTCATATATGGCAGGTAGACCATCACTCTGGGGCCAACAATAACTCCAGGGTGAATGTCCTAAAGAGCCTTCAAGTGTGGTATAAAGTTTTTGGGTGTGTAGGTGCTAAAGGGTGGAGGGATGAGATGTGATTTTAAGCAAGAAATATAATGCTACCCAATCGCTTACTTGTAAAAGATTAAGCCAGACATATCTGATTTTTAGCTTCTAAGATTGACCGACCGAAGTACCTGCAGAAAAAAAAATTGAGCTTACCCAAAATTTTTATAAAACTGACGTAATACAAAATTGAGATAATAATATTTTCTTTGTCCATCCGACTGACCTTAGTGAAATTGCCTCGAGAAGATCTAGGAAACTAAAGATCATTTGCAGAAGCTCGTAGAAGCGGCAGATTCAAGCAAACTTTTTTAAAACAATTGAAATTCGATGTTTTCGGGTTAGGAGAAAATAATTTCTAGTAATGTAATGTTGGTTCACTCCTACTCTTGTACAACCTATATTAGTATATTGGTATTATTTGATGGAAAGTAGTGTATTTTTTGATACCAAGTTGGCATAAAGACCGAAAGGAAAATCCAATAAGATTTCATTGGTTTATATATTAGTTATTTTTATTAAAATATACACGCCCATAATTGTGGTTAACAAGAACTTAAATCTGAATAGTGCTTGAGTTTCTGTGGGTGCAGCATAACGTACTTTTTCTGTCAGTCAATTAGGTCATTTAGCACTCGTACTATCTTTCTTCGATCATTATCTTAACATTTACGTTGTCTTACCATATTACTGCTAGTTTAATAAGACGGGACACACATGTTAAAAAAATAATAATTTAAAGGGAAAAAAACGCAACAATTTCAATACTAGGCAGCCCTTCAAGTGTAGCTTGTATGACCATGTTGAGCGCATATTAGACAAGTTGATTATCAAAGTTTGATGTAACACATGTTGGTAGTCGCACCTACACAAAAATACAAATTTCTGATTGATTGGTGTGATGAAGCTGAATTTGAATAATATGACTCTGCACACCGAGTTGGAAGGCACTGAAATATGCCGAAGGCATTAAAAACTCAAAAACTTATCACCAAAACATATTCACTAGCATCCAATTATTGAATAATGCACAGAATTACATTTGTCTTTGCTAGGCAAATAAAGCAACCTCTTTAAACTTCGTTTTGAGATCTTGCTCAGAGGATTGCACTATTGATTGTATTCACATACCCACTGATCTACCTGTCTCTACATTTTTTCATCTATCTACATTCTATATCGTTCTACTTTGTATCAATCTATATTTCTATCTTTTTATTTGCTTGCCCTCTAAAAAGCTACATCTATTCAACCATCTAATCATATATCCACATAGCACAGCAAACCCCTGTCAGCCATGTTAGTATATGGTTGGTGTTGAGGGCCAAATTCCATTTGCACAGCGAAAAAAAAGCAGCAATTTCTACATAGAGTCAATAGCTCACTGCCATAAACCTCAATTTGTCATACCCCCCAGGGGCAAGTGTTTTAGCGGAGTAGAGTTTCATAGCAACCCACTAGAGTCAAGGAAGGTAGGGAACTAACTGTGCAGTCTGCCCTAACATAGGATAGGCCTACTGTAAGTTTTTCTGTATGTATTGTAGACCCAGATAGATAGATAGTTAGATAGATACATAGGTAGATAGATAGATAGATAGATAGAAAGATAGATATATAGAGATAGATGGATAGATAATTATAGATATAGATAGATAGATAGATAGATAAATATGAATAGATGCAACAATGTATATTCATTTTATCATGGAGAATAACCCAAGTTATTGTATGTCAGCTCACTGTATGCCATATGATATTATATGAAAAGGGTTTGTTATTCTCTTTAAGCCTTTATGTTGTCATAAAATCAAAGGGATCATATTTATCACAGATTTTTTGCATTATGGATAAGACTATTGATGTGTCACTCTTTTAAGTCAGTTGCTTTGTATCTAAAGCTTGGTTAGACAGCCGATAAGGTCTGATATCCTGAGATAAGCTCCGATAAGATCAACGATAACCTCAGGGTCGAGACTGCATGCTGTCGCAGACATGTGAGTGACATGTGTTTGAACGTTCTTCGTGGTGTGCTGTGATGTGTGTATGCATGTCCTCGGCTGTCATTTTTGAGCTGTGGTTAGCAAGTAAAAGCTTATGTAATGTGATACAGGGAAGGGGGATGTAGGTTTGCTCAGTTGGTACGTTGCCAGTCCTTGCAACTTGGGTCTAATATTCGATACCTTCTCTGGTGGGGTCACCTGCACTTTTGTTATACAGCAATTGCAATCATCCTTTGCCTCATCACTGCATCCTCCTCCCGTCTTAATTAGCCTACCAAGTGCATATATACAGGAAAAAAAAAGCTCCAATCATCCATGCATCCATCTACATGAGAGGGGTAGGAGGTAGGTTAGCTCAGTTGGTAGACTGCCAATCGTATAGTCCAGTGTTCTATACCCGCTGTGGCTGGGTCACCTGGACAGTTCGGCAAATTGACATGTTTGTGACTGAAATCCATGGCATTGCCTGGCAGGTATGTTTTACCTCGGCAGCAGTATAACTTCTTGCTTTGACATTATCGTTGGGAAGTAACATTTTGGAGTGTTTATAAATCGTATTTTAAGAGTCGTATTCTAAGTAGTTTTTATTTTTGGTCAGTTTTAAACACGCAATGTGTTAGTTTATTGCAACATTAAAACTTATCTACAGGAGCTTTAAATTTCTCTATATATATAGGCCTACCATAATTATTTTTCAACTACGAAAGAGTGCTGTTATAACATAAAATGACATATATTTATAAAATTTGCATCGTTTTAGATTCCAAAGTTTTGTCAAGCACTCTGAATATGGCGGTCAATGAATTAAAAAATAAGTAAATCAATGTCACTAGCTTCACATAATGGTAATTAGTGTATGGAAAGTTTTGGAGGATCAACCTGAACTTTATTGCCCTTGAGTTACAGTTTATTGCATTTGGCCTTGGTTAAAGTACTTCCCTAATTAATTGAGGATACCTATGTGTACTTAAGTAATGAAACTTAATTGTATGTTGCATCATATTTGACCTTGATCATAATGTTATTGGATTAAGCTGTCAGGTAATTAACAACTTAAGGGATGTTGTTAAAGCTATTTTTTTTAAAGGTGATAAAATTGACTGGAGTAAAAATGATAACAGCTAATGAAAGAATCATAAAGCATGTTTTAGACAAGATCTTAATGATAATGTTGATCTATTGGTGATAAACAGTATATAGCCATAAAAAGTTGTTTTTGAAAACTATCCCATTGCAATTCATTTAAAGTCAACTTTCAATTTATTTGGCAATCACTTAAGCATAGATTACTTTTAAAAATAATTTTATTCTTAGAAATTTCAGTAAAGTTAACAAGAAATCATAAGGTCAACCCAAAGAAAATCGACCTGAGTCAGACTGAGCCATTTTTGAACTGTTGTAGGCCTACTATTGGATGCCTTTGCTTTCGCCATGTCTGTAGGTTATCACATTATGATTGGTTTTATGTCATTCGAAACAGAGTATACTGGTGAGCAGATTTAGTTTGAATCAGCTAAACGCTATATCAAATCGATATTACATAAATGCAAATATAGAAGATCAATACCAATTGTGTAAAAAAGAGGTTAATTATTTTTTGTTACTTTTCAATTTATTTGGTATGTAGGCTTACATATTCATGTCTTTGACAATATGTGCACAAATTTTAAAATACATCCAATTTCTCTGACTGGTTTCATAGCTTTACCTATAAAAGCTACTTTGTGTCTTTCTATTGCTCAGCAAAGACCCTCTATGAAATGTGGAAAAGGTCTGTGAATGGCTATAGCTATCCCAATTGACCTGTCAGAAAATTGCTGTTATGCCCCCTCTATAAGTAGATAAAGGAATCTGGAAGTTGTAGGTCTATTATGACCAAATATCTTCACTTGTAGGAAAGAGACACACCATTACTTTTGCTTGAAATTGCCTTTCTTGAGATATCTAGAATAAGGCAAGCCTCTTCTGTCTTGGTCATTCTTTGTGAGTAAATTATCTACTGGAACACTGGTTTGGTTAAAATGTAGTTTTACCCTATATAGTTGGCTGTTGCTCTCAGAGCCATGGGCATTCACGATGCGGTCCTTACTATTTAAAAGCAAGCATTTGCCATTCATAAATATGAATGGAAAAGAGTTTTCATTTCATGTTCTAATATTTCTCTTGAGCAGCATAGACAGTAGAAAGTACAGGGTGGTCACAAAAAAAAACTTTACAGTTGATATTTCATTTTCTAGTCTGCCATGGGTGAGTCAGTGCCTGGATGCTTATTGTGTATACAAGCCAAGTATGTCAGATCTTTGGAAAATTGGTCAATGATTAAAACGGGTCATTACTTTTTTGATAGTAGGCAAATTGGACCCCAGGATTGCTCCTGCGTTTTTACTACTCTGGGTTGATCATGGTCCATCAGCAATTTTGAAGCAACTGAGCTTCACAAGACAAAATAAATACAACATAAAATGAAAATGAGAAGACAGAGGCACAATTTAGCGCAAGCCAGAAGGTGCTAGACCAAGGTCAGTCTGCACTATGGCCATTATAAGATTTAAAAACAAAGCAAGCTGCTTTGATGATCAGGGTGTTAAAATCACACAAAAAGTACATATTAACATATTTAAAGAGCGTCAGAAGCCCTGGACAGATAAGAAATACAGTACTACAGACAATGTGATCTTCAAATAAGATGGGGCATCAGCCACACTCCCATGAAAAACCCAGAAAGGGATCAAGGTTCACTCTGTTAAGTTTCTCGGCAGAACAGTAAGGCTTCTATTATCACAAGATCTCAATCCATTTGATTTATCTGGGTGGGCAAATTTTGAGGCAGATCCCTGTTAGACACCACGGACCTTAGCTACCCAATGAAGGCTTTCATTAAGTTTGTATGGGAAAAACGGACACAAAGTTACATTTTTGACACCCATGGATCATTTAGGCCCACTGTAGAAAATTCATCAGCCGGAAAGGGCCTCTGAGTGAATAAAGTTTCTTTAGAAAGGTTGTTCTTTGCATTGCAAGTTGTTTTTGTTTGAAAAATATTTTTTAATTGTTACAATGAGTGTTATCCAAAAGAATATTCATAAGTGTTAAGTTTTTTTCTGACCACCCTGTACTAGACTCTGATACCCAGGATCATTCTCATCAAAGAATATCGGTAAAGGTATATACTCTTTCGTAAATTCTAACAGGCGAAAAAGTCTCATTCAATTGCATATTCCAAAAACTCTTGTCAGAGGACTGCACTGTCTGTTTCATGACCAATGGGTGATCTTTTTTCCTAAATGTACGAGGGGTTTTCCATAAGTTCTGTCCAAGTTGTCGTAACTTTTGATATATATTACAGAAACACATGAAATTTGGGTCAGTTAATATTTATGTAATATGCAATCAATTTGCAAAATATCAGATTTTAGAAAAAAAAATAAATTGCTTTTTGGTTACCATAGAAACCTGAAGTCATGGAATGCAGCCCAGATTTTATAGTGATTTCTTGCAGTTAGTTAAGCACCTGTCCAATAAAATTGGCTCCACTCACTGAATTGAAGTACATCAATGATTTTTTTCGCATAACAAGCAATGGGCTTATTGTGAAGCAATAAATAACGTTGGAAACAATGTTATTAAACATATTTAGTCACTTAACTATTCATGATTCCGTAGCGTCTGTTTTCCATGAGATGAGCAACTTTTATGATCGGTCAGTGAGATTACAGACATCTATGAAATTAATACAATTTGCTTTCAAAATCTGACAGAGAGAGAAAGAAATTTCTTGAATATAGATGCAAAGAAGATAGCATGAGTAACAGAACCATCTGAACTTAATGAAGGCTTTTTTTAAGGATTTGAAGACACATCAGGAAATCCAAGAACCAGAAAACCACGTAATGCCAATACTGTCCACAATCTGATGACTTAAAAGACATGCCTTTCAAATGGATTGAATGTATGAAAAAACACATTATGTACCAAATTGATCACTTACAGAAGTTGTGAAATAATGATGCTCGTTTTCTACATGTTTTCAGTCGAAAAACTCTCAAAATAATTAAATGTTTTGAAAAGATATTTGTGTTTCTGTCTGTTTTTATGCTCTGGGCCGCATTTCAAGACTTCTGGTTTCCATGGCAACAGAATCAGCAATTATTTTTATTTCTGTGATCTGATTTTTAGGGGATCTATTGAAAATTACCTGAGTTTTAACTGACCAAAATATCAAGTGTCTGCATGAAATATTGTTGAATCTAGGACCAGTTGGACAGAACTTTTGGAAAACCCCTCGTACTCCTTGCCTTCCTAATAACTCTGTATAATGTTATTTCATTTGCTCAGAGATTCTACTTTTCATTCATAGCCCATAGATATTCTAGGATTTCTGAAGCTTCCCATGGCCTTAATTAACTATAAAACTTCTTATCTCTGTTGTTCTTATGAGGTAATGAATGTTGACAGAGCTCTTAACTTTCTACATTTCATTTGTGATGTGTGGAGTTAATTCACAATTTAATTAGCTGTTTCAGGAGTTATTCTGAAATGTGAAACTATGTGGTATAAGGTTGGCTTCATTAAATGGCAAGTGGCCTTGGTGTAGGATTATGTTGCGGCTGTTAAGGCGGTGTTATTAAAGACAAGAAAGGGAAGAAAGAAGTCAATGAGAATCATTAAAGTATTGAGTGTGGTGTTATGGAAAGAAAAAGTGTATTAAAAGATGAATTTTCATATAAGAAAACCACTTAAGGATGTGATAAAAAGTAGTGAGAGAAGGCATTAGTAAATGATATATATTTAAAAGCATCATACTTAATTCATTAGATAGACAGTTGAGGTATGAATATGTTTGTATTATCACATGGGAGTTTATGTATCAATCCTTGTATCATGCTCCGATTGCCAGTCTGTGGTCTAGAAGGCACGATACGAGGACTGACACGTTAAATGCATCTGATATCTTAATTATACCATGGTTGAACTGATTTTGCTTGGAAGGCTATTTACCTCATGCCAGAAGACTAATACAACACTTGTCAGATGTTTATTAGCTGTATCATGGTATATGTACATGTTATCACATGTGTTTTTACATATTGTGGACTGAGAGGAACATATTGGCTCCCACGGTCATGTATCGGCACAATTGTAGAAATTGACGTAGCAAAAGAGTAAACTTTAACCTAACCCTAAACCCATAACTCACCTATGCTTGATTTGAACCCAAGCCAGTAACAATTTCCATTGCTGCTGGAAGACTAGTATCATTGAAACTTAATAAAGACATCCTATTCAGTTTATCATTAGTCTGTTTGAATGGAAGGAACATAAAATGAAGTGGCTAACTGCCAGATTAACAACAGTAGCCGTTCTTTCATAGCCATTTTGGCTGTAGCCGCTTTGTTCAGCGGCGAATTGTCCGGTGGCGGATTGTCCGGCCAAAGAATTGTAATAGCTTCACCTTTTCTGTTGGATGAAAACAGCTTTTTGTCACTTGGCATGAAAGCAGCTTGGACACAATAGTTCTCTTTTTTACTCCCATTTTTTACTTTTTTTTTCATCCGAAAAAAGGGACCTATCATCTTTCTGATTGCCTTTCTGACACTATCTTCACCCGGTGGCCAAAATGTATGAAAGATGCCATTCATTTTTCCGTTTCATAGGACTTTTTCATAGTTTTTATGGAGGTTTTTCAGAAGGTTTTTCATGGCGCTTCGTTGCCTGTCTTCAGTAATGACTTGCGGACCATATACTATAGTATGCTTCATCTAAAATGACTTGGAGAGAAAATGAGGCCGTTCGGTTTTACTTCCGGTATTTTTGTATATCGATGAGTGAACATAAATCCTAAAAATGATCTTTTACACATTTCTCTACATGACAATTGATAGCACTAATGGATTGTTTGCTTGAGGCCATAAGTTCAAGCACAGCTCTGGTCATATCTGTCGATTTAATAGTGCCAAATTTCTATTGACACAACCCAAATGGTGCAAACCAGAGAACAGATGGTAATGGTATCCATAATGGGTATATTGTGACAAAAATTGCATACATTGTAAATACTGCTACAATTTTTGTTGTTCACAAAGCTACAATTCTAAGAACTGAATGCGCAGTATCCCAATTTCCTAGAGAATTGTTAAGTAGCAGTTTAGCATTTGTCTTTTGTAAATATATCAACTTCATCAATTCTGCAAGGTCTGCATCTTTTTTTTGTTGTTGTCTGTTATTAGAAATTGAAGAAATAATCAAAACAGTAGTTTTTCTACAATAGCAATTTATAAGCAAAAACTGTTCATTAGAAAACCATCAATGCTTAAAAGAACAGAGCATGTAATCCGGCTTGATCTTTGCAAAATTAGCATCTTATTCAAGTTATTGACACATCAAGTGCGAAATGCTGAACGACATTAGAATGAATAATTAATTTCTAAAAGTGTGTGGGTCACAATTTTCATATTTGCCTATATGATCTATATGCAGATAATTGAGCTCCTGTTAGAATTGCTGACTTTGTTTTGTTGCAAGTAACTGCTAAGCTGAAATTGCAGTATTGTGGCAGCCATTGTGTATGAAACACTTTAAGTGATGACAAAACAACACTAATTCTGCTGATGTCACAAGCAGCCTCTTGCCAACTCAACAGAATTTGGCATCTATAGAGGTTTTGGGTGACAGCATAGTATGAGCATGCATAATAATCTATAACATTTGTTGACCAAATTGTAATACACAGATGATATTCACAAAAATTAATGCAATGACACACATTGTTTGTTGTACATGATATAGGCAAGGTGATTTGACAAAAAAATTAATTTTGTGGCCAGAAGATATTGCTCTGTGCAACAACATTGTGATTTGACAAAAATTAATTATGCAGCCAAAGACATTGTACTGTGCAACAACACAATAGCCTGCTCTGGAGAATAAACATTAGCACTGAACATCGATAATGTTATTATCTTTCTTCAAACATTTTATACTCTGCTACAATACTACTCATTAAAAAGTGATATTAAAAGGCCAAACAAACCTTAAACATATCTTGCTAGTCAGCCTTTCAAGTGTAGCATGTAGGACCATGTACAGCGCATATCAGACAAATTGTTCATGAGGTTTGATGTTACGCATTTTTGCAGTCGCACGGTCTCGCACCTACACCAAAAATACAATTTCTGATTGATGGCTGATATGGTGAAACTGAATTATATTTATTATATAACGCTGATCACCATTACATTTTGGTAACTATTATAAAAATAGGTCTGTACTGAGAGACTTAAAAAAAAACACTGATCAACAAAATGTGTTTACCAGTATTGGGCACACAATCATTGCAATAATGAAACTGCTCACACTTAAAAACGCACACTTTCAAAAAGGTTAAAAATGGTACTTCCTCTTGAAGTATCGAAATGAGAGTTTAAACACTTCTAGTAGTTGCCATCAGGCAGATTCATGAAAATTTACAAATCTCTAAGTGCAGTACTTTTGTGTTAAATTAAATCGTTGTGGTTACGGTCGAAAATGCAAGTCACAAACTGCACTTCAACACAAAATGCACCAATGGAAATATTGGTTTTGTGGCATACTGGATATATGAAATTTTCACATGACAGGCACAGGACATCCAAAAACTGCCCCACGGAATTTTTGGAAAAAAAAAGTTAATGATAAAGCAGATTTTGAATAGAAAACTCAAAATGTACGACCCAGCATCTGGAAATGAAAGTGAACCAAAACTGTTAAATTATGGGGCTTTTTGCTTACCCAGGGTAGAAACACATACATAGACAATCATTCCATATCAATAATCTCAAAAATCTGAATAAAACATCTTTTTTGAAGATTTTGACAAAAGTCTCCTGTAGGGGGGGGGGGGGTCAGCATTGACACTTAAATTTTATTAATTTCATCGTCTTTAATTGTGGTTTGGTCAAATATCCCTTTTCCCAAACCGATTAAGCAAGTAAAAATGTAATGGCTTATCAAAAAGTATTATGAAATGAACAGCTTAGTTGTTGAAATTAATGATCAGAGGATATTGAAAATTTGTGACTTGCGTTTTCGACAGTAAGCACGACAATTTAATTTGACGCAACTTCTAGAAGTGTGCAAACTTTCATCTTCATACTTTCAGAGGAAGTAGTATTTTTAACCTTTTTGGAAGTGTGCGTTTTTAAGTGTGAGCAGTTTAGTACAGGTACAAAATTACTATTTGCCATACAACCTCTTTAAACATCTTGCTAAGAGGGTTGCACTACCTGTAGCATTTTTAAAAATACCTACATACTGATCTACCTGTCTCTAAATTTTTCCATCTATCTACTTACCATATCGTTCAACTTGATATCAATCTGTGAATTTTATTTTCTTGGCCTCTAGAAAGCTACATCTATTCAACTATCTAATCATATATCCACATAGCACAGCAAACCCCTGTCAGCCATGTTAGTATATGGTTGGTGTTGAGGGCCAAATTCCATTTGCACAGCCAAAAAAAAGCAGCAATTTCTACATAGAGTCAATAGCTCACTGCCATAAACCTCAATTTGTCATACCCCCCAGGGGCAAGTGTTTTAGCAGAGTAGAGTTTCATAGCAACCCACTAGAGTCAAGGAAGGTAGGGAACCAACTGTGCAGTCTGTCCTGACATAGGATAGGCCTTCTGCAAGTTGTCCTGTTGTATTGTAGACATAGAAAGATAGATAGATAGATGGATAGATGGATAGATGGATAGATAGTAGATGGATAGATAGTAGATGGATAGATGAATATGAGTGTCCATGATCCAGTAGGTATTATGCTGGACTCATATGTGTAGGAAATTTAGTTCAAACTCAGCCGGGGCATGGAGGAAATGAGCAAATCCTCCTTCAATCAGTTGCTTCACTCCACCCAGGTGAAAATGGGGAGGTTGGCTACTTGCCAGATTGTTCAGTGCTGACACTGTGTGAGGCTTCCAGTTGTATGTCCTCCAGTGGAGTGAGACATTTCCAAAAAGATCAACGAGCCTGTCAACCGAAGGTACCATGTTTGTAATGTTGGTTACGTGACAGCTGTAATGATAAGCCTGGAAGCTCCAAATGCCTGCCTTCACCCTTAGCTTTGCCTTTACCTTGAGATAGACGGGTTGATAAATTATAGATAGATAGATACATAACTAGATAGATAGATAAAAAGATAGATAGAGAGATAGATAGATAGATAGATAGATAGATAGATAATTAATGATATAGATAGATAGATAGATAGAAAGATAGATGGATAGATAGATAGATAAGTAAATAGATAGATAATTTATGTAGATAGATAGATAGATGGCAATAGATATAGACACAAAGATGCATAGATGAATATGAATAGAAAAATACATTGTATTATTTAGTTTATCATGGAGAGCAACCCAAGTTATTGTATGCAAGCTCACTGTATGCCATATATATATATGAAAAGGGTTTTGTTATTCTCTTTAAGCCTTTATGTTGTCATAAAATCAAAGGGATCATATTTATCACCGATTTTTTGCATTATGGATAAGACTATTGATGTGTAACTCTTTTAAGTCAGTTGCTTTGTATCTAAAGCTTGGTTAGACAGCGGATAAGGTCTGATGTCCTAAGATAAGCTCCGATAAGATCAACGATAACCTCAGGGTCGAGACTGCATGCTGTCGCAAACATGTGAGTGACATGTGTTTGAACGTTCTTTGGAGTGTGCTGTGATGTTTGTATGCTTGTCAATGCCCATCATTTCTTAGCTGTGGTACATTACTAGCTAGTAATATTTTATGTGATATAGGGAAGGAGAGGGTAGAGTAAGCCTCTTATATGTACTGTGATACAGGGGAGAGGTAAAAGGTAGGTTAGCTCAGTTGGTAGACTGCCAATCGCTGGGTCCAGTGTTCAATACCCACTCTGGCTGGGTCACCTGGACAGTCCGGACTTATGTTATACCACAATCATCCTTCGCTTCATTGCTTTGTAGTCCTCCTTTTGTAGATAGCCTACCAAGTCCTTAAATACAGGACGTAAAGTCCCAATCATCCATCCATCAGCAGGGGAGGTAGGAGGTAGGTTAGCTCAGTTGGTAGACTGCCAATCGTTGGGTTCAGTGTTCAATACTCGCTCTGGCCGGGTTACCTGGACAGTCGGGACTTACGTTAAACAATCATCCTTTGCCTCATTGCTGTGTTGTCCTCCTTTCTAAATTTAATAATAAGCCTTTCAAGTGCTTAAGTACAGGACATAAAGCCCCAATCATCCATATATCCATGAGCACTGTGACACCACTTCACCGACTTTAAAAGAGGGGACAGCTTACACCGCAGGAACAAATGTAGTCTTCAGCTCTGTAGTTTTTTGTACTTAACACAAAAATAATTATGATAATTATGAATATGCCAATATGGCACAACATATTTCCTTGATATGACAGTTACTACGACAAATTGACATGTTTATGACTGAAATACATGTCCATGGTATTGCCTGGCAGGTATGTTTTACCTTGGCAGTAATATAACTTCTTGCTTTGACATTATCGTTGGGGAAGTGACATTTTGGAGGTTTTATAAATCGTATTTTATGAGTCGTATTCTAAGTAGTTTTTATTTTCGGTCAGTTTTAAACATGCAATGTGTTAGTTTATTGCAACATTGAAACTTATCTACAGGAGATTTAAATTTCTCTATATATATAGGCCTAATATTATCTTTTTTTTACTCCGAAAGAATGTCGTTTTAGATTCCAAAGTTTTGTCAAGTTACTGACCCAACCAGTGCGAATTTGGCGGTCAATGAATAAAAAAATAAGTAAATCAATGTCACTAGCTTCGCATAATGGCAATTAGTGTATGGAAAGTTTTGGCGGATCAACTTTATTGCCCTTGAGTTACAGTTTATTGCATGTGGCCTTGGTTAAAGTACTTGCCTAATTAAGTGAGGATACTTATGTGTACTTAAGTAATGAAACTTAATTGTACGTTGCTTCATATTTGACCTTGATCATAATGTTATTGGATTAGGCTGTTAGGTAATTAACAACTTAAGGGATGTGGTGTTAAGGCTATTCTTTTTAAAGGTGATAAAATTGCCTGGTCTGAAAATGATTACAGCTAATGAAAGAATCATAAAGCATTTTTTAGACAAGGTCTTAATGATAATGTTGATCTATTGGTGATAAACAGTATAGGACATAGTTTACAGCCATAAAAAGTTGTTTTTGAAAACTATCCCATCTCAATTCTTTTAAAGTCAACTTTCAATTACTTGGCAATCACTTAAGCATAGGCTACTTTTAAAAGTAATTTTATTCTCACATGGTGTTATCTTCTGTCCTGTTGGATAGAAGTATTAGTAAAGTTACAGGTGATTTAATTAATACGAGAATTAACAATCTCTATCCACCTTGCTACATCGCATTTTTGCCTAATCTGATTGGTTTATGATCACTAAAAACGTCACACACTCAGTGGATTGAACATAGTTAGCAGCTCTTTGCATTGCATTCACACAGAGAGGGCTGGATGACCAGAATCGCACGGTAATGAAATCACCTGTAACAAGAAATAACAACCCAAAGAAAATCGGCCTGAGTCAGACTGAGCCATTTTTGAACTATTTTAGGCCTACCATTGGATGCCTTTGCTTTCACCATGTCCATAGGTTATCACTTTACGATTGGTTTTATTTCATTCGAAACAGAGTATAGATACTGGTTGGCAGATTTAGGTTGAATCAGCGCCACACTGTCATATACTGGTTAGCAGATTTAGAGTGAATCAGTGCTACACTAGGTGTCATATACTGGTTAGCAGAATGATTAAGCTTGAATCAGTGCTACATTAAGTGTCATATACTGGTTAGCAGATTTAGCTTGAATCAGCGATATGCTATACAAAATCGTACTATGTCATGTTACATACATTGTAGAAATAAAAGATCAATACCAATTCTGTAAAAAAGAGGTTAATTATTTTCTGTTACTTTTCAATTTATTTGATATATACAGTAGGTTACACATTCATGTCTTTGACAATTTGTGCACAAATTGAAAATATATCCCATATCTCTTACTGGTTTCATGGCTTTACCTATATAAAACTACTTTCTGTCTTTCTATTGCTCAGCAAAGACCCTCTATGAAATGTGGAAAAGGTCTGTGAATGGCTATAGCTATCCCTCTGGTCACTGCAATTGACCTGTCAGAAAATTGCTGTTATGCCCCCTCTATAAGTAGATAAGGGAATCTGGAAGTTGTAGGTCTATTATGACCGAATATCTTCACTTGTAAGAGAGCGACACACCATAACTTTTGCTTTAAATTGCCTGTCTGAGCAATCTGGAGTAAGGCAAACCTCTTCTGTCTTGGTCATTCTTTCTGAGTAAATTATCTACTAGAAATGTAGTTTTATGTAGTTGGCTACTGCTCTCAGAGCCATATGCATTCAAGATGCAGTCCTTATATTTAAACGCAAGTTTTGCCACTCATAAATGTGAATGGAAAAGATAACTAAAGGAGTACTCCACAAAGTGTTCAAACTTTTCGTTTCACGTTATGATATTTCTCTTGAGCAGCACAGACAGTAGACAGTACTAGACACTGATACCAAAGACCAAATCTCATCAAAGAATATTGGTAAAGGCACATAAAAATAACATGACATAGATACTCTTTCTTCCATTCTAAAAGGCTAAAAGTCACATCCAAATTTCATATTCCAAAATCTCTTAACAGAGGACCTACTTTCTGTTTCATGACCAATGGGTGATCTTTTTTCCTAAATTTACTCCTTCCCTTCCTAATAACTCTGTATAATGTTATTTCATTTGCTCAGAGATGCTACTTTTCATTCATAGCCCATAGATATTCTAGGATTTCTGAAGCTTCCCATGGCCTTAATTAACTATAAAACTTCTTATCTCTGTTGTTCTTATGAGGTAATGAATGTTGACAGAGCTCTTAACTTGTTACATTTCATTTGTGATGTGTGGAGTTAATTCACAATTTAATTAGCTGTTTCAGGAGTTATTCTGAAATGTGAAACTATGTGGTATAAGGTTGGCTTCATTAAATGGCAAGTGGCCTTGGTGTAGGATTATGTTGCGGCTGTTAAGGCGGAGTTATGAAAAACAAGAAAGGGAAGAAAGAAGTCAATGAGAATCATTAAAGTATTGAGTGTGGTGTTTTGGAAAGAGAAAGTGTATTAAAAGATGGATTTTCATATAAGAAAACCACTTAAGGATGTGATAAAAAGTAGTGAGAGAAGGCATTAGGAAATGATATATATTTAAAAGCATCATACTTAATTCATTAGATAGACAGTTGAGGTATGAATATGTTTGTATTATCAGATGGCATTTCATGTGTCAATCCTTGTATCGTACTTCGATTGCCAGTCTGTGGCCTAGAAGGCACGATACGAGGACTGACACGTTAAATGCATCTGATATCTTAATTATACCATGGTTGAACTGATTTTTGCTTTACCTCATGCCAGAAGACTAATACAACACTTGTCAGATGTTTATTAGCTGTATCATGGTATATGTACATGTTATCACATGTGTTTTCACATATTGGCCCTCATACTGTGGACCGAGAGGAACATATCGGCTCCCACGATCGTGTATCAGCATGACTTTAGGGATTAATATACATAGCAAAAAGTAGGCTTTTGACCTAGCCCTAAGCCCCTAACTCACCCATGCTTGATTTGAACTTACGACCCATTGATTTGAACCGAAGCCATTACCAATTTTCATTACTGTTGGAAGACCGGTATCATGGAAACTTAATAAAGACATCCTATTCAGTTTTTCATTAGTCTGTTTGATGGTAGGCACATAAAATGAAGTGGCTAACTGCCAGATTAACAACAGTGGCAGTTCTTTCATAGCCATTTTGGCTGTAGCCGCTTTGTTCAGCGGCGAATTGTCCGGTGGCGAATTGTCCGGCCAAAGAATTGTAATAGCTTCACCTTTTCTGTTGGATGAAAACAGCTTTTTGTCACTTGGCATGAAAGCAGCTTGGACACAATAGTTCTCTCTTTTTTTTTCCTATTTTTGACTTTTTTTCATCTGACAAAAAAGGAACCTATCATCTTTTTGATTGCCTTTCTGACACTATCTTCACCCGGTGGCCAAAATGTATGAAAGATGCCATTCATTTTTCCTTTTCATAGGACTTTTTCATAGTTTTTATGGAGGTTTTTCAGAAGGTTTTTCATGGTGCTTCGTTGCCCATCTTCAGTAATGACTTGTGGACCATATATACTATAGTATGCTTCATCTAAAATGACTTGTCGAGAAAATGAGGTAATTTGGTTGCAATTCCGGTGATTTTGTAAATCGATGAGTGATATGCTTCAAAAAATGATCTTTTACACATTTCTCTACATGACAATTGATAGCACTAATGGCTTGTTTGCTTGAGGCCATAAGTTCAAACACAGCTCTGGTCATATCTATCAATTAAATACTGCCAAATTTGTATGGCCACAACCGAAATGGTGCAAACCAGAGAACAGATGGTAAGGGGGGGCCACCATTTGATAATCGGGGAGGGGGGCTTGGAGTTTTCCTCGGTGGCTCTCAGCCAATCAGAATCGAGGATGAACACTGGACTGAGGATAATAATTCATTCACCTGACCCATTGAAGTAAATGTTCCTCGAAGTCCTCCAAACAAAGTTCTGTGAAAGCATTTCGGTCATCCAAAGCCTCTTCTCTTCACGTGCCTGAAACTGTAGCCCCCAAGGACTAAAGTAAGGGAAAACCAGGACTAATGTAAAGCAAAATGTCACAGGAATAGCTGAGATGGATAATGCTGTCCATTTGGGTCTTTTGTTAATACCAGTGAATCCATGCTTTCACAAGTCCTTATGTAGTCAGAGAAAACCCTTGCCACCTGAATTTCCCTTGCCAAATGTGGCATGCGGGTGTGCTTTTCTACATGGGTTCAGTGTAAGAATACACATTTAGTGTGCTTGATAGTATAATTAGAAGCTAATATCATATTTCTTTTGTCAAATATTGTCAATCTCTTTAATACAAGTGATAGAGAGACGTCTCTCATGGTCACAATATGTTGCCTTTCTTGGTTTCAGCATTACCTGCCCCACCCAGCTGAACTTTCAGTTTCCAGAGCAACCACAGAATTACTTTAAAATGTCCAATTTGTCCAAACTTTGAAAATCCATTCCAAATATGCTGAATTTTATCCTGTGAAAAATTCATAGTTCTAGATTGAAAATAAGTGTCCATATAATAAAAAGCCTCAAACTTTCTGAACGCCCCTCGTAAGCATATCAACTTCATAAATTCTGCAAAGTCTGCATCTTTTTTTTTGTCGTCTGTTATTAGAAATTGAAGAATAATCAAAACAGTAGTTTTTCTACAATAGCTAATAAGCAATAAATTGTTCTTTAGAAAACAATGAATACTTAAAAGAAAAGAGCATATATGTAATCTGGCTTTATCTTTGCAAAATCAGCATCTTATTCAAGTTATCGACACATCAAGTGTGAAACGCTGAATGACATTAGAATGAATAATTAATTTCTAAAAGTGCTTGGGTCACAATTTTCATATTTATCTATATGATCTATATGCAGATAATCAAGCCCCTGTTATAATTGCTGACTTTGTTTTGTTGCAAATAACTGCTCAGCAGAAATTGCAGTATTGTGGCAGCCATTGTAT
Organism: Platynereis dumerilii; assembly: GCA_026936325.1. Taxonomy (NCBI): domain Eukaryota; kingdom Metazoa; phylum Annelida; class Polychaeta; order Phyllodocida; family Nereididae; genus Platynereis; species Platynereis dumerilii. The sequence continues at coordinate 27,610,974 of JAPTHN010000008.1, read as the reverse complement.
ATGAAACACTTTAAGTGATGACAAAACAACACTAATTCTGCTGATGTCACAAGCAGTCTCTTGCCAACTCAACAGAATTTGGCATCTATAGAGGTTTTGGGTGACAACATAGTATGAGCATGCATAATAATCTATAACATTTGTTGACCAAATAGTAATACACAGATGATATTCACAAAATTAATGCAATGACACACATTGTTTGTTGTACATGATATAGGCAAGGTGATTTGACAAAAAATTATTTTGTGGCCAGAAGATATATTGCTCTATGCAACAACATTGTATAATATTATTGTTAAACTTATTTACCCCTTTCCTAATAACCGGTCATCAAAATGAAATTAATTTTTGTTTGTTGTAATTATGCATGTTCTCACAAGGTTTCAAAACAATCTTCCAGGGCTAAATTGATTCTTGAATGCACAAACCAGTTTTCAGATACAGCATTATCGTTGTCATGTTATTGTTGAATTGCTTCTGATAGCAGAATATTGCATGAACAATATAACAAATTTCTGAAATTGAAATCCGTCAGAACAGAAAATACGACAGATGAATATTTCAGATGTTGTCAGATTAAAAGATTAAGAAAAATGAGAAACAATCCCAAAGGAGCCAAGCAGATGTTACGACAGAAATCTTCAAAGAGAGAATAACGGAGAATATGAAGGAATAATAAAAAACAAATAATATCTCCGCACTTAATGTCTAGATATATAGATAGATAGATAGATAGATAGATAGATAGATAGATAGATAGATAGATAGATAGATAGATAGATAGATAGACAGATAGATAGATAGATAGATAGACAGGTAGAACCCATGCAGCCAAGACTGTTGAACAATGTAGCAGGCCTGGCCTATAATTAATCAGCCACCCAGCTGCTATCTATCTATCTGTCTATCTATCTATCTATCTATCTATCTATCTATCTATCTATCTATCCATCTGTTCTTCCATCCTTCCTTCCTGCCTTCCTCCCTTTCTTCCTGCTTTCCCTTTCTTCCTTCCCTTTCTTCCTTCCCTTTCTTCCTTCCCTTTCTTCCTTCCCTTTCTTCCTTCCCTTTCTTCCTTCCCTTTCTTCCTTCCCTTTCTTCCTTCCCTTTCTTCCTTCCCTTTCTTCCTTCCCTTTCTTCCTTCCCTTTCTTCCTTCCCTTTCTTCCTTCCCTTTCTTCCTTCCCTTTCTTCCTTCCCTTTCTTCCTTCCCTTTCTTCCTTCCCTTTCTTCCTTCCCTTTCTTCCTTCCCTTTCTTCCTTCCCTTTCTTCCTTCCCTTTCTTCCTTCCCTTTCTTCCTTTCCTTTCCATCCGCTCCAAACATCAATTGAAGTACATTGTACATCTCTGTACATTCAGATGGCATCCAACGAGATAGGTTGTATAAGCAGTCGTGGTCATCCCGAGGGCTCAGTGGATTGTTCAAATAATGAGAAATAGGTTGCCATGACAATCGCATGTTTACGGCTTAATCAAAGCCTCCCATGTGTGTGGTTGGTTGATCAGATCATACGCTTACTTGCCCCTACTAAGATGGTGGCGTAATTCCAAGATGGCTGACTGCATTTCCGGTCTGTAATGAGAGTCATGATGTACGGGAGATTCATTGGAGCATGAGGGATTGTGAGGTTGTTACGATGAGCCCAAATCGTGCTTTGTTACTGTTGTGGTATGGTCATTATGACAGAGATAACTGCGGTTTATCAGGATTGAGTTGCTGGATTGATTGTTCTTTTTTGCAGATGATGGTCAGTTGGTCATTGGTCAATGTGTCAACATGTTTTTAAAAGATTTCTTCTATATTAAGAGCTTTCGTAGAACAACCCAAACAAGTGTGTATCTCGAACACCAAAGTTTCCAACTCATGTTTCACAGAACAATGTTCTTTTTTTATGGTTCAAATGAGTCCCTTTTCTAGACAGTTCCAGGAGGGTTGGTGTAGTGGTAGTGTGCTTGGCTGTCAATCCCTGGGTCTAGGGTTCGAATCCAGCTCTTGCTGGACCTATTTGGATGGCTGTTTCAATCCTTCACCTCACTGCCCTGGCTTTCATCATGTCCTTGTTAGCCTACCAAGTGCATAAGTACTGGACATAAAGCCCAATCAGAAGTTTAGGCTGAAAGCTTGTTGGACTAGTGTTTGTTCAGGGTACACCATACTACAGTACAACCATCTTAAAATGGCTCAACATAGTGATCCGTAGTGATCCAGAGCGGTCCGGATAAAGAGTGATCTGTAGTGATCTGAGATGATATAACTCTATCTGTAGTGATCTACTAATCCAATTTTAGTGAAAATCAATCATGTCAATTATGTAGGATTTTAAGTCAAAGAACAGATTACATCCATCTAACAATTGAACATATTGATTAAGGAAACATATCCAGAAGTTATTTGGTACAGAAAAGTAAATTTATTAGTATTAATTTTGATTAATAGATACAGATCACATCAGATCACTCCAGATCGATCACTCAATATCAACCAAGATCGCCATGGATCACTACAGATCTATAGATAAGTGTCGATCCAAACTGACGAGCCATTTTATGATGGTTGTACTGTATGTACCTGTCAGTGCCATTTTAAGAGCTTCAGTGAAGTTCGCAACTTCAATAAATATCAGCAGACAGAAATGACTATTATCAAGTTCATAAATGTTGCATGGTTGACTGTCATTTCTACTGAAGTACTTCAACAAAGTGCAAAACAAGCTGCTTTATTGTCAAAACGTTTTTATGTACAGCTAATTGGGAGACACAGAGATAGAAGCATTCTTTATTTTCATTGTGCATGTCTGTTAGAGCCCTGTGCAGGATGAGTTGCTGAATCCTATGAGATATGGCAAACCAAATTCTTGGGTACAATGTAAAAATTATTGAATTTTTATTCATAGACATAACAAGGGGGTCTCGATTGGGGGGGGGGAGCACCAGGGGGGGTACAAAATTTTTGTGAGGGGCACCCGTCGTACTATTGTACATTTTGGTCTCAGTTAAAGTGTTCATATATAGGGAACATGGGGACATAGGCAAGATATGGGGTGCACAAAGGCTACAATAGCACTTTAGTTGAGAGCTAGATCAAGCAGGATACAACATTTCACTTGGGGTGCTCTATTTGACGTCCTCGCTTACACGCATATCTGAAGCATATACATACATAAACAGTAAATTGGGCTACAGCACAGTAGTGTGTTTGAAGTGAATGCACACTAGTTCTAAAACTGTAACAGGCATAGTCTGCAGGCATAGTCTGGCATGCACACACATTTATGCTGAAAGCACAAGGTTTACTTTGTAAAAAATATTGAATGACAACATGAAAGGTGAATTTTTAAAGAAAAGCCCTTTGAAATCAACAATGTATTGTCTGCCATTTTCTAAAAATTTAAAAATCTGTCCCAGATCTATTATATTGTCTAAGGACAGTTTACCTGTCCTAGGCTTGCCGCGATCGGCTGATTGCCAGTTTTGGCAGATGTATTAGTTAAGAAATAATTTTGTGATCTTGCAAGAAGAGATTGGGCATCTTTTTCTGGCCTTTAAAAACTATAGTAGGGCTCTATGCCGTTTGCCGACATTCGATACGATACGTATCATCGGTACGCTTGATCGATACACGATTCGTACCGTAGGTCTGCAAATTCGGGACGATCCGCATATTAGAGAAATCTGCTTCACGAAAACAGAATTTTTACCACGGAAAGTCGGACTCGCACTAGAGTGGACGTCAAGATGACGACATCCTCGAATTCATTTCATGATTTTGAGGGAATTTTCTGTCAAATCTCGGCAATAAAACAACTTTTTTAGCTGGATATAAGTGCTGCTCTGAAAACCGGTTCGGGAACCGGCCAGACTGTACTGGTATGGCCAGTATTTATTGAACCTGTTTAGTGCCCTGAACTATAGCCATTAAAAAGGGACAAATAGTTTGGAAAGCACTAACACTGAGTCAGGTTAGATGCACACCTCTTGACAAAGGGCCCTTGATTTGGCATAGAAGAATTACCATTGAAGCCTATACAGGAAGCACAATTGCGATTTGTGTAGCAAAAATTGAAGACTCAGTCAAGTTAGAAAAAGACTCATTTAAGATGGGAAAAAGGGATCAGAAAAATACGACTGATACATAGGAAAAATAGATCCAAAATAGAATAGGCAAAGGTTGGTACTGTCAGAAATTTGCCGAAGGAAACGAAAGGGGGAAAAAAGAGAGATCCAGAAAAAAATGTGAAAATAGAGAAGTAGGAAGGCATTTTGTGACCTGTCTGTGAAATGTGCAAGAGACAAGAAAAATGTGAAAAAACAGGCAAAGACAAAAATGGGAAGACCGAAAAATGCGAAATACAGAAGCGGTACCCCAAGGAAGCTGTATAAAGGAACCATCGCCATTAACAGGGGGCTAAGGGTTAAACTGGGACTTCCAAAACAGATGCAACTAAATGATATGGCATAATTGGACAGGTTAAAGGAAGAGAGAGAAAATATGAAGAAAATACAAGAGTATGATCACGATGATGTATTGACTAAGAAAGGAACAGAAAAGAAAGGTCATGTAAAGGTTATGTACAGTTGAGACCAAAATCAAAACGTGAAGTTTAATTGCTTTGCAATAATGAGTATAAAGCTGACTATGAAGAAGACTGCCATCCCAAGTGGAGTGGTCCAGGTGACCCCTCAGAGCTGCATTCAAACCCGGACACACTTTCTTTTCCCAGAGCTCATCAATGTGGTTAGAGTTTCACTGTTAGCTAATAGGTTGGTATATCGCTCATAAAGATCTATCACTCCATTACATGGTTCCTAGGCTGGCCTGCAATGTCAAGTTTTTGTGATTTTGATACTAAGTATGTTAGACCTAAACATTTTTCAACAGGATGTTCAATATCAGACAGGAAGTAGTACTCAGAACAGGAAGTAGTTTAAGAAACAGGAAGTAGTTTGCAGCACAGGAAGCTGCAAGTCAAACAGGAAGTTGCACAAAAGGTGGCCGTCATGCGACTTACGCTTTTTTTACGTCACTCTCAGTTAACGCTTTTAACCTTATTTGTATTCTGATCATCTCAGAGCACCTCCACAACTGAAGAGCTTATATCCGCCACCTAGTGTTGATTTTCTGAACCACCCAAGCACTCATTGTGAATTCATTACTCAGTGATCTCTTGGCAAAAACTGAATAACAAAAGAAGGGAATATATAAAGCCCTGGCAAGTTGTCTTTTGGGAAATAAGTCTCTTTTCTATTGCAACTGTACTGCTCTATGAAAGCCTACATTGACACAGAAACTACACACAATAAGTATTGTACAATGGAGGAATTTCCTTCTATGGCAGTCTCAGATAAAGATGAATCTTCTTGCATGTCTCATGTGTTGTTTCTAAAGTTAACCCATTACTTGTTTAAATGAATGTTTCTTTAGGTTTTGAGATGATACATTTTCCGGTACTGAAATCACCATTTGATACAGATTAAGGCCAAACATGTTTTTGACAGATTTTTCTAATTTTGAATCCAAGACTTTGTGTCTTCCCGTCTTATCTTATGCTTAGTTGAATTTGATTTCATTCTTATCTCTCAACAAAGCTCATGGAGACAATTATTTCTTGCAAGTTGCAGGCCTGCATGTAGTGAATGCTTTCTGATGATGCACTTGTATTGGTCAAGCAGGGGATCTGTTAATTTTTCTAAATCATATGAATCATGCAGCTGAGGGATTGAGGACTGCAAGTAAAAAATGGGTACAGTGGCATCCCTATGGCGGGGTGTACAGGGGGGCCCATGCCCCCCATACTGGACCTGTGCCCCCCAAGTGCCCCCCCCCATATGAACTTTCCAACTCTGGCTAAAATATACAGTTAGTATTGAGGGTGCCCCCCCCAGAGAATCACGTGCGCACCCAGGTGCCCCTCCCTCGTTTGGGACCCCCCAGTTACGCCACTGAATGGGTATGATGTAGGTGATGAAACCCTCATTTGATAGAGTGGTTAGGTGGAAGCTGAGAATGACAAATAGTTTGTTGGAAGAACAAGCGAAATTGATCGACTGTGAAAAATGAGTTATTACCCACCCAAGGTAAGAATCTTAAAAAATTGTGTGTGGGGGACAGTTTTGGGGTGGATATATAGGACTGGATGGTGTAACATGAAATCAATATACAATAAAGGATATACAAGGGCATTTGTATTCCCTCCCCAATGTAATCAAACTATAGGAATACTACCAAGATTTTACCTATTTTATTCCTATTACAAAAATGGCGTACTTCAAACTCATTGAATGCATAATGAATATGTTATTGTCCTCCTGTGAACAATATTTGTCTGTTGATATACACTGCTAGCGTCCAAAGGGAAAACCTAGTTAGGCACATTTTGGAGTTTCTGAGAAAATTGACTTTTAAATTCCAGTCCTTGCAGTAAGAGATGGACTTACTGGGATTTGCCAGTGTAATTTTGGGGTAAAAGGACACTTCAGGAAAATGCAAACTTAATAAATATATAGAAACATGTCTCAGAATTCCTATATTGACCTTAACTCAATTTGGCCCAAAATGTGACTTACATGTACTAGGTTTTCCCTATCTTTGGACGCTACACTGTATGTTTCCTTAAAAATAAATGTACTAATAATGATTCTTTTGTCTTTTTCAGGTAAGTGTCCATGAATACCATACTATTTTCTTGATTGATAATGATCTCTGGAGGGTGAGTAAACAATTCAATATGATATCACATTGTGATTCGCAATGACAACTTCTGATTCGAGGATGAAGAAGTGTTATACACATGGTGATGGCGCCTCTGGCAGTTCAAACTTGGCGAGTCAGCGGTTTTCTAAATACAGGACATGAAGCCACAATCATCCATCCATCCCTTTGAATGCATTTTCATAAATTGTGGTTTGGGGCATAGGTCTCACAAATCCCTGAGAGAACAAGAAAAAAAGAAATAATGTCAGAAATGTTATGTTGTTCGTAAGAGCTGAGAACTTTGATTTAAGGAGGGTACAATAGGTATCATAAACATGGAACTCATAGACTCATGGTAGTGACACGAACTTGGTAAGTTGCTGGGGGGGGGGGGTGATGTTTGGGTCTTCAGGGGGGTCCTCATATAGGTGATGGACCATGCAAACTTGGAGACTAAGGCTGAAGAGTTGGAGATACATGAATCACAATGCTGTCACAGCCCCTACTCAGCCTGCATCCAAACTACCAAATGCCATCACTCAAATTGCCATCAGGCAATCACTCATATATGGCAGGTAGACCATCACTCTGGGGCTAACAATAACTCCACCTGGGGTGAATGGCCCGAAGAGCCTCCAAGTGTGGCATAAAGTTTTTTGGTGTAAAGGTGCTAAAAGGGTGGAGAGATGAGATTTGATTTTAAACAAGAAATATCAGGCCACCCCATCATTTACTTGTAAAAGATTAAGCCAGACATATTTGATTTTATAAAAGATTAAGCCAGACAAATGCCCAGACATATTTGATTTCATAAAAGATTAAGCCAGAAATATTTGATTTTATGAAAGATTAAGCCAGGAATATTTGATTTTATAAAATATTAAGCCAGACATATTTGATTTTTATAAAATATTAAGCCAGACATATTTGATTATTATAAAAGATTAAGCCAGACATATTTGATTTTACAAAAGATTAAGCCAGACATATTTTATTTTTATAAAAGATTAAGCCAGACATATTTTATTATTATAAAATATTAAGCCAGACATATTTGATTTTTATAAAAGATTGAGCCAGACATATTTGATTTTTTATAAAAGATTAAGCCAGACATATTTTGATTTTACAAAAGATTAAGCAAGACATATTTATGATTTTTATAAAAGATTAAGCCAGAAATATTTATTTTTATAAAAGATTAAGCCAGACATATTTGATTTTTATAAAAGATTAAGCCAGATATAATTAATTTTTAGTTTCTCGGGTTGACGGACCCAACAGATTTTCTTTTTTTTTCTTCGTCCTTCTGACTGACCCAAGTAAAAGTGCCTCTAGAAGATCTTGGAAACTAAAGATCATTTGCAGAAACTGGAAAAAAGTGGCAAATTCAAGCAAACTTTTTTTAAAACAATCAAAATTATTATGTTTTTCGGGTTGTGAGAAAATATTTTCTGGTAATGGAATGTTGGTTCACTCCTACTCTTCTACAAACTTTATTAGTATTTTTGAGATAGGTGTAAAACTTTTTCATCGCAGCAAAAGACTTTTCCCTCCTTTGGAGCAATCATAAAACTGAATGGAGGCGGGAAAGTATTAGTATAATGGTATGAATATTTGATGGAAAGTCGTTTATTGTTAGATACCAGAACTGAAAGGAAAAGACATTAAGATATCATTGGTTTATATATTTGTTAGTTTTATAAAAATGTGCCCGCCCATAATTGTGTGGTTAACAAGAACTTAAATTTGCATAGTGCTGGAGTTTCTATGCAGTGCAGCATAACATACTTTTTCTGTCATCCAATTAGGTCATTTAGCACTCTTACTATCTTTCTTCGATTACCTTAGCATTTACAATGTCTTGCAATTACTGTTAGTTTAATAAGATAGGACAAAAAATAATAATTTAATGGGGGAAAATGTAACAATTTCAATACCAGGCAGCCCTCCAAGTGTAGCCTGTATGACCATGTTGAGCGCATATTAGAAAGTTGATTTTCAAAGTTTGGTGTAACACATGTTGGTAGTCGCACCCACACAAAAATACAAATTTCTGATTGATTGGTGTGATGGAGCTGAATTGGAATTATCATATAACACTGCATACCAAGTTGGAAGGCACCAAAATATGCCGAAGGCATTAAAAACTCAAAAACTTATCACCAAAACGTATTCACTAGCATCCAATTATTGAATAATGCACAGAATTACATTTGTCTTTGCTAGGCAAATAAAGCAACCTCTTTAATTTCGTTAAACATCTTGCTCAGAGGAATGCACTATTGATTGTTTCACATAGCCATTGATCTACCTGTCTTTGCATTTTTCCATCTATCTACTTTTCATATCGATATACTTTGTGTCAATCTATTAATATATCTTTTTTATTTGCATGCCGTCTAGAAAGCTACATCTACCTTCTTGCTTAGAGGATTGCACTAGTGATTGTATTCGCATACCCACTGATCTACCTGTCTCTACATTTTCCAATTTTATACATTCTATATTGATCTACTTTGTATCAATCTATATTTCTATCTTTTTATTTGCTTGCCCTCTAAAAAGCTACATCTATTCAACCATCTAATCATATATCCACATAGCACAGCAAACCCCTGTCAGCCATGTTAGTATATGGTTGGTGTTGAGGGCCAAATTCCATTTGCACAGCCAAAAAAAAAGCAGCAATTTCTACATAGAGTCAATAGCTCACTGCCATAAACCTCAATTTGTCATACCCCCCAGGGGCAAGTGTTTTAGCGGAGTAGAGTTTCATAGCAACCCACTAGAGTCAAGGAAGGTAGGGAACCAACTGTGCAGTCTGCCCTAACATAGGATAGGCCTTCTGTAAGTTGTTCTGTTGCATTGTAGACCTAGATAGATAGATTGATAGAAAGATCAGCGAGCCTGTCAACCGAAGGTACGACGTATATAATGTCGGCTATGTACACAGCTGTAATAATAAGCCTGGAAGCTCTAAATTCCCGCCTTTACCTTTAGCGTTGCCTTTATCTTGAGATAGACGGATTGATAAATTATAGATAGATAGATACATAACTAGATAGATATATAAAAAGATAGATGAAAAGATAGACAGATAGATATGTAGATAGATAGATAGATAGATAGATAGATAGACAGATAGATAGATAGATAGATAGATATTATTATAGACATAGATAGAAAGATAGATAGATAAATATGAATATATAGGTACATTTTATATTCAGCTTATCATGGAGAATAACCAAAATTGTTGTATGTTAGCTCACTGTATGCCATATTGTGAAAAGGGTTTATTATTCTCTTTAAGCCTTTATGTTGTCATAAAATCAAAGGGATCATATTTATCACAGATTTTTTGCATTATGGATAAGACTATTGATGTGTCACTCTTTCAAGTCAGTTGCTTTGTATCTTAAGCTTAGTTAGGCAGCCGATAAGGTCTGATATCCTGAGATAAGCTCCGATAAGATCAACAATAACCTCAGGGTCGAGACCGCATGCTGTCGCAGACATGTGAGTGACATGTGTTTGAACGTTCTTCGGGGTGTGCTGTGATGTGTGTATGCATGTCCCCGACTGTCATTTTTGAGCTGTGGTACATTCTTACAGAGAAAGCAAGTAATATGTAATGACTATTGTAATGTGAGACAGGGTAAGGGGAGGAGAGAGGAAGTAAGCTTGCTCAGTTGGTAGGCGATCAATCGTAGGTCCAGTGTTCGACATGCACCCTAGAGGGTCATCTGTACTTTTGTTATACGGTGATTGCAATCATTCTTTGCCTCATTGCTGTTTTGTCCTCCTGTCCTAATTAACCTACCAACTGCATAAATACAGGACATAAACCCCCTAACATCCATCCATCTACAGCAGGGGAGGTAGGAGGTAGGTTAGCTCAGTTGGTAGACTGCCAATCGCTGGGTTCAGTGTTCAATACTCACTCTGGCTGGGTCACCTGGACAGTAGACTGATGTTAAACAGAATCATCCTTCGCTTCATTGCTGTGTCGTCCTCCTTTTTTGAATTAGCCTACCAGGTGCATAAATACAGGACGTAAAGCCCCAATCATCCATCCATCAACAGGGGAGGGGTAAGAGGTTGGTTAGCGCAGTTGGTAGATTGAATCGCTTGGTCCAGGGTCTGATACCAACTCTGGCTGGGTCACAAGTTTGGACAGTCCGAACTTACGTTAAACAGCAATCATCCTTTCTAAATTTTATAATTAGCCTACCAAGTGCTTAAACACAGGACATAAAGCCCAAATCATCCATATATCCATGAGCACTGTGGCACCACTTCACCAGTTTAAAAAGAGGGGACAGTTTTGCAGTGCAGTAACAAATGTAGCCTTCAGCTTCGTAGTTTTTTGTACTCCAGACAAAAATAATTATGAATATGGCATAACATATTTCCTTGATATGACAGTTACTACGACAAATTGACATGTTTATGACTGAAATACATGTCCATGGTATTGCCCGGCAGGTATGTTTCTCCTCGGCAGCAGTATAACTTCTTGTTTTGACATTATCGTTGGGAAGTAACATTTTGGACTTTTTATAAATCATATTTTATGAGTCGTATTCTAAGTTGTTTTTATTTTCGGTTATTTTGATACATGCAATGTGTTAGTTTATTGCAACATTAAAACTTATCTACAGGTGCTTTAAATTTCTCTATAGGCCTACCAAAAATCTTTTTTTTAAACTCCGAAAGAGTGCTATCACAATGTAATAAGACATATATTTATAAAATCTGTAGAAGTAAATCATTGTTACTAGATTCAAGTTCATATAATGGCAATTAGTGTATGGAAAGTTTTGGAGGATCAACTTAGACCTTATTGCCCTTGAGTTACAGTTTATTGCATGTGGCCTTGGTTAAAGTACTTGCCTAATTAAGTGAGGATACTTATGTGTACTTAAGTAATGAAACTTAATTGTACGTTGCTTCATATTTGACCTTGATCATAATGTTATTGGATTAGGCTGTTAGGTAATTAACAACTTAAGGGATGTTGTTAAAGCTATTTTTTTTAAAGGTGATAAAATTGCCTCTTCTGAAAATGATTGCAGCTTATGAAAGAATTGTAAAGCATGTTTTAGACAAGATCTTAATGATAATGTTGACCTATTGGTGATAAACAAAGTAGGACATAGTTTACAGCCATAAAAAGTTGTTTCTGAAAATTATCCAATCACAGTTCTTTTAAAGTAAACTTTCAATTTACTTGGCAATCGCTTAAGCATAGACTACTTTTAAAAATAATTTCATTCTCACATGGTGTTTTCTTCTGTCCTGTTGGATAGAAGGTCAACCCAAAGAAAATCGGCCTGAGTCAGACTGAGCCATTTTTGCTACCACTGGATGCCTTTGCTTTGGCCATGTCCATAGGTCATCAATCACTTTACGATTGGTTTTATGTCTTTCGAAACAGTGTATACTGGTTAGCAGAATTAGCTTGAATCAGCGCAACACTAAGTGTCATATTATGCTGGTTAGCAGATTTAGCTTGAATCAGTGCCACATTAAGTGTCATATACTGGTTAGCAGTATGATTTAGCTTGAATCAGCACTACATTATGTGCCATATACTGGTTAGCAGATTTAGCTTGAATCAGCGCTACGCCATGTAAAATCGTACTATATCATGTAACATACATGCAGATATAAAAGATCAATACCAATTGTGTAAAAAAGAGGTTAATTATTTTTTGTTACTTTTCAATTTATTTGGTATATAGGCTTACATATTCATGTCTTTGACAATATGTGCACAAATTTTAAAATATATCCCATATCTCTCACCGTTTTCACAGCTTTACCAATATAAAACTAGTTTCTGTCTTTCTATTGCTCAGCAAAGACCCTCTGTAAAATGTGGAAAGGTCTGTGAATGGTTATAGCTATCCCTCTGGTCACTGCAATTGACCTGTCAGAAAATTGCTGTTATGCCCCCTCTATAAGCAGATAAAGGAATCTGGAAGTTGTAGGTCTATTATGACCAAATATCTTCACTTGTAAGAAAGAGACACACCATTACTTTTGCTTTAAATTGCCTTTCTGAGATATCTGGAATAAGGCAAACCTCCTCCGTCTTGGTCATTCTTTGTGAGTAAATTATCTACTGGAGCACTGGTTTGGTGAAAATGTAGTTTTATTCTATAGTTGGCTACTGCTCTCAGAGCCATATGCATTCAAGATGCAGTCCTTATATTTAAACGCAAGTTTTGCCACTCATAAAACTAATATGAATGGAAAATGTAACCAATGGAGTACTCCACAAAGTGTTTAATTTCGTATCACGTTCAAATATTTCTCCTGAGCAGCATAGACTGTAGACAGTACTAGACACTAATGCTCGCTGCCCAGGACTAATTTTCATCAAAGAATATTGGTGAAGGTATATACAAATGAAGTAACATAGGCTTACTCATTCTTCAATTCTAAAAGGCTAGAAAGTTGCATTCAATTTCATATTCGTAAAACTCTTGTCGGAGGACTGCACTGACTGTTTCATGACCAAGGGGTAACCAAGGGGTGATCTTTTTTCCTAGATTTACTTCGTCCTAATAACACTGTATAATGTTATTTAATTTGCTCAGAGATTCTACTTTTTATTCATAGCCCATAGATATTCTGGGATTTCTGAAGCTTCCCATGGCCTTAATTAATTATAAAACTTCTTATATATGTTGTTCTTATGAGGTAATGAATGTTGACAGAGCTCTTAACTTGTTACATTTCATTTGTGATGTGTGGAGTTAATTCACAATTTAATTAGCTGTTTCAGGAGTTATTCTGAAATGTGAAACTATGTGGTATAAGGTTGGCTTCATTAAATGGCAAGTGGCCTTGGTGTAGGATTATGTTGCGGCTGTTAAGGCGGTGCTATTAAAAACAACAAAGGGAAGAATGAAGTCAATTGGATTCATTAAAGCATTGAGTGTGGTGTTCTAGAAAGAGAAAGTGTATTAAAAGATGCATTTTCAAACAAGAAAACCACTTTAAGGATGTAATAAAAATAGTGAGAGAACCATTAGTAAATTATATTGTATGTGCCTTCACATGGTATTTCACATATCAATCCTTGTGTCTTGCTCAGATTGCCAGTTAGTGGTATCGAGGGCACGATACGAGGACTGACACGTTAAATGCATCTGATATCTTAATTATACCATGGTTGAACTGATTTTGCTTGGAAGGCTATTTACCTCATGCCAGAAGACTAATACAACACTTGTCAGATGTTTATTAGCTGTATCATGGTATATGTAAATGTTATCACACTTGTTTTCACATATTGGCCCTCATATTGGGGACCGAGAGGAACATATCGCCTCCCACGGTCATGTATTGGCACGATAGTAGAGATTAATGTAGCAAAAAAGTAGGCTTTTAACCTAGCCCTAAGCCCCTAACTCACCCATGCTTGATTTGAACTTACGACCCATTGATTTGAACCCAAGCCAGTATCAATTTTCATTACTGTTGGAAGACTGGTATCATGGCAACTTAATAAAGACATCCTATTCAGTTTTTCATTAGTCTGTTTGAATGGTAGGAACATAAAATGAAGTGGCTAACTGCCAGATTAACAACAGTAGCCGTTCTTTCATAGCCATTTTGGCTGTAGCCGCTTTGTTCAGCGGCGAATTGTCCGGTGGCGGAATTGTAATAGCTTCACCTTTTCTGTTGGATGAAAACAGCTTTTTGTCACTTGGCATGAAAGCAGCTTGGACACAATAGTTCTCTCTCTTTTTTTTCCTATTTTTGACTTTTTTTCATCTGACAAAAAAGGAACCTATCATCTTTTTCATTGCCTTTCTGACACCCGGTGGCCAAAATGTATGAAAGATGCCATTCATTTTTCCTTTTCATAGGACTTTTTCATAGTTTTTATGGAGGTTTTTCAGAAGGTTTTTCATGGTGCTTCGTTGCCTATCTTCAGTAATGACTTGCGGACCATAGTATGCTTCATCTAAAATGAATTGGGAGAGAAAATGAGACCGTTTGGTTGTATTTCCAATGAGTGGATGGTATCCATAATGGATACTAAAAAAAATTGCATAGTGTAAATAGTGCTGCAATTGTTGTTGTTCCCAAAGATACAATTCTAAGAACTGAATGTAATCTGGCTTGATCTTTGCAAAATTAGCATCTTATTCAAGTTATTGACACATCAAGTGCAAAATGCTGAACGACATTAGAATGAATAATTAATTTCTAAAAGTGCTCGGTCACAATTTTCATATTTATCCATATGTCCTATATGCAGATAATTGAGCTCCTGTTAGAATTGCTGACTTTGTTTTGTTGCAAATAACTGGTCAGCAAAATGCAGCATTGCAGCAGCCATTGAGTATGAAACGCTTAAGTGATGACAAAACAACACTAATTCTGCTGATGTCACAAACAGTCTATTGCCAACTCAACAGAATTTGGCATAGAGGTTTTGGGTGACAGCATAGTATGAGCATGCATAATAATCTATAACATTTGTGGACCAAATGGTAATACACAGATGATATTCACAAAATTAATGCAATGACACACATTGTTTGTTGTACATGATATAGGCAAGGTGATTTGACATAAAAAAAAAATTGTGGCCTGAAGATATTGCTCTATGTAACAAAATTGTATAATATTATTGTTTAACTTATTTGCCCGTTTCCTAATAACCGGTCACCAAAATGAAATTACTTTTTGTTTTGTTTTATGCATGTTCTCACAAGGTCTCAAAACAATCTTGCAGGTCTAAATTGATTCTTGAATGCGCAAACCAGTGTTCAGATACACAATCGCCATCTATCGTTCTCATGTTATTGTTGGAACTGCATCTGATAGCAGAAAATATTGCATGAACAATATCACAAATTTCTGAAATTGGAATCTGTCAGAACTGAAAACGCGACAGATGAATATTTCAGATGATGTCACATTAAAAGATAAAGAAAGATGAGAAACGATTTCAAAGGAGCCAGGCAGATGTTTGGACAGAAATGTTGAAAAAGAGAATAACAGAGACCAAGAAGGAATAATCAAGAACAAATAAAGCTGTTTGAAATTTTGAAACATTATTTCCACACTTAATGCTTTAGATAGATAGATAGATAGATAGGGTTGATTGGTCAATGAGAAGGGAGAGACAACAGCACTCCTGATCATGTTACATATTTACCCCCATGTGGGGGATCTTTCACGTGCCCAGCACAGACACTGATGCAAGGGGCACCAAATTAACATCACATCCGAACAACACCCAGCTGAGGTTTTGTTCATGAAGGTCAATGAAAATTATGGGTTGTCAAGTCGGGGTTCGAACCGATGCAGCCAAGACCATTGAACACTGAACAGTGGAGCAGGCCTGTCCTCTAACCACTCAGCCACCCGGCTGCTATCTAGAGTCAAGGATGGTAAATCCGTCCACTTTTGGCTAAAACTATATTTCCAGGAAAATGGTGAAAGATACAAAAATAAAAATTAGTCCTTTGGAAGGGATATATTCCGTTTTATCATCAGCACCCAAACAATTTTAATATTCAAATAGATTTGGCTGAATCCATGGCAACAAAGATTGAAGGTCAGGTCACCTAAATCCGTCCACCTTGCTGGTAAATCCGTCCAGCAAGGATGCTAAATCCGTCCACTGGGCATAACACAGCTCTCAACTATCATATCTCTTTATTTTTTCAAATTTTGCAATTTATTAAGTCTTACAAAGGTTTTTGTGTCAATTTCAGAATTGTGATTCACTGATTGTGCTTATAATAGAAGAATTAAATAATAGAGGTTAAGTTAACTTTGAATAATTGAAATTGACTGCCTCAATTACAATTAAATAACCTTTTAATCCAATCAAAGTGGAATAACTGCTCCTATCTAATTTCTAAATCAGAGGAATGCCATTTATAACTATTTAA
Organism: Platynereis dumerilii; assembly: GCA_026936325.1. Classification (NCBI taxonomy): domain Eukaryota; kingdom Metazoa; phylum Annelida; class Polychaeta; order Phyllodocida; family Nereididae; genus Platynereis; species Platynereis dumerilii. Next base: position 27,594,350 of record JAPTHN010000008.1, on the reverse strand, counting down.
AGTCACAAAAGTGCTTTAAAAGTTCATTTAACTTGGGTGGACGGATTTACAAACCTCCTGTCAAGTCACTTTCAAAATATTGATGGTAATTCCGTCCACCTTTATTTCCATTGTATTTCATTTCATGGTGTCACAATTTTACAAATCCTACAAGAATAATTTAATATTGCATCTTATTCCACGATTTTTACCTTATACATATTTGTTTGTTGACAAGAATGTGCCTATAAAATTATTAAGTCCCACTTCTGTAATTATCAAAGATGGCTGTGATGACGTCACAGAATTTGATTGTTTTTTATCCTTTGTTGTTAAATGGACCTGAAATGTGATTAAAATACCTTTCAACATTATAAATACGGCAAAATTAGTTTAAAAAGAGTTTCTCTTGCTTTCAAAACTCACACAATTGTAATAGATATATTTACATGCATACAGTAGGGGTGGACGGATTTACCCTCCTGGACGGATTTGCCATCCTTGACTCTATCTATCTATCTATCTATCTATCTATCTATCTATCTATCTATCTATCTATCTATCTATCTATCTATCTGCTCTTCAGTCCTTCCTTCCTCCATTTCTCCTCCCTTTCTTTCTTCTTTTCCTTTCTTCCTGCCCTCTCTGCCCCTTCCCTGTCTTCCTTCCCTGTCTTCCTTCACTTTCTTCCTTCCCTGTCTTCCTTCCCTGTCTTCCTTCCCTGTCTTCCTTCCCTGTCTTCCTTCACTTTCTTCCTTCACTTTCTTCCTTCCCCTTCTTCCTTCCCTTTCTATCCACTCCAAACATCAATTGAAGTAGATAGGTTGTATAAGCAATTGGGGTCAACCGGAGGGCTCCCCGTATTGTTCAAATAATGAGAAATAGGTTGCTATGACAATCGCATGTTTACGGCTTAATCAAAGCCTCCCATGTGTGTGGTTGGTTGATCAGATCATACGCTTACTTGCCCCTACTAAGATGGTGGCGTAATTCCAAGATGGCTGACTGCATTTCCGGTCTGTAATGAGAGTCATGATGTACGGGAGATTCATTCGAGCATAAGGGATTGTGAGGTTGTTACGATGAGCCCGAATTGTGCTTTGTTACTGTTGTGATGGGGGTCATGAAAACAGAGACAACTGTGGTTTATCTCAGGATTGAGTTATCGGGTGGCTATTTGTGGGATTATTTGTTCATTTGCGATGATGGTCAGTTGGTCATTGGTCAATGTGTCAACTTGTTTTTAAAAGATTTCTTCTATATTAAGAGCTTTCACAGAACAGCCCAAGCTACTGCATATCTCCAACACCAAAGGTTCAACCTCTTGTATTACAGGACAAGGTTCTTTTTTTTTATGGTTCAAATGAGTCGCTTGTCTAGACAGTTCCAAATTTCACTTTACACTTTGGAGCTGGTGACGTCTTTTACTTACTGAAAAAAGAAGAAGTGGAAAGCAAGTTACGTAATCTGGAGAAGAACAGCCAGGTCACATGACTCTTTGAAGTGATTGCGCAGGCTCATCAGTCACCAGAACGAGGCTAGCTGGTCATGTGACCTTTCACAGGGGTCTGATTGGTTGCTGATTACTCTTGTACAAAAATACCCTTTTTCCTATCTTTTGGCGGTTATAAAAGTTAACGTTTGATGAAAGCGTTGAAACAAAAAAGTTCAGTCGCTCCAATTTAATCTTTATAGTAATACCGTATAATTTTTAAAACGTTTGATTGAATAGAATGGAGGTTCAATGAAATATCTGACAAACTCAAAGTTGCTTCTCTCATAAAAAACCAAAATCCTTACTTCTATAGGTTAAAATAATCTCTCTTTCTCATCAGTTGCCAGAATGAGGTTATCTGGTCACATGACCTTTCGTAGCTGCCTAATACAATGTAGGTTCAACTTGCTGGTTGCTCTGAAACAAAAGCACAAGTTGTTTGGTTGTTCGATTTAATATTATGGAAAGTAGAGTTAGTGATACCTTCAAATATGATTAAATTTCTTTCAGTTGCATTTGATCTTGGTAATGAAAAGCAATTTTGATTAAAATTCTTGCATCAAAGTTCAAGTTTCCTGTCACGGACCTTTAATTGAACCTTCAATAAGGTGCAGAATATTCACAAAAGTCCTCGACAATATATGATCACAAGTTCTACCCTGAGCTGTATCATTGTGGAAGACTCACCACGAATTTCGTGCCTGTGTTGCAGTGCATGACTGATAGTATATACAATATACAATACAATATACAATACAATATACAATACAATATACAATACAATATACCATACAATATTCAATACAATATACAATACAATGCAATATACAATGCAATATACAATACAATACAATACAACACAATATACAACACAATATACAATACAATATACAATACAATATACAACAATAAGGAAAAGAAAACAAAAACCTCAGTATAGTTGATCACAAATGAACCTGTAGACAGCTAGTGTAGTTTCTTTGCTGTTTCAGTAGTTGATCACAGATGATTCTGTTGTTACAATGCTGTTTTGCAAAAGAAAATAATTTTTGGAAATGAAAACAACAACCTCGTTACTCTAATTGACTTTTGGTGATGGTGGGATTATCCCGCTGTCACAGTTAAATGTTACAGCGGTCAAACTGATGAGAGGCTGAAGTAAGGGATAACTACAGTTTCGCAACTTGACAGTTTCACCTTTCAGGAGATAAGCGGATGTCGCAAGGACTTGTTTTAAGTGATGAGAGTTTTTTCCCTTCCGTTCTTGTCCCTCGGGGCAGCTCTTAAACGCTCACTAATATTGCGCTTGCTCACTGACTTGTTGTCTGCTGACTCGGTGGTGTCTGACTCGCTACAGCGTCATTGACTGCGAGCGATGCTCAGTGACCGTCTGACATGGAGACTTGCTCATCGCCTTTGGTGGTTCGCAGCTCATGTTAGTTTTTAAGCGTTCGACTTCAGTGTGCTCGTTCAACACTGTCTATAAAAATGGTTAAACTTGCATTCATGTGCCAAAACATTACAGTAATTTATGAACTATTTTTATAAATACATAAGTCTGCTCACTGGCACTCACCCACTCTTTAAAAGATAAAACTTCTATACAAAAATCAATTCAGTATTTTAAAAAACCAATTCTTTCTTAATTATTTTGGAGAGCACCATACTGAGTGGCAATCATACCATTGTGATAACCTTTTTGAACATGACCGTTTTGCACAGTGACAGATCATATATGAGCATTGTACCGATAAACAAAATTTCTTGTATCAATAGCAGCAAATTTTCGCAGTGAGACTTAAACTTCACTCAAGTCTTCTTGCGACATAACATCGAGGCTCACAGCATCGTCTCACACACCGAGTGACATTTACTACTTGCCTTGAGGCAGCAATTTCTTTTAAGAGTCCTTTAGTTGTCTTGGAGTCCTGCAAATGGCCTGGAAAAGAAAAAAAACACAAAAATGGACAAAAATATCCAAAGTAGAAAAAAGAAGAAAAATTAAAAAAAAAAAAAAGTAGAAAAAGAAGAGGAAGTAAAAAAAGCAATGCATAACATTAAGCTGTAATCTTCCTGCAAGATTTGGTGCCTGAAGGATTTCATGTACATGGTTTAATAGACCAATAAAATGATGTCAAAGATGCCATAGAATCGTGGTCTATGCTCCTTGTCTATCGGATCAGTTGAGGCCCGGTTATACATTTAATAAGAAAAGGCCATTGGCAAACATAAGATGAGATGATAAGGTATTGAGAAGGTTGCATCATGTTTTGTTTGACTTATTGATATACCATAATACATATTGTAGAAGTTCCATGGGATGATGTCTTTAAGACTCGGTGAGCCACGACTTCAAAGCAGGACCTTTGAAAGACAAGTATAGACAAGATGTTTGGTAATTGTATGGTAGAAATTATGCTGTCACTATGTAGTGAAACAACATCAAAAATATGACACAAGCATGTGTTATTGTGGCAAAGTTTCACAATGATATGAAAAAACCTTTATGTCTTGTTCATATTGTGGCAACATACATGTCATTTCTACCATACATTTCCACGTGACCAACGGAAAAGCCCTTCACCAATTAGTTGCAAATGCTGTGTTTACACTGTGTGCCCCTTGGAAAGTGCCAAAATACAGAAGGTAAAGCCAAATCATCCAACCATCTGTAGTAGGAAGAAGTAACATACTGCAAAGGGTATTTGCTCCGAGAGAAGGACTTTGCACTGCCTTGAATTCAGCTGATGCATGAATTCATTCCGATGCATGAACTAATTCTGCACGTATGACATACTACCCCGTGGCCTAATGGTTAAGCACACTTGTCCACTGGCTCTGAGGGCATGGGTTCAAATCTCACCCCGGGAACTCACTTTATACCGAGCCCGTGGGACATTAAATGGCGGCGGGTTGTATCCAGTATTCCATGCTGGGGCAACAGAAAGATGCTGTCCAGACATCCCTGAATCAACAGGGCATGTGCCAGACTCCCAGTCTTTTCATCTCATCATCATACGGCGGTCACCAAAAATGAAAGTTCAGTTCCCTGCACAAAGTTGGAGGTAGAGCTGCCTCGGCTGATCCAGGGTATACCAGCACAACAAAAGCAAGCAAGCAGCGTTATTATTATTGAAGTGATGTTTTTCTTTAGTTATCATGAGTTGATCATTATGCACGTGCAAGAAATCAAGCAGAAAGCAATGTCATGAAAAAGAAAAACAAAAAAGTCTGAAAACTTTTCCTGAAAACTTCAGTGATAAAAGAAAAATACTACCACACGTTTGCATATTGGAGCCACGCATGCATGAAAATTACATGTAAGACCGAAATCATCAAACTGATCATGCATAAAATTTACACATGATAGGTGGTGAAGCATGCAATGAATTCAATATTAAGCCTATACAGCGCGCATTAGAGTATGTGAATGCAGACTACCATTATTGTGTTTTTTGATAAGTTTCTAACTCCCAGTGATAAACATGGTTAGTCACAATGCACCCCTCTCAGGCTAGTTTTTGTGATGATGACAGCTCGGTTCCATGATATGGAAAATGGATTTTATATAATATTAAAACAGTCCAGATAAGGTCCGATTAAACGTTAACGCGAAAAAGCTTATGAATATATGCATTAATTACGATTGCTCTGGTCTGCTATTTACTGTGATCTGTAATGGCAAAGTTGAATCATTTAGAACCATATGTAGGACCTATTCCAGCTTTAATTCTCTTTGTCTAATCTGGCAGGTCCAACACTTTCTCTCAAATCTATCAATCTTAACACCGATCATTAAACGATGGATTATTCCGACTGCGACTCACACTCACAGCTTTCAAAAGTAACAAACTTCTGAAAACAACTGAGAAAACTCCAGGAAACGGTGAGAAATATCCATAGAGAAAAGCCTTTGAGCTATTAAGCATAACTGCTGATTTCGCCTGTTTGATCTTATTGAGCTGTTGATCCGAGGTTCTTAACGATGGATCGATTTCCTTTGGCATCGTGTGTCGGCTTCCTTAGAAAATTGCAGTCTCCAGGACCTGTCAGATACAATTTTAAAGAGAGGGTTTTAGAGGGCAGCCAACATTGAAAACATTGCTTGAAGTCTTGACATATTGGTATTGAGGCCCGGCTTGATTAATTTTTAGTTTCTTGGAGCAACCGAAGTAAACGGTTTTCATCATTCGAAAAAAAATGTACCCATGACTTTTTCTCAAGTGACATAATAAAGGATTGACATTACTTTTTTTTCAACCTACCATCAGACCTCAGAAAAAATACCTAGAGAATATCAGTGATGCTAAGGATCAATCATGTCCAGCCTAAGCTTGTATGAAAGATAGGTGGAGGCATAAAAGCTCTGTCAGACGTTATCTTGAGATGAAATCTTTTGATTCGCTCAGCAGTTGAGATAAGCATACAATGGCATACTACAGTGTACAATTTACTATAATTTCCTACTCAAGTCTGAAGCCTTTGAAATGATAAGTTGAGGTTGTCAAGAAATTGTCAATAAGATTATTGGTGGTCACGTTCAGCACAGGGTGATTGCAGGTCATCAAAGCAACAGACAACATAGTCCAGGAGACAATGTGCTAGCGTACTAAAATGCATTGGGCTGCAGCTGCTATCATTTGAAGCATCAAAGGCAGCAAGAGGACTGCCAGTTACAATTTCCGTATTGCATTGCGGTCTAAGGTGCAATGCGGTGTAATTCCAAAATCTGCGGTGCATTTGCATTGCACAGCAATAAGATCATCGACCTACTTACTTATGGGCCAAGGTACCAGACTGCATTCTGCACAATCAATTCTGAGTGCAGCACCATCATGATGTAGGAGTGCTACTGATTTTGTCCAGCCATTGTTAAACAGTCCGAAATTTAGCTCAGAGCACCGCCATCGGATGAATCTTTATATTTGAGTGACTTCAAAGGTAGCCAAAAGCCTGGATGAGCACCGAGCAATTTTTCTATGAGTACATTTAATCCAAGAAGTATTTCACATCCCGTGAGCAGTTTATGGAATTCTCAGTCACGCCTCTCTTGAAGTCTCTTCATTTTCACAATATTTTCCTTTCCTTTTTTCCCCCTTTATCCTCTTTCTTTCTTTTCTCTCTTAGCTAAATGCTGAGTGAGGACAAGCTTGCTACAGTCGTTTGTCTCATGGGAGAGAGAAACTGATTGGTGGGTGATAATTGGGGGAAGTGCTACATGGCGTCCTCTCACGCCCAACTCATGTACTAGCTCACACCCTGCAATTATAGCCAGATGGAGCCACTTTGAGATGTCATGGCTCACAAATCAAAAGAGCTGGTCTAGAGGAAGCATTAATCCAGAATAGAGAGTTAAAAGAGAGGTTGGTATATCTGTGTGGTATGTTATGAAGACAGACAGAGATGGACAGTTCTCGCTGTTTAATGTCGTTTGTGAGTCTTGACACCACTCAAACCTTTACAATGCAATATGGTCTGAAGCAAAATTTTCCTTTGTGACCTAATCGTTAGAGCAGTTGATTTTGAATCCACTACAAAGAACAGTAGCAAAAACTGTGGGCCTGATAGGCGGGGTGAGGGGAGCAAGACCCAATGGCCAATGCATCACCGAAATAAATATGATTTGTTGCATTTAACTAGAAAATGGGCATGTGAATGTATTTGTGATTCCAATAATTAATTTTCAATCCTCTGACACAGGTCTGAAACAGGCAGAAAATGGAAAAAATCAAAAGATGAGAAAAAAAAAACAGTGCACACATGTTGATTTAAACATGTGTGGGATGCTTCAAGGACATTCCCTTTCAGCACCACCTCAAAAAGAAAAAAAAGCAAACAAAAAAGCCATCATTGCATGCCGACTACCCATTCTCTGTGAAATGGCACAGAGTGGCATGCTAACCCTCCCTTTAAATGTTCAAAGTGTGCTGTTGTACAGTTGTTTTGTTTTCATTAGCTCCATTCTGTTGCCATGGTTACTGAAGTAGCTTGAATTATTGTGACTCCTGCAAATATTTGTGGTTGTGAAATTTTGCATGCTGTGATGAATGTGTTAGTTGTTCCTTTCAGGCAATTTATTTAAATAAACAGTAGCGATTGTATGACTTTCCATATTGGCATTAATGGGCATATGGGCATTGGACAAATGTGCTTGCATTTGGCGGTTGAATTTGGAAATTTTTATATGTGGAAGTTATGTGCCTTAATGGGGCAATTTTCATAGCTCTTCATTTCAAGTGCTGTCAATTGTAAACCATTTTATACCATTAGAATCAAGCAGTATGCAATTGTATGACTTGCCATATTAGATGCATGGACAAATATGCTTGTTTTTGGTCATTGAATTTGGAAATTTTATACGTGGAAGTTATGTACCTTTAAAATGGTTCAATTTTCATGTCTCTTCATTTCAAGTGGTGTCAATTATAAACCATAACATGCCATTAAAAGCAGATTCGCCAAAAAGATACAAGATACAAGATACAAAAATGTATAAATTTATCCTCAGTGGTTGAACATGGGAACATTAGCCAATGTATGGCTAGTGACACCGAGCGTGTACAGAAATAACAAGTGATATTTAGGATTAAGAACAGTATGTAAAATTAAGAACAGTATGTAAAATTGAAATGTAAAATTGTCTAGATAAAATCGATTAACATTGAATAGTCATTTGTGTCAAGAGACTATTTATCTACTTGACTTTTGCAGAAGTAGCACTTGCACGAGAAACCAAACCAAGTATTTAGACAAAGAGTATGCAATTGTATGACTTGCCATATTGGGCACATGGACAAATATATGCCTGTGTTTGGCCATTGAAACTTTCATATATATGAGGGCGGGGGTTCAAATCTCACCCCAGGAACTCACTTAAGTCTGAGCTCATGGGCCATTAAATGGAGGCGGGTTGTATCCAGTATTCTATGCTGGGGCAACTGAAAGACCCTGAGCATCCCTGAATTAATAGGGTATGTTCCAGACTCCCAGTCTTCTCATCTCATCATCATACGGTGGTCAGCAAAAAATAAAAGTCCAGCTCCCTCCACAAAGATAATGGTTGAGCTGCCCTAGCTGATCAGGGGTACACAAGCACAACACAAGTCAAGTCAAGTCATATATGCAGATGATATATATGCTTTAATGGGTCAATTCTGATGGTTTCCCTTCAAGTGGTTTCAATTACAAACCATTAAAAGCAGATTTGCCAACCAAATATTGTTAGATTCTCTGATGCTGAAGGCGTGATTATGTTCCGTCTTATGTTACCAATTAGGGTGATACCCGCAATACCCTAACACGGCCGACAGGCTCGACACCTACTTTTGCGCCCTTGAACGCCTCATTTAGTCTCATCCTATTCGAGGTTTTTTATCTTCAAAATCCTTTTACCATTTATTGATAGTGAGGATGAAAGTACTGCCTGAGGTCACAGTGGTTTTGCCCTTGCCCCACAAAAAAAGAAAGCTCTACAGTAGAGTGCTTTTAGTCTCATTGACAGCTTTCGATCGTGTCACGATATCAGTTTTTTATGCTATTCAAGCTGTTGGATCAGTATCGTTGTGTGGTTATCTAAGCTGTGGGCTTACAACGCTGGTATTCCTCTTGTGTACTCTTGCACACTTTTTTATGCAGGTCCGTTTCATTATGATTTCACCTTTATAAATTATATTCTGAAATGAGTCAGCAACTTTGATTTTTAAGATAATGACGATTTTCATCGCAATGTTCACAGTTGTCGTGTCAATATTGATAACATAGAAGTGTCAACTTAGATTCCATATATGCAGTCACACAACTAAAAGTCTGGTTGATAAATGCCTGATGAAAATAGAAAATCCAATAAATGTATACCTGCCAGATGTTATAAGGATAAGTAGCGGATGATAGATTTGAAAAAATATATCTTTGGAAGTTGGTTGCTTTTATAAATGTCATTCAAACAGTTTTTATTGACTAAAATAACAATACAAATTCTCGCTATACATACATTCACAATAAAATGTAAATGCTAAAATCTTTTGACTGAATTCTGACATGCATGTACAACAAATTTTAGGTAAAGAACATGTAATGCCATTAAGTGTACATAATGAAGTAATTCACAGACATGCATCTGATGGGCAGAGTTCCTATTAAATTGCAATATGGCTAGAAAGTTGCTAATATCCTACAAAAACCCAACATTTTGATGGGTTGAATACTTTGACGCCCCATGAGTGGTTTTCACTCAGTTTCCTCATTTGCCATTCAAGCTTCATTTGATGCGTTATGTTTTCTTTTTCAACAAATTTCACTCGAGTTAGTCTGGCGTGCTCATTGTTGACATTTTCGCAATATTTCTGCCATGTTTCCTGTTCAATTTACTAGCTTTCGATTTCATCCGCGTGCTCTTTGGAGCCCCTCTGCTTTCCGGCTTTTGATCAGTCCAGACATCTATCTGTCAAACATGTCACACTGCAGCCGATAATACCGGATATTGTTCTATTTCCTCCTTGGTGCAATGAGCTGCGATCGTACATTTCCGATTCACGTCACACTATATAAATTGTCTCAGATATCTCAGAAATGTCCAATAAGACAAGAATGTGTGGTATGGTGTACGATGTACTTTGGTAACCACCAGACGACTGTCTGATAGAGCCCTGCGCGGTCACCCAAAAGCACGACCGCCCCGCCCCGCAATGGACTAAGCTTGACCGCGACCGCACCGCCCCGCACTGCTGAAAAGCTGACCACGACCGCGACCGCCCCACATGCTTGAGGCCTGACCGCGACCGCCCTGCACCGCATGCGGACATGGTATGCTTGACCGCGACCGCCCCGCTTGACCGCAATATGACCGCAGATGTTCGCAGTTCAAAAGGTTTTGTGACTCAGGTCCTTTGTTCTAAGAATATATATATATGAAACTAATCATATAACTAGAGTTTCGATCGGGACCGATGCGAAGGGAGAGCTCTCGCATGTCGAGTGGGCGTGGTGTAGTTAGGTTGATGTCACCTTTTCGTCACTGGGAATGAGTATTAAAAGAAATAGTGTGTATCGTTCATTAGATATATTTCAATGTAGCGAACTGTGACTCTGTTGCATATATGCAGCATCAGTAACAAAGCACCCGGGACTAGTTTTTGCACTGTATTTGGCATTCTTCCGAAAGTATATATATAGAATGGTCTGCATTTGGTCAGCATTTGGTCAGCATTTGGCCTGCATGATGAGAATTTTGGTCTGCATTCTCCTAATCTCCTAGAAAAATCTTGGTTATTTATGCTCATTACCTTTTTTTAAACTACCACTTAAAAGACTGGATTTTATTATTTTAAGACAGGGTCTTGTAATCAACTGTGGATTACAGAGAGTGGAAATCATTGATGATGGCTTAAATGCAATTAATAGAAACAACCTCAATTGGATGAAATTCTAGATTATACAGCCTGCAAAAACAAAATTTGTATAGCCTTCTTGAAATAAACTTTGTTGATAGGGGTATACATGGGTCTCAAAAACAGATGGGGTGTCAAATGTTGGATTTTAAGGAAAAATTAATGTCTCATGTCCCATTTTATCGAAGCATAAATGATAAAGAAATGTATCAAATGTTTGTCACTTTTTATTAGTCAATCTGTCAGTGTCTCTCAATTTTTAAGAGGGCCAGTGTCCCTGTGTCACTTTTTAAGAAGGGCAGTGTCCCCATGTCGATTGTTAATTGCCATTGATCATTGAACTTCCTCAACAGCAATAGGTCAGGTGTCATCTTCAAGTGAACTAATCCACTCAATTACAATTAGACAGTTATGTTTTTCCACTTTTCTGAGTTGAATAAAACAAGTTTCCATATTTTTTATTTCGATTTCTTGTAGGCCTATAATAAAAAATTCTAATAAATTGTTGTTTTTTTGCAATCTATCATTTTGAAGAAAAATAAAGTCCTGATATTCAGTCATAACTGTCCCCATGTCCCCGGGTGTTACGTCCCCATGTCCCCGGGGGTTAAGTCCCCATGTCCCCGGGGGTTACGTCCCCATGTCCCCGGGGGTTACGTCCCCAAGTCCCCGGGGGTTACGTCCCCATGTCCCCGGGGGTTACGTCCCCAAGTCCCCGGGGGTTACGTCCCCAAGTCCCCGGGGGTTACGTCCCCATGTCCCCGGGGTTACGTCCCCATGTCCCCGGGGTTACGTCCCCATGACCCCGGGGGTTACGTCCCCATGACCCCGGGGGTTACGTCCCCATGTCCCCGGGGTTACGTCCCCATGTCCCAGAGGGTTAAGGCCCCATGTCCCCGGGGGTTACAGCCCCATGTCCCCGAGGGTTACGGCCCCATGTCCCGGGGGTTACGTCCTATGTCCCCGGGGTTACGTCCCATGTCCCCGGGGGTTAAGTCCCCATGTCCCCGGGGGTTACGTCCCCATGTCCTCGAGGGTTACGTCCCCATGTCCCCGGGGGTTACGTCCCCATGTCCCAGGGGTTACGTCCCCGGGGGTTACGTCCCCATGTCCCCGGGTTTTACGTCCCCATGTCCCCAGGGGTTACGTCCCAATGTCCCCGGGGGTTACGTCCCCATGTCCCCAGGGGTTACGTCCCCATGTCCCCGGGGGTTACGTCCCCATGTCCCCGAGGGTTACGGCCCCATGTCCCGGGGGTTACGTCCCATGTCCCCGGGGTTACGTCCCATGTCCCCGGGGGTTAAGTCCCCATGTCCCCGGGGGTTACGTCCCCATGTTCTCGAGTGTTACATCCCCATGTCCCCGGGGGTTACGTCCCCATGTCCCCTGGGGTTACGTCCCCGTGTCCCCAGGGGTTAAGTCCCCATGTCCCCGGGGGTTACGTCCTCATGTCCCCGGGGGTTACATCCCCATGTCCCCGAGGGTTACGTCCCCATGTCCCCGGGGGTTACGTCCCCATGTCCCTGGGGGTTACGTCCCCATGTCCCCGGGGTTACTTCCCCATGTCTCCGGGGGTTACGGCCCCATGTCCCAGGGGTTACGTCCCCATGTCCCGGGGTTACGGCCTCATGTCCTGGGGGTTACGTCCCCATGTCCCCGGGGGTTACGTCTCCATGTCCCCGGGGGTTACGTCCCCATGTCCCCGGGGATTACGTCCCCATGTCCCCGGAGGTTACGTCCCCATGTCCCCGGGGTTACGTCCCCATGTCCCCGGGGGTTACGTCCCCATGTCCCCGGGGTGTGTCCCCATGTCCCCGGGGGTTATGTCCCCATGTCCCCGGGGGTTTTGTCTCCATGTCCCCGGGGGTTACGTCCCCATGTCCCCGGGGATTACGTCCCCATGTCCCCGGAGGTTACGTCCCCATGTCCCCGGGGTTACGTCCCCATGTCCCCGGGGGTTACGTCCCCATGTCCCCAGGGCTGTGTCCCCATGTCCCCGGGGGTATGTCCCCGGGGGTATGTCCCCGGGGTATGTCCCCATGTCCCCGTGGGTATGTCCCCGTGGGTATGTCCCCGGGGGTATGTCCCCGGGGGTATGTCCCCGGGGGTATGTCCCCGGGGGTATGTCCCCGGGGGTATGTCCCCGGGGTATGTCCCCGGGGGTATGTCACCATGTCCCTGGGGGTAAATGGTCGCCCCCTCCTTAGTAGATATTAAATGGTTGCCCCCTTATCCTATCTATCTATCTATGTATCTATCTATGTATCTATCTATGTATCTATCTATGTATCTATCTATGTATCTATGTATCTATCTATCTTGTTATCTTAGCACCTTAGTAGATATTAAATGGTTGCCCCCTTATTCTTAGGAGATATTAAATGGTCGCCCCATTAAATGGTCGCCCCCTTATCTATCTATCTGGCAAAACAACTTACACATAGAACTCGCATGTGTTCCGCTTGCGACACAAATTCTAGTTTTGTTTTCAATGTGCAGTCCCCCCCCCCCTGTCCTAAGCCCACTCTGCCCATTATTTGCAATGTCGGAGAAACTTTTCTTGGACAAGAGGAGTGACCATTGGTCAGGCTGTCATTGCACATGCCACATTAACAACAACCACTTACAAATGCAACCATTGGTTAGGCAAGATCCTTGTGCCTAAATTGACAGCAGTTCAATAATCCAAATAGGCATGTAGTGCGTGTTTACTTGACTAGAAAACAACCTGTCAATTTCAGCTGCAATCATTAGGGGAAAGCTATCGCTCTCCCAATGATGAAACATTGAATGGATGACTAATGATTACAGTCTACAGATTTGTCTCACTCTGTCGTCTTTTTCTGTAGATATTATCTAGAGAATAAGATTTATTTACAAGTTTTAAAAGTTTGAAATTAAGTGACTTAAAAATAAAAAATATACCTTTCACTTTTACTTTGTTAATCTGAAAATGCATCTTATTCAGTTAATTGTACTAAAATCTAAGATTTTCACATGTATGTAATGGTTAAAGTCATTCATGTAATACTAACAAATATATATTTATTTTTGTTTTTTATAATATTGAAAATATTCCTAATTACACCATTTTGCAAGTAATTATTACATTTTGGTCCTTGTGGGGTAAAAGTGGAATGACACTGTTTGAACAAGCACTGGGTGATAGCAGATATGCATGATTGGTTCCACTAGCTACAGGTGTGTGTAAGAACCAACAGGCTTTTATAAAAAAAAGAGAAATCAAGTTTTATTAATTAGCTTAACTTGATTGTGGAAAAATAATAATATTGAAAAGAAGAAGGCCATGGTATGCAATTAATGCATAATTACAATTGCCTAGGTGTTAGGCTGTACCTATTATTACCAGGTTGCATTATAATCATTAAATTAGGAAATACCCATTTTATGTGGAGGTATTGATACAATAACTGTAAAAATAAAATATTTCATATTTTACATGCCAATGAAATCATGGTTTATTGCTATTCTTATATTATTATTAATGTTTCTACCAGGCTACTAAAACACTAAATCTTGATTTCTCAAACTTTAGGTGAATTGCCACTTGTTATAGGGGTATTGACCCAATTGCTTTGTCTTGAGACAACAATGGGGGTCCAACAATAGATACCCTTATGCAGCTATATTATACACTTCTTGTCTATTAAGAATGTTGGCATATTAATATCACATTCTAATGTTATTAATGCAATTCTCTTCTAAAATATTTACACAATTCTGCAAAAATGCAAAAGATTGATTTTTCTAACTTTGGTATACTTACGACTGAGAACAGATGAAGGTCCAATAACTTTGGATGTTAATTTTCAAAAAGAACAACAAATTTCATTTACTAATAAGCCTACACATATTATTGATGTTACATAAACTGATATGTTCAAGTTTAGGAATTATGTAATATATGCCAATTACTGAATGTCATCTATATCACTATATTTTCCCTAAATTAAAAAAAATTTATACCTATGTAACAGAAAATACTGATAGATTCTGAAGTTTGCGGTCATTTGCGGTCATATTCTGACCGCATGGATTGCCCGCCCCGCGACCGCTTGGCCAAAAGTATGACCATGACCGCCCTGCCCCGCAAAGGTCTCAACCTGACCGCGACCGCCCCACACCGCATGCGGTCAAGGAAACTGTGACCGCACCGCCCCGCGGGCTGCGGTCCTTGCGGGCGACCGCATTGCGGTCTGTCCGCGCAGGGCTCTACTGTCTGACTGTCAATACTGTTAGCAGTAACTAATCACAGAATTATAACTGTTAAGTGACAATTATATTAGGGTTGCACTGGTTTCCAAAGTCCTCTCCTAATCCAGAGTCCTAATATTTGGGTCCTGTACTTGAGTCTGATTCTATGATCAATAATGGTATGTCAAGCAACCTTCATAAGCAGCATTCTAGCTGGTCTTTGTTTCAGAGGATTTCATCATTACTTAATTCAGCTAGTGTTGTTAAGCTCTTCTTAGTCGTTTATGATATACGAAATGTATATTTTTCGATATCGATTTTACATTAAGGTATCAGCAATGAGTTCTTTTCAGGCAAAAGTACAACACAAAGGACTACAGCAAGCTTCTACAGTTTACAGCTAGTCCATGACATCTATGTTAATGTTAATTGCTTAATCAGTCTGACATACACCACTTTGATATCAATCCAATATCAATGAAACAGCAGCAAACATCAATGAAACCAACAAGACATCAATGAAACATCCATCAGACATCAATCAGACAAGTATGAGCTTTTGGTGACTGATGATCTCGGATGACTACGGAATTATCGCAATCGTTTGCAATAATTTGCTGATTAAAGCGATAGATCATCCTGTCACTTGATCGGATGATGAAGGATCTAAGGGGGTCTGGATGAGGGTTTGGGAGGCAAGGGAGACTAAACTAAAATGGTGGAGATGCACATACATTTTGAGTTCAATGCGAATACCAACTTTTGTGTCCACTGGCCAGGGTGAAGTCTTTTGTGAAAATGTGGTCTGTATGATAGCAAATTAATTTCAGAAAGAATCCATGAGGCTTAGAGTAAAGGAATTGACGTACATGTAGGTTGAAGGGTGTAACTTGGTGTTGGGATAAAGGACAAGACTGAAATGACACTTTGGGTGAAATTATAACAATAGAAAATATTTGTCTCTTCCAATTTTATTTTAAGAAACTTTAACTGACACTGGTCACCACACCAAAAATCTGTCGATGTCAATGATGTATATCTATGCCTTTTAGAAAAAGTATAATAAATTTGAATTTGCTATCTTCACAATTATGGTGCAGAATTTCAGGCATTTTTTATACAAGGCTATTTTCTGTGTCATTTTGATAGGGTTGACTAGAGTCCACACTGTATCTGTGCCATATTGCTTAACTTGTTAAGTAACATTTAAAGTGAATACATTGCTTGTGTATCAATATTGAACATGAATGATAACCTCATTGCTGGTAGTATGATTTATATCTCTCTGGTGCAACATCAAAGATGTTTGCTTAGTTCCAATATTCTTCCAAACTCTCAGCTTATAGCTAAATCTCTCATATCTCATATATCTATCCAATTTTAGAGCCTCTCCTCATTTTGTGGATACAGTAGCTTCTCCTTGTGTTTGCTCGCATCCAAAATATGAATGATTAATATTTGTCTGCTGGGACAACACAAGGCACATGCTCAAATGTTTACCCTGCAGTTTGTCTAACAATTCTCTTCTTTCAATCTTCTCATTCCATTGTCTAGTCCTCATTGCCAATTTTGTCTTTCATTGTCTTTCTCTTTTGCTTCTTCTTTTTTTATTGTGTCTTTGAATCTAGTCCTTGGTAATATTCTTTGCAAGCCTGGGCTAAGTGGGCTTGCTAGATTCTAGGTGAATTTTAGATTATCTCTTGTGTGGCTTTGTCTTTCTTAGTAAATATTTGTAGGTGCATGCAGTCAAGATACCAGTTTGTCAGATCAGCCATTGCCAAAATAGGTTTGAAATATTACAAAATTATCGAAATGCATACATTCCAAGGACGCAACTTAAATTGTTTAATTGTGATAACAATATACCAATAACGGGACTTGTGAGGGCAATATGGGATTTTGACAGCCCAAGAGCAGGGCCATTTCAACCCGAAAGTTCATTGTCGGCCCTGAGCGAAGCGAGGGCCGACAAAACTTGAGGGCTGAAATGGCCCTGCTCGAGGGCTGTCAAAATCCCATATTGCCCGAAACTAAGTCTCGTTATTACTATTATTGCCACAACTTCAGAAAGTTATAGGCCTACCTTATTCCAATTCAAATATGAACTATGCCATATGAACTAAACAAAGGTCCTCCAGGCTCCACCTCACCCAGGTAATATTCATCAATAGATCGTCTATCTCATGGAAGACTCAGTCATAGCAAATTTTGCACTTTTCAGCAATCCTGAAATTCTGAAAACTAAACAAATCAGCAGATAACTTCTGTTTCCTGCCACTGATTGTATTGAAAGCTATAGTATTGTGTTCGGCTTGGAGCTGTGATCGTGCAGAAACATAAATGACGTTCAAAAAATGAGAATTTATTTAATAAAGTAATTTTGACTGATTATTCCAGGAAGCTGCGAGACAGTGGCTTCATTATTTTAATTTCCATACTAGGTCAAAGTGGTTTGACTGAAGCCGACTCTGTGAATCTGCCACAAATCCAGTGGAAGACTCTTCCACAAAAAAATGGAGGATGATTCAGCCAAAACCTAGCTTTGACTGAGTCTTCCACTAGACTTGTGGCAGATTCATAGAGTCGGCTTCAGTCAAAACATTTTGACCTTTGCAGCTTGAACAACAAACAACTTTTTGGAGGGAATAATTCAACGGAAGACTCAGTCAAAGCAGGTTTAACTGTTTTTTACCTCATAAGTTCCCATTGTGCTACTCCGATTCTGTTGTGGAAGACTCAGTCAAACCACCGAAACCTAGTTTTACATAAGACTAGCCTTTCTATGTTTTCAAATGATGCATAAGCTTAAAAGGTTAAATCAGTTTGTATGTTGAAATGACTGATTGTCCTCCTGCATTGTATCATGGAAGACTAGGTCAAATCAATTGAGTTGAGTGAGATGAGCCATGAAAGATGTCAGTTTTCCATGGAGAAGTGCAATAAAAGAGGGTAAAAATGTCCCAAAATACCGAGAGTTTGAAGGAGTGGTGTGTGGTAATAAACAGACCCATTGGGCTTATTTCTTGTGCCATTTGGTGCTACAGATCCTCTAGTTTATTTTTCCGAAATATTTCAAAATTCAGTCAAATTGATTTGACTGAGTCTTCCTTGAGATAGACGAGATGATTGTTCAATCCAAGCTTAAGTTTTCAAGTCTCAAGTTTACAGGCATGACATACAATTGAAACCAAGAAAACCTGCCAGTGCTTTTTAACCACCTGCATAAATCTGATGACATCACAATGCTCATGACATCACAACTGATGTCGTGGCCACCTGGTGTATAATTCAGAACTTCATTGTTGGCCCTGCAGGAGGGCCGACAATAATCATATCGGCCCTGGCCAAGGGCCATTATTCATTGTCGGCCCTGATAGAGGGCCATTATTCATTGTCGGCCCTGATAGAGGGCCATTATTCATTGTTGGCCCTGGCAGAGGGCCTTTATTCAATATTGGCCCTGATGGAAGGGCGACAATGATTTTAATTGCCCTGGTGGGGGGGGGGGCGTTCTGGGAGATTGTCACATGGCAAAATGGTGACAATCTCTTACTTGTCGGCCCTGGTATGTGGCAATAATACGTCTTCTGCGTTGTTCTCGCCATAGCAGCCATCGACAAAGTCCTCCTCCTCCTCCTCCTCCTCCTCCTCTAGCTTCTCCCTCTAGCTTCTTCCTCGTTCTTTTTACGTAATTGTGAGATTGTTTACTGCTTCCTTCCTTGCCTCTTTCCTTCCCCTCTTCTCCTTCCTTCCTTCCTTCCTTCCTTCCTTCCTTTATCTCCTTCCTTTCTTACCTCCTTCCTTTCTTACCTCCTTCCTTTCTTACCTCCTTCCTGACACTATAGATAGCAAATCATCTTAGTAGAAGCTATAAAAGAAGGTATATAAAACCTCTGCAACCATCTTGGTCTATAACATAGTCTATCTCCAATGCACACCCTATTGAATTAGCTGACATGTGAACCCCATGGGTTTGACCCCAGTATTATGTTTTTGCTTATACCCTGACCTTTGACATCTTCACTTAGCATATACTCAACTAGGGGCCTATGGGGATCACCCTCATCCAAAGCTGATCCATGCCACCAACCTATTCCCTGTGGATCTCCGCTGTTTGATCCTTGCCTATTCCTGAAAGGGGTACTACAGGGAGACCATGTAAGCCTGTGTCTTTTTTTTTCCGTGACTGTTTTGGAAGGGAATTCTTCAGTGCTTCCATGTGGGCCTATGTGTTTTTCAAGAGTCTTTCTTTTGAAGATATATCGCTATTGGATGGATTTCTTCATCTAAATGTAAGTTTTGGGTTGTTATCAATATTGACGTATTGATAAAAAGGACATCTGTCGGTCTTGTAACTGATCGAAAGCCTATCTTACTAGAGCTTTTATTGGCAAACTATGTAAGTGAGCAAGAGTTTTTGAAACTCTCTAAATGAGGTGTCTCATGTAAGAGCTGAAACAGCATCATGTCAGCATGCATCTATACAGTGTACATCCCATGGTTACCCAGCAATAATGTAATTTCCTAATTGGATACACCAATACCATTTGTGGGTAATTTCCTGTTGAAATGATATTAATTTGCTGAAAAATGATTTTGAAGGTGTTTAATTATTTCACAAGTTAGCAATATTACTCTACTTAGTTTCGCCAAACGATGTCTGGTGTGAGGCGTTGAATTGTTTATGAAGCGTAGGTAATTGTGTGATAAGCCATGTTGTTAGTTTAACATCTTGCAGAGAAGTTGTATACTTTCAAAGCCTGAGGCTAGGCAGGTTTATAATTAGATTTTCTACAACATAAAGTGGCCTGGCATTAATATTTCAAATGCACTTTTGCCCTTATAGCTGCTGTGTTACTTCCTTGTATCTTTTAAAAATGCAACGTTTGCTATTTGAATGTGTGCTATTTGTTTCTTCTACTGTACTAATACAAGCTAATGTCATATGGATGGTAATACAAAGGACTACAGCAACCTTTTACAGTTTACAGATAGTCCATGACATCTATGTTAATGTTAATTGCTTAATCAGTCTGACATACACCACTTTGATATCAATCCAATATCAATGAAACAGCAGCAAACATCAATGAAACCAACAAGACATCAATGAAACATCCATCAGACATCAATCAGACAAGTATGAGCTTTTGGTGACTGATGATCTCAGATGACTACGAAATTATCGCAATCGTTTGCAATAATTTGCTGATTAAAGCGATAGATCATCCTGTCACTTGATAGTATGATGAAGGATCTAAGGGGGTCTGGATGAGGGTTTGGGAGGCAAGGGAGACTAAACTAAAATGGTGGAGTTCAATGTGAATACCAAATTTTTGTGTCCACTGGCCAGGGCGAAGTCTTTTGTGAAAATGTGGTCTGTATGATAACAAATTAATTTCAGAAAGCATCCATGAGGCTATGGATGCTTAGAGTAAAGGAATTTATGAACATGCAGGTTGAAGGGTGTTGGGATAAAGGACAAAACTGAAATGACACTTTGGGTGAAATTATTACAATGGAAAATATTTATTTCTCCCAATTTTTCTTGCGGATAAGGGATCTACAGAGACATTTTAATTGAATCGGGTTACCACATCAATTATCTGTCAATGTTGATGATATATATCTATGCCTTTTAGAAAAAGTATAATAACTTTGAATTTGCTTTCTTCACAATTATGGTGCAGAATTTCAGAAATTTTTTCTACAGGGTTATATTTTGTGTCATTTTAATAGGGTTTCAATACTTGATTAGAGTCCACACTATATCTGTGCCATATTGTTCAGCTTGTTAAGTAACATTTAAAGTGAATGCATGCTTGTGTATCAATATTGAACATGTATGATAACCTCATTGCTGGTAGTATGATTTATGTCTCTCTGATGTTTCATCAAAGATGTTTGCTTAGTTCCAATATTCTTCCACACTCTCAGCTTATAGCTAAATCTCTCATATCTCATATATCCAATTTGAGAGCCTCTCCTCATTTTGTAGATACAGTAGCTTCTCCTTGTGTTTGCTCGCATCCAAAATATGAATGATTAATATTTGTCTGCTGGGACAACACAAGGCACATGCTCAAATGTTTACCCTGCAGTTTTGTCTAACAATTCTCTTCTTTCAATCTTCTCATTCCATTGTCTAGTCCTCATTGCCAATTTTGTCTTTCATTGTCTTGTCTTTCTCTTTTGCCTCTTCATTAATTATTGTGTCTTTGAATCTAGTCCTTGGTAATATTCTTTGCAAGCCTGGGCTAAGTGGGCTTGCTAGATTCTAGTTGAATTTTAGATTATCTCTTGTGTGGCTTTGTCTTTCTTAGTAAACATTTGTAGGTGCATGCAGTCAAGATACCAGTTTGTCAGATCAGCTATTGCCAAAATAGGTTTGAAATATTACAAAATTATCGAAATGCATACATTCCAAGGACAAATTATTTAATTGTGGAAACACTATGTCTTCCTCCTTGTTCTCGTCATAGCAGCAATCAAAAATGTCCTCCTCCTCCTCCTCATTCTCCTCTAGCTTCTTACTCTAGTTTCTTCCTCTAGCTTGTTCCTCTAGCTTCTCCCTCTGGCTTCTTCCTCTAGTTCTTCCTCTAGCCTCTTCCCGTAGCCTCTTCCCCTAGCCTCTTCCTCTACCTCTTCCTCTAGTTTCTTCCTCTAGCTTCTCCCTCTGGCTTCTTCCTCTAGCTTCTTACTCTAGCTTCTCCCTCTAGCTTCTTCCACTAGATTCTTCTTCCTCCTCCTCCTTCTCCTCCTCCTCCTCCTCCTCCTCCTCTTCCTCCTCCTTCTTCTCCTCCTCCTCCTCCTCCTCCTCCTCCTCCTCCTCCTCCTCCTCCTAACCCTCTTCTAGCTTCTTCCTCTAGCTTCTTCCTCTAGCTTCTTCCTCTAGCTTCTTCCTGTGTTCCTTCCCCCTCTTCTCCTTCCTTCCTTCCTTTCTTACCTCCTTCCTGACACTATAGATAGCAAATCATCTTAGTAGAATCAATAAAAGAAGCTATAAAACCTCTGCAACCATCTTGGTCTATAACATAGTCTATCGCCAATGCACACCCTATTGAATTAGCTGACATGTGAACCCCATGGGTTTGACCCGAGTATTATGTTTTTGCTTATACCCCTGACCTTTGACATCTTCACTTAGCATATACTCAACTAGGGGCCTATGGGGATCACCCTCATCCAAAGTTGATCCATGCCACCAACCTTATTCCCTGTGGATCTCTGCTATTTGATCCCTGCCTGTTCCTGAAAGGGGTACTACTGGGAGTCCATGTAAGCCTGTGTCTTTTTTCTGTTCTGTGCCTGTTTGGGAAAGGAGTTCTTCAGTCTCTGAAGGCCTGTTTGTTTATCAATAGTCTTTCTTTTGAATAGATGTTGCTATTGGTTAGATTTATTGATCTTAATTTAAGTTTTGGCTTGTTATAAATATTGACATAATATTGATAAAAAGGATATGCCGTTGTCTAGTGGATAAGGTGCTCGCCTGGTAACTCAGACGTTGCAGGTTCGAGTCCCGGCCATGGCATGGAGGAACTGAGCAGATCCTCCATAACTCTTTGCTTCACTCCACCCAGGTGTACATGGGTACTTGGCTACAGGCAGTGATGGCGATTGTAGAGTGACTTAGCATTGTGGCGCCTTATACGGCTGCCTGGCTGCATACTCCCTGGGGAGTTGAGAAAGGCTCATGCTTGAACAGGCCTGCCAAGGGTGTAATTGTACAGTCTGTTGAGATGGACTCTGTCTATGTAATGGACGTTAAAAAAAATATATATAAACATTTACATTTATATCTGTCGGTCAACCGATCGAAAGCCTATCTTATCTAGCGTTTCCAGTGGCAGGAGTTTTTGAAACTCTCTAAATGAGCAAGAGTTTTTGAAACTCTCTAAATGATGGTGTCTCATGTAAGAGCTGAAACAGCATCATGTCAGCATGCATCTATACATCCCATGGTTACCCAGCAATAATGTAATTTCCTAATTGGATACACCAATACCATTTGTGGGTAATTTCCTGTTGATATGATATTAATTTGCTGAAAAATAATTTTGAAGGTGTTTAATTATTGCACAAGTAGGCAATATTGCTCTACTTAGTTTCACCAAACGATAGCTGGTGTGAAGTGTTGAATTGTTTATGAAGTGTAGGTAATTTTGTGATAAGCCATGTTGTTAGTTTAACATCTTGCAGAGAAGTTGTATACTTGCAGAGCCTGGGGCTAGGCAGGTCTATAATTAGATTTTCTTCAACATAAAGTGGCCTGGCATTAATATTTCAAATGCACTTTTGCCCTTATAGCTGCTGTGTTACTTCCTTGTATCTTTTAAAAATGCAATGTGTGCTATTTGAATGTGTGCTGTTTGTTTCTTCTACTGTACGTACTAACACAAACCAATATCATATAACATGGATGATTTACCACTATACGAAGCTAGGTTTTTGTACTGAACGGGGGCTGATTAACAGGAATACAACGAAACCTGCCTGTATCATTATGATTGAACTAAGGGGCTGGGCGGCTATACAAACTGGGCCTGCTCAGTTGAAAGACAATATATGCCTGCAATCATAGCTGTTGGTTCAGGCCTAATCCACTGAAGGTCTTTGCCTGCAAAGGTTCGAACCCGGATCGGGAACCCAAAATTTTCAGTGGGACTTCATGAGCAAAATCTCAGCTGGATGCCCTTTGGAGGAAATGTTAAATTGGAGGCCCCTTGTATTATTGTATGTGCTGGGCAAATGAAAGATCCCTCACATGGGGTAAATGTGTTACATATTGAGGACATTCAATCCCATATAATCAAACAACATGTTGTGATTGCCGAGAACTGGGCTTAGAGGACTGCACTTAACATATCATAAGCATGCATGTCGCTTCATGAATTTGAAGGTTATCAAAAACCACCCTTCAATTTGAAATCTGCTGTAGTATTGGACAAAGATGTAACGATCTTATGCAACATTATTCAAGAATATTCTCAATTATCAGTTTTGATTAGATTAAATAAATTCTGCGTTTTCCATGTCTGTTCAACATCCGGGTCACAGAACAACGGTTCCCGGATGTTACATAATAACACCCCAAGGTCATTTAACATTCCACTGAAACAGGCAATCTGGTATCTTTTGTGGCAATAATCCTCACAGCTGATTTAATTATGTTTTTTCTGAGCCATGGATGTTTTGGTTAATTTCTCCGTTTCTCGGTTTTCCATTTCTTCCATTAAATGTCCTGCTGTGGAGCCCCAGGTTTGAAAAATTCCAATTAGGTTTAATTATATCCTGTATTGTCTAACAACATGCTGTTCAATTGAATCAATGTAGCATGATTGAATATTGAACAGATGGGACATTACATTAACAAGGGGAATTTTCGATCTACAATATGGGATAATTTCTTAATTTGCAATTTAAATACATATTTGATATTGTATGCAAATTCGTTATTTCGTTTTTGTTAGTTGGTGTAATTAAATGATTAAGTTATGAAAGTGGTTTAACTGACTGCAAAATATTGAAAGTTAGGAATGTATTGAGAGCTGCTATCAATCAATGTTATTTGCTTTTGCGTTGGTGCGACTAAGAAAATGTGGAATAGTGGCCTCTCAGCTATGCAGTCTGCAAATGTTGTTGAAAACTAGGCCACACATTACGTGTTTGGCCTGAACAAAGAAAGAATTAAAATGTGAGAGAATGAAAGGATGAAAGACTGATAGAATGCAAGAGATAGATAGATAGATAGATAGATAGATAGATAGATAGATAGATAGATAGATAGATAGATAGATAGATAGATAGATAGATAGATAACTTTGTGTGCTATCCTAATGTTATTTTGACGGCATACTTCTTGTTAACTAGTATGTACACTCTTGAAATAATGTTAAATAAAGTCAATCAATCAATCAATCAATCAATCAATCGATAGATAGATAGATAGATAGATAGATAGATAGATAGATAGATAGATAGATAGATAGATAGATAGATAGATAGATAGATAGATAGATAGAATAGAAATATAACGGATACTTGAATAACGAGAAAGTGGGACAGATAGATAGATAATAAAGACATTTCTCTGCGAGTAATCATAAATTAATCAAGAATCCTTAGAATTGATTAAATTCATTTTCTTCTTGCGATTTGGCCAAACACAATGAGGAGAGAAATTTGATAATGTCATGAAATGCACTGGACATGAACCAGAAAATTTCATGATTTCATTTTCGTTCCAGTGGCCTTGGGTTCATCAGCATTCAGGCAAGAAAATTGATGTCCCAAATTGTGGGGCGAAATGTTGGTCAATGCGGTTATGTAATGTTGTATGGCATTGTACTGCTTGTTGCAATAGCCAATCAGATAGCCTGGTGTTGTCACGTGACTGGGCGATAAATGGTGATTAGATCTTCAGATGTGATTGGAAAGATAAAGAAGATATATCGAGATAGGTAGATAGATAGATAGATAGATAGATAGATAGATAGATAGATAGATAGATAGATAGATAGATAGATAGATAGATAGATTGATAGATTGATGGATTGATAGATAGACAGATCTAGATAGACAGGTAGATAGACAGGTAGATAGACAGACAGATTGACAGATAGATAGACAGTTAGATAGTTACACAGATGAAGAAACCAATTACAAGATGCCCTAAGAGAAAGAAAAATATAATAACCAAGTACACTAGACTAGTGTACTTAGTTATTATATACTAGTCTAGTAAGCACACATTCTCCATTTATTTCACTTTCTCACCAATTAGAATGGAAAACATCTAGAGACTGGTTCTCACTTCTCTATCATAAATTATTCAGCTGGGCAAATTTTCAGGGTGGGCGGAGTATATAAATTTCAAAGAAAAGCCAATTCTAAAACACTCCTAGAGAAAATTCAGCATGTGAGAAGAATTGAATTACAAATGAAAATACTTTCAAAATGTTGAAACTGAAAAATGTCAAATGTTTGATCTGTGAGTTAGATGAAAGTTTAAACAGTTTCTATTTTACTTGGTACTGTCAACAGTGAAGTACATAGATCTATTTGAATACATCGCTGGCTGGTGTGACTGTGAATTCAAATTGTTTTTGAAGTTTTGATTTTGACTTTTGGAAGCTGTACTCAGTCTGGATTCGCTGGTAATTTGATGCTAGCAACTGGTTTGAAGCATGCAGTACCTGGGTATTGTTTGGTTTGCAGTACAGGGGTTCCGGAACAGGGGAGGGGGTAGGGGGGACTAGGGAGGGGCAAGATGAGCCATTTCTATCTTAAAAAGGCCACAAGCTTGCCTCCTTTAAGGTGCAACTTGATAGTTATTTATACAAAATTTTCAATTGTCCCTTTTTATCTGACCGCCCCTGTTGCCCGGGAAGCCCCATGTAACCGTGTGAGTGGATATGGCAAACTTCTAGGAAAAGGACTTGCCACCCATATTAACTGATGAGAAAATATTTTATGAGACAAAAGAGAACAGTCCCTTGATATGTTACTTTTTGACTCCATGCATAGGTCCTTTACCTGCTGAGCGTAGACGCATACTCATTGGAGAGGAAACTGATCAATTTCTATTCCAAAATACCTCCAGCTGGGACATAGCTCATGATGACCTATATAATGAATTGCTTGTCAACTCTGAATCAAATTTCCTTGATTGTGTCCCATCCGCCCTGCCGGAATTGAACCTGTACTTTGGTGTTTTTCCAGGTTTCAAAGTGATAAAAAAAAGCAAAAAGATTTTAAAAGAATAACCTTTCGAAGATGCTCTATTCGCCTCTATCGGTGCACTGGGGTCGCGTTTACGTGGGTGTCATTAATTGGCGCGGAAAACAAAGTTACCAATGAGTGGTCATTAAAAGACTTTAAAGAGGTCAACTTCATTTGATTAGCAGACTCTTTGTAGACTTGGAGGCTGTCTTTTTGCACTTAAATTGTCTGACAGTATCTCCCTTAATTATCAAGTCAGAGCAGACATTTTCTCGTTTTGCTCGACGTCACCACATATGTGTCCCCTCCAGCCAATCAGATCACAGATGGTGGTCACGTGGTCACTAGGGAGGTCACGTGAGGGTCACATGACACAGTATGCTGATTGGACTTCCTTTGTCCCACATCCTGCAATAGGAGAAATGCAATCTGGTTTAGTTAAAGATGCTTAATGCTATTATTCATCTCATAGTATGCAATACAATGCATTGTATGGCAATCTGGTGTATGAGATAGTGGAGATGTTGGGATTGGGGTGAGGAGAGCATACTCTTAATCATAAATATTGCATACATATTGAATAGGTTGTTGGAGGATAACACAAGTATGTATGCCAGAATATCATGACAAATTTGCTAGTTTGCTTGCCATGACGGTCCAAATGTTATGAAAGACCAGTATCCGTAAGTTCCACTGATTAGTTTGATAAAATATAACAGGAAAATATTCTGAAGAGAGAAATAATCTATGTACAATATTTCGACCTTTATTTGGTCTTCATCAGGTACAGAAGGCCCATTGATCCTCCTTCATTTTTGGGCCCAGGCCTGATAGTCTAGCCCTACTTGTCACTATATAAGTATAGTATATTCAAAGGTATCATGCTCTGATAGAGCCTGCTATACTTCTTCTGGTGAGAAAATAGGTTAATTGCCTGGCCAATCAGAGAAGTTCTGACAAATGTGATCTTTGCAAGATGTTCTCTGATTGGCTGATTACAAAAATTACCTATTTTCTTTCCAGATGAAGTTAGCAAGCCTGAAGCCAGTAAGAGCATGGTACCTCACTAGCGACAAGTAAAGAAAAGATAAGGCTTAGGCCTGTGCTATATCCTTCTCATCCCCTGTTTCAGCGTGTCGTTGCCACTTTGAATTCTCACATTGGCATAATATACACCTTTAGCAGACCCAATGTGTGTTTAAAAACAATCCATATTCAAGATTGATCATATATTTGTACCATATCAAATGGCAAATGGTACACACCTACTGCTGCTATGCAGCGCTCGGTACCCTTGGTAAGATTCAATACAATATCTCTCTTGTATCAATGTACCGTATTGGGAAAATCTGCATTTTAGGGTGATCTGCTTTTTGAAGCCAAAATGGTGACCGTCTTGTATGTTGTTCAAGGTTTGGTTGATATTTTCTGTCAAAACTAAGCAATAAAACAAATATTTTGACAAAAATAATGTGGCCCAGGCTTATTGGATCAAACAGTCTCATATTTTCAATACTGGTTTAATGATTGATTTACGTTCCACTGGTATGGCAGATATTTACCGAACCTGTGTCGAAATAAGTCAGGGCGGACATAAATCTGCAAGTTTACAATGCCACAATGATCTTATTACATTTTCTCTCTGTCTTTTTGTCTGATTTCTTTCCTTCGCATTTCCCTTCTTGCCCTTCCTGCTTTCTCCTGATTGGCAGTCGTCAAGAAGCCAGAAACAGCGAGGAGGTCACAGAGCCATTCTTGACTTACAAGGCAACCTCTGCCAGGGCCAGGCAGGGACATGAGGCAGGGTATCAGGTGACACTTGAGCCAAGCAAAAGACACTGAGTCAATAGCTAGGGACATGGGAGGGACAAGAGTCAATGTCTGTCAACACAAACATCAGGCAGAACCATTTTAATTAGAGCAAAGAGGATCCACTGTGCAAAAAGAGATTTGGAGAAAGAAAAATGAAGCAGAGAAATGGAAATTGCACATTGAGAAAGCATAAGAAATGGAAAGAGTTCTGAGAGATTGTAACATGTTTGATATGCATGGTAAGCGCAGGCCTCTGAGACCAGCATTAGACACTGGTTGATTTATGAGATGGGAGAGACAATTCTCAACATGTTGCACAAAAGAATAATACTGAAGCTCAACCACACTTTGGAGGTAGCCCAAAAAACAAGCAAAACAAAACTAGAAAAACAACGACAACAAAACAACAAAGGCAGACTGAAAAAAAACGACAGAGCGAGCGTCGAACGATAGATTAAAGGCTTGACCGAAGACTTTGAGGTTAGTGCCAAAATCCTAAACATCCATTCCTTGATGAATAGGGGACACAGTTGAGCTTCAAGAGATCCAGGGATCAAGGGAGGTCACGTGATGATGGAGGACACCTGTGACGTCACAGAGGTCTGTTCAACGTCACAGAGCACACCTGTGGCATTCTGGGATAGCTCAACAGTCTGTAAGATCCTAAACTGCACACCATCTTAACAGAATCTTCACAGCATCTCTGGGGAATATCACTAAACAGTTTTATCATGTGCAGTGATTTAAGGGGTCACTAACCTGTGTAAAATCAAGACAACATATCAAACAGCAGTCACAATAGATTTATGATGTTGTTAGATGTTGATCCTTGTGAGGCATGTATAGTGGAAATGTTGCTATTTATGAATTCATTAATAAAATTGCATGCACCTGCATGCACCTGCATGCATAGATGTCATTTGAATGAGATGTCAGAAGACGGTCCCCTTTATCAGAGGCTACATTCTAAAACCAGCTCCCGTCACTTTTACAGCTGAAACCATTATTAAAGCAACAAGAAATTATCATTCCTACTGTAAATAAACAATCGTTTTCTACCATAAAATGACAATTTTTTGTATTTATAACGGCAGCTACCGTTTAAGAGATGCACTGACTGGTCGACTGATGACGTGACAGAGAGTGCAGGAATCCTGAACACATTACAAATATGCCCCATGTGAAGGATCTTATGAAATATACTTGCCGGCACTGACACTGAGACAAGGGCCCGCCAATTTAATGTCTCATCTAATGGACATCCAGCAGGGATTTTGCTCTTGAAGGTCCACCGAACATATTATGGGTTCGGTACCCAATGGGGGCACAAAAACTGCCAACAGGTGCCTGACAGGTGCTTAGTACTAGTAGACACAGTCCTGACTCACGTAGACCCTGGAGTCAGTCGAATTGGAAAAACTCAGTTGAAATTCATTTTCAACCAGTCAGTCACATTTGGATCAACTAGTCACTGGTGTGTTTTGCCAAAGTCAGTTGGAATTTTTCAACTAAATATTGACTGAGAAAGCATATATGAAAACCACTTTGATTAATTCATTTCGCAAGTGGATAAGAATTTGATCTATTGTCTTTACTGATTTTTTTAAAAGCTAATTTTTAGACAATTGTAATTTTGAAAATGAGAATCAATTTGTTCGTGAATCTCGCCTTTCATCCTTTTTTTGTGAAAATAATTTTTGAAAAGTTTGATTTATTCAAGTGTAATTTATTCAACTAGTTTGAGTTGAATTCTGCCAACCAGTTGAATTAATCAGTTGCATTCCTGTCAGGTCAGTCATGACTTGATTTTCAACTGACTCCTGGGTCTACCTGACTGTGACTGTTGTACCGCCCAGCATATCCATCCACCTACGCAGCTCTACTCCTGCTCTTCCTCCTTTCAAGGCATCTTGTGAACTCTCGTGTGTACAAATGAATCTTTCATCGGGTACAAACGACAGATCAAATGAATCATTATGAATCAAAGGGACTCCTCATTTATACAAATGATGCACTTGGATATCTGCTTTGATCCTGGTTCTTTGGGAATTGGGTCATGGTGACCTGTGACCTTGACCTATTAAATAATGAAGTAGGCCAAGGCCCCCTGTGGAGCCCCTTGGGATCTTGACAATCTTGTAAAATGTCATAACCTTCAACATTTATTTATAAAGTCCATTGAGGCTTTGTGACGAGTTTTTCCCTGCTGATAGGGAAAATACAAAGCATGAATTCATCTGTTTTCTTAATCTTTGGCATGGTTGTCTTATTCTCATGAGTAGAAATTCCATGGCATCTTGTTTGGCCCAGATCCCATTACAGATCTGTGTTTAAATGTCTATTGTCCCAAGTTGTGCATTGAACTTATACAATAAAATCAATTCCATTGTCCTATTCATGAGTGTATTTTCCATGCTGACCAGATCATTTTCATCATGTCAAGTTTTATTTTTTGTAGCATCGACTCGGAACGAGGTTCTTTTCTCAGCAGATTTGGTAAATTAAAATATGTGGACTCAGTATTTTTGTGTATTGTTTATTTGCATGAATAAATTGAATCATGATCCTTTTAATTTGTAATAACGGAATCTAAGGCAAGAAAAGTAAAAATATGCCATTTCAATGAATTCCTGGGATATATATATATATACCCGCAGATGCAACAAATATTTCTTGACTCCAGACGTACTACCTAACTACTAAACCTACCCACCTACTTATGTAATATGCCTACCTATCAACTAGGCCCTACCTATATGCTACCTATCCCTCTGCCTTTTGCTCCTGTCATTCCCATTTGGCAGATCCTCACAGATGAGTCAGCAAGATGTTGATTATGGGATATTCAGTATCTGGGCTGCCAATCGCTTGGGCCAGGGTTCGAATCCTGCTCTAACCGGGTCAACCTGACATAATTGGACGGAAGTTTCAATCATCTTATGCCTCATTGTCATCCTCCAGTCCTAATCAGCCTACCGAGTGCATAAATACAGGACATAAAGCCCCAATTATCCATCCATCCAATATGTTGCTATAATTTGAATCTTTATAGATGAGCCAGCAATCTGTTGATTCCTGGATATTCAGCAACTCCCATCAATTCCTGCCTTGCAATTCAAGCAACCATTTGTTGATTTCATTTGTTGATTCCATTTGCTTAATGCCATTTGTCTCTGTCACTTGTCCCGGATTTGTGCTGATTTAATTAATTGCTTATTAAGTGCTGAAAAAACGTGAATTGCCTGCCAATTAGGGGCCTATCCAGCAGAGGTGCTAATTCTTATAAAACTGCATTTTTCATCATCTAAAATCTGCATCTTCCCATCTGCATCCATGCCTTGCATTTAAGCTGCAGCTTAATTCTGACAGCTTCGAATAAGCTATGCATTGCCATCAAAATCCTGCTTGCGCCAATTTAAAGCTTCAGATTTGTTCCGCCATGTTATGCGGTGGCTAATTCCAAATTTTACCTTCCGCAATCATTGCGAATTAGCATTTTTAGAAAGTTTGAGCTGAATTTCGCACAACCTATTGGTATATTGCTAATAATTATTTGGCATAAGATTTATCTTATCTTATCTTATTTCACCTGATCTGCTCTTATTTTATCTAATATCATCTCATCCTGCTTGTCTTGTCTAGTCTCACATAATCGTATTATATCTCATCTCATCTTGTCTCATCGCATCTCATCTTATCTTATCTTATCTAATCTTATCTGATCTTACCTTATCTTATGTTATCTTATCTAACCATTCAAACATCAGGACTTTCTTATCTTATCTAATATCATTGCTTAAATATTATCTTATCTTATCTTATCTTATCTTATCTTATTGCTTAGCTAAGATAAGCTCTCTTCTCACCTCATCTAATCTCATCTCATCTTATCATATCTTATCTTATCTTATCTTATCTTATCTTATTTTATCTCATCTTATTTTATCTTATCTTATCTTGTCTTATCTTTCAAATATCAGGACCTTCTTATCTTTTCTTATCTAACAGTATGGCTCAGCCAAGATAACCTCGCTTCTCATGTCATCTCATCTCATTTCAAACGCAGCAAACCCTTGTGCAATATAACGTTTGAAATGGAACTGTGTTAATAATAATTTTTTCCCATAACTGATTGATGCGACATCTATGACCTCCTTACTATCAGTATTCTTAATCAAATGTGAAGCTTGTTTTGTGAAATCTGAGAAATTTAATAAAGATCTGTCGTAGTTCCGGGTTTCAGAAAAATACCTGCCAACGTAAATGCAAGATTACATTTGTTCTGTTGAAGGATTAATATATCCCTTTTATGGGTCAAATTCCTATCAGAAGTTCCTGAGTAGATGCAAATTAGGTATAACAGAAGAGACTGCTCTACATACAGTGGTTACTTATTGGGTGTACGACAGGTATATACAGCACCATCCCTGTCTACAGTGGACCGCAGTTTCTTTGTCTGTGGTAGGATAGGATAGGATAGGATAGGATACTTTATTTGCACAACGTACCCACTTACAATATAATGAAAAATGAACATACATAAATATATATATAACTAAAGTAAAATGTTGTACAGGAGGGCACCTGAGCAGAAAACTGATGTAACCCAAAGGGTAGGTGCACCGCACCCCCTCCCCCTTTTAGATGTACCCAAGATATACAATGATATTATACATAAATAAATACAATATATGAGGTAATTGTTCTAATTATATAAATATACAAAAATAGTTATATATGTGTATACGCTTTCTAATACATTATACAAACAGAGATAATAGTATAATAGTATGAAATGAAATTAC
This sequence comes from Platynereis dumerilii, assembly GCA_026936325.1. Lineage (NCBI taxonomy): Eukaryota > Metazoa > Annelida > Polychaeta > Phyllodocida > Nereididae > Platynereis > Platynereis dumerilii. Next base: position 27,560,937 of record JAPTHN010000008.1, on the reverse strand, counting down.
TGTATACCTTACACACCAAAGCAAAAGCACAAGCTTCAGCAAGTGGTCAACAGAAGCTTAGTGCGAGGAACTCACACAACTTTTGTCTGGAAGAAACCAGGGCTCTTTCTGAGTCTGAGTATGCTGATGGCCTTGTCTACCTTTTTAAAGAATGTGCGAATGTGCGATAAAATTCGAACTGTGTCGTGAAGTAGCGTGCAAAACTAACTTTGTGCCAGGTGGCAGCAGCATGCAGTTCTCAGTTTCAAGGGACTGTGAGGTCTTCAGCCTCCCAGCCACAGTCCCTAAAGACATAGGTACTACCCAATAATTTTCACAATTGTTGCACTCCCCAGATGTTGCCCTCCCCTCCAAACACATCCAACCTGCCCGGCATGTGTGCAAACTACATCTGTGCTCAATTTTACTACTCCTATACTAGATTTTCTTCATATCCACCAAAACTATGTAAATCAAGGTTGCAAGTAAACTTGCTTTCTAGACACCACTCACTCTGCTAAGACATCCCAAATACCATCACAATAGCATTGCAAATACCATTTGCTGTTGAGATGCATCGATAACAAACAAGTGTAGAATGTCTTAACTACATCAGGCATCTTGAAACCTCTATTCCATCATCTCTCTGCATCTTTGCTGCCTCTGTACCAGGATATTATGATCGATTGGTGTTCTCATGCAAGCTTTGTCATCTGAGGGCGCCTACTTTGAAATTTGATCACTTGTACTTGGTGTTATGGGCTTGGTCTGTGAATAAACAGCATCTAGACCACCAAGAGGGGATATTCAGGGGAAGAGGGGTTAAGATTATGTGTGGTGATATCTTGTTATGTGGCATCATGGGCCTGCATATTATACATCTTCACAATGGTAATAAGCCAAGATAATACAATAATTATAAAAGCCCAGATGAACCAGTTGGGTGGCAGAGTGGTTTCAGTTCACACCTGCTTCGCTGAATGGCTTAACCTGCATGGGTTCGAACCTTGGGAAACCTGAAATTTTCAATGGACCTTCATAAGCAAAATCCCAGCTGGATATCATTTGGATGAGATGTCAAAATTGGTCCCTTGTATCAGTGCCTTCAGATGGGATAAATGTGGTGCCTGTGTTATAAGACCACCCCTTCTGCAGCCATGAAGCGGTCTCTCAAGGGTTGTCTTACTACGCAGACCTGTATCACTGTACGTCCGATATGGTTCACAATTTCACCTCGTATCGGGCTGCAAGCAAACGCATTTAATTTATGCGTAATACAGTACCGTTCTCGGCATTTCATAGCTTGCCTCAATCTCATATCATCTGGTGAATTTGTTTGAAAATACTTACGAATTAATTTTCAGTCATCCGCAGTCATCCGCTTCTCTGGAGTCCCTCATGTTCAGACCAATAATATGGATAAAACTGGAAAAAGTTGGCCATTCTGTCAACTGAGACCAAGAGATTTAGAGGAATTATGTCAAGTAATTCAGAAATCTCAACGACATTGGTTTCACACAAGAAAGTGATATCCAGAAACCTGAATTGACTATAAATGAGCTGAATCGAGAATTGCCTCCTACCATATTGCAGGATAAGTCAAGGCCAGTGTAATTTCAAGTGATGACCTTATGCAGCAGTATAGATTGATCAGTTATGAGACAGATAGATAGATAGATAGATAGATAGATAGATAGATAGATAGATAGATAAATAGATAGATAAATATATAGATAGAGGGACAGTAAGATAGATAGATAGATAGATAGATAGATAGATAGATAGATAGATAGATAGATAGATAGATGGACAGATGGACAGATAGATGGATTGGCCTAGCGGATAGATATATAGATAGTTAGATATGGGTCAAAATTTGAAAACCTTGAAATTTCAGCTGTAAAAAATTTGAAAATTTTTTTGGTCCAGAAATGCCTTTTAAAGTTGGCATTAGGTAGGTCAAACCATCAGCTATTACTGCAATGTCATGTCCAAGGGTCCCAAATGCTCTGCTGATCTGTAATGAGGTGATAAATACAGCTGTGATTTTTTTTGACTGGCATTAAAATCACACTTAAAACTAAAGAATTCCGACCACTTAGGGCTAAATAATCTATTACCAATGATAAGGCAGATAGCTTGCACATTTTAGGCCAAGTTCCAGTTCTCTAGCACCAATTATTTTTGAGATAATGCATTTTGGTCAATTAAATACCGAATATGTGTGTCATTAGCATCATGCCTACAACTTGAAATCCGCACCACTTAGAGCTGAAGAATGTATTACCAACGTATGGGAAAGTGGCTATTCTGCAAACATTGAGCTATATTTCAGGTCTCTATGACCAATACTTATTAATATAGAAAATTTTCTTGAACTAAAATTTACAAAACAGAAACAAAAATACTCTTTTCACCAATAGTTCGGATTCTGAATAACAAAGATGATCTCCACTACCCCTCCAGTGCCCAATGTCTTTGCTGAACCATATTTCAGGTGCTAGACAATGGTAAAATGTCACTGACACCCCATATTTGATTAGTAATCTCAGAAAAGCGTCAAAATTCATACTAAGCATGTCAGATGCAAGGAAAATGCAAAAATTCGATGTAATATTTTGTTAAAACACTAATTGATAATATATATTGAACACAATTTCAACTCCTGTCACCTGGAACAGAATTTTAGTGGGGTAAAGGAAAGAAGCCATTTATTGTTGTGATGCTAATGATGGCGTGATGCTAATGATAATTAAGATAAAAATCTTTGTAGGGACCAGTGCAAAACTGGCAATCTCGCAATTTGTGCATGCAATGAACTTATCAACTCCAGAAGCATGTTCATATTGATTCTGGTCCAGAAATATGCAGTCAAAATAGAGCAGCAAGGCGTTTGCTAATGACAAATTAAGATAGGACAACCGACATGCCAACAGAAATACTCAAATATTTTGGTTTGCATAAATGATACAGAGCTACAGATAGCGCAGTTATTTTCTTTGGTTCTCAGACAACGTCACACACAAGGTTTTCTCACAGAATGTGCGTACCTTTCATTTTTATTAAGAAACCAAACTGTTGTGATGCTAATGATGCAATATTGGAGACATTGACACAACAACCTCCTGCTCTTATACAGGATATTATTTCAGAAATTGGAAACTATATTTTAGAAGAGTGATAGTCAAGTCTCCATGTATGGAAGAGTTTAATTGAATCAGGATCCTGTACAAGTTTTTGTGATGCAATCTTTCAAAGAAAATGTTGGTGGAGACAGGCCATTTTCAGGGGGGTTGGCCACTTCAATGCTATTTTTGGATGAGATAAAAATAACCTTCCACATATTTTTTGTGTCAGAAGTTTTGCTGATATCCTTGTCTATGACAAATGACATCAAGAAGTCCTGCGTGTGCCTTTCTGTCATCATGAATTATTGTTAAACACCGGAGACAAGAATTTCAGACTTACCAAATTTTGACCCATATATAGATAGACAGATAGCTAGATAGATGGCTAGATAGATAGATAGCTAGAAAGATAGATAGATAGATAGATAGATAGATAGATAGATTTTGATTTGATCTATTTATTCAAAAGAATAACATAGATAGACTATATTTATGGAATAGTTTGGAAGGAAAGACTTATATGGAGGAGTTTTCCTCAAACTATGGGGGTTGGGGTATGTGTGGTTGTTTAGGAATCTCAACAATTATGGTAAGATCACAAATAGATGACACACTTGAATTCAGTTTAAATTCCCAAGAAACATCAAAACATTAAATATGATTTATGATGTCACAAGCCTCATGTTGCAATGTATCATGTTACATGATGTATTTATTAGTTTCCTCCTCTTTGCTATGGTGCCATAAATAAATCTATTGTGACTGCTGTTTGATATGTTGTCTTATTAAGGCTATGCACGTCTACAAACAATCGTTCTTTCTGTTGTGGTTTTTCTTTTTCTTGTCATAATGTTCTGCTCTGTGGGTGGTACTATAGTGAGCTGAATTTATGAGTGAACACCCTCCCCAAATGGGCTATATCAATTTATTACATGACCATTGTGCAAGAGCCATGCTGATTGGCTAGAATCAGTCACATGATGACAGCATAAAAACTCATATTGCATGGTTTGGGTGCAATGTGATTTTTGAGGCGATGCTTCAGCCCTGCGCTGATATATTCTTAGTGATTCTATTTGGTGCCATCCGCCTCTGTATAGATGGCCACAGGCCTCCCGACAGGTGGCTTTTCCAAGATACGGAAAATCAGGCCGTGAAAACACGTCATCGAAATGGGGGCTAGCGTCTTGCATAAAATGCGGACGGGCCAAATTTGCGGAACGGCAGACAGCGGGATTATGTAATAAAACGCGGATGGGCCGGTGTGGAACGGGACGCTTTTTTTGGGATTGGCGGTAATGAATGCAGTTGGGGCCAAATTTGATTAACAAGCTGAATTTGCTTTTTAAAATACCCTCTATTTTTTTTTTAAATTTTGTTTTTTCATTGCTGCAGCAGGACAGGCACAGCAGTAGCAGAGCAAGTTGGAAATAAGTTTAGTGTTTCTTGTTTGCCATATCGAAAAACTTCATATTGTCTGGAATGAATTATCCTTATTTATGTTTGTGTTAAAAGTTGACTTTACAAGATTGCTAATGCATTTGCAACTTGCTGACTTCTTTAGGAATTGGTAGATTTTGATATATCTTATGATCATATCGACTTCCTAATATATTTAATTCCATGGAACCTATCATTAAAGACAAAATCTACACACATAGTTTTCAAGGTTATAAAGTGTATATTAAAGAGAAGTTTTTTGGAAAGCTACCCAATAGATTGTCTAATCCCCAATTGTTATAGGCCTATTTGCAATTCATAATTTATCTCTAGGTCAATTCCTGTGTCAACGCTCCCACTACGACCGGGTTCATTATTTTTCCAGGTTCCTTGTGACAAAAATTTAATATATAATTTCTAACATTTTTTTTCCATACAAATATCTCATCTTCTCATCTGATTTACTTTGAATAATTGGTAAATTTGCTTTCCTGAATAATATGTACATTCACTTTCTTTCAAATTATTCATATAATGATTCATAGGTATAACGATTATTAATTCTTTATTTTATTTTATTTTTTTTATGGTGGCCTCTCGATGGCGGTAATTTTTTTATCTTGGAGAGGTCATCCATGCCTTAATTAAATATATTTCATTTGAACTCTTTATCATGTTTATAATTGTTGGCAAAATAAATCAGTCTGAGTCTGATATCAATTTAATATCACAAAAATGCCATTTTTTCACTACTTTAGTAGCGTTTTGTCCATGAAAATATGATTGTTCTTTGGTGGAAGGTACTTAAATAGTTCTTTTTAAAACCACCTTACATGAAGTGTACTATCTGTAGTTTCCTAAATGATGTGGTAGTTTACACAAATCCTCCTGCCACACTTTTCCTGTATCTGGGACTTAGATATTTTAAAATGCAAGACTCTAATGTTATCGTTGGGTGAAATAATGCAAAAAAGTAGTAAAAAAAAGAATCAACAACAACAGAAATAATTGGGGTAATGAATTAACCAGAGACACTCTGAACTTCTTCTTAATTATGTTTTTATTGTGCCATAAACTTCCTTTAATAGTCTTGATGACATTTTAGCGGTGATTTTACAACATTATTCTATTCAAACCTTACTATGAAAGAAAAAAAAGATGTGAAAAATATGAAGAAACAGTTCTATGGCAACAGCAACACTGGCCTTCATCAAAATTGTGAGTTACAGTTGGGAATATTGGCTGTGATCACGCGGTAGTGTTGTAATCAGGTCAGGAAATATTGTTTTTGTCATGCAGCATGCACATGTTGCTGCGAATTGAAAGGCCAGGACAGAATTATGAGTTGCATCTGTTTTTCTTTGCAAGCTTACTCTTGTTCTATTCTATATTCTATTCTATTCTATTCCATTACTTGAATGATAATTATGACCAATTCAGCATGCGATGTTTTCCAACTCGGTCCATTGGAACATTTATTTATTTTCTCTCTTTTTTTTTTTGTCCAAACTTTCCAATGCTACACAAGAGAGAATTTGAACATCTTAGAGCTGTAGGCGGATTAGCAGTCCAAACAGTTTCAAAATTAACTTTCAACTTGGTCGTGTGGTGACACAAGCTTAGAGCTCATTGCAGATTGGCGGTCCACTTGAAAAATTAATTTTATCATTTTCGATTTGCAAACTGCCTTTGCCATGTCATCGACAGTTTTCTGTTGGTCTCTTAATATTCTTATTTGATGAAGTACCTTAAGTCATTTAATTTGTTTTGTTTATTGTCACCTTACACTGCTGCCATATATGATAAGCACTGAATCAACTGATAAATCATAATTGACACAAACAAAACATTTTTAAGCCAGTGACATCACACGACCAAGTTGAAAGTTAATTTTGAAACTGTTTGAACCGCCAATCTGCAAACAGCTATAAAAATGTTTTGCTTGTGTCAGTTATAGTTAATCAGTGGACTCAGTGCATCTAGCAGCATATGTGACAATAATCAAACTAATTAAATGACTTAAGTAACTTCATCAAATAAGAAGATTAGGAGACCAACAGAAAACTGTCGATGACGTTGCAAAGCCAGTTTGCAAATTGAAAATAAGAAATTAATTTTTCCAGTGGACTGCCATTCCACAAAGAGCTATAATATTACCTTTTCCAGATTTTTTGCATGTATTTTACTGAAGTAATTCATTATGAACAATGATCCCTTGATAGCATTTGACTGAAGTTAGGAACCATAATAACTTCATAACCAGAAATCGTTGTCGATTCATCTTTTTATCCCATATTATCTCCCGTACCAATCAAGGTACAACTGGAATATTTGGATATATAGATAAAACCCTTCTTCAATCAAGATATATTGTTATAAGAAGGGTTCTCCAGCCAATTGCTATTTTCCAGGCCACTAAATGATATGTCCGGCTAGTTGTGGTCTTGTAGGGGTATTATGGATTTATTGACCTTGTCTGAGAGCATTGTACAACAGATGCTGTAAAGCATACAGTTAATTGGAATGAATTTCTAAAGTAAATGATAAAAAAGTCCAGTTAATCCGGGCAGACAGTTATGGAACCCGAGACCCAGATAGTTATGGAACCCGAGACCCAGATAGTTATCGAACCCGAGACCCAGCGATTCTCATCTCAGTTTCACTAATGTATAAAGATATTTAGTATATGAAGCTGTGTGAAAAGGGCATGCACTTAGAAGCAAAAATGCTTATTCGAAAACCCTAATTGGTTTTTGGGCTTGCCCTCCGTGGCATTCCGATTTGGTTTGTGAAAATACTGTACAATGTGCAGCAGTATTGTCATGAATGTTGTAGTTCGGGGGGAAAACCAAACTTCTAAGCAAAAACCACCCTTGTTGTTCCGAGAAAACCATTATAAATTTGGAAAACCGGTTTTGTCCTGATTTTTTAAGAGTGTGCCACAAGGAGATAATCAAACAACCACTATTTTGTTACGATATTCAATAAGATTATTATAAGAAAAAAAACCCAACCTCGGTATTTGACAAAAGTTACAGCACAGTTTTACAGTGATATATGCTATGGGTAGCTTGGTCATCAATGAAAATAGAACAGTTCATGTATACAAAGGATCAGTATTGATTTGTGTGCATTGTGCCACTGATATGGTGGGGCATGATATGGGGCAGATGGAGTAGAAAGCTTTCGTTGGTCGAAACATGAATGGCTGGCACTACTATTTTTTAAAGCTTGTACTATCTGGATACTGAACTACAGAAATCTTTGTAAAATCCATGATAGCTGGAAGGTTTATAATACTATCAAGTGCATATATAGTCCTGATGTAAGATCCCAATCATCCATCCATTCAACTAGGATATATGCTTTGCCACTTGCTAGCATTTTTTGTAGATTCAGATAAAATTTATTTCCATTTCATAAGCAATATAGACTTTCAACGCAACACTAAAATGATCAGACCTGTAGGCCTATTACAGATGATTTCATATTTGTAGACATTGATTAAATAACAAAATATTTTGCAAATTTTCTGGTCTGACATCAGAAAATCCTGCCACGTGATTGGTCAAGTTGCCCTTTGCGTGTCACTTTTTTTCAGCTTCCTTCAAGCAAGTGATGTTTGCTGAAAACTTATGTCATAATGTTGACCAACAGTATACTGCAAAGGCCAACTTGGTATTGTGGCAGTTGTTCACACACATCAAACTGCAATCCATGTGAACTCTTTCATTTCTTCATGAACTGTTGTATTTCACACCGCTGTGTACAACTGTTGATTGTTTCAATTGATATTAAATCAGTTTCAAGCTGACTATGAATGGTTTCATATCCATTTACACTTAATTATCATGCATTGCCCAAACGCATTGTCTGTGACATCAGTAAGGGACTATTCAGAATTTATGACTGGGTTACCTGTTGTCGAGAATCTATGTGCCTTGTAATCTAAATAGAATTTATGACTTTGGGGGGAATGGGAGTTTTGCCAGATGGAGCACAAATTTTTCATACATGTTTCAAGGGGGGACTTATTACAACGGGGGGGGGGTATGAAATTTTAAAAGAAAAGGGACATACTAAAAATACGCGTGGAATGTATGAGAGGTACAAATAAGCATGAAACCAAGGGGGGGGGGTATAAATTTTTGACTTAAAGTTCCAACAAAACTCCCACCCCCTCCCCCCCCCCAGAATCATAAATTCTGAATGGTCCCTCAGGACAGGATGGTGGTTCAGTGATGTGGCCAACATTCATAAGAAAATCACAGTGGGAATCAGGTCAGGGACCCTGCAATTGGTAGCCCATTGTCCTGCCACCTGAGCTGAGCACCAACTCTGACAAAATGTTACATTCACAGTTATACATGTTTATTTTCTTTATAAACAGTCATAACCTGGATCACCTGATCCCAATCGTATGAATGCACAGTCTCACAGTATTGGACTTGCAGAATGTGTGTACTAAAAATGTGTGAAACACAAACTGAAACTCGCACTTGAAACTGCTAAAGTCAGTCCCTGTCAGGAGATCAATAGTTTAGAATGCCATGGTCACCCATGTAAAACGCTATGTCACTTTTCGGGAGAGAGTGGTGTCATACCTTCTCTCGACCAATGAAAATTGCAAGAAACATGAGGTATTTTCTACCTGAAATGTTTACAAATATGAATTAATCTGTAATGATTATAATTCACAACTAAACAAGCCTTTTCAGGGGTCATGGTGCCCAGTTGTCTGAAAAAGGAACGGAAAGTACAAAAAAGAAGAAGAAGAAAAACCCATCCAAACGCTTGGCATTTGCTCAGTGAAAACATCTTCAAAAAACTTGTAACGGAAATCGAAGTCTCGAAACTTGTTTGTTTTCGGAGACCTGTCGTTAGAGAATCAAAGATCAAACATGGCAAACATGCGAAATTGCCCCTCAGTCTGCTTTCCTTTTTTTTCTTTATTTTGTTACTGCTTTGCTCTTTTCCCCTTTCTATTAGAGATTGGCAGTGTCCTTCTCCCTCTGTTTCTTCATCTTCTTTTATTCTATCTTCCTTTTTCTTTTCTTTTTTTCTCATCACACTTTTTCTCGTACCTTCTTCCACTTCATCTTTTCCTAAATCTTCTCCTCCATTCTTCTTTCTCTTCCCTCTTCTTCCCTCTTCTTCTCCTTCTTCTGCTTCGTCTCCTCCCTCCTTCTTCCCCTCTCTTCTTCTCCTCCCTTCTCCTCCCTTCTTCTCCTCCCTTCTTCTCCTCCCTTCTTCTCCTCCCTTCTTCTCCTCCCTTCTTCTCCTCCCTTCTTCTCCTCCCTTCTTCTCCTCCCTTCTTCTCCTCCCTTCTTCTCCTCCCTTCTTCTCCTCCCTTCTTCTCCTCCCTTCTTCTCCTCCCTTCTTCTCCTCCTTCTTCTCCTCCCTTCTTCTCCTCCCTTCTTCTCCTCCCTTCTTCTCCTCCCTTCTTCTCTTCTTATGTTCTGATCTTTCTTCCATCTTCTTCCGTCTTCTCCTTCTTCTTCTGCTTCTTCTTCTCCTTCTTCTTCTGCTTCTTCTTCTCCTTCTTCTTCTCCTTCTTCTTCTCCTTCTCCTTCTTCTTCTCCTTCTTCTTCTTCTTCTCCTTCTTCTTCTTCTTCTCCTTCTTCTTCTCCTTCTTCTTCTCCTTCTTCTTCTCCTTCTTCTTCTCCTTCTCCTTCTTCTTCTTCTTCTCCTTCTTCTTCTCCTACTTCTTCTCCTTCTTCTTCTCCTTCTTCTTCTCCTTCTTCTTCTCCTTCTTCTTCTCCTTCTTCTTCTCCTTCTTCTTCTTCTTATTCTTCTTCTTCTTCTCCATCTTCTTCTCCTTCTCCTCCTTCTCCTTCTCATTCTTCTTCTTCTCCTTCTCCTTCTTCTTCTTCTCTTTCTTCTTCTTCTTCTCCTTCTTCTTCTCCTTCTTCTTCTCCTTCTTCTTCTCCGTCTTCTTCTCCTTCTTCTTCTCCTTCTTCTTCTCCTTCTTCTTCTTCTTCTTATTCTTCTCCGTCTTCTTCTCCTTCTTCTTCTCCTTCTTCTTCTCCTCTCATCTTCTTTCTTATCCTTCTTCTCCCTTTTCTGTTTCTCCTTGTTGCCCTTCTCCTTCTGCTCCTCCAAATCTTCATTTCTCCATCTTCTCTGCTTCCTTATTCTTCTCCTCCTCCTCTTTTCTTCCTGAATTTCTCTTCCCCATTTCCTCTCGTGTTTCACTTGTGTGTCTTCTATTTTTTTTCCAAAACCTGGGAGCTGATCTGTTTTCTCTTTTCCAATGTCAATCTCATGACTGGCATCTAGATATAACATGGCTTTTAGGCAGTAAATTATCATCAAATTCTCATTAATTCTACTGATTGATAGCCATCTAAGTTTACATCATTAATCATGAGTAATTTCCTGTTATTTTGAAATTATTCATATTTAAATTCCATCATCTCATGAAATGTAGATAACAATGTTGACAAAAATTAGAAAAAGCTGATGGACATTTTTAAAACTAGACAATTTAATAGTATTCAGAAAGTTTTGTATCATGAAAGGGTTCAGGCCAGGACACCAAAACTGATTAAATTTAGGTCTCATATAAGCAAAACTTCATTGCATGCTTGAAATTATTTAGCCTTCTAATATTCGTTCTAACCAGGGCCGGATCAAGGTAGAATGAGGCCCTAGGCTGAACCTCCATGTGAGGCCCCTTGCTGGACCCGACCTGAGACCGCCAATCACTACATGTTTTTCCCTGTGATTCCCACTTTAAATTTGTATTTGAAATTTTTTGATTAAATGGATCACTTGATCTTAAAGTTTTCCATTAAAAATTACATGCGCTATAGTGACGAACCAGACAGAAATCCTCTCTGTCTCTACTGCATTTGACCCTGTTCTAGGCCTACTTGATTTGATATTCATTTCCCTGTTACAATTTCATGATAGAAAGACATATAGATAGATAGATAGATATGTATTTTACTCGACCACAGAACCATAACCATGAGACTGTCAGCTCTTCTATTATCAACTGTACAATAATTGTAATTGCAAAAATTTGGGCAAAACTTTTTTGCAATGATCAGAAAAATATCGGCAATTAACATCAAAATATTTGCAATAATCATGAAAATATCTGCATTAATTGTACAAAATTAGCAATAAATGCACTAAAATCGTGGAAAAAAGGGAAAATTTACATTTACTCCAAGATAATAGTGCATTTTCATACAATTGTTGCACAAATATTTCCGGGAGAGTCATAAAGAATTCAGTGATAGTCGCTGAAATGTCGGGAACTGCTTACAATAATTGAAGAATTGTATGATTGATTCCAGGGGAGCTTCATATTAGATACTCTTTAAATAAGTATTTCTAGGCTAAGCGATCCGTTATTATAAATTTGGGACTTCTTAATATGCATTTCAGCCAACTTTTCTTTTTTATTTTTCTCAATTTATTTAGGTAAATTTTATTATATTTTTGTGACCAAATGTGAGGCCCCCCTGAGGTGTGAGGCCCTAGGCTATAGCCTAGTCAGCCTAATGGATAATCCAGGCCTGGTTCTAACAATTTTAAAGTATTAACATCCAGTAACAATACGAGGGGTGTCCCAAAATGTCTGAGCAATTTTTTTGGCAGACCTTTCTATTTAAAGTAGCTGAATGAAATTTTCAGAGAATTAATTTCAAGTATTTTTCTATCTATTTTTGAAAAGAGTTTAAATTTCTTTTTTGTTAGGAAATGTTATCTTATTACAGATCTCATATTAGTGTGCCATGTTCTTTTCAACTGCCACATACATGTGATGTCAGTATGAGCACATTGATGTGACGGTGGTATATTCACAGTTTCAGCTGTGTTACTTGGGACCTTCCCTGATCAGATCATTATAAATCTACAAGAAACTTCTAAAATGATGGTGAGCCCTGATCATTCTGCCTGATGTTTTGAAAACACCCAAAAGTTTCTAATCCCTGCTATTATGCTCGAACTGAATAAACCATCATGCACAATAATTATTACACATATATGAAAGCAGATCAATCAGTTGATATTCACACTTAGCCATATGGCCTAATTTGTTATTAGAAGTTTGAATAGATACTTGAGCTGTGGTCTCAAATGCCCACAGGGAGTGCACAGATAGTGATCTCAGAATTGATAATGACATCATCTCTGCATACATTCACATGGGACATGGCATACTTATATGAGAACAGTAACTGCTGTCAACGTGAAGGTGGTTGGTTTCACATTGCATCTACATTTTACATTGTTTTTTAAAAGTAAATATGAGGTATATATTCCAAATGCATGTGTACAGAAAAAAGAACGTTCCTATATATGTATCTAGTAAAGCCTGGTTCACATCTCCGCGTTTCTGAATTGAGACAAGTCTATGTCAGGAACAGAGCAGAATTGTTGACAGCTTTGTGCACCCAGCAAAGACAGCATGGATCCAGTTTGTGACTGCATTGCGATAAATTGACACTGCCTTGCGTATTGTTTGATTCTGGCAAAAGTGATGCATTTCACTTCAGCCTCTTTGTCACAATAAGACACAGACTGTCTCCATGACGACGCATACAAGGCGGGAACAAGACGCCAATTACACATTATGCAGCCTAGCAACACACTGAATGGCGGTGACTGCTCGTGGACTAAACACAGACAGCCGCAATATGCACGGCCGTCTCATCCATGTTTCCTTGGCGACAAAACACTGCACATTAAAGTGTCAGACTACACGCACGTCAAACGCACGAGCAGATCATGGTGAATGTACGATGTATTTGTGTATTGCCTGTGATTTTTTTGACGCAGACTGACAGCTGAGGAAAATTCGACCAGCCCAATTTTTTTTTGGGAACCCACGTCTAGTATGTGACAGGCTGTGTCACGCTTCAATTGGCAGCGTCAACCTTACGTAATGCTGCGTCCTTAATTGTGAGTGGTCCACGGCCTGTTTGGGTCAGGCCACGTCCACTCTGTGTCAGGCAGCATTGCCTGAAGCAAACCACTGTCAATTACAAATCACCAAGGTGTGAACGGGGCTTAAGAGAATATCCAAGACTAAAGCAGCAAAAACCATAGGAATTTCCATCCTTCTTAATTAATGGCCATTTTCCCCTGAAACTGAAATATGGCTGAGAAGAATTACTTTGCTCTAATTCGTAAAAAGCCTGCTCATTTTTGTTTTATGAATTGCTGCTCCTTCCTACACTGCTCCCACATGTAAATTGCTTTGTATATTCCTGCTTGTTTTATTGATGACATTGCCTCTCTGTGGGGCTAAATCAGGGCTCAGCACAGGTTTTGTACAGGAGGCTAGAGTGATGTAAAGATTGCTTCAATTATATTGTCATCCATCACACTTCATCACTACAGATCACAGATTCATTGTGTTATATATCACTGCAGTGCTATGGAATGCTATAGAGGAGTTACATCTAGGTAAATATCTCTGCGGGCAGTTAAAGCCATCCTCACCTCTCAGTGTAAGGCTAGTGAACCTACCCTGACCACATGATACACTGTTTTGTTAAGTTATAACATAAAGATTAACTCTCCTCCGGTGTGACACACAAAATTAACAGTTTCAGATCTCTCAAAGCAATTGAATGAATGCTTGAGTGTTTCATTGTTTTCTGTTTCTTGTTTCAGTTAGTTTCTTTATAGAAAACCATAAACAATCACTTAAAATAACGCCAGAAAAAAGCTGTTAAATGATTTGGAAACTTCAGAATTATATGGGACTTATTGGCAGGGTGAGTGTAAACGAGCCCTGCAATGGGAGGATGGTTAAAGCAGTTGTAGACCCATACAATTGTTTGAAGTGACTTACCACAATATGAATTATAGACATCACTATGACAAGTTCAAGTTGTGAGAAGCTGGACTAAAAGCCCTGCTGTGGTATTCGAAGCAATCTGCAACAAACATCAGTCATAAACAAGTCATTTTAATTTAAAGTATATATTTTACAGTTGGCCTAATTAAACCAAAGATATGATACAAGTGTATGAGTCTAATCAGATGGTCTGACATCTAAGCTAATTAGATCTTCTTTTCACGTAAATTCTAACATGCATTTTAGGCAGATAGACTCACAGATACTATTTTTAAGGTGACTTCCGTCCTCTCTGGATTTGGGCTTTTATTTTGAAAACAAAACATTTCATGAATGTTTGGGTAGAGGCAAGAGTTTCCTTAACAGGGATGAACGCACACTGATTATCTTCCTATCCACCCAGTGGTACCTATAGCCTACAGGACAGTGTAGGTTCAGATAGGTAGGCCTATACCTATCTATCAATACTCAATATGCCTATAATTTATGACACTCGACTCATGCAACCAAACTCTGTATATCTCTCTGATGCATGTGCCCCCAGCCAGGATAAATAGGTCATAAGTTCACCAACCTATAAATCATTGACCTAACCCAACCATATTAGGAACTATGATATATGGCTATGGATTTCCTGTACTAGAAACTCTGGGTATTGTCCTCATATTGCTCTTATTATAAGATCTATATTTCAGTATACTCTTCCGAATATTTCTTCCGGACCAAATCTATTTTGGACAACATATTTCTTGGAATCATGAAACGAATGAAGGATTGAGGAAAAATTATCTTTTCTGTAATTTTTTTAATGCCCTTAAATAATAATAATTCAGAAGAGTGTAGGAATAAAGAAGAAAAGGGCTGCCATATGAGATAAAAAAGGTGTTAAAACATCTGAAATTGTTCAATGTTACATGAAAGTCAACTTTATGATACCGGTTGAGAATTTTTGATAATGACTGGATATTTTTCATATCTGCTGATAATTTAGGATGTCAGAAAAATTTGTTAATTGTCTGAAACCTCAACCTGGTATTTCCAAATAATATTATGGCATGTGGCGAAAGCTGCCAGTTTGTTTCGAATTCACTTTTACCTTCTCTTATTTTGGATAATTATGAGAAAATGAAATTGTGTCCTTCACTTTAAATGACTAAACTTTTCCTCAAGGCCTAACCCTGACCTGCACTTGATGCAGATGCCAAAGTTAGTGCCCTTGACTATATTTGGAAGTGATGACGTCACAACAGGATGACAGGCAGCAGATGGCGCTGCAGGTGTGGGTGGATAAAGTACAGACAAAGGCGCAGGAAGTCTAAGACATCCTTCCTTCCTGTCGTAACAGGAAACAGACATGCTGCAGGTGTCTTGGGGTTCATATAGGTAGGGACCAACAGAGGATGTGATAACCTAAGATTCTGAACAAGCTGAGCCACATGGATAACTTCTAAAGGGTCTTTTAACAGAAGTTCCAGAGTCTAACAATTTTTGACATCATCATTACATTTACAGGAAGAAATCGGCATAGGAACAAGAATATCTACAGTTATTTTACACTTTACAAATACGTTGACATGATGAAAGGACATCGAGACTCATAAAATAAATCAGAATTTGATTCTACGAATATGAAGTGTATTGCGGAAATAACCTTTTTTGTTTCAAGCTCTTTTGAACTGAAATAACTAGGCCTATATTGGCCTAATTATAACAATTTTTCTTTACCATGACAATTCCTTTCAATAAATGAAATCTAACTTATTTTGTGAAAAGAATTATATATACATAATTAGTGGGTGAATATTAGAAGTAATGAAGGTAAGATGAAGGTCATTGAAGGGTATGCATAGTTCTGAGTTACACTATAGGCCTAAAATGTCCAGATTTTATTTGGGTGTATGGAGATCCACAAAAGCTGTGAAAAAGAAGAATGATAGAACCAATGAAATCAAATGGAGCACTGCTATGAATGCAAAGTGTAACATTATATCAAACTCCTTTATATTCCCCATTGTGGTTGTTATGTGTGATTTATTGCTTTATAGTGGGCGATAATGCAGTTAAATGGGCGATAAAAGAGTGATTTTAGGCTTCTCTAGTGTTTTGGCTGATTGATACAGCATGGTGGTTGTTACTGTCACTTTTATGGGTTCAGTAAGTAGTCATCTGTCCGGAATGTAGGACCGGTGAATAAATCCTGAACTACGACCATAAATAAAACGAATGTTCTTCCAAATGTTTCTCGAATGGCACTTGCGGAAGACTTTTGTCTCGAGAGGAAGCTGCAACATCTGCCGGCAATTTAGGAGGAAAGCGATAAATTCACATGATGAAACACTTCCTGCTCAAGTTGCAAAAACTGCTTATGTATTGTCTTATTGATGGAAAATGAAGATTCTTTGGGAACTTGCTTGAATGTTGTGTCTTTTCAATGACTGGACATGTGTTTGAAAGAGTCATACTTTTTAGTAGTGGAATAGTGTAGATTTGTCTATGATGTTATGATAGTATAGACCCGTGACAAGAACTCCCCTTCTGCAAATATAAACCCTTCGGAAATTTAAAGGTATTTCCTGTATGTGGATCCGAGAAGCTAAAGATCAATTATGTGTGGCCTCATGTGAGATTGACAGTATCTTGTATTATTGCTGTTGCCTTAAGCCAATTAATGGATGATACCTGTGATGTATTTGTAAATCACAAGAAACTTATGAAATCAGTCATATAAGATTAATTGCTAATCCGCTAACTTTTGACATGTGTCTGTATAAATTGTTGATGAATTATTTAGACGATCGTACAGGAAAGAAATGTTTCTCTTTCACCCCAAAGCACTTTATCAGACGGGTGACAGATGAAGCTGTCTAAGGAGCTGTCTTATGAGATGATGGCATCCCAGTCCTTGGTGTTTTTTAGAAACCTGGCATCTCAGGTGTCAATGACATGACGTCGTTGGAGTATAAGCGATGTCATTAGCGAAATGACGCATCCTTTAAATGAACTATTATTTGATTCTATCTTGAGCGTCTATTATTTGAGCTTTGCTCATGCATATCCATGAGAGAGTTTTATCCACTTTATGTTTCTTCTTTCAAAGGCATGAAAAGATTTCTAAAAGTTTTAGATTCACAGACAAATGTTATACGGTAATCATCTCTTGACTCATCTCTGAGTCCTCCCCTCTCTTTTAAAATACCCTATCAAAGTGCAAAGATACAGGATATGAAGCCTCAACCACAAATCCATCCATTAAATTCTCTAGATTATTTTAATTCTAGTGTCAAAGGTCCAAAAGTTAAACTCAAACTAATGAAAACTGCCTTTGTTTCCCACAAACACTGCTTCACAATCAATAGGTTGACATTTGATTGTGAGAATGTCTACAATGTAAATAGCCAAATGTTTCAAGTATTCAAAGAATAAATAAGGTTCAACCAGTCTGGAAATCCATAAAAGGCTAGATGAAACTAAAAAAGGGAAAGTCCTTTTGTTTAAATTTTAAATTATTTATAATCTTACTCTTTACTTTATCTCTTCTGTTATTTTGATAGGATTGGCCAGTAACTGGTGAAATTACATCAAGTTTTTCCATAATATAAGGGTTATCAAATATTAACAAAAGTTTTGTCGCCATGGAAATGAATATTTATCTAGCCGGGGTTAAACAAGATTCCTGGCGAACTCAAAGTCAAATTGGAAGCTATTAGATCCATCTATTCTGTCTTTTTCTCTGCAAAATTAAACTTGTTTTAAAAGGACTGGCTACTGATATATTTTAGTTATAATAAATGTTTTCTAATCATAGGATTAACTAAATGCTATTCTGTATGCAGTAAATGGTCAGTCTTTCATCAACAAAATAATTGATAAACAAGTAGATTTTGCTGCTTTCAGTGCAGGTAAGGTGAAATTTTTTGTCAGCTTCTTCTTTTATTGTGTTAAGTGGACCGCCTCCATAAATGATACCAAAGAGACAAAATCTTGACTGTTGTGGCTAAATTAGGCACTGCACATGACAACTGGAAGGTCTTTAATTGTGATATACTGAAGCTTTTGGCTGCAAACAATAATTTGAAGAAAGACAGCTGCAATATTTGTCAGGGATATACCTACAAGTCTGCTACAGTCTGCCAATTAAAGCAATGGTCCATATATATATGGATCTGCAGTCACTGTGCAATTTGCTCACAAATCCACGAGAATTATGTACTGTCAGAAAGCATGAGGGGAAAAAGGAGATACATTAAATGATTTCTAATGCTGGTGGGAAACTTTTCTCTGTAGCTTTTTGAGGATATAAAAAGATTTCTAGAAGTTTTAGAACCAAAGACGTTGAAGCAAGTCTACCTTGACGCCTTGAGTCAGGCATCAGGTTTAACCTATTAGAAATTGATCAGGCTTACTTGACAGCAAATTGCATGCAAAGGTCTCTATTAAGCTCTATCAAAATGGATAGATACAATTACGAAGCTGGTAATTATTAAGACAAACAGTAATTTAGTTGAGCCTATACAATGAATAGATAAGACACATTTATACAAATCGCAGGGTCCTAGACTTGATTTTAGAAGCTCTGGTTGAGTTACTTGAACTGATATTGTGTAAGCAATCATCTTTTGTCTCATATCTGAGTCCTCCCCTTTCCTTACTAGCCTATCAGCTTGCATAAATGCAGGACATAAGGCCGCAATCACCCATCCATCCATTCACTAAATTATTTCAGTCTACATGGTCCAAAAGTTAAACTCAAACCTACTGAAAACTGCCTTTGTTTCCCACAAATGCTGCTTCATAATCAATAGGTTGACATTTGACTGTGGGAACTTCAACAATGTAAACGGCCAAATGTTTCAAGTATTCAAAGAATAAACAAGGTTCAACCAGTCTGCAAATCCATAAAAGGCTAGATGAAACTGAAAAAGGGAAAGTCCTTTTGTTTAATTTTAAATTATTTATAATCTTACTCTTTACTTTATCTCTTCTGTTATTTTGAGAGGATTAACTAGGAACTGGTGAAATTAAACATCAAGTTTTTCCCTTATATAAGATTTATCAAATATTAACAAACGTTTTTTGCCATAGAAATGAATTTTTATCTAGCTGTAGTTAAGGAGGTTCCAGGCAGACTCTCCAAATTGGAAGCTATTAGATCCATCAAATTAATTTTTCTAGGCAAAATTCAACAAGTTTAAAGGACTGTCTACTGATATATGTCAATCAATAAATGTGGTCCCATCATAGAAATAACTAAATGCTATTCTGTATGCAATAAGTGGTCAGTCTTTCATCAACAAAATAATTTATAAACGAAAAGGTTTTTGATGCTGTCAATGCTGGTAATGTAACAGACTTTGTCAGTTACTCTTTGCTTTCTTCTTTATTGTATAAAGTGTATCATCACCATAAATTATATGAAAGAGACATAGTCTTGATATACGTGACTAATTAAGGTACTACACAAGACAACTAGAAGGGCTGTAAGTGTGATATACTAAAGCTTTTGCAGTAAACAATAATTTGAAGAAAGACAGCTGCCATATTAGTCTGGGATATACTGCAGTCCGCCAATTGAAGCAATGGTCCGAATATACGGATCTGCAGTCACTATGCAATTTGCTCACAATTCCAAGTGAATTATGTTCTGTAAAAACAGCTTTAAGTAAAAAGGGAGATACATTGAGCGAATCGTCTTTCTTCGTCAAATAAACTGCTTAATAGAACTGTATTTGTTATGTTTTACTGCAAGATGTTCATTGTAAGTCAAAGTTTTCAACAAAGCAATACTTGTGACGCATTAAGCTTTGATTGTTTATGATAATGTGCCCTCTTGAAAATATTTGGTTAAATATCATCTTGTGCCTTTTGAGACGACTTTGTCAGTGTTCTATAAGCTACTGTCAATATGATAAGTGAAGAAAAGTGATAAAGGTATTATTATATACATGATGAAATAATTCCTTGTCAAGTTGAGAGACTACTTATTAGATTGTCATTTTTATGGAAAATTAAAGGTATTTCATGTTGCTTGAATTGTCTGACTTTAGAATGATTGTGATCAATACATTTTCATATGTGGTAAAGAATTTGCAGAGAAGGATTTAAATAAACATATCTGTGACTTGCAAATCTGCCTCCTGCCAGCATGAAGAGGTTGCTAATTGGAATGGAAAGACAAAAATCAAAGTGTTTATTTCCAGGCATGCATGAGATTTACCGCATCTTGTAATGTTGCTGTGTCCTTCACGATGTGGTTGATAAGATAGATGTATTTTTTTCAGTCACAAGAAACTTATCAAATTAGTCATACTTGATAAAGTGCTTCTCTGCTTACTTTTGGCATGTGTCTGTAGAAATTGTTGATGAATTATTTAGACATTCGTACAGGAAAGTTATGTTATTCTTTCACCCCAAAGCACTTTGTCAGACGCGTGACAGATGAGGCCGTCTTAGTGCTGTATTATGAGCTGATGGCATCTCAGTCCGTGGTGTCGTTTAGAAACTTGACTTCTCAGGTGTCAATGGCATGATGTTGTAGGAGTAAGCGATGTCATTAGCAGCATGAGACATTCTTTAAAAACAGTCTATTATCTGATTCTTTCTTGGGCGTCTATTATTTGAGCCTTTCTCAAATTCTCATGCCGGTGGGAAACTTTTATCCAACTTTTCCGTGTCGATTTTTGAAGTTATTAAAAGATTTCTAGAAGTTTTAGAATCACAGACGTTGAAGGAGGTCTACCTTGAGTCAGGCATCAGGTTTAACCTATTAGAAATTGATCAAGCTTACTTGTCAGCGTGCTACATGCAAAGTTCTTTATTAAGCTCCATCAAAAAATGGATACAAAGCTGGTAGTTATTAATACAAACAGTGATTTAGTTGAGCCTATTCAATGAATAGATAAGACACATCTATTGAAACCACGGGGTTGTGGGTTTGATTTTATAAGCTCAGATTGGGTCCCTTGAACTAATGTTGTGCAGTAATCATCTTTTGCCTTATAATTGATTCCTCTCCTGTCTTTACAATGGCTTATCGACATGAATAGATAACGCGAAGTAAAGCCTCAAGCACCTATCCATCCATTCAACTAGATTATATTGATTCTAATCTACGTGGTCAAAAGTTAAACTCAAACCTACTGAAAACTGCCTTTGTTTCCCACAAATGCTGCTCATAATCAATAGGTTGACATTTGACTGTGGGAACTTCAACAATGTAAACGGCCAAATGGATATACTATTTAAAGCTTTTGCAGTAAAAAATAATTTGAAGAAAGACAGCCGCCATATTAGTCTGGGATATATATACAAGTCTGCTGCAATATTTGGTTAAATATCATCTTGTGCCTTTTGAGACGACTTTGTCAGTGTTCTATAAGCTACTGTCAATATGATAAGTGAAGAAAAGTGATAAAGGTATTATTATATACATGATGAAATAATTCCTTGTCAAGTTGAGAGACCACAAAGATGTAAATTGTCATCTTGATGGAAAATTAAAGGTCTTTCTTGAAGTTGCTCTGAATTGTCTGACTTTTGCATAATTGTTATCACTACATTTTCACATGTAGTAAAGAATTTGCAGATTGAGACATGCATGAGATTTACCTCATCTTGTAGTATTGCTGTGGCCTTTAGGAAGTGCTTGATATTTTTGTGATGTATTTCTTACAGTCACAAGAAACTTATCAAATTAGTCATACTTGATAAAGTGCTTCTCTGCTTACTTTTGACATTATTAGTTATTTGTTGTTTGCTTGGCGGATACAGGATTTACAGGGTGAGGGAGCAAATTTTTCAAAATTTGGAATATTTCAAACTTCAGTCGAAATGAAAGGTTTTCCTAAGTCATAACGAATTCATATTTTCAGGCCTTAGAAACAAGACAAAGAGGATCCTTTTTGTGAAGTTTAACTTGTATTATCTCGAATCAAAAATTCAATATGGCCGTCTAAACTTGGTGATGCTTTGAAAAAAAGCGCCTTCATATTTTGAGGCCGTGGGCCATGAAGACAGTGAGGAGGACAACAACATCGTGGTGACAGGTCCTGTTGACCAACTATTCTAAGATGCCCCACACGGAAAAGTAAGGGGAATTAAGGTCCGAGCTGGAGAAGGGCCAGAAGTTGGCCGCCCAGAGGTCTCCGAAATTTCTTTAAGTGGAAATCCTGAACTTTCTTGGCAATAAGCGTTGGGGAACCATCCTGAGTCAGCCTATAGTTGCCATTGGGGTAATTCACATCCAGCCATGGCAAAACATGACATCACTGAACCTAGTAGTATGCATCAGGTCCGTCCCCCTTTACTCGCATGAAAGAGAAATAAAGCATAATTTTTCTATCTGAAGTCATGACTCCCGAAACCATTGTCTGAACTGGATACTTTGCCCTGAATGTCCCATCGACATCTTCTATTGATTTTATATAGAATTTGCCATTTCTTTCATTGACAATAGAATCCAAAAACAACCGTTTATAGTTTGAAAAAAAAATTGAATATCGAGCCATGCTTCCTAATGTAGCCCATCATTTTTTCTCCATTTCTATCTTCTGGCCTTCATGGAATAGGCCAAATGGTGTCTTTGGGGTCCTGACATATGATTTCAGGCCAAAATCATTTTGCATAGCCGCTCTGGCAGCCTTGAGGTCCACCTGAAGCTCTTCAACCACCTCTCTCATGGAGGTTGCATGTACCTGGTCAGTTTTGTCGTCAGTGACTCCAGGAATGGTCCATTCCTCTCTTTATTCTCTCCACAAACTCGCAGACTTCCCTCTTATTCCTTTCCCGTCATTGATTGCCTTCATGATATTGTATTGTGGTTGTGAGGCCACTCTGACTATGTTAGGGATTGTTTTTTAGTCCATTTGGCACTGAAGCAAATCTGACCACCTCTTCCTTTTTGTCTCCTGTTTAGTCATTTTTAATCACAGCTCATTCTTACCTTCCACAGGTATGGCTGATACATAAATGATTATGCTGTATTGTTTTCACAATTTTTCTGCAGATGCGAGATGCTTTTCTAGCACTAGGAAGTTCACGGAAAAGTTTGGTTCCCCACCCTGTACCTTCCCGAAGATAGCTGTATCTGGGCGAAGCGAAGCTGAGCCCGGATACAGCTATCTGAGGGAAGGTAAATCCTGTATCTGCCAAAAGCAAACAACAAATTACGAATTTATCCGACCACATGGTATAATAAACCCCCCATATCAATGTAGTTCAGAGGTACTATGAACATCATGACTGCCAGGTATGATGAGTGATTTAGAAGCAGACCTGACACAAATGATGTTCATAGCTGTGAATTAACTACACTGCTATTGGGATTTATTTATGTGCCACAATGATTTTATCAGTGGTCTTTACTAAATTTTAGTCTGACAACTTCAAATTCTGTAAGATAGGAGCAGCAGATTGTTGTGACGTCACCAGCAGGCCATGCCATTGTGACGTCATGACAAACAATCACTGCCCACTGTTTGCATAACAACGTCACATAATTTTTGAGTGATTGTGATGTCATCGCTGCAGGATACAGAAAATATCTGTACAGGCCAAGCAGCCAGACAGATACAGGATATATACCCAGAGTTCTCAACCAATCAGAATCAAGCATTGGCCTTGGTGGTCGGATAAGTGTCTGTATAAATTGTTGATGAATTATTTAGACATTCGTACAGGAAAGTTATGTTACTCTTTCACCTCAAGGCTCTTTGTCAGGCACGTGACAGATGAAGCTGTCTTAGTGCTGTCTTATGAGCTGACGGCATCTCAGTCCGTGGTGTCGTTTAGAAACTTGACTTCTCAGGTGTCAATGGCATGACTTCGTAGGAGTAAGCGATGTCATTAGCAGCATGAGACATTCTTTAAAAACAGTCTATTATCTGATTCTATCTTGAGCGTCTATTATTCGAGCCTTTCTCATGCTGGTGGGAAACTTTTATCCAACTTTTCTCTGTTGTTTTTTAAAGATATAAAAAGATTTCTAGAAGTTTTAGAATCACAAGACGTTGAAGGAGGTCTACCTTGAGTCAGGCATCAGGTTTAACCTATTAGAAATTGATCAAGCTTACTTGACATGCAAAGTTCTTTATTAAGCTCCATCAAAATGGACAGATACAATTACAAAGCTGGTAATTATTAATACAAACAGTAATTTAGTTGAACCTATTCTATGAATAGATGAGACACATTTATTCATACCTCGGTGTCTTGGATTTCATTTTATATGCCCTGGTTGAGTTACTTGAACCGATATTGTGTCAACAATCATCTTTTGCCTTGTAAATGAGTCCTCCCTTGTCCTTACTAGCCTATCAGATTGTATAAATATATCAATTGCATAAATATATAAGGCCGCAATCACCCATCCATCCATTCACTAAATTATTTCAGTCTACATGGTCCAAAAGTTAAAACTCATAACTGCAGAAAAAACTGATTGTTTTCCACAGGAGCTGCTTCACATTCAATAGGTTGACATTTGACTGTGGGAACTTCTACAATGTAAATCGCCAAATGTTTCAAGTATTCAAAGAATAAAAACAAGGTTCAACCTGTCTGGAAATCCATAAAAGGCTAGATGAAACTAAAAATAAGGATGTCCTTTTGTTTCAACTTTGAATTATTTATAAACTTACTCTTAACATTTTCTCTTCTGTTATTGCGCTGCCCTGGGGGTGCCCCCCCTTGGGCAAGCCCTTGGTTTCGTAAGCAAGCTTTTTTGCACACACTGAAATGTTAACATTCTTGCCCCAATTTTATGTAAAAGCTACTGGGCACCTGCCACTACTTTCAGAGCCCTTCTTCACTGTATGTTACGTTACTGTCATAAAGTTTGTCCCCGAATCTTTAAACTAACATTTAGTGCCTTTATTGTGACATTTTGAAAGTATTTCTTGCCCAGTTCTACACACACACTCCCCCAGTGTGGCTATGGCTGCATTAGCCTGGTCTCCTGGCCTGTATGCATTCACATAGCAGGGCACAGGACTATGGCTGCATCACAGTCATCATTGAGGGGGGTCACTCGCTTTCAATTCAGTGAGATTTGTTTTACAGCTTTTTGTGGTTCCTATGACATAGTGGGGCTCTACTGGACTAATAAAATGAATTGAACTCACTTAATTCTGAATAACATGCAATTGTGTTGATTGGTATTGTTTCATATCACCCCAATGTTGTGAATTTACCAGTTTGTGTTATTTTAATGCAAGTTGAATTCTATGTAGAATTGGCAGATCTAATCTTTAATTTCAAATATAAGTACAATGATTTTTTTACTTGATTTGTGCAGTTGGTCTATGTCAGTGTTTGCTTGTACTCAATTAATCTCAACAGGAAGTTTATTGAAAATGGTGCAATCATATCAAAAATCTAATGGACAATATTTCATGTGACATGTTATTTACTATTAGCTGACAATGATAAGAAAGCCTAAAGAAAAACATACCTTAATTCATGTTCACATATCAAGTATTCCCTTAGAAGTGAAAAAAGCAGGTCAGCATATACTTTATACTTCAAGAATGTCCATTTATCACATGGAACTATGTGTGAGAAACATGATACACCTTGTAGCAGTCCTGTTTGATGTTAACTGTAAAAGTTAGCTGTTATCAACAACTTGTTTATACTAAATTCGTTCTAAAAGCATCCTAGTGCCAGCTAGATCCAGTGTTTACAAATTCGGTAGAAAGAATGCAGGAAGGAATGAAGAAAAGAAGGAATGAAGGAAGGAATGAACGAAGGAATGAACAAAGGCATGAAGGGAGGAATGTAGGGCACAATCACGAAATAAGCCCCGCACCTCTGACGGACGGAGTTGCAGCCTACGCACTTCAATGGTCTCGCTCATTCCGTTATCATAGGGCGAGGGCTATTTTGTAATTATGCCGAATGTAGTGGGGGAAGGAAGGGAAGGCCTCGAGATAGATAGACAGATAGATAGACAGCTAAACAGATAGATAGATAGATAGATAGATAGATAGATAGATAGATAGATAGATGCAAGCAACTCTTAAAAGTGCTTGCACGTTTTTTTTAAGGAATAGCAGTGGTGCCAATCGTAAATAAGAGAGCAATAACAAGCTGGTACATTACTCCTGGGCAGAAAGACAGGAGAGTAAAATCAAAGACTGTTGGATAGTTTGGGTCAGTGGGATGGCCAGGAAATGTGTATTTAGACAAGACAGCAGTGATCCTGTGAGCCAAGATTTGACTTAAATATTACGCGGAGGGATATACACTAACTACAGATACACTGTACATGTGTGATTCACCCTTAGGACTAAGTCTGGGCAGCGCAACACTCACCGGTTTCCGGTTATGTCATTTCTAGTTTTGATAGGATTGGCAGGTAACTGTTGAAATTAAACATAGTTTTTGCATATAAGGGTTATCAAATAAGGGTTATTAAATAGTCACAAAATATTTTCGTCATGGAAGTGAATATTTATCCAGATGCTGTAAAAGAAGGTTCGTAGCAGACTCCAAGCCAAATTGAAAGCTATTACATCCACATTGAAAGCTATTACATCCACTGATTCTATCTATTTTCATGTAAAGATATAAAAACAATTCTAGAAGTCGCAGAATCAGAGACACTGAAGGAAACCTGTTCATTGAGCCCAGCTTGGGCTTGAACATCTTCTGACCTCAAGCATTAACAGTTGATCACCATCGATGCCTTCCAAAATAAGTTATTAACTAATTGTGTGTAGTTCTACATATAATTGCAAACTGAAAATGTGACAGATTTTGTCAGTGGCTCTTTGTCAATTTCTTCTCTTATTGAATAACGAGCACCTCCTCCCTAAATTATACCAAAGAGACATAGTCATGTGGCTAAATTAGGCATTGCACATGACAACTGCAAGGGCTGTAATTGTGATATACTGAAGCTTTTGCAGTAAACAATAATTTGAAGAAAGACAGCTGCCATATTTGTCTGGGATATACATACAAGTCTGCTGTTGGCTGCCAATTAAAACAATGGTCCATAGATATGATTCTGCAGCCACTGTGCAATTTGCTCACAATTCCAAGTGAATTATGTACAGTAAAAAGCATTTAAGGCTTTGGAGAGAACAGAGAATTGGAGATACATTGAGTGATTCACACATCTTTCTTCATCAAATAAACTGTTCTGAATATCACAGCATCTGTAATGCTGTAAAGGATACAATGGCCTGCAAAACTGATATCACTTGTCGATACATGTAGCACATTGTGTGTCCTATATCATGAAATAAAGAGAACCTATCACACTTACTTTAATGAATGTCACAAAGAATGTTACAAAGAACCTTGGTAGAAACTAAGGGAAATTTGATCTATGTATAAAAAAAATTGTCTTGCTGAAGTTTCGGCACTGTTCAGACTCTCAAATAATGGCAGTATTTTTCAAAACCCAGTTTGCCTATTTTGAATTCTTACTGTGCACATGATTCTGAAGCTCAATAATAACACAAAATTAATTGTTTAGCAACTGTAGTGACATCATCAATGTCTGCAAACAACTAACTGTTACCACTGGGCACTTATCCTTCTCTGGCAGTAACATCACAACTACATCGGAAAATGAAAAATACTTTGTACTTACCATATCTTTCTCTCTCTTTGCAGAACCTTAGTGGACCACGCTAACGTCTGGCTCAAGAAGAACTTAGATGTCAACGTCGTAACTTGTGAGACAGTAACATGGATGAACACAAAAAAGGAAAACTTGAACGACACGGAACAAATGGTGTGTTCGAAAAGTATCGAAGAGAATGGTATCACCCACTACAAAAGAGGGCTGAGGTGAGACTTTAGAATCATATTAATATTGTATTATTCTATAATAAGGAGCCGATTAAAAGTTATTCATTTACACTAGGGACACAGCCTGATCTGCAAGCACGCGTCAGTCCCCCCCCGCAAAAGAATTTTGGAAAATAATATTTTCATGCTCTTTTGGGCTGAACATTTTGTGAGTTTAATATTTTTGTGACTATTTGGGAAATTATTTTTGGGCCGCCCCCCTCCCAAAATTTATTGACATCCTACACCTATGGCCAGGCATGCTGAATCTTTGTCTTTTATTGCCCAAAATTGCAGATATTATAATATATGTCAAGCACATAATGTATGCTTGCTAATATTGCTGATTATAATGAAAAAGAAGACAGTAATGCGTGTAAGTAAGTCAGCCTCTTCGTAGACTTCAGATTAAGAATAATTTTCACAACGAGCAAGAATATAACTTAACTATACAACAAGTTAATAGTCAGACTCTGGTTTCCTTTTACATCATTTATAACTGCAGAATATTACCAGACTTCAGTCCAGACTGGCAGTGTCTCAGTAAAAATCAGGTCCAAAAAGTTTGCATTTGGGATAAACCACTAAGCCAAAATAAACACTCTTGCAGCAGATTATATTTAGGAAAGATCATCCTCTCATCCTATTAGATGATCCTATTAGATCCAATGAGTTTTTGTTGGACATCATACCATGAGTACACCATGCATGGGAAGAAAGTAATGATCTCACAGCTGTGTTGACCAGTCTCTTTCCTACTTTCTACGTATACTCTGGAATAAAGCTCACAAACATAATAGAAACAAGAAAGGATAAAGTGCAGTCATATTGTGTTATAAGTTAGCATTGACCACTAGCGAAGATGAAATACAGTAGAGTAGGGTGGGGCAAGACGCCCGGGTTTGGTGAGAGGCCCCTCTCCCCTAGGGTTTTATCTAAATTTACATTTTTGGTGCATTTTCTTATCGATAGAATTGAAGCAAGAGGCTTTTTAAGTGACGTCACAAATTGTCAGGGCAAACAGCACCAAATCATAGTAGAAATTAAACAAACAAAAAAATTTGCATGGTTTTTGTTACTTGGATCAATTTTTTGAAAGGAGTTGTCAGAAATAACTTTGGAATTTTTTTATAAGTATGATGGATATCTGCATTGCTTCACTTTATGACCATCACACAAATATGATTTGGATCATGTTTTTTGCATTTGAGTTCAAAATATAGAGCTTAAATTTAAATGTGTGTGTGTGGGGCGAGAGGCCGCACATGGTATGGGGCATGAGGCCCCATTCACTGGGGCCTCGAAGCTGCTTTAGGAACCACTTAATAACGTGTACTTGACCTTAAATCTTGACAAAATAGCTAATTCTAAAATTTGGTTGAAATTGAAAAAGGGCAAAAAACATTATAAAATAAAAGTATGAACAAAAAAATTCTGAAATTCCACAGAATGCCTTGAAAAGGATGGAACAACCCCAAGAAATAACTTTCAAGCTGAATGCGCTTGCAGTCCTGAAATTACATGTATATATTTTTCATTATTTGACATGTTCACGAATTCGTGGAGGTGTAAAAACGAGCATGCACGAATTCGTGGACATGAAAAAACGAGCATAGGTGCTCGTGCAAATGTAAAAACTAACACTCGTGAATATGCTCTATTATTCATTCGTGTATTTGCAAAACGAGCATAGGTGCTCGTGCAAATGTAAAAACTAACACTCGTGAATATGCTCTATTATTCATTTGTGTATTTGCCAATACTAACATTCGTGGAAGTGCCATATAATTAGGGTTTAGTGTTAAAATTAGGTTTAAAGTTAGTTTTAGTCAAGTTTAAGGTTGTAATGTTCGTAATTACACATACACAAATTCGTGAATAGCAATATTTGTCACTTACACGAATGCTAAATTCGTGTATATGTTCGTTTTTGCAGCTTTACAAATTCGTGTACATGCCAAATAGTGAAAAATATATACCTCTGAAATTAATGATACATTACAAATATGGCTTGTCTTTAGCATTCAATTTGATGTCCACTCTTCATTCTGCAACCTTCAATCCTATAACCTTTTACTTCAAGTTAATCTTATGATCTCTCCTTCCAAGAAAGGACACAGAACTTTCTCTTCCTTAATGTACTTCCTTGACCTGATTAACCTTCCACTTTCTTGTTCGTAAGAGGTAGGTCTTAAGTACTGCCTGAAAAATTGTAGTGGACATGGAAGCCTAAAGGGAGAAGGATTCTGAACAAGACTGTTCAGTTAAATATTCATAGCTTTAAAAACGTTGTCGTTATTATTATCCGAAAAAGAAGGAGTATGCTGCAGTAGACACAAGATGCAAGACTGAAGAAATTTTTATTATTTCCGAAACTTGTAAGTCACAATAAAGAAGGAGGGCTTCCTAAGACAAGAACTTATTGCTAGGTACATGTAGGTGCACCCCCTATAACAATAAAAAAAATATTTCGTCATCCAGTGAGATCCACTGTCTGACCCAGTGAAAAAAGATAGAAAAAGACAAAAAATAAACTACGAATTCTTCATGAACCATGCAGCCGAAGGAGATTGTAAAGCAGTGAATTTGTAAATGAATTAGGTTGGCTTGGGTGCGTTACTTCATTCATTATTCACTCTTTTATCCTTGTCTCAATTCAAATCGTGAGCCAAGTCTCTTCAATGGTTTTACCAAATATTAGAAAAAAAGTCCTTTATTGTTAGCAAATGAACATTACACTTCATGCAACACCTTCATGGAGCACCATTGTACTGGTGCAATCTGGTTAATAAAGAGGCAAGACAATTCCCTGTATGTCTGGTAACACCAAAGAAACTTAGATTAATTATTCACAACAAACACTGTCAAACAGTGCATAATGTATGACTCAAAAGTATAGAAAGTATAGTACATTGCTTTATTACTTAATTGGTCTCTTAAAACCGTAATATCATGTGTACACTATACATAGATTAGGAAGTTCAAACAACATAGTTTGTAATAATTATAGTGAGCAGAAGAAGCCTTCTAGAAAGTTAGATGATTATGAAAAGATAATTCCAACACCGTCTTTGGAAAAATTGATTAGTTTGGCACTTTTGTAAGCGAATCGTACTCCATTTGCTTAAAATGAGCTTGAAGATACTTGAAAAGAGTTGGAAGTGCTTCAAATTGTGCCTGGAGCAAGGAGCTTCTCTTTGCTGCTAATTCCTTGGAAGTGTTTTGAGGACAGATCACAGAGGGCGTTTTCGGAAAGGTTACGCGAGTAACTCGAGTGACACGAGTCACGAGGGTTTGTTTCCGAACACGCAAAACTCGACCCTCGTGTTTCCTGGAAGTGCCAACGTCATTTCTCGAGTGTAGTGTTTCTGGCTACTCCCCGATATGTGGGGAGTACTGGGTTCTCGAGATTTGTACCACATGACAAAACTGGATCCTGCTCGAGTGAAGCTCTCCTGTTCTGGTTCCGAGGAACATGAGGGTCGAGTCTGGAGTGTTCTAAACAAATCCTCATCACTCATGTCACCTGAGTTACTAGTGTAACCTTTCCAAAAACGCCCAGAGAGTGATTCCCCAGCAAATCAATTAACACAAGGGGGAGTTGAGTGCTCCTCAGTCCACCTATTGATAATTTATGAAACTGCAGTGTCAACCACAGCTGCCAAGGGTTTGTTAAGTAGACTGACAGCAGGCAGAAGTACTTGGAAAAGGCTTTAATAGAACGAATTAATAGACAAATACGGAATAGACAGAGGTGACTGGATGCATTTGAGGCTCTGCATGTGATAGTTCTTCAAAATCTAGAACTTATATCTCATCACCCTTCTGAGAACTAATTGCAATGGAAAAAGGCTATCCCAACCAAAAAACAATTAACTTTTCCAGGGATGAGAAATTTGTAGGTAATTCCAATTCAAATAAGCCCACTACTTGACTTGCTAAATGTGGTCAGGTTTTCATGTAAAAGGCTCAATTGAATGAGCAACAAATGTGATAAATTGATGATATTAGCTTCAGACTATTTGAAATGTATATCATATGTAAATACAAGGCTCAAAAAGAAATTGATTGCTTCAATTTGGATGTAAATAAAGCAATTCTTGTCGAAAACACTGATGTTTGGCTAAGGGAGACTGTTTTGGTTTAGAAGTGTCGTTTGTCATACAATTCACCTATGTATTAAGTTTCGTTCAGCTATTAGGGGTTAATTTTTGCAACTAGCCACACAAGTACACCCTGAACTACTTGTGACAGCAACTTTAAGCAAAATGTTCCATTTTAAAAGAGGAAGTGTGTTACCTTGGCAACTGACTGATGTGAGATTTTAGTAAAATGATGATGAATTGTTTAAAAGACATGAACATACACGTATGAAAAGAAAGAGAAAATAACTTAGCTTCTAGAGCTCTTAAACTTCCTGCATTTCAAGATAAAGAAACATTTGAAGAACATAGATTCTTGTCATTTTATGAGTCATTAAGCTTTGACGCTACTTAATTGACCAGGAGTTTAAAATTATGTTTTCTGTTTAAGGAGCCACATGGAAGTATTCAGTATGGATTCCCTTGTGACTTTGTAGGTCTGTAATAAATGTCTCATATATCAAAATCCATCAATTTTTCATCTGATTTCATCAGGCAGCTTCAGACAACCTCATACGTATCAATCAAAAATATTCCAGACAAAATTGCAATTCATTTCACAAGATTGAATGAGTGTCGGGCCAGTAGGCTGGCTATGGTTTGAATCTGAAATCTAGTGTAGTCTACATTGTAATACAAACACTAATGATACTTTCAGGGAACTTTCCATATTCTAACCTGCCAATGAGCATTTAAATCAGACTCAGATTGTCACTTGCAGATGGTAATGGATATGATTATATTCTTATACTTTCAATTGTTTTCAGAAACATTATTATTTTTAAGTAGAATCTGATATGCATAGCTCTTTTCCAAGTATGGCCCACTATTTCTAAGCCATTATAGGACTACAACCTTTTGTGCTCCACATCTTTACATTTCTACATTCAAGCCATTGTCACTTTCACCCCTGGACTGTTCGAGCTCTATGACATCACACTTTCAATAACTAATGTTATTGCTATCGCTGAACGACATATATTCAAAGAGACAAATTATAAATTATCAGGTATAATTACTAGTTTTTATTCAAGCATCATGTTGCTTCTGCATCTAGCTAACATTTATATGTTGGGTATTGCTAAGGATGTGCTCAAACGTAAACATCTACCTTGTACATATTCATTGTACAAGAACAGCTCAAGAACATTAAGAGCAGATCATGAAATCATAGTTAAGTGAACAGGTTTCATCTTTGCTCTGTGGGAAGTGAGTGCTTTGACACCTTGGAAAGCGAATCGTACTCCACTTGCTTAAAATGAGCTTGAAGATACTTGAAAAGAGTTGGAAGTGCTTGAAATTGTGCCTGGAGCAAGGAGCCTCTCTTTGCTACTAATTCCTTGGAAGTGTTTTGAAGACAGATCACAGAGAGTGATTCCCCAGCAAATCAATTAACACCAGAGGGAGTTGAGTGCTCCTCAGTTCACCTATTGATAATTCATGAAACTGCAGTGTCAACCACAGCTGCCAAGGGTTTGTTAAGTACACTGACAGCAGGCAGAAGTACTTGGCAAAGGCTTTAATAGAACTAATTGATAGATGAATAGAGGTAGGCAATTAAGACTCGTTAGAGGCTCTGGGAAAGATCCATAGTTAGTAAAATTATAAATCTAGGACTATCAACCTAACCGCCTATAATTCAAATGCTATTGAGTGAAAAAAGACGATCCTAACCAACAAGCAATTAACTTTGCCTGAGATAAGAAATTTGTATGTAATTCTAATTCAAATAAGCCACTACTTGACTTGCTAAATGTGGGCAGATTTCCATGTAAAAGGCTCTATTTAAATGGGCAACAAGAGAGATGACTAGATAAAATTTTGTTTCAAACCGATCAGACTATTTGAGATGGTTTCAATTTAGATGTAAATAATGCAATTTGTAACTTTAGGAGTTTTTCTTGTCTATATCACTGTGAATTTTGCCAAAGGGAGACTATTTTTGAATAGAAATGCCTTATAAATACTTACAATTTACATCCTATTAAGTCACTTTCAGTCTATTTGCGGCTTTTAAAACCAAATTTTTGGAACAACCCACACAAACACACTTTCAATTACTTGTGACAGGCAACTTTAAGTAAAACGTTCCATTTTAAAAGAGGAAGTGTGTTGCCTTGGCAACTGAGCGATGAGAGACTTAAGTAAAATGATGATGGATTGTTTGAAAGAAGAAAATGCCCAAAAAAGAAGAAAAAGAAAATGACTTAGCTTCGAGAGCTCTTAAACATCCTGTATTTTAAGATGAAAAGCAATTTGAAGAACATAAGTTCTCATCATTTTGGAAGTAATTGAGCTTTCAAGATAATTTAAAGATTTGTCAGGATAATTAATGGAATTGAAGTTTAAGACGATGATTTTTCTTTTAAGAATCCACATAAAGACACTCAGTAAAGATCCCTGTGTGACTTGTCAGTCTATGATAAATGCCTCAAAATTGCATCATAAATCAAAATCAATCAAATCTGCATCAGATTTCATTGGGCTGTATCAGGCAACTCTATATAAATCAAAATGCTCGTGACAGAATTGCTGTACATTTTTCGCAGTATCGGGTTTCTCGTTGGACAGAGTCAATGCGTATTTGATTCCATGAATTTGATGCAAATTCTCTGTTCAAAAACACAGGGGAACTTTCCTCTTTTCAACTTACAAGGTTTCAAAAGAACAATGTTTAATCCTATAGACTAAATGTGGCAGATTGTGGCTTGCCAATTATAATATCTAGATAGACCCATTTGGGATATAAATATCTATTCAATGACATCCTTTTAATTATTTTCAGAAATAAATGTTACTCTGAACTCTGAATCGATATACACTCGATCCATTGTCCACTATAGACCTCGAAGTCGACTGCATTTTAGTGACTATAGTCAGTTAGAGTCAGCTTTGCCAAGCAGCAAATCAATGTTCAGTCAAGTCAAATCATAGTTGAGTCTGCTAGAGTCAAAGTTTATTCATATATATTTTTTAAGTTTATTCATATTTTTTATAGTGCACATCAATGTTACACATGCTATGGCACTTTACAGAGTAATGGAAATGTACAATCTGTGATGACTGGCGGTCTTCAGCGATCCTGGTTACAGCTTTCCTTTTAGTGGCATTCACTTCCATGCTTGCCCAGTCATCCAGTCCAGAGGAGTCTGGCTGGAAGTGTTGCTGTTCACACTTGATAGGAGGGTGAACTCCTGCCTTCACAAGTGGCCACCCTCCCCAGCCACAGCCACAACCAACTAATCACTGTTGCATAAAAACAGCTTTAAGAGCACAATATGCACTTCATACGCCTTTAAGACTTTCACAAAGTTTATGCAACATACAAACCCCCAAAATATCGGACTTTTTTGTATAACATTTGTCGTAGTGTGAAAATTTAGAAAATTATTTTGTACTGAACATAGATTACTTCACAAAAGGGCCCTATAATTGCATAAGTCAGCTGAAGTTTATTGAAGTCAAGTGAAGTCAGAGTTGAGCAACTTAGCTGAGTAGTCAGTTGGAGTTCTTGACCAGCAAGTCAGAGCTCTGACTCTGACTGACTTTGGGGGCTAGAACTCCACTATTTTCATTAATTTGGCTATTTATTATGACCGAGCGAGCCAGTCATATAGATTTCATAGAATTGCTTGCCAAATTTAGGCCAAGGCTTAGCCAGACCGTACTAGATGTACAGACGTGAAACTAACAGTGTGACCAGAACTTAACATCCTTGATTCAACCTCCTTGTTTTAAGTCCTATTAAAATGACATCAAAAACTGAAGATGAACATAAACTGAAATCATAAATTTTTGTCAATTTGTGTCATATAGAATAATTTTAATCCGTCTCATTTCAGGCTATGGCTCTTACCACAGGACCCAGCAAACGCAAAACAACCCGGTTCAATCCAAGTGCAAGATTTCACTCCGGAATCATCAAACGACACTTTTCCTACTCTCGTTAAAAAGGCCAACAAGAAACTAACCGGTGTAGATGGTAAGATTTTGCCAGATAAAAACATTGATACCATAATTATCTTACTTAATTTCTTGCAATTACCCCCAAAATTTACATTACCCATTGTTCTGCACCTGTAACTAGTGGATGCATAGTTAGTTATGAAATAATTTTTATATTATAAATACTTGGTGACTTTTGGCTAATAACTATATTGTCTATTTCACACTTCTATTTTTATTGATCCCTGTAAAATATTGGAACCAGTAAATGCAGTTGTAATTTAGCTTATAGTCCATTTCATTGTGCAATTTTAATCATATTTATGTACTTTTTCAAGATTGGCTATGCCATTTTAAAGGCATTTTTTCTCTAGGAGCAAGTTTGTGGCATTCGGATCAAGATAATTATGCAATATTATTGTCAAGCGCTGAAATAAAGTTGGCAAAGATATTCTGTCGAACTTGAGCCTATGGCCATCCAGAAAGGGATTATCAATCGGTTCTCTTTTACTTTATCATACTGGATTTTTGTGATTTTTGAAGAGATCTGTTTTTCATTTATAGCACTTGCCATTTTGTTGTTTCTTAAGATTAACAGAAATTTGTTAGAATCAATATACTCGTACAACCGATTTTGATTTTTATAAATTATTTGTAATTAGTTATCAACAACTGGTCATTGATAATCAGCAATTAGTCATCACTGATCAGTGATTAATAGAATAGATAACTGGTTATAAATAACTGGATGAGAATAATTGTTATTCATAATCAGTGACCTGCGATTGTTTACCTCTAATTACCTGCCCATAATTAGTTACCCGTAATTCCTTATCGATGATTAGTTATTTTTTGATTGGTGACATAATTTTTATCTATCAGTTATTTATAAGTTATATGATAT
This sequence comes from Platynereis dumerilii, assembly GCA_026936325.1. NCBI lineage: Eukaryota > Metazoa > Annelida > Polychaeta > Phyllodocida > Nereididae > Platynereis > Platynereis dumerilii. Next base: position 27,523,779 of record JAPTHN010000008.1, on the reverse strand, counting down.
ACTTATCGGATCCCAAACTTTTCTAGGTTGGTTCCACATCGACCATTCAGGTAACTTTGACCCGACAGGTCCGATATTCGAGTCGATATTCGACCCCTTGATCTCTATACTTTTGACTTTCTTTTTTCTTCTCTCTTTTTCTCTTTTTTATCTTCTTGCTGGGATAATGTTATATTTATTATACTCTTTCAAGCTCACTCTCTCATATATTATATCTTTTAGCATGATAGTTAGACCCTAGATTCATTTCTGACAGGCCCTCAGCCCACTATACAACCACAAACCAAATATATATATATATATCTCCCATATATATATTGTAAGTTAAGTATCATACAATTAAGTTTTCCAGTTAAGATGAACATTTGCATAAAATTTGCATAAAATTTGCATAGAATTTGCGCATCTGGTGATATCTTTTGCATATTGCAATTACGTGTATTCGCAGGAGGTTAACAGTTGAACATTGAATAAAAATAATACGGTTTCTTTTGTACATTTTGACATGAAATTTTAGCACAAAAGGTTGAGCTTTCTCTATGCACTCTTGTTATATCTTATTTTTATTCATATAATTATGTGAAAGGTTTGAAACAGGGTGTGTTTGATTTTTCATATTTTCCGTTAGTGGTGTGAGACTTTAGCCTGACTTTCGCGACTGGAAGACGCTGTGTGATTAGTGAAATTTGACTCATTTTGGACAGAAAAAAACATGTTTAGATCTAAATGTGACATAATTTTTTCTTTCAGGATTTTTGTATTGGAGCATGTGCGCCGTTGCATTAAATTTGATAATGCGCATTGTACATTTGTGAATATACCGTTACTTTTGGTAGACACCTTGTCAAGTTGGATTGGTTTGTTTGTCATTTGTGAATTAGAAATAAGAACAATGATAATTTTTTCAAGAAATAAACATTTATTTGATGCTTTGTTAAGTACAAATTTGCAAACTGCAGATTTTACGTGCCAAAGTGGTTGAGGTCATTTTGGAAAGACCTCTGAGAATAGAAGATCTTTGTTATTACGTTAATGAGCGATAATTTAGTATCATCTTTGACGTGTCTACTTTTTAATTGCAGGTAAAGTAATTTGCATGGAAGCTGTAGACGTCGCGGTTATTAATGGGAATGTTGATGCAAAAATGACTTCTTGGACAGAAAAAACCAAAGACGATGCCTCTTATGCCGTCACGCTTAGGGTGTTTTTGAGGAGAGAAACTGTTATTTCCGAAACGATAGGTAATGTCCATTCAAAAGTCTATTGCTTAAATATTTGCCAGTTTTCAATGTGTCGAGACTCGAGAGTCTTCATGAATGGGTTTTAATGCAGCTGAGTCATTGCAAATAAGCGAATAACCGTCAAACAAGACTTTTGAATGCCAATTTTCTCTTCCAGTTTGTTAATTTTTTCATCTATGCTCCTACATTTTTCTGCAGGAACAAAAGATTTCATACCTCACCCAACAGAAGAGGGTTATGAGCCATTTTCAGATTTGATAGAAAAAGCGAACACCTGGTTGCGGGACCAGAACGACATACGAGTAACAAACATGCAGTCTGTGATGGTGGCAAAAGATGATGGTAAGGATATATGGTTCCTGCATTGTTGTCATGAATGCTGTAGGTTTTTGGGAAAAACCAAATTTCTGTGCAAAAAACCAATTGGCATTTTGGCCTTAACCTTGTGATGGTTTTAGGAACAATTGTAATGCTTGTGGTACTAGATTGGAGACAAAGTAAAGATAAGACATGATGAGAAACTAAGATTTTCCACACACTCCGCAACAACCATCTTCAAATTATAAATACCTTTATTTTCTAATCTTCCACTGAGATATGATTTTAGCCTTTTCTTTTTCCCGCAGGTCCTCACTCCGAAACAGGAAGCGCCTGTTTCTACAAGGTGCCGGGGCTGCACACACTAGAATCTATGGAATTTTTTCGAATAATGAGGTTGTTCTTCACTCGGCCAGCAGAGGACACCATCTCTGAAATCCCTGTGATTTATCCATTTACTTTCGAATCTTTCACACCAGAAGTGACAATCACTGAGCGCAAAAAGCGGGAACGGATGGAAAAGATGAAGGAAACGTTCGGAAGAATAGTTGACTATCTGAAAACTTCAGGTATTCGCCAAATCTTCAAAAAAAGATGTTATGTAGTGGCACACTAATTGGTAGGAGGGTTTGAGGTTTTGCAACACAAGAACTATCAATAAATTTGGCTTTCTCTTAAACCAATTAAAACTGCAGTCCTTGCATTATAAGAAATTCTTTTGCGATGCGAAAAGGGAATTACAATAAAAATTTCAAGGGCTTGCAGAACCTTTTTGGAATAGGCTGTATAAGGGACCGTTCAGAATTTATGACTGGGGGGGGGTGGGAGTTTTGCTGGAACTTCCCGTCAAAAATTGATACCCCCCTTGAGTTTCATGCGGATTTTGAGTACCCCACCCTTAGGTTTCATGCGTATTTTTAGTACCCCCCCCCTCGACATGCAAAGCAATACACACATAATATATATATACTGTTATACACTGCCACACGTACAGATTCGCGTCATTTCGCGGACATTTGCGCGTAAAAAAGTCCAAATAAAAGGAGTATATGCGCGTTTTTCAATATTTTTTCTTTGTTAAAATTTATTACCCCCCCCTTGGAAGTGTTGTCAAAAATTAATACCCCCCCCTTGAAACATGTGTGAAAAGTTAGTACCCCCCCGGCCAAAACTCCCACCCCCCCCCCAGTCATAAATTCTGAACGGTCCCTAATGACATTTCTTTTATTTGATAATCATTGGTTTTGAAGTTAAAAATGGGAATCTAAAATATACAGTTTAAAAATTCAATTTGGAGTTATGTAACTTGCAATTTTGCCGGCTTTCTAAATTGACCCTCTTTGTTTCAGAATATGAGATTATCTGTGCGGAGACAGTTGCAAATCCTATGCAAATAGTAACGGAAAGGCAAGGAGACGAAACGGAACAAGTTTTGACTTGGTTGCTGACTCCAAGGTGAGTTTGTGTTTTCTTCAGGCTGCTGATTAAATACACACTAATAATATGGAACTCTTTGAACCGCAATCTCCACAGAAATTTTTAACTTTGGCAAGTTCTGCTGGAGTGCATGACGGTCCGATTAAATCGCAACTACTTCCAATGACCATCACAGGGAAGAACACACTCACTATATAAAACTCCCTTTATACATGTAGCATTAACCCCAGGTTGACGGCTCCATGGCAACCGTCTGTCTCAATGGTACAGCCGGATGAAACATTAAATAAAACATGGAAATTTGGGAGGTTGAAATATTTGTGCAGTGTAGATAATTCCATTCTTCCAATATCTTGAATATGAATTTTATTATTTTTCCCAAACAGGCTCTACCTCACCGGACAGATCCCAGGCTCTTCGAACGGTGGAGCAAAAGTCAGCAGCCGTCGGCAGCCAAGCGTCAGGAGAGATCGTAACCAAAGGTACACTCGAATTCGGTAATGTTCAATTTATTCTAAGATTATATTTACTCAGATGTTGTTGTATCACACTGATGGGTTTCCTGCCTGCCTCACCACATTTAGACCTCTGTCTCAGGTTAGTGTGCTTCACCCGTATCCATGGCAACCGCCTGTCTCCATGGTAACCAACATGGCAGCCAATCATGACGATGGCAACAAACAAGTAAACTAGAAAATTTAACCGCTAGTCTATTGAAACTAAATATTTCCAAAACTGCTTTTTGATTGTAATGTCTTTTGGTGTGTGTATCAACAATTAAGCCGATAAACCAAATTTAATGCATTTTTTTTGCAAATGTTAATAAGCCCGAAGGGTCAAGTTTAGGTCAATAAGTTCCAGAATTTGCAGCCAAACCATATATGACACATTACGATGGCTTGACTTCAGATTGAGATGAAATTCCTACACATCTTTCTCTACATTTATTAAGTCATTATATATTTATAGTGCTTGTTGTTATACACATACCAATGAACCCAATCATAACCGTCGTGGAAATATTGACCTTTTTCTGTAATGAGATTTTGTCGATCTCTATCCAGAAATATACAATTTTTTTTGCAATATAGTTGTAATCAGACCTTTTATGAAAATACGCCAGATAAAACTGAAGTCATTGTTTAGCTAATGCTAGTGTTTTTTTTTTAAAGACACATTATAAATTTGGTATAACATTAGTTGAGAAGAATCCTATGAATTGTTTTCATTTGTCACTTTTTGTATGTTTCGACAAGTTTTATTTAAATTTGATATCAATTCTTGCATTTAGAAAAGCATGGATGACCAAAAATTATTCATTTGACCCCTGAATGCTCTTTTTCATGTATAATAACAAGTTCTTATCTCAGATTGCATAACAGATAAGAATGTTTGCTCCGTTACCCGAATGCTCAAGCCGAAAGAACTTAATTAGAGCGTTTCCATGGTTACTCATCACTTAACGATCACATCCCTTCCTCACTTTCATCCTTTGATTGAGCACCACGATTTTCAAATTTTTCACTTTTGAATGCATGAAAAATATCATACCCCGTTGACTTTCCAAGAGTGTTAATTATATATGCTAATTGATTACCATTATTTTACACATTTTTTTTAATTTGAAATTTTGCATGGTTCCTTTATTTTCTGTATTTTTGAACTCACAATTTTGATCCCTCACAATTGCGTGAAATTTTATATTTGGTAATATGATTTTTCCTTATTCTTTTCAATGAGAGTGGTGCAAATTTTGAGAGTGTATCTTTGTCCTGACAACACAATTTTGACGTGTCCCCACTGTAGCTCTTTTTCCTCCAATCACGTCCCCCACGATGATATCACGGCAAACTAAACCTTCTTGAGTTTCTTTCAAATCTAGAATCCGACCAATCACTCGATAGTTCCTGCCGCTCCTTATGGATTTATGAATTAATGAATTTATGATTTGAGTTACCATTTTGATGAACTACTTTTTGACTGAGGGACTATTTTCAGGGAAAGCCAAAAGGCGGAAGGAGAAACGGTAGAAGAGGAGGGAAATGACCATCCTGGACCTATTTTCTTACGCAATGTCGTACAAGGGAAGCGGCCGTACAAAATGCTGGTGGCATTCATCTCTGTCTTCGTTGCCATAACAATCATCGTTGTTCTCAGCGTCGTCTATAGCAACCAGTGACATCACTATCGTTATGATGTCATATATTGTTTATACATTCATTAAATATTTGCCAGAGCCTTTCTCATGCATTTTTCCAAGTAGTCCTTAATTGGCTTTTCTGATATTAAATAAATTGGACATTTTCAATATTAATCCTCTGGAAGGTAGACCAAGACATTTTAGGTGTATTTCATTTTAGATGCTTTCAGATACCAATCGACTAGAAAAGTATGAAGCAGACAAACGTACAGTATACACTTAATTATAAAAAAATAATGTTGTGATTAATTCCATGAGATGGACTCTGACAAACGTAAACTGCTTGCAAAAAATTATTAAGTAGTATAACGTGAGCTACTTCTTCTTAACACTATGCTAAGATTTGCCCAAGATGGTGTCATCAATAAAAATAGTCAAACCTGCGTTCATTAACACATTTATTAATGCCATTGATGAATAATGTCAATCATTCTTCTGAATAAATATAACTATATGTCAATGTTTGTAGGAGATGTACATCCATTTTTCTACAGTAAATCAAAGTAATGTAGAGTAATAGTGGTAAAAACTAACCAATTTTTAAAGAGAGTTCTAGTCATCACTACAGAAACTTTTTACTGTAAGTCACAAGTTTTCAATATCAGCTTTCTTCGATATTCAACTGATCAATCGATCATCAATCAGTCATCAATTGATCAATCGTGCATTTCGCAGTTCTTGGTCAATCATCTATCAATCATCAATCGGTCTTTAATCGGTCTTTGGCCGATTGCCGATTCATCTCCAATCATCAGTCATTCAGAAAAATTTACTGCTATGATCGCACTTCAACTTATCTTCCTCTAATAAGTGCACTCCAAAAAAATTCAGACAAAATTGATTTTTTAGATTCAAAATTGTTTTTTGAAAAACCAAATTTTTGAAAAACCAAATTTCAATGCAAAAAACCAACATGGATTTTTGCATTGAAATTTATTTTTTTTAAAAGCCATTTTGAATCTAAAAAACCAATTTTGTCCCGACATTTTTTAGAGTGTGTCCATGTAGCAATTACGAGATTTTAATGCCTAACTTTTTCACTTGTCGCCTTTGTATATGCACAAGAGTCTAACAATTTGAATGTCGATTAAATGTCGATTTATGTGAATTCAAATGTCGATTTCTAACATTCACAAAATACTACAATACGGCACTCTACCCTTAGCATATATACATAATTATATATAATTATATATTATATATTATATTTTTCTATGACGTCATTCATGCGTGTGTATAATCATGCTTATAATAGTGCTCAAATAATTTAATAAATAGAACTTTAATAGGGGGGTTAACAATTTTAGCACTGGTACAGTTGAACCTAGAGCAAAGCCATTTAATGTTCTTCAAATACAACTATGGCTAAAATAGTTTTGTGTGTCACAATTTATGTCTTTTGCTATAATAGTTATCTGTATTTAAAGTTCACTAAGGGTTCAGAATTAAAAATTGTCATATTGTAAATTTACTGCATTTAAAAAAATCATCTTAAGAGCATTTTGGCTTAGAAAATAATTATTGAGTTTTTTTCAAAATACTGACTTGTGAAATAAAAAGTTGGTTAAAACCACATTTTTCTAGCTGTACAGCTTTTTGAATAAATTAATACAAATGACAAAGCGGTTGGTAGAAATATCTTAATTTATTTGCTGTACCGAGTCATTCATCTATTGTTCTTCTCTTGCCTATTACTAATAATGGTGAATATTGCAACGATTAAAAAAACTATTTTCAAGTATTCACTGGTCAGCATAATGTAATTAATAATCTTTAAGCTGCTAATAATTGTTTGTAATGATAGCTAAGAGCTTAAAAATTATATACTACATAAAAGATACAAAATTTTGAATTTGAATTGATGAAATTATTGCAATTATTGCTTTTGTATGATGCTATTAAGTTTGAGTTGTCATACATCTTGCCTCTGTGTAAATTATAATTTATTTTCATTCATAATTGTAAACACACTGTATTGCTGAAACAATTATAGAGCAGTCTTGTAAAGTAATGTAATAAGGTATGGCTTCGAGATTGGTTTAAGCATACTGTTATAATTAATAAATTTCATGTCAATAGGACATAAGACTTTGCTGTTAAATATCATTTTGCCCATATGATATGTGCACGGATCTTCAGAATCCGGAATCGTGCAAAATTTTGAAGAGTCCGAAGACCATCCTCTTCTCTTCATCTTATGGTAATTTGGTTTTAAGAATGACTAATTTCTCAAAATATTTAAAGATATATATTGTTGTTGCCACTGAACAATCCCAAACTGCTCAAGATTTTTCTATTCACAATTTTTATGTGTACTTCTGCATGACAAGGCGGTGGAAGAAATTCTGGGAAACCAGCGCCACATTAAGAAAAATATGTCATTTATGAGCGTTAATTTGTTTTTGTAAATGTGTAAATTTGTATTCACTTTGAATGTACTTGTACCTACAACATTTGGCATGCTTGGTGAAGTAATGTTTGCAATGATAAGGTGTCTGATTAATGTCTGATGATGTTTTGATTAAAAGTCTGATATAATGTTTGAATAATGTTGAAAGCAGAGCAGCATTCTAAAGTGGTTTGACTTTATTATCCTGAGCTAGAATAAGCTAGTTGAATTCATTGCTATCCATAGCTATCCACAGCTATCCATAACTGTCCACAGTTATTCATCACTATCCATAGCTGTCCATAGCTATTGATGGCTAGCCTCAGCTATCAATAAACAACCATAGCTATCCATACCAATCCATAGTTGTCCACAGGTAGCTATGCATCAAAATCCATAGCTGCCCATAGCTATTGATGGCTAGCCTTAGCTATTAGTAAACAACCTTAGCTATCCATATCTATCTGTAGCTTAGTTTTCTATCTACAGTATTTCAAATTGTCTAAAGATTTGTTTCAGGTTATACAGATTGTAGAAGGCTATAGACTTACAAAACTTTGAAGCAACAAACACGCAAGTAATTCATTTTCATGGATGTGATATCACCAAACAAACTCAGTGGATGGCTGATCGAATACTACATGCATTGCCCAATCGGGCACACAAGGTATAGCAATAGATCGATAGCTCGGGATAAAGTTGAAAATAACAAGCCACTTTTAGAGAGTTGTTCTGTAGATGTCAAGTTTTTGTCACAAAGTCTATGTAGCTTTAAATTTCGTGTATGGATGGGCATTTATTGTGTGACTGTATATTTTCATGCATTAATGAGTCGATTTGATGCAAAAATCGAATGAAGTACGTCGTACGAGCGTTTTTTGATGTGACAATGACGTGTTTTCACTTCTTTATGGAGAATATATCAAAGTACCTAATACTCCAGTTTTTACTAAGGTATTAAATGTTAACACTGTTCAGTTATACGGGTTGATAGCCGACTAGAACTGCCACTTGCACTGTCATTTTTTATTATCGCCAAAGCCACTGACGTTTGCGCACTATTATGCAGTTTAATATTTTATGGAATTGTAGTGAGTGTTGGATAGTGGAATTCTCAAGAATGATCAGTCATGTTATCATATATAATAGTCGCCAGGGATTGAAATCCTGCATAGGAAACACTTCAATGCAAGAGAATCAAATCTTTCTTGAAAACCGTCACATGTTGAGGTCTGTATTCGTTCATTTCGTTGTATGTAATCTTAATATCATTTCAAATCTTAACAATTACATCATCAGATTTTTTTGTCTCTTATTGGATACTGAAACTCAAAACTGAAACTTAAAACTGAAACTTAAAACTGAAACTTAAAACTGACCTTTTTCCATTTTTTGCTTTGTCGCGTTGGTTTATACAGAAATATAAGAAATTTTCCTTGTTATCAATGTGACGGCTTGCCTCACGCGGTTGATCAATCATTTATTAGTTAATACATTCGAGTAGATCCTGTTTACAGTTAAAATGACTGTTTGGTAAAGAACAATTGTCATTAATCATGAAATTTAACAGAATTTGGCAAAAAGGTGATTCTTACGCATTGGGGCGATTCTTGACTATCTTGATCCAAATTCTTGGTGACTATATCATATATTTTGATGAGTATTCTTGGTGATTCAATGTGGTTCATGATTGTATTGTCATCACTGAAAACAGTGCAGCTCTTAGCTAACTATAGTGTCACAATTAAGGTGACTCAACCGTGGTACACTGCACACACTTCTGAGCAGCCTGGTTGCCTAGCAACATAGCATCACAACTGCTGCAGGCCCTGAAAAAGTTGTGACGTTACCATTTTCTGCTCTCTTTTTTTTAACAGCATGGCAGCCAGTAATTTGCTATTTAAATGAGATCTAATGCAGCTAGAAGCATAATTATTTTTTTATTGAATGCAGTAACACCTACTCTTTGCTAATTCAAAGTTTCAGCTTCTCATCTTTATCACAAGAATTTTCTCAACTAATTTCAGTCAACTGTGTCTAAAATTGTCTTTATTTGTTTAAATTGACATTGGCATAGTCATGGTACTGCAGTTAAAAAACGACTCGGTGAATTTTTTTTATTTTTGGACATTTGTTTGACAATAACCTGTTTATGATATATGCAAATTTAAAAAAAAATCTGTATGATCGTTTTCCTAAAATTTGATTACTGCCAAAATTGATGCATGCAAAATCTGCAATTAATTAGTGTGTTTGTGCCCTTTGAGCTCTTACAGAAAAAAGTATTTTAACCTTTTTCTTCAAATTTGTGGCAAATGTATTGGTTTACATCCATGGGAATACATTTCTGACATTTTTGTGCGACAAATGCATGTAATGCTCTATACTGTGGTACATAACCAAAAACTCAATTTATAACTTTAAAGCAGTCATCAGGCCAAACATGCTGTTACCATGGCAACCAAACGAGTCGGTGAAATTTTTTTATTTTTCATTTTTGGAATGTATGGGTCCCATAGACTACCTGTGCAAAATTTTAGAAAAATCTGTATGATCAAACTACCACGGTTGAGTCACCTTAAGCACTAGTGGTCATGGCGATTGGCCACCTAGTGTCGTGTGAAGCAAACTTTCGTCCTAGGTCTAGCAGCATGGATTTGTGAGGCATTTGGTGTTAATTTATGACATTACACTTGATGTCGTAGTGAGCCAGCACATTATGATAATTATTGCATAATTGCATTGTAATATTATAACATTACATATATATATATTATATCGTTTGTGAATGAGTTATGCTGAGTTTGAGTCTGTTCGACAGTTGTTTGCTACGTTTATTTTGAGAAATCTCATGCAAGGTTCAACACAATGTCATACACTCTTATCTATGCAGATCTAGATTTATTTGATACTTTAAACTATCTTATTATTCTATATACTAATTACTTTATAAGCTAAGTTTATTTAATTCAACTTGCCACATATTTATTGAATTTGTAAAACTGTGCCTCTGTACTGTACAGCCATTCCCATCTCTTTTATAAATAGGAAGTTTTTTCCCTTTCAAATGTTTTTGTATATATAAAGCTTTTATCACTTGCATGAATTTTGACTTATAAACATTATATATAGACATTTTGAACATATCAATACAATGTATTCTACGCGATCTTCGCATGTTCTTGTGTGTTCCCGACTCGGCACGGCTTCAGTTTTTGCCATACACACCAGATGGCAAACATAGCCACTGCCGTCGACGCCACTTGTGGGAATTGTCTGTCATATTAGCCACTTATTAATTTTTCATGTTTTACAACATATTTGAATCTCAGATTTTTAAATAAATGAAAATATTGCATTGAAGCTTGTCTCTGTTTTCTTTCCTTCATCAATATTATTAGTTTGATAATTATGACCAGAAAAGATCTTATTAGTATGAACTATAGGCCTAAATCATTCAGTTTATAATATGATAAATTGGTAGTCCTCAAGACTCAAAAGCTCAGATCTGAACATTATACTTGCAAGTTGCACTGAAACTGAGTGTGACACAAAAAAGTAATTCCAAAGAACGGTGTGCAAATGAAGATCTTCCTTGCATGGACACCAAATTGGTAGTTCTTTGTCTGTGCCATTGTTTAAACTTAGCTTAACCTAGGTTTAAAAACTTGATCAAAATATGACTTGTCTGAACCAGTTAAGCTCAATCTGGGCTCCACGGCATTTCATGACCTTAGGTAGCTAGTACTGATCTTTCAAATTTGATTGGTCGAGACAACAATGCAATCAACATCCGCTCATTCACAATTGCTTTGTGATGTCATCTTGTCCGCTGATATGTGGACATATACGAGTCAGGTCAAGATCTGTCTGCATATGGATGGCATGATTTCTCCCTAGGAGGCACTGATGTATTGATACATTGACGGTGCTGTCCCCTACCATCTTTAGTTACTTGAGAACTGACTGGAAGAATTCAACATCACACTAAAAAAAAAATTAACAAAACACCCACCAAATACTTTCATGAAAATGGACCAATCACATATTCAATAAATTTGATATGAATCAATATGTTGCCGAATTAGCTGAAACTTGATATATAAAATTGGATTTACTTTCTCATATTTTAAAATCAAGATCGCTATCACCTTTTAAATAATCACCATCATTTAGAATTTCTGGAATTCCCAGTGACAAGGTTTAATCACAGAAGTTTGGTTTTCCCCCAAAAACCTTTGCATTTATCATAGGTTATTAACCAAGGGAGAGGGAAAATGTGATTTATCACCCGAGGGCTTTAGAATGACGTGTGATAAACAAATATTCCTGATCCCATGGCTTATACCATGAGACAAACACTCAAACATATAAACATTGCAGGAGAAGTGGACAACAAAGAATATGTGATTTATCACAATGTAATACTGGAATGTGATTGGCTGACAAAGGTGTCAAATGGTAAAATAAGGAATATCAGGAATAATACCATTCGAAACCTCTGTCAGCCAATCACACGCCAGCATTACAGGAAAATAATTCCTATATTCCTTGTTGTCCAGTTATCCTCTCATGTTTGAGTGTTTGAGTGTCTGTCTCACGGTATAAGCCAGTTATTCACCATGGGATCAGGAATATGTGTTTATCACACCTCGGGCTAAAGCCCTCGGGTGATAAATCACATATTCCCTCTCCCGTGGTGAATAACCTATACTAAAACTGGGTTTCAGATAAACAAATACAATGTACATGTGACTTCTCATTACAAATGATTTACCTTTGAAACTGGTAGGCCAAGCTGTGAAATATTTTGAAACAAAGGGATGAAGATATTTAGCTTCCCGGATCAACCAACCCAACAGATATTCTACCTACATATGTATAGATAGACAAAAATTTAGCTTGGGGGAGACCATTTAATATCCAGGGGGGGGGGATTTGAAATAGATAATTTCTTGCTCATTTTGGTGAAATAAATAAATTCTTTTGGGCAGTCTTGAAATAAATAATTTCTTCCAGGGGTATTTCTTAATAAGGCATTGCTTGATTTTGTTAAATCAAATGCTTGAAATAAATAAATACTGACGCCCTTATTGTGAAATAAATAATTTCCCGTCAAGGAAAACTCCAAGCCCCACTGGAAATTAAATGGTAGCCCCCTTATAGGCCTACCACAACTTCTTATTAAATTAGATTTATAAAAAAAGAGATTTTACATGATGATCTGAGAAGCTAAAAATTCATTATTTTAGCCTTAAATGGCCCAGTTTGTGCCATCGCTGAGTTGTGTTTTATTTTGATGATTTTAGTTTCCTCCTTATGGCACATGCTAAAATGCTCATGATGTATGAGTTTTCTATGTTGTACTATATGTGAAAAAAGGGCATGGATAAATCTAAGACTTATAATAGAGCATCACTTTTTGAGCTTGCTTGAGAATTTATAAGGCACCACTTGAATATATTTCCTGAAACTCACAAATAATGGAACATTTCTAAGAGCAAAATCAAAGCCTATAAGAAATAGATAAAATTTATCTACACAGACCACTAATTCGGTTATTTGAAAAATGGTATTTATAGTCTTTAAGAGACAGATATTCAGACAGATATACAGACAATATACAGATAGATATTAAGATAGATATACAAACAGATGTGCAAACAGATATGCAAATATACAGATAGATAGACAGATAGACAGACAGCTAGACAGACAGACAGCTAGACAGACAGCTAGACAGACAGATAGACAGATAGATAGATAGATAGATAGATAGATAGATAGATAGATAGATAGATAGATAGATAGATAGATAGATAGATAGATAGATCACGTGTACACAGATAAAATGTTTTACAATGTACATTATAATAACTGTGTGTATCTTAATTTGGACCAGAGAATTATATTCACGAAGTTGGCCTATCGTACATATCAATAATATCAATAAATGAAATTTATATACATTTCACACACTGAAAAAAGGAAGCACATCACATGCATGCATGAAAAGTATTTAAAAAAAACACTAAAAATGCAAAATGTGAAAACTGAATTCCCATCATTTTGTACAGGTGTTGAGGTGTATCGTCTAGTTATGGATGAATAAAATTGATTCGTATGTGGGACATAGAACGATGTTAACATAAATGTTATGACTCAGTATATTTTAATGTATATTTCATAAAAATTAATATATTTCGTGATAAATAACTTGCCATCAGTCTGCTATAAAATATTATGGAGTAAAATTTATAAGTTATTTTGTCGGTCGTGATGACGTCAAACAATAAAGCATTTAATTTCTTTGGTAATAATGTGTAAATAATTAAGCATAATATGTGTGAAGTGGGAGGAGGGGCTATTATGAGAACAGAATTAGGATTATTAAAATATTGGTTTGGAGGACCATGACGAGGACTTATCTGGAAAATGTTGAATTGGGATCAAGGTTCACGGATGAAAATGTACTAAAATATAGCAGTATTTTATTTTTACTTTCACATTATATAAAAGCTCAAGAAGGGGGGGTGGTTTTAAAAAACTCCTTAAATCCCCTATGTAGGGCATTGTAGGCCGACTGCAGAGGGCTGCATCTACCATGCATAGTGTAGCACGGGACATGCAGCCCCCCTTAACTTCGAGGTGCTATTTGACCTACTTTTTATTGTCAATTATTTGAATGCTTATGCTGTCAGGAAGGGATCACTTGACTCTACTTATAACTAGTGAAACAAACTTTAATAAAGGAGTTACGGCAATTTTTGTAAAAAAATTGCAAATGGCCTTCTTACCCTACCCATCGGGCAAGAAGCCCCCCTATTATAATCCTATGGCAATTTTTTTGTGAGCGCATTCAGCTTGAAAGTTATTTCTTGGGGTTCTTCTATCATTTTTAAGGCATTCTACATTGTATTTACATTTTCTGACTTTCTGAATTTTTCTGTTCATACTTTTATTTTTTAATATCTTATGCCCTTTTTCATTTTCGGCCAAATTTTTTCTATCTTAATTTTTTCTATCTTAATTAGCGATTTAAGGAGAAGTACACATTATTGAATTGTTCCTGAAGCAGCTTCGAGGCCCTAGTGAAGGGGGCCTTATGCCCCATACCATTGTGGGGCCTCTCGCCCCAAACACACATATTTTAATTAGACCTCTATATTTTGAACTAAAAGGCAAAAAACATGATCCAAATCATATTTATGTGAATGTCATAAGGTGAAGCAATGCAGATATCCATTATACTTTTAAATGTTCCCAAATTTATCTCTGACAACCGCTTTCAAAGAATTACTCGAAGTTACAAAACCCATGCATAGTTTCTGTTTCTTTAATTTCTACTATGGTTTGGTGCTGTTTGCCCTGAAAATGTGTGACATCACCTAAAACGCCTCTAGCTTCAATCCTATCAATAAGAAAACGCACCAAAAATGTAAGTTTAGATATAACCCTGGGGGGGGGGGCTCTCACCTAACCCATGCTTTTTGCCTGGACTTACTCTAACTCTCTATTTTTTGTTAATATGGGAACTTGTTATAATGTTTAGATGCAATTAGGCTTAACCAATAACTATTCAGCTAGAAGGTCAGTCATTCATTCAGTCATTCAGTCAGTCAGTCAGTCAGTCAGTCAGTCAGTCAGTCAGTCAGTCAGTCATTCATTCTGTCAGTCAGTCACCCGTCAATCAGTCAGTCAGTCAGTGAATATGTTTATCTATCCATCTATTCATCAGTTAATCAGTAAACCAGTCTATCTATCTATATATCCATCTATTTATAATCTATCTATTTAATAGTATTTACTATGTATCCATTTCGTGACTCAGAAAATAGTAAATATGTGTGTTATACTTCCTTTCAAATGGGTGCGCCTTTTGGCTCTCCAGGGTGTTGGGCAAGAATCTGTGAATCATTTTTGTTAACCATATATAAATATATATATATATATATATATATATATGCATGAGTGGAAGTGAATAATTGGATAAATTTGTAACATGTTCTAAACTTTGGATGTTTTAAAATAAGTAAACACTCATATTCAAATTTGTTTAATCAATGAAAGGCCTAGTTATGTCATTAATCAAAAGTGTGACAATTAATCAATGGTAAATGATGCTATTTTAATTTATCAAACATAACCAATATGAACCATGTTTGACTTAACATTTCTTAGTTTTATTATTCTAATCTTATTTTAAGGTGGTTTAACATTGCTTTTCTATTATATCAATTATCTATATGCACCTAACTCATTTTTGAGGGCAATGTATATACAGTCATGCCTGTATTAAAAGGCCGCTTTGTTCTGCGGTCAAGAAGAGGCAATACGACAGGGCGCTATCTATTTTTGGGGTAAATTTATTGGATTTTTTACTCTGATGTTTAATTTTCAGTGGACAGGAGTTACTTCAAATATAATATTGGCATAATGCAGCTACCACTGTATATAACAATTTTTTTAAAGGAATTCGACTGCGAATGGTGGTCGCTGGAGCATCAAGCGGAACATTTCTACGGTCTACATGGCACTATACTGGGACTTTCAAGGGGTCCAGTTGCTCATTCAAGCTTGACTATTTGGAAAATGGCATGAAAATAAGATGGCAGTCCCAGGAATGGTCACCGGTGGTAATTCCACCAGTGTACATGTATCAACAACTGTAAGCTCTGCAATATATATGTTAAGTAAGTGAAGTTTTGATACTGTCTTTTGTAATGATCAATGTTAAACCTAAAACTTGATTTCAGTGTTTAACAACTGTTACATTCTTGTCACGACCTGATATTATATAGACCTTTCATGCCTGCATTATACATGCCTCCAGTCTCAGTGGATATAATTTTTCTATATCTATCAGTTATAATGTTATGTTGTTTTCCTTTATAACTACTTTAGCATATAAACTTTTGACATTACATCAATTTAACTAGAAGATCCAGACACAGTCCAGAAGGGGGGGGGGTTTAAATCCTCCCTTGGCTTGTTGATTTTAATGTATAAATGTGAAATTGCAATATTTCATGTTATATTTCCATTCGTAAAGGCCCCCCCCCCTCCCATTCCTAAATGTTCTGGATCCGCGTCTGAATTTTAGCATTTATAAATAAACGACAATGCTTTGAAAATAACAATATCGAACTTGGATAATATATTATCATACACATTGGTCCCTTTGCTCTTAGACGGAATTGCATGTGACCACCTTTCTCTCGTCGCTGAGTTGTGTGTTATGTACCCCTCTCTCACCCCCACAAGAGACCGCGTCCCCACAAGAGACCGCCCCCACAATAGACCGGAATCCCCACATCAGACCGCCCCCACGAGAGACTGCATCATGGCTTCAGAAGTCAGAAGGGGTGGACTTATAACACCATCTAGTCCTCCAGGCTCCATCTATTCTTTTTTGGGATATAAATTTAACAGTTATCAATGACAAGGTAGATTAGCATCAAATCTAGAATCATTTGAAATAAGCATTTTTTAAGGATTTTCGACTGGGAGACCGACGAAACTTTGTAGCGCCATGACACGAGGCATTTATCAATCAGCATGCAGAAGATCCATAAGAAATACTTGTGTAATGACATGCTAGCAAAAGGACTTTGAACTGTTTAGCTGACTGCTAATTGAGAATTTCGGTTGATTCTCGCCAAAACAGATTAGACAAATTTCAAATTTATGAAAATTAGAATGCAAAAAGATGGCATCGTCAGAAGTATAATGGTAAAGACAGCACAAGAATATTTTTTGACATGAAAAGAAGAAGCCTCGCTTTCAAATACAACCAAGAATTACAAATCATGACAAACTAAATGTGAATTAATGATATTTTCTTGGTTAATTGGTCTCCCAGTGATACCAATTTGGCAATGAATGGGAGACCAAATCTATTCACTAGGAGACCATCTGGTCTCCAAGTTACCATGTTAAAAAACTGCACTGATCATTTCTATTTTAAAAGCAAAATGTGCAAGGTCATGGTGCATAAGTTTAAAGTAGACATCAAAATATAAACTTTCTGTTATTTCATGGTTGGCTGGCAGTTGACTGGGCTGAGTAACTGGCTAAGAAACCACTTTTTTAATCTATCTAATATATAATATTATGTATCAATGTATCTATTGATCAATGTATCAATGTATCTATGTATCAATGTATCTATGTATTAGATTGTATATATTTAAAAAATTGTGTGTGAATGGTTGATCTCTATAAAAACCACACTAAAAAATAGTCCCTTTTATTGATTCACTGCAAATTGTACCATATTTCTAAACCTATTTCTCTATTGAATCTTTTTAGCAAATATTTGTTTTGTAGGGCCCTTTCCAAGCACGTGTTTACAGTTGGTTTGTCTGTGTTAAACATACTGTTTATAATATGTTATTTATGTATGCACAGCACGAAAACTAACTCATGCAATTCATGCAATAATTATATTATGAATGATTATATTATATATTGTACTTGAAGTAATGAATTTCCATTGAGAATTCAGCAAATTGTCAGAGAACTAAATTAAAATTTGGCAAATTGAAATGAGCCAAAATGGACTAGTATGATAAAGTTGTCTTGATTATAATTTAATAATATTATGATGTTCTTTTGTTGTTGTTCATTGTTCACACACAAACAAAACTGCTCACACTTAAAAACGCACCCCTATCAAAAGAGCCATAACTTGTAAACTACTCAAGATAATAATTGGTGACCTTCCAAGCCTGCTTAAATTAACCCTTTGATCAAAGATTTTGACAGTTTGAAGAAAATCCATAGGTTTTTCAAAGAACCAGACACAATTTGCATGATTGTTTCAAATTTGGGATTCACAAAGTTGAACGAGGCTGTGACGTGGAGAATATCCAACACATCCACATTTTAATGACTTCAAATTGTCAACAAGAAGTCCATCAAGGGTGCATAGGGAAAAGTTCTCACATAGCGGTAATTGTCCAAGCTTATGACACAACTTTTTCGAAGAGGATGTGACAACCAAAATGTGAAAAACACCAACTTGAGCTAAAATCACCCCAAATCCAATAAAATGCAGTAAACATGTTTAAAGGACTCAAGGGAACAACTTTCATTATCCGTGAACTCCAAAAATGATGGACTTAATGCAAAAATTTTTTGGCTCGATTTGCATTGGTGGTGATTTTGGTTTTTGAAGCAGTTTCACTAAACGTGGCGTGATACAGCCGATTCTCTATGTTTTTCAGTAAAACTTTCCAGACCCTAGGAGAGGATATTCAGCCAGATCAGTACGAAATTTCATGGTCATACCTTAATTAGAAGTTATTTTTCAAGCTGTTTTAAAATGTGTGCGTTTTTAAGTGTGAAGTGCATAAGAAAAAGAACAGACTTTCAACAATAATTGTTTTACATAGATTGAGGTTCATTTAGCATCACAAAGTGAACATTTCATTAATTTGGAGGAAATCTTGATATGGGAGTCAATAATGGAAACCCTGAAAAACAACAAATATTCCAATTATTTGAGAGGTTCAAATCACATGAAATATTGTTGGTTCATGAAAATAATTGTTAAAAAATGAATAATTGGGGTCAACCTTAGCTATTATTGTTTATATTGGAAAGAACATCTTGTAGAGGTAATCTGAATTTTAACAGATAGCAGGCAAAGGATGAATATGTTGAATGAAATATTTATTCCTTTTTGTCCCAATGATTTTTGGTTTGGATGATGATCCAGGAATTTTGACAATTTCTTGAAATTTTGTAATTTTTGGACAGTATTTGTTTCATAGCTAGTGTAAAACTGCATGATATTAAACATATTTCAATGTTAAAGGTTTAGCTTGGCAATAGATTTAGTATTGTAACAGATCTCTGGCAATAGATTTTGTATCGAAACAGATCTCTGTTCCCTGAGTAGAGTGGGCCCGCATCTACGAACAAGTAAATGGAGGGTATAATGTCATTTTTGGAACTTTTCAGGGATGTTATAGTGAGATAGTATTATAAAATTATACTTTTTCTTTGTTACAGGTATCCTTGTGATATTAGGATTCAGCATGGGATTTTTTATTACAATATTATGCAAACGAAGAAGGTGAGTGGATGTAAATTTAAGCGTTGGACATTTTATATTGTTTACAATATACATGTATAAAGTGTAATTAGCCAATAAAGGTTACAGCAAATTCAACAATTAAGTATGAATTTCTGCAAAAGGATAGTAAAACGTTGCAAATACACTTCATGTGATTGGTTGAGGCACTGAATGACATGGTATAAATCTAATTTGAATACTTTAATGACGTATATCAAAGTCACTGACGTGTTTGATGGTGGTAGTAACTAATAGTGATGCCCTGGCCTGCTAATCCTCTCTAAAGACCAAACTAAGTTGCTTACTGAAGCAGAATATTACATATTTCATTGCTTCCTACATTCAATTAAAAGATTTAGAGGACGTTTTATTGCTTATTGACCAATCAGGCAAGCTGAAAATGCAACGTGGACACTGAGAAAACAAGCCAGAGAAACTCATACTAATTGAATCTGCTGTAACAAAAACAATCCATTATTGATAAGTATGAAGTCGTTAGTCAATTTTTCACTCATCGTAATGCCAGACAAAATAGATTTTTTATTTTTTGGTTCTTTGATCTTTTCGAGACATTTTTTCTAAGGTAGGTCGGTAGGAAGAAAAAAATAAAAGCTGGATTTATATATTTTTATTGTGTCAATTAGTTAAATAAATCATATGCAGCTTACTTTTTAGTTTTTGTTGGCAGAAAATCTGTTATGTTATGCTGGTGGATCCAAGAAGCTAACAATAAATTAACTGTGGCCTAACATCCTTTTGTAGGACAGTTGTATTATTGGAACTGAAAAAAAAAATTTCAATCAATTTTCAATTGCAAAATTGCTTTGCATATTATTTAGAGTTATAAATGAAATTTTCTTGGTACCTCAACTGCAGCATAGTTTTAGTATATACTCTGTGAATTTTGAGTCACCTTATGTAAAAGTTCTAGTATACACTGTTGATTTAGTGTCAGCATAAATGATTGAGTGAGATGCTTGCACAATTCTTTTGAGCTGACATAGCTTGTCGTTTTAAGTTATGACAATGGAAAGATTATCATTATCATAACTCAAAACGACAAGCTACATGTGTATGTCAGCTCAAACAAGTTGTGCAACCATCTTACTCAATCATTTAAACTGACTCAAAATTTCAAATGTTACAGTGTACCCAAAATTATTAGCAACATGATCCGTTGCAAAAAGGGTTGGAACCTGCATCTTTCTGATATATTCTGGCCATTACGCTACAAATTAGAATAAAGTAAATTACCGCTTCTTTGACATTAAAATTTCTGATAATTTTTGTCTTAATAATATTATTTCTTTTCTATTTTCAGAAATTCAAGTGCCACCCTAAATTTTATGAAGTCACCTCTTCTATCATATCACTATAAATTTGTCTTCACATCACAAAACGTAGAAACCAGTTACTGGAATCGCTTTTTGAACTTGCCACATTTACAGAAACCTTTCTTTCTGGACTTGTTGAAGATACTATTTGAGTTAATGGCTGCCTTAGCCATAAGCGGATGTGTTACAATAAGTGGGATGCTGGGTATTTGGATTTTGTTCAATCTTGTCCATTTTGCTCACGTCATAAGCGTCGGAGTGACATCACGACGTTCGGAGGACTTCAAAAAAGCGTCTGTGATTGTTTTACGTTCTGGACTTGTTTACGTAGTGGCATTTTGCTCGCCTCTGCTGCTAGTGGGCGCTGCCTACTCTGCTCAACAATGGACACATTCTGCGTGGTACACTACACTAGATGGCGTTCACTTCGCAAGATATTTGATGGTTTGCCTCATCCTCGGATCCTCCCTCTGCATCACATATCTCATCTTCGTAGGGGTGTATGCTGTAAGTATTGAAAAAGGAAAAAATGATCATACATCTCCAGTGGTGTCTGTGCAGGAAGGGCTGGTAGGGCATTGCCCAACCTCTTTTGGCCAAAGCATGGGGGCCAACAGTGGCGGATCCAGACGGGGTCATCTAGGGGGGGCCCGGACGTGTTTTGGGCATTCGCAGGCCCGCGTCGCAGCATTTTTTCTTAAAAACACTATTATTAATCTCAGTGGTCTAGGGGGGGCCCGTGCCCCCTAGACCCCCCATGTATCCGCCACTGGCCAATTTCACCAACATAGCTAAAGGAGCCCTTATTAAGGTTAAACCTGGCCGTACGTATTTTGCTTACTGGGAAGTGCTGCCATTTTATCACTGAAATTTACTCTATAGTTTTAATTTGGAACTACTTAGTCCAGGTCTAAGGCTTGGACCAAAAAAATGGCTTAACTCGATCTGTTGGTGAAATCGCGCCTTAGCATTCCATTGCAGGCAATTTAATCACCATGCAACTCTCAGACTGGTCGTTCACAATTGGCAGTGAGAAAACAATGCTAAACAGGTGCTTAGTTCGTTTGATATTTCAGAAATGCAACATTTTGTTGTTTCTGAACCTATCAGATTAAACAAAAATGCTGTGTATTTATTGGCCAAGAATTGTCCAGGACTCTCAAGATTTGATGTTAGCATCCAACTTTGTGGCAAAGTTGTCACAACATTTTTAGTAGCGCGAAGTGCTAGCTCTTATGGAAGAAATTTTGCCAAAATTGATGACCATAACCGTGGGTGCCCCTGCTTACCAATCTCATTCAAACTTAGCATGCAGCCTCTCCTTAATTTTAAATCACGCCAATAAACTTTTGGTGCCCAACTTTTACACCACAAATTAATGAAGAAGACAAATAGGCTTCTTTTCACGGTGTCAAAGGTAAGCTGAATTTGAATGCAGCATGTTTACAGTGCGCTTGGCCACGTGGCTACCTTGTGCATTTAGCCTTGACAGTCTGGATCCTCTGTGGATCTACTGCTATATTTTAAGGAGGGCGGCTGCCCCCTGCTTGGTAAGCCTATATCATGTTGACATTTTGCACTGCTTAAAGTGCTTGCACGTCATTCTTTGAAATCCTGGTGTTGTGCTTACTTTGCTGCAATGTTATTTCCGCCATAAATGTCATAAACTGCCAGGTGACAACAGACAAACCCATCATCAACTATGGCAATGTTGTGTTTACGTGGTGTGCCCCTTGGGATAAGGATTATGGTTTTCCAAAATGATCACCACGGACAAGTTTCGAATATGCGTAGGAGAGACTTAATTTTCCGGTATTATGATGTAAGGTGTTACCTGATAAGGATTGGATAATTTAGCAAACAAAATTATTTTTAATAAATATCAAGATCAGTTATTATGATAATTTGTGATATTGAGTCATTATGTGTAGGCATCCACTCCAATTAGCAATTGATAATTATACATAGTTTTCTGGCATACTAAGGAAGTGTACACTCTACTTTACGGCAATGTTAGGACAATGTTTGTGTCAGAGAATCTAAATATAAAAGTGCTAACTCTCTTGGCTCCATGTCTCAAGCATAACTCTGTCACAATTCTCTTCACACCTATCAAACTTTGCATGTGTCACATCACTGACATTTAATTTGTTTTGCAATAGTCACTGTACTTCAACAATTCCTACTTGCTTTGAAATCCACCTTCATTTAACACCTTCTGCACCAATATTTCACCAATGTGCATCAATGGGTCATAGGCTTTCTGGCAAGCTCCCCAGGTGGCAACATAGCATGCATAGGGCAGCCATTCCAGACAACACATGCAGGTGCTGCCACGACAGCATGCTCATGAATACAAATTGTTCTCCAAACCTAAATTGCATGATCACCATCTACTGTGTTTTCACATTTATCAAGTTCTTCACAATTTATTACTTAACTGCTACACTGTTTATTATACTACTGTCATCCTTTATGATTATCAGCAGCATGCCGTCATATTCCTATTTCCACAGGCTCACAACCAAGTCTAAGTGGCTCAAATACCTGCTTGCAACAGGTTTTCTAGTACACTGTAAAATTTGAATTTTGAGTCAGGTTAAATGATAGAGCACTTGAGATGGTGCACAATTCCTTTGAGCTATCATAGCTTGTTGTTATATGAAAAAAGACAGATTATCATAACTCAAAACAACAAGCTATGTCAGCTCAAGGAATTGTGCAACCATCTCACTCCATCATTTAACCTTACTCAAATTTTAAAATCTTACAGTGTACTTCCATATTGTCAGTGGTTGGACAGAATGAGAGTGCTCGTCCGGGGTACGCAACATTGCAACAAGGTTGACAAGCAAACCGGATTAGAACCGGTCCTACCCTTTCCACGAGTAAGGCATGAACTCGCAAGACAGTTTTTGGCAGTGAAAGATCTATAAACTAAACTGTGAAACTAGGAATAAGAATATAGGTAATTCACCACGGGAGAAGGAATATGGCTCGTAGCACACTATTGTGTACACATTTTGGCCAACCGATGATGAAAAATGAAAGTTATTGCACAATTAACTACTTCTTATATATTTTGATAGCTAATATATTAGGGGAACTAAATCCAAAATGATTGAGCTTAATGAGATTTCTTTGTTCCGTAATATGGGGTGACTAGATTTAGATTTACAAATAACATTACCTCACATTATGCTCGAGTATAATATTACAATGATACATGTATGTAATAACAGTAATAACAATACTTCTACCATAATTAGTCTCAATCTGATCACAATCATTCTCTATCTGGCATAATAACATACAAATTAAATCAATTGATTCCCCCAGGTTATGAAAGGTAGACTCACGTTGATCGAACACACGACTGGAAATTATAACCACCGCAGGGAATTAGCACAACTCACTAATTAAATCTTTTTTTGCACTGATTGTCTGGGGGGTGTCAGTGACACTAGGAGGAGGAAAAAGCAATTAGTGGCCAATTATGTATGTAGAGAAAGTTAATGAAACTCAAGGCTAAAGGCCACCAGGGAGGTCCTCCAACCTGGGAAAAGGAACTTATAATTGTCAACTACCAATTATCATTTCGCAGCAAGGGTCCAAGTTAGAGAGTGTCAGAGTGTCAGTGCTCTCATCGATTTTAAATGGTATATTTAATTATATTAAGGAAGATCATATTATAACGTAGTTGCTTGCCGTACTGGCCCCATTGAGGTTGAAAACATTAATATGAGGTAGGGTTGGGAAATCTGGCCCAACAGCAAAATCTGGTCCAAAAGTTTAGAAGTTAAATTTGAAACCAGTAGCAAAAACTAGATATTAAGTATATTTCTTGTTCACTTTTGGTGAAATAGATAAATTCTTTCGACATGGGCAGTCTTGAAACAGATAATTTCAGGCGGGAGTTTTCTTAAAATTGTTCAATTTGTAAATAAATATTTTGGAAAAACGCGTGCTCGAAAAGATTAATTACTGTTGTCAATTATGCGGACAAGTTAATTTCCCACTGAGGAAAAGTGTAAACCTCTGCTGAAAATATTATGGTCCCCCCTTATGTTCTTATTCAGTGGCATAATTAGGGGGTCTCAAGCAGGGGGGGGCACCTGGGGGGGGACACCTGATTCTCTGGAGGGGCACCCGCAACATGTGTGCTGGGGGGGGCACAGGTCAAATATTGGGGGAATGGGCCCCCATACCCCCCCCCCCTTTAGGGACACCATGTTAAAATTCTTATTTACAATCAATTAACAACCACCATTTTCTCTTTACAGTTATGTGACCGGATTACTCGTCGTTTACGATCTGGCCCGCGGTTGGTGTGGGTGGTCATGGTCGCCATTGCCCACTCCCTGGGCGGCATGGTTGCTTTTGCCCTTTACAACACTCGCCCGTGGGTGACCTTAGCCTTCATGCCCTTGGCTCTGGAGTTAACCGCCCTTTCCTGTGCCCTCTTCAAGGAAGCTGCTGCCCAAGGTCTGTATTATGGAGTCATCATCATCATTATAATTTTCATCATAATCGTAGATATGATTATGGTCATCAATGTCCTCATTCTCATTATCATCAATCGTACTAATCATAATCATTATTGCTATAAGACATATTTTTCAATAGAACTTTAGAATTTCACATTTTAAATTTGCGTTTAGGTAGTAACAACACTGAGAAATTACCATTTCCTGATACATAAGCAGTCATTTTTATTTGTCCTTTTTAAAATAGGTTATAATTATGACGACAATTAAAAATGGTATACCATACTAGTTTTTAAATGCATTTTATCTGTCACATATCATTATATTTTGCTATAGATACTTTTCTGTTGATTCTACATAGCACCAAATTTAGTATGTCAGATGACCAGTAAGTTTGACAGTCCATTATTGACCTTGTGAGAGATAAAGAAGAATTTTTTTAGAGCAAAAAATACATATTAGAGATAAAGAAGTATTTTGTTATAGCAAAAAGAAAAATACATATTGGAGCTAAAGAAGTATTTTTTTGAGCAAAAAAAAATACATATTGGAGATAAAGAGGTATTTTTTTAGAGCAAAAAAATACATATTGGTGGATTATTTTAGGTGTAAGCAAGATGATTCGTTATGCTTTTGATTAATTAATTAATATGAGTTATCAAGGTTTTGTCAACGCCATATAGGCCTTCACAGTAGCCCTGAGACCCACGTGGGGTTCAGGACCAGGCTACCTACCTGCGATTAACAAAAATTAATCCAATTGATAAACACAGGATCCTTTTAATTTGTAAAGTTATCATATGTTTAAAAGTAATAGATTTCAATAACTGTTATTTTCCTGCTGAGAGGGTGATAATATATATCTGATATGTTCAAAACATATTCAAAGACTATTAAATTTTGGATGTGACCACCCCAATGTGAAGTTAATCATGTCGATGAAAGTTCTTACAGCCAGGAAATTTGATATGCAAACTGAGTGGACAGCTGCACTGTGAAAATGTCACTTCGTTTTGTCATGGTTAGCTATACCCAATACTTTCAATGTTAATTTGATTTAAGGAGGCTAATCCTGCTTGTTGGTGACAAGCAAACGAAAGGATTATGGATCTGATTTTTACTCTAAAATCAGTTATGACAAATCAAATGGCCTCCTCTTGATCATGACTAGTCAAACAGCCTCTATGTTTCCCATGTTGAATGTAGAGAAGATGACACTTCATCAGCTATCATGAGTCACAATGTGCCATTTTCACAGTGCAACAGTCCATTCTTTTTGCATATCAAATTTCCTGACTGTTCTTTAATCCCTCATGGACTGTGTCTTTCTGGTTGACACTTATATGTTAGATGCTATAGAGTCAAGTATAGTAAATCCATCCAGGATGGTAAATCCGTCCACCCCCTAATATAGGCATATCTATCATTCTAACATTCAAACTAAACCTCAACTGACATGGCCTGACTGTTGTGCACAGTAAATGTCTCCCCCAGGCACCTCTCTCACCCAAAGTATCCACCTATCCTTCTTTTTCTATCCTGTCCTTCTGATGAGGCCAATCAACCTCCTGACTACTCCCTTATTCATCCTTTCGACTGCACCTCTGTCCCAAATCCAGGATTGCATGAATCTGTCATGACAAGTCATCAAAAACTTTACAAAACTCTTTCTCCTGCTTTCAATTTTACAACTACACCAGTAATACTTTGGAAACCTCTAAACCGCTATCAAAGGCATATTATTGTCCCAAATTCAGATACTTACATGCAAGTTCATTTTTAATACATTTACTACGAAAATAAACAAAGCTATCTACCTGCCCTCTGCTGTTTATGCAAACATTCACATCTGCCATGACAAGTCACACATTTCACTCTGTCTAACAAGTCATGAAACAGTTACATCTTTTCAGTTTGCTACAGTGCCAATACTCTGTCACTTCAACAACATTTGTTGTTCTAACTGTGCAAAACAAAGGTTCCTATCAATTACAACCCATTAACCATTTAACAAACTCTTTATTCCCTTTTCACCACACCTCCTTTAGCATTCATATTCAATTACCACATCAATAATTACGTTATGTACACCCCCAATCATCTACCATATCCTACCTACTACTCTTTTTCGATAATTACCTTTTACAAATGCTGCCATTTACATAATGTATGTTGTCAATGGGTTTTTCTAGTATATATACATTCAAACTAAATGCTAATGAGATGCAAATGAGGTCATACCAGGTCACACGATGGTTGCCAGCTAAAAACTCCCTCCACAGGCCTGTCATTTCCCTACACCCTTCACCTACCCTTCTTTCACCCTTTTCTTCTTTTGATGACATCATAAATTGCTGTTTCCTTTGCTGTTTTATTCACTTTGTGTCACTGTGTAACATCAAAGGTAGTTCCCTCTGTCTCCACCAGAGCTCCACTTATGCAAATCAGCTACTGGGTCACAAATGTATCGCCCCAAAAATGTTATACCAGATGGCAGCACTGTCAAACACAAATGTTTTCTGGGCCTTCGCCCATGTCCCAAAAAGGATGCTGCCTGGACCTTCCAATTTAACTGTTTACTTGCCCAACACTTACCTGTCAAATTCTGAACAGTTAACGGTTAAGTGCCTATTAATTGTTATGCAACTGATCACTTTGCTGTGATCGCCAAACTGACTCAAACAGTAAGCCATCAAAATGTCCATTTATCTCTTTATTCTCTTATCGCTTTCTGTGCTTTCAACGGGCCAGTGGCGTCCCTATGGGGGGGCACGGGGGGCACATGCCCCCCATATTGGACCTGTGCCCCCCCCAGGTGCCCCCCATATCAACTTTCCAACTCCGGCTAAAATATACAATTAGTATAGTGGGTGCCCCCCCAGAGAATCGCGTGCCCCCCCAAGTGCCTCCCCCATTCGAGACCGCCCAGTTACGCCACTGCAATGGGCTTTACTAGTAATTAACATTTTGACAGTCTTGTGAGTTGTAAAAGCAAGAGAAATACGTTTTTCAACAAGTTTTTCGGTTTTTATGGTGTTGACAACATTTTGAATGATATTCAGGTCCTTTTAAAAGTTGAAGAAAAAAACAATGAAATCCTATGACGTCATCACAGCCATTTTTAGAGTTGCTTGCTTGCAAGCGCAACTCTATTGTGGTAGGCAGGATGATAAAGCTTGTCAACACTCTGGAGGTTGCACTGTTTCACCAATCTCGTTCAAACTTTGCATACAATTTCAATATAATTTTATCTTGCTTCTATCAACTTTTGGTAGACTTCCATGACATTAAATTTTTTATTTACGAAACTAAAATTTTAAAGTTAATTTTTGGCGGGAATTTCAAATGTATAGCTGCAGAGATAGCAACAGCAGCAGCACCAGCCAGATCCAGTGTTTACAAATTCAATAAGGAAGAAAGAAAGGAAGTAAGAAAGGAAGAAAGAAAGGAAGGAAGGAAAGGAGGAAGGAAGAGAAGGAGAAAGGAAGTGAGGGAGGAAGGAAGGAGGAGAGGGAGGAAGGAAGTGAGTGAGCAGGGAAAGGAAGGAGGGAGAAAGGAAGAGAGGGAGAAAGGAAGGGAGGGAGGGAGGAAGGACGGAAGATAGATAGATAGATAGATAGATAGATAGATAGATAGATAGATAGATAGATAATCTATCTAGATAGATAGATAGATAGATAGATAGATAGATGAGCCTTACAGAAAAATAGATAAGAAAATAGGAGATCTTTATAGATAGATATTCTATCTACAAGCAACTCTTAAAGTGCTTGCACGTTATTTTTTGATATCTGGTAGTTGCTCTTGGAGGTCTATTTCCATCAAAAAATGTATTGAACTTAAATAATTGATGCATGTGACGATTAGTTTTATTATTCTTATAGGATTTCTTAAATAACTGAATTCCAACACATGGAAGGGAGATACAATTGAAACGAAAGTGGACGGATTTACCATCATTATTTTAAAACTGGTTTGACTGGGTGATTGTAAATCCGTCCACCCTCCTCAAATGGTCTTTAAAATTACTTTTGTGACCTTTATTATTTAAAAATGGCAAAAAAAGGATAAAAGAAATTAGATTGAGCAATTATACCACTTGATTGGGTTAAACAGGTTTTTTAAATTGTGATTGAGGCAGTCAATTGAAATTCCTGATAGTTAACTTGACCTCTTTTATTTGATTCTCAGCACCCCAATGTTCTAATATTGACATAAAATCCTTTGTGACAGTTAGTAAATTGCAACACTTTTAAAATCGCTAGATATGACAGGTATGTGCTGCATAATACCCTTTGGACGGATTTACCATCCTTGCTGGACGGATTTAGCAGCAAACTGGACGGATTTAGATGCCCTAACATTTAATATTTGTTGCCATGGTTTCTGCAAAACTTATTAATATATTTTACTTTTTTGGCTGCTTTTGGTATTACGGAATATGTCCCTTCCAATGTGCTAATTTTTATTTTTGTATCTAATACCACTTTCCTTAAATACAGTTATAGCCAAAAGTGGACGGATTTACCCTCCTTGACTCTAGTGGGGGCAGGTTTGGCTTTTCGTTCGGGTATCCATTAAAAACTAAGGGACACTAGGTGATACCTGTAAGGAGGATGGAGGGGATTGGGAAATTGGGAATAAAAAAAACCCAGAAAAAAGTTTGCTCAGTATTTGGGCTTACGTAAGTGTCATCAGCACACGAAAACATAGGCTGCGCAGCAGCAAACCTTCAGCGAAAAAACAACATTTTAAAAGGACACCATTACACCATAAAAGTCATGTGAACCACAGTACAGGTAATATTTGCAATAGTGGCCCGATCTTGGTCTGAAATTATCTATATGGCCCGCCATATGGCCACCTGCATGCCAGGGTATGTGGAACGATGGAAAGACCTTACTAGACCAATATACACATAATATGGACCAGTTTCATGCATAAGCAAAGAATAAGTTGTGAGGTGTGGGTCAGAATGTTTCAAAAAGCATTAAGGGAAACTATGAAGCAGACCAACAAAGGGCACTGAAACATTATATAGGGAATATATATAAACTTTCATCTATGGACATACAATGATGGGCATTGATGGCCAAGTTTTGGCTTGAAAACAAAAAATAATTTTAATACTTTTTTGTCAATATTTCAAGATGTATATAGTATCAATGAATCACACCCACAAGGGACACAAATTTATCATATAGGTGACATTTGTAAAAAATTTCATACATGCACCTGCAATTGTGACCAAGTTTTGACCCGAAATGAAAAAAAAATTAATACATTTTTCTCAATATTTCAAAAAGTGTAGAATATCAATCAATAAGACCATGAAAAGACACAACTGGACCATATAGGCTACATGTGTAAAAAATTTAATCCATGTACATGTAACAGGGGCTGAGTCCTGGCCCGGAAATGAAAAAAAAGAAGTTTTTAATATTTTCGTCAATATTTCAAAAAGTACAAAATGTCCATCCATGAGACCATCAAAAGGCACAACTACACCATACAGGCTACACGTGTACCAAATTTCATCCGTGTGCATGCAATACGGGCTGAGTCCTAGCCCGGAAACGAAAAAATAATTTTCTTATATTTTTCTCAATATTTCAAAAATTACAAAAGTTCTATCAATCAGACCATCAAAAGGCACAACTAGACCATACAGGCTACATGTGTACCATATTTCATCCATGTACATTCAATAGGGGCTGAGTACTGGCCCGGAAACTATCTATCCGCCCGCCGCCCGACCGCCCGACCGCCCGGACGCCCGCCCGGCGGACGGACAACTTTTGACCAAAGTGATAACAATAACTTCTTCGAACTTCGTTCGCTGAAGGTAAAAAGGAGTTCACTTAGAGTGATATTAGACCATTAGCTGGGGTACCAAAATGTTGGGATGCCTAAAACATAGGCTGCGCAGCAGCAAACCTTCAGCGAATAACACATTTAGAAGATTACAATAACATCATAAAATTGGTGTGTTTACCAAATTCCGTATATTATAGGTATGCAACAGTGGTCGAGTAATGGCATTCTATTATCTGTTATTTGCCTGCTGCCCTGCGATGTACCTGTGTGCTTGCCAGGGTTTGTAAAAGCAGGGAAAGGCCTTATTATACTAATTTACTTATATTATGGTACGGTTTTATGCATGCACCAATTTTTTTCCGATCATTCAAAAAGTGTTAAATACAAGTCAAAAAGCACTGCTACATTTTATAGGTGATACGTGTAGGAAATGGCATTGCTGTATATGCAATTGTGGGCACGTTTTGACTCCTATAAGAAAATAAGTATTTTTAATATTTTTTCTCAATATTGCAAAAAGTATAAAATATGTATCAGTGAGACCATGAAAAGGCACAACTAAACCACATAAGTCATATGTGTACCAAACTTTATCCATGTACATGCAATAGTGACCAAGTCATGGGCAAGAAACAAAAATTATATTTTTTTCTTTTTTCAATATTTCAAATAGCATTTAATATTTTCAACCAGACCTTTCAAAGGGCACAACTAGACCTTATAGGCCATGTGTGTACTAAACCTTATCCATTTACATGCAATAGTGACCGAGTCTCAGCCCAAAAAACTAAAAATATACATATTTTTCTATTTTCCAAATTTTTGCAAAAAGTATAGAATATCCATCAATGAGACCATCAAAAGGCACAACTAGACCATATAGGCCACATCTGTACCAAATTTCATAAGTGCACATGCAATAGTGACTGAGATTTGGCCCGGAAACGAACAAAAATAATTTTTATATTTTCTCAATTATTTCAAAAGGTATTGAATATCTATCAATTAGACCATCAAAAGGCACAACTAGACCATACAGGCTATAATACGTGTACCAAATTTCATCCATGTACACTCAATTGAGGCCGAGCGCTGGCCCGGAAATGATCTATCCGCCCGCCGCCCGCCCGCCCGGCGGACGGACAACATTTTTACCCAAGTGATTACAATACCTTCTTCGAACTTCGTTCGCTGAAGGTAAAAATAGTTTGTCGTTGCTTCATGCATAAAAAAAGTTTTTCCAGGGGTATAGTAAAACCCATAGGTCCTCCCCCAAGTATCATTGGCCATTGGGTCATCTTAGTGTGCATGCTAGGGTGGCCAAAATGTTATGTATTTATTTATTTTAACCTGTTATGCTTACATTAGGCCTACACAGATAAAAGGTACTGTGTCAAACTTTTAGAGACAAATTGATTAATATTTAGAACTTGCACCGGGGCTTAACATGAGATTACTAATTCAGAGAAGAAGCTAGTTAGGCCTATATGAGTCTGAATTTTTGCTTTTTGATTTTTCAGATGAAGTCAAGCGATTTCTGGGTGACGTCACTTCTCTCATTCATGGCGCTGTGACATTGTTGACCGTTGGACTCGTCCAGGACTTTGTCAAACATGACGGTCAACCGACGGACAGTGTTGGAATATTTTCACTGCAGATCATACAGGTAAATTGTATAGTCACTAAAATTAATACCTTGTCCAGATAATAATGAACCAAACATGGCTTCTGGAGATTGTGTCCCATATATTTTTGTGTGATTTTTATGCACCTCTTTCAACCAATCACAAGCCAGTATTCACTGCAGTAAATCCCATATTCTTTGTTGCCTGATTATTCTGCAATATTTCTATGTTTGAGTGTTTGTCTCATGGTATAAGCTGGTTATTCATCTTTGGATCAGGAATATGTGTTCATCACAGTTTGGCAAAAGGCTAAAGCCCTCACTGGATAAATCACATATTCCCTCTCCCTTGGTGAATCACTTGTATTCACATGTACTTGTTTTGCAGTATTATTAGAACAAGTATTGTAAGTTATTCTGAGATAATAGCAGAATTCACAGACGTACATGATGAAACAATGTGTTGACCTACAATCATCCTCGACCTATTATCTGTATTCGAGGTGTTTACAGTAACTTGCGATACTAATATCATAAAGGTGAAGGAAAATAATTAATTCCCTCTCGAATCAATAAAATTTCCCTAGTGTCAAGTAGTCTATGACGTATGCAAACATTTAATTGGTTCTCCCATCAGCTTCTGTAATTATCAGGTACTGAATGAGGTTCCCAAACATATGTTCCCTCATGGTTGATAACCTATTGTACACAGTACATGGTAAAAGAAAAGGCACACCACCACAAAACTATGGGACGGTTTGGTTTTCTTCATTCCTGACAAGGAATAATTATGATATGGTAGTGCCACCATATCTTGTAATTTCACATCCTGATGTTCCTATCCTTTTATTGGCAAATTACTAACACATGCAAAAGTATAGGAGAAAAAGTTTGTTTTCCTACTAATCAATTAAATTCAGAGGTGTTCCATTTGAACCATTCTCTGGACAAACCGTGAACAATGTGGCTTTCTCAATGCTTGTATGAATGCAATACATGATAACGTACAGTCAGGAATTGCTTTCCCGATAAACACACTCACTGGTGCCTGAGAAATTAGCATTTTTGTGTAAAAGTCATGTCGGGGCTCATTGGGACACTGAACACGGGGCACATTGGCACGCATTTTATTTGGCAGAATGTGAGTGTCTTAGTCGACTGAATGACCTGGGACAGTAAACAATAGGTGTACAGGCCACAGTGAATTGAGGCGTAGTGGATTATCATGCTTTGAGAACAAATTTATTGCAGAACACTATGTGTTACTTACATTGATGACTGCACCTAGTCCTAGGACAGTTTATGTCAAATGTTTAAAACTGTTTAAAGTTTTTAAACTGTCGACACTACAAGGTTTTATTGCCTTGTATATGGTCTTACACACTTCTTATATTTAATATATAGTGCATACAGTGTGTTTAAATGTTTCTTTCAATGGCGTCCCAATGTGCCCCGGGGTCGGGGAACATTGGGACAGTTATGATCATGTCGCATTTTACTGTCTGGCTGTATAAAAAGGGATGGTGCAGTCTAATCTCTTATGCCTTGTATTTAAGCTCAATAGCACTGGTGATATTCATGCAAATTTCTGAGTTGCTCAGTGTTTTCAGCATTGAGTAAAATGATTAGATATAAAAAGCGTCCCAATGTTCCCCGGTTCCCCCTACACATGCTTGCTCTCCAACGGGATATTGAATGAAAAACATCCTGTTTCCTTTCATCTGCGAACAAAAAACATCCGGGAGGACGTGTATTAAAGGACAAACAGGATGGTTAAGATGATGATCACTAATAGACATTCCCATGTTATTAGGTTGTTCGTACTAAAGCAAAAATTCCCAGTAATTACCTGTATATAGTTGACCATAGCTGAAGGAAGTTCTTCACATTTCATACTACACTCTAAAAAATGTCAGGACAAAATTGGTTTTTTAGATTCAAAATGGTTTTTTGAAAAACCAAATTTCAATGCAAAAAACCAAAATGGATTTTTTTAAAAATCCATTTTGGTTTTGCATTGAAATTTGGTTTTTAAAAAATCCAATTTTAAAAACCAATTTTAAAAATCCAATTTTAAAAACCAATTTTAAAACCAATTTTAAAAAAATCCATTTTGGTTTTTTGCATTGAAATTTGGTTTTTCAAAAAACCATTTTGAATCTAAAAAACCAATTTTGTCTGAATTTTTTTAGAGTGTAAAGGAGCTTATCTGTTATAATTATCAATAATGAATAACAGTCGCAGACACCATTATGTCACATAATAGATATATAATGAAATAATATCCAGAATTGCGTGGTTTCGTATTTGTCAAATGGATGATAATGGGATTGAGGCCAAACATATTTAATTCTTCGCTTCTCGCATCAAAAGACCCGACAGATTTTCTGCCTGTAGACGGAAAATTAATATCTATTTATAAAGCCTAGAGGAGACCGGGGAAGTGCGGGGTTAGTTGAATTTTTGCCCTTATTCCCTGAGGTTAAATGTTTTACCTAAGTTTGACTTCTGGCAGACTATTCGCTCATCAAGACAAGATGTCACTTTCTATATATGAGCATGTTTCGACACCTGTACTTCACTGGGCTGTTAAGTTGATCGTTTTTTGTGCTCCTGAAGTAACATTTTTGAGTTGAAATAAACATCAACAGGCAAAGACATTTTGTTGTATTTCTCTTAGACATAAACAATTATCTAGAGCACCAATCATAGCAAGAAACACAAGCACCTATAAATACAAAAAAGGGATCCTACTGCTGTGCGAAGCTAAGCTTTATCGAGAAGGAAGTATGTATGTTAGTTGTAAAAAGGGTGTGAAAACACACCGGTTTAATACTAGAAGTAAACTCGATAAAGGGGGTGGGAAAAACACCACCACATATTCAATCATAATCTAGGTATGTACACAAAACATAAACACACTGAACACATAGATACCGTCAAAATGAAGAAACATACCATCATACACATCAATAGTCAAAATATAAAGGAAGGAAATAAACACAAATCGCCAGAGGGAGAATTAGGGAGGGAAAGGAGGGAACAAGAAAATCTTTTTGGCTGTAGTGATTACGATTTCAAAATTTACAATAGGAGTATGTTTCGCCGAAAGAATTTTAAAATATGGTATAAGAGAAAGTACAGATGAACCCATTATATGGTATAAGAAGCTATAAGAGGAATTATAGATGAACCCATGATAGATCTATCTATCTATCTTCTATCTCTCACCCTCTCTATCTCTTCATCCCAAGGGGGCATGCGATACTCCGGAGACACCCACTATACTTTTTTTTCTATATCTCTCACTAACTAGGTCTGGAACACACATATACCATGGGTTCATCAATAAATCCTCTTATAGCTTCTTATACCTGCTCTGCTGATCTACACTAAGTTGTGTATAGTATTGACTGTTATTTTTATTCCTATGACAGTTTAGCTGGAGTTGGCAAGTTCATATGGGGGAGCATATAGGTTCAATATGACTCACTATTAATATAACAATAACGGGACTTGTGAGGGCAATATGGGATTTTGACCGCCCAAGAGCAGGGCCATTTCAGCCCGAAAGTTCATTGTCGGCCCTGAGCGAAGCCACACTTCAGAAAGTTATAGGCCTACCTTATTCCGATAATATGAAAATGCCGCAGCATAGAAGATGGGACGTGTAAATACTTGTTTGGTTAACAATATAGGTAAATGCCAAAGCTCCTTGTTATTTTGGTAAATTTTTTTTTAATGTTCTTTTTTTTTTGAAATTTTCTTTTTTTCGAAAAAACATTTTTTTCCAATTTTTTTTTTTTTGCGAAATTTTTTTTTTTTTTGCGAAATTTTTTGTTGGCGAAAAATTTTTTTTTTTTTCGAATTTTTTTTTTTTTCCTCGCAGGAGGGCCGACAGTAATCATATCGGCCCTGGCCGAGGGCCGTTATTGGAGATATTTCATTGTTGGCCCTGATAGAGGGCCATTATTCATTGTTGGCCCTGCAAGAGGGCCGACAATGATTTTAATGGCCCTGGTGGGGGCCATTATGGGAGATTGTCACATGGCAAAATGGTGACAATCTCTTACTTGTCGGGCCTGGTATGTGGCAATAATTAGTAAGTCACTATATATGACTGTCAATCCCTAACTGTTAATCAGGCATCCCTTACTGTCGTTCATCAGTTAGTCACTACCTGTTAGTCATTAAGTCCGTGGTTTTGGTAGTTACGATTTGTTAGTCACTAAATATGTTATTTAGTCACAAACTGTTAGTTAGTCAAAAACTGTTAGTCAAAAACTGTTAGTAAGTCAAAAACTGTTGGTTAGTCAAAAACTGTTAGTTAGTGAGAAAGTGTTATTTAGTCAAAACTGTTAGTAGTAAAACTGTTAGTCAGTCAAAAACTGTTAGTCAGTCAAAAACTGTTAGTCAGTCAAAAACTGTTAGTTAGTCTAAAACTGTTTGTAGTCAAAAACTGTTAGTAGTCAAAACTGTTAGTAGTCAAAAACTGTTATTCATTCAAAAACTGTTAGTCAAAAACTGTTAGTTAGTCAAACTACTTGTAGTCAAATCTGTTAGTAGTCAAAAACTAAGTCAAAACTGTTAGTAGTCAAAAACTGTTAGTAGTCAAAAACTGTTTGTAATTCAAAAACTTACTTAGTCAAAAACTGTTAATTAGTCAAAAACTATTTAGTTTGTCAGTCAAAAACTAAGTCAAAAACTGTTAGTTAGTCAAAAACTATTGTAATCAAAACTGTTGGTAGTTGAAAACTGTTAGTCAAAAACTGTCAGTTAGTCGAGAACTGTTAGTTAGTCAAAAACTGTAAGTCATAACTGTTAGTCAAAAACTGTTAGTTAGTCAAAAACTGTTAGTTAGTCAAAAACTGTTAGTCAAAAACTGTTAATTAGTCACTAATTGTCACTAACTGTTAGTCACTAACTTTTAGTCAGTCACCAACTGTTGGTCAGTCACCAACTGTTTGTCAGTCACCAATCACTAACTGTTAGTTGGTCACTAACTGTTAATCAGTCACTAACTAACTGTTAGTTAGTCATGTAGGTCAGCTAGTCCTTAACTGTTAGCAACTGTTAGTAAGTTACTAACTGCTAGTCCCTGACTGTTCGTCATTTTGTCCCTAACTGTTGTTCATCAGTTGGTCACTACTGTTAGTAAGTCACTGTTGTTAGTCACTTACTGTTAGTAAGCACTGTGTGTTGATTCACTAACTGTTAGTCTTTAACTGCCAGTTAGTCACTAACTGTAAGTCACTAACAGTCTGTTAATCACCCCAAGGATGTACCACCCAGAAATTGGACCTATAAATAGAACAAACTGCTCTCATTACTATTCACCCCCAATTGTTACAACTCACCCCCAATTATTACAGGTCCTGCAACAATTGTATCTGCACCAATTGGTCAATTAATGAGTGGCAGGTGTACTTTTACATCAATGCAACAATATTTAAAAGTATTTGTGATCATAAGATATTTTGTAATGCTCTAGCTGATACAATGTATTACTAAATGGTGGGGACCAAACCGGTTGACACTTTTTCGTATGGGGCAACCAGTATAGCATTCTGGCTGCAGAGCCAATACTGTACTATAACAAATCTTGTCCTAAAGTTCAAGAAGCCAGCATAAAAAATTTTGTAGAACTTGATGGTTTGCCTATGATTACGTACACTATATAAAATAATAGTTAAGCA
This sequence comes from Platynereis dumerilii, assembly GCA_026936325.1. NCBI lineage: Eukaryota > Metazoa > Annelida > Polychaeta > Phyllodocida > Nereididae > Platynereis > Platynereis dumerilii. Next base: position 27,485,154 of record JAPTHN010000008.1, on the reverse strand, counting down.
TTTATGCAATGCTAGTTTCAGTCAGACTGCTCACCAGTTGAAACGTGTATCTACGTATCTGCATTCAAATTATGAAAAATATTCCTGTATTTTCTACCGGTTTGCCAAACATCGACTTATGCGTACAAACTTATATATCAGGTTGACTATCACTTCTGGCTTTTTTCTTCTTTGGAAATAATTGTTTTGTAGTGTCTGACAAATATGGGAAGCCTTAGATATAATATTATCTTGCAATGGTTTTGCATAGGTCTGAGATGTCACCTGGCTTTCTGAATCAGATGTTATTTTGGTCACCAAGTCATATCCAGGTAAAAAAGTGATGTTGCAGTGTGCAGCTTAGTGATTGTAGGTCTTGTGTTCCGTTTATACGATTTTACTATTTAGACCGAGGTGCTTTGATGCCATACATTTAATAGAGCGATAACAAGAAAATCTCCATATTTGATATTTTTTCTGTCTGTATCCTTTCTGAACTTCTGCAGGGGAAATATACTTTGTCATAATATTATTGTCACTGGCACTGATACTTCTGTCATACTGGAATATTACGGGAAAAAAATGACAAGAACAATGTCAGAGGCGGATCCAGGGGTAGGCCCAGGGCGCCCGGATGATGAATAGCATTTTTGAAGAAAAAATATGCCGTAAAGCGGGCCGGCGAATACTGTAATGCCGCCTCGGCTTCCTCTAGACTACCCTGTACCTGGATCCGCAACTGAATGTCCCAATATTCTAAGTCACTGGTTGAATGGTGGTTAAAAATTAGTATCATGAATTTATTTTTTCTTTTATCGGAGGGCGTAATTTTGTGCAAACAGGCTCTCTCGATAAACTTAATAAGACATTTTTGAGAAGCATTTAATGACCAGTCCAGCAAAAAGCAAGAGATCTCCACATCAATGTCAAATAGTTTGCTTGATTTATCAAGACCAGTGAGTGCAATATTTTAACAATGAAAACACAAGCGATTGATTTTATATGTTTTCGTTGCAGGCTGTATCGACTGTCATCAGTATAGCAGTTACCGTGGCAACAGACGTTCTCATAGTTAAAGATCTAGTTGATGTGGAACGTTTGGCTAAGAGACACCGAAGTGCCACAACCATTGTTCAACAACCGAAGCCGGTGAAAAATGACAAAGGGTAATTACTAAAAATAATTTTCTAACGTGGTTGAAAAGACATTTTTCCTTCTGCCTTGCGGTGAACCAGTGTGGCGAAATAATCTGCTTTATTACCTGCTAAAACAAAGATAATAAAGCTTCTACTTTCCAACAAATTGTTGTGAGTAATGGTTTAAACTTACCTTTCAATAAAGATAATACTAGATCTCAGGGGTAGGGCACTATATTTCCTGTTTTTTCTTTTTGGGGTAGGAGAAGGGTTTTATTTAGTTGCATTTAACAATGTTTCTTTTTGAGGAATAAGAATAATAATTTAAAATTACCTATCAATTCATAATAGCCATGTCCCAGCACAGTGTAAATCATTGGTATCGGTGAATTTGTAAAAAAAAACCCAAAAAACATTGCACCAATTTCAAAAAGTTTTGGCATGCACAAATTTTAAGTTTTAGTCTGCATCTAGATGCCTGGCCTTCTGTAAAATGTATAGTATATCAATTAATATTTATTGTTTGCAGGGCCATGTATGATACATTGAAGAGCATCCGTAAGAAACTGGTCAAGCGTGACAATGACATATGCTGCTGCATATGCCTGGAGCCGTTTGCGGCTTCCGCGACCTTGGGGGTGGCTAGATCATGTGGCCATCATTTCCATTTCGATTGCATCAACGAATGGATGAAGACGAAATCAACCTGCCCTGTGTGTCGCGAGCCAATAACCCTAACCGGAGGGGGTCTTAGGGCGATGACGTATTGGGACTTGAAGAAGATTATGTTCAAAAGTATCGGCAGACCTGTCACTCGAATGTGTAGCATCAATTCAATGATGGAAGAGGATGGAGCCACGCCTAATGACGACATTTTGGCGAATCATTTTCGGGGACAGAAAAAGAAGAAGAAGGGTAGAGGGCGCCACAATGAAGCATTTGCAGCAGGTGAAGCGCCACCTAGAGGAAGTAGACCTACTATTATTACGACAACCGCCGAGAATGTCCCCATGACATCATCGCCGCCAGAATCGCCCAGTGTTCAAGATGTGCCAACGTCTATGGAATTTTAGTTATTTGATTGTTGAATGTTGAATTCATTTTTTGTTGCCATGTTTCAATGCCTGTAGTTCAACTTTTCAATTGCTGATTTTGGTTTTTAAATGCAATATCATCATATCATTAGGCTTTACTGGTTCACCTATAGTGCTGAGTACCGTAAAGCACCATACCGAAATAAACCCGTTTTTTACGCTGATACACACACCGGTATATCATGTGACATCATACCAGTTATTTTTCAAAGCTAACAAAAATTATTTCTGGCTGGAGATCAGTTAAAATCCACGTGTAATCAGCCAAACTTTGCTCTGAAAAAATGGCTCAATGTTGTAAACAGCTGTTTTGCGAAAGTACGTTGTAAAACACGAGATGGCGGCTCGAAATTGGCCCAAAAATGTTGTAAAAAATTGTTGAATTTACAAAAAATGCTAGTAGATCTTTTTATCACAATAATATTATGTATCGTAAAGGATGTATCACGCTACATATCGTATCAATATTTAGCTCACGGTTCTCAGCACTATTGATCTACCATAATAAGTCAGACCGGTTTGTGTCCCTCTGTCCCTTGGCCATTTTGCATTGAATTCTCTGTCACTTTGCAATTTTTTTGATTGAATGTTGAGTTCCCTGTCGCTCAGCCCTGGATGAGATTTAATGTCTCCCGTGTCCCTTAACCTTTTCACTTTTGAATTCCGTCCCTTAACCTTTTCACTTTTGAATTCCCTGTCCCTTAACCTTTTCACTTTTGAATTCTGTGTCCCTTAACCTTTTCACTTTTGAATTCTGTGTCCCCCATAGCCCCCCGTCCAGAGCCTCATTACTTCTCATCCAATGACGATCAGCTGGCATGACACTCATGGAGGTATATTTGACATTGGGGGTAATTCTGTGCGTCATTTCATCAAATTTCGGAAATTTTTCCCACTCAACTGACTCAAGAGTGCCTTGAAAATTTACTTACAAGAAAGTACAAATCCCAAGTGACACAGTGTTATCTTAAATAGCTTCCCTGAAAAATTGGGATTTTTTGTCAAAGTCCTGAAATTTGAAAGCTTGTAACTAAATAAGTATAAAACTTTGAGACATTCAATTAGGCAACATGTTTTTAATATAGCCAAAGTGTTTACTGCATTATTTCAGCGGTCTCAGTGTATTTGCCTCTATACCACAGATTGTCAAAAATATATAAAAGTTTCTGTTTCATGACAATTTTTTTCACAGAAACTGTAGACTTGGGATTTGTGCTTTCTGGTGAGCAACCTTGATTCCATAAAATTTTCAAGTCATTCTGAATCGGTCAGGTGGGAGGCATTTGATGAATTGACGCAGAATTACCCGTCATGATCTCTTGGTTTGCAAAATGTACATATTTTGCATTTGACTTCATTGTATATATCATTGTCATCAAGGCATCATAAACAATTTGTGCTTTAAAATTGAAATTGTGATAAATTTGTCGAATTCTTATTGTGATAATTTGATAACTGTTTGTTATATGTTTAACCAGACAATTTTAACTGTGATTGCTCTTGTACATAACACAAATATTATCTGTAAAATAAAGCTTAAAATCATATTGCATTATGGTTTCTCAATGCAGCCATCTTCAACAGATGTTTTTCTCAAAGGAAATCAGTTCAGGGGAGAGTGGGGAACCATGAGCCGTTTCGAACATTTTGCATTGGTGTGCCTAAAGTATCGACGGCAAATAATAATAACAATAATAATAGATATTTATAGCGCTAATTCCAGTAAACTGCTCACTAGTGCTTGTGCATGATCGATTTATTTGTAGAAGCTCTTAAATAGGTTAGTTTGAAGATTTTTCTTGAAGCCTCCAAACATTTTAGAGGCCTAGACAATCTCTGGGAGTTGGTTTTACAAGGTTGGAGCAGCATGCAAAAAGGCTAGGTCTTCTTATTTGTTTTGTTGTAGGAAGTTGATTCATTTAAGAGCATTTTGTAATTGCTCCTCAGATTACACTTTCATTCAGATTTTGGCTGAATTCTTTTTTTATACACAAGGGTGCTTGTCCGTTTACTGCTTTCTAAGTTGTTATTACAGATTTTGTATTAGTGTGCCATGTTCTTTTCAACTGCCACAGTGCTCTTGTGATGTCAGTATCAGCATAATGGTTTCACAGTTGTATATTCGCTGTTTCAACTGTGTCACCTGGAACCCATACTGATCACACCATTACAAATTCACACATAGGCTGTTAGATTGTTGCTCAACATTGATTATTCAGTTTGATGTTTTGAATAAATCCAAAAGTTACAATATCCAGCTATATATAATGCATGGATTTTGTGTATAACTGGTATCAGTTTTAGCACTTTTACAACAAAACAAATTCATTCACTCTCACATTCATTTGTTGGTCTGAGAGGTTAGCATGTGCTGCTCCGTCTTGGCAAAAATAATATACTCAGGATCCATTCAGAATTTAAGACCTAAGGGGGGGGGAGTTTTGCTTGGGGGCATCCTTATCACTGATTTCCAATACTGTTTATTTCATGATCGAATTCTTAGTCTCCTTGTCTGGCCTTTTCCCAAATTTTTGGGGAGCAACTACCCCTCCCCCATCCCATTTCTCGTCCTCTGGTATGCCCATGCAACACCGCCACGTTCACTTCCGAAAAATCTCCCAAATCTCAATTCTGAACAGTTTCTTTGGCACAGATCTCACCTAAAAGGCTGAAAAGCCACAAGGTGCTGCCCTCAATGAGAAATTTCACAACAGGACACCATGATGGATCAAGCAAGTGGCTCAAACATATCAATTTCACCTGCTACAACTGAATCAAACAACCATACCAATGAATGCAGATTAATCAATTGTCATTCACACTTAGACAGCCCATAAGCCTGACTTGTTGGTAGCAGTAGGAATCAACACTCAAGCTTGGAGTGCCAATAGTGATGTCAGTATTGCAATACTGACATCATCTGGGCATATATTCACATGGAACATGGCACACTTATACGAAATCTGTAATAACACGAGTTTGAATTGTATTCTAGCTGAAATTGGCAGCCAATGTAGCTGCTACCTGTGCTGGCTTACACTGTCATGCTTTTTCAATTTTTCAATGAGTCGAACTGCTTCAGATCTTCAGTTCTTCAGTTCTTCAGTGTGCATAATGTCTATAGCATAGCTAATCCGACATGGTATAACGTGCGGTGCATGTGCAGCGGTAAAAATCTTGTGCTAGTAAAATCCTCTTGGGTAAAAGCTTCTTTTTTTAAAATCATAAAATCCGTTTAATTAGTCACTAATTTTGACATTTGAGAGCGGCCAGACATAGTAAATTAAAATTATCCACGGTCGCAGCTGTCACTGCCCTTAATGGCAGGTTGTTCCACATAGGAATCGTTCGCACAAAGAAGCTGTACTTATATGCATTCAGTGTTGCTTGTGGCACTAGCTTGTGTAGATGGTGGTTATGTCTTGTTGACTGCAGGGGAGTCGGCTCGACAGATGATGGAAAAGGAATCCGAACGATGTTATTCTGGATCTTATAGAAAAGTGCTAGGTCAGCTAGTTGACGTCTTCTCTGAAGGCTTTCCCATTTCAGCTTTTTGACTAGCTCCGAGACACTTTGATGGCGGTCGTAGTTTCTGTGGCAAAAGCGAGCTGCTCTATTTTGCACTGCCTCCAGTTTTAGGCCACTTGAAGTTTAACATGAAGCGACTTGATGTTCCATAAATAGCTTGGTACTTTACATAATCATAATAAGACCTCTTGGCTACAATATTCATTGTTGCTACATTATATTCCTAATTTATAAATAAAAAGAAAAAAGATGGCAAGCTGCTCATTGTGCTCCCACCGTGGGGCACTATCAGTTATGGCCTGGGACACCATGAGCCATCATAAACTCGGATAAATGTAATCTATAAGAGACAGGGACTAATTTAAGCTGTCGGTGGTAACAATAACAATAACAATAACAATAATCTTTATTTAAAGTCATGACAAATATTTTAACAATAAAATTAGCATTGTGCTATTCCATGACTAAAGATGTAAACAGATAAAAAACTATAAAAACAGAAACAATATTTACAAAATATACAGTTAAAACCTTCTAAAAAAGCATACAATATTTAAAAAAATTCATACCATCCTATGGATATTGCAAAAATTAAAATCCTTAACAGCTTTCTTAAATGTAGATACATCAGTGGATTCTCTCATTTCATTTGGTAAACAATTCCATAACTTAGAGCCCAGATAGGAAAACGACTGATAACCATACTTAATAGTTTTAAATTTCTTTTGTTTTACACTTTTGAATCCTCGACAGTCATAGTGATGATCTTGAATATCAAATAATGAACATAAATAAACTGGAGCTAGACCATTCACACACTCGTATACCTCAACAGCAAGGTTGTACATAAGTTGAACAGAAAGTGATAACTGTTTGCTTTTACAAGGAGCTCTTCGTAGCTTGATATATAGTCACAGTAAACAAAACGTAATGCTCGACATTGCAACTTCTCTAATTTTCTTAAGTTACTTTTGCTACACATCATCCATACTACTGGGCAATAATTAAAGGCACTTTTAATGAAGGTTTTATACATAACTTCTTTTACTTTTGTATCTAGCTGATTAGACATTCTCATGACAACATTTATCTGACTGCTGGCTTTTGTACAAATCGATTTTATATGCTCATCAAAGCTTAATTTTGAATCAATATTTATGCCAAGTAATTTCACATTGTCAACGCATTTCAAAACATTTCCTTTGATTGTAAAGTTTACTGGAGCATCATGCTTACTTCCAAAGACAATAGCTTGATATTTATCAGGATTCGCTTTCATTCCATTATTCTCAAACCAGTCAGTTACAATATTCGCACAATTTTCAAGACTTGTAGTTAAGTCATCTGAGCTTTGAGCACAATATGATATTGTTGTATCATCAGCATAGTTATAGACATTATATTTATTTGTAAAGTAAAAAATATCATTGAGGAAAATATTAAAGAGTGTCGGCCCAAGTATGGAGCCCTGTGGGACGCCCTTTACCATTTCACACCAGTCACTTCGGACATTTTGAATTTTAGTCCTAAAGTTTCGATTTGACAGATAACTCTTAATCAACATAACATCATCATTGTGAAAACCATAGGCACTCAGTTTGGCCAATAATAACCCATGTGGCACAACATCAAATGCTTTACTCAAGTCAGTTAATATAGCAGCAGCATATTTACTATCATCAAGAGCTGACTTCCAGTCTTCAACAGCCTTGATTAACGTAGCCTGTGTATTATGATTGTTTCGAAAAGCTGATAAATTTCCAGCAACATTCTTGTAAAAGTGATTACCAATTTGCATATTTAGCACCTTTTCAAAAATTTTTGACATGCATGGCAGTATGCTAACAGGTCGGTAATTCTTTTTATTTAATGCGTCATCTTTTTTAAATACAGGGGAAAGTTCTGCATATTTACACCCAACTGGGAACTTGTGGGTGGATAATGAGTGATTTATAAGTGATGTCATAGATGGTGCAATGTCATTGCTTATCAGCTTCAGAATTTTACTGGGTAAATTATCATATCCTGTAGACTTTTTTGGATTTACTTGATTCAATAACTTCTGCACTTGTGATTTACTTACAGGCGAAAGAGTGAATCTCGATTCTGGAGTCTGGTTTGACATAAATTTCAAAACACTTGGGTGATTTGCATAACATCCAATGACATCACTTAAGTCCATTTCAGTCATATTCTCATCTAAACCAATATCACAAATAGCTTTTTCAAAGAAATCATTTAATATGTCAACAAGCATTTTGTTGTCAGTTACAACAGTATCATCTTCACATAGCATAATATCATTGTTCAGTACACATTTATCAGTGATAAAAGGACGGACAGTATCCCAAAAGCTTCTATTCTGGGTTCCTTCTTTACACCTCTCTTTAAAATAGTTTCCAAGTGATATTCTATTCAAATTTACAAAGGCATTTCTAGCTTTTCTATATTTTTCCCATGACTCAGGATCTCTATATTTCCTGAATTTATTTTGCATCATACGCTTTTTATACATGGCTTTTCTCAAGAGACCATTCATGTGTGGGGCATTTGGCCTCTTTAGATGCTTTTCTTAAGGGGAGCATGCTCATCAATTACATTCATAATTAGCTTATTATAACACCAATATTTATCATCAGCATCATCAAAAATATCTAGTACTTGATATGGGATGTATGAGATATCATGTTTGAATGTTTTTTCGTCAAAGTGTTTATAGCTTCTATAAGTGACCACTTTTGGTCTAAACCTTACATTCTGTAATTTTGTACAGGCAACAATGAAGTTATGACAATCACTTAATCCACAGTTAAAGTTATGAGTCGTACTAAATCTCTTTGGTTTTGAAACAATGAATAGATCAAGTAATGTGGCCTTTGAACTTTTAAAACAAGTTGGACCTGTAATTATATTTCTCAGACTGTACAGGTTGGTAGACCAAAATGTCATCTCACAAAACACAATTTTTGACAGAATGGTGATATACAATAACAAGGTATTTCCTATAATATGTCAATTTGACAATTTATGCAAGTGACTCTTGGAGCTCTATTTTAAGATTCTTTTAATTAGTTGAAAAGCAATTCTGTTGAAGACTATGTTATGATTTATACCTGGAAGTTATTCGACTGACAATTTACTGAGCTCTCCTGTTTTAGACAGGCAAAAGAGATGACAATTACTTCTTTCTGCGTATTTTGCTGCATTACCAGAAGGGTAAAGGCTCTGAATATGCACAGTAATTTTAAAAAACATCTATAAACCAGGCTCAGGGTCTAAATATCCTTTGGAGCTTTAATGATATCTCTAATTTTCGAGGGTTTAGGACGAGAAAACCACTGCCCCAATTCACCCCGCACTTTGGGGTGAATCAGGACATTCGGTTACCTTCATAACTGGTCCTCCTGCCTTGTTTAATTATTGTCTATTTAATATGGATAAACGGCAAAACAAAGTTTTTACAATTTACATGCCTCAAAATCGTTTTGAATAAAATTTGAGATAGGGTTCATAATATTGAAAAAGATGGAGGCTAAGAAAATGTGATAGATTACTGTAAATTGTCAAAAACTGTAATTATCTGCTAATTTCAACAAGTGCCCCCCTCCCCTGTAGCTACCCTCCTGGCACAAAAGTTGATTTTGTATGCTACAGCATTGCTGTCCCAAGAAATAGTTCCAATTTCATTGCACATTCACAAAATTTCTATACAACATTGATGTATACCAGAGTCAGACTCAGCAATCGCATTCTCTAAGGAAGTAGACAAGGCCATCAGCACACTCAGAAACAGCCCCGGTGTCTTCCAGACAAAATTGTGTGTGTTCCTCTGATTGAAATGATGAGGACGCTCGCAGGAGCTCGCGGAATAGCACACTAATCACTAGGTATGCTCCCAAATTGAGAGAAAGGGGTTCAGTTGTGGAAGTTCAGTGCAGCTGGTTGGTGTCGTGGTTAAGGTTCCCGCCTGCTCCGCTGAAGGTCTTTGTCTGCATGGGTTCGACTCCCGGTTGGGGAACCCGAAATTTTCAGTGTACCTTTATGAGCAAAATCCCAGCTGGATGTCGTTCGGATGAGACGTTAAATTGGTGGCCCCTTGTATCAGTGTCTGTGCTTGGCAAGTAAAAGATCCCTCACATGGGGTAAATGTGTAACATGTTGAGGATTCCCGCTCTCTCTCTCATCTCATCAATCAACCCTCGTGAGCACCCAGAAAGGGGTCCATCTGTCTATCTGGATTATCTAAGTGTCGTTTTTGTTTGCTGGTGGAACCTTTTTCAAAGTTAAATAATGAACATTTTAGGGCTTCGTATCTAACTATCTATACCAGCTTATAGAACCCTTAAAGGTTCCATATAAAACCTTTTTGTTAAGAGAGTATGTTTAGCTTCATACGACTATGAGTAGATAGCTGATATAAGGCTATAGATAGTAAAAGACTATATAGGCACCTTTCAAATTTGTACTGTATTGTACAAGCCAGTTCAACATGCAGTATTTTCACGCTTTCTCCGTGATGTGGGGCAAATTACTCAGTGCGCAAAGGCTCCAAATAATTGCTCCAAATAATTGCTTAATCTTACCTTATTATGGTGAGTAGGTATGCGATTGTAGCCAAATTTAGACATGTCACATGTTGCTGTTCAAAGGCATCTGCCATGGCAAGAGCCATTTGGTCATTTACATGTTGCGAAGGAGATGTGTGTTGACTGGAAAGAGAATAGATAGACAGATACATGGTCACACAACCCTTTGAATGAGAATGCAGTTTTAATCACATTTAAATGTGTGTCAAGTTCAGAGTCTATTGACCTGAGGCTCAAGACAGGGGATTATAGCCAGCAATCAGTGCAAAACAATACAACAAGATTAAAATCTTGTCACCTGTTTCTTGAAAGAGCCTCATGAACTCTGTCAAAGCAGAAGATATCAGAGCTGAGCCATGGGCTTTTTGCCACAGATATCTCAATTGAGACATTTTCAGGTCTATTTATCAACATGGAATTATCTATTTACTAAACCTTCATTGCAAGGGATATACCTGGAGAGGGCAAAATAAACGTATTGCCCTGTAGACGACAATATGCCAGGTAAGAGATCAAAATTCTCCTAAAACCATGTCAACACAGAAAACTTTTGCCAACTCATCTGGCAACTTTGAAGCCATTTAATTCAGTATCAAAGAAGTCTGAATGTGTACTTTAGCATAGATATAACCAACAATGATTACATAGTCAGTTCTGCATGGCGTTATGTTGCTGACAACAATTAGATTCATAGTAATTTGACTTTTTTTCAAACATGTGCTTTTCACAAGACATTGTTATGATCAAACAGGAAGTGGAACAACAGTGCCACCTTACCTACACATGAGATAGTTAAATTAGTTATGGTATATATTTATAAGTACTGCCATCTTAGCCCAGTTCTGGCACTCATGAGGCTCGATTGATGAAGTGAAGGAGATAGATGAGGAGTCCTCAATAGGTTACACATTTACCAAATGTGAGGGACAATTTGCTTGCCAGGCACAGACACTGATACAAGGGGCCGGCAATTTAATATATCATCCAACCAACATCCAGTTGGGATTTTGGTTATTGAAAATATTGGGTTCCCCTCACGTGCAAACCCATGCAGGCAAAGACCTTTAATTAAGCAGGCAGAAACATTAACCACTCAGCCACCCAGCTGCCACAGTGCCACTTGCTTCATGCAATGAATTCAATGCAAACGTTACGTGTTTTGGGAACATGATCTTTATTACAGTAGACGAATGACAAGTACTTACATTCAGCTGCTAATGACCTCATAACAAGCCCTATAATTGCATTAAAATGAACTGGCAATTTGTCATTGAGGAGCTTGTGACTTCATTGATACTCAGCTGATGACACGTTTTCATACTATTGCAAGTATAGGCTATGACCTCATACATTTCTTATGACTCATAGGAATAACATGGCATGGATAGGCTATGAGCTCACAAGCAACATTTCAGTCCAATTCTGTAAGCACTCGATGTTCATCTACTGTAACATAAACATGATAAAGTGACCTCACACTGACTATTTTCTGCATAAATTCTTTATATTTTTAATATATCAATGTGTAATGTCCCATGGAAGAGTGTAGAATTGAATGTTTGCTTTGCTAACCACACAGTGGCATCCCTATGGGGGGGCACGGGGGGGATACATGCCCCCCATATTGAACCTCTGCCCCCAAGGTGCCCCCCCATATGAACTTTCCAACTCTAAAATATACAATTAGTATTGTGGGTGCCCCCCCAGAGAATCACGTGCTCCTCCAGGTGCCCCCCCGCTCGAGACCCCCCAGTTACGCCATTGTAACCACATGCAACTCTTGTAGAATTAATGCCAACAAGTTCTTCACCTAATGCCTAGTTCTCACGACGGCGATTTGAGAGCGGCGCGTCGTGATAAGTCATTTCTTGGAAAGTTGTGGCGTAGAACGTTGGATGAGGCACGTTACGTAATCAATTAGTGTCATGTGCGGCGCTTAAAGTTTGTAGCCTCGGTGAGTCTTGAGGTGTCCGCGGCGCTGCATAAGCTTTCTTCGCCGCGTTCCGCCTCTCTTGCCTCACCGCAGTTCCAACCAGACTCGTCGCACTTTGTTTTGGACTTCGGCGAGGCTGCTTTTACTTCGCCCAATGTTGTTTCCTGTTACGCCGCTGATCGTTGTGAGGCAGCTACGTCTGAAATTGGCGACCTGCGACGCATCAAGAAACCTTCGGCGTACACCCGAGGTAAGATGCGCCGCTGAAAAGGACAGCCTCGCAGACGACTGTAACGATGCAACGCCGCATTAAGGTACTTGTTACTGCGTACCTGGATGGTTCATCGTCGCACATGCATTCATACAGCGCCGAGGACATTACAGGCGCGTCGATGCTGACCTTCTTCGTCGTCCTTGCCTTAAGCATCGACGAAGGTCTCTTAAGCATGGACGAAGGTCTCTTGTTGCAGCGCTGCGGCAAAGTGTGTTTCGCTGATGCAGAAGTCACTTTTGGTCATTATAAAAAGGGACACAGAGGACCTCCTTGCTTCATTTGCTGATTGCCCTTCAATGAGAACACAATACAGTCTGCCTACTGAACATATGCATGATGAATGAAGAAGAAATTATTGTTGTGGCTGGTGCTGCTGCTGCTGCTTTGGGAGCTGTCTATTTGAGACACAGGAGGAGGAGGGCCAGGAGACAGAAAAGGTGGTGGATTCGCAACTGGTTGCTGCAGAGGGAACAACATGGTCACTACCATCAACTGCTGCCTGAACTGCAAGTCAATGACGTGTCTGCTACTACAACTACACTAGAATGCCCCCTGACATCTTTGCTGAACTCCTGTAAGCTGTTGGACCACTCATCACTAAGCAAGACACCAACATGAGGAAGGCTTTGGAACCTGGTCTGAAGTTGGCTATCACCCTGCGGTACATGGCAACAGGAAACAGCTACAAGTCCCTAGCTTATGCTTTCCGTGTGGCACCCAACACCATCTGCAACTTCATCCCTGAGGTCTGCCTTGCCATCGTTCATGCCTTCGAAAGACAGCTGGCACTACCCACACAGCCTGAAAGATGGAAGGAGATAGCCAAGGCCTTTGAGACGAAATGGAACTTGCCCAACTGCATTGGAGCTATGGATGGCAAGGACGTCGCAATCCGATGTCCCAAGGCTGCAGGCTCCTTGTTCTACAACTACAAGGGATTTCATTCCATTGTCCTGATGGCCCTCGTTGATGCCGACTACAAGTTCATCTATGTGCAGGCTGGCTGTCAAGGAAGTGCATCTGATGGCGGCGTCTTCAAGGACACAACACTTCGACAACTCCTCGACGACGTCGATCTAGGCCTACCACCTCCAGAACCTCTACCTGGCACAGAAGACAATCCTTTCCCATATTACATCGTGGGTGACGAGGCATTTCCGCTGAAGACATGGCTGCTCAAACCAGTGCCAAGAAGGAACCTTGACATTGCTTCCAGAGTGTACAATTACAGGATTTCAAGAGCCAGGAGAGTGGTGGAGAATGCCTTCGGTCTGCTGTCACACAGGTTCAGATGCTTCCTGACCACCATGCCCCAACGACCTACAAGAGTGACATACATCACAATGGCTGCTTGTGTTCTACACAACATTCTGCGAGACAGAGTAGGCGTCCACCATGCCCGTGACAATGAAGTTATGGACAGAGAAGATCCACAGACTCATGACGTCACTGAAGGAGTTTGGAGGGGAGGCCGTCAATTGCATGACCTAGGAGAACCACTTCGACACGGAAATGTCTCCAGAGATGCCAAGGCTGCTCGAGACTACCTACGTGACTATGTCAACAGTCCGGCAGGAAGTGTCCCTTGGCAGTTGGAGAAAATCTGAAGAAGATGCAGACTGTCTATTCAAAACAACAAACCCCAGGCCCTTTTAAGGGCCACCAAATCCTCCCAATTGAGCTGGCCATGTACACATCCTATGTTGACAAAACAAGCCCACAAATCAATCAATCCATCTATTTATCTATTTATCTATCTATCTATCTATCTATCTATCTATCTATCTATCTATCTATCTATCTATCTATCTATCTATCTATCTATCCAAGTCCAATCCCTGCAAAGTGACGACAACTGCTTTTCCTTTTTTGCAGTGTATATATGTAACGAGCATTGTGTTCCATCTATCAAGCTATCTATCTGCCTATCTATCTATCTATCTATCTATCTATCTATCTATCTATCTATCTATCTATCTATCTATCTATCTATCTATCTATCTATCTATCTATCTATTTATCTATCTATCTATCAAGCTATCTATGTGCCTGTCTATCTATCTATCTGTCTATCTATCTGTCTATCTCTCTATCTATCTGTCAGTCTATCTATCTATCTATCTATCTATCTATCTATCTATCTATCTATCTATCTATCTATCTGTCTATCTATCTATCTATCTATCTATCTATCTATCTAGCTATCTATCTGCCTATCCCTTTTCTAACCATAAAAAGCACTTGTCCTAGACAAGTTAAATTACAAAGTGATGCACTTGTACTAGTGCAACCAACACAAGTTTTAAAACCAAAGCACTTGTACTAGTGCATTACATTTTAATTAATTAATTCTTAATAAGAAATTCATGCACTTGTACTAGTGCAATAAAAATATGTTTATACCAAAGAATGCAGCACTTGTACTAGTGCAGCACTTGGTATGTTTTTGGGCAAAGAAAGGGGGAACTAGCACCTTGCTTTTATGAAGGTGATTACTTTTAATGAAGGCCAGGACCGGACTTTTTTTTGGGGGGATTGTCAACGTTTTTTTGCGCTCTTTTTTGGCTCTTTTCGGTCAACACAAGCTCTTTTTTTTTGACAACATAGGATGTGTACGTGGCCTGCCCTTTTGGGAGGATTTCGTGGCCCTTAAAAGGGCCGAGGTTTTTTTGTTGTCTTTGCTGAACATCTTCTACTTGTGTGGAGAAAGGACAGTCTCACTCCAATTGTGTGAAGGGGAAGGCTGGTGCTGCTGCTGGGCCATCGGTTGACCATAGCTGGGTCCAGGGTAGCCGTACTTCTCGGGGCTCTCAGTCAGCATCAGTGTCAAGGATCCTGGGCTGGGCTGCATCATGGTGTAGCTGGGAGTCTGCCTGGATCCTCCTTCCCTGGGCTGCTGGTGGTGGAAGTGATGGCTGCTGGAAGCGTGGTGCTGCTGCTGGTGGTGCTGCTGGTGGTGCTGCTGGTGCTGAGATGGCACATACGTCGCAGGAGGAGGAGGAGGAGGAGGAGGTGGCATCTGCAGGCGCTGAGGAGGATGAGGAGGCTGGAAGGTTTCCTCCTGAGGTCTTGACTGGCGGCTGGCCTCATCCATCTCCCTCTGCTTGTCCCAGTAAAAGGCAGCCTCTGCAATCGCCCTCACCATTCGCTGTCTGATTTCAGGGCTGCAGCGAAATCCGACGTGGTAGAGGTCTTGGCACTTGATCCTCCAGTACTCCTGGTCGTTGTCCAACTCCTGGTAGTCGGGGCACAGCCTGCAGCCAGAGCCTTTGAGGATCTTCTTGGAGGAGGACATAGCGTGCATGCTGCCTGCTATGACATTCATGGCGGAGTTCATGCTTTCATCTGTTGTGGCCTTTCTCTTGGTTCCCTTGGACACGGCTCCAGGCTTTGGCGCTCCAGGGAAGACTTGGGACTGCTGGCTGTCAGGTCTGTCCTGTGATGGCTGTTCAAGTGGCAGGTCCTGCAGGTCATAAGAAGCTGGCAGGGAATCTTCAGGGTTGTAGCTGTCCCCGGAGTCTGAGGCTGGTCTGTTGGCAGACAGCTGGGATATGGCGGACAGCTCCTTGCCTGGCTTGTGGACGATGGAGTCCTTCAGGAACAGACAGTTGGCTAGGATGTACTGGTCCCTCTCTGTTAGCGTCTCCTTCCTGCCGGATCCTGAAGCTTCAGGCCTGACGAGTCTGGAGTAGTGGGTGCGGACTGTCTTCCTCCAGTTGAAGATGTCCTGGGAAGTGAACTTGGGTCCCAGCTCCTTGGCTTTTTCCGTGTCCAGAAGTAGCTTCTCGTTGCCCTTGTATCCTCTGGAGCCCTTCATGTACAGCACAGGATGCTCTTTGTACCAGTTGATGAGGTCGTCTTCTTGCTCCGCTGTGATGCCCATGTAGTCTTTGATGTTTTTCTTGGGGGCCTTCCCTATGCCCTTCTTGCCCCTTGGACTTGGCTTCAGCAGCTGCAGGGGCCTCATCACCAGAGGAATGGTGGTCTTCCTCCTCGAAGGTGTCGTCCATCATGGCATCTTGCAGGTCACGCTGGCTCTCTTGGCTCTCTTCTTGTGGCTTTGCAGTCTTCTTCGGAGTCTTCTTTGGAGTCTTCTTTGGAGTAGACTTGGCAGTAGGCTGTGGAAGACCCTTGGGAGCAGACTTGTCAGTAGACTTGGTAGCAGGCTTGTCAGCAGGCTTGGGAGCAGGCTTGTCAGCAGACTTGGGAGCAGGCTTGTCAGCAGGCTTGTCTCCTTCAGCTTTAGATGACTTGGGAGCAGGCTTGTCAACAGGCTTGTCTCCTTCATCAGCTTCAAATAATTCAGATGAGGAATCTTCGTCAGTGCTGTCTTCTTGGTGGCCCTCGTAGATGGTCTCGCTGACAACAGTGGCTTTGCTGCTTGAAGTAGTCTTCGTCTGGCTGACATCTTTCAAGTTTCAAGTTTCAAGTTTATTGACCATTAATAGTACATTAGGTGATAATCTATTGATATTGCATTAGTTTTTAAAAAATGGTAGGCAGATAATTACAAAATTATATGTGCCTTTACCAATATGAGATTGTCAAAGTCAAGAATTTAACCAAATGCAAATACATATACAAGTACAAATAATTATAGAAGCAGGCTATAAGTTAAAAGAGTTTAAGAGTATGTCATTATGGTATATCAGGAAAGAATGTTATTTGAAGCAAACATAAAGATAAATAAATACAATAAAAAGAAGAAGAAACAAAGAAAAAAAAAATTACACTTAGCTAGACAATATAATAATATAGATTATAGCAAGGTAGAAGAAATAATATAATATATACAAAATATGCGAGTGAATAATCAGAAAACTATGATATATGGTTGTAATGATATATGATGGTGATTAAGAAAGTAAGAAAATAGGTTATAGCAAGTAAGGAAGAGAGAGAGATTTGTTGATCAAATACATTTATGTTCACTATGAGGTGGTCTATGATTATAAAAAAAACAAAAAAAACATAATATATACAAATTCAAGGGTACAATTCATGAACTGCTTTGACTGGTGACAATATCATTATACAACAAAGTTAACACTTGACGCTTCAGATTATATGATAATGTCACTAAAGTATCAATTGCACAATATATAATGTAACCGTTTTTCATTATACTGTGACTACCTGGGAATGCGGATCAATTAACTCTCCTATTTTAGAAGGGACGGGAGACCCAAGCAAGATTCCCAGAGAGCCCTAAAGATAACAAAGTGTAGCATCTGTTCCTTTTATAGTTCAGAATGAAATAATGCTATTTTCAAGAAGATATTTATGTATTCTCCTCTTAAAACTTTCAATACTGCAGTGGTGATTAATTCTATCCTCAACCTGATTCCATATTTTTGGTGCCACAACTTTAATTGATCTCTTGTATAGTTCAGTTTTACAAAAATGAATGCTAAACTTAGAGGAATTTCTTGTCACTCTGCTTGAGACGTCACTATTTTTTCTAAACATATCCTCGAATATCTCTGGAAGAAAACCTTTAACAAATTTGTACATGAATAATGTTATTGACTTTTGATATAACTGATGAAGATTAAGAAATTTGAGTTGTTTGAATAGAGGTTCAGTGCTCGCTCTAAAGCTAGCTGATGAGATAACCCTAATAGCCTTTTTTTGAAGCTTTAATAAAGTTGATAGGTAAGTTTGTGCTGCTGTTCCCCAGATTTCAATGCAGTATGTAAGATATGGGTAAAGAAAACAAAAGTAAAGTGAAATAAGAGCCTCTTTAGTTAGTGTTTTTCGGGCTTTGCATAAGATTCCAATTCCCTTACCAATCTTAGGTTTGATATATTGTATGTGCTTATCCCAACATAATTTTTCATCCAGCAATACACCTATAAATTTTGTAGTTGCTACACGGTCAATTTCTGAGCCATTGATTTTCAATGGAAAAAAGGAGTCAATTTTGCGACTTTTTGATCTAAAAACCATGTAATGCGTTTTCGCCACATTCAAAGACAACTTATTGGAATTAAGCCAGAGCATGATTTGGGATATTTCTTCATTCATTTTTTCAGTTATTTCTTTTAAAGAGGGCCCTCTCATAAAAATGTTAGTATCTTCTGCAAAAATTATTGGAAGCAAGCTGGATGATACATTTACTATGTCGTTAATATATAGAAGAAATAATAGAGGACCGAGAATTGATCCTTGAGGAACACCACATTTTAAATTCAATTTTGAAGAGTCAACATAGTTAAAACAAACATATTGCTGTCGATTTCTCAGATAGTCTTTTATCTAATTATGTGCTATACCTCTGATTCCATAGTTATAGAGCTTTTAAAACAAAATGTCATGATCAACTGCGTCAAAGGCTTTTTTAAAATCTAAGAAAACACCAATCGTAACCTCACCACTGTCAATGGCTGACAAGATATTATCTATAAGTACAGTCAAAGCCATGCTGGTACTATGACCATCTCTAAAACCAAACTGATACTTGTACAATATGTTGTTTCT
Organism: Platynereis dumerilii; assembly: GCA_026936325.1. Taxonomy (NCBI): domain Eukaryota; kingdom Metazoa; phylum Annelida; class Polychaeta; order Phyllodocida; family Nereididae; genus Platynereis; species Platynereis dumerilii. The sequence continues at coordinate 27,466,144 of JAPTHN010000008.1, read as the reverse complement.
TTTAATAAAAGCCATTAGTCTGTTATACATAAGGCGTTCAATTATTTTAGAAAATACAGGTAAGACTGAGACTGGCCTGTAATTGCTTATCATTGTAGGGTCACCAGACTTATAAAGAGGTATGATCTTTGCTATTTTCATAGCATCAGGGAAAAAACCCTGTGTAATAGACAAATTAAGTATGTGAGTAATAGGTGAGAGATATTTATTGTAGGTTGCTTTTACTATTTTTGCATTAATTGAATCACAACCCGGGCTTGAATTTTTTAAATTTTGAATGATTCTTTCAACTTCAGATTCTTCAACAGGTGTAAGATAAATTGAGTTATTGTATGACCCTGTCATATATTGGAGTGGGCTGGTATTTGAATGTGGTATTTTCCTTGCTAAGTCACACCCAACATTGTTGAAGTATTGATTGAATTTTGAAGCAATCACCCCTTTATCACTCACTAACTTGTCACCAAATTTGAATTGATTAGGAGTAGTAGTATGCTTTTTCTTGTTAATTACATCTTTGATTATGGACCACATTTTTCTTGTATTGTTCTTGTTGGCATGTAAAAGGTCTGCATAGTGTTTTCTTTCCTGCAACTTCATAAGCCTGTTTAATTCAGTCTTATATTTTATATAATCATGCTTGTTTTCTGCAGTGGGTACCTTAAGTTGTTTCACATACAATTTATTCTTTACTTTTATAGAATTTTTCATGGCGTCACTCAACCAGGGCTTCTTATTATAATAGTTTGACTTCACAACTTTCTCAGCAAAACACTCATTGTAGATATTACTATACTTCTGATAGAAAGTTGCGAAAGCTTCTTGACGACATTCCTTGTCAGTGACAATGTTCCAATCAATTTCATCTAATCTTTGCGAGAATTTCTCTATATTTTTTTCTTTCATAACCCGAATCTTGAAAGACCTTTGTTTGATATCAAGTTTACTTTTGTAGTTTATGGTAAAAATAGGAAAATGATCGGAGATGTTGGTATAAAAAATACCATTTAAGCAATTGTTTGATAAGTCATTGTGAAAAATATTGTCAATGAGGGTAGCTGTCTCTGAGGTGACGCGTGTTGGTTTGGTAATCAATGGAAACATTGAATGGGTATATATAACATCTAAAAATTCTGAGCTAGGAATGTGATCTTTAGAATCAAATATATTAATATTGAAGTCACCCATAAGATATACCAGTTTCTTTTCATTTCTGATACTTGTCAAAATCTCGTTAACCTTTTCATTGAAAGTATCTACATCCTGGTTTGGAGGTCTATAGACAACACCAACAACAGCATCTCTAGAGAGACCGCTGTCTGTTTTAGAAATTTGAATAAATTTGGCTTCAATCTGGTCAGACATAGTATCCAAGTCATCTCGAGTTTTCACCATGAAACTTTCGTACACATACAAGGACACTCCACCACCCCTTTTTCCAGTGCGATGTATATAAAAATGATTATACCCAGGTATACTATATAGATCAGCATTAGACGAGTTGAGCCAAGTTTCAGTTACCCCTATAATAGTAAAGTTGAACCCAAGAACTTGAAGAAAATGTTCGAGTTTTCCAAGGTTTTTAGGAATACTCCGAATATTCAAATGGAAGAGTGAGAAGCACTCATAAGCCAAGTTCATGTCATTCAATTTGTTAGTGAAGGATTCTTCAAGATAATAATCACAATGATAAGTGCTTTCAATCATTGTAGCATCATTATAAAATTGTAGGTCTGGATCTGAGTCATGTAAAGGTAAAGCGTTCTCCAAACCATCATCGTTAAAGTCAAAGGGATTGAAGATCAGGTCAGATATATGTGGAAAAGGAGAGTGATTCACACCATACTCTCGAATAGCTGATGAGTATTCGCAATCATCAGAAAAGTGATTGAAAGGGAATAATGTTTCATTACAAGCAATGCAAAACCAGTTGTTATCATTTCTATAAACATATACAGAATCAGTGTGGGATACATCAGGCAGACATTTCAAATGTACAGTTATCTTACAAATGCAGCAAGTCATCTGTCTTGCATGTCTGAGAACTTGCCGTTCACATATATTACAATTTGAAATCATGTCTAAGCGAAGAATGCAAGCATAGCAATAATTTGTAAATATCAGTTAAAAGCAGGATCTGTATGCAATTGAACAAATGAGGATTACAGGAAACAAACATCAAACCAAACCTTAAAAGGAAATAGGTACAATGAACCGGAAGGTAGAAGAAGTTTGTGTACATATCAATGAGAAAAATCGGCATCATTTCAAAACTTCTTACTGTGTAAGAAGTGCGTAATTTAAAAAGAACGATGTACATAATTAGACCAAAAGTGAACCGGATGTATTCAGATAAGGGGAAAACAAAGGAGATGACATCACTCAGAAGTGAAGGTGTGAAAAGCAAAGAAAAAAGATATAGGACATGAAGAAGTGAGGATGATGGTGATAAAAGATGTTTGTAAAACATCTCCAAATAATGACATATATACATGAACAGCATAAGTAAGATGATATCATGCATACAATAACCACCATAAGTGAAGATAAACTCCATGGAAAATAAGTTATGACTACAGTTATTATAATAGTGTCCATTTCAATTTCTTAGCATAGTGCGCAGCTCAACCCGCCGTCTTATAATAATCCATTTTGGACGCTATAATAATCCATTTTGGCTGTATGGACGCTATAATAATCCATTTTGGCTGTAGTGGAGGTGTAGAGCCCAGGTAGAGAGATGTCTGCCATGGCTGTGGTGAAGAAGGCTTCTAGTGCAGCATCTGAAGGGTCATGGAGAGGAGTTGCAGCTGGAGTTGTCACTGGAGTTGCAGCAGGAGTGCTTCCAGGAGTGTGCAGTGTAGACCTCGTGCTGAGCTTGGTTGGTGCCCTGGTGACGACGGTCCCTCTTTTCCTCTTTGGTCCCATGTTGGCAAAAAGTAGCAGCAAAAGTACTAGCAATTGTAGCAACAAAAGTAGCAGCAAATGTAGCAGTTGAGTGTCGTGGATTCTAGGTGTGTTCTGGTCGAAGGTCTGAGTGGGTATGGTGCTCTAAACTGGCCCCCTCTATATATATGCAGGGTGCGGACCGCCTCTTTTCCCTTCCTTCGCCCCCCCTTCTTTGCTGATGCTGCCACAGCCGCAGCGCAGAAAGAGGTTGACACGCAGACAAAGGGTTGATGCTAAAAATAGAACAACGCATGCACTCAGGCGCCACCCTGTCTGCTGCGTTGGGGGTCCATAAGACGCGGCGCACACCCTCACACGTGCGTCGCACATGTGACTTCCCTCGACACGTGTCTGAAACATGTGACATGAGGCAAGAGCTTTCTGCTACACTGCTGTTTCTGCGTCGAAGCTCTTCTTTGTGCGCTGCAACTTTAAAAACCTGCGGCGCGCAATGATTTCTTTCTACGCTTGTTCTTGCATCACCACTTCTTCCCTCGCAAAGATTCAGCCGGTTGAATCTTTTTTTCCTGCATCGTCAAATTTCTAGGAATTGCATAGAAAGACCTCTTAACACGGCGCATGCTGTTCATGTCGCGCCGTAAAGCCAAAATTGACGGCATGCATGCTCAAATCTTTGCCCTTTCCTGGAAACGCAACAGGAACCCTCTGTTACGTCTCCATGAGAACTAGGCATAAAGGAGAAGGGTGGTCCAGGAGTTAAAGGTAAGAGGGCTGCTGATTCTGTGTCAAATACAATGAATGCTTTAAAATGACTGTCAATAGATGTTCTAACAAAACAAATTATTTTGGCCTAGTGTTTTTCACGCTGCAAATAATAAACGTGTCAGTCCGAAAAATTTCATTTAAAAAATAGATTTTTTGGATTAACATCCTTATTATTGCAAGTTAAATTTTTCATAAATTCGGAAAAAGCAAAAGAAGAAAATAATGAAGAATCGGAAAAAGAAACGAAGAAAATAATGAAGAAGGAAGAAAGAGAAAATGAAGGGAGAAATGAAGAAAATGAAGGGAGAAATGAAGGAGAAAAGGGAGAAAGGAAGAAAGAGATGGTGAAATAGAGTATATACATAAGAAGAACGAGTGAGTGGAAGAAGGGGAAGAAAGGAGAATGAATAGAGGGAAAAATGAAAAAAGGAAGAAATTAAAAAAGGAAGAAAGGAAGAAGGGAAGAAAAGAGGAATAAAAGAAGGAAGAAATGAATAAAGGAATAAAGAAGAAAGGGAAGAAAGAGGAAAGGGAAGAAAAGAAAGAAGAAAAGAAAGAAGAAGAGAAGGAGGGAAGAAAAAGAAGGAAGGAAAAAGAGAAGGGAGAATAGAAAGAAGAATAACAAGAAGGAAAGAAGTGAAAAAGCAAAAGGAGGGCAGGAAGGATGATGACATTGAATAGCTAGACAGATAGATAGACAGATAGAATATTTATATTCTGAAATAAATCCTTCCAAGAAATAGACGAATCTCTAAGCTTTCCAAAAAGGGATCTGCCATTTCTATGTACAGAAAAGTGATGACTGTGTAGCCACAAATGCAGTCTTGAGCAGACGCTCCTAGAGCAGACGAAATTGGGGTGGTTGCCTAGGCCAATCAGCAGCTGCCTGTCAGGCTACACTCAAGGAAATACACGAATTCAGTCTGCCATCTTCGTGGACCAATTAGCAAGCTTGTCTTATTGCAAAATCTCTTGAGTTTGGTCAAACAAATAGGTGGGGCTGCAGCCCCACCAAAAAGTCTAAAGTATGCTAAACGTAATAATAAGTTAATCAAGACTCAAGATGTTTATTTTCTCCATGCAATGAAATATATATACATGATGTAAGGTTGATGGCTATTTACAAATTTCATGAAACTATCCAGCAAAAAAGATTTTCATTGTTGAGTTATAAAACACGCCCTGGATGCACCAACTATTGGCATATACGTGTCTATGCTTATTCTACAATTACCAGGCCAATGTCATACATTGTGTAGCGTAACAGCAGGACCCTGGTAATTCATAGATTTCTTTGCAGTGCAATATACAGCAGCTGCTGAAAAACAATCATTTTCATAAGGGTGCTGCATCACGAAAAACATATTTTTTCTATTATGTTGCTTAATCATGGTGCAACAACGTGGCAGCACTGTACATGCTACACAAAACTTCCTGTTTGATCAAAAAAAGTCAATTTATATAAAATCAAATTGCTGTCAGCTATAGAAAACCACTCAGAACAGTGTATGTAGTCACTGTGGACTAAACCTGTGCAAACTGTAACCTTGAAACATCTTTGATATTTGACTGACAGTCTCCAAAGTTTCAATGTCAGTTGGCAAAAAATTCTGTGTTGACATGGCCATAGGAGAATTTTTCTTACCTCATATTGCAAATTGGTATCCTACGATTTGTCCTGTTAGCCATTCCAAATAATAGATATCCCATGCAATATAGATATAGTCCATGAACAATTCCATGTGGATAAATGGATGCTTAAATGTTCCAATTAGAAATTTTTGGGAAAATACTCCCTGGATGTGTCATATATTCTTGTGCTCTGGCTGTCACCAACAAGCCGGATAAGTCTCCTTACAGCCTGTCACTTTGATACCAAAAAAGAGTGTACTGTTGCACTTTGAAAATGGCACTTCGTGTGTAATCATACTGATGATTTGTCATGTTCATACCAAATACTTTCAAAAATAAATCTAGTCTGATATACACAAAATTTTGGAAGGATACAAGCTAAAGTTCATTTTGTCTGTTTTACACAAACCTTTTTCGCTGCATGTTAAAATCAGGAAGCTCAAAAACTAACCATGTTGTTGTTTTGTTTTAAAAAATCCACGTGCTCACAAACACATGTCATAAAATATGACCTACGAGGGGCGTTCAGAAAGTTCAAGGCTTTTTTTTGAATGGACACTTATTTTCAATCTAGAACTATGAATTTTTTACAGGATAAAATTCAGCATATTCGGAATGGATTTCCAAAATTTTGGACAATTTGGATATTTTTAAATCATTCTGTGGTTGCCATTGAAACTGAAAGTCCAGCTTCTTGGGGCAGGTGACACTGAAACCACTAAAGCCAATGAATTTTGGCTGTGAGAGACCTCTCTCTACCACTTGCATTAGTGAGATTGACAATATTTGACACAAGAAATATAATATTAGCCTTAAAAAATACTCCCAAGCTCACCAAAAGCATTGATTCATACACCTGACCAATTGAAGTAAATGTCCTCAAAACAAAGTTCTGTGAAAGAATTTCGGTCATCCAAAGCCTTTTCTCCTCCAGTGCCTGAAACTATAGCCCCCATGGACTAAAGTAAGGGAAAACCAGGACTTATGTAAAGCAACATGTCACAGGAATAGCTAGGATGGATAATGCTGTCCATTTTGGTCTCTTGTTCATACTAGTGAATCCATATTTTCACAAGTCCTTATGTGGTCAGGGAAACATACCTTTGCCTCCTGAATTTCCCTCGCCAAATCTGGCATGCAGGAGTGCTTTCCTACATGTGTTCAGTGTAAGAATACACACATTTGGTGTGCTTGAAAGCATATTTAGAAGCTAATACCATATTTCTTGTGTCAAATATTGTCAATCTCACTAATACAAGTGACAGAGAGAAGTCTCTCACAGTCACAATTTCTTGGCATTCTTGGTTTCAATATTACCTGCCCCAAGAAGCTGAACTTTCAGTTTCCATGGCAACCACAGAATGACTTAAAAATGTCCAAATTGTCCAAAATTTTGGAAATCCATTCCAAATATGCTGAATTTTATCCTGTGAAAAATTCATAGTTCTAGATTGAAAATAAGTATTCATATGAAAAAAAGCCTTGAACTTTCTGAACGCCCCTCGTACCTGGTATACTCAAGCTAACAAACACGTGATTGTCTTTAAGCTATCAAATTCTAAAGTGTCAATCAAGAAAACAATTAGGCCAAATCTCACATTTAATATGCCAATAATGCTATGTATGCACAAGACAATCAAATTATCATAGCTGATAGTATGGCCCTTAGAGCCTCCATTTGAACACAAAACCTTGGTTCACAAACAGAGTGAGTACGCCCATCATTTGCTTCCAACTGTCTGTTCCTTAGGGCTCTTTGTAGATGGGAGGTCCACTGGAAAAATTAATTTTCTTATTTTCTATTTGCAAACTGCCATTGTCACCTCATTGGCAGTTTCATGTTGGTCTCCTAATCTTCTTTGAGAAAGTATACATCTTAATTAGTTTGTTAATAGTGTCACCTACACAGATTAGCACTGAATCAACTGATTGGCCATAATTGACACAAACAAAACATTTTCAAGCCAGTGACATCACACAACCAAGTCGAAAGTTAATTTTGAACTGTTTGGGTTGCTAATCTGCAAACAGCTATTAACAAACTTTCGTCTTGCATGGGTTTTTGTAGGAGTAATATTTTGATTTAGCAAATTAGCGGCTGTTGACTTATATCTAATATTTTTAGTTAGGAAAAGCTACTGGTTTCACAACTTTATAACTTTGATTAAATCTGAAATTTTCGCTCATTAGAATCAAACTTATGACTTTTCGTACATGTATGCTTCATCTGGATCATCTGCCCTACAGGTGGTACAGGGCCTGTATCCATGAATACTGTGGCTGTGGCATGCTGACTATTGGTACATATGTGGCTATGCTTATTCTACAATTACCAGGCCAATATCATCATAATTATAATGGTGTAGCACAACAGCAGCACCCTGGTATTCCATCTCAGTGGCGGCTCCAGGGCGGGCTACACCAATTATTTAACTTATTAAATTAGGTTAGTCATGTTCAAGGGATTTTGCTATTGGCAATTTGGCACTTACCTGCTGAGAGTTTACTAACTCAATTAGTCATTTTTATGAAGCTATCCAGTAAAAAAGATTATCATTGTTGACACATAAAACATGCTTTGGGTGCACCGACTATTGGTATATACGTGTCTATGCCTATTATACAATTACCAGGCCAATGTCATACATTATGTAGCGTAAAAGCAGGACCCTGGTAATTAATTGAATTTCTTTGCAGTGCAAAATACAGCAGCTGGAGAAAAGCAATCATTTTCATAAGGGTGCTGGATCATAAAAACGTCTTTTTTTCTATGATGTTGCTTAATGGTAATATCAAATATTTTTGTCTTTATGCCACATCTTATTTATCAAAACAATAAAGGCAAAATGATTACAAAAGCCTAACCATGAAGACGCCACTACCCTGAAAGTTTCGAAATTTATCTAAAGACATGTACATTACATTCACCATTTTAAAAGGAGATTTTTCTGCCAATTTATTATCTGTCCAATAACTATCCCTTGTGGACAATTTCCTTTGAGGAACGTTGGTCTAAGGAAGCATTAAACCTCCCATTCACATCGGATCCAACGTTACAAAACTACGTATTTTGTCGACAGCTGCCTACGAGATTACTACGTACGTATATATCGTAAATAATGCGTATTTCTCCAACCTCCCTTGACTACGTACCCCCCACGTTGAAGCAATGGTCGTTATACGCCTCTGGGGCGTCAGGCGTGGCACGCCAGCCCAGCGCGTTATCCCTTGCGCATGCGCAAGAATCGGACAAGGAGGCGGCTGATGGCTGCCCGGTCGTGTGGATTACATTTATTTCGGCCCAGAACACCTTCTATTCCACCGTAACACTGTATTTAACCATGGCCGATTGATTCTAGGATGTGTCTTAGTTAAATGACTCCTTCGGATGGACTGTGGAGGTCGTGTATGCTTCACGGCGACCGATTCAACTCGGTCAAGTCGGCAATGTGAAGCCTGTGGATTCATTGACAGCGCTCGTATTTCGGAATTAAACGGACTGTATCTTGTGAAATATGGCCTGAAATGACTGATTCAAGGATGGATTCTATGCAGAAGATAAAGGAGAGACTAGAATATTTTGTTACGGTAGTATACTCGTGTTCTGGACTGATGGCTGGTGTGCGCGATGTACATGAATTTGTCATTGTCAAAAGGCAAGTAGGGGGGCGCCGGCCAGGGGCGGAGCGGCGGATTCACCGGGGGGCCGCCGCATTACTTCTGGCGGACCAACCAGGCTGCTGGCCCCGTGGAAAAACAAAATTCAATAAATAAAGCCCTTATACAACAGCCCTTATTATGGTCTAGAGAAAGTTCCCATTTGATTTTTGTTGCAGGGATTTTTTTTGGTGGGGGGGGGGATTCAAGATTTTTTTTGGGGGGAGGGTTGTGCTTGGTTTGGATTTTTGTTGAACACCTGCAAAGAGAAAACATGCATTAAAACAGTGAAGAGAAGAGAAAAACAGAGAGAGATAGAGAGAGCAGAGCCAGGCAGCAATCACTGAAGGTGGCTCCAAAATAGGCAGACTTTTCTTCCTTGTTTTACCAAGCAGTCTGCAGTCCATTTAAGGACTACAATATATAAATAACAAAATTCACTTACCTTGTGAGGGATTAATACTTCAACTCTGAAGAGTTGGAAAAATCCCAATCCAAATTGGCCTTGGATAGGTGGCATTCAGGAGAGCTGCAAGTAAGCTCACTTCAACTCCGGTCTTAAGTGATTCTCTCTTGGTCGTTTGTGGTTGAGCAGTACTTGGGAAATTTTCTTTTGCCCAGTCTAATCTTACAAAATTTAAGAGATATTTATTTGGTAATTTTTGAAACTGGTTAGCTATTATTTCTTTATGGCTTCATCCAATTATCACCAACAAGCATCCTGTTGGAGGTTTTATATACTGAAAGTTACCCGATAGATTGAATTAGGTATGGAATAGATGGCGCTACAAGGCTCTCTGAGACTCAGGATCCCAGGTTCTGCAACTTTGTGCAAACCTTCAACAAACCTTTGGCAGATACGTATGATCAGACGTTTGCCCTGAACATTACTTTCAAACGTTGTCCGTACATATCAAAAAAACGTTGGAGAAACCTTGGAACTTACGTACTGCCAAATGTGTGACTGTACCTTTGATAAACCTATGAATCAAAGGTATGGTCAAACGTAATAGTGCAAGGTTGTAAAAACCTCTCAAATCAATGTTCGACAAACCTATGAATCAAAGGTACGGTCATACGTAATAGTCAGACGTTCTTCAAACCTCTCAACCAATGGTATGACTTACGTAATAGTCTAAGGTTTTACAAACCTCTCAAATGAATGTTCGACAAACCTATGAATCAAAGGTATGGTCATACGTAATAGTCGAACGTTCTTCAAACCTCTCAACCAAAGGTATGACTTACGTATGACTGACACGTTTAGCCAAACGTTACAACCAAACATTCATCCAACCTCTCAACCAAAGGTATGACTTAAGTGTGACTGGAACGTTGGGCCAAACTATAAAACAAACTATCTGCCAACCTCTTACTAAGGTTGGGACCTACGTTTGGTTTTACATCTGCATGCAACGTTTGGAAATTACCTTTGCCCTACCTTTGTCATACGTTGTTTGCCCCAACGTTTGATTCTAACCAAAATAATTACGTAGGGAAAGGTTTGATTTACGTTGCTGCTCGGGAGGGATGTATCCTTCAAATTTACTTCACTATTTATTAATTATAGAAATATCAGTATCTCGCCAGCCCTACATTATCTACATGCCATTTTGAACCCATTTTGCATTTGTTGAGAGCTTGTAAAACAGCGACAATTCATTGCCTTATCATCAACATTTAGCACGTTCCTTGTAAGTGTTCTGAAACATTGAGATGTGACAGCCACTTTAGAGCCTGATTTCACAAAACTTTGGTTCACAGACTGATTGAGTTTTCCAGCATTTGCCTGCAATTGTTGGTTCCTCTTTGCAGAGTGGCTGTACACTAAAATAATCAATTTTCTTATTTTCTATTTGCAAACTGCCTTTGCCACGTCATTGGCAGTTTTCTGTTGGTCTCCTAACCTTCTTTGAGGAAGTGCCTTTTAAAATTAGTTTGTCTAGTGTCACCTACACTGCTAGATGGCTAGCACTGAATCAACTGATTGGCCATAATTGACACAAACAAAACATTTTTAAGCCAGTGACCAGAGCCAGTGACATCACACAACCAAGTTGGAAGTTAATTTTGAACTGTTTGGGCTGCTAATCTGCAAACAGCTATTAACAAACTTTTGTCTTGCATGGGTTTTTGTAGGAGTACCATTTTGATTTGCCAGCTGTTAACTTATATCTTATTAGGCAAAGCTACTGGTTTTACAACTTCAACTTTGATTAAATCTGAAATTCTCACAAATACTATAATCAAACTTACGACTTTTTTTACACACTTCATCTGTATCATCTCTCCTATATCCATGAATGTGGTGGCTGTTGACGTGCTGACAAAGATTCTTGCATGTTGATGTTGAAACCGCAACAAATTATCCAGTTACATAAACAGTGTTCCACAGAAAACTGTTGTCTAATATTTTCTAAAATTTGCCTTGTAATGGCTGTCGCTTTAATGGGATTTAATAACACGATTATTAAAATTTCCCAAGGTCATAGCATTTATGAGTCATTACTACATGGAAAGCAATAAACAATCAGGCTCCGCAATGCATCCAAGAACTTGTTCAAATCAAATCTCAACAGGAGCATAACCTGAGAAGCAACCACAAGCTACTCTTAGCAGAACCTGCCCCATCCAACAAAAATAAGTTTGAAGATCGGGCATTTTCCTATGCAGCACCAAAGCTATGGAACAATTTGCCTGAAAAAGTGAAAACTGCACAGACATTAGAAAGCTTCAAGAAGAATCTAAAAACACATTTGTTTCAGAATTCCTACATTTGATTGATCTGAAAAGCGCTGATGAGCAGTTTACTGAAATTAGCGCTTTATAAATCCATATTATTATTATAATATTATCATTACTGTCTAAAATAATCACTACTTTTTGTAAATTGGAGAGAGTGGGGAACCAGGAGCTGTTTTCAACGTTTTGTTCTGGTGAGCCTAAAGTTTAAATGGTAAATGCACCGTTACTTAATATAATCATTGTTCAACCTCTTGGATTTAATTTTAATAATCATGATGGTCAGATTATATTTATTATTTTGCACAAGTCAAAACACAGTCAACAAAATGTTTGAAAAACGGCTAATTGTGCCCTAACGCTGGGTTACCATGAGACATTGCATGGCAGCATGGAGCACCATGAGCCCCCATTAACAAAACCACAATTATCAAAATTGTGCTTTATTTTCAATGACTGAAGAGAAAAATCTCCTGCAAATTGATTTTTATTGCTTAATAAATAGTAATAAGTTATATCAGTAGGATTTAGTAAGATTTTACGGAAATAAGTTTGATATGACTCTGAACTCTATAGGCTAATATATTACATGGAACTGCTGACACACCATGTAACCCATTTTATTTAGAAACCTTGGTAACCAAATCACTTACATAGATATTTGTTTTGGTACAAATTACGACGTAGTTTAGAAGGATAAAAGAATAGCATATGATCAACTGTACAATTAACACAGATTTGTACATCGCAATTACTTTCAGTCATGCACTGCAATGCAGGCATGGAATTCATTGTGAGCCTTCCACAATGATGCAGCTCAGGGTAGCCCATGGACAGAGACAACAGGAACTGCCCAAGATTTAGAGGAACATTACCCAAGGGTGTTGGTACCTTGCATGATAGTTCATGGTGCCCCATTTGTGAAATGTCATTTCTGGGTGCATGTCACTAATTTCCAGTTTATCGAGCCATCGGGTCTTCCCCAAGGCCCAAAATTAACATGAAAGAGATAGGAAGTGATTGCGGAGAGCCTCATATTTGCACCAAGTCTCTGATTGACTGATATCAGGCAGGTCAGGAAACGGACACTGTAAGAGAAAATTCCACCTTCTTCCGTTGTTCTCAAATGTGCATAATCAAGTTACTCTATATGTGTCCATTCCCTGCCCTGCTCTTAAATCTTGATTAAAGATTCCATAATTTGGATGCACCGACTATTTGTACATATGTGGCTATGCTTATTCTACAATTACCTGGCCAATATCATCATAATTATAATGGTGTAGCACAACAGCAGCACCCTGGTATTCCATCTCAGTGGCAGCTCCAGGGCGGGCTACACCAATTATTTGACTTATTAAATTAGGTCAGTCATGTTCAAGGGATTTTGCTATTGGCAATTTGGCACTTACCTGCTGAGAGTTTACTAACTCAATTAGTCATTTTTATGAAGCTATCCAGTAAAAAAGATTTTTCTTGTTGAGACATAAAACATGCTTTGGGTGCACGGACTATTGGTATATACGTGTCTATGCTTATTATACAATTACCAGGCCAATGTCATACATTATGTAGCGTAAAAGCAGAACCCTGGTAATTAATCTAATTTCTTTGCAGTGCAAAATACAGCTGCTGGAGAAAAGCAATCATTTTCATAAGGGTGCTGGATTGCGAAAAACGTCTTTTTTTCTATGATGTTGCTTAATGGTAATATCAAATATTTTTGTCTTTATGCCACATCTTATTTGTCAAAACAACAAAGGTGAAATGATTGCAAAAGCCTAACCATGAAGACGGCACTACCCTGAAAGTTTCGAAATTTATCTAAAGACATGTTCATTACATTCACCATTTTAAAAGGAGATTTTTCTGCCAATTTGGATCCCCGGGAGGCAAAGTGAACCAACCCTGAAAATCAAAAAAACGTTCAACCAAGTTTGTAATGCTCCTGGTTCTGAAACTTTTTCAGTTACATATATTGAAATTATAACAACTTTAATGTGGTTTTATACATTAAAGTTGTTGTGATTTTAATGTAAGTAACTGAAAAAGTTTCAGAACCATGAGCATTACAAACTTGGTTTAACCTTTTTTGGAATTTCAGGGTTGGTTCACTTTGCCTCCCGGGGATCCATTTATTGACAGACAGACAGACAGACAGGTTTATTCAGCCTCTTAAATTACATATATACATACATAGAGATGTTATCAAAGTGGAGTTGGCTTAGGTGGTGCTTGTGATGTCCTGGCCGGACGCTAAAATTATCTGTCCAATAACTATGTATCCTTCAAATTTACTTCACTATTTATTAATTATAGAAATATCAGTATCTCGCCAGCCCTACATTATCTACATGCCATTTTGAACCCATTTTGCATTTGTTGAGAGCTTGTAAAACAACGACAATTCATTGCCTTATCATCAACATTTAGCACGTTCCTTGTAAGTGTTCTGAAACATTGAGATGTGACAGCCACTTTAGAGCCTGATTTCACAAAACTTTGGTTCACAGACTGATTGAGTTTTCCAGCATTTGCCTGCAATTGTTGGTTCTTCTTTGCAGAGTGGCTGTACACTAAAATAATCAATTTTCTTATTTTCTATTTGCAAACTGCCTTTGCCACGTCATTGGCAGTTTTCTGTTGGTCTCCTAACCTTCTTTGAGGAAGTGCCTTTTAGAATTAGTTTGTCTAGTGTCACCTACGCTGCTAGATGGTTAGCACTGAATCAAGTGATTGGCCATAATTGACACAAACAAAACATTTTTAAGCCAGTGACCAGAGCCAGTGACATCACACAACCAAGTTGGAAGTTAATTTTGAACTGTTTGGGCTGCTAATCTGCAAACAGCTATTAACAAACTTTTGTCTTGCATGGGTTTTTGTAGGAGTACCATTTTGATTTGCCAGCTGTTAACTTATATCTTATTAGGCAAAGCTACTGGATTTACAACTTCGACTTTGATTAAATCTGAAATTCTCACAAATACTATAATCAATCTTATGACCTTTTTTACATGCTTAATCTGTATCATCTCTCCTATATCCATGAATGTGGTGGCTGTTGACGTGCTGACAAAGATTCTTGCATGTTGATGTTGAAACCGCAACAAATTATCCAGTTACATAAACTGTGTTCCACAGAAAATTGTTGTCTAATATTTTCTAAAATTTGCCTTGTAATGGCTGTGGCTTTAATGGGATTTAATAACACGATTATTAAAATTTCCCAAGGTCATAGCATTTATGAGTCATTACTGTCTAAAATAATCACTACTTTTTGTAAATTGGAGAGAGTGGGGAACCAGGAGCTGTTTTCAACGTTTTGTTCTGGTGAGCCTAAAGTTTAAATGGTAAATGCACCGTTACTTAATATAATCATTGTTCAACCTCTTGGATTTAATTTTAATAATCATGATGGTCAGATTATATTTATTATTTTGCACAAGTCAAAACACAGTCAACAAAATGTTTGAAAAATGGCTAATTGTGCCCTAACGCTGGGTTACCATGAGACATTGCATGGCAGCATGGAGCACCATGAGCCCCCATTAACAAAACCACAGTTATCAAAATTATGCTTTATTTTCAATGACTGAAGAGAAAAATCTCCTGCAAATTGATTTTTATTGCTTATTAAATAGCAATAAGTTATATCAGTAGGATTTAGTAAGATTTTACGGAAATAAGTTTGATATGACTCTGAACTCTATAGGCTAATATATTACATGGAACTGCTGACACACCATGTAGCCCATTTTACTATTTAGAAACCTTGGTAACCAAATCACTTACATAGATATTTGTTTTGGTACAAATTACGACGTAGTTAAGAAGGATAAAAGAATATCATATGATCAACTGTACAATTAACACAGATTTGTACATCGCAATTACTTTCAGTCATGCACTGCAATGCAGGCATGGAATTCATTTTGAGCCTTCCACAATGATGCAGCTCAGGGTAGCCCATGGACAGAGACAACAGGAACTGCCCAAGATCCAGAGGAACATTGCCCAAGGTTTGAGTTTGTACCTTGCATGATAGTTCATGGTGCCCCATTTGTGAAATATCATTTCTGGGTGCATGTCACTTATTTCCAGTTTATCAAGCCATCGGGTCCCCCCCCCCCCGCCCAAAATTAACATGAAAGAGATAGGAAGTGATGCGGGGAGCCTCATATTTGCCCCGTGTGACCCCCCCCCCAATCTCTAGATACACCCCTGGTTATAAGAAAACCTTAGCGCATGTATATTACGCCCTTGAATCAGAATGCATGAAGATGCTAGAAATAGTGACTTTTTTTATACTCAATGGAGTAACTGTTTTAACATTTTTCAGTTCTTACTGTAAAAGTATTTTTATACCTTTTTCTCAAAAACATACTATTATTGTTACCCTTTTGGTTTGAAAAGCGCATCATATGTTAATTCTAAATAAAAATTTAAACCTTTTTGAAATAACGTGATAATCATGGACTTTGTCTACATGTGGTAGTCATAGCAGGCCTACATACAGTTGTCTTGTTGCTAAAATATTTTGTTCTCTTTAATTGAATGTGTTGGATACTGCATGGTTTAATTATCAACAACATCTTAACACTGCGTCGTACATTGACATGCAGTGAGGCCTGGATTTTAGGAGCCTGTCTGCCACAGCAGCTGCGTATTGGCTGCGGCCAACAATCAAAGCTATAAAGCTGCCTGTCGCAGAAAGTGTGCTCATTCTGCTGAGGCTTGGTCATACACAACACATTTGAAACATGAATAGGTAAGTTACTGATCATGTTTATTTATTATTTAATAACATAGCCTATTAAATTATTTTATAGATTATATTTCATGCATGGATTGCGGATTCTTACAAAACATGCTATGCAGACTTTAACTGCACAGATTGCATATATAATGTTAGTTCAGCTTTTAAACTAGTTATAAATTGCCACTATGATGACTGCATGTGGTGATTACAGAAGCTCATATAGCTTTACACTTTACAACCAAGAAAGTAATCAGCAAGTAACTAACTGTTACTTTTCTCTGTATGCTATATCATTGCCATAATTTGCAAATGCATTTATTTGGTCTTCACGTGTTAAATCAGCTACATGTTGCATACAATGTGGAAGTCCTTAAAAAATGTTTTCCATCCTGATTTTATGTAAATCATAGTTTTGACTAATTCCGTTGGCCTATATCTTCCAATTGATTACCATTTGTGCAGCAAATATAACAGTTCATATTGAAAAAGAGAATATTCACAATCTGGCTTGCGCCTAGAAAAGATAGATCTATACATGCACTCAAGTGCTAAAATTAGGTTTTTACGAAAAAAGAAGAAAGAGATTGTCAAAGGAGATATATATCTCGATTTTTACTTCTGCAGTCTGCATTTGGCTGATAATTGAATGCATTTTTTTTGCATTTCTACATATAAAAGAAATTATGATATGATTCATGTCTTTCCTGATATAGAAAAGTGCAGTGTCTGAACAATTTCAACTGTTCCTAAAATAGGCTCCCTGATTGTTATGTCTTCTGTTAACAAACCACATCTATACAATATCAGGCTGATAATGATATCTTGTTTTACAGATGATTTTATAATTGTAGACAATGAGACTGGATGTGAATTTTTCTAGGACATGTTAATCTATATGCAAAAAGTGAAGTCATACTTTTTTTTTATGTCAGTTTCCCCCACTCTGAGAAAGAGCAGAGTGCTTCCCAGAGTGCTTTCCCCTATACATGTCCTAGAAAAAATCACATTCAGTCTCAGTGTCTACAATCATGATATCATCTGTTATAATAAAGTCGTAGATAGGTATTAGCTTTGTGATGTGTAGAGCTCGAAATATGCCCTGGGTTTGTTGCAATAGCTACAACCTACAAGCAGAGAGGTGCACTTGATTTGGACAACTTTTGTACTGTCCACTGTCTTGTCACTTGCTGAAACTTAAAATGCAAATTTCAATCATCTCTGAAATATGGGGCATGCAATCTTAATTCGGTATCAGCAATTGTAACATAAAAGAAGAGTAACTTCATAGGCTCACATTTTAGCCATGATAATCACCGCATTAAAATTATTGCAAAAATTATGTCATTCCAAAGCAAAAACAATGCTTGAGGCAATGCGGGTTTCATCATTCCCTAATTTCCGAGCAATAAAGCTGGTTATCAACTTTGCATTAATTGCCAATGTTTGTAATAAGCTGCATTATGCATGCATCTATATAGTATAATGCAAGGTTTTCACATTTCCCTGAGCTCCTTTTAAAAAGTAAGATTTTTTTAAAGCGAAAGTCTTTCAACAATGGCCTACAATAAGCCGCTAAATTCATCTCATGAATTAAGAGTGTTATAACTTTGAATATTTTGGACTTAAGCAAACAAGTTTGTCTTTGATATTATCGTTTTGTCACTGTTAGAATGAACTGCTTTATAGATGCAAAAAAATGTGTATCATCCTTCGCAGGGTGTGTATGCAGTCATCTGTTGGTGAAAGTTTCTAAATTTTAAAATGTATTTTTCAGAAATTCTTCAACTGGGAGTGTGAATACACTGAATAGTGACAACGAAGGTGATGATTCATTCAACACATATACGAGGCCGAGAGTACACAGTGTACCGAAGACAATCGGACGATTATGGCAAGAGCTGGAGAGGGTTCGGCAGAAGATACCAAGTTATCGTAACAAGCAGGATGTCCTGAAAATATGCGAAATCAAATCAAGGAGCGTTAGTATAGAGTATGCCGTTGAGCCGAAACATAGAAAGCTCACAAACAACCATGAATTAGTCGACATCAATCACAACTACACGCCGGACTTGTTTCTGCATCCGCTAAGCAAAGGACTCTTCCGCGCTGATATCTCCCTTGATGCTTTTCCCGCTGAAGATAACCTCGTCGTCCGCATACACAATTACCGATTAGACATCTTTAAACAAACGGAAACGAATTTGAAAGATAAGAAAGGAAAAATCGAATTCACCCTGAAGCAATGTGGAACGATTAACCTCCCAATATACATCGATTCGAACACTATCCGTTTTGCTATAAACAACGAGAACAAACTCAGTATGGAATGCTGTATGAAATCGCACGTATCTATGAGACAGAAGAGTTTCTCGGAAGGCTCTGACATTGACCTCCAAAGTCCTCCTGTACAGTACAGAACGATGATATCTAGCGATAACGTCATAACTTACAAACAATTCAGGGCGAGATCTTACACGCGCTAACTTTGAACAGTTACAAGAAAAAAACATACTGCAAACATTTATCTACTGTATTAAAACAATGTGATAAACATTTTACTTACGAACAATGGCAAGTCAATGCTGTTTGAGAACAGTTACTGTATATATATATTCTCATTGTGATGATTCAATCTTCAATATTTCAACATGAGCAAATTTGTTAAGACGAATCAAGGATTTAGACAACTCAGCGATTTGGACAATTATATAGTAAGCGGTTCAGGCTACTTAATATAATACACACATGTTGTAAATTATAATTGATACATATGTAAAATTGTGATATGATGCTATAAATGAACAAGATGACCTTAAAATTAGTATTAGACCTCTATGTGGGATTGTCTGCACCCGTACACTATTAAAATCTGTCTGTTGATTCAATTCGGCAGGCCTATGCAGTGGTCCCTGCATTACAAGACCACCCCTTCTGTGGTCATGAAGTAGTCTCTTGTGGGGGTGCAGTCTCTCATTGGGTTCAAGATGCACTAAAATACTGCTTAGTGCAGGAAGAAGACGGTCACATAAGGGAAGTCGGTCTTACAACAGGGGGTCTTATCACGCAGGTACCACTGTATCTAAATATAGTCCAACTGAGATAATATCTTTTATCGTCATTCAAATGATTCATATTAATCGTTTATC
This sequence comes from Platynereis dumerilii, assembly GCA_026936325.1. Taxonomy (NCBI): domain Eukaryota; kingdom Metazoa; phylum Annelida; class Polychaeta; order Phyllodocida; family Nereididae; genus Platynereis; species Platynereis dumerilii. The sequence continues at coordinate 27,446,530 of JAPTHN010000008.1, read as the reverse complement.
GTACCTGGCAATTCTGTCGGTTTGGAAATTATATGCCAAGACAAGAGAAACTGTGATAACCTATTAGAAGGTAACCATTAGATATCTGGGAAAAGGAGACTTGGAGTTTTTGAAATGAATAATTTCCCTAGTATCTGATGGTCCCTCCTCATGTTGCTCACACTCTAAAAAATTTCAGACAAAATTGGTTTTTTAAATTCAAAATGGTTTTTTGAAAAACCAAATTTCAATGCAAAACCAACTTGGATTTAAAAAAAAAATCCATTTTGGTTTTTTGCATTGAAATTTGGTTTTTCAAAAAACCTTTTTGAATCTAAAAAACCAATTTTGTCCCGACATTTTTTAGAGTGCAGTTAATTATTTTGGACCTGTGCCTAAAATTTGGCATCGACCAGAATCTAACTCTAACTATAATATCATGTGCACAGGAAATTACAACTTGATGTAATCATATAAATCCAGTGGTGAGTTTACTGAAATTTACACTGTGCCAAGAAATTGTTTTGAGTCGTCTTTTGCAATCAATATTTGAGGGATAACATTGTGAATTTGGTGGAATCATTGTATTTTTATCAAGGTACGGGCCTATTATAAAGGTGTTGTTCCTTAGCAATGCAGTGTTGCAAAAATTATACTATTTCTGAACTCAAAATTTATGAGGACTACGTTGTGTGTCCAGCGCATGCTATCGTTCAGTTCTGAAATTTTGATGAGACAAACATATTTAAAATGTAATTATATTTTGAATTCCGTCCATGAACATATATATGAAATAAATGACTCTCAATAAAAAAAGTGTTATTTGTTGCCATTTAATTCCATGTTAAATGTGTCTCAATGTCTCAAGGTTGCTGCTGGCCGAAACAGTACTGCACCATTACTGATAAAGTAAGGTGGGGGAAATCCAGCCAGGGCAAATCCGGGCCCAAAAGATTAAAAACAGCAACAGTCCCCCCATGGCCTAATGGTCTAGAACGCTTGTCCACTGGCTTTGAGGAAGTGCACTGTGGCAAAACTGGACTAGGGTAACTGAGTTACCCTCGTCTCTAAAATAGCCTTAAATATTATGTAATCATGAATACAAGCTTATTAGTGAATTTACAAGTTATTCAAATGGTGTATGACCGTTATTAGGCATCGAAAACAGCATTACAAGTGAGAGCAAGTGTTGATTCGGGCTGTGTGACTCTAGAAATGGCTTAAAGCACCTCCGAAATGACGAGGGTAACTGCATGTCGAGACGAGGGTAACTGTAACCATGCTTACTGCTATGACGAGGGTAACTGCCCATTGTCACTCAGAGTTAATATTCATAAACTCAAATTGAATAGACAACAGGAATTGTCCAGACATGCCCATGCCATCAAAAAAAGTACAACAACTATTATTCAAGCATTCAGCAAAAAACTTTTTTTGCAATTACTGAGACTTGTGTTCCTTGTTTTCTAATCCTGACAGACTTTTAGATATGGCTGTTATTCGTTTGTTAAAAAAAAAATCTGACTGCAGTTTAAAGAGTAATAAAATAAGTTATATATAAAAGGTTTGAAAAAAAATAATGTAAAATCTATAGATTTTGTTGTTGTGTTGGCTCAACGGATATATTCTGATTGGGTATTGCATTTGTAGTCATTGTGTCCCATGACCCACTTTAAAAGATTCTCAGAGAATATTTTATGTATGAAATGTAATTTAAAAGTCTTAAACTGTAGCAAACATGACATACGGTCAGCAAGTCTTGGATTGAGTTTTTTTGCCTCTATTGTTAGAGGAATGTTGGGATAGCTTGTTACACTGTTACAGTCAACAAAAATACAACTGCTTACAGAAATGCACTGGGATGTTCCTTGTGAGGTTATATCCCTGTTCTTGTCATGCTATTCTGTATGACTCATCAGTAGTTATGAATTACACTTGCAATGCTGTCATCACTGAGGTCACAAATTAAATAAATGACAGATTGGCTGTTCATTTCAATGGGATGGATAGCATTATTGTGATGCCATGGATGTTTACAACCTGCTTAATGCATATACCTATGTCTGTAACATTTTGGAAGTAGTGCTGTTTCACCTATTTCATCAAACTTAGCATACCGTATCATACTGTCTCAACTTTATATCGACTTGCATTGAAGGTTTTGGAAAATTACATAACAATGAATTTGCTTACATTAACTCAACCAAAATGTACTAGTTTACCACGAATTTTTATTCCCTGCAGCAGTGAAGCCTATGGTGACAGCCAGAACGAGTGCTTATAAATTCAGAAGCTTAAAAACTCTACAAAGAGAGGGAGGGAACGTCGGAGGGTAGCAAGGAATAAAGGACAGAAAAAACGGAAAACGGAGGAATAAAGGGAGGAATAAAGGGAGGAATAAAGGCAGGAATAAAGGCAGGAATAAAGGGAGGAATAAAGGGAGGGATAAAGGGAGGAATAAAGGGAGGGATAAAGGGAGGGATAAAGGGCGGAATGAAGGAAGGAATGAAGGAAGGAATGAAGGAAGAAATGAAGGAAGGAATGAAGGAAGGAAGAAAACAGGGAAAAGGCAGGAAAATAGATTATATCAATGATTGATAGGTATACATAGGCAGATACACTCCTGGGCAAAAAAAATGGACCTTCGAAGAATTTACGTCATTTCAATATGCTTTGATTTTTATGGGAAATACACAGCAACAAAGCATCATTTCCTGTCAGTCAATCAATAACGACATTATCTTAGTGTGGAATTGTGTTGTATTTTGAATTTTTAAGCAGCACAGTCTTTTGGCTACACTTCTTGACAACTTGGTGCACCGCAAAATGTCCATTTTTTCCATTCATATTCCGGTGCTTTCCAGGGCTCCACTGCGTTGCTGATTTTCTGTACTGTTACATTCACATAAAAAGTCAAAAGCAAGAGCATTTCCATACTAAGATAAAATTGCTATTGATTGACTGACAAGAAATCGGTCTTGCTTGCCATTTTGTATTGAAACAATATATAAGGTCCATTTTTTTGCCCAGGAGTGTAGATATAGGTAGATAGATAGATAGATAGATAGATAGATAGATAGATAGATAGATAGATAGATAGATAGATAGATAGATAGATAGATAGATAGATAGATAGATAGATAGATGGACAGATAATCTACATACAAACACCTGTTATAGTGCTTGCTACTTGAAATTCAGAACCTGATAATACAGCATTATAGGCCTAGTCTGTATTGAAAACCATTATTGCTCATCTGTAATGCCTCACCTTGATAATATGAAATTGGGGTTCTTAGTAAAAAAAAAAGAGAAATTACAAAAGATGGTGCCACGTGTCATTACTAATTCTTCATAAATGTGGCACCATCTTTTGTAATTTCTCAATTTTTTTTATAAATAATGCTCATATGGAGCAACTCTGGCTTTTGGATGAAAGATTATGTTGTTCAACATTATAGTAATGCATGCACGTTGAGCAGTGTTATGTATGTATAAATCTATTCATTAATTCCTGAGCACCATACTAAGTCTTATTTCTCTGTTTCTGAGTTCCACAACATCCACAAAAGCTTTCACTTCTAAGTTCTAACACAATTGTTCAGGTGGTTCCTGTATTTGCACAGTGTCTCATATTAATTTAAAAAACTTTGCGTATGAGCATCTTCTTTTGCAACATTGTATCTTCCATTTCCACTAGGATCTGTTGAGCCAGTATTCAATTCATCCACAGGAGCAAATGTGTATTCTGTACCTTCCAGATATTAACTGGACAATAACTCCAAATTAATTTCTTATTTGGATATATTTGGTTTCACATGAATGTGATATGAATATAATATACATAGACACACCCAAGAACTGTCCTTCTTTCTGTACTCATGTGGATTCAATGCACAATTTACAAGTAGTTACCCTCGTCGTCAATCGCAGTTACCTTAGTCATTCAATTTTGAGAAAAGCAGTTACCCTCGTCCTTCTTTAACATGGGATCCAATGGGATGACCTAGTTTTTTCAATTTATTTTGAGAAATTGAGACGAGGGTAACTCAGTTACCCTCGTCCAGTTTTGCCACAGTGAAGTGGGTTCAAATATCACCCCAGGAACTCATTTCGTCCAATCCCATGGGACATTAGATGGAGGCGGGTTGTATCCAATATTATGATGGGGCAACTGAAAGACACTGGGCATCTCTGAATTAATAGGGTATGTTCCAGTCTCCCAGTCTTCTCATCTCATCAACACAGGGCGATCACCAAAAACAATATGCAGCTCCCTCCACAAAAGATGGCGGTTGAGCTGCCCCATGCAGCTGATCCGGGTATACCAGAACAACACTTGTAAGTCAGTCAAGCTGATTAAAAACACCAAAAGAACAGATGATTAAGGCCATAGTGTTAAACAGTTTAAAAAACAATCAAACAATTTGACCTTGTTCTTCTTGTGTGAAGATATAGTTTAATCCTCAAGTTATGTTCATCACAGTAAGTACAACAATATTATGCCCAGTTCTCACGGCACGTTACGGAGCACTTTAGGCGTCGGCGGGATGTTATTTCCTGGTAATTTGGATGAATTTGGGTTATCCCGCCGACGACTTTTCACATCCCTCAGGGTACTTTTCCCTCAAGAGTTCCTAGAAATGGAATAACTGCGCTGTGGATGTCAAAAAAGTTTCAACATGTTGAAATTTTTTTTCCATGACGCCGGACCAGAGCCCAAAATTTTCTTGATTTTTGGATGTCCGGCGGGGGCTTTTTCAGTGAGAACGACTTAAAAACATCTCCAGCAGGATATTAGGACATCCCCTGCCCCTGTGGGGACCTCTCCTGCCCCTGCGGGATATTTTTACTTTCCCTGTGGGACATTTGCAGCCTCGCCGGCAGTTTTTGACATCCCACCGACGGTCTTTTGACATCCCGCCGACGATTTTTGACATCCCACAGGCATTTAGATCTTGCCCCCAGGCATTTAGATCTTTCCCACAGGGATATGATCTTGTCTCCGCCGATTTACGACCTTATCCCGCCAATTTACGGTCTTATCCCGCCGATTTACGATCTTATCCTACCGTGATATGCTTTTAATTAATTATATAATCGTTATATAAACATTGTGTGTCACCGGGTTAGCCATATTTTTCCTAGAATTCCTCTCAAGCTATCCCTCAGGGGTAGAGAGTTCTCCGGTTCTTGCTGTGAGACCTCAGCATAATTTACTTAAACCATTAAGGGGCCCACATTTTCCCCAAGAATGAAAGGGGGCGGATTTCCCCCACTTTAACAACAGTGCTTGCATCACGTCATTGAGGTTTCCTATTGGTGCTTTTCAGCTAAGGATTAGAGGACCATACAATTAAATATTAGAGGACTAAGCAATTGTTAACACAATTGCTTAGTCCTCTATTCCTTTGGCTATGGTCCTAGTTCTAATCCTTAACGGAAGAAGCCCTACTGAAGTTTTTCAGGAATAGGGAACTGAGGCGGCTGTAGACCAACCCATGAAGTGCCTCCTCATGAGTTACTTAGCTACTGACACTGGTAGACATAGCCCCTTCCATGGCTACAGACAGCACATTTTGCTGCTAGTAAAAACTGGAGAATCCACTTAGAGCCAAACACAGCTACTTGTGCTTGTTCCAGCCCCTTAACAATCATAAATGATGAACTCTACCAAGAAAGCCCCCTACCCTGTGTAAAAGCCTACTCGACTGGTGAGCACCAGGACTTTTTGTTTATATTTTGTTAGTTTTCCTATATAGAGGAAACCAGAAACTTTGAATATAACCAGCACGGTGTCGATTGATGTCAGTAGTAATACGCATAATGAATTTGAAATCAATCAGTTAAGTTTTCTGGGGGAGGCTGTTTTAGTGCATTTTCCGCTAGAATATACTAATCTTTTGATTGTTATTATTTCATGCTTGTGTTTTCACATTATGATTTCTAATAAATAAATAAATACACAGTGCTGCTAATGTTATAAAATTGTTCAAATCAAATTGGTTTCTTTTCCAAAATCTAAGATTTTTTAAAAGCTGAATCGGGTCATTTTGGCACAGAGAAAAAAGCTTAGATGATGATGATTATGGAATTTGGGCCAAAGGCTAATATGGAGACAAGCTCCCAGCACATGCTGTAGCCTTGAAAGTTAATTGTGTTATACCCAGTAACCCAGGTGACCTTATTCTCTTCTCCAGCGATCAGATATATCGGGCCACCTGAAAAAAGGATTACAGAAGTGAGAATGCCAAAGGTGCAAATCGTTCATGACAAACATTACTAATTAGTGAGATTACCTCATGTGTTGGTTCGCCAAGCCCAAACTGAGGAAACCACACCAGTTAACGGACTAAACTAGTTTCACAAACACCATCATAATCCTCAAACAACTGGGAAATCAAGCAGCACAACAGCCAACCCATGACTCATCATCCCAAGTCATACCATGACAAAATGGCCCATAACCTTTGCTAATTCATGAATACTTAATTAACTGACCCAGTTTTGGCTCAGCCAATCAGGGACTGCTACATCACAGTTTGAAATTGTTGCTTCTGTTTCACACAGTTACAAATGGAGAAATTGTGTATTGTTGAAAGGTGCTATCACAGTTCCGAAAATTCCATTGAATTATGTATTTTCACAGTTCTGAAATGAAACTGTTTGAAAGTTTGCTTGATTTACACTGTTTTTCTTAGTTGCCAGTAATCCTCTAAGTGTCCTTAATCGGACTAAATCTGCCTGCAAAATGCTTATGACCTAAATAAGCAGCCAATCACAGAAGAGGTGGGAAATAGCAGAAAGCCCTGTCCATTTTAGCAGGGCTTGTGTGGGGAGGATGCCCATGATTCAGTCTTGCGCAATTGAGGTTAAAATTCGCCCATTTGTTTAACAGTTGTTGACTCAGAAAAACTGGATCAACCCTGTGAAACCCATAAAAAAAGTCACACTAAGATTCTGAAGGTATACTGGTATACAGACGTGGGCATTATGAGAAAATCAATTTAAACGATATCCTGCAAAAATTATGCTGATTTAGGTAAATTTACCACACATATAGGTTTTCCTGGCTTGATTCGGTTTTTCTGAGTCAGAAGAACTGTTTTAAAATTTTTAAGCAAAAGGAATTCTAACCTCAATAAGAATGATGAATTATATACCTTCAGTCATTCTCCCAAATCCTTGCTCTAAAGTTTCCCAGTCTTGACTTGACTTATGTTGTGCTGGTGTAGGCCTACCCCGGATCAGCCAGGGCAGCTCAACTTCCATCTTTTTGTTTTGTGGTGGGAGCTGCACTTATCATTTTTTTGTAACTACCGTACGATGATGAGATGAGAAGACTGTGAACCTGACATATATACCCTATTAATTCAGGGATGCCCAGGGTCTTTCAGTTGCCCTAGCATAGAATATTGGATGCAACCCGGCTCCATTTAATGTCCCATGGGCTCGGACTAAAGTGAGTTCCCGAGGTGAGATTTAAACCCGCGCCCTCAAAGCCAGTTGACAAGCGCGCTTACAATGTACCTACTAGGCCACTGGGTAACTGAGCCGGCACAGTGACCAATTAACCTCGACTCAGTCGCGAGTCGTGCAATCACATGTGAGTCTCCTTAGCTCATTTGGAAAGGAATGCTTTCACATAATGACCATCAATTATTGAGGCATTCTTTGCATCGACTCCTTCGCAGTTTAGTGCGCACAATAATGCTACAGTCTCACGGCACGTTACGGAGAACTTTTTTACCGCTGAGGGATAGCTTGAGAGGAATTCTAGGAAAAAAATGACCATCCCGGCGACATACAATGTTTATAAAACGATTATATTATATAATTAATTAAAAGCATATCACGGTGGGATAAGATCGTAAATCGGCGGGATAAGATCGTAAATCGGTGGAGACAAGATCATATCCCTGTGGGAAAGATCTAAATGCCTGGGGGGCAAGATCTAGATGCCTGTGGGATGTCAAAAATCGTCGGCGGGATGTCAAAAGACCGTCGGCGGGATGTCAAAAACTGCCGGTGAGGCTGCAAATGTCCCGCAGGGGAAGTAAAAATATCCCGCAGGGGCAGGAGAGGTCCCCGCAGGGGCAGAGGATGTCCTAATATCCCGCCGGAGATGTTTTTGAGACGTTCTCACTGAAAAAATCCCCGCCGGACATCCAAAAATCAAGAAAATTTTGGGCTCTGTTCCGCTGTCATGGGTTGTCCCTCACATGTTGGCATTTCAGTGTTTGACTACTTCCTTGTTTTATATCTGTTGTTATGTATTAAATGTTTGACTGATTGGCTCATGGTATTAGCTGGTTATTCACACCGGGTTTTTCCCAATATGTGTTTTTCACATATATTGCATCGCCCATCCCAAGGATAATAATAACCAATGGTTAGTCAGCATTAACTGCTTAATCAAAAGAAAGATCCTACTAATCATTGTTAATCTAGATAATTTCCTTTATTTTATCAGCCAAAATCACATTGAACAAGAACTACTGCTTTCAGGATTGTCATTCTTTCCAGGCTTACTTTACCTGAAGCTGAACAATTCATATTTTTGGTTTTGAATGATAGCATTTTCCCAAAGGAACAAAAACAGTTCATGGAAAAATAATTTTGGGGATAATTTTCATGGTATGCATCGAGCTATGCACACATTGATGTTGTTACCTATGAGAAACAATGATGATCTAATATTATATACTGTTCCCTCTCTGTCAAAATGTGTCCATTTCACAACAATGAAAACAACAAGATGTGACAAAGACATCTTTCGTATGATCAAGAAAATGATCAAAGAAAATTGTGCCATTGGCATGTTTGAATCACTTGGATGTCAGGATTAGAAGCCAGTACCTATGGCAGTTATTTCTGTTCTTCTGCAACAATATCACTCATGGTGTAATTATGTCATGGGCCTTGCCTTGTGAAGTTACAAAGGCAGTCAATAAGGACAAATTATTTCAGTTACATGATATCACAACCATTAGCCTACATTTGTCATTCAAAGAGTGATGTTGTTGATGACAATGCATATAGGTCTACTAGAGATGATGCGATGCCATATTCATGTAAACTTTTCTTATCCTGTGCCTCCGAAGTAGAAATCAAATTCGGAACTCACGGATGCCCTGATGATTTGAGAAGCTAAGCCTGAACAAGCCTAATTGTCTGACAAGTGGTTGAAGTGCCCGCCTGCTCTGCTGAAGGTCTTTGCCAGCATGGGACCAAACCCCGGTTTGGGAACCCTTAATTTTCGGTGGACCTTTATGAGCAAAATCCCAGCTGGATGTCGTTCAGGAGACGTTAAATAGATGGCCCCTTGGATCAGTGTCTGTGCTGAGCAAGTAATAGGTCACTGACATGGAGTAAATGTGAACATGTTGAGGACTCCAGCTAATCAATAAACCCTCATGAGCACCCCATTTGCCACATCCATCTATCTATCTATCTATCATGAGCACCCCATTTGCCACATCCATCTATCTATCTATCTATCATGAGCACCCCATTTGCCACATCCATCTATCTATCTATCTATCATGAGCACCCCATTTGCCACATCCATCTATCTATCTATCTATCTATCTATCTATCTATCTATCTATCTATCTATCTATCTATCTATCTATCTATCTATATATATATCTATATATCTATATATCTATCTATCTATCAATCTATCAATCTATCTATCTATCTATCTATCTATCTATCCATATCTATCTATCTATCTATCTATCTATCTATCTATCTATCTATCTATCTATCTATCTATCTATCTATCTATCTATCTATCTATCTATCTATCTATCTATCTTCCTTACCCAATTGTCTGACTCTATCTAGTTGGGGGTATAGCATCACCTAGCGTCAGTCTCCTCACATACCTAATGGCATGCACTTAAAAAGGATTAGTTTGCAACTTTGCACTCATCATGCTGAAAGCTCAATCAAATCTTGAAATTTTAAAAGTTTACCAATTCACATTTTTGGTATCACACAAACAAAAATTAAAAAGAAATAGAAGCAAATTATAACCAACAAAACTATTTGTAAAGAAACAATCGTTTATGAAAACATTAAAAGAAACGTGGCCTTCTTTGTAGCTCCATATTCCATGTTTGAATATTTACCGTCTGAAATATGATTTATTGCGGAATGATAGTATAAGAAATTGATTGAATTATATCTGACATTTAGACTGAATTACAATTGCTTTGGTGCTGGTTGTGAGACCTTTAAATAATTTCATGGGGAAAATAATGGTAAATATCAATAGACCGTTAAAGTCTTTTTATTTCAAAAAATATTTTCATGTATGGTCAGTCAGTTATTAATGCATAATGACATAGACTGAAGTAAAAATGTAAAGCAGAAAACATGTTTTTATCTTTTTTTTTAAACTCTGAAACACGAGCTATAAACTTTTATCCTTTCAGCTTCTAAAAACAAATTTTCGTGCGAAAAATCAGGTAGAATTTAGATTATATCGGAGGTTCAATTTCAATTCAGATTTAAAGATGATATTTACTCGTAGATGTATATCTTGATATGGTGGTTTTGATTTAGAACAGAATTTTTCAGGATGTCGCATATACTCTAAATAGATAATAAAGTCCGACATTGCGGTGTAATATGTATGATTTCTTGCACTCTAAAAAATTCCAGACAAAATTGGTTTTTTAGATTCAAAATGGTTTTTTGAAAAACCAAATTTCAATGCAAAAAGCCAAAATGGATTTTTTTTTTAAATCCATTTTGGTTTTGCATTTAAATTTGGTTTTTCAAAAAACCATTTTGAATCTAAAAAACCAATTTTGTCCCGACATTTTTTAGAGTGTGTAAAGGAAAGCTCTAAGCTTTCCCCCTCCCTGATTATCTAATGGTCGCCCCTAATAATCCTTTCTTGTTATAAAAAGTGATCGAGGATAGACAAAATTCAAGGTCATGAGAATATGTTATGTTTTCATTTTAAAATCACACAATTGCTCCTTTGTCAAATATCATATTTACAGGTCTGGCACCATCACAGATGCAGAGCTCTTTGCACCGAGACAATGGGTCAGCTTGCATAACATTACTAAGCATTGCATTGTGAAGAATCTGATGTAAATAAGCACAGTGGTTGTGGCAATTGACTGCCAAGCTCTGGTGTCAATGTAAGGCCAAACATACATTTTCTAAAATGTTTTGTTGCTTTTCGGACATACCGGCAGATTTTCTGCTTGCGAAAAAAGAGTTTTACAATCACTGTTTTATTTATAGCTCTTTGCAGATTATATAAGCGGTCTATTGGAGAGAAAAAAAATCTTTTTTTTTTAATTTGCAAACTGGCTTTGTCATGTCTTTGACAGTTGGTTTTCTAATCTTCTTATAAGGTGCATAGTCTGTGTACACGTACCTTTATAAACAAGTTGTATTGTTTTGTTTGTTGATTTGTTGACTTGTTGACTAGTCTTGTTTGATCAACTACTTGCAACACCTTTTTGAATAACAATGCGCCAGGCATAAGGGTTGATAGGTTGGTTTGATTAAAAAAAGATTTATGAAATGACACAGAATACCCAGGCGAAGTAAACATGTTTACAAAAAAAAATCATATATAACTTTTCAGAGAACTGCGCTGCCCACAAAGAAAAAATATTTTAAACTAACCCTCGATGTCATATATCTGGTTTAAGTCGAGAAGTAATTAACTCATGTATAGACAGCTGGCAATGACTACATTGGTTGACTCCAGATATCACAGAATAAAATAATATGAAGATTTTCAATATAATATTTTGTTTTCTCTTTTATTTGATGGATATTCTGGAGGAAACTTGGAAATCTATGAGATAACATGATTTTTCAATTATAGTTCAGCTCATTACTGGGTGGGGGAGGGTTGGTCTAGCGGTAGCATGCTGGGCTGCCAATCGCTGGGTCCAGGGTTCGAATCCAGCTCTTGCCGGGTCACCTGGGCCTATGTTGGACGACTGTTTCAATCATCCTTTGCCTCATTGTCGTGTCCTCTTCCTGTCCTAATTAGCCTACCAAGTGCAAAAATACAGGACGTAAAGCCCCAATCATCCATCCATCCATCAGCTCATAACTGTTTCTTCCTCCTGTACTGACAAGAAGAATGATGAGATTTACATAATCAATATGCGTGTTATCTTTAGCTGCTTCCAGGGCACCAGAATCAGGTAACAAGTGAATCAACTCCGACTCTTTTGGCTCCCTGAATTTTGACTCCTCGTTTCGACATTTTTGGTGTACAATTCTCATTTGAATAGCAAAGGAAAAAATTCCACAATGTTTTCATTACATTTTATACATTAACAGTTTTGTGCGATTGATCTTTAAAAATTCAATATACAGTGTATATATAGTACTGTTGGGGACGAAAGATTAGACCACCTCAATATTTTGCCAATATTAGGGCAAAGAGGTGTTCAGCTGAAACTTTTCTCCTTGAATATTGTAGATTACATATCAGGAAAGTTGTACAGTATAGAGAAAACTTCAGCAATTTTTATCACAATGTCATACTTGAATGTGTGTGATAGACAAAAATATACATGCCCTGTGGATGGATTTACCATCTTCACGAATGGGTTTACCAGCATCCTGGACGGATTTATCAGCCCTAACCTTTAATCTTTGTTTTCATAGTTTCAGCAAAAACTCTTTGAATGTAAATTTTTGGCTGCTAATAATCAGTACGGAATAGAGTTTCAGGGGCACCCCATGATCTGTTATACCAATTATCTGTTATAAAGCAGGTGCCCGGCTGGCTGGCAGACTGTCAGCTAGGATTTTCCCAGCTGGCAAGATGTCAGCTGGGAGTAAATTTTTGGTGTTCAACTGATAAAATTTGCAGTCTGGTAATGAGAAGGCAGTTGAGGCAGCCGCTTGGGAAAAAAATGATTCATATCTGCTGGCTGGGAGGTGCTGAATGAAGCTTGGGCTGGCTGGCAACCCAGCTGGCAGCATATAACTAATATTTTCTCCCAGTTGCATAGAATAATTAATCTAAGTGTCACAAAAGATGTGCCACCAAGACCTTACATGATATGGGCATTATAATAACACACTGTCATGAGGTGCCCCTCAGTTTTAGTCAAAAGTGGCAGCATTTACCCACCTTGACTCTGGGTGTCTGGGGTATTCTTTAAAAATCCCAGCTGGATGTCGTTCGGATGAGACGTTAAATTGGCGGCCCCTTGTATCAGTGTCTATACTGGGCAAGTAAAAGATCCCTCACATGGGGTAAATGTGTAACATGTTGAGGACTCCCGCTCTCTCTCCCATCTCATCAACCAACCCTCGTGAGCGCCAAGGACTGGGCTTAGAGGGCTGCACTTACCATGTCTATCTATCTATCTATCTATAATCACGACTAATTGTGTTCAGGTGGTATCAACACCTGATGCTGATGGAGGTCTTGTTCAAAATTAACAAATAATAAATTCAATTCTGAAATCTCATTTTTTGTGCAGATAATTAAAAATGAGTGCCTACACCTGCAACCTCTAGCTGAGTGGTTACAGCACCGATGGCCTTCCCATTAAAAAGAACTTCAAACCCGAGTTGCGAAAACAAACAATTCTTTGTGGACCTTCAATCACAGCTGGATGTTGTTTGGATGAGACGTTAAAGATTTATGAACCCTTGTAATAGTTTCTGCACAAATAGAATTTTCAAGATTTTAATATTATTTACCTGCTTGGTTCAAACTCAAGGTGGGCAACCCAAAGTTCGGTGTCTGTCTATATCGGAGGTAAACGTCTCAGGGCCTTTTTAAAATCAACCATAATTCACAGCAAGCTGAAAATCTAAATTTTTTGTTTCAAAGCTACATTTTTGTATGAAATCTACATTTATTTTATAAAGTGTATCGGTTAACAGAGCTCTTCGTATTTTCTTTACAGTGTTTCATCATGGCTTGAAGAAGAGATTGAAATAGGACTGGGTCCATTTTGAATTTTCCGACAAAAAAAAATTTCTAAAAATAGAAATGCTTTACCATCAGGACCACCAAACTGTGGCTGAGGGACACGTCCTTGAAGACTGAAAAGCGGCCATCATATGATTGAAAATGCTATGGTCCTAGCTGAACTTGTAAGCAAAAATAAAGGACTGCAGCCCCACACTTCACCCATCATCCTTCCAATGGTTCAACTGACCCCAATGGATGGTTCAACTGGCCCCGAGGGTGGGGCCAGTTGAACCACTTTTTAAAAATTTTTTGGAGGCTCATATGTCGGCCGTGGTAAGATACACCAAAACCTATAAAGTTGGGATGTTTAGACAACTTTTTAAACTACATTTTCTACCTTTGTTCTCCTTGAAAGCTGTAAAGGTATTCACACAAGAGAGCAATTTCTAAAATTTGGTTCAACTGGCCCCGCTCACCCCTATGCACAAAAAAAAAAGAAGAAAAAATGATGAAAGAAAAAGATTGACATTATATGATCATATCATTTTGTTCTATTGTGGGTTTCACTTAATTAGAATTGTCAGAGAACACAGTGCCTTCAGGACCTCATGATATCTTTGATGAAAATAGCCTGTATCCATTGCAGCTATTTCTATTCTATTGCAACAATACTACGTAGTGCAGCGGCCTTTCCTTGTGAAGTAATAATGGCAATTTGTCTGGCCAAGATATTATCTCATAATACTGCTGTCAAGAGTATGTCATTGTTGTTTAAAATCATATTATCTACCAGGGATGACATACCGTTGCTCATAAATATGGAATACTTGAGCAATCTCCATTGATAAAGATAACTTTGGCAACTTCCGCTGGAGAACATCCAGTGGCGTATTTAGGGGGGGGGGGCCATTGGGCCATGGCCGCCCCCCTCAGGCCAAAAATTAACATGGAAGAGATAGGAAAAGCCGCGGAGCGCCCCGTATTCACCCCATGTAATGGCAGAGCATAACTCTTTCTATAAACAATTTTTATCAGTTTGTTCATTGCATTGTTGACTTGTCTTGTTCAATCAGCTGCTTGTGATACCTTTCTGAATAACAATGCATTCAGGGTGGCCACCTACAGAGGTGCAGGTAAGGTTTGTCAAGTTTGTTTTGATTTGAGTAATGATGATTTATGAAATCACAGAATACCCACACCCAGGCAAAGAAAAGAACATGCTTATATAAAAAAAATTATACTTTTCTGAGAGCTGCACTGCCTGCCAAGAAAAAAACTTACCCTGGATTTTAATTACATGTAAGTTATTAATTCATTCATAGACAGCTGGTCATGACTGTATTGGTTGCCTTCAGCTGTCTCAGAAAAAGAATGATATGAAGATTTTCATTATAATTAAGTTTTCTTTTTATTTGATGGATAGGGGAGACCGGGTAAGTTGTGCCGCGGGGTAAGTTGTGCTGCCCACTGTTGGGGTTAAATGAAGAACTGGGTAAAGAAGGTAAGGCCACCCACATATGCCCACTTGGTCAACAACATTAGGCACCAAGAAAAAAACCACCAAATATAAGGGTATGAAAAGCTACACTAATAAATGCAATTTTGTTGCTGAAAACTAGAAGTGCCGAGGACTGACATTCTTGTTTCTCAGTCATTTGGTATTTGTAATAAGATAATGTCCCTCTGGTACGATGTAGTTAAAAGGTATATCTAGGCATTTGTGCTGTCAGATTTAATCTTGCATTGTTTGTTTATTTTCGGCAACAAGCATTATCCAGGAAATCAATTTGGGGTAAGTTGTGCCGTTTTGATTGGGGTGAGTTGTGCCAATGGTAAGACATAGGAATCAATATTTTATTCATCTTTTTTTGTCTTAATTTTTACATAAGGCCTAAAAATGTTGTGAAATAACTTACACTGAAAGGAACACGTGTTAAAAGAGTTGTAACACCCTTTAAACAATACATA
Source organism: Platynereis dumerilii (assembly GCA_026936325.1). Lineage (NCBI taxonomy): Eukaryota > Metazoa > Annelida > Polychaeta > Phyllodocida > Nereididae > Platynereis > Platynereis dumerilii. The sequence continues at coordinate 27,430,653 of JAPTHN010000008.1, read as the reverse complement.
ATTCGGTTTTTTTCAGCATCTTAAATTTGTGTATAAAATGGCTCATAAATGTCTGATTAGTTTCATGTAACATGTCAGTCATACGTTAAAAACATGATACAAATGATCTATTTGAAGAAACTGGCGAAATACAAGACTTTTTTTGGAATAAATTAGGCGGCACAACTTACCCCGTCATTCGGCACAACTTACCCCGGCACCGGGGCAAGTTGTGCCACTTGACCTACTTTTTTCAAATGCCTGCCATGACCTTCCCAATGGTCAGACTGCCCTGAAACTTTGGTTGATTCTGGCCAACGTATTATATTTTGATGTCTGATTTTCAGATTGCATGATTAAGCTTTGGTTTTTCGGAAAATCAGCCTGATGAAAAAAATGGCACAACTTATCCCGGTCTTCCCTATTCTGTTCCAGATGTCAATGTATCACCTGGAAATCTATTAGATAACATACATTTCAGCTCAATGCAGTGTCTTCTTCCATTAGAACAATGATACGATTTTATTCTCAAGGTATTGTTTTATCTTTAGTTGCTTGGGTGTTCTTTTATCAGGACTAATTGAATTCAGGTGGTGTCACATCATTCACATGTTGATGCAGCTAGAGGTTGTGTTCAAAATAAACAAATACATGTAATAATGCAATTTTAAAATTACTAATTGCGCAGATGATTAAAAAAAGGGGGCCAACACCTGCAGCTGTGTCTTGTTACAGCCCATGGCTGCTCCGCTGAAGGTCAATGTAAGTTTATCAATTTGTTAATTGATTTGTCTTAATCAACCAGGGACGGACGCAGGGGGGGGATGGGGTGGATGCATCCCCCCCCATCAGACCAATACAAAATTTATATATTTTTACATGTTAATTTTATCAGCGCGCAGTCGCGTTATGTCGTGAACTATGCTTTCCGTGACACGATAGCCCAATAGACTCTCCCACCGGAATTTTCTGGATCCCCCCCTGTAATCAACCGGCTGCTTGTGGCCTTGTGCTTTCTTTTCAATAACGATGCATTTTTAGATGGTGCCAGCCTGCAAAGGTGCAGGCGAGGTTTGTCAGGTTTGTTTTGATTTGAGTAATTCTTGTAAAAAATCTACATTATTTGTTAAAGTTTATGAAATCCATACCACTGCCACCACAAAAAACATACACCTCACTGCCACCACATAAAACATACACCTCACTGCCACCATATAAAACATACACCTCACTGCCACCACATAAAACATACACCTCACTGCCACCACATAAAACATACACCTCACTGCCACCACTTAAAACATACACCTCACTGCCACCACATAAAACATACACCTCACTGCCACCACATAAAACATACACCTCACTGCCACCACATAAAACATACACCTCACTGCCACCACATAAAACATACACCTCACTGCCTTACTGCTCTTTGCTGATCAGCTGAACTCTACTCCTCTGTATTATTCTCAATGTTCCCCACAATGCCTTGCCATTCCTACTATCCCCCACTGTTCTTAGTGTTCTATCATGCAGAAAAGAGTCAGCCCAAGGAAGAAAAGAAACAAAAGATGAAAACACAGGATGTGGCATTGACATATGATCACATCATTTTGTCCTATTGTGGGTTTCATTTAATTGCAAATGTCAGAGAGAAGAGTGCCTTCAGCACTTCTTGATATCTATGATGAAAATAGCCTGTATCCATTGCAGCTATTTCTGTTCTGCTGCAACAATATGACGTGGTGCAATGGCCTTTTCCTTGTGAAGTAATAATGGCAATTTGTCTGGCCAAGGTATTATCTCAAAATACTGCTGTCAAGAGTATGTCATTGTTGTTGACAATCATATTACATACCAGGGATGACATACCGTTGCTCATAAATATGGAATACTTCAGCAACCCCATAGATATTGATAACTTCGGCAACTTCTGCTGGAGAACATCATGGTCCAATTCAATGATGACTACTTGCAATTACTGGTGTAAGAAGAAGAAGATAAAATTTTATTTAAAGTCGGTTGTGACAAATTCAACAAATATAAGCCGATTAGCTTTGTACTGACAGATAAAAATAACAAAACAAGATGATGAACAAAGAAGTTATTTACAAATGAGAAAATGAAAATGATAATTTCTGAGGTATCTAACTGACATTACATTTTGAAAAAAGGTTAATGATCGTATCAAAATACAAGACATTGGAATCAAAATAGAAATTTCACCGTCCTGGAATACCCTGCTTTACAGAGCTGCCAAGTTATGTTTACTGCCCCTGGAGGCAGATGGGGAAATCTAACCTTACAGCGTAAGCATCCAGTATCAGACTTGTAGCAATCATAGTCAGTTCCAGTTATGACTGTTTCAACTAAACATGAATAAACTGTCAAAAATAATGAACTTGAAAGGATGTCTGTGATAGAAATTTAATGACAAAACACAGGATCAACACATCAGATGTGAAAACAGATCCCGAGTTAGGTTTAAAATTAGGGTTACAATTAGGGTTAGGTTTATGGATGTAGGTAGGGTTTGAGTTTAGGTAGACCCTGTATTTTTTCATTAAATTTCTGCTACCGAGCCCCCCAAATGTCAATTTTCTCTGACATTTGATGCACTGAAACATGAATGACTGCAAGAAATAATGAAAAAACTCCTTGCTCCCTTAATTTATGTCAGCAGTGTAGGCCTACTATGGACCTTGCTTCCTATTGAGTTATTACCCGACAATGCTTGTAGGGCTTACAACAAAAGTAAGTCCAGAGAAATGTTTAAAATTTCACAATTGCCTCAATATATTTTCTGTTTTTGGGAAAGTGAGAATAGACAAACTTCAAGGTCATGAGAGCGTGCCATGTTTTCATTTTCAAATCACACAATTGCTCCTTTGTCAAATATCAAGTTTACCGGTCTGGCACCATCACAGATTCAGAGCTCTTTGCACCGAGACAATGGGTCAGCTTGCATAACATAACTAAGCATTGCATTGATCTCATGTCACATACAAACGGCTTTTCAACAGAGCCCTGTGAGGCACCTGCATGGAGCTTAGTGGTTGTGCCGATAGGTAACAGAACTTTGTAGTATCCAGATACATTGCCGCCTGTAAATAAGTGAAACACATCACATAGTGCCATTGCATCAATGTTAAACTCCTCAGCAAAACTGCTCATGGAAGCACAAATTCTCATTTGATGAGAGGAAAACATATTGGGTCATTAAGTCCAATATTTGAGGCATATGGGATAACAATGGCAGCCCATTTTCTTTGCTGTAGTCGGAGTTAGGTATGGGTCAAAGTCTTTGATAGATAGATAGATAGATAGATAGATAGATAGATAGATAGATAGATAGATAGATAGATAGATATTTTATTAAGTAAGTGAAACACTGGCCCGATGTTAAATCATAGGGAAGGGTGGTTCACTTGCGTATCAAAGACTTTGACCAATTCCTAACAATGACTACAGCAAAGAAAATTGGCTGCCATTATTATCCCACATGCCTCACATATTGGCCTTTATGACCCAATATATTGTCCCCAACTGGATGAGAATTCATGCCTGCAGAAGCAGTTTGGTTAAGGATGTTCAGCATTGGTGTAATGGCACAATGTCACGCGTTTCACTTATTTACAGGCGGCACTGTATTTACATTTTTTTCAAAACCAAAGTAGGCCTGTATCACACTGTATATCACAATTTTAACTCACATAAAGATTTCCAATTCCTTTTCCGTCCTGTTAGATCCTAGATGCTTGTCAAAGCCTTTTTAGACCTCAACAAGATAGTTCTATGTTGGAAAAGCTGGGGTCTAACTGACAATTTTGCTTGTTAACACCCTGCTAAGGATTATAGGGAAAGAAATAACCAGATAATTATGACCGCGGCCAGCCGCTGGCGCGGTCATTTTGCTTTTACCCCCGTATTGTACCATTTAACTCACTTTTTTGGGGATGGATAGAACAAGTTACACTCAATGTACAATCATGAAAGTTGCTATATAAACATAACTTTACATTCTACAATCAACCTTGAAGACCAGGATGATCCAAGGGGTCTTTCATACCTTTCTGAGATTCATGATTTTTCAGTGAAACACCCCACCTTATTGTTATTTTGGCTGTGTGAATGTTGTTTTCGTGATTTTTGGCACTGTGCCAGATTAGACTAGCTTGGACCACTTGACTGCTGGGGGATGTCTCAAAAGCAGCCAAACTCTTATTGATCGCCTTTAGGCTGATCTCTGTTTTTACGCGGTCACATGGAGGGATTTCATGTGTCGGAGGGTGTCGGAGGATTTATGTGGCGGAGTCGTAGACAAAGGTAATCAATGATGGCAGTCAATGATGGCAGTCAATGATAGCAGTCAATGATGGCAGTCAATGATGGCAATCAATGATGGCAATCAATGATGGCAATCAATGATGGCAATCAATGATGGCAATCAATGATGGCAATCAATGATGATAGATAGATAGATAGATAGATAGATAGATAGATAGATAGATAGATAGATAAGGTATCTAGTAAGGATAAGGGGGCGACCATTTAATATCTCCTAAGAATAAGGGGGCAACCATTTAATATCTACTAAGGTGCTAAGATAGCAAAAGTACATGCATGAGAACCAAGGGGGCAACCATTTAATATCTACTAAGCAATGATGATAGATATACATAGATAGATACATAGATAGATAGATAGGATAAGGGGCGACCATTTCATATCTACTAAGGAGGGGGCGACCATTATTACTAAGAATGTATGAACCAAGGGGGCAACCATTTAATATCTACTAAGCAATGCTGATAGATATACAAAGATAGATAGATAGATAGATAGATAGATAGGATAAGGGGGCGACCATTTAATATATACTAAAGAGTGGGCGACCATTATTACTAAGAATAAGGGGGCAACCATTTAATATCTACTAAACCCCCTGCGGACATGGGGACATACCCCCGCGGACATGGGGACATGCCCCCGCGGACATGGGGACATGCCCCCCCGGACATGGGGACATGCCCCCGGGGACATGCCCCCGGGGACATGGGGACATGCCCCCAGGGACATGGGGACATGCCCCAAGAAACATGGGGGCATGCCCCCGTGGACATGGGGACATGCCCCCGTGGACATGGGGACATGCCCCCGTGGACATGGGGACATGGGGACATGCCCCCGGGGACATGGGGACATGCCCCCGGGGACATGGGGACATGCCCCCCGGGGACATGGGGACATGCCCCCGGGGACATGGGGACATGCCCCCGGGGACATGGGGGCATGCTCCCGGGGACATGGGACATGCACCCAGGGACATGGGGACATGCCCCCGGGGCCATGGGGACATACCCCTGGGGACATGGGGACATGCCCCCGGGGCCATGGGGACATGCCCCCGGGGACATGGGGACATGCCCCCTGGGGACATGGGGACATGCCCCCGGGGACATGTGGGCATGCCCCCGCGAACATACATGGGGACATACCCCCGGGCCATGAGGACATACCCCGGGGACATACCGCCGGGGACATGGGGACATACCCCCGGGACAGATGTGTGTGTACACACAGGTGGCCCTGCAGACACACATGGGCGTCCACACACACATGGGCATCCACACTGGGATGGGCATACAGATGGCCATGCATATACAAATGGGCATGCACACACAGATGGGTGTGCACGCACAGATGGGCTTACACACACTGACGGGCGTGCTGATATGGGCGTATACATGCAGATGGCTGTACATATGGGCATGCGCACACAGATGGCCATATCAATGGGCGTGCACACGAAGGTGGCTGTGCACACACAAATTGGCATACACACACAGATGGTCGTACTCCCAGCTAGGTGTAAAGGAGGGCATGCACACTAAGAAGGCATGCACTCACAGATGAGGGTTCCCACACAGATGGGCATACACTCGAGAGATGGGCATAGGCCTACAGGTGGGCGTACACATAGATGGGTGTACAGGTGGGCGTGCCCACACAGATAGGCATTCAGGTGGACATGCCCACGCAAATGGGTGCGTACACAGATGGGTGTGTACACACAAATTGGCATGCACACACAGATGGGCATGCCAGACGAGCTACAGATGGGCGTACACTTGACGATGGCCGTACACAGGCATGCACAATGGATGTACACATATACCCCTCGAATAAACCCCCCGTCAAATAGAGGCCCCACTGCGCCATGGACAACAACGAATATATATCTATTTATTATTATTATTATACGACTGAGCTTTTTTAAGCCAGGTCCAAACAAGCTGCACTCAAAACACAAATTGTTATTCATCTTTTATGGATCGACACAGTCACACTTGATTGCACTTGATCAGCAAAAGGCGTCCAGCAGCGCCCGCGGTCATATTATCATCGCTTGCGATTCTAGTTGTTTATATAGCAAAAGCTACAACTTCAAAGATTTACTAGTTATACGTTAAAGAAGCACATACATGTATTTTTGTCAGTTACTTATAAGCAGAAAATTAGGTGACTGACTCAAAGGTGAGAGCCGTCAGAATTGTTTTGATTTGAGTAATTATATGATGATCCATAGAATATCAAGACAAAAGAAAACATATTTACGATAATGAAAAAAAAAATTATCTTTTTTTCTGACAGATTGACTGTGATTTCCAAGAAACCATAATCATAAACTTATACTGGTGTTATAAAGTCCATTGTTTTTCAAAACAAAGAATAATTAATTCATTTCGTACGTAGAATTTACGTACGTAATTCGTACGCTGCACAATTGCTAGTGTATGCATCAGATTTTTACTCTAAAATCATTTATGACAAGTCAAACGCCCTTCGCTTGATCTTGACTGTTCAAACAGCTTCTATGTTTACCATGTTGAATGTGCAGAAGATTACAGTTCATCAGCTATCATGAGTCACGAAGTGCCATTTTCACACTGCAAAAGTCCATCCTTTTGACATCATATTTCCTGGCTGTAACAATAAACTGGTCCATACTACTTGGTACAGTACGATACTTTAATTCGCAAACAAATACTTAATAATTATTACTAACTCAAGTAAAATTCACATAGATTGCCATCTTATCATTAAGTGAAACTCCACAATAAGCATTTTTTGAGAGGACAGATGAATCTCTTATCTCACTGGAGTGATGTTTGATTTCCGGCATGTGATTGACATCTTGATTAAAATCCATTTGCATGTAGAATTCAAGCTGTATGAATAAATCTGTTTAGTAAGATGTGGATGCTTACAACACCTGTCTGAAGATAGTAATCCAAATGGATTATATTTATATCCCACAACAAAAGAGCCATCCAATCACAAGAATTAGTAATTTCCCTTGGCACTGTGTGTGTATAATGGAAAAAGATTATTCAGACCCATTTCTCAACAGAATGATCAATTGGTAATACGGTGAACTGGACTTGCTTGCATATAGTCTGTTTATTTAAGCCTGGCAGTGGGAACTGAATGCCTGTCAGAAATGTCAAGAGTTTCTTGTTAATTTCCTCATGTTGACAGCCTTGGTTTTGGTTTCAGTGCATCTTCATTCTGTTGTTGTCTTTTGAAGTTCAAGTTGACACATGTATGTATTGGTTACCTATTTATTGGTGACATTGAAACTATCTGGTGACTGTTTGGTCAAACCACATGCTCATTATGGCAATAGTATAATTTTCGATGTTATATATCATGCTAAAAATAACAATGAGCATTTGGTCATGGCAAGTCATATCATCTTAGCCGTCGATCACATCTGCCATGTCCATCCCTATGCCGGACTCATAACTATACTGACGGGATATTTCAAGTTCCGAAACCTCCTAATTGCATCCCAACTTAAAAGTCCACGTCATAAAGCAACCAATCAGAGGAGAGATGCAGTACTAGACAATTTCTGCACTAACATAACACAATTCTATTCATCCTGCAATGTTTTTGCCCCTGTCATTGTTGGACGGCTGTTTCAAATTTTCAATCAACCTTTGCCTCATTGTCGTGTCCTCCTCCTGTCCTAATTTGCCTACCAAGCGAATAAGTACGAGACGTAAAGCCCAAATCATCCTTTTTCTTGTATCTTGAGCAAAAGACCATGAGCAACCTCAAGTCTTCATGAAGTTGAAGTTCATTGTCTTATTTTGGGAAATGTTTCCCAAAAAAGCACATTAAGCTTTTCCATGTATTGAATGATATGTAATTCCCACCACACAATGTCTTAAGCCCTAGCCGAAGGCTCTGCCAAAAACAGATGCTGCTCTGAAGAAGCAAATTGGGTCAATTCTACACTCTTACTCATAAGTATGGAACTACATTTTGAGAGTATGAAATTACATATACAGGTAAGCTGTTTGACACCAAAAATAAGTTCATCCTTGAATAAACTTACACCATGGGGGGGGTGGGAGCCATCAACTGGATGTATGCAAATGCTAATTTGTGGACCCGGGTTCGAATCTCGACTGGGGAAATAATTTTGTATCTTTACTATTTTCAATGAAAGCATGTTAAGACAGTATACCTATTGCTCTACCTTATTAGGTAAATATAATTCTGAAGTATGAAACTGCTGTATTTTGCTGTAAATTAGGATATTGCTCTTATTCATTTGCAATTAGAATGTATGAAAAATCCAATACACAATAATTCTTTTAGCAATCCAGTGCTGACTACAACTCATTTTTTATAAAGATTTTTTTATTAAAACCTTTTCCAAACTCAACTAAAAGGTTTATTGTCCAAACTTAATGTTTAATTTCCTGCTGGTCCTTCGCATCCTTAACTAACCATACACAATCCAATTGTCTTCTGTTTGGTCAAATGGCAAATTCATTCAATTTATTCAATTCATGACCAGCAAGATGCATGCCAATTGGCCAGGATGAGTCATGTGATAACTCATTTAGTATTATACTAAATGAGTTATCACTATAATAGTTAATGGCCCATTCTCCCGGCACTTTACGGAAAACTTTTTACGCTTGTGGGATAGCTTAAGATGATTTCTAGGAAAAAATGGTTAACCCGGCAACAAACAACGATTATATAACGATTATAAAATTAGTTAGAGGCATATCACGGCGGAATAAGATCGTAAATCGGCGGGATAAGATCATAAAGCGGCAGGATAAGATCGTAAATCAGCGGGATAAGATCGTAAATCCACAGGTTAAGATCATATGCATGTTGGGCAAGATCTAAATGCCTGTTGGATGTCTAAAACTGTCGACGGGATGTCGAAAAAAAGCCAGTGAGGCTGCAGATGTCCCACAGGGGCAGTACAAATATCCCACAGGGGCAGGGGATGTCCTTATATTCTCACTGAAAAAATGCCCGCCGGACTTTTAAAAAATGAGAAAAATTTGGGCTCTATCCCGGTGACTTGGAACGAACGCTTCAGCTTGTTGAATCTTTTTTTACATCCATTTCTAGGAACCCCGCGGGATATTAAAAAAACGTCGCCGGGATATGCAAATTGTCTGCGGGATGCCACAAAATCACCCAAATTTCAAGGAAATACCATCTCGCCGATGCCAAAACACCTCCGTAACGTGGCGTGAGACCCAGGCATAAGATTGCAGCACAAGATAGCAGCAGTAGAGCATAACTCTTTCTATAAACAATTTTTATCAGTTTGTTCATTGATTTGTTGATTTGTCTTGTTCAATCAGCTGCTTGTGAAACCTCTAACAGTGCAGTGCATTGAAGGTGGACATCTGCAAAAGTGAAGATAAGGTTTGTCATTGTCAGGTTTGTTCTGATTTGAGTTAACGATGATTTACGAAATTACACAGAATACCCAGGCAAAGAAAAACATGTTTATATTTAAAAAATTGTATAACTTTTAGTAAGTTATTTATTCATTCATAGGCAGCTGGTAATGACTGTATTGGTTGTCTCAAGATGTTTCAGAAAAAATTGTATGAAGATTTTCAATACAATTATGTTTTCTTTTTATTTGATGGATATTCTTTTCAGGCTATCTATGTATCACTTGGAAATCTATGAGATAACATACATTTTCATTCTTTAGTTGCCTGGGTGTTCTTTAATCATGACTAATTGTGTTCAGGTGGCTTCAAATGTTGAATTTGTTGATGCAGCCAAAACGTCATGGAGGTTGTGTTCAAAATTAACAAAATTATATAATGCAATTTAAAATTACTATTTGTGCAGCTAAGTAAGAAAAAGGGGCCTACAGTGCCCTACACCTGCTTTCTTTTCACTAACGATGCACTTTTATAAGGTGCCAGCCGGCAAAGGTGCTGGCAAGGGTTTGCCAGGTTTGTTTTGATTTTGTGTAATTTTTGTAAGAAATCAACATTATTTGTTAAAAAGTATCAAATTTATACTACTGCCACCACATAAAACATACACCTCACTGCCACCACTTAAAACATACACCTCACTGCCACCACATAAAACATACACCTCACTGCTTTACTGCTCTTTGCTGATCAGCTGATCACTACTCCTCCCTATTATTCTCACCGTTCCCCACAATTCCTCGCCATTCCTACTATCCCCCATTGTTCTTAGTGTTTTATCATGCAGAAAAGAGTCAGCCCAAAGAAGAAAAGAAATAATATTATAAGATGAAATCACAGGATTTGGCATTGACGTACAATCGCATCATTTTGTCGTATTACGGGTTTCATTTAATTGCAAACGCCAGAGAGAAGAGTGCCTTCAGAACATCTCAATGTCTTTGATGAAAATAGCCCATATCCGTTGCAGCTGTTTCTGTTCTATACTGCCACAATATAACAGTGGTGTGACAGGCCTTTCCTTGTGAAGTAACAAAGGTAATTTGTCTAGCCGAGATATTATCTCATAATGCTGTTGTCAAGAGTATGTCATTGTTGTTGACATACATAGTACACCTATCAGGAATCATACACCATTGCTCCATGCTCATCAATATAGAATACTTCAGCAATTGATAACTTCGGCTACTTCTTCTGAAGCACATGATTGTCCAATTCATTCATAACTACTTCAAATTATTGCTTTAGGGAAAAGCATGTGCACATTAATAAACAACCTTTTGTTCAATCATCAAGCTGCGTTAGAGCTAATGCAGGTTGATAAATGGAAATTCAGGGTGGTTAACTCTTGGTGCTTATAAAGGTGGGGCACATCCACCTAGAAATTGTAAATTCTTACTAAGATGGCAGTTGAGGCTTTCAAGGAGTGTGATAAGCAATTAGGTAAGATAACTAGGCTTTTACAGCGGACCTTGCGAGAATTCAAATTTCAAAATTTCCTTCTTTTTTCCACTTTTTCAAAACAAAAAAAATTCCATATCTATGAGCTAGAGTGTCGAATAACATTTCCCATTTTAATGTTTTTTCTCAGCCTCATCTGTAGGTTCGAATGGATGGAATGATGGGTGATTGAGGTTTTATGTCCTTCATTTTTTCATTTGGTAGGCTAATTAGGACAGGAGGAGGACACAGTGCAAGAGGCAAAGGATGACTGAAACCGCCGTCAAACACAGGCACAGGTCGTCCGACATAAGCTGGTTCAAAGTTTGATTCCTGGTTATGGTAAGTTGTTTGTAGTTCTTTGCAAACAATATCCAAACTTGGTGTCGTTTGTGTGAAATGATTCATTGAGAGCCATTTATATCAGTGTCTCTACTAGAAAAATTGATGATCCGTCACCTGGGCCAGATGGCGTTTTTCTCCTCCCTCATCTCTCCAAATCGAAATATTTGAGTCACAAGGTATTATTCACTTAAATGACATACTTCCTTTGGTTATTATTACTAAAATTACATTTTCAATTTCATCTTAATTCCAAGCTGAATGTAAAAAAAAATTGTTTTGGTTCTGGATGTTAGATAATTTACAAGATGTTTTGTCTGGAACAGAGATGGCAAATGTCAGCAGACAACTGTACTTAATGATAGAGATTCATGAACAGTCACGTCGTATTCTAAATATCTTTGTTAAACTCAACCACAAGGTTTATTGGCAAAAAATTAATGTTAAATTTCCTGCTGGTCCAAAGCATCGTTAAATAACCATACACAATCCAACTGTCTTCTGTTGATCAATTTATTCAATTCATGACCAGCAAGAAGCATGCCAATTGGCCAGGATGAGTCGTGTGATAACTCATTTAGTAAAGTTAGAGTGCAGCACAAGATAGCAGCAGTAGAGCATACCTCAATAAACAATTTTTATCAGTTTGTTCATTGACTTGTTGACTTGTCTTGTTCAATCAGCTGCTTGTGATACCTTTCTGAATAACAATACATTCAAGGTGGCCACGTACAGAGGTGCAGGTAAGGTTTGTATGGTTTGTTTTGATTTGAGTAATGACGATTTATGAAATTACACAGAAAATCCAGGCAAAGAAAAACATGTTTATATAAGAAAAAATTGTACTACTTTTCTGAGAGCTGCGCTGCCTGCCAAGAAAAAAACATACCCTCGATTTCAAGTAAGTTATTTATTCATTCATAGGCAGCTGGTAATGACTGTATTGGTAGACTTCAGCTGTCTCAGAAAAAAATGTTAGGAAGATTTTCATTATAATTAAGTTTTCTTTTTATTTAATGGATATTCTGTTCCAGCTGTCAATGTATCACTTGGAAATCTATTAGATAACAAACATTTCAGCTCATTGCAGTGTCTTCCTCCATTAGAACAATGATACGATTTTATTTTCAAGGTATTGTTTTATCTTTAGTTGCCTGGGTGTTCTTTTATCAGGACTAATTGTGTTCAGGTGGTGTCACATGTTGATGCAGCTAGAGGTTGTGTTCAAAATAAACAAATAATAATGCAATTTTAAAATTACTAATTGCGCAGATGATTAAAAAAAGGGGGCCTACACCTGCAGCTGTGTTGTTACAGTCCATGGCTGTTCGCTGAAGGTCAATGTAAATTTATCAATTTCTTAATTGATTTGTCTTAATCAACCGGCTGCTTGTGCTTTCTTTTCAATAACGATGCATTTTTAGATGGTGCCAGCCTGCAAAGGTGCAGGCAAGGTTTGCCAGGTTTGTTTTGATTTGAGTAATTCTTGTAAAAAATCTACATTATTTGTTAAAGAGTATCAAATTTATACCACTGCCACCACAAAAAACATACACCTCACTGCCACCACATAAAACATACACCTCACTGCCACCACATAAAACATACACCTCACTGCCACCACATAAAACATACCCCTCACTGCCACCACTTAAAACTTAAACCTCACTGCCTTACTGCTCTTTGCTGATCAGCTGATCCTCGGTATTATTCTCAATGTTCCCCACAATGTTTTTGCCATTCCTACTATCCCCCACTGTTCTTAGTGTTCTATCATGCAGAAAAGAGTCAGCCCAAGGAAGAAAAGAAACAAAAGATGAAAACACAGGATGTGGCATTGACATATGATCACATCATTTTGTCCTATTGTGGGTTTCATTTAATTGAAAATGTCAGAGAGAAGAGTGCCTTAAGCACTTCTTGATATCTATGATGAAAATAGCCCGTATCCATTGCAGCTATTTCTGTTCTACTGCCACAATATTACATGTGGTGCAACGGCCTTTCCTTGTGAAGTAATAATGGCAATTTGTCTGGCCAAGATAGTATTATCTCATAATACTGCTGTCAAGAGTATGTCATTGTTGTTGACAATCATATTACCCGCCAGGGATGACATACCATTGCTCATAAATATGGAATACTTCAGCAATCTCCATAGATATTGATCACTTTGGCAACCTCTCTGCTGTAGGATATCAAGCAGATAAAAATAACAAAACAAGATGATGAACAAAGAAGTTATTTACCATACTAATGAGAAAATGAAAATGATAATTTCTTAAGTATCTAATTGACATTACACTATGAAAAAAAAAAGTTCATGATCGCATTGAAGTACAAGACATCAGAATCAAGATAGAAATTTACCGCCCTGGAATACCCTGCTTTATGGAGCAGCTAAACCAGATAGTCTCTTTTCTGGCCGATAGGTCATGAAAAGGGGACTAGATTACTTCCATAGGATTTTCACATAGCTGAGATATCAACCTGTACAAAACTGTTCAGTTGGCATGCCAACCCCTAAAATTCCGCCTACACAATTAATGCCAATAGTTTAATTTACAAGTTGGGCAGTTTTACAGTATTTGCACTCAGCCGGTTTTTCATGTTTATGCAATTATTACGAGAAAAGTATGATCAAAATCTCGGGCAGTGGCAATCTTGTCCTACACTGACATATAAATGCACCATATTTTACCCTTCTGCAATGCTTTTTTTTGAAGCTGTAAGGAATTTAGGACAAATTTTGACACATTTTTATGTCTCACAGACTTTTTTGCCAATTTCATGGATGAACAGAACAAAATATTCAATCAGTTGCAGTTCATGTTAGTAGTAGGGGAAGCTTGGGAGAGTTGGGCCGCAGGGAGGGTTGGGCCACCCTGATTTTTGAGGAAACTAAAAATATTTTGAGAAAGCTGCAGCCACCAAAATTTTATAAAAATAAACATCTTTCAATGGATGTAACATTTTTGGCTAATTTGCTTGTCACAATCTTTAGAGAGAAGAAAATTCAAATTTGGATGAAAAACGGAAAAACTAAGCCATGATACGAGTTTTTAATTGTCTGTCAGACAACAAGGACTGAGAAAATTTTCTATGGCATGCTTGTTAGGCTTGACTATTCAGTTGTTATTAACATATTTGGGAAAATTATCAGATAACCGGTTTTGTCATAATTGAGATTTAGAGAAAAATGGTGGAATGGGGGAGAGTTGGGACAGTGCCAATACTCTCCCCACATGTGTTGCATTTACCCAGATTTATTTTTATTAAGACAGAAGAACTTGTCTAGAGCAATTTTCAACAGAGATTGAATATTTTTAGGCTTTAATAATTATTCATTGTCTAATAAAATTAGATATCAGGAAATCTAGATGGGGAGAGTTGGGCCATCAGGCCGAGGTGTAAGTCTGACAGCAAGCTAGAGTTACAAGAGGCCTCAATTCAGGATTAAAGACTTCTATGACCACCATACTACAGGTTGAAAATATTATGGCCTCAAGTACAGCTTTACCGAACCTGATATATCGTAATGGCCCAAGTCTCCCCCCTGAATGGCCCAAGTCTCCCACTTGATGGGGAGAGTTGGGCCAAATGTTTTCCAATTTTCATAGGGCTGTAGCTCATATGTTCTTGGGCAAATATCAATGCAAACCTAAAAATATTTTTCTTAAATATTTCAAGATACAATACATGCATTAAGCATGTTTATATAATCATTACTTTTAGCAGGAGGTGCAAGAACGTAAAAAGTGGCCCAACTCTCCCAAGCTTCCCCTACCTTTCTGGACCTACGGCTTGGGTGTAGAATTCAACAGGTTTCATGTGAAAAAGTTATATACAACATGACTTGGGTCCTAAAATGTAAAAAATGGCAGATGTCATGTCAAAAAATTTGTTTTTGATGTACCATCAGTTGCTTTATATGCTGTTATGAGTAAGTATCAAAGAATGTGTATACGGTTTGTGTTAATTTTGAAGATTGAGACATATCTCAAGGTAAAACAGAAACATTTGTTTCATTAACCATAATTGGTTTTCAGAATGTGAGGCTTGAATGCGATGTCAAAAAAAGTATGTCCTCTCCTACCCATAGAAAAAACATTAAGTGTTTTGCAGGAAAAACAAGCTATTTGTTTATCTTTTGCTCAATCATGTGCCTTTACAAGTATGTGGCCAATACAAGTTAAAAAGATATCCATCCCATGTTCAATTGTTCATACATTTTCTTAGAAATTAAAATTCATTTTGTCAAAAAATGTCCTCTCCAACACATCAGAAATTTTGCTCTGATTCGTGCGTTTTAACACTGGATTCATTGAAGAAACGGCCATGGTTGTACAAACTAAGTAAACCTGGATGCCTAAAAAGGGTTTATAAGTATTGAAAATGTCAAATATATTGTCTTTCGTAATCTATTACACTATTTTGAGAAAATCAAATTGAGAAGAAAGTTGATTTATTTTGTGTCATATATCAATATAATTGTAATTTTTCGCTATTAACTGAATGACTTTAAAGGATAGTAACCAAATATCTTGTTAATGGAGCCATCAAAGATGATTTTTCCAAAGGCGCCTGATTTTTGGTAATTTTTGGCGGTTTTTTGCTACAAAACACTATGTTTGACACAGCCGAACACCATGAGTTTCAATCGTACAGTAACAAAATTTGACATGGGGTTAATAGGATACCTAGGGATTATTAACCATGGAAATCATGTGTCTTTTGAGACTGGTACCCTACTCAACAGAAACTTTCAGGGTAATGGCAAGCCAGATTTCTGTAATTTCGTGATAAAAATGGTTTAAAGAAAGTGTGGCATGTTTATTCAACATTTAAGTTTTGTATGGATTTTGATGTTATTATGTAACAACGTGGCTTGATTTCCAAGAATAAGAATGGGTGAAAATTGTTTCCGGATGGATATTTTTCCTGATAAACAGTTTTTTCAAGAATCAACCCTTGCCTACTTTAAGTAGCGGTATTTTGGTAGTAAACCACCAAATCACTTCAGTCCTCTTTGATTATAGAAACAGTAATATGTTAATTTTATGATAAAATGATGGAAATTCTCAAATTTCAAACTTTATTTTGACCCCCCCCCCCATGAGACACTTTTAGTGCAAATACGGTAAAACTGCCCAAGTACGGTATATTTTGGAAGCACTATTATGTTCTAACTTCTAACCTTTCAAAATTGGCATATTCCTGTCATTTGGTCCTTCGTGGATTGCTGCAAATGGCTGTCTGTTTTCATGGCGCTGGTGTCAATGAAGCATGACCAGATCATCTGCCAATCAGGGCTAACTTCTTAATGTTTTGTAAACAAACCCACGTGGTGAAAATCACGTGCAGACCGCAGGGCCTTCTATAGTTTATGTATTTTCTTTGTTTCTAAATGTGGATAATGAATGTATGTGTGGCTTGTTTATGAATGAATTTTCGGATAATGCTTCACAGTTTTTCTGGGTTTTTTTAAAATACATTATAATTTTATTGTAAATAATTGCGAAGTTGATAAAGGCAAATACGCCTGCATTGGCGTCAGCCTGCCATAAATTTGTGTTGTTGTAAATAGAAAATGTAAATATCACTGTATATATGTTCAAATTATGGTCAATAAATACTTACTAAATACTTACTTAAAATGCATGTGTTTTTGTTGTTTTAAAAAAGGATTGTTTTTAATGGCCTGAACCTGGGTGTTGCTGGAAGAGTTTCCATGAATTTAAATGGGGAAATTATTCGCAAGGGTTTCCAATTTGTAATCCTTAATTTCCAATTGCCTGATATACTTCATCTGTAAAACTGACAATTCAGCAGTTAGTAATTATGCTTTTTAAAAACCATTATAAATTAGAGTGTAGCAAAATTAAGGCTCCGAAGAAATCAGGCAATTTATTTTATGGCTTTTCATGTTAAAGAGTATCAAATCCATACTGCCACCACATAAAACATACCCCCCCCCCCCGCTGCTTTACTGCTCTTTGCTGGTCAGCTGATCACTACTCCTCTATATTATTCTCACCGTTCCCAAAAATTCCTTGCCATTCCTACTATCCCCCACTGTTCTTAGTGTTTTATCATGCAGAAAAGAGTCAGCCCAAGGAAGAAAAGAAACAAAAGATGAAAACACAGGATGCGGTATTGACATACGATCACATCATTTTGTCCTATTGTGGGTTTCATTTAATTGCAAATGTCAGAGAGAAGAGTGCCTTAAGCACTTCTTGATATCTATGATGAAAATAGCCTGTATCCATTGCAGCTATTTCTGTTCTACTGCAACAATATTACATGTGGTGCAACGGCCTTTCCTTGTGAAGTAATAATGGCAATTTGTCTGGCCAAGATATTATCTCATAATACTGCTGTCAAGAGTATGTCATTGTTACCTACCAATGGATGACATACCATTGCGCATAAATATGGAATACTTCCGCTATCTCCATAGATATTGATACACTCCTGCTCATAAAATTTAATATGGAATACTTTTTTAGAAAAAAAGTGTAAAATAGTGAATTTCAGAGAATTAATATAAGCAAGGTCCATTGTAAAGGTCAAATCATCTTCTCTAATCACTCTTTGATAGCCTCAACTACATTATTTGCAATAATTTAAAATTTTTATTTGAATGCACGTCACCCTAAAAAACCCCCTGAATTTTCATAATATTTTTGTGCTGCTGTAACTTTTTCTGGGATTAACGCTGCAGCATGCATTTTAAATGACAGCATGTTCTTGCCTTTAGCGGTCATTGGAAGTAGTTACCATTGAATCAGACCATCAAGTGCTCCAGCAGAAAATGCTAAAGTTATCAATTTCAATGGAGAATGTTGAAGTATTCCATATTTATGAGCGACGGTGTAACTTGGGCTACTTCTGCTGGAGCACATCATGGTCCAATTCAATAATAACTGCTTGCAATTACTGCTGTACATGTAGGGAAGAGCATGTCACCATTGAAAAAAAAACCCATATTATAGTGTCAACCCAAGGAGGAGCTATAACAGTGTGAAAGATGGCGCATCCAACCAAAATTTCAAAATTCTTGCTAAAATGGAAGTTGTGGCTTTAAAATAGTGTTATTAGAGAAGATAACTAGGCATTTACACTTCTCACATTATTTAAGGGAGCAAGGCTGCAATCATATTCAGTTCTAGTTATGGCTGTTTCAAATAAACAGTCAAACATAATGACCTTGAAAGGATGTCTGTGACAGAAATTTAATGACAAAACTTGGAATCAGCACATCAGATGTGAAGACAGACCAAGAGTAAGGTTTAAAATTAGGGTTGCAATTAGGGTTAGGTAACTTAGGTTTATGGATAGGGTAAGGGTTTGAGTTGAGGTAGACCCTGTATTTTTTCATTAAATTTCTGCTACCAAGCTCCCCACGTGTTAATTGTCTCTGATATTTGATGTATGGTATCTCACTGAAACATGAAAAATCTTTGCTCCCTTAATTTATGTTAATAATTTACAGTGTACTATGTATGGTCCTTGGTTCCTATTGAACTATAGATTACCTGACGAATCAGTGACGATGCTTGTAGGGTTTACAACAAAAGTAAGTCCTGAAAAATGTTTTAAAATTTCACGATTGTCTCAATACCTTTTCTGTTTTGTTAAAGTGAGAATGGACAAACTTCAAGGTTATGAGAGTGCACCATATTTTCATTTAAAAATCACACAATTGCTCCTTTGTCAAATATCATGTTTGCAAACAGATCTGACACCATCACAGATGCAGAGCTCTTTGCACTGAGACAATGGGTCAGCTTGCATAACATTACTAAGC
Organism: Platynereis dumerilii; assembly: GCA_026936325.1. Taxonomy (NCBI): domain Eukaryota; kingdom Metazoa; phylum Annelida; class Polychaeta; order Phyllodocida; family Nereididae; genus Platynereis; species Platynereis dumerilii. Next base: position 27,411,291 of record JAPTHN010000008.1, on the reverse strand, counting down.
ATTGTATTGCGAAAGAATCGCATGTCACATGCAAAATGCCATTTCAATAGAGCTCGCCCTGTTAGATCCCAGCTGCTCGTCTAAGCTTTTTACCTTCAGCGAACGAAGTTCGAAGAAGGTATTGTAATCACTTGGGTAAAAATGCTGTCCGTCCGCCGGGCGGACGGGCGTGCGGGCGGTCGGGCGGCGGGCGGATAGATCGTTTCCGGCCCAGCACTCGGCCTCTATTGAATGTACGTGGATGAAATTTGGTACACATCTAGCCTGTATGGTCTAGTTGTGCCTTTTGATGGTCTGACGAATACGTCTTAAATACTTTTTGAAATAATTAACAAAATGTAAAAATTTTTTTTTTTCGTTTCCGGGCCTAGGCTCGGTCATTATTGCATGTGCATGAATGAAATTTGGTACACATGTGGCCTATATGGTCTAGTTGTGCCTTTTGATGGTCTCATTGACAGATATTTTATACTTTTTGAAAAAATGAGAAAAACTATAAAAACATGTTTTTTTTGTTTTTTGGGCTAAGACTCGGTCACTATTGCATGTACATGGATAAAGTTTGGTACACATATGGTCAATATGGTCTATTTATGCCTTTTGAAAGGTCTGATGGAAAATATTATATACTTTTTCAAACATTAAAAAAATAATAAAAATTTATTTTTTGTTTCTGGCACAACATCCGGTCACTATTCCATAATTATACATTGATGAAGTTTGGTACACATATGGCTTATATGGTCTAGTTGTGCCTTTTCATTGTCTGACAGATGGCTCTTCCATAGTTTCTGTAATATTGAGAAAAAATATTTAAAATAAACTTTTTTTATATCGGAGCCAAAACTTGCCCACTATTGCATATACAGTAATGCAATTTTCTAAACAAATCACCTATGGAATGTACCAGTGCTTTTTGATGCGTATAACACTTTATGAATCATTGGAAAAACTTCAGAAAATTATAACAGCGTTATATTTTTTGGTTTTCAACCGACACCTCATAACCTATACTTTGTACATGCATGAAACTACACCATAATATGCGTAAATTAGTCTAATAAGGCCTTTCCATGATTTTACAAATCCTGACAAGCAGATGGGAAGATGGCAGGGCAGCGGGCAAATAGAAATAATTGAAGGCCACCACTCGACCGCCATTGCATACCTATCAGCAATTTCGTAATGCACCAATTTTATGATATTATTGTAATCTTCTAAAGGTGTTATTCGCTGAAGGTTTGCTGCTGCGCACTGCGCAGCCTATGTTTTTAGATCTCAACAAAATAGTTCTATGTTGGAAAAGCTGGGGTCTGACTGACAAGTTATTGTTTATATTGCAAAAGCTACAACTTCAAAGGTTTACTATAGTTATACGTTAAAGAAGCACATCAGGTGTAAGGCAGTTAGACAGTTCATTTTTTGGGTTCTAACATGTATTTTTGTCAGTTAGAACCAGAAAATTAGGTGTCTTACTCAAAGGTGAGAGCAGTCAGAATTGTTTTGATATGAGTAATTATATGATGATCAATATTACCTGCTAAGGCCAATAAAACTCAATATTTGTTGACTCAACATCCACTATTTGTTATATTCTGTACCTCAATTTTCAGACTTATAAATATTTGTAAAACACTGGTTTTTCTGAAGATACCTACTTTTTTTATATGACATATACCTAATTTTTCCCATTATTTACAATGGGCATATTTATAAAATGATAGATTGACATTTCAAGAAGTTAGTTTTCCTCCTAACTGGGCCTTCCCTTAAATAATAGGCAATTAAGTGCATGGCTGCTGCTGAGAGGATATATAGGGCACGCCAATATCACTCTCCACACACCAATAACACTTTTAAGACACCAATATCATCATTTATTGGCTTGTCATGTGACTGATCTCCTGGTACGTGATTTGCCTTAAATTTTTGATGCAGAATATAATAGAATATCAAGACAAAAGAAAACATATTTACGATAATGAAAAAAAAAATTATCTTTTTTTCTGACAAATTGATGCTGTGATTTCCAAGAAACCATTTCATAAACTTATACTGGTGTTATATAGGCCACTTTGTTTTTCAAAATGGAGAAACATTAATTCATAACTGCTGCTGGTGATGGCGGATGATGGCTGTACTGAGTATCTCCAGGCACCTCAGATAAAAGATGAGATTTTTCATTATAAATAATATGATATTTTTCTTTTGCTTACTGTAAATTGTTACTTTGGCCATTCTGTACTTTGGCCATCAGATGAGAAAAATATGCAACTTCCCATATCTATCAAACTGATACTTGGAAATTTCTTTCTGCTAGTATTGAAATCTTTAGTGCTCGATATGGGACCCTAAAGTCTGCAATAATGGATTACTGCATTATGAATTATACAGAATAATGGATGAATATGATTTACTGATTTAAATTGCCACCAAAGGGATTGATAAATCGCCACAAATGGGAAGTCACTGAGTAGGATGTAGAAGACCAAAAAAAGAAGCAGACTCCAGAGAAAGTTCCATATAGTACAATTCAAAATAAAGTACGATTACACCAACAGGAAGGAATAATCAGTCACTACTTTACCCTTTCACACTATTTTGGCTCCCCCCAAATCACTTCCTACCTTTACCTACGTAAAACAGCCTTTTAAAATTACATTAAATTCATATTAAACCAACAACAATTCAAACTCAATCACCCCCATTGAGTCTTCATAGAGTTCTTATAGGCTAGTATGGGATAAGGTTGCAGTGAGGAGTTTAAGGTAATTGCAAGGAGATTTGGGGTGGAGAGGGAAAAGGTGGCTAAAATAGGTAAACAGAGGACTTCAGACAGAAAATGTTCTTACTTTTATTTGGTTTGTACCGTATATCTCTATTGAAAAACTGCAAGGACAACGACCTGCGGGTTTCATCCTCAAAATCTCTGCATGTCTGCATCTCTACATCTCTACATCTGCTTGGGTTATTTGTCTATTCATCAGTGGTTCTGGTGGAGGCCATTTTGGAATGAAGCGGACTTGCAAAGAAGTGTATTTTGCAGGGAAGTGTCTTCTTTGTTCTGGTTGGTCAAGTGCAAGACATGCTGCAAACTGGTCAAGCAAATGGAACTCAGTTTGGCTTGAAACTCCAACTGCATCTTTCTACAAGAGTTTGAGTGTGTTCTTCACAATAGCAGTCATTATTGAATTAACCATCATGTGCTCCAGCAGAAATTGCTGAAGTTATCAACTTTTATGGAGATGGATGAAGTGTTCCATATTTATAAGCAGCGGTGTCTATTTTAAAACTATAGTATATCTACTTAATGTTGCAGACCGCACAAAAAGGATAACAAAACCATTTCTTGTCATAAAGAACAGGAAAATGTTAAAATACAAACGTGAAAAGTGCTGCATGACTAGTGTTTGTCTATTTATATGAATCTAAAACATTATTCACTGACATGATCTTATTTCCGTGTGTCATTATGAAAATTGCATATTGAATTACAGATGACTCCAAGTTGAATTAAACATGCTTTGGTTTTAGATAGACTAAAAATATGGAATAAATGGTAGTAAATGTCAACAGATTCATTATACTTTTTGATAGAGATATCATTTTGCATTATGTTATCTTGCATCGGACCACCCCCCCCCCCCCCCCCAATATTAACATGAAAGCTGGGCCACGGGTTTTCAGAGTGATGTGGAGCATCGGGGAGTGCCACGCATTTGCCGCACACTCTAAAAAATGTCAGGACAAAATTGGTTTTTTAGATTCAAAATGGTTTTTTGAAAAACTAAACATTTTAAAAAATCCATTTTTTTTTTTTTGCATTGAAATTTGGTTTTTCAAAAAACCATTTTGAATCTAAAAAACCAATTTTGTCTGAAATTTTTTAGAGTACATGTTATCACTGTGTACCATTTCCTCTATGCGAAGCGACCAAGTTAGTCATAAAATGTTAAATTTTGGACAAGAAACCAATTCCATTGCAATACAACATAGCCAGTATGAACGTTTATGACATCCTGATGTGAAATTACAAACATTAAATATTTAGCCATCAAAAGATTTGACGATTCTAGTAAAGACTAAAACTGCCTAATCTCCCAGAAAACTGAACAGATTGATTCCAAATGGTTTATATCTATTACTTTTACTATAAGACAGCATACTGACTATATGGCAAAGTTTGTTGTTTGCTCTATATATATGAGAACTAGCAAAATGTAAACAAAAAATCCTTAATTAGGTCACTTGGTGAGTACACAGAGTTATGCTCCCCTGGGGGAGTTACAGATACGCCCCTGATAACTCAATTCTCATTTTTGTAAGTGGTTTATGAAAAAAAAGATATTGATTACACACCATTCGGATCTTACAGCCAGGAAATCTGAAATGCAAAAAGAGTGGACTGCTGCACTATGAATATGGCACTTTGTGTGCCATCATGCTGATGATCTGTCATTATCATACCCATACTTTCAATGTTAATTTGATTAAAGGAGGCTAATCCCGCTTGTTGGTAACAAGCAAACGAAAGGATTATACTTCTGATTTTTACTCTAAAATCATTCATGACAATTCAAATGCCCTTCTCTAACAACTTCTATGTTTACCATGTTGAATGTAGAGAAGATGACACTTCACCAGCTGTCATGAGTCACGAAGTGTCATTTTCACAGTGCAACAGAACCACACTCCGATAAAGATCAGATTGCCTGACAAAGCTATGGTTTTTCAGCAAATCATTGTGAATTTTAAAAAATGGTGCAACTTTTAAAGTTAACTTACCCTGTCTCTCCTATTTTGTCTCCAAATACTTCTTACAATAGGCATTTTTCACTGCCATGCCTTCCCATCCAAGTGCTAAAGGTTTATTTCCATAGATGAATTAGATTATTCTATTCAAAATTGCTCTTTCCATAGCTGAATTAGATTATTATATTCAAAATTGCTCTTTCCAGAGATGAATTAGATTATTCTATTCAAAATTGCTCTTTTCATAGATGAATTAGACTATTCTATTCAAAATTGCCCTTTCCATAGATGAATTAGACTATTCTATTCAAAATATCTCTTTCCATAGATGAATAAGATTATTTTATTCAAAATTGCTCTTTTCATAAATGAATTAGATTATTCTATTCAAAATTGCCGTTTCCATAGATGAATTAGATTATTCTATTCAAAATTGCTTTCAACATGGCAATGACTTTTCAATAATTATAAGTGGGGTTTTGGATAAATTTGTTCTTATTTTAGCTAATTCAAAGTGATTTACATTTAAAGTGAGCTGGGAAGAGAGGGCAAGGAGGGGTGAGAGTAAGAACTGAAGGGTGTGGCAGATTGTCAACTCACTTTCCAATGATACCATTGTGAGATATGCACCTACAATCTATCAGAGACATGTATTTCTACAGCAAAAACGGGATGAAATATCAAATTGAAGGTCATTTAGATATCTATACAGTGTTGTTACTTGAGGGTCAGGTGCAGGGATACTCCTGACATTACCGGATTGTATCAACGCTTAACTCGGGTTATCCTAAAGTAGTTACGTCATTTTCTGATATTGTATCAATGCTGATTGCTGAACATGAGTTAGATAACTAGTTTTAATTAACTGAACTCATGTCTCAACATGGCAGAATTGTTTGGCAGCAACCTGGTCAAAATATATGTTATAGGAGTGACATATATACTGTTTACATGTAATTTCATACTCTCAAAACATAGTTCCATATTTATGAGTAAGAGTGTAGAATTGGCCCAATTCGCTTCTTCAGAACAGCAGCTGTTTTGGCAAAAAGCCTTCGGCTGGGGCTTAAGACATCTTGTGTGGTGGGAATTATATCTCATTCACTACATGGAAAAGCTTAATGCGCTTTTTCGGGAAAACGCTTCCCAAAATAAGACGATGAACTTCAACTTCATGAAGACTTGAGGTTGCTCATAGTCTTTTGCTCAAGATACAAGAAGAGGATGATGATTGGGGATTTATTTCCTGTATTCATGCACTAGGTAGGCTTAGTAGGACAGGAAGAGGATAAGACAATGAGACAAAGGTTGATTGAAACCGCTGTCCAACAATGACAGGGGCAGCAAATTTGCAGGATGAATAGAATTGAGTTATGTCAGAGCTGAAATTGTCTGGTACTGCATCTCTCCTCTGATTGGTTGCTTTACAATTTGGAAATTTTAACTTAGGATGCAATTAGGAGGTTTGGGAACTGGTTGAAATGATCTCCCGACATAACTATGAGTCGGACATTTGGATGGACATGGCGAATCTGATCGACAAAATTTGCTATTTTTAGCATTTAGAAAAGCTGTAATCACACAACTTGTACAACGTACACAACAAGCAAAGGGCGTTCAACAAAGTCGGTCTCAGTACCAAGTCCGAACTCATCAAAGCTTTAAAAAATTACAAATTCACTGAAGAAGGAGCAGGTGCTCTGATCCTTCTTATCCGCCACAACCTGTTTACAACTGCGCTAAAAGTAGCGCAGAAGATCTGAAAATAATTTCTTCACCAACCTACAAAGTTAGTCCCTCAAACACAGACATACTATGTTGACAATAAACAAAGACAAATAACACCTAAGCAAGCCTCGATATAGCCCGATAAGGTGCTGTGGAGGCGTAAAACACAAACACACACACACATTCTTCATTTGAATTCTGTCTGGATAGTGGACTCTCAACAGTTCCTCTGTCTCTGTTCGGGACTGACAAGTGGCATCAGATGATCAGAATGCTGACAGTCCCTGGAAAATCGAATTGGGTCAACAACAAGTTGATCTGTTTTGACCAGATCACAAGATTAGGTCCCACAACAGCTGTCCATATTACTACAACAAACTACTTTCATAAAGCATGGTTGCTGGCAAAGATCCAGTCCACTGCCTTGAATGAAAATGTTTGGAAATCATGAGACAAAAGAAAGTTTTGAAACTTAAGCGTAAACTTTCGCTTTTGAAAGGGATGATTTTACTCTTCAGAAGTTTGATGGCATTCAGTATACTTATGACATTTAGTGCATGTTAAATTGTGGTCAGAAAAGTGTCCAAAAAGAATGCTCTCTCACTTATTCACGTGTCCAGACAAAGCCAATGTTTTTGCTTTGTGATATAAAAAATGCTCATTTGTACAATAATATGTATTTATTCTGTTCCTTTATAGAGATTTATTAACTAGGACAAAAATATAATTTACAATTTCATAAAAGCCGTATAACACTCAACAAAATGCCTTGTCCATGCCACAAGTGGCCCCCTCCATACTTGCATTATATGTGAGCTACAATGTACACATCTTCCATGATAAAAAATAGTTCCAACTTATTTTGGTATTTACAAGCTGTCTGCTTAAAGTTGAAGTCAACCAAAGTCAGATTAGACACTTACATAGTTTTAGGAAATAAACTAGACCATCAACAAATGATGGAACTGTCCTGGTTTCTTCCAGACACTGTCCGATTTCTTCTAGAGACTGAAATTCTGTTGACCACTAACAGGAGCTCGCGAATTTTGCACCCTAGGTGGCAGCAAGTAGCGGTCAACTTGTAGACAGATAGTTCCTTGCATAATAATCTTTGGAAAATGTGTATTTTGTGTTCTAAATTAGATGTTGAAGTCCAGGTTTCACCGTCGTGGAGAAATATGCTAACTACGAATGCATTCAATGCTCTTATTTTCATCTTCATACTTGCTTTGCTGTCAATTTACTCTTTGTATTTATGGCTTGTCCTTGAAATTCTTTCTTTTGATGTTTCTTCCAAATCCTGTCTGCTCCCTAGATATTTACATTTTTTCCCGTTATCATTTCTGTTTTGTTGTTCCACCTTTAATTATCATATTTCTCCACTAATATAATCATTATTACTTGTTTTTGTTTTTAAAGGGAACTACCGGTACTTTAAAAAGTTATTTAAAAAACTGTTGGTTTATTTTTGATGACTGATTTGTACTTCATTCTTATTTTCAAATATATTGTATCATGTTGTCAAAAGAAAATAAAAAACTTCAAAACTCAAACTTCAACTTCTTTCTATTCTATACTTTTCTGTCTTTCCCTTATACTGTCCAGATAGTTTAATTATGTGTTTTTATTTGGTTAAAAAAATGCTATGAATCTGAATCTGAATCTGACAGCAACACATTTCATTTTGGCCAAAACTGAGTCATGTGTCAGGACAATCAGAACCTTAGCAAAATAATAGTTGGCATTATTACAACAACAAAATTGAATTTTCAAGTGCGGTTCTCAGTATTACGATATATTAAGCATTTTTTAAGCAGATGCCCATCGTAAAGTTGCACTAGGTTTTTCTACACATCAATTTCTGATAAACAATATCGTGATAACAACATATTTTTCCAGGTCCCAGTTCATTGGTACGATCTGGTCATAACAAGATATGCAGAGGAGAAATGAACTCAGTTCTTATTTCTTCACATTTCATAAATCTAATTACATGTCAGTTGTTGACAGCTGAGGAGTTTGCATCAGTGTGAATGACTTATGCTAGTGAAGATCTCTCAGCTCCAGTCCTGAAATAAATTGCCCAATACTAATTCTAGTGATGCAGACCGGACCACCTCAAAGAGGGTGGTCGGATATTTACAAAAGTAGTCCAGTCCTGGTCTGGTCCAGGATGAGGTGGTCCGATTTTATTGCCGGACTGGTCCAGAAGCGATCCATCGCCATTTCAAAAGTTATGATAAAATGAGGGAGAAAAGATGCACACTGGACCGGTTTATCGTAGGTGGTCCGGTATTTTGGCGGTCCAGGGCTGGACCGCGGACCGGACCGGTCCAAGGTGGTCCGGTCTGCATCACTAACTAATTCCAAGACAACTGAGTGAAATAAGTACAGGTTATTCACCTAGGGAATGTGTGATTTATCCAGCCACAGCTTTAGCCCGAGCTGTAATTGACACATAAGTAATAGATAACGCCCTCGTTTGTGATGATATGCAATACATCTGAGGGCTTTAGCCCACTGCTGCAGACAATCTCTAAATAGTGCCCAATTTTAAAATTGGGCATGATTATTTCTCCTATTGGCAAATTATTTTAACTATTGGCAAATTATTTCTCCTTTTGGGAAAATCCTTAAACTTTGCCCAAAGGAGCAATTAGCTATTCTAACTATTGGCGACCTATTGTTCCTATTGGCACACTTTGCCTATTTACTATACTAACTATTTGCACACTATTCTAACTATTGGCATAATTTGTCCATCTCTAAATATCTTTTCGGGTCACTTATAACATTAACAAATAGTTAAACCGTGCCCGTTCCTGCAATTATCGCCCACTTTCGGTATTAAAATGCGGGACACATCAGCGGAAAATACCGAAAATGTGGGATTCGGTTTTTTACAATTTGCGTGACTTCTAGTAAAGATACAGACTTGATCTTTTTACCATTAAATTCGGCTTTAAAAGAGCTATTTGAAAATGTCAGTGTCATCGCAGTAGCTTGAGGAGAAAGTTTTCTAGAATTTATTGATTTTTACTTAATAAATAATTTATAGGCCTAAAGCCCTAAACATATAATCAAATTCTGATCTATAAGCCTATGGCCTAACAGACAGCTCCACATATTACGTTATGGACTCCTAATTGATTTTATTACTATTTTTGTCTCCAAGTAAGATTTTCAGTTCACTAGTTAGACAATTGTGTTTTTTCTCTGCCCACCCTGGTCACATTTGCAACCCACTAAAAACTTTAATATTGTACATACTCGAACATTACATCAGAGTAGGCCTCACATGTAGGCCCATTCACCAAAAAATAATAATAAACTATATATAATTATGTAAATTTTCTTTGAAAAAAATTACTGGCATTTCCAATAGGTTGTAGAACCCCATCAAGGAACATAATATTATATATTCACCTCTGAAACTATAAACTTAAAAAGTTTATTAATTAAAATTTCATTCAAGTTTAATTTGGTTGAATTAGTCAGATTAAATATTTTGTTTTGATGGAATTTTTTTATATTGCTACGAATCTATATTCAGGCAAACTGAAAACATCTCTCCAATACAAATCTAACAGTGAAAAAATTAAGGCTCTATCAAGAGTGCACAGATTATTAATTTTCAATTTTACTTTTAACGAATATTTTGACATTTTCCAAGCCATGAACTTGTAGTCTAGTGGAATGAATAGCTCTATCCAAGACGAATCCAATGCTGAAAAAATTTCTGCTCTATCATAATTAGAAGTCCTTCAAATAAAAAAAAACCTCAGGCTGGCTCTCCCAGTGTCAATTATAAAAAAAAAGAAAATAATTACGCGATCCCGCATCCCGCAACCGCGTCCCGCATTTCAGAAAAGACTTCATGGGCGATAATTGCAGGATTGGGCACAAATCAAATTCACTATTTGTGAATGTTCTAAGTGGCCCGAAAAGACATCCATGAGCGATAATTGCAGAGATGGGCATGGTTTTTTCTTTGCCAATATCTAAATCAAGTCTTTTTGACTATTTTAGATATTTGGAGATTGACAATTTAGAGATTGGCTGACGCACCCGGGGATTATTCTGCCCTACAAAGGTAAACTATACAGTAACTGCAATAATCATGTTTTATAGAAAAAGCCATTCAAAGTTTTCCCTGTGATCCAGCAAGTATAAAATGAGAAAAATCACTAATCTTTGCCCACATTTTTGAAAAAGAAGTGCAGATTGCCTTGAAAGTATATTGCAGTGTTGTTTACCTTTGTAATAACTTGCCTTTGATGGAGTTTCAAACAGATTATCCTACAGAGCTCTAACAGTATCTGCATTTTCCAAGTAATGAAACATGCGAATCTCCAATTTTCTTCAGTTATATAACATATACTGGTGTTAAATGCTTCTGCGGCTTTGTTCATAGGCTTACTCGTGTTTAAATTTTTGTTATTGAAGAATTTCAATTTATAAAGGAGATTCTGTTTTTTTTCTCTAAGACTTAATTCATACAGAGGTAAACTTCAGTATCTGCACAATGATGCTGTAGATGCTGTAGTTCACCTCTGTATGCATCAATATTTTGCTGATACAGTGCTGTACTGTAAATTGTGCACCCAGATATCTCGGTATCCAGAGGAGTTGGGATTTTGAAAATTTACCACAAGATAAATCTTGAAGTAGGTGATACAAAAGTGCCATTAGTCCAATTTCGACCGAAAGTGCAGTTACTGTAGTTTATCTTTGTTGGGCAGCATTGCATATCATCACAAACAAGGGTGTTAAATCTCTTTGTTTGCCTTTTAATCCTTCTTCTTTGACAGCATTTCATCGTAATTGTTGCAAATTCATGTTCCTCAGTTCATTTGAAGATTGGCAGCCCTGTAGGCAACAGGTCAGAATTATTTGTTCTCAGAAAATAATACAATACATTAATGCTTCAGATAGATATATATATATATAAATAGATAGATAGATAGATAGATAGACAGATAGAAAGATAGATAGATAGATAGATAAATTGACAGATAGATAGATATATCTGTAGATAGATAGATAGATATATATAACACAGTAAATTAATTTCATAGATTAATTTGATAGATAGACAGACAGATAGATAGATAGATAGTGCAGCCCTCTCTGCCAAGGTCTCTTTGGTGAGGCTGATTAGAACAGTCGCTGATCAAAATCTTATTTTGAAAGGTATAAAATACATTAGAAAATATAATAGAAAGCAAGGAGCAGGGGTTCAGGGGAGGCAGCCCCCGAAATAAGAAGAAGCAGGGGTTCGGGGATCGCAGCCCCAAAATTAAGAAGAAAAAATAATTCTTTGACCTCGCCTGGTAGGGCCAAAGTTTTTATTCTGCTGGTCCGCTATTTTTTTGGCAGCTTGCCTATCCAAAATGTACTTTTTTATCAAGTGACCTAAAATTTGATCATTATTTTCAGATATTGGTATAAAAAAGTGTGAATACAGCCTTTTTATAGAGATCAGTTGCACTTGATATAATCTTCCTCCTTGTTTACTGTCTATGTTGTTCAGTTTTAATCCTTTGTTGGTCAGTTTCTTTTCAGTGTTTCCTTCAATTTTGTCAACTTGTAGTCAGCGAAGCATGCAATATCGTGGTCAGGTGTATGAGCTGTGATATCCATTATATCAGAGTGAAATCCTGCCTTCTGATTGGCCAAAAAAGCAAACAGTGGTATAAGGCTTTTTTCCAATCCAATGGTGTATGGAATACACACTTGAATCCGTGCACTCTTACTGACCTGAGGTTCGAGACAGGTGATTACAACAAACAGTCAATGCCATACAGTGCAAAACAAGATTATCCAGCTTGCAATTTTGTAAAAAGGGCCTCTTAAAACTCTGTCAGAACATAAGAATATGTGGCATCCATTTATCCACATGACATAATATCATATTCTTCCCTACAGCGATCATTAGAAGTAGTTACAATTGCTTCGGATCATGTGCTCCAGCAGAAGTTGCCAAAATTATCAATATCCACGGAGATTGCTGAAGTATGTAAATATGTGTACAAGTTTAATGTTAAGAAAGAAAAGAAAAAATAAGACAAAAACATATTCAACAGTTTATTCAGACATTTCATGTCGTCATAATAATATTTACAATGGTTTTGATGTTCATTGCTAGCCACTGTTAAAAAATCTAAAATCAGAATAAAAACACTGTAATTAATGTCATATATCACAGATTTTTCCCTGGATTACAGTGTTTTGTAATGATTTCGTTTTTGCAGTGTTCATCGACAAATGCAATTCTAAGTAAATCATACCTATTCTATACTCTATAAATAATCTATTAAGCACAGTTCCGCGTTGGTATCCTGAATTTCTTTGGTAGACCGCTAAGTGACTGCATATCAGCTGGAAATATAAAAGAATATATGATTTGCCTACAGCTTTATTTTCAGATTTTCTTTTGCTTTCTTATGTGCTGGGCGGTGTCAAGCACACCTGTCTCAAGCACATCACATCAAGTGGTCTGAGTACAGACCTATCTTGGGAATATAACCTGCAACTAATTAAGTTAATTGGACTCGCCTTACAATGATTTTTCTTCAAGATCACGTGCAATGGCCCATAAAATTGTTATATAGTTATTCATGCTGTTAAAATATTAGTCAAATATGTTAGACATGATTTGAAAGGAACAATCAAAAGATTAAATATCTTGCAGCCATATATAAAGAAAAGTTTATGCATAGGCTATCGGTGACATGATATAAAATATTAGAAGTATAAAAAAATGTTTACAGTAGGGCTGCTAGGGCACCACTATTACTTTAACAAAATCATAGCTTCCAGGCATTCAGTTTTTGCAGAAATTTTCTGTAGAATCCAAACATAGGCGTATCGCAGAGGGGGGCAGGGGGGGGGGCGTTTGCCCCCCCCCAAAAGTTTGGGAAACAGTAAGATTCGGGCAAAAAGGCTAACAAATTTGGGCAGATGATTTAATAATCACTATTGAAAATTATTGATTTCCAGGCAATTTCATTTGAAATGGTATTAAATCTAGATCTTGAAATTCGGGCAAATGTTGCTCGCCCTCCCAAAAATCGCGCGGGCCGTACGCCTATGAGAAGTTGTATGAAGTATTTGGGGAAACATACGAGGGGTTTTCCATAAGTTCTGTCCAAGTTATCATAACTTTTGATATATATTACAGGAACACATGAAATTTGGGTCAGTAAATAATTATGTAATATGCAATTGATTTGCAAAATATCAGATTTTAGTAGTAAAAATAAATGGCTTTTTGGTTGCCATAGAAACCTGAAGACTTGGAATGCGGCCCAGATTTTGTAGTAATTTCTTGCCGTTAGTTTAGCACCTGTCCAACGTATTTGGCTCCACTCACTGAATCGAAGTACATCAATAATTTTTTTCTCACAACCAGCAATGGGCTTATTGTGAAGCAATGAATAACAATGGAAACAATATTATTAAACACATTTAGTCACTTAACTATTCATGATTCCATAGTGTCTGTTTTCCATGAGATGAGCAACTTTTATGATCGGTCAGTGAGATTACAGACATCTATGAAGTAAATACCATTTGCTTTCTAAATCTGACAGAGAGAGAAAGAAACTTCTTGAATATAGATACAAAGAAGATAGTATGAGTAATAGAACCATCAGAACTTAATAACTTAATAAAGGCTTTTTTAAAGGATTAGAGGACACATCAGGAAATCCAAGAACCAGAAAACCGCATAATGCCAACAATGTCCGCAATTTGATGACTTAAAGACATGCCTTTCAAATGGATTGAATGTATGAAAAAACACATTATGTACCAAATTGATCACTTACAGAAGTTGTGAAATAATGATGCTCGTTTTCTACATGTTTTCAGTCGAAAAACTCTCAAAATAATTAAATGTTTTGAAAAGATATTTGTGTTTCTGTCTGTTTTTATGCTCTGGGCCGCATTTCAAGACCTCTGGTTTCCATGGCAACAGAATCAGCAATTTTTTTTATTTCTCTGATCTGATTTTTGGGGGATCAATTGAAAATTACCTCAGTTTTAACTGACCAAAATAGCAAGTGTCTGCATGAAATATTGCTGAATTTAGGACCAGTTGGACAGAACTTTTGGAAAACCCCTCGTAGGGGAGACAGGGTAAGTTAACTTCAGTTGCATCCTTTTTTTCTATTCACAATGATTTGCTGAAAAACCATAGCTCTGTCAGGCAATCTGAATCTCTTCTTCTCCTTTGTTGTGCTCACATCAGTGAGGACTCGGCATTCTCAAATTTAGTCACTCCCCTCCAGGTGTCTCTGTTTCTTACCAATTTTCTCGCCTCTTCGATATCTGTAATATCAAATTGTTTCAGTTCCTTCAAGATGTTTCCCACCCATGTACACGTAAGCTGGTCTTCCTCAAGGTCTTTTAACTGGTCGAAGAAACTCATCAAGGGCTTTCGGTGCAGGTGTTTCTGACGATAATCTTAAAAGATGGTCAAGCCAATTCAGTCTTCTTTTTTTGATGGCGACACTTCATTTCTCTTTGATTTAAATG
The DNA here is from genome assembly GCA_026936325.1 of Platynereis dumerilii. Lineage (NCBI taxonomy): Eukaryota > Metazoa > Annelida > Polychaeta > Phyllodocida > Nereididae > Platynereis > Platynereis dumerilii. Next base: position 27,396,270 of record JAPTHN010000008.1, on the reverse strand, counting down.
TTCTTTTGTATAAATCTTCATTTGATATTCTGTCTGGACAGTGGACTCTAAATAGTTGCCTGCATAATAATCTTTGGAAAATGTTTTGCGTTCTGAATTAGATGTTGAAGTCCAGATTTCACTGTTGTGGAGAAATATGCTTCCTAAGAATGCTTTCAATGCTCTTATTTCATCTTCATACTTGCTTTGCTGTCAATTTACTCTTTGCATTTATGGCCTGTCCTTCCCTTCTTTTGATGTCTTCTTCCATGTCCAGTCTGCTCCCTAGATATTTACATTTTTTCCAGTTTTTATTTCCGTTTATTTCTATTCTATACTTTTCTGTCTTTCCCTTATACCGGATAGCAAATGTTTCAGTTTATCCAAAATAGAGTAAAATTACAAGACAATGAGAACCTTAGCAAGATGATAGTAGGCATCATTTAAAAACTTTTCAACAATAAAATTGAATTTCCAAGTGTGGTTCCATAAGTATTACAATATATTTAGCAGTTTTTAAGGGGATGTCCATCGTAATTTGATTTGTAAAGTTGCACTAGGTTTTTCTACACATCAATTCTGACAAACAGTATCGCGAAAACAACATATTTTTCCAGGTCCCAGTTCATTGGTACGATCTGGTCATAACAAGATATGCAGAGGAGAAATGAACTCAGTTCTTATTTCTTCACATTTCATAAATCTAATAAAAAGTCAGTTGTTGACAGCTGAGGAGTTTGCATCAGTGTGAATGACTTATGTTAGTGTAGATCTATCTGCTCCAGTCCTGAAATAAATTGCCCAATACCAATTCCAAGACAATTGAGTGCAATAAGTACAGGTTATTCACCTAGGGAATATGTGATTTATCCAGCGATGGATTTAGCCTCAGCAGTAATTAACACATGATGCTTTTCCCAATCCCATGGTGTATGGAATTCACACTTAAATCGTTGCACTCCACTGACCTGAGGTTCGAGACAGGTGATTACAACAAACAGTCAATTCCAAACAGTACTAAAAACAAGATAATCCAGCCTGCTATTTTGTAACAGGTCCTCTTAAAACTCTGTCAGAACATAAGAATACGTGGCATCCATTTATCCGTATGGAATTGTTTATGTACTATAACTATATTGCACTACAATATCTTTACCAATATATAAATGGAATGACTAAACAGGGCAACTCAGAGGACACTAATCTATTAGACAAGATAGATGAGACAAATTCTCTTATGGCCATTTTTTGCAAACTCACATTGAAACTGTGGAGGCAGTTAATCAAATATCAAAGATGTTTCAACGTTACATACTTTGCATAGGTTTGGTCCACAGTGACTACATACACAGTTCTTAGTGCTTTTCTATATATAGTTGACAGCAATTTGACTTTTGATAAATTAGTTTTTCTGAGACAAGTGCTTTCTCCAAGCCATTGTTTTGATGAAAGAAGAAATGCTCAAATGGTTCCACCATGGGCACCCATGAGCTAGGTCCACTTTGTAGGTCCAGCTATCTTCCCTAACCACTCTTTAAAGGCCTGAACTTCTATTGTAGCTTGGATTTTGAATTTGTGGTTGGATGCGACCCTCCTTCTCCTTAATAAAGTATTTTTCATTGTCATTTCATTCATTGTCATTCCTAAAAACTGTGAATTACCATATTGCAGCTGGCTGTAGTTGTTCTACCAGAGGTTGGCCCTGTATCACGGTGACATGTTCTTCCCTACAGCGATCATTTGAAGTAGTTACAATATGTCTGTCTCCATATGTAGTTCTGAATTAATGTATGGGTGGCATCTCCAAGCAATAGTAGCTCTGTTGGAATCCCATTTGCGTTTCAACAAGGTATTGGTGTTGTTGACCAAGCCAATGACTCAGATTTAATGAGTGTGTTTGTTGAATGCTTGATTGTTTGGGTCAGCTATTGATTATGTTCTCAAAACAGCAGTTCGACACAGAAAAGTGTGTTAATTAGAATCGTACAGGTTGGGGGATTATAACATGTTAACAACCCGATTATTATTAACTGTTGGTCACAGGATTTCATTCAATTTGCAAACAAACCAGATGATATGTCATTTGGTGGGCTCCCAATGACAAAAATAACCCTACCCCCTTATCGTAGTGCCACCCGATAATACCTGTCGTAATCCCTATATTAAGACAGACCTATTGCTTCGGACCATCATGTAATCCAGAAGTTGCCAAAATTATCAAAATCCAAGGAGATGGCTGAAGTATTCTGTATCTATGAGTGCAAGTGTATGTTAAGAAGGAAAAGAAAAAATAAGACAAAAACATATTCAACAGTTTATTCAGACATTTCATGTCGTCATAATAATATTTACAATGGTTTTGATGTTCATTGCTAGCCACTGCTAAAAATCGAAAATAAAAATCAAATCACTGTAATTAATGTTATATATATCACAGATTTTTCCCTGGATTACAGTGTTTTGTAATGATTTCGTTTTTGCAGTGTTCATCGACAAATGCAATTCTAAGTAAATCATGCCTATTCTATAATAATCTATTAAGCACAGTTCCGCGTTGGTATCCTGAATTTCTTTGGTAGACCGCTAAGTGACTGCATATCAGCTGGAAATATAAAAGAATATATGATTTGCCTACAGCTTTATTTTCAGATTTCAAGCACACCTGTCTCTAACACATCACATCAAGTGGTCTGAGTACAGACCTATCTTGGGAATACAACCTACAGCTAATTAAGTTAATTGGACTCGCCTTACAATGATTTTCTTCAAGATCACGCGTACTGGCATATAAAACTGTTATATTCTACACCAAAATTGTTAAGCCAATCATGCACCAGGAGATCAGTCACATGACACACCAATAAATAATGATATCTCCTCACCATCCACTATCTATATAATATATATTTTATTCTGGTAAAATATTAGTCAAATGTGTTAGGCATGATTTTTGAGAAAGGAACAATCAAGCGACTGAATAATTATCTTGAAGGCGTATAAACAAAATGCATGTGTATCGGTGACATGATATGAAATATTTGAGGCAAAAACATTTTTTTACAGTAGGGATAATTACTGAAGAAAATTGAAGTTTTACGACAATTTTTGAATATGTTATGTTATGTTAAATATGAAACCAAATCATTGATAACGAACTGAAGTCACTTGACCTAATTTACTGCTTTGGACTGTTTGATGTTGAGACCATCACTGCACTCTCCCATGCTTAATTCACTGCAGATCAGTACTTCGAGCTTTTTCCATCTGTTTTAATGTGAAAATTGAAACAGCTTGGCCTATCATTGAAACGTAAAAATTTGTTCATGCCTGTTTCATTTGCACTTTTTTGTCTGGTCGCCCCTCACCTTCATTTCCTTCCGGCATCCCTGATATAATTTTCCTAACTACTTTTTGTTAAAATTTGTGCTTTTTTATTGTTGCCAAATCCCCCAGAACTGGGCAATCCATAAAAACAAACAATTGTTAATCTTCTTCCTTTTTTTTTGTGCTTATTCGTGTAATGCCTGTAGCTGAATCTCTTTACTTTCGTAGGCCTATAGGAAGATAGAAGTTATATGAACCTATCCATAGGCCATCACATACTGTTAAATTTGCTGACCTGTTGCTTTGATCAGCATTATATCCACAATGTAATTGCTTATCTGCACCTGACAAACAACACAGCTTATGAAGTTATTACCTATCATAATAACAGCAGAAAACTGGAAGTGAAAGTGGGGCTGGGGGGTTGATATGCATTGGTCAGACGTTTTACTGGCCTGTAATAGCCAATTAATTAGTACATTATGCCCATTTCTAAATATGTCTTGTCTTTTTGAAATACATATGCACGTGTCCAACAAGCTCTATATATATAGCTCAATTACCGGTTCAGAAATAGTCTATCAATTTTTCTGTGAAACCGACTAATAGCCACTGGACTAGTTCTGAGCTTGATATACATTTATGGAGAGAGAGCTTGTGAAATCCTATACTATAAGTCTGTTGTTTTCCACGATTTTGTTTTTGTATGCAAATTGCCAATTTTTCATGGATCTTGACATGCTATACAGTAGCGGACGAAAGTTTAGGCCACATCAATATTTTGTTAAAATCATTGCAAATAGGTGGCTAACTGAAAAATTTCTTCATGGATATTTTTGCCTATGTATCAGGCAAGTTGTACCACAGAGAAAAATTAAGCTATTTTTAGCACTTACTTCAATATGTGTGATTAACAAAAATTTCAGGTGGTCTAAAGATTATCAGGAAAATATATATTTAACACATTTTCATTCCTCTAATGAAGTATGCAAACACTAAACACCCAGTAGCACTTCAAAGAATATATTTTTGCATGGGATTTGTCTACGAGACACCTATTTGAGGCATCATAAGCCAGTGACAGGAGAGCTTTCATTGGCCTAGGTATGCGTCCTGATAAAATCAAACAGCTTTTGTTGATTCGCTTTACTTCAGATGAAACTGCATTCACTTTTAAGACTCTGAAAACTGGTCCATTCATGGACATTACATTTCAATACACCTTCCACAGTGGTGACTGTAGTTTCCTCTGAAGTTATGATATGGGGGATAATTGATATTGCGAGAACAAAAGGGAGCGGGGTTGGTATCCAGTCATGAAGCTTCTTGGAAATACCACCGGTAACCAAAAGGCTCCTACAGCTGTAGTCCTGCAGAAGGAATAGCCCTTCAGCAACTCTCCATGCTATTCTGTAAATCCCTCAGTCAGGACCACTTGTAAAAAACAAGCAGATGGCTTTTTCAGTCGACCATCAATGTTTTTAATGAGGTTCTCTATGATTCATCTACCTAAATATTTTACAGTTTTTGCTACCTCGAGATCGAGGAAATCAGTAGTTAAATCCTACACCTTTTTTTGCACCAGCAACCTAGATGTAATCTGCAAGTGGTACTGACTGTTCTCGGCGAAGTAGGCAAAAACATTGATAAAAAATTATCATTCCCTTCCACCTTGTTTTCATAATCAGTATCTTTGCTCAAATGAGAAGAGGTTCGAAAAAATCATGACGCATTTGAAGGTCATAGAATATGATTAACTTATTTAGTATTATTCATCACAAGGATCCAAAAAACCTTTTCAATAAATTTAGACAAAGTTTTTCTTGTTAAAACGCTTTTAAAACACTTTTGAAATGTCCACATAGCAGCCCATGTGTCACCTAGCCAAAGTTCTCTAAGCAAATTCTTTGATTCATGAATAGGTAAATGTGGTTTCACCTATTTAAAAAAAAACCCAAGGTCAATGATGGTAGGACAACGATGGTTGCGAAAGGGCCAAGGAATGGTCTGTCACGGTCACCCGCAGACCGTGCAGAGAAGCCTAAATTTATTGTCTTCCTAACTAGAGAGTTCGGGCCTTTCTCAAATTTCGGGACAACGGGTATAGGAAAAATGTACTGTAACGGAGCAGACAGTGTGGTAACGGAGTGGAAGTTTGATGTAAAAAACCGACTGTAGGAACAACAACAAAAGGAAAAACATTGGATAAAAGATTGATGTAACTATTATTTTCAGAAGTACTTAATCTCGAGTAGATTTTTTGGTCCAAATGTCAATTTCTTGCTCATGATCTGGTAACGGAGTGGACGGTAACAGAGTGGAACGATTTTTTGCTTTTCACTCAATACTGCTTTTTATTTTGGAGATTAGATAAAATAATTGCAGACTATTAAAAGCTGTCACCCTCAGCAATATATACATGAAATCACTCTTTAAAACTATCATTGGTAAGCTTGGAAACGAAGGAAACGGAGTGGACATTTTGGTGAGACCAAAAACATTTTCTATGAATATTATGTCTTAATTTGTTGAATATATGTTTTATGAAGTCTGCAAGGCAGTGGTACTGTGGCGCACATGCGTCTGATGATATTCAGTGAAAATAGCTCATAAAAAAACAATAACGAATCGAGCTATGGCAAGTAACGGAGTGGACAAAAAAATTGACATAAATTAGTGACACATCTATATTGTATCAATTTAATCAATGAAATTATACCCAAAAAATTTTTAATTTGAACTAGATGTAAATTCAAGTCTATATTCTCATGAGTCGTGCAAAAAAACTTTGAAAATAACGGTACATTAGAAGGAAAATGAACAGTTGATTTTGTCATGTCAGGTCCAGTGCCAGGGAAAAACCATTGATTTTGCACGGATTACTGGAAATAATGCACACAAAAAGCAGGTCTAATGAATGACTCTTTGTTCCAAATGCAGTGGTTCTAAATATAAATATGAATAACAGATGTAGAGTGACGCTTTAGACATTAATCACATTCAATTTAATGTCAGGGAACTAGAGTGTCGCAAATTGTCCCAAAATTTGAGAATGACCCGTTCACCTTATCATCAGATGACTGGAGACTTTTCTAAACTCTGCAACTTCTTCGATATCCAATGCCGCATATTCATATGCACTCAAATAAGAAAATAAAAAAACAACTATTATGAGAGACTTACGTGAAACCCTAGGACTGAGAGTCCCTCCAAGACTTGATTACTCGAGCCAAATAAGCCAGTCTCCCTTCGCCTTCCTGGGGCTTGTAGCTGTCATAGTTGCTGCCTCGTTCTGAAAACTTATGGTTCTTGTTGCCATGGCGACCACCTTTTGTCTTCCTGTCTTCTTGTTGGTTGTAAGACTTCTTCTCTTCAGTTTTTTTGAAATTGCTGGACTGGTTGTCATTGTTATTTTTCTTGTCAAAATTGTTGTTGTAACTTTTCTTGTCCTCGTATTCACTTCGGTTGCCATCATTGCGGTTGTTCTGACCATTTTGGTTGTAATTCTTCTTATCAAAGCCATTTTGGTTGTAATTCTTCTTGTCAAAGCCATTTTGGTTGTTATTCTTCTTGTCGAAGCCATTTTGGTTGTTGTAATTCTTCTTATCAAAGCCATTTTGGTTGTTTCGGTTACTGCCATACTGGTTTCTGTCTTGATCGTGTTGTTGGTTCCTTAAAAACAATATATAAAAAACAGTTAGCAATTATTCATGCAGATTTTTCTATTACAACACATAATTATGGTGTATTGAAAAGCGCGCTGCGACATTAATTGTTTTCGACCAGAATACTACACAATTACAGAAATAGTAATTCATAATTTGTGACACCAAGAGCAGTCCAGGAGCAAAATTGAGCTATGCTCAAATCTGGTAAACAGGAGATATCATATTAACATGAGAATTCTAAGAGCTTCTTATCAGTCTCATATTTCTGTCAGCAGATTCTTTGAAACCTTTTAAGTCACAGATTAAATGATGACTCCGAAATAACTCAAATAAGAGATCATTTACCTGTTTCTCGTAACTGAGTGAAAAAGAAATTAACAAGACCTTTATAATATTACAATAATCATCTCGGTTATCTACTAATTGAATATGCCTTATACAAAGGCCTCACGTTAATATTGTATCTGCAAAATGGTCCTTGTGACCTTTTCTTGTATCAGTGTGCTGTTTGCTCAATTCCAAATTACCTAGTTAAGGCTAAGAATCTTAAGTTTTCGACAAAAAATTAATTTAATTACAAATATATATAACATAGCCAGTATGCTTTATTTATGTATCAGAAATCTGTATGTGAAATTACAAGTATTAAATATTTAGTAGTCAAAAAGATTTGGTTGATTCTTGTAAGAAAATGCACCAAAAATTACTAATTTATTTATCCTAGAAAACTTAACAAATTGATTTCAAATTGCTTATATGTATTATGAGTACCATTAGACAGCATACTGGCTATAAAATAATGTTTGCTGTTTGCTCTATATATAGGAAATGTAGCAAAATGTAAATAAAGGAATCTCTAAATTGGTCATCGGGGTGAAAAATTAAGCTAAAAATACCACTTTCATGGGGTCACATAGAGCAAATCGGTGTTATGATACGGGGTCATAGGCCTATAATGTATAGTAGGGGCCACTGCATCTTAAAGCATTATTTGAGAAACCTGCTGAAAAATTCACTGATATTAAGCATGTCAGGTGAAATAAAAAGTAATTTTCAAATTACCCATTTCTCTTCTTTTCGACATCTTTCTTCTCTTCATAGTTTCCTTCATGTCCGTTGCCGTTCATTGTAAACTTCTTTTCTTCCTCCTTTTTTTCTTCCTTCTTCACTTCCTTCTTCTCTTCAGTTTTCTTCTCTTTCTTTTCTTCATATCCGCTGCTGTTGTTTTGGTTGCCATCTTTGTTTTGGTGGCCATTTCTGTTGTTGTCATTGTTGGAGGAACTTCCTGACATAAAACCTTTCTTATCCTCCTCGTGGTGGCAGCACTGTTGGAATCGTTCTCTCACTGAAAGTAAAGATGTTTCTTTTTCAAATAGGCCTTTTTGCTGGTTTATAATACAGGCTTAACATTCTATAGAGACTAATTTTATGTTCTGATCAGTATGACAATAAATTTGGACATAATTCGACAACCCTGTCAGCCAATCACAAGCTGTATTTCACTGCAATAAATCCTATATATTAGAGAGGTTTTGCTAAACGTTCACGTGTGACGTATACGTGTACAAGTGCTAACTTATTACATTGTTGTCATGGCAACTCCCACGTACACGTCACACGGAAACGTGTAGCAAAACCTCTCTTTGTTGTCCACCTATCGACTCATGTTTGAATGCTTGTCTCATGGTACAGTTTGGTACACTGTATAAGCCGGTTTTCACCATGGGATCGGGAATAATTATGTGTTTATCACTTCTCGGCTCAAGCCCTCAGGTGATAAATCACATATTCCCTCTCCCGTGGTGAATAACCTATTCTTATCTTATGTTTTCTTATTTTATCTTATCTAACTAAAATATGACTCATCTGAGAAGGAAATTACTGCAAAGACAGTCTATGGTGGTCCGAAAACACTTTCTTCTGAATTTCTCTGATTTGAATCTTGCATTCTGATCTTATATGGAAAGAAGGTGTTGTGTAAAAAATTCATCAAAATCAATTGAAAATCAATAATTAATATTTAGAGATGGCACAAAGCCGTTGAAGTCTAGCATGCGATTGACCATTGGCAGACCTCAAAATCATTGGTCTTTGCAAATCTTGCTATAACAGCATATCATTCCGATCAAGTAACCCTTTTTTTAGTATGTCCAGGATGCCCAATCCAGTCCTGATATTCTTTCTGACTTGCAAAGTTTCGTAGCAGGTCAGCATAGATACTACATAGGTCAATTATCAGGCCTTTTTTCATGAAAACAGGCAAATATTCCACTTACTGTGAACAATAAAATAAAAGATAACTGCTCTATAGTAAATGGACCATCACATAGGTTAATACTGCTCAGGTTAATGATCAAAATGCTTCCTATTAAAGCTATATCTGAACAGTGGGCCATTAAGGTATCGGATTACATGATGGCAAAATTAAGATCGTTGTCTAATGGTTGCTGAATGAAAATACCTCTATCAGTTCTAAGATGGCTTCCAGAGCCATTAATTTATATCGAGAAATTAAGTCTTAAGAGTCTGTCTGACTGATGCAGCATTGTTTCAGTCGAAGAATTACGAATACTACTTACATTAAGATATTATTAAGAAAATAACGTGCACAAGGCACTTTAAAGGGCGTTTAACTGTGGCTACCACATAACAGGGCATACAAAGGCAGCAACACATTGATGAAGCATGCAGTGGTGTTTTGTCCTAATTGCTGACCTCTTGTTGTTTTGACAAAATAATTCTCAGTGAGCTATAAATAGATCTGGGATGGGGAAGCCCCTCAATGACATCACAGGACTCCCTCTTTCCAGTTTTTCTAGGATGGTTTTCCTGGGTCTCTAAAATGGTATTTAAACAACATGCATGTTCCTGTCAAGTTGATCAACACAATCTTAGGCAAATTAAACCCTGTGTGCAAAGTTTGAATGAAATAGGTGCAGTATTTTGTCTCGAAATTTGTCCACAAGATTCCAGAGAAGACCAGTAACAATAGGGCAGAATGCCCTAATAATAATGATAATTAACTATTTAGACTAGGATACATAAGCGACAGGCCATACCCATGCATGATCACACAAACAGCACTATGCAGGTTCTGATTTGGATGTTTTTAACGTTTTGAAGTTCAATATTTATATTATTACATGGATTGTTTTGTATTGACCCGAGTATTCTCCCTGCCAGACCATATTTTCCCGAGGGCCGCTAGTTTCGGCCAAAAAGTATACTTTTCTGAACACTAGCACAAGAGGGCTCTGTTTTTACAATTACACAAAACTTTTTATTTCATTTTGTTTGGAGCATCTAAGACCAGCCAATAGAACAAAAGCTAAAGTGAAACTTCTCAAATTTTAGATATGGCCAATGAGAAAGCTGATTACAAGTCACTGTAATACATCATTTTCAATGCAAATTTAAAAGCTCCCTATGATTCATTTTTGAAAGAATTTCTTGTTACCTTGACGGTCAGACTGACAGTGTTGTTCGAGCATGAACTTCATGAACTGGTGCATGGCTTTTCTTGCCTCCCGCATCGGAGAGCAGCGGCCATCTTGGTTGGCAAACTTCTGGATACATTGGTCGTATTCCGTCATCACTCGGTCTTTTTGGTTGCTGCTGTAAATGCAATGCAATGAGATGGAGGTCAATTGAAAATGAGAACAGGTTTTTCAATCTTATACCAGAACAATTCTATGATGCTGACCTACTTTAACAATACTCGTGTTGAAATGATTTTGGTGACCAACCATAACCAACTTAAAAAATGATAAAGAGGGTAAATGCCATGGGCTGGTTTTGATGCGTCAAAGGTCAACTTAGGTCATACTACAGCGTCGCAATGAGCCAATTATTCAACTAAGTGCACTTGCACTTTTTGTACAAAATAATACTAAACATACTTTACTTGATCTTTTTAAATTAAGCACCGCTTAAAGTGCTTGCACATTATTTTAATGCCTGTGAAAGTGATCAGAGTTTTGCAGAATTTCCATTTCAAACAGAACCGCATCTCTTTTCATGTTTTGATACACATTTAAAAACATTGCCCATTAAAATCAATCTCATTGAAAGCAGCTGTCTTGGGACACTCTTATAACACTCGGCAGGTTTTACTTAATTCTAATTAACAGTTTGTCTCTCTTTCAAGGGTGATAAATGTAATTCACAGTTGAGATCGTTTGCAGATTGAACGTTAATTTGTTATTTTCCACTGTACGTCATAGACACAACAGACATATAATAGGGAACTTCAACTGAACTACTGTTTTGACCTGAATCTGTGAATTGTGTTTATTACACTGAAAAAAGAGATTAATTCTCAATTGACACCTCAAGAGAGAGTGGGCAGCGTTACACTGTGTACTCACCAAGTGACCTAAGTTAGGATTGTTTTTGTTTACAGTTTGCTAGTTCTCATACATTGTTTATAGAGCAAACAACATACTTTGCAATGTTGCCAGTATACTGTCTTATAGTACAAAGTAATAAACTTAAAAATTTTGGAATCAATCAGCTAATTTTTCTGGGAGATTTGGCAGTTTAAGTAAATTATAGCGCATTTTTTACTAGAATCGCCAAATCTTTTAAATAATTGTTTAATAATTAATGCTGGTAATTTCACATCAAGATGTCTAATAATTAAATACAGCAAACTGGCTGTGTTATGTTGTAATTGAATAGGTGGTTTCTTGTCCAAAATTTAAGATTTTATGACTAACTAGGTTACTTTGCATCCAGCAAACAGTACACAGTGGTTATCTGGTGGCCTGATTTCAATGAGAATGACAAACATTTTGTGGTAGAACAACATTACTGGATGGACGATTCAGGCTTTATGTGCCGTATATATGCAGTAGCTAGGCTAACCGGGACCCAGCGATTGGCAGCTTCACTCGCTAACCCTATCGCATCTCCCCTCCGACAGAACGAAGATAACTTACCATGCAAAATATTCGTACATTGGGTTCATGCAGCGTTTGACAATATCATAAACAGGGCACCCTGCAATTAACGAAATGTCAAATTTAATATTGTTAATGCCAATTAGCTAACTACGTGCCAACGAATTTGTCAAATTTAGATTGACATTATAATTAATTATTAAGTATCAGGAAACAACATCATAACAATGTGATCACATCGTGATTATGGTCTATCAGATGGCCACTTATTTGGTAATTCATTGTTGATCACGTTGTTAAGTAATAGGAAATGGATAACAGGTCTCTCTCCATATGGGGATTACGACATATATTATAGGCAGGCGGCGCTACAATAAAGGGGGAGGGTTATTTTTGTCTTTGGGGTTGCCCACCAAATGACGTATATTATCTGGTTTGTTTGCAAAGTAAGTGAAATCCTGTGACCAACAGTTATAATAATCTGGTTGTTAGCATGTTATAATCCCCCAATGGCCCAATCTGTATGATAACAATAGTACAACGCTCTTCTCTGTTGAGCTGCTGTTTTGAGAACTTATACCACTGTTTGATTTTTCTGGCCAATCAGAAGGCAGGATTTTGCTCTGATATATTGCATATCACAGCTCATACACCTGACCATGATATTGCATGCTTCGCCGACTATAAGTTGACAAAATTGATAGAAACACTGAAACAAAACTGACCAACAAAGGAATAAAACTGAACAACACAGACAGTAAACAAGGAGGAAGATTGTATCAAGTGTAACTGGTCTCAATAAAAAGGCTGTATTCACTCTTTTTTATACCAATATCTGAAATAATGATCAAATTTAAGGTCACTTGATAAAATAGTTAATTTTGGATAGGCAAGCTGCAAAAAAATTGCGGAGCAGCAGACCTACAATTTGGCAAGCCCCATTTGGGAAGCTCAAAGAATTATTTTTTCTTCTTAATTCGCTCAGCGACTGTAACAATCAGCCTCACCAAAAAGACCTTAGCTGAGGGCTGCACTATTGACCTACCTATCTATCTGTCCGTCTATCAATCTATCTGTCTATCTATCTATAACATCAATCTATGAAATTAATGCATTGTGTTATAAGATCTACAAAATTAATATTCTGTATTATTTCCTGAGAACGAAGAATTCTAACCTGTTGCCTTCAGGGCTGCCAACCTTCAAATGAACTAAGGAACATGAATGCACAACAAATACAAAGACATTTTGTCAAACAAGAAGGATTGAAGGCAAACAAAGGGATTTAAATTAAATCTTTTGGTACTTGGTGTGTATAAGTTAGATAACACCCTTGTTTGTGACGATATGCAATAATCCTCGGGCTAAAGCCCTCGGATATATTGTATATCGTCACAAACCAGGGCGTTATCTATTACATAGTCAATAGCTGGCCCAAACAATCAAACAGTCAACAAGCACACTCATTAAGTCGGAGTCCGTGGCTTGGTCAACAACACCAATCACCTTGTTGAGAGGCAAAGGGGATTCCATCAGAGCTGCTATTGCTTTGAGACACCACCTGTACATAAATTCAGAACTACAAATGGAGACAGACCTATTCAAAGTCAATTCATGAACACTTGTTGTTAGTTGATGTCACTCTGACATTATAATGCGATACAACTGATAAGAACTTGCGATGTCATCATTTGAACAATACACCTGCTGTGACTTACATGTATTAACACTAAATTAATACTAATTAATTATTTTCACCTGCTTGGCAAATACACTTACATGTATTAATACTAAATCAATATAAATAATTACTAATTAGTACTCTCCTGACAATCGGTATGGGATAAGCTTTATGTTAAATTGAAATCACTATCGCCCAACAGTCCGCTATATCACACATCTCTTACAAACTTTAAAACTTATAGTAAAATTTTAAAGCAAACAATTTCTAATGCAAAAAAGCTTTACTACAATAACTGTTTCCAGAAGTTTAAAACAGACATGAAAAACACTTGGGCAACTATTAATAACCTGATAAACAAATCGAAAAAATCTAGTGACTATCCAAAAGAATTCCTTATAAATGACATTCCAAATTCTGATATTAATGATATCGTTAATGAATTTAATAAATATTATGTTGAAATTGGTCCAAAATTAGCACAAAATATCAATACTCCAAGAAATAAATCATTTAAAAACTATTTGAATAACCCAGTAAAATCAACGTTCTCATTTAAAATGGTAGGAACTGAAGATATTATAAAGGCAATAGACTCTTTAAAACCCAAAACTAGTTATGGACAGGACAAAATAACTAACAAGTTACTGAAATTCATCAAAAACGAAACAGCATGGCCTTTGATGCAAATAATTAACCAGGTTTTTCAAAGCGCTATATTTCCGGACTCCATGAAAATTGCAAAAGTTATACCACTGTACAAAAAGAATGAGAAAAATCTCTTCAGCAATTATCGCCCTGTTTCCATTCTGTCTAGTGTGTCAAAGGTCTTCGAAAAGATAATGCATAATCAAATTTATGAATATTTTAATAACTTTAATCTTTTTTATGCGAGTCAGTATGGATTTAGAAGCAACCATTCTACAGAATATGCTGCAATGGAATTGGTAGAAAGAATAATTGGTGAAATGGATAACAAAAACATACCAATAAATATCTTTATGGACTTATCGAAGGCATTTGACACACTGGACCATCAAATTTTATTTCACAAATTGGAATACTATGGTTTGAGGGGTAAATCCTTAGAACTATTAAAGTGCTATTTAAGTGACAGGAAGCAATTCGTAGAAATTGACAGTGTACAATCAGACCTAATGAATATTACTTGTGGTGTCCCCCAGGGATCTATCCTTGGCCCTTTACTATTTATAATTTATCTAAACGATCTACCATCCATTACAACCAATTTAAAGGCTCTTATTTATGCAGATGATACCACTTTATTTGCTACCTTGAACAATAACAACTTCAATGCCATTGAAAGTGAAATTAATCAAGAATTAAAGTCAATTACTACCTGGTTAAAGTTAAACAAATTGTCTTTGAATATTGAGAAGTCAAAGGCCATGCTGTTTCATACGATAAACAGACAAGTTGAAATACCAGACATCTATATTGATGATATCAAAATTGACTTTGCTGATGAATTTAACTTCCTTGGTCTTGTTCTAGACAAAAACTTAAAATGGAAATCTCATGTAAATCTCATATCCAAAAAGATTAGTAAAACCATAGGTATTATGACAAAGCTTAAGAAATTCCTGCCACTTAATGCATTGCTAAATATTTATAATGCTCTGATTTTACCCCACCTGCATTATTGTTCCTCAATTTGGGGGTGGCAATCGCAAAATTTAGTTAAACTTCAGAAAAAAGCAATACGTGTTATAACTAACAGCAAGTACAATGCCCATACAAGTATGTTATTTAAACAGTTAAAGACCCTCAAAATCCAAGATATATGTGCACTGCATGACTACAAATTTTGCTACAAATTAATTAATGGTTTAACTCCTATATTCTTTTTACGTCACTTGGATCCCTTTGCAGCTGTTAATCATAACTACAACACCAGACATGCAACTGACTTGCGTCTGCCCGCTGTGAGACATGAATTCGCAAGAAATGGCATCAGGTACAGGTTTCCAAAACTTTATAATAATATGCCTGATCTCTTCAAACAAAAAATATTTACACATAGTTTTCTAGGCTTTAAATTTTATATTAAAAATTACTTGTTGGAAAGTTATACTAGTACATGTACGAATCCTTATTGTTATGTCTGTAGTTAACTTTTCAGTTTCTTCTAAATTGGATGGTCTCCTTTTCTAGCGGTCAACCATAAGTATTAATTTTCTATTGAAGCGTTTTCTTTTTTTCTTTCTTTCAAAATTTTCTAATATTACCAGCCACTGTACCAATATATTGTGAATGAGGTAAACAACAGGGCCTCCTCGACAGCGGCATAATTTTGCCTTTGAGGAGGTCCTGTAGCTTGTTTTTATACAATTTTGATATTTCGTTATAAAGGATGTTTGATATGAGCTACGAATAAAAGATCTGAAATCTGATCTGATCTGTATGGCCTACATTAGCATTTTCTCAAGACATCAACAATTATAAGAAAAGCCATATGATGGTCTGAAATGCCTTCTTCTGGTCAGTACAATGACTAGTAATATAGTGAAGTGCATTTGGTTGACTAGCCTATAATAAATTGCTCCAAGGACTTGACTTGGGGGCCGGCCCTTTAGCTCAACTGGTTAGACAGCCACTTTTATGGGAAAATGTTAATGGTGTATCAGTCTAAGGCTGACAGAGGTTGTCAGTTGAACACACAGTTAAAATCCTGCTTGTGGCGGCAGCAGTGGCGTCCTTATGGGGGGGGCACGAGGGGGCACAAGGGGGCACGTGCCCCCTTATTTTGGAGGTGCACCTCCCCAGAGAAATCAGGCTAAAATATACAAAATAATATTGTGGGTGCCCCTCCAGAGAATCGTGTGCCCCCCCAGGTACCTCCCATCCCCCAAATTTAACATTTGTGATACTCCTTTTTGTGGAAATCTGCCAAATGCAGTCAACTCAATAATTAACTCAAGTCTCTTTTTGAAAACGCATCAGAAGTTGAAACCACAAATATATTTGATAAATCTGCAGCTGATCTGCAGATGCCACACATCAGTCTCCCATTCCCAAATCCTTAAAAATGCTCCATGACAAAGAGATATCTTACCATTGATTTCAGCCATCCAGACTTTCTCCATGTCCTGCTCCATGTAACGGAACCAGTTGAAGTTCCCGCATCCGGATGGGGGTTGAGATTGACTGCGGTATTTGTTGATGCACTGCTTGGCAAATGAAACTTCATCTCTGAAAATATCTCAAAATTTAAAAAACAATTCTTTCACAACTTAAATACCAGCTTCACTTATAGGTGATTTCATAATTGTAAACCCTGAAACTGGAAGTGAATGTTTTTCTTGGACATGTATTTTATGGGGAAAAGAGACATAAAAAATTATGACACATTTTTCCTGATAGAATAACATGTCCTAGAAAAAAAATCAGATTCAGTCTGAGTTTGTACAATTATGAAATCGTCTGCAAAGATCAGCTGCAATGATTATCAATAATTTTTTTTCTTAAGGAGGAACATTTGGAAAAGCGTACTGCTTCGAAACTTGAAATACGTATCTTTTTTAACAAGCTTCTTGGGAATTCATGCCTCTATTTTAATTAGGCAATTTAAATATTGGGATAAACAACTTTTTTAATCGTAGTGAGTTGCTTTAAACCTTCTGAGTGTGTGCGATATAACATTAATGTCTGTATACAAACCTGAGGTCGCATCGATATCGGTTCTCGGCAAAAGATAGTCTCTGGATTGTTTGTACGCAGCGACGGTATTGGTCATCCTTGCACTGGCGTTCAGTGTATTCATTGTAGAAATCTGAAATCGAGTAAAAGATAGATACATTTATAGATACATAGATAGATAGATAGATAGATAGATAGATAGATAGATAGATAGATAGATAGATAGATAGATAGATAGATAGATAAATAGATAGATAGATAGATAGATAGATAGATAGATAGATAGATAGATAGATAGATAGATAGATAAGTGCAGCACTCTAAGCCCAGTTATGGGCGTTCACGAGGGTTGATTGATGAGATGGGAGAGAGAGAGAGATTCCTCAACATGTTACACATTTACCCCATGTGAGGGATCTTTTACTTGCCCAGCACAGACACTGATAAAAAGATATTCAACATGACTAAGATTTTTTATGCAATCTCTAAAACAAATGTGACTATCAATATCCTTCACCCATGATGATATGAATAATTATTATATGCCATAGACCATAGCCAAAGACCCTTTTTTTTTTTACATTTTTGTCTGATTCTGTTCTTGCAGTCATCGCTCAAGGACTACCATTACAGATCAAATTTTTAGCGATTTGCTATTAGAGCCAAACAATAACAGTGAAATAAAACAAAAACCGTAATTTTGCCATTGGTCAAAACTCTTCCAACTGAAAATTTTCGTTTCTTGTCTTAAAATGTATTTTGGCTTAGCTCCGCAATTTTCACTTTCAGTCAGGGGCGTATCTAGAAATGGCCTGAGGCCCTCCCTGAATACGCCACTGCTTTCAGTTCTTTTGCTTAATTTCAAAAAATTCTTAAACTTTGTGAACACTGTGAAAGGCGTCATCAAGTATGTCACTGTCAGTGTCAGCGATCATCTATATGTATCATAGAAATACATAGAACGGACATGAGGCTGTTTGATGCCACCTCAAGATGAGATCACCAAATCCGCCATATTGGAACTGCCCTGAGACATGACGTCACAATAGACTAATTATGATGTGACGTCATGCCATTGTTATAAGTGACAATCACAGTTATTGGTGACGTCATGGTTACATTGTGCCAGGACACAGGGCAGTTCAAAGATGGTGGATTTGGTTGCTTCATCTGCCACAGCCTCATGTCCGTTCTATGTATTTCTTCTATGATATGTATACACAGTGAAGTTTTCTACAAGTGGCCGCTCATAGCTCCGCTATCTTCAGCTATCTGCAGCTATCCACAACTTTTTTAAGTTTAGCTTCATATCATCATATGGCTATGGATAGATATAGCTAAGGCTAGATTTTAAGAGATGAGCCACTTTTTGAAATTTTTACTGTTGTTATATCATCTCACCATCACAGAATGCATAAGTGGCCATGCCGTCGGAGTCTCTGGCTGTGCGGACTGCCCACATCATGTCTCTATATTCGCATCCGCACCCTCCATTGTTGTTCAGTTGCTGTTGAAGGCATTGTCTCAGTCGGCTCACTCCCTCGCTGCAAACACCAGGAGAGATCGAATACATTTTATTAATTTTTTTTTAGTCCAAATATTTGGTTGATTGAATTCAATGTGTTGGCCCGAATTCAATTAATTTCTTTCTTTTACTTTTAAATATAGAGATCGCCTCTAACGGCTGACACCAGTCAAATTGAACTTTTCAGAAGAGGATTAACTTACGAACACTTTTCATAAATTTTGAAAGCCATTATTTTGATTAAATTCAAAGCACTGGTTCAAATTCATTTTTATACTCTGTATAGACCTTTTCTAATGGCTGATAATACATGTATATACCAATTAAGTTATTCAAATGAGGAGAAGCGATTAGATTTTTAAATATTGAATAAGATAAACTTACGAGCACTGTTCGTAATTTTGAAAGCCATTATTTTGTCCTCCATTTTGGCTGCTCTCGCCCCTGGATGTAAGCAAAACAAAACCTTTTTAGTAACAGTAACAAGAGAGAGAGAGAGAGTCCGATGAGTTCACACTTTATATGGTCACTAAAAATTTGGACAAGAAGGCTAAAATTCCCCATAGAGAATCTAATCTGCTGAAGTGTAAAATACGGACAGTTAATCAAATTAACATTATTGAAAATCAATCAAAGGGTCCCAGGCATTTTGTTTCAAAAGGCATGAAATCTGGATTACATAATTCAGTCAAAATGTCACTCGACCTCCCATGCTTATGGATGAGACATGCACTCTTGATTTCGAATCCTGTGTAAAATAAATATCAAATGGATGCTTACAGGTGATTTCATAATTGTAGACACTGAGACTGAATGTGATTTTTTTTCTAGGACCCATGTTACATGATATTCAATAGGGAAAAGTGACGTCAAAAAAATTATGATATCACTTTCCCAAGATAATTATGTCCTATGGAAAAAAATCACATTCAGGCTTAGTGTCTACAATTATGAATTCATCTGGTAAACAAATGTCATGTTTGACATTGACAAAAACCCACATGTGCAAGACGCCTCAGGATATTTCCTCTTTAACCTAGTTAGCAGTCAGATTAACATTAATTAGAAAATGTTTACCATATTCTGCGCAAATTATCAAAGAGAGTGCAGGAAATGCCTTGGAAAGCAATTAATTTGTCAAATATCGCTCAAGTATTACAGATTGTAGGTCAATTGCTAATTCCAGCCTAGGAGTGATCAAAACAAGCAATATCAGTCTGTGGTTACTAACAACATCTTGACCTATGCTTGTAGATGTCATCTTGACTTACAACCTAAAATAAAGTAAGAAAATCTCCTGTCAGAAGTCCTCTGTTTGCCTGTTTTACCCTCCTTTCTTCTCCACTCCAAATCTCCTTACAACTACCTTTGACTCCTCACCACAACCTTATCCCGTATTAAGAACTCTATTAAGACAGCAAGCAATGTAACTGCAATTAGCTAAGGGGCACAATATCAAAGAAATCGAACGCAATGGGGATGATGGACTTCGAATTGGCGTTAGTTTCATGTAAATTTAATGCAATTTTAAAGGGTAGTTTAAAGTAGGTAAAGATAGGAAGTGATTTGAAGGGAGCCAAAAGGTGTTAAAGGGTAAAATAGTGGCCGATTCTTCCTTCCTATTGGGGTAGTCATACGTCATACGTTATTTCGGGTTGTACTGTATAGGTCAAGATGACATTTGTAACAGATACAGATCTATACAGATAGATACAGATTATTTGTGCCTGTATCTATCTGTATCCGTATCTGTCACTTATGTCATCTTGACCTATATGGCCTCGTTCAAAAACAATGAAGCCAAAGTGTGACATGGCCTTCGAAATTTGTTAAAGCATTTCCTTCCTCCTGTTTTTCTCTCCGGAACCTCTAAATGACACCTGAATATTGCCAAATGTTTTACAGTTGATTTCATTGTCATGAGATTCTGGTCAACCATCCCTGACTGTGTGAATGCAATACATATATATAACTGCTTGCTACGTCCAATCTATCAAGTGTGTGACGTTTTTAGTGATCATAAACCAATCAGATTAGGCAAAAGTGTGATGTAGCAAGGTGGATAGAGGCTGTAGAATCTCTTACTAATGAAATCGCCTGTAATCGTCAACACTTGCCAGTCATTGAAATCAATATCATAAGTTTTGACCCATCAAAATATTTGTCTGCAGGGGCGGACTGGCGACATTTTGGGCCCGTGGCAAAATAAATCAATGGGCCCCCACATTCCTATTTTTTTTTCGGTATTTCTCCATTTACGTCAAGGTGGCAGGGCCCATTCCAATTTAGGGCCCTCTCACACTGGGGCACTTACATTAAAGTTTGATTGCATCACATGGACATGGTCACAACACTTGGTCACAAAACTTGGTACAAAGATCAATATTTTTGGTTTTTTATATTTTTTGGCACCTTTGAATGGGCCCCCTGAGTGGTTGGGCCCATGGCAGCTGCCACTCTGCCACATAGGCCAGTCCGCCCCTGTTTGTCTGAATTGCAACTTACGTCACTCCTTGGCCCCATCGTCGCATGAAGAACTCATCCCAACATTGCTCAAAGCGACCTGAAATATTCAAGAGAAAATGATCTAGTGATAATATGTAACATACAATATATTTGAAATTATCCGCTGTTCACTCCCGAACTTCCACTAAGGCAAACATGGGGAAAAATAGGGTAGCGGGGCATTTTAAGATTTTTTCAGTTTACTCAAAAGGTGGCGCACCTCCACCAGGTTTTTCTGTTGAAAGTCAAAAATTTACTACATTGGCATCTTCACTAGCAGATTTCATACAATAGCCTACAAAAAAAAGTAATTCAAAATTCTTTTGGTGTAGTGAAACGGGTCCTAAAATTATAACCCAAAGATTTTAAAATGCACACCCAAGTAGGCATAAAAAATCCTATCGTGGGTGATATGCGTTCATGTGTTATAGGGGAGTAAAATAATTTATAGGGCCAGAGGAGACACCATTTGGCTAACACATAATCAACCAGGGGAGTGACCATTGCTCTGCTAGGTGAGACTTTATGTACGGTACTTTATGTACTTCACATGAGCATTCACCTCATACACATACTTCCACGCCGTTAAGACTATGCACTCTTAACAATAAGGTTCTACATGGAACCTTTCAGGGTTCTATAAGCTGGTATAGATAAGGAACCCTAAAAGGTTCATTATTCAACTTTTAAAAAGGATCCAACAGCAACCAAAAACAACACTCAGATAATCCAGCTACACTGAACTCCCACAATTGAACCCTTTTCTCTCAAGTTGGGAGAATGGGGTTCCATCACCTTCCCACCAGTATTGAACCTTTTCAATTCAGTTGAACCTTTAAAAAACATTTTCGGCTGTGGGTTCTTTTTATATTCCATCAAGAACCTTCTGCATTAAGAGTTACTATAATGTCAATTTTATAAAAATTGTGGATATACCCTATATTTTTTCAGTCGGCAGAAAAATCTATTGTGTCGGCGGGTCCGAGAAGCTAAAGATCAATTATGTGTGACCTAAAAAGAGTGATTTGGGAAGATAACTGGACGTCCACAGTGGACCTTTCTAGCATTCAGATCTCAAAATGTACACTTTTTTTACACTTTTTCTCCAAAAAAGTACTGCGTATCTACAAGTTTGTATTGTACGTACACTCTAAACATGTCGGGACAAAATTGGTTTTTTAGATTCAAAATGGTTTTTTGAAAAAACAAATTTCAATGCAAAAAACCAACATGGATTTTTTTTAAAATCCATGTTGGTTTTGCATTGAAATTTGGTTTTTCAAAAAACCATTTTGAATCTAAAAAACCAATTTTGTCTGAATTTTTTTACAGTGTATAATACATGGTGCAAACCTGCTTTCGGTCACTGTAACTTAGTGTAACCTCCTTTTTTTCATTAACGGTAACTATTAACACTTGACATTGTGTGACAAATATTATCAAGACTGTAAAGCAGTCATAACCAGGAAACACAATGAAGTGGCTGGTTATTGGAAAATGACTTGTAAATTTTCATTTCCTATAGTCACTTAATAATGTTTTCATCGAATATACTTCCAAGGTCTAATTCGTTATGTCCTTTAAGATTTCTTTTTGTCTTTTTTCACTAATTTCAGATCTTCAAAATATGACATAATTTTTCTTCAACAAACACACTGCCACCACAGACAGGACCAAAAACGTTGGTCAATGGAGTGGGATGGTCAATCCATTAGGTGTTTGGGTTCAAACAACAGTAAAGGTGTTTGTGTTCTTTTCAACCGAAATTATAATTTTAACTTTTGTGATGTTGTCATTGATGTAAATTGGTGCTATCTTATTTTTGACTTGATTGTGGAAAATTCAAGTATAGATTCATAAATATTTATGCGCCAAATCTACCGAATGAAATAATTCATTTTTTTAATATGATACAAAAATATATTGTCCCTGACCATGAAAACATTATTGGAGGTGATTTTTTAAAATTGCACATTAAGTCCACCAATAGGCAGGGCCGTATTAGCGCATTTCTGGGCCCGGGGCAAACTGTTTCTGATGGGCCCCCCTTGTGCACCAAAAACACTCTAAATTCTGAAAAGTACATTCGCGCCAGTTACCCAACGCACTTTCTTTACTGACGCAACTCTTTTCAGCTTCTTCATGGGCCCCCCTGAGGTCATGGGCCCGGGGCAACTGCCCCGTTTGCCCATAGGTTAATACGGCCCTGCCAATAGGCAGACT
Source organism: Platynereis dumerilii (assembly GCA_026936325.1). NCBI lineage: Eukaryota > Metazoa > Annelida > Polychaeta > Phyllodocida > Nereididae > Platynereis > Platynereis dumerilii. The sequence goes on along the minus strand of JAPTHN010000008.1, from coordinate 27,372,804 downwards.
GAATTGTGTAGCGTGACTAGCGTCATCAGATGTTGGCAATAGAGAACTCTTAGAAATTATGAATAGATTTGACTTAGAGGATGTATGTAGACGTAGACATCCAAGCAAGAGAATGTTCTCTTGGAGCAGAGGAACTAAAGCTTCTATGATAGATTTTTGGTTGATTTCAAAATCCCTTGATAATCAAGTAGACAAGTGTGGTTATAAGGTGTGCCCCCTGTCTGATCATGGTCCAGTAGAGCTGTCATTCAGGACAACAGAAACCAAACAGGGTAGAAGCAGTTGGAATATGAGTGTTGATATCTTAACTAATGATATATTCCAGAAAAGCTTTATAAGTTTGTGGCATCAGAGGCAGGGAAAGAAAAAAGGATTATGATGATCTAGGAAAATGGTGGGACTTGGGCAAAAAGAAAATTAAGGAGCTTGCCATTATCATAGGAAAAGACCTCAGCATCAGAAGAAATGGTATTATAAATGGTCTCGAAAAAACTATAGAGAATCTACAGGGAAATATTAATGACAATTATGAAGCTATTGAAGAGTCAAAAAGAAACTTTAAAAACTTTTAGAATATCGAGCAGAAGGAGCGATGGTAAGATCCAGAGTTAATTGGCATGAAGATGCTGAAATTTCAAGTCGGTATTTCTTTAATTTAGAAAAACGAAATGCTAAAAAAAAAGCTTGGGAAAAAATACTAGATGCAGAGGGAAATATTATAAATAGGACACAAAATATTTTGGAAACTCAAGTAAAATTGTATTAAAGACTTTCTAATTATCACAATAATACTCATCTGACAGAGAGTCAGGCCCACGGAATAGGCCTAAATTTCTCTTAAAATTAATATATATGGGCTTTCTAACTGCAATTTGAGAAAAAATCCTCATTAATGCTTTCAAAATTTGTTGAACTATTTACCCACTTGCCTGAAATCACTTTTCCATATATTTTATCTGCCAATTCCATAACATGTAGAACAGATTGACTGTGTATTTTGTTAATATGTCATATCATTTTTAAGAGGAGGATGACCAGGTCCTTCTTTTACACCTTCTCATGTTATGATATTGTGACAAAAAACGTTGTTGATAGAAATGTATAGCCTGTCCTTATATTATTTTATAACTTGTATTGCATTACTGAGTAAATGTAAATGTAAATGTAGACTTTTTTTATAGTCCATTACACCGACGAAGTCAGTCTCAACAGACTTTACAATTACACCCTTGGCAGGCCTGTTCAAGCATGAGCCTTTCTCAACTCCCTGGGGAGTATACAGCCAGGTAGCCGTTTCCAGCACACACAATGCTAAGTCACTCTACAATCGCCATCACTTCCTATAGCCAAGTACCCATTTACACCTGGGTGAAGTGAAGCAAAGAGTTATGGAGGATCTGCTCAGTTCCTCCATGCCATGGTTTGGAGTCGAACCTGCAACGTCTGAGTTACCAGGCGAGTACTTGTAATGATTCAACTATCCTAATGTAGGTGGCACTACCTCCTGGTGACCCTACTCATACCAGCTTCTTTGATCACATACTGCAGGGCACATTGAGGAATAGGAAGCTGCATGTGCAAAATTTAATTGAAAATTTTCCTAATGTTATATATATTTTTTTCCTTCAAGAAAGAAAAAATAAATATTGCAGCATAGGACATGAAATGCATTCACTTTTTGCTGAATCTTGTACTGCTGAGATTATATATAATTGCTCTGAACCTGTTATTTCCTGCATTAAGGATAATTATATAATATTTTGATATGTGACCTTGCAGCATGATGGTACTGTCCTGCTGTTTTCCCCAAGATAGTGAAAATTTTGACCCAGGCATGTATTTTTATGCAAAAGAATTGCCCATTAACAAACCATTGATAACCTTTTCCCTATTTAATTATACTTTTGGCCTACAAATGTTTCTGATTGTCCTACAGTTAACTGATATGTATGACAAATATATTATTGTATTTCTTTTTTATTTGGACAGAGCAATATTGTTTGGAGAAGGTTATTTTATTTTAATGAGTTTCTCACAGTTTTCTTCCACTCAGTCAGTTAGAATGTTTAGAAAACAATGGCATATTGATTATCAAACTGTTGAACATGTTATTCACAGCTTCACAAATTCCTCAGGTAGAAACAAATTGATCCTCTTGAGGTGACAATTTATAATTTAGACAGCAGACTGGGTCAATTTGCGAAAGTGAAAGTATATCTTAACATAATTTCTGGCATCAAGCTCAAAAAATTATTTATTTATTTTTAAATTATTTAGTAACTTCCTTGTGTTATAAAATGACCCAGAAACTCTAGTTTACTGATTTTTGTGATCTGTAAAAAAAAAAATACATGGCTTGCCTTGACCTTTGGCCAGCCACTTCCTTTTTCTCTGTCATCCACGGCTTGCCAAGTTTCCTGGCTCAATTACTTGGATTGATATCTCAACAGAAGTATCCTAGAATACCATTTTGATACATCTCAGAGTAAAAGTATGTTAATAACTTCAACATGAACCAATGCATATTTTTTATCATATGAGAGTCATTACAATTTTTTAAAATTAATTCAGAGGTTGTCACCATTTTCTCTCCCTTATCTGATTAGTAAAGAGAAGGACAGATCATTGATGGGACTTCCCGTGGTTCTTGTTTTTAAACAATACATGGATTAACTCCTGACTATTTAACCAATAATGTAATTATCGAAGTTGATATTATAGATCTTTGCGGATCAGCGGCCCACATCATTCTCAAAATTAACTTTCAACTTGGCCATGTGATGTCATTGGCTTGTGTTTCAATGATTTGTTGGCATCAGTTACTGTTTAATTCTTAGGTTAGCATGTAACATGTACCTATCAGCATAGGTGTCAATAAACAAACTATTTAACTTAGTTTGCAAGATATGCACGTGATAAGAGGATTAGAAGACAAACAGGTAACTGTGAATGAGGTGGCAAAGCCAGTTTGGAAGTTGAAAATGAAAAAATCAAGACTTCTGAAATGCCAATCTGCAATGAGCTCTAATAACATACAAACTGGGAAGCATCCAATTAATCTACATCTCTAAATACCTGATTATGAGTTTCACAAGACAATGTTGTTTTTCAGAGGAGCAATTAGTTGGAATAATTTACCTGCATATATCAAGAAATGTCACAATGTTAATGATTTTAAAAGTTCCATATAAAAGATAAAGTCGTTAGTTGATGATTTTAACAATGTTTTGTGAACTAAACGATTTGTTGTTAACTGAATTATTTTGATGTTCAAAGATTGTAAATTGTTCATTGTATATATATTGTTTCTCTCTGTTTAATAGTAGTGTATGTTTTATCTGAGAATGTGTGGTTTTTTTCTATCCAATGAGAAGCGAGTATTTCCGCTAGCCATATGATATTGCATTATATTGTATTCTTGTATAAGAGCATCTCAATGCTGAGCAAGTAATCCTTATTCTAGATAAAATAAAATAAAAAAGGTTGTTGTTGTTGTTTGTTAGTTTTTTTTCGTTTTTTTTTTCAGAATATTTCTATCAAAAAAAGACAATAGTCAATGTCCTGTGTCAGCATATTTTACCAATATAACATGTCGTCCGGTTGACATCCCGCTGGGATTTTGCTCATGAAGGTCCACTCAAAATTTCAGGTTCCCCTTAAAGTTAATCACCCTAAAGTCCAAAAGTATTACCATATTTATGAAATTGCAGTATGATGTTACTGGGCCTAAATGCTACACATCCAGCCAAAAAAAGTGTTCTATCCGCACAAACTTTTTCAGTAGGGCCAATTGAAGTTACATTAAAATGTTAATAAAAATACTCAAATTATTAGTTTTTATGGATACAAAAATAGCTAGAGTATTACCGTCTTTTTCAAATTCCAATAAAATGTTCTTTTTTACATATCATCAACAAATCAAGCTGTTTAATGTGTCAAAAATACGGCTCTCTGAGTGGTCAGATCGCCGGAAGTCGGCCGTTTCACTGTGTTGCCGATGACTGTCATTTTAACTTATACCAAAAATTTGCAAAAAAAAATAGAAAAATTTAGATACCAGTCACAATCGTGACATTCGTCGGCACCTTATTATCGTCCTATAATCCATAGTGCCACTCTGCCACCCAGCTTACTGATGATTTATGAGACAGGAGAGCGAGCAGGAGTCTGAACATTACAATTTTTACACCCCACGTGAGGGATCTTCCACTTAAGATGCTGATAAGGAGTATTTTATATGCCTTCAATTCACAAAATGACAAGGTGGATTGATGATTGGGGCTTTACATACCTTATTTTTGCACTTGGTAGGCTGATAAGGACAAGAGGAGGACACAGCAATGAGGTGAATGATGGTTGAAACAGCCATCCAACATAGGCCCAGGTGACTCGATAGTAGCTGGATCTGAACCCTGGACCCAGCGATTGGCAGTCCAGCATGCTACCCCTGACTTAACCCTCTCCCCTAACAAACTAAGAAGAATAACTTATTTACTCACATTGCTCCTGGTGCCTTCTTCCCATGGATCTTTGCTGCTGGTAGTGTGGGTACCCTTGGAGCACGTATCTTTCCTGGAACCTGCTACCGTAACTGCCAGAGTTTCCGTAACTGTTGTCGGAGTTACCGTTTCGGTCCTGGTTATAGCGGTCCTGGTTGCTGATGCCCCTGTACTGGTAGAACCTGTGCATTGCCCATGTGAAGGGGTTATTGTACATGGCCCCAGCAAATGCCATCAGGGACAATAGCACCAACATGCTTGTTATGGGCTTCATGGCTTTCGGAATCCTTCTGCGAATTGTGATATCCAGTCCACCGTTTAAATACCAACCATAATCATATGATGATCAATAGAGAGGGGGGTGCATGGGGCATTTCATTGTACAGAATTTGGAGAGATACAGGATGGAAGCCCCCCCCCCCCAGGGTGGTGGAGGTGGAGGGGGGTTTTGGAAGGGTGACTGGTGGTCTCATGCTTGATATCATGTCCCACCACCAACCCCCTATTCACATTGCTAAAATTGTCATACTTTCACTGCCAAGTCACATGTATTAATGGCAACCAGTGTCTGCCATGAAACACCTGGGCCATATTTTATTTGATATTCTCTGGATAAATTCTATCATTCATATTATATGTTATAGGCTGGATGAGCAAGTTAGTGTATTTATGATGAAAATTATCCATTCTTTCGTCTATAGGAATTACTACACACTCTAAAAAATTTCAGACAAAATTGGTTTTTTAGATTCAAAATGGTTTTTTGAAAAACCAAATTTCAATGCAAAAAACCAACATGGATTTTTTTATTTTGTCCCGACATTTTTTAGAGTGCATTCATCATGTTCATAATCAGATAATCCAAGAAGACATATTCCTAACACATGTACGCGGGTCATTTGTTGACATTTACAGTTTTCACGAACTTGCATGCGACTTGAAACTGTGACTTTCAGTTGAGGCGGATTCACATTGGCTATCAGCCGGGGAATCTGACCCAGTTTTAAAAAAATGACATCACAGCTTGTAGTTATTTCACATATATTGCAATGCTAGAACAGAGTCACCTCCGACATCTATTCAGTTCAACAGCATAGAAAAGAACTTGAGATTCCACGTAAATATGAGGAGGACTGTAAAACATTCAAAACAAGTAACGGTAATCAATTCAGAAAGGCTGCAAAATTGTCAGTCCATGGGCCAAGTACCTTGATTTTCAGTCTACAACACATCAGTAGTGCACCAATAGAATTTGGTTACTTTGGAAAGAATTTTTAAAAGACATGAATTTTGACCCCACCGCCTAATCTTTTGTGTTTTATCACTGCAGCAAGATATTCATAATCTAAGGGGATACTGACATTGATCATTTGATCTATATAGAGATAGAGACCTATATCTACCAATCTATCTATCTATCTATCTATCTATCTATCTATCTATCTATCTATCTATCTATCTATCTATCTATCTATCTATCTATCTATCTATCTATCTATCTACATCTTCCATCTGTTCTTCCTTCCTCCCAACCTTCTTCCTTCCTCCCTTTACTTTCTTTCTTGCGGGGTGTTTCAAGCTCGCAATAAATGTAAAGCCACCCGCGCTCTGAGTGGCTGCTGCTGTTTTAGCTGTCTAGAATTAAAAACTCGGAAGAATTGCTACATTTGAAGGATTACAAACACAGTTTTGACATAATAGAAAAGGGTTGCAAATATTATGATTGTCAGTCAAGCCTTAGCTGAGAAGACCAGTTACAAAGGAATATGTGGGAGGGAATTTTATATATCATTATATAGATATAGATTAATATTGTCTATTTAAAGTACCCAATTTTAAACTAGCATTCCATATCCCCATGTCAGAATGTAAATGAGTGTGAAAACCAGATGTTTGGGGACTTCATTAAAAAAAGGGGTTTTCTTTTTTTTCTTCAATAAAAGTTTTAGCAGTTAGATTTTCTAACATAGATGAATATTACATGTCTAATTGTATAACACAAAAGTCGCCTCAGAGCATTCATTTGGGCATCTCACTGTTTTGCCACCAAAATGTGTCCTGTGAGTTTGAAAAATCAGCCAATTGTTAACCCCACAATAGAGAGTCTGTATTTTCCCATGGAAGCTGAGTAAAAATTTTGGCCCAGGTAGAATTTCATCACGAGGGAGTTGGATGGTTTACCTGGTTGCTATGGAAACTAATCACATGGTCAATTTTTTAAATATATTAATACATATACTTCATGAGCAGTATATTTATTTGCTCAAAACATGGCAACATGCTTGGAAATGCCTATACATGTATCTATTAGTCTATCTATCATCAATATATCTATCTGTCTATAATATCCATCAGTCTATCGATAAAGATATCTCAACTTCAGACATTAAATTATAAGTTAGTAAATTTAACCTGGCACGCACAACCATGTTCAATTTGTTGATGATATTTAATTTTACAAAAACAATTTCATTTGTCTCCTATTGTCTAAGGATTTTATGAAAGTTTCTGGAGCAAAATTTCTTCGGTTGCTTCTCTTCAGGCCACGACATACAGCTTTTTTGAGTCACTGGGGGGACAGGTCTCATGCAAAGGCTGGGTTCGAATCCCACCCCAGAACTCAATTTAGTCCGAGCCCATGGGACATTAAATGGAGGCGGGTTGTATCCAGTGTTCTATGCTGGGGCAACTGAAAGACCCTGGACATCCCTGAATTAATAGGGTATGTACCAGACTCACTTTCTTCTCATCTCATCAACATGTATACAGCGATCGCCTGCCTCGATATAGCCCACTAAGGTGCTGCTGAGGCGTAAAACACAAACAAACAAACAAACAAACAAACTCATGCCTCCCACTTTGCCTCTCAAATACATATATACATAATATCTGGTGGCCCCAACGTAGCAGTCCGTTGGGCTTTTGTGGGGTCTCTTCAATTTATGTTTTTGTGATGATATATATATATCAATGTAATAAACTAAATGGAAATAAATTCTATCTGAATCTGAAAAAAAAAAAAAATCTGAATCAAAGGCAAATGTGGAGCATGTGGGTCCTCCTTTCATTTGACTCACTATCTAATTTGACGAACTTTAAGACCAATGACTAAGCGATCTATAGTCAAAAGGATTTTCAGTGTAAGTTTCATTCACAACGTCAAGTTTGTATTTTGTATTTTGGATACTATTTTCAAACAACACCTTGTCTGATTAATTATATATTTTTTTTTGTCATTTTGTTTTTCTTCATCTTATTATTCGATGATAAGCCATGAACCCAATACCACTAAATGTGCCCAGGGAAATAAATAACACTAGAGGGAATATAAGTCATATTTTTGGGTATATGTACATTGTACATGGCTGGTCATGGAATAAAAACATTAGGCCTATAACATTGACTGTTTTGCATTGACCCTGATACTCTCCACGCCAGCCCATATTTTCCTTCGGGCCTGCCCAGCCGTGTGTCCCTAAAGAAAGAGATATCATGGAGCTTCCTTCATGGGCTGGCACGGAGAATACTCACTCCGTTTCCTTAATTTCTAAGCTTACCAATGGCAGTTTTAAAAGTGATTCCATGTATATATTGCTGAGGGCTACATCTTTTAATAGCATGCAGTTATTTTATCTAATCTCCCAAAAGGAAAGCAGTATTGAGCGAAAAGCAAAAAATCGTTCCACTCCGTTACTGTCCACTCAATTACTAGATCATGAGCAAGAAATCGGCATTTCAACCAAAACGCTATTGATATGGGATGAAGTACTTCTGAAAATAATGATTACATCAATCTTTTATTGTTTTTCGTTTTTTTGTTGCTCCTGCAGTAGGTTTTTTACACCAAAATACCACTCCATTACCACATTGTCCCCTCCATTACATTTTTGCTATACACTTCGTCCCAAAATTTGAGAATGGCCCAATTAGGGCTCCTACCAAGTGCATAACTACAGGAAATTACACCCAAAGCACTGACAATGCAGCCATCCATCCATCCCTGGTTCATTTCAGATGAGTGCAAGTGCATGATCGCCTCAACAGATTTGATTTTAATTAACACTTTTTAAAAGGTAACTTCCTCCATGTGATTTATTTTTATAGGTTCAAGAGCAAACTAATTACCACGTCTTTAATAGTTCTGCAAAGATAATTGTAAGAAAGATAGAAAGGTAGAAAAGATAGAGAAATAATTAGATAAATAGATGTAATTTGTGAATTGACTAACTTTTGACTACATTTTAGTGAATTGACTCACTTTTGACTACCTTTTGTCAATCATACTTGAGTGGTTTTGACATTGTCACTTTACATACTAACATAATTTTGTCATTTTGACTTTCTAGAATTAAAAATGATTTTCAGGTTATCATATATGCCATGCCTTCCTTGTTTTTTTACCTTTCAGCACCAAATAAGAGATTACTATATTTTTGTTGTGCATTATATATAGACCTAATATCTGTATCAAAGGCTTCGGGGAAAATTAATTATATTCCGCAGAGCAAAGCATGTGTCTATTAGTGTCTCTCCAGGTCCAACACAAAACTAAGCCAATGAAGCTCTTTGTGCTGAACTTCTTTGCATTTGCACACATAATATGTTTATCATGGTGACTAAGGCAGGTTATGGTATACATGCCCAGTAGAATTGTGTTGTTGTTGTTGTTGTTTTTTTAATGAAAAAAAAAACTAAGAATTTTCAAGCTCAGGGTTATTTGAAACATGGCATGAAATTAACTTCTTTAATTTTTTGGTACGTTTGGATGATTCTTATGTTTATTGACACATTTATGTTATCATGCCCTTAATAATCCAAATGTCCAAAATGCTAATTCTGTAGTTAAGAATTGTTTTATGGGTGCCCAGGTTTTAGAAAGCAAAACCATTTCCTCGGCTGTATTTTTTTTTGTATAGGCCTATGATTCAAATGGGCTTTAAGTGCATGTATATGTATAATCAAGTGTCAAAGGACCCAGCTGCCTAAAATCACTCAAGTGTGCCATTTTCCTAAGGCCATTTCTTCTATGTTTGTGGGCAGGTTTATCACATTGGCGTATGGCAAACGGACATGAGCATCAGGCTGTAGGCACCCCATAGATCAATTCTAATGATTTTATGTGAAAGCTTGAAGAAAATAATAAGGCTAACAATTCACTTACGTTGCCCCCATTGACATTTTAAAGTTTGTTTTTTGAGGAGTCATGTCCGAGTTTGACACCAATGATATTCCAGTGAAACGATGCAATTATATGAAAACAGGTCCTGGAACAGCCCGAGAGTGAAAATGGTTAGGGTTTATCAAAAAGACATCACACAATATGTATAGCAGCAGTATGATAAACAGCAGTACCATGTGTGCCTCCCTCATGCTTTTCTTATGGGGTCAGATGTGTGGTGGTTGTGAGAATAGCAAAAGGAGGGCTTATATAGGCAACAGCGATACTTACCTCTGCGGCTGTAAAAAAGGTTACAAGTGTGAGGTCTTTCTGATAAACGCAAAGCCTTTTTTACATAGGCGTATGGGACGCGCGATTTTTGAGGGGGCGAACGGCATTTGCCCGAATTTCGAGATCTAAATTTAATACCATTTCAAGTGAAATAGCCTTGAAATCACTAATTTAAAATAGTTTTTACCTAATCATCTGCCCAAATTTTTTAGCCTTTTGCCCGAATCTTACTGTTTCCCAAACTTTTGGGGGGGGCGACCGCCCCCCCCTCCCATACGCCTATGCTTTTTTATGCTGTGGCTATTACATGGGCTGTTTGAGGACTTACATAGTTGCATTGTTACATTGGAATATCATTATGTGTGAAAACTCGGACCTGACTTCCAAAAACAAATATTTTTAACAAATAAGTCCATGGTGCACACTGAAGTGAATTTAGTGGCCTTTCGCATGCATATTTTCTTCAAGCTTTAACATGTAATCATGTGATTTGCCCTAACCCTATGAGATGCCTAACATCCCCGTCCACCGGCCTTATCCCAATGTGATAAACTTAGCCACAAACATGCTGATGATGGTGAGTCCTACAAGTAGTATATATTATATATATTCAGTAATAAAAAAAATAGTTTCATTTAAGGTTTCCTATCATTTTAATTGATAGCTAATTTTAAAAGTACAAACAGTAATTTAAAAAAGTATTGGTTAATAAATTACAAATATTGTCATCAATATTAGGCTAGATACAAAAACATGTTATACACATACAGATATAAAAACATGTCAATAAAACAAATTATCTTAAATATTGATTGGTGCTATCTTCCAAGAGGCGTAGATTTAAAAAAAGATGCATAGTACCAAGGGATAACAATTTTAAACGGTTACATACAGACATCAAACAAATGGAACAATTTTAAAATGCTATTCATCATCCAAATATAAGTTCATTTATATCTTTGTCCAGCGATTCACTGCAACCCTGTTCCCCTTAGGGGCCGACCAGATGATCTTTGGAGGGGGCTATGGACTTTACCCCACCCCCCCGGATGAACTTTCTTTTTCGTTCACGGTGTGTCGACAAACAATGTTATGGTATGCGTTCTCGCGACAAACTTTTCCCCTAGCTACAGTTGGAAACAAACTTTTTTTTTTTTTTCATGTGCTGAAGAAACTTTTTTTTTCAGTGTCAGGTGGGAAATAAAAGTCCATAGCCCCCCTCCCCCAACTATCGTCTGGTCAGCCCCTTAGCGCTCTCTCCTGCTTTGGCAGATATAGGCCTATATAGGCTGTGATAGTGGAACTCTCCTTTTTCCAGCTCTCCTGTGTTGACGAGCAGAATAAAACTATTTCCGGGAACAAGCTGCCATTTTGTACCATTGCTTAGTCAGTGGAGCTGGCATTCCATGCCCCAGGGCACTTTTAATCCATTGAAAACATTACGGATTTGCATTGCCGAGTCTTAAATGGAATATTTAGCATGGATTGCCACCATATTCCAGTACTGTCAGGCTGATTAGACTTTGTTATGGACCTTAGAAACCCCGGCTCCATTGTAAATTCCCAGGCTGATGTTTCCGGAAATAGTTTTATTCTGCTCGTCAACACAGGAGAGCTGGAAAAAGGAGAGTTCCACTAACGCCCGCTATTATATAGGCCTACTAGAAAGCATTATAGGCCTATAATCTTGAAAGACACAATGTCATGTTAAAATGTAAATATCTTGTCCGCAAGCAGTCAGCTGGGAGCTAAATAAACAAAACTAGTCATGCCATATCGTTTTATCATATATTTCAAGTCTCCTCTTTCTGACACTCTGTGTTCTTCTCGTAATCGTCCAAGAGCAAGGAGAACCCTCCTTAATGACGTCATCACTAACTGGTGCGCATGTGCGTTGCTAAGGGACTCCTCTTCAGCCTCATTCTGGTGCAGGAGAGACAGTTTGTTTATCTCGAAATCCATGATGGCCGAAGCCATACTCCCTTCACCAATTTCCATTGTGATGTTAACTGTTACTGTTTCGGCTACAGATTTCATTCACTTGCCGAAGTTTAATTTAGTGATTTCGTGCATGTCTGGCTTCATTTCGTACTATGTCGGTGAAGGAGAAAAATATCAGACTTCGGAATAGCTGTCCCATATGAATTTAGGTTTTCAAGTGACCAAAATATCCGACAAACAGAAACTCGTCTCTAATTGGCTTCATTCAGTCTTCCTCCAACCGATATTCCTGAAAATAAAAAGAAATTTAAAAAGTTGTTATTCAAGTGAAGACAGTTTACTCAAATAGTAACTATAGAGCCTACGCAGAAAAGTGTATACACGTGTCAGATTCAAAAATACCTGTCAAATATAACAAACAAGCCCAAAAGTAGGACATCAATATAGATATACCTATCATATGGTTAGCCGAAATACTCGCTCCTCATTGGCCGACAGCCATGCAATATATTACGATATTGCACGCATGTTACTGCACGCTCATTTTAACATGTAAGAGATTTGACGGACCTGAGAGGAAGCACCTTCTTCTTCTTCTTTTTGTACGTTCCTCCTCTGCAGGAGAACCCTACTATGTAGGTATCGTAGCCCTCAGCCACGTCCGTCAATTCTAACACCACTATCACCGCTACCAACTTTTCTACAGCCAGGTACACCACTACCGCCCCCTGCCCCAATATATTGAGATCTATAAGCATGAATAGCACCACAATATTCATTTATGGCTTTTTGGATTTGCATATATTTTGGGTGGACTTTATTTGGACCATTTAGAAGTGCACCTAGAGTCTGGAGTTTGCTGTCTACTGAAGCCTCACAATGGCCTGCGATTTCTTGTAGCTTGCTTCTTCTCAGGTCTCTTGTTCCGGAGCATCTCAGGAGCATGTGTTCAATGTCCTCCTCTTCTTCTAGGCAGAGCCGGCATGTTGCATCTTTTGCCAACCTAATCTTATGTTTCCTCCTTTCGGTCAGGTACATACCGGTGAGCATTTGTGCTCTGGTCATTGCTGTCGGGACTGCTCTATATAGCATTGGTTGTACAGGAGTCCCAAACTGGGTGTGGTTTGTTGGGGGATGACATGCTTAGATGAAGGAGTCGTAGAGATGACTTATCCGCAGATGTTATGAGTTGCGATGTCCAATGTAGTTCCACACTTCTCTTGACATGCTCTTTTCCACAACGTACCAGTTCAGTCTGGAAGAGCTCAAGCAAGCTGTCATACCTTTTCTAATAGTAATAGGCATCAGAGAGGTAGCATAAGAATGATCAGCGGAGTGTAGCGTATCACACAAAACATAGATTGCTTTTGCTTGTGGATTTTTCATTTCAATATTTTAACATGAAACAGCACTTTTTGGTGTGACTGTCTGATTTGCTTTGAGATGTTTTATGAAGGTGTTAGTAATGGATGGAAATGATTGGGGCTTTACGTCCCGTATTTATACACTCGGTTGGCTAATGATTATTAGGACATGTGGAGGACTTAGCAGTATGAAATAAACTGCTGTTCAAAATAGGTCCATGCAAACTGAAAACAGCCGGATTCGGACCCAGTGATTAGTAAATCTGTGTTTTGCGAGACCTGCAGCAGGACGAGATGAAAATTGTATGATTGCAATAACCCTCCATCGCGTACACGGGAACACTGAATATACTACAAAACTAAGATAGAGAGACAGATATATATGGTAAGTGCAGCCCTCTAAGCCCAGTTCTGGGCACTCACAAGGGTTGATTGATGAGATGGGAGAGAGAGCGGGAGTCCTCAACATGTTACGCACTTACCCCATGAGAGGATCTTTTACTCGCCCTGCATAGAAAGTGATACAAGGGGCTGCCAATTTAACATCTCATCCGAATGACATCCAGCTGGGATTTTTCTCATGAATGTACACTGAAAATGTTGGGCTCCCCACCCGGGGCTCGAACCCATGCAAGCAAAGACCTTCACTCGGCCACCCAGCTGCTTAAGTACAAGTTACAGTGGCCTATTATTTATATAATACTCTATTTTCAATGCCAGAAATGAAATATGTCTTGGCAATCTTGTACACTGACATAAATAGCATCACACAACAATGTATTTTTATTATAGTCACTTTTCCAAATAACACGTGTCCTTAGGTCAACCAGCGACATTCAATTAATACTGATTAATACCACAGGCAGGTTATTTCCAGGTGTGTTATTTCATATTGTGCATAAGTATAATATTATTGCTTGTCAATTAGTTCTTTTAAATGGTCGTAACAAATTAGTAATAATAGTACCAATCGGGACTTATTTTGAATGCCTTCCTGGTACTGGAATATTGGCGTTAATGTTGACATAAATATAGAAATTTTCAATAATATGTATTTAGGTAAAGAATTTACAAAGAACATCATTATTTACATCATTATTTACAATGAAGATCTTCGTGATCAATCTAGGGTGGTTTACAATGGAAATTTACAATCTGTAATAACCGGTGGCCTTCAGCACTCCAGTGACATTTCCTTCCGTGTTGTGGTTCCTACTTCCCATTACAAGCAATAATAATTGCAGGCTTCCGCAGCATTTGTTGCATAGTTGGACCGATGTGTTATATTATTTGACATTAGCGAGAAGAAGATGACCAATACAAATATCATCATAAATTTGCAATCACATTACTTATTAAATGGTCGAGCAATTACATGAATTATTTGGTTCTTTATAACTTTGCAAATTTGTTATTATGGTGTGCCAAAGTGAGGAGACCTGGATAGCCCTGGAGCTGAAATTCAGGCCACCTTTCTAGTTAGGAATGAGATGAATTGAGGCTAATGTTACGAATATGAAAATTTCTGTTTGATATTGATTCAGCTGATGGAGAATAAGGTCAAATTAAAACCTCAATGACATATACAGCAATTTCGAATTTTACATGCTACATCATACTTAGACAGGAAGTGTGCTTTTAGTTTACTTGCATATGCATAAACAGATTTTCCATAGTCTTTCAATGTTAAGGGAAGTGAGTTCCATATACTACCTATTTTATATTTGTGACTTTGCTTTGCAATTCTGGATCTCGTCATTGGTATATAGAAGTCATGAGTATATATAGAAGTCTCGTAGTCAGAGCAATCTGGTTTGGGGATGCTAATGCTGTCGTATGGTAAACTGGTAGTCTGGTATGTTTAAAGTTGTATGCCACTTTCAAGCAACTGATGGCATACAGATCGTGCACATTCAGCAATTTGTGTTTGACAAATAACGGATTGCAGTGGCTATTGTATGGTGAGTTTGTGATACAACGTATGGCCTTTTTCTGCAGGGTCAATACACGTTTCATGTTACCATTGTCACTACTACCATAAGTAGATAAGGCATAATTAATGTGCGACAAAATCAGTGTACCATACAGCTGCAGTAAGATGTAGCCTGGTACCTGGCGACGGATGCGATGGAGCACCCCCAGAGCCTTTCCAATATTTTTACAAATATGATCTATGTGACTTTTCCACAATATATTTTCATCTATTATGAATCCAAGAAATTTTATAATGCAACATTCTCAATTCCATTATCATTTGTATTTAAGTTTTCAGCATTTACTTCATGCCGCTTTTGATGAAAGACAATGTACTTGGTCTTTGCGACATTTATTGAGAGTTTGTTAACATTAAACCATTGACTGATACAAACATTTCTTTGTTGACAGTTTCTTTCAGTCGCGTTAGGTTAGTGTCCGTAAATAAAATGTTAGTGTCATCAGCCAAATGAATTGGGTGTCCAGCCTGGACGATGTTATTGATGTCATTCACATATATGAGAAAAAGCAAAGGCCCTAGGATTGAGCCTTGGGGTACTCCACATGATATCAACATCTTCTCAGAATGACTCTCCTTAATGCTGGTAAATTGGCTTCTATTAAATAGATAACTTCTGAACCAAGACAGGGCTAAACCTCTGACACCATATGCGCATAACTTCTGCAAAAGTATACTATGGTTTATAGTATCAAAAGCTTTGGAAAGGTCCAGGAATACTCCAAGGCACCACTCGTCAGTGCTTAGTGAATGCGCTATTTTGCTTTGGAGCTCCAATATTGCTAACTCTGTGGACATTGACTCTCTAAAACCATACTGAGATGAAGTAAGAATTTTATTGATGCTCAGAAAGGAGTACAGTCTCTTATAGACAATACGTTCTAAGACTTTAGAGAAGGTGGGTAAAAGTGAAATAGGTCGGTAGTTGGAGATTTGTTGTTGATCTCCAGATTTAAAAATAGGAATAACCTTGGCTAATTTCATCTGATCTGGAACTTGACCATGCTTAAGTGAAAGATTTATGATATGAGTCAAGGGACAAAGTATACCTCGGTATGTTCCTTGCAACAATTTGGGGCTGATACAGTCGTACCCTGTGCTAGTTTTGGGTGTCATGAGTTTGATGATACTTTCTATTTCATTTTTGTTTGTAGGAAACATAAGAAATTATTGGGACAAGGCGGACACAGGAACTGTCTGAAATCAACTTGAGAGCTTGGCAAACAACTAGCCAAATTAGTGCCTAGATTAGTATAGAAACTATTAAAGCCATTGCCTATCTCTACTGTGCTATGCATAACTGTATTGTTATGCTGAAAAGTATCAGGAAAATCGGCCTTATTTGTTGATTTTTTAAGAAGGCTGTTTATACAATTCCAAGTGGCTTTAATATCCTTTTTGCAGCTTTCAAAAGTGGAATGCCAATATGATTCTTTTCGAGTCTTAACAAGCCTATTCAGACAGTTTCTGTACGATTTATAAACTGCTTCAGCTGCTGCTCTAGAAATTGGGTTTGGTGACTTTGCTATCTTTGCGTGTAACCTATCCCCGTTTCTCATCGAAACAAGCAGCCCTTTAGTAATCCATGGTTCTTTTTTGTGCCTGAACTTATTGAATTTCCTTGTAACCTTAGGAATAAAAAGCTGAAACATAGAGAGAAATGATTCAATGAATTTGTCGTAAGCAAGATTGGCATCATCACATTGCAGGACTGAAGACCAGTCATGCTGGATTAAAGCATCTTGCAATTTCTCAATGCAAACATCACTGAAATTCCAATATGACACATAATTGCTGTTTATATGAGAAGTACTTATCGGAATATAAATGAAGTTTGGGAAATGGTCGGTTATATCCCTATCAGCGTGCCTCGGTGGCCCAACGTCAAATGCTGGGTAGATTCATAATGACCTACTTACACATGACTAAGCACCAGACTATATTGTTTTGCTTAATATTTATGCTTAGTAGTCCTCTAATAACACTGACTACGAATTACTTGGCTGGGAACGTCATTGCACTGAAATTCACTAATGGGGATGAATTCATGTCTCCCAGATCTTCAGGGCCAGAGTATGCTTCAATTGAGTTTGCAATTGCCCCATCATGTTATGTTCTTTGTAATTTTGCGAGCAAAAAAAATTCTGGAGGCTGCGTGTGGATTAAGGTTGGATGATTTCACATCAATCATCAAAAATGATACATATCTTACCATCTCCAATCCTGAATTAAGACACACATCTTCGTCACCTGGATTGGCAACTTTATGGAGTTGCATTATTTCATTTTACCTGATTCCATATCATGACAGCCCCCAAATATTCTAAGGATACTTGATTATTGCAAATTTCTTAGTGATGACAGCCAAAGGAACCTTTGTCTCCCACATCCTGATACATACGTTACCACAAATTTCACTAGCCTGTCACAGTTTCCTGAACTGAAATTTCATATGCTCAGGCTTTGAAATCAATCATATATTTTGCTATTACTTGAAAGCAGAAAAGCTTTTTTTCTTAAGTTTTGATCCCCAGGTTTAATTGATGATGAAATGGTTAAAAGTCAGCAGTTATATTTCTGTTGATACATACGTTACCATACATATAGGAGCCAAAGAAGTGCACACAACACATAAAGTAGGTCACACATAAAATACTTATTGTCACTTGATTTGATGCATAGCATACATATAACTGCAACATCGAAGTCAATCGTGGTTATATGTCAAAATATATCCTTGACGATACATACGTTACCGATACATACGTTACCAAAATTAAGGGCTCATGCTGTCCAGCAGAAACTGATGAAGATAGAGCTAGGTAATTTTACACAGGCATCAAGGGTACAAAAGTAGGACCCCTGCTGAAATTTTAAGTTACTATGGTTACGGTTGCCATGGTAACACATAATTTAGCATTTTCGGAAGTATTTGGCCTCACACTACATTCATCTCAAGACTAAGCAATCGGAATAACCAGAAGTAATCTATTTTCAAAAATTGTGATGCTTGCTTCCACAACAAGGCTATTTCAGACAGAAGGTATATGTTTCTTTTGTGTTTTTCAAGGTTCATAAACATAGGACTATGGAGCTAGTTCGCAATTTTTAGGGTGCTTTCTTCAGAGAGCTCCCAGTCTCATATTTAGTGGGGGTGGTATTTGGCCATGGCCTCAACCCTCAGGCCCAAAATTAACATGGAGAAGATAGGAAAAGCTTCAATTTGGTAAAACCGTAGTTTGTAAGTTATCATCTGTCTTATTCAGAATTGAACTGCTATCTTATAGGGACAAAAATCAATGAGAGTACTGAAAATAGCCTTATAGCAGACACAAATGTGTGGGTGAGCAGTACGCAAGAATTCATTAGAATATGATCTAAGGTTGTCAGTGATCCTTCCATCAATAAATCATGCAAATCAATAAAATAATTCACCCCAAAATACTTACTATTATAAATTCTTTTGATGCATGGTATGACTCAAGTGTATCACCTTACTCAGTTCTGGATATAACTCAAGAAATATCCTTAAAACACATATGTTACCGATACATACGTTACTAACAATTAGAACCAGGCCTAAAATTTTGCATGTTTACACAGATTTGTCCCCGAAAACTCTCAGTGAGACATAAAATATTTACTTTTGATATACTGAGTTGTATTTAAAACACAGCTAGGAGTCTGAAATTGAATTTAAGCCACAAAGTTTTTTGAGTTGTATAAAGATCAGTTATATCCCTCAGGTTAAAGAAAAACTTCAAAGAAGTTCAAAAGCAACGTGAATCATTGAGGCTGTGGATTGCATGTATCATTCTGTAATTACCTTGATTTTTATGAGACCTGTACGTCTTAGCATCCCAATAAAACACCAAACCAGCAATTTCAACTGCCTGATAAATTTTAGAAACAAGCAGTGTCTTTAGAAATTCACTAATGGGGATCAATTGAGGTATTACACCATTCCAAAAATCATGATTTTTTAAAGAAAATCGATCAAAAACTTAAAATTATAATAGCTGCATACCTGTAACGTTCTCATCAACGAAACTTTCAGGAAAAGTTGGTCATATATCCTATTTTATTTTCCAACCAAAAAATTAGAAGGCAGGTCAAAACGTTCCGAAAAAACTTAAAAAACCATTTTGCCCCGCCGCTCCATTTTGCCCCTTGTTCCCCTAATTTTGAAAAAAGTTGGAAGCATGACCAAAAAGTTCATATGCTAAGAATCATAGAGTTGACCTAATATCTTCAAGTAGCAGACCAAGCTTGTTATCACCGGGCCAGCCACTGTGATTTGTGCATTCCTTGTCTTTCAGAGAATGCCCAATACCCCAGAACGTGTCCTTCGAACTAGCTTCACCAAGACGTCGGTCGCCAGTGTCAATCAGATAGTCTTTGATATGGGGATTTTTGAGAAATCTTTTGCTGAAGGGCTCTTTGCATGACTGTCTCTTTTTGGTGGTCCCATTCGACATTACGGTTCATCTTGACTCGATCCCCAACAAGTTTACATTGAAGGGAGGTGGAAGCATGTAGAATGCGAGCAGCAGAGGAGTCATCTTGAGCAAACTCAGCCTTCTGGAGTTGATAATACTGCTCCACACTGAAGAACTTCTGGCCATCTATTTACATACAATGCCCATCATTGTTGTAATTATATGAAAGACGTGTTATAACTTATTTATGTTTCCAGAGATTGACGAGAATTTTTATTTTATCTAACACCAGAGGGATTACAGTACAGCACAATAGCACCACCAAGCAGCCATAACAATTGTTGTCCATCAGCCTGTCTTCAGTATGATTATACGATGATTGGCATGACCACCATTATCCAATTGTCATAGGATACAAAACAAGGTTTCCAGCATCCCAATCACAACAGTGACTTCTTTTACAAAAGAGAGTAAAAATGCTATTCATGAGGCAGTCAACTTCACTGTATTTAACAATTTTTATATAACTGATTACATCTTATCATCAAAGAAAAAAAAATTGCAAATCAAAGCTATTCATAAGGCCGTCAGCTTCAGTGTATTTAATGATTGTCATGACTAATTACATCTGATCATCATAAAAAATAAGCAAGTCGCAGCTATTCATCAGGCAGTCAACTTCAGTGTATTTAATGATTGTCATGACTGATTACATCTGATCATCATAAAAAATAAGCAAGTCACAGCTATTCATCTGGCAGTCAGCTTTAGTGTATTTGATGATTGTCATGACTGATTACATCTGATCATCATTAAAAAAAGCAAGGTGAAGCTATTCATCAGGCAGTCAGCTTCAGTGTAGAGGAGAGCAGGGCACAGTGAGACGGCAGCCACAATGAGACAAAGCCTGTAGCGTCTAGCTGGTAATGTTTACCCTCTTTTGTATAGTACGAAAAGTAAGTAAGTGAGAGACTGTCCTATATCCTGAATGCCTACACAGCATATCGAGAGTGGAATTTCAATATTTTGGTTTTTAGCCTGTAAAAGTAAATAATTTTGCTAAACAACTTTTTGTTATAATTCTCGAGAAAAATGGAAAAATGAAAATCAATTGCCAGGGATTCAAACCTTGATTATTTGTCTTAGTTTAGTGAGATGATGAACCACAATAGAGGCATACAGTCAGGATTCAAATATTTTATAACGAGAGCTGCTCGGGGCACAGTGAGACAGTTTTAGGCGGGGCACAGTGAGACATCACAAAATAAACTCGAAACGACCTGAATGTAATGCATAGCTCACAATTCACTATAAAAAACAAAATGCCTGCTATAAACTACTGATTTTAGTGAGTCATATCCAAAGGGAAGCATCAGAAAGAATTTTGATAAGTATGTAACAGGTGCGGCAGGTTAAATAAGTCGTGCATGTGTCCTGTGCGATGAAGTTTCGAAACATGCTCAAAAAGGACCTAAAAAATCACCCAGCCAGCTGCTTTTATAAGAGTACAGTAGTTCCTGCAGCAACAATTGATAGAACAATTCCGCAGGTCCCGAGGATCGGCGGTTATGGCAGCAGATGCCCTGTCTCACTGTGCCCCACCTGCTGTCTCACTGTGCCCCGCCCACGGTCATCATTAAAAAAAAGCAAGGCGAAGCTATTCGTCAGGCAGTCAGGTTCAGTGTATTTGATTATTGTCATGACTGATTACATCTGATCATCTTAAAATAAAGCAAATCAAAACTATTCATCAGGCAGTGTCTTTCAGTGTATTTGATGATTGTCATGACTGATTACATCTGATCATCATTAAAAAAAGCAAGGCGAAGCTATTCATCGGGCAGTCAACTTCAGTGTATTTGATTATTGTCATGACTGATTACAGCTGATCATCTTTAAAAAAAGCAAGGCAAAACTATTCATCAGGCAGTCAGCTTCAGTGTATTTGACGATTGTCATGACTGATTACAAACGGTTATCGCTGGAAACGAAAGTCTGCCAATCACTGCTATTCACTAGCTAGCTATATACGACCGATGTGTTATATCAATTAGCACATGCTGGTGTCATGACCAATTACCGCCAATAATGAAAAGAAATAATTATAGAATGGCAATCATTGCTATCAACCAGCCAATCATCGTAGATAGATGTATAGGTGATATATATTTAATTTGCTAAAAGGTGACGTATTAACATCCCTAGGTAAACATTGCATACCATAATCTATTATCTGTACATAAAATACACAGGAATGTCCATGTTAAATAATTCTATATTCAAGTTTAGTAGATAAAACACCTTACCTGCCTTTACGAAACTTGCCCAATGAAAGGGAACACTGAACTAAAGCAGATTTCCATGGCAAAATTCTTTCTATATATGATCAGTGGAGCTTACCACTGCCAATTATGCAAATACAAGGCCCCATGCAGCTAAATATATAAAACATTTAATAAGTATATTTACTGACATGCAATATTAACTAGGCCAGCCTTTATTTATCTTTTTTATATGCTTTTTCATATACTTTTTTCCTTCTGTTTACCTAATGATATTTGAATAGGGCTTTCTTAATTGCATGACAGTTTCTGCTTAGACTTTTTCCATGTCTTTTTCTATTTATTTTTATTCAAACTTGTACGTAATACAGTCATGTATGTAAGTCCCTACGTTCTCCATTCTCACATTTATCATAATTTCTGAAGTTTTCCAGTGAAATTTGCCATAAATTTACAACTGAATTCCACCTTTCATCCTATGCCCATTTGACTATTTATAAACATTGAAATTCCAAGATCCCTGTCATGGATTGTGCAAACTAAATTATCAGATTTAATAAAGGCTAATGAAGTATTATACCACTTTAATTTAAATGCTAGTAATTCATATTTCTTACCTTAGAGGTCAGTTTCCTTAGATTGCTTTGTTCCAAATTAAATGTACAAGCAGCATAAATAAACACAAGTATGAACCACCATGAGTATCATGGAATGGCTCTAATTAGTAAGTAAAACATACCTGTGATCACATACTACTCTGTTTGATCAGCTAATTAGACAAGCCATTTACGCCAGGGGGCACTGTAGTCGAGTACTGTAGATTCGAAAATATTGGGCACTCAGTCAGTATGATGAACATTATAACAATTGTTTGTTGTGTTGTAAGGGAAATAATGATATGAGTAACATATTGTGAAGGGCCCAGGTTCAAAATAATTGCTGTAAGACAATACTTAGTAGCAGTCAACCTGTTACACTGGCAGCACCTGTTTTGGCCTCTGGGTCCACTGATGACATTGACCTCATTTTGTGACCTCATTTGGTGACCTTATTTGCTGACCTCATTTTCTGACCTTGTGGTTAAAGGGCATCTTCAGGGCTTAGGTCAACAACTGAGAGGTCATACACTATAATTATACGAGCGCAGCTCATGGCTGCCAAAGGCAGCCATGAGTGAAGCTCACTTAGCACAAGGACAGCTCATTCTGTGTGGTGCTCCTGTCTACAGTGCCTGAACAGGAAGTGCCTGTAGTTGCCATAAAAGTGGAGCTAATAGTTTACTGTTTATTCACTGTTTAGTGTGGTAAATAATGAAAATGCCTTAAATATCTTCCAAAATAGCTTTAAAATTTCAGTCTTGTCCCATAACAACCTCCAATGACAGATTTCAGGGATTTAATTCAACATGTGTATAAACATTGGAAATAATTATTTCCTTACCCCCCTGATTGTAACAAGTGACTGAAAATTAAAAGTCAATACAAAAGTTAATGACTTAAATGGCTCACCAAGTAAGAAGTCATAACAACACTTAAGGTTACATAATCTTCATTAACTATCAACAAATTATGTAACAGTCTAATAGTAAACAGTCACCTCTGAATAGCTATGGTTTTATTGATCTCAGTTATGTAACATCAACAATTTAACATAATAGATCCAAATTTAACTTAGATTTGAATTACACAGCTGTCAGTGCAGTCTGTCTATCTATCTATCTATCTATCTATCTATCTATCTATCTATCTATCTATCTATCTATCTATCTATCTATCTATCTATCTATCTATCCATCTATCTATCTATCTATCTATCTATCTATCTAAATTATCTAATCTTATCTATAGATCTGATCTTATCTATCTAATCTTATCTATCTGCCCATTTGCCCAGTCCTTTAAAAAGATAAATTGGCCTTCTGCTTTGAAAGTTGAAGATAATGCAGTAGTTCTATGACAATGCTGCGTGAACTTCATGGCAGTGCCATTTACATATTACTTGTATGTACAGGGTGTCTACAGAAAAAGAGGACAGTCACTTTTCTTCTTTGTCACACTCATATAAGTTCAGAATTTGGTGATAAGTCTAACATAAGAGTGGATTTGATAGTCAGCCATATTAGGTCTATTTCAAATATGTTTATTAGTGAATTAGATCAAAACTAAAAGCAAAATGCAAGCATAATATGCAAAAGTGCTTGCATTGCTCTAAGCTGAAAAAGGTTGTCCTGTTTTCCTCATTCTTGATGAGAAATTTTTCACCATTTATTGTGTTTGTGAGAGTAGGAATGATTCATGTGTGAGTAGTGGGACATTTGCTGATGCTCCAGCTGCCGTAATTCAATTCAGGACCTAACACTTGGTCTTCAACATGGAGTCATCTGATGACAAGAAAATCACAAAAATGTCTCAAATAAACCATTGACCAGAGTACCAGAATCAATGCAAATGTTTATAATAACATTCTGAAATAATTTGGGGTGCCATGGCGTCAGACGAGAAACTCTTTTGTTGGCAAAATCATCTTCCTACAAGGTGTAGCACTAGGGGTACAACTTTTTTGCAACGTCACAACCCTGTATCATATTGTGATGAGCTTTTGCTAGAAAACACTGAAAATCAATGTCTTTTTGGTATTTGATCAAAAAAGTTCACCCATGACTCTCATTGAAATATTTGCATTTTGTGTCAATTTGGCGCATTTTCCGAGAAATGTAAATGTAGTTGGATCATTGATGAAATGGCTTATATTTTGGAACCATATAACTTTTAGTAACTAGAAGAGCTACACTTTATATTTCAATGCAATTATAAAGCAATTCATACAGAGGAAGGTTGCAGAATATGGATTTTTTAAGCAACAACAAGTCATAAGTATGAGTGAAGTGCAATCGCAAATTTCCTTAGTTTTTGCGTTTGGTGTGCAGTTCTTTCATGACCTTAATTGTTTGTTCACTACATTGATTTTATTCCTGCTGATGTTTAGTGTTGATGGCTCTTGCTTTCAGTGATTTTCAAGCACTTCAAAGTGTCTTGCTAGAAGGTTTACAAGGCTTGTGAAAGCTTCACGTTCTCTTCAGCTTGATACATTTGATCACTGATCCAGTGGTCTGCTCAGTCATTAGAGATAAACTGACAGACTGCAAGCAGTCTTTCCCTCAAATATGACCTCAGATAAAAGGCCATTATGCTAGGATATCTCAGGAATTCCATTTGGCATTAATTTAACTGATACTTGGAACTTCTGAAACCTGAAAGGGAAAGATTTGTTTTCGTCAAAGAACAGAAACTTCTTAATAATTATTTCTCCCACCAGTTTGATCATCAATGACATGAGTTCCATTCTGGAAGGACCCTTGGAGTTCATAATGTTTTATCATAAATCTTTGACAAATATGTTATACATTTGGTGACTTCATTCGGTCCACCGGCTCCTGATCCATGAAAATGCATGGATTTCACTCTAAAAAATGGTGCTGACAATTCACAAATTGTGACATACAGCTGCATCACGGCTTTGGCTCACACACTATTTCTGTAATCCAGGTACTTACTTGCAGCTTTGCCTGCCAAATAGCCCACTTTGAACTTTGATAGAATACAGCTTAAATTTGTCATCTGCATGAGCCATTCAATAATTGTGCTACAGGCTCATATTTTTTGTTTTTTGCGCTAATAAGTCAATGTAGCACATTTTCGAGCTTGGATCATTTCACTTGCTCAAAAATCATTGGAAAGTTAAGTTTAATTGTCCCCAGCTGTATAAACTCAGTTGATAATTGTGCCAATCTGCCTTTTCTGCCTTCAACTGACTACCCAAGAAACAGGTACCACCAACAACCTGCTTCTTGAGAGCAATTTCGCTTCTGCTGGCCAGTCAGACTTCTTTTCTACAGGCACAACTGGCACATGACTTCCAGATTAATGGGAATGGACCTATTTCTCTTCCATTTCTCTTTGTTCTTCTGAACAACTTCAAACAAAACTTTTTTGATGGATAAACCCATCATGAGCAGTAGCCGACAACATCTGAGAACACATTTCACGAGTGAATATTGTTTACATGGCCAAAGAAGCAAAATTCCTGGAATTCGACAATTTACAATGCTGCAGAGATAGTTTTAATACTCATATATTGTGTAAAGGACTAAAAGACATGCATGTGAATACCAGAAAAGTCCGGACAGTGCCTCAAACTTGACAAATGTGTAAGTTTAATAAGAAAGGTTGGTGAGGTCGCTCTTGACACTTGCAAATCCTTCCGCAGCCTGCGCATCTGTGCTATCAGTGAGTTTCATCCTCACTCCAATTTAATTTTGTTGATATGTGGTGGCATAAAATAATAATATAGCATTGTGTTTTTCATCAGGAACCTCTAATAATGCTATAGCACAATTATTTGCAAAAGAGTTGACAAATCCACTAAATTTTCAACAGAAAAATGATAAAATTGGAAGAAAAATGCATAATATTAGCTCACACAAGGTAACATGCCATATGTGAAGTGCCTTATATGGTCCCACTGAAAAGCTAATTTCAAATGCTTTAATTTGGTATTACTTTGGTTGCTGTATCTTCAATAGACAAAAAGCTATAAGATGAAATAAAGTACTACACCGGCGGAAAATTGCCATTTTCTGACTGTAACAGATGGCCAACACAAACATGAGTTCATGGGTGAACTTTTTTGAAGATAGGTCAAAAATGACTTAACTACAGTGGTTTTTATACAAAAGCTCATCCGGCTATGACACAGGAAATTGATTTTGAGGAAAAAAATTGAAAAGTTGTATCCCTACTGTTCATACTGCGAAGAAGACTCAGGAGTGCCTCAAAACAAGCCTCTTAATTGAGCCAGGTAGAGTGCCTCCCCTTGTCTCCTGAGCTGGACCCAGTGATTTATTCAGTATGGACAAATTGGGAGACAGAATCCAGCAAGTTATACTGATCATAGGGCCTTCCCATCCGTATTGAACCTTTTCAATTCAGTTGAACCCTTAAATTTTCGGCTGTGGGTTCTTCATACTATTAAGAACCTTTTGCATTAAGAGTGTACTTATGGTACCAAGTTTAGTATTTTCTAAATTTAATCTCCTGTTGCATACACATCTGTTGATACAAGTCAGGCTATAGTGGCCTGCTTCAGTTGCGAGCATGAGCGACAACAGCCTGCTTCAGTTGCTAGCATGAGCGACAGTAGCCTGCTTCAGTTGCTAGCATGAGCGACAGTAGCCTGTTTCAGTTGCGAGCATGAGAGACAGTAGCCTGCTTCAGTTGTGAGCATGAGCAAGCGCCGAGCAGGCTACAACATTTCACTGGAAGTGCTCTCTTTCACGTCCGCGCATACATGAGTTTCTGGCAGCCTGGTTCCCAGTTCAGCTGAGTACTGCTGAGAGCGGACCTGATAGGCAGCAGCGTGGACCTGAAAGGCAGCAGTCCCACTGACCTAGAAGCCAATTCGATACCCATTTTGACTTGAAATTCACCAGTCTGCAGCTTCGCAAGCTCACTCACCTGCTTTAACAGCAGACTGGCTTGTCAGTCTGGACACAAGTAGCAACTACTGTTTTCCAAATTGAACCACAAGATGGCAGCATGTATCAAACAAGTTGTGAACACCAGAGGGCCAATATCAATCTTCTTTTTTTCCTCTGTTTTTGCCATAAAATGCAACAGCATGCTATAATCCTTTGATGTATGTACCAACAACAGTCTACTTTTGGTAAATTCACTTTTTGACCAAGTTTTAATTGATGTTGGCACAGAAACAGGTGTTGTAAATACGCATTTAGCCTTGTCAATAACTCAATGTATAGTATAAGCACTGTATGAAAATAAGGATAATTTGGTAATAATATGTAGGTCTATAGAGTCATTGCAATAATCATACAATGATTCAGTAGTTATGGAACAGTATTGTATACCATAAGTCAGACCAACTGGAACAGCCTTATTACCTTGGACAATGCCTTATTGTTGTGAAGCAACAAAGGAAAGAGTGGTTTAATCTTGTTTTCATCAGTACTGGCCCCACCCTACAAACAGGAGCCAAAATAATTTGCAACAAGAGTACCTTATTAAATCATCACAAAAGATATCTTCGACTTCTTAGCAACGCGCGAAAAGACAGAATGAGCCTCCGGATTGGAAAAGACTTTCATTCTGGACTTGATGGACTTACCAACTGCGGCTGAGACTTACTGAATGCAGCTAGGACTTTAGAGAAAGCGTTGTAACAGCCGAGAGGTAAGGCAATCAACTATTCCTCAAAACTACATTTGAATAAGGTGGATCAATTTGAAAAATAGTAAAACTGATTGTATTTATATATGAAGTCACACAAATGGTTTGTAAACAAACACTAAATACAGACTAGGGTAGATTTGTGAAGTGAAATTTATAGTGGCTGTATGTTTCAACTGGCTGAGGTAGATTTCTGAACTGCATGTTTCAACTAGCTCCTCTAAATACAGGCTGAGGCAGATTTGTGAAATGTATGTTTCAACTAGCTCCTCTAAATACAGGCTGAGGCAGATTTGTGAAATGCATGTTTCAACTAGCTCCTCTAAATATAGGCTGAGGCAGATTTGTGAACTGCAAGTTTGAACTAGCTCCTCTAAATACAGGCTGAGGTAGATTTGTGAAATGCATGTTTCAACTAGCTCCTCTAAATACAGGCTGAGTCAGATTTGTGAACTGCATGTTTCAACTAGCTCCTCTAAATACAGACTGAGGTAGATTTGTGAACTGCATGTTTCAACTAGCTCCTCTAAATACAGGCTGAGGTAGATTTCTGAAATGCATGTTTCAAATAGCTCTTCTAAATACAGGCTGAAGTAGATTTGTGAACTGCATGTTTCAACTAGCTCCTCTAAATACAGGCTGGGGTAGATTTGTGAACTGCATGTTTCAACTAGCTCTTCTAAATACAAGTTGAGTTAGATTTGTGAAATGCATGTTTCAAATAACTCCTCTAATTGCATTTCTTAACTAACCCTCATCTAAAGACAGGTTGAGGTAGATTTGTGAAATGTACGTTTTAACAAGTTCTGCTAAAGATCATACTGAGGGAAAATTGTTCAAGACAAATAATCATAACTTTTAATTGTGTGATGTTTTCTTCAACAGGATGCAATTGCTACCCATTGTGACATCAATTGTTTCCATTGCCTCCCTTTGCAATGCAGAAATATGCAGGTCATCACAATGCTATTTCGAATTGGACATTCGATGGACCCGGACAATGACATACAGACAACCGGGTGCAACATACAATGTGGCCCTCAATGGATCCAAACTGGAGGTATAGTACATTCTTGTTGAACATTTCTGGTGCTCCTTTGTGGGTGTCCTACCAATAGTCCGAAGCAGTTCCAAAGGCCTCACACTCACTGATGGATAGTTCATTTGTAACTCCTGGGAGTCAAGTTCAATTTCCAATCAGGAAAGCGACAAAAGAGATAATTATTGAGGGTTGAGAAATTTTCAAAATTTGTTTTTGTAAAACAATTCATATTATATCTACGTGGGATGTTGTTTTTTTCAAGATAGTGATATGAGAAATTAAATTTTGAAAGAAGTCTTTCATTCCAACTTGCCTTCTAAAATTAGGTAGCCATGCTATTTTAAATGTAGTTTACATACTTTGATGGCACTTAAATAAGAAATAAGAGGATTTTAGTGATCTTTATGATACAATTATGACAACAAATGGAAAACAAACATGCTTTTTTCATTGAGTTAGATATATTTTTATCTCCACGTCTTGTACATGGTTATAATACTTTTTCAGATTGTAGCTAATTCGTACAGAAGAAATGACCCTAACATCGGCAAAGAGGTGGACCCCTCTGAAGTTCACACAGCTGATGGATATCCAAGAAATATCATTGAAGTGAATGGCCAATTTCCTGGGCCTACTCTTGAGGTCACGGAGGGAGCTCAGGTATAAGGTCCTCATGTTACGAATATTGATTTTGATTTTAAATCTATTTCATTTGATTTTCTGGTCATGGACTGAGATGTGGCGTATGAGATTTGTGATGAGTATTCCACAAATTATGCTTTGGATTCAGTTGTCACGGAGTCAGAGATTTTGGATGGAGTCAGAGTCGGGGTTTTACTTTAGGTGGAAACGGAGTCAGAGTCAAAAATTTATTTGGTGACTCCTGACTCCAAAAAATAATTAATTAATATAATCTGCAAAAACGCAGTTACAAAAATGTTAAATGTATCCCCAAATTTTACACAAACTTCCTGAACAAGTGTTCATGTGCAAATCCTGTGAAAAACTTGCAGAATGAATTTTTCTCCCCCTGTTAACCAAGAAATATCTTTGCGCAATGATGCCGATAAGCGGGGTCTGGAGTCGGAGTCGTAATTCAGGAGACATTAGGAGTTGGAGTTGCTTTTCAAAAGTTAAAAAAAGCCAAAGGAGTCAGAGTTTTGTTCGCTTACTACCCCACCCCGAAGCGCTGCATACAGTTCAGGGAAGCCACAATGCAGCTCTCAGGGCAGCCATAGTGCAGCTCTAAGGGATCATTACGAATAAATAATTATGACGTATTGATTGCCATAATTATGATTATGAGTGATGATAAAACTGGGATCTGGTACAGTGAAAACAAGGGATTGTTTGATATCAGACTATGATTGTCTAATATGACATTGTGTCCGATCAAGTGGTTGTCTAATCCAGACAATTGAATTGTTCAGAATGTCGAAGAGTTTGTTTATTTCATTCTATCGATTGTCTGGTTTAGACAATCAATAGAATGAAATAAACAAGTTCTTCGACATTTCAAACAATTCAATTGTCTGGATTAGACAACCACTTTGATCGGACACATATTAGACAATCATTGTCTGATTCAGACAATCCTTTTTTTTTTTCAGTTTACACATCCAGTTCATTCAGGGATGCTCAGGGTCTTTCAATTGCTCCAGTTTAAAACACTGGATAAAACCTGCTTCAATTTTGAAATGCATGGGCTCTGACTAAATTGAGTTCCAGGGGCGGGATTCGAACCCTAGCCTTTAAATGCTTGAAGATGTGCTGTCAAGCACTCTTAACCATTGAGCCATAGGGAGCTCTAATATTAGAATATGTAAATGCCAAAGCATAGAAGTGACCTGCCTGTGCTGTAACTGTAAGTAAAGAGTAGCGCGGGGCATGCAGCCCCCCTAACTTTGAGGTGCGATTTGACCTACTTTTTGTGGTCGATATTTAAATGCTAATGTTGTCAGGAAGGGATCACTTGACTCTACTTATAACTAGTGAAACTAACGTCTACCAATTTTAATAAAGGAGTTACGGCCCTTTTTGTAAAAAATATAAAATGGCCTTCTTACCCCACCCATCGGGCAAGAAGCCCCCCTATTATAATCCTATGGCAATTTTTTTGGCGAGCGCATTCAACTTGAAAGTTATTTCTTGGGGTTCTTCTATCATTTTTAAGGCATTCTATTCACTTTTTCTGAATTTCAAAATTTTTCTGTTCATGCATTTATTTTTTAATATTTTTGCCCAGGTTTAATTTCGGAAAATTTTTTTTCGATTTCAATTAACTATTCTATCAAGATTTAAGGTGGCTCGCTACTCACGAAATTACGTCACCTGCACATATTCACGCGCAGCCAGGCAGGCCCTATCTATCGTAACGTCACCACAGCAGCAGAGCTCTGCTGACACTGTTTCAGGATTTTTTTTTACTTCTGAGAGTTTCATGCGTCGGCCAATTCGTTTAGCATTTGTGGGACTTCTAAGAGGGTTAGAGACTTCCCGTTTGGAGCATTAGATGCGCTATGACGAGTACTACAAACAGCCGGAGTTTCAGCTTGCTACTCAAAACAGAAAATTTTTACAGGCGATTTTCCGCAAGCAGGTCTAGTTTCTCAAAAATGACTTGATGATAAAAAAATATGTTTATATCAATTTCAAGTGTGGTTGGAAGGGTTGTCTATATTATCTTATTGTTCCCCACTATTTTTGGAAGTAAATGACAAAGAAAGAAAAAATCCTATCTAGTCAATTTTTTCTAGCACTATGGTTTATAAAAAAAGTTAAAATTTCCAAAATCAAAACTTTTATTCCGAGGCACTTGGAAAGTCCTTTAAACTAAATATATATCTTTGAAATTGTCATCAGCCTTTTCATTAAAGTTTCTTCTTTAATTTCATGCTTCATTGCATAACATCGGATTCAGTGCCACTGAATGGCAGGAAAATCTTCAAAGTAAAAACGTTAAGAAAAAAATTGAGTTTTTTCAAGAGTGCGTGGACTGACCATCATGTACATAACCCCAAATATTTTGAAAAAAAGGCTGGTAGCAAATACTTCCGTTTACATATTCTTACTATAAACTATATTTTGGATCATTTTAAACTATTTTTAAGAAATCCTATCTTGGAAAGTTCACGAGTATCGAGCCACCTTAAGGTAAAGTACACATTATGAAATGGTTCCTGAAGCAGCTTCGAGGCCTCAGTGAAGGGGGGCCTCATGCCCCATACCATGTTGGGCCTCTCGCCCCAAACTCACATATTTTAATATGACCTCCATATTTTGAGCTAAAATGCAAAAAATATGATCCAAATCATATTTATATAATGGTCATAAAGTGAAGCAATGCAGATATCCATTATTCTTTTACAAATTTCCAAAGTTATTTCTCACAACTACTTTCAAAGAATTAATCAAAGTTACAAAAACCATGCACCTTTTTTGTTTCTTTAATTACTTTTATGGGTTTTTTTTTTCTTTAATTACTTTTATGGTTTGTTTCTGTGTGCCCTGAAAATTTGTGACGTCACCTAAAAAGCCTCTAGCTTCAATCCTATCAATAAGAAAAAGCACCAAAAACATAAGTTTAGATATAACCCTGGGGGGGCCTCTCACCTAACCCAGGCTTCTTGCCCCGACCCACTCTAGGTAATTCAACTTGGGAGAGGAAAAATATGTGATTTATCAACCAAGGGCTTTAGCTCGAGGTGTGATAAACACATATTCCCGATTCCATGGTGAATAACCGGCTTATACCATGAGACAAATACTCAAACAGGTAAACATTGGAAAATTTGGACAACAAATAATAAAGGAATTATCGCAGTGAAATATTGGCTTGTGATTGGCTCACAGAGGTGTCGAATGGTATAATTACTGCAACTTCAAGAAGTATGAGTTTCTGTAAAAGGACAGTGAAACGTAGCAAATATAGTTCATGTGATTGGTTGAGACACCGAATTACATGGCATAAATCTAATTTTAATGCCATAAAAACGTATATCAAAGCCACTGACGTATCTGATGGTGATAGAGACTGTTATTGTTTCCATTCTAATCTTATCTACTTTCTAAACTAAGCTGCTCACTGAAGCAGAATGTTTTATTTTCCAAAACTTAGTACGTCCAACCAAGGGATTTGGAGAACGTTTTATTGCTTAATGACCAATCAAGCAAGCTAAAAATACTACGTGGATACCGAGAAAACCAAATTGCAGTAAAAAAAACAGCAATCACTGTGTTATAAAGATAGAACAGACTGAACAATGTGCTTCTTTTCAGGTTATTGTCAAGGTGCAAAATAACTTAGACCAACAAGCCATTTCCATACATTGGCATGGTATTCACCAGCGAGAGACACCCTGGATGGATGGGGTGCCTTACGTTACGCAATGTCCGATTCTTCCTCGGCACAGTTTCGTTTATCGCTTCAAAGCTACTCCAGCTGGGACTCATTGGTATCATTCCCACATGGTTTCCCAAAGGATTGATGGTTTGTATGGGATGCTAATAGTCCATAGAAAGAAGGATCCTGAGGTGCAAACCCTCCCTCTCATAGTTACCGACTGGTACCACGTAGACGCGACCACGATGATGATTCTGAATCCCTTCGACCTAAAACGCCCAGGCACGGGAGAATTCGACATGACGGATCTGAACGCCAATCACAATCTAAGATTTGAAACGGGAAACACTGTTGTCGGAAATCAGGTGACACTTCCTCCGAAGCAAAGGACTACAGGACCAGATGGACATTATCACAAACACAGAAGGAGTGCTGTCAGGGTCAGAAGGGACACTGGAATAAATCACACGATGGCAATGGATATGGATAGTGGGGATATGCCGTCATTGGTCACACAAGATCCCTCTTCGAGCAACACGGTGCATAACATGAGTAACATGCATAACATTCAAGATATGACGTCTGCTGATCCACATGCTGGTCATAACATGGGAAATATGGGAAATATGGCTACACCAGATCCACATGCAGGTCACAATATGGGAAATATGGCTACACCAGATCCTCATGCTGGTCACAATATGGGAAATATGGCTACACCAGATCCACATGCAGGTCACAATATGGGAAATATGGCTACACCAGATCCTCATGCTGGTCACAATATGGGAAATATGGGGAACAATGATCCACATGCAGGTCACAATATGGGGGCTATGGATCCACATGCTGGACACCACATAGATCACTCAGCTCACGGAGGACATGGCAGCCATAACATATTCAGTCCGTACAGCCCTGCTTACGATGATCTGTATGTTATTTCAGGACTCATCAATGGTAAAGGACGGTTCGGTTCTAATCAAGCTCCGTTAGCAAATTTTGAAGTTGTGAATGGAAAGAGATACAGGTTTAGAGTTATAAATGCAGGCGCTCACCTTGCAATGAGAGTTTCTTTAGATGGACATCTATTGACGGTTGTCGAGCTAGATGGTCAACCTGTGAAACCTCTTGATGTAGATGCCGCAATAGTTTTTCCGGGAGAAAGATTAGATGCAGAGTTTGTTGCTGACCAATCAGATGGCAATTACTGGTTGAGAGTTGATGGTGTCCATGGAGGCCATAGCGTCCCCTCTCTCGGCATAGTTCGTTACTCGAATGCAAATATGAAATCTGATCCTGAAACTCAATCTAGAAAATGCACCGCTCAGAAACCTTGCATTCATTTCAACTGTCCAGATGGACTTCATCCTGACAGCCACTACATCAAGTGCATAAGTCTAGATCAGCTACAGTCAATGGTTAAACCAGAGGCATCAGTAATGACTCAGGATGACAGCCAGGTGACAGAATACTTTCTGAACTTGGGATTCAATTTCGGTCCGAGTTTTAACGGTTACAAGTACAAGCCACCGAGTGCTCCCTTGTTCCAAGGTGATGCCGGAATCTCCAGTTGTTATACGAAAGACTGCGAAACAGGAGGTTGTGAATGCACTTACGCTATTGATGTTCCGTTAAACCGTACTATTCAACTCGTGCTGACTAATTATGACATATCGGAAGAAGGAACACCGCTCGGTCATCACTCTACTCACTTGCACGGCCACAGCTTTTACGTCTTGAAGCTGGGATACCCAAAGTGGGATAGGGCAACAGGAGCACTCCAGGGACCAAACAATGACATCAACTGTGGCGACCAACTGTGTCGGAGTGCCACCTGGAGAAACACACCGAAAGATCTCAACCTCGTTAACCCTGTGTTAAAGGACACTGTCATTGTACCATCTCTTGGGTACGCAGTCATCCGGTTTAAGTCGGACAACCCCGGAATGTGGTTAATCCATTGTCATGTTGATCCGCACTCAAATGGTGGCATGACTGTTCTCATGAAAGAAGCAAAGGACAGCATTGTGGCTCCCCCTCCTGGATTTCCTACTTGTGGTAACTATGGAGATGGAGCTGATGCCAGGACTTCTCCTATTGAAGGTTCAATTAATCTATTCATTTTAAGCCTTTCTTAAAAATCTGAATGACAATGATATTATTTATGGTTTTTGTTTAATTCGTAGAGTAGCTTACAATAAGAAAATAATTACCTGTATAATGGCATTTTATGCGCAACATAGTCCATAGGGCTAACAAAGAAGGGCACTGCATGGAAGTCTGATGCTGCATTTGAAACGCTGAGGGCTTGGAAAATGTATATTTATAAAACATCTGGTTTTTTTTACTGTTCTGGATCAAAGTAGGTTGTACCATGCTGGTTACGTTCATTAAAATCAGGATGTAGCTACACAGGGCAAAACTATAATGATGGTGTTGTTTAAAACAATGCACTGAAATGACCTTCATTTTGAGCTCAAAATAAAATGAGAAATGACCCATTATTAAGTTCTGCTTTACAATTGTTATTTATGAATTAAGGCCATATTCCATAATAACTTTGATGTATATTTTCAGATACACAACCAAAACATGATAACCTGATTGCTATGGACAGCAAAACCCTGATTGCGATTACGCTTGGCGGTGTGTCATTGGGTGCCGTTCTGATTATCATAACAGTCATCGCCAGCAGATGTCTTGTGACCTCAGCGAGAAACAAAAATGTCACAGTTTGAAAAGTTGCATCATGATGTCATTTTTTCTTCATTTATGTACACAGGACATCCATTGATATGGGAATGATTGACAGAATTAGACTGGGAACTGAATTTTGTACTTTTTCAATCACATGTTTTTTAATTAAACTCTTGCATCTTATGTAGTGATTTTAGGAACTCAATTTTCAACTTCTCAAACAATGTACAATATGTATGTTTGTATTCATTTAAGGTGAGATAACAATGCTTGTATTGCTGGACCTATCAGCAGCCTTTGACACGATTGACCACAAGATTCTTCTGGAATGCAGATATGGTGTTCATGATTCTGCACTGAGCTGGTTCAAGTCATATATTTCTGAAAGGTCTCAGTCAGTGATAATTAATGACAAAACATCAACCAAACTGCCTCTTAAATTTGGAGTTCCTCAGGGATCAAAATTAGGACCAATCCTATTCAATTCATATATCACACCATTAAGCGAAGTAGCCGCCAAAAATCAAGTCGATGATCAAAAATATGCTGATGACGAACAACTTGTGCTCTCCTTCAAACCAACATTCTTGGATCAAAGAAATGCTGTCGATAAAATTGAGAAGTGCATTGCTGAGATCAGGAATTTTCTTCATGAAAATAAGCTTTGCAACAATGGAGAAAAAACCGAACTATTGTTCATTGGCAGTCCAAATCAACTCCGTAAACTCCATATATCATCAATCAATGTGGACAATGTGGAAATTACTGCAACTGACCATGTTAGAAATCTAGGTGTGATTTTTGACAAAAACATGACCATGGAAAAACAAATCAACAAAATGTGTTGGAACACCTATTTCAACCTGAGAACCAGTGCGCGCAAAAGACGTCGGACAATCGGCTTTTGCCGACTGTTTTTATGAATGTCCGACCTGTTCTTGGTCTAGGTCAGACAAAAAATCCGACAGGAATTAGAAAGACTCTGTTGGCAGTGAAGATGGCAATTTGCAGTTGTTTGAAGTGTGCAATTTGCAGGTTATTAAATTGCAATTATGTAGTGTCTGAGTTCCCTTTGACACCCCATTGACTTCAATTGCAATTCTGGACCAGTGACAGTGTTCATGCCTCAATGTCTGGGCTAATTACAATCAACAACACTATTCAGTCTCCCTCAAGTTGCCGATTTTAAAAATTAGATTTACAACTTCAACATCAATTTTGTCAGAAGGTCACAAGTAAGAGAAGTAATTAATTACTTATTGCCAATGATACCGAAGGAAGAAAATTTTTTGTCTGACAGAAAGTAAATTTGTCTGACGAAAACTCTCTCTTCGTCAGACAAAATGTCTGACCAAAGTCATGTTGCTTTCGCATGCACTGCTAAGAACTATATCAAAAATCAGGAAGTCATTGGACAAGGAAGTTTGCAAAACTGTAGTTAATGCTCTTGTCACTCCTCACTTAGACTATGGAAATGGGCTTCTGTATGGTACATCAAATCATTTGATAAATAAACTCCAAGTGGCGCAAAACTCAGCAGTTCGACTTATAGAAACATAGGCTGCGCGGCAGCATACCCTCGGCTTATCATTGGGTATTCTGGAGGCAGTGAAATCAAGTGGCCCTCAGGAGGCGCGGGCTTTGAGGGGGGAGGTCCCCAAAAACTTTAAATTGATGTCCGTTTCCACCTGGTATCAGCAAGTGCCATAATGAAAATCTGTAAAAATTTAAGCGAGAATCAAGGCCAAAATTTGTTTTGGCAATTTGTTGAATTTCCATCACCACAATGTTTTTCATGAGTTTCCCTGACTTTCCGTAACTGCAAAAAAACTTAAGCAATACTTGATTTGTAAACAAAGACAGGGTTTTGAGGGGGTAGGGTTGGGCTAGTGGTAGCGTGCTGGACTGCCAATCGCTGGGTCCAGGGTTCGAATCCAGCTCTTGCTGGGTCACCGCGACCTATGTTTCAATCATCCTTTGCCTCATTGCCATGTCCTCTTCCTGTCCAAATTAATGAGCCTACCAAGTGCGTAAAACAGGATGTAAAGCCCCAAACATCCATCCATCTTAAGAAATACTGTTCTTTTATTGCATACAGAAGTTCATTTTTAAAATTTTATTAACTTTAAAATTAGAATTTATTGGATATGACTGAAATTTGTCTACACCCATTCTATGAAATCTACAGATCTAATAGTAATACACAAAATACTGTATGTCATTAATGCAATATTGAAATCCAGTTGCACAAGGAAATTAATTAGTTGATCAGTCAGTCAAACAATTAATTAAGCAATCACTCAATCAGCAGATGAGTCAATCAAACCACCCTGGTTTTATACCAGGTTGCCACCCTTTAACTTGGGGGGATAAAAACCAGAAATTTGGTTGAATCTGTGATAAGTGATAACGCATGGAAAGAGACCTTCTTTTTATTTAAAAAAATCTGTTAAAGTCAGTTTAAGGATTCCATTAACGCAGCAATAAATGCAATTGATGCCGGGGAAAATATGTCTGGTGAAGCAGGAACAATCACGGAAATACACAGAGAATTTGCTCCAAAGCTTACTGTGCACTAAATTATATAATTTAAGCTATCTTTATTTAGTTTCATTTCAAATATTAGCTCCAATAGGCCAACATGTAAACTAGAAGAATAATTCTAATAAAGCATCTTCCAATCATATGCTGGAACAACCTTGCTGACCACATTTACAAATAGATAATACAAACAACCAGGGCCAGGCGACAGTCAGATTATAGGTACGAATAACAATAAAAACGACCAAAAGCTCCGTAAAGTGGCACATTCAGTCCCATTTGCTGAATTTAGGTGTTTTTGACACTAAGACAATATGTCTGAATCTCTTGGATGACATGTTGATCTATCTATCTATCTATCTATCTATCTATCTATCTATCTATCTATCTATCTATCTATTGCATACAGAAGTCCATTTTTAAAATGAACTTCTGTATGCAAATTTTATCTATTATCTATCTATCTATCTATCCATCTATGTATACATGCATCTATCAATCTATCTATCTATCTATCTATCTATCTATCTATCTATCTATTTATCTACATGTGTCTATCTATCTATCTATCTATCTATCTATCTATCTATCTATCTATCTATCTATCTATCTATCTATCTATCTATCTATCTATCTAATATCTATCTAGTCTATCTAGTCTTAGCTATTCTTATCATAAATTAGAAATATGGAATATGGGTCTAAAAACATAAATTATAGAAAAGATGTCTCCAATCAAAACCATTGTAAATAGTAAGACTAAGTTTATGCCAGTATATATATATATATATATATATATCTTTTAAGACTAAGCAAGTTGCTAGTTAATATAAAGTTTAAAGTTTACAATAGCTGTAAAGAAAAACAAAACAAAAGAAAAATGTCCCAACTCTGTGTACAGTCTGCATGGGCTACAAAAAGTCATATCTCAGCTTCTACATGGCCTAAATTTTTTATTCAAATTGGAAATTTCTTTATTTGTTCAATATAAAACTACAAAGTTGGTGTCAATGCAGTTTGGACATATTTCTAGGAAAAAAGAAAATTTGTTAAAAAGTTGAGGGTGCTGTGCACTGCTTTTGTGCTCCTTTGTTCCCAGTTTTGGTCACTGGAGAGGATTAGTGACACAATGTTACATAACATGAATGGCTGGAGGGGAGGGGTACAATGAAGCACAGACATAGTGTCTCCAGGCCCATTCAACAAAAACTGGACCCCTTCCAATGATGACACTTTTACCCCATAAACAATATTTCTTTAAAATGCTAAAAATACAAATGGTGTGAGTTTTAATATGAATTAAAAGACAGATTTATCCAATAATGTCTTAAAATGTAAAATTACACACTGAAATTTGCAGAAATGGGGT
This sequence comes from Platynereis dumerilii, assembly GCA_026936325.1. Classification (NCBI taxonomy): domain Eukaryota; kingdom Metazoa; phylum Annelida; class Polychaeta; order Phyllodocida; family Nereididae; genus Platynereis; species Platynereis dumerilii. The sequence goes on along the minus strand of JAPTHN010000008.1, from coordinate 27,332,601 downwards.
TTGCATGCCAAGTAATTTTCTTTAATAAACCTCTATATATACATTAGGGTGTGGCTGGTGCCCCAATGTTGTCAGATCCCACTGTACCATTTTTTGGTACTGTGTCTTGGTCCAGAAAACATTTCTGGAAAGTTTCATGGAAATCAGAAAATACTTAACTTGAGCACAATCCACTTGAAAATTCTTAATTAATCTTTAAAAGCCCAAACCGCGGTATTATATAACTTTGTCAATATGAGTCATACATTAAAATAACCTGTATGATTGAACTGCCCTGAATTAGAGCTTCATTTTGAATACCAACTTCAATGGTCTCGGGAGATTTTACGTGATGAAACAAATCTATAATTCAAGGTTTGTTTGAGAAATAATTTGCAAATTATATAAAGACGAATATTTGATGTTAATCCTGTTAATATGGCATGGCAGAAAGTGTCAAAGGCACATTTTTGACATTTTGAAAAAATTTGATTATAATTGGATATTTTGGTGCACTGTTGTAAGAAGTTATACTGTTATTTGTAAAATCTCAAACTACACAATAAGGCAAGCAAATTGAGAGTGGCTAAAATCGGCCAATGCCTGCCTAACCCAATATCTTTATACATACACAGTGGCATTAGGCTTATGTGAAAATGAAACAATAGATAAATAAAACCAATTTAAGCTGAAAAAAAAGTCAAATCATTAAGTTGGCACCAGGTGGGTGAGACCTTAGTAGTCCATGCGTCTTAGCATTACGTAAGGACTACTAAATTGTATATTATCATAAGGTCAGGCAAAATCCTTTCTCAATCAACTCGTAATGATATAGCACATTTTCAAGCACACAATGTCCAATAAAATCGAAATTCTTGACTATATGGGCATGAAAAGTGGCCTATATAGCTAGTCACATTTTTTAAATTTGAGTTGAATAATGAATTAAATGACATATGCAGAATGTGCTTATAAATAACAAAGGTTTCTGATTTTCTCTCTTGTCACATTTTTAGGATGCAGTGATCATGACAATGTGTGACATCTAAAACATGTTTAATTGTTTATCCTCCACAAAGCATTCTAAACTTCATAAATCAGGTTTCTGAAGTCTAATGCTATGTTTGAAGAAACTGTGATAAATGACAAGTGACAATAATATGGTATTTAAAGAGATGATAAACACACCGCATACATTTGTGTCTTAACTCAGATGTGACCAAATAACTGAATTCTCAATTGTATTAGCAAAATTGTTGCTTAATCATCCTTGTTTATCAATTTTACCTCAGTTAGTACTGATTTTGCATCTCTACTCACTTAAAAAAAGAAAAAACGGTTAGCAGGTATCAATGTAAACTCTTTTGACATAATAATACCAAGTTATGCTTACCTTTTATTTTTCTTGAACCAAATTACTCTTAGAATTGATAAGATTGACTATTGGCTAATTCACATATTTAACAGTATGCCTGGAACTGAAATTTTTTATATTTTATCACCACTCATCAGCCACCAACCATAGCTTGCAGCATGCACTGTCTCTTTGTATCAATTAACCACACATGGGTTCCCATGTATTAATGTATGGCATTGTCAATATTAGACAGATACTAACTTTTTTAAAAATTAAAGTCTATCAAGACATTGTCATTGCTTCATTAAATAGGATAATTTTAGGTGATAAAGGCCTGTTGACATTTATTATGAAGGTAATCAGTACTAATCTCACAAATTACGAAACTGCAGGCAAATTATGAATTAATACGGTGCTTAAAATCATCTGATACCATTGAAGTTGGTATTCAAAATGAAGGTCTTATTGAGCCCTGACCAACTGCACATATTATATTGTTATTTAATGATTATTGACGAAGTTACGGGAAACCGCGACTTCGGGTTTTAATAAAACGAGATTAAACTTCAACTGCATTGTGCTCAAGTTAAACATTTTTCAATTTTCTTGAAACTTCACAGAAATGTCGCTCAGATCAAACCACAATACCAAAAAAAGGTACAGGGGGCTCCTCCAAAATTTTCTGATTTGATGGGCAACAGCCACACCCTAATATATATACATAGTGGTCTTATTGCCAGTCTGTCTTATATGTTCATATTTAATTTTCATTAAAGACCAAAATAAAAGTAAGCTGACAGTACTCCATATGTTAAAATGTACATAACTGAGGTTAGATTTAAACCATTAAGTTAGAATTGAGAGTTTAAGATTTCTTGTCAAAGGATTAGCAGGGAAGACAATTACCCTGTGACATAACATTACATAATCAAGACTTCTCCAGTGCTCCATTCAACAAAAGCCAATCTGTCTGATTCATTCACATTTAATTTTCATGCAAACAACTAAATAAAAGGGGCTGACATTAATTTATCTTCTAAAATTTACATCACTGAGTTTAGATATTAACCATAAAGTTAAAATAATTGGGAGTTAAAGATTTAGTGTCAACATTTTAAATATTAACATACAAATTCATGTTTTTGAGTATACTTAATTAATGCTTTGAAAGTCCACATAATTATATGTAAAATTTATATATTTCCTATTGATAATATTTCATGAGGAGAGGTAGAAAAAATTCAAATTTTGACATTATTGTGGCAAATTTGATTGACCAGGGCCAATATTTACTGATATATGATTATCTGAAAATCCTTAATATTTATCTCATTTTGTTAATATTGACCTGCTGCGAATAAAAATTTTCATATTGTTCAAAATCAGCATGATGATGATATGAAACAAGTCAGGTTTATTTTGACAAAAAAAGGTCAACGACTGGTATGACATCAGAAGGAAATGGAGAGTAAATAGACATTTTAATGATTTTTTGCATTTTTTCAATCATACATTTCAACGGGAAAAATTGCAACAACTCATGCAATGGCTGTGAATATTAGTCAATAGTGTGTCTAACTACAATAAGACCTTAAGTTAACTAACTTACCCATTACCATTTGGCTTTTCACACAGAAATGTTGAAAATTTAAGATTTTTTCAAATTTTTGGGTTTTTATAAAAATTCATAGGACCAACATTCCAACTGATTAGAGATGTTTAAAGAGGCATAAGTTAGACACCTAATTGGAAAATTTCATAGATTTAACTTCAAAATTGACTGAATCATACTAGTTTAAAATAATAGTATTTTTTCATATTTTTGGTAAATTGTCGTCCGTTCAACTTTCTCAGAGCATTTAGACCCACAAAAAACACATCTTGGGTATTTAATACATACAATATGCAAATTTCAGTGTCAAAAGTACTGCAGTTTTCTGATTCTGTCCCAGAAACAAAAAAAATTAATTTTTCACTTTTTTCAATGATTGTGAGAAAAGTATTAATGTCATGGGGATTAGACCTATGAAAGGCTCAACTGGGATAAAAGATACCATATTTACCCAAAAATGATGAATATGCATGCCATAGTTTTGGCTTGACACCCAATACACAAAAAAATATTTTTTCACATTTTTCAATAATTGTGAGGAAAGTATTAATCTCATGTGGATTAAACCCCTAAAAGGCACAACTAGGATAAAAGATATAATAATGTCCCAAAAATAAGAAGTATACATTCCATAGTTTTGGCATTACTCCCAATACACAAGTGGGACGCCCGTTATCCGGACGCCCGCCCGCCCGTCCGCCCGCCCGCCGGACGGACAAATTTTCCCAAAGTAACTACAATACCCGTCGGCAATGTATACATTGCCGAGGGTAAAAACTGAAAAAGCATGACATTGTGAGCCAATACAGGAAGCAGCTACATTGGCTGCCAATTCCAGCTCGAATCCAATTCAAACTGATGCTAACAACATGGAAAGCAGTCAACAATCAGGCTCCTGTGTATATTAAAAATCTGATTGAACCAAAATCGAAACAAAAACCGTAATCTCAGAAGCAATAACAAAGCGCTCTTAAAAGAAACGATGTCTTGCAATAAAATAAATTTGCAGACTGAGCTTTTCGAATGCTGCTCCAAAACTTTGGAATCAACTCCCAGAGGAAGTCAAGGCCTCAGCAA